>CM017466.2:13609387-16009387 GCA_007827005.2 Populus simonii | reverse complement strand
GCAAAGAAAAAAATATATCATGGACCTTTATTGTGATTATTTTTAATGGGACAAGACAATAATTATAGTATTGTAATGAATAATAATTTGTAACAATAGGATTGTGATTTTTTTTAATGGGACGGAAATCACTACGCATCGATTCTTAGTTTCGTCCTTGGCCTAGAAAGAAACACATCAACTCCCTTGGGTTTTACCCTCAAACTCCCACGTGGATACATATAATTCCCTTCATCTGTTCAAGAAAATATAAATGCCGAACTCTTCATCGAAACCAGAAAAACTTTGGAATCTTTGAGACCAACAATGGAAACACACACGTGTCACATCTTCAAACCCCAACATATACAATACAATCAAAACTCCTAACACTAAAGATTAAAATGAAATTACTTTCTTAATCTCACAATGGAGACTCCAAGGGAAGAGGCATTTCTAGTTAGGTAAAGTCTTGTCGGATTGGGATTTAGAATTTTAAGATGGCAGACCCTGTTAAACTTTCTTACAAGGAAACCCCACAATAGCAACGCGCCCTACACGCGCATGTCTCCTCCTAACAAGCAAAATCTTAAGACAGACTATCATTGTACAGCTAACTTACATAAATGTCTTCTTAGGTTTCAAAAGCAAAGACTACCACCGCTCTATTGAAGATGATATTTTTCTTAAAATCTTCGTCAAGATCAGTCCATGATCAAGAACATCATCACGAGCCAGTTGCTGAGGCTGAGGTGGAGACCAGGATTAACGATGGCACGTGCACGTCATTAACAGTGTGGAGAAAGTCACTTTTAATTAGTTGCAATGGATTTACAGTGATTAATTCCTGTGGAGATTTAGTCTATCGCGTTGATAATTACATTGATCGTCCTGACGAACTCGTTCTTATGGATGGCTCGGGAAAATCCATCCTCACAATGCGTCGACGCAAGGTAATCCGCCCCTTTTTATTTTCTCATTCTATACGTTTTTGAGTTCTTTAGGTGATCAATAAGAAGCAGATTAGAACTCAAGACCCTATTAAGACGAATCGAATTAAGACTGGTCTCGTCTTAAATCTTGGTTAAATTCTTTTGCAGAAGCTTGGAGTGCTAGTACATAACTGGTTTGTCTACGAAGGTGAAGTGGGTAACTACTGTGCAACAAACAAATTATCAAAGAAGCCAATTTGGTGTGTGAGGAAGAATATTAACATCTTACAAACCAATCACAATGTGCTCGCGTATGTTTTTCGAGGATCCACAGATAAAAGACATTCGTTTGTGATCGAAGGTTCTTATACGCGTAGATCATGCAAAGTGATAGGTGGATCAAGAAAGGTTTTGGCAGAGATCAAGAGGAAAGAAGCTATGGTCGAAGGTATTTCTTATGGGGTAGAGGTTTTTGTTTTGAATGTAGAACCAGGATTTGATCCTGGATTTGCCATGGGTTTGCTTTTGATATTGGATCAAATGTTCCCCTGATTTTTACTCTTTTTTTTTTTTTTGGATTTTGTAATGAGAAAGTAAAATATACATGTCCATATGTTTTGGCCACAATATTAAGGAAATAGAAATACCAGGGAGCACTAATCGGTTCAGAATAGAGAAATGCCAGTGGGTATTGAGGTGACAGATAATCTTGGCTCCAAAGAATAAGAGAAAAACACATTTAATTTCCTTATGTTTTCCGATCATAGGAATATTTGGGGACTGCCCTCTCTCTCTCTCTGTTAAATTGATGAAATATAAAGTTGAAACTGCTAATTTAAATTCCCGGAATTTTTCTGTTCAAAGAATGGCTTTCCTTTTCTTTTATAGTCAAAAAAGAGAAAGGGAAAAGGAAACGGTGTAACCTTTCCAAAGCTGCAACACCAGCCAAAAAGCATGGAGATGCGGGGTATCGATCCCCGTACCTCTCGCATGCTAAGCGAGCGCTCTACCATCTGAGCTACATCCCCAGAGACTGGGATCGGTGTGGAAACTTATAGAATATAAACAAAGTCTGAGCACACAAGCAGCCATCTGAGCTGCAACGATTCTCAACTTTAGAACAATGTGTTGGTGCTGTGTTTCGTAACCGAATTTGAATCTAAAATACCGTTCTATATGGGTCGTTAACCAGATCTCCCCTAGCACGTCCACATATGTTTCTTTGCATCACAAGCCACTCGGTGACGATTCATTTTGTTTTTTTAAGAAATAGATAGTTTTGCAAGTACTCAGTTTCAACTAAGAAGACGAGGGAAAAGAACTGAAATTTCTATTGCCTCGGTGAAGTGCTTTATATACAAGGCAAAGAATTACCTGCTCTTAATGGTACAACATTGCTTTTCATCCCTCAAGATGAACCCTTACAGCAAATCCCGTCCGTCTACAGTCTACATCCGTACAACAATCCCATATTATGTACACATCGGTCCAGCACAGTTCGACTGGCACCACAATGGCGGTGTTGATGGATTACAAGAATTGATTAAAACGAAGAGTTTTCTGAATCGGGAAAAACATTGATCAGCCATGCCTGTCAACACTCCCTGTTTTAGTCCATCTGCATCAATTTACGAACCTTTTGTTGACCGTTGCAAGTTCTATTCAGAACTTTTGCAGGTGGAGGAGGCATCATACGTGCTTCCTTTAAGATGTAAGCAGCGGAATGTCTACTTTCTGCAATGGAGTCCCTAATTAATTTGATGGGAGATGCTCTTCTTGATTTTGGAGCAGACCAATTTATTGGCCCTTTCCTAACACTGTCGATATGATCAAGATCTTTTTTGTCCCTAATGGTTGAGGGTTTAGGCCTCTTTGTGGGCTTTATCTGGTCCATGCCACTTCTCGACATATGGTCAGACCCCATTGATGAAGTTGATGCTGCAGATACATCTTCAGGTTTCTCGATTGATTTTGTCCTGCGAGCTTTCATAGCCTTTTGTAAGAGCTCCTTAGGCCGCCTTAATATTCCATCTTGGTTTAGCCTTGCCACGTGAGTGGCAATGTCATACAAGGTTTGAGCAGCCTCCAACAGTCTTGGACAACGTTCAACTGTCAGGCAGAAAAATAACACAAAAAACAAAAACACAATTAAATGCAATGATTATCCAGTCAAACCAGGGCCTGTAATGGCAAGCACAGATACATCCAGACCATTGAACTCATAAACTAGTAACTCATCACACACAAGGTTGAAAAGGGCAGCTGAGTATTTCAAATCAAATGAAAACAAAGTTACGAGTAACTTCAAATTTTACCTCTTCCTTGAGACTTCAGGTCATCTCCAGATTCTGCAAATGGAAGACAAATGACCCTATTAATGGTATTTACAATACATCTACATGTATCTTTGTTAAATACAAGCCTCAAAAGACCAGCGGAAAAGGTAGCCCTTCAAGAGTTATTACCTAGCAGAACATGGGATGTCATGGAAGCTTGTGAGGATGACAAACCCCACCCACACCAAGGTTTCAATGAGTCAACATTATTTCCTAGAACAGCCAACTTTGTTACTTGTGAAGGAACTAAGGTCTCATCATAAGCACATGACTCCAAATTTGTTAAAGTATCAGAGGCACACCCAGGTGAATTGAAACTGTCCCCTATTCTTACCCATCTACCTTGGCATGTACTCCTACTTGGTGAACACTTAATCGCGTCACAATTAGTTCTGGAGTGCTGCCCACTGAAAGTGTGTGACCAGGGAAAAGCTGGCAAGCTAGCCTGGCGAGATGTTTGCTTCCCAGGTCGTGGATCAGGGGCATGCCTTGATGATGCAGCAAGCTTGGTTGCATCCAGAAGCAGAGACTCCAGATCCTTGGGTGGAGGAAGTGCCAACCGATCCAGAGTATCTTTAGGTTGGTCAAACGAAAAATCAAGCAAATTAGCAGGAGTTTCAGGCTTGTTGCAAGAATCCTGTATGTTTGAAAGAGGAGAAGATAGAGCACACATTCATTTACAATGAGCATCATTATCTTTGAAGGATAAGTAGCGCTAGCATGTTAGATGACAACCAAAACAATTCTATCATTGGAGCCTTAAGATTATTAAGTTCAATCACACAGAATTGCATACCAGTTGTCCCAAATTTCAGTCAGCTCTACAAATTGACTTCAAATTGATAGTATAGGGAGTCAGATGACTGTCAAGGCAACTTGAGTTTTTTGAAATTTAATAGTAAGATTTTAGAAAGAAATGTGAATAGTTATTTGTGTGTTAGGAAATAAAGCGAAGAAGTTCAAGGTGACTAATTAAGTGAGTTGTTAAATTCTCATCTAATTCATGCTTGTCTACATTCTCTTGCATTCAACAATTTCATTGAACTAACCTTGGTAGATGAAGAAATATCAGTTGCTGAAGAATCTCCATTTTCAACAATAGAAACAGAGTAAGATGAGCATGGAGGCATTTTCTCGTTGGAATAGACATCTGTCTCAGCAAAATTCTGGAGCTGAGCAGGCCTGGAGAAATGAAGAATAAAGCAAGCTTTTACAACTGAATGCAGAATATTTTCAGTTGCATTTATGGCTTTCTTCCCCTTGTCTTTGCCTAAGCTAGGACACTCGTAAGTGCCATCAAGAACATCATTCAATGATATATGGTCTACCAGCTTTGTGATGTCATGATCATCCGTCTTCAAACCACATAGTCCTGAGAATAATATCCAAATATAAACACATCAGTTTTTAGCAACCCAGCCTAAAGAGAAGATAAATAGCACAATAAGTTATAAGCACCATAAAAAAGAGAAGAAAAAAAAAGGTATTGCAGCAAGATAAGACACATAATCTTAAAAGGTGCTGAAAAAAGCAATATCAGTGAAATTATACATGATATTGCTAAATCTCATATAGATTGATATTGGCAACTGAAACTCAAATGTCCATTCATCATCAGAAACACAACTTCAATGGACCAGACCTCAATTGGGAAATTACAGCAGTTCTAAACTATCAAAGAGAGAGGCAATTGACTCAACTTGTGGCTTCAAAATATGCTGATGCACACACTCCCCCACCCTGAATTGATGGGTTTCTTTCAAAAACTTGCCAAATAAGTCTCAAGAACATCTCATTAATTTAAATTATATACCAAGCATCAAGAATATCAGTATTATATTAATTTCATTAATAATAGAAGGTTGATTTGGCATGCCTCTAATGTATGGAAACTAAATTTGAATGCATGGATGTAATACAGAGTAAGCTGAGGCAATGATTAACAATTCTTACACATATTGTCAAAGAAAACCGATCATAAAACAAAAAAGAAGTATTTATTTGACTGTATTGTACCAAAATAGCTGTTCCCACCACCAGCTGAACCAAAGCTCGCCAAACCTGCCTTCACAGAGAAGGAATCAAATTTAGTCTTCAATGTAACTTTAGAGTGTCTCCTATCACCTCGCTTGCGGCCAAAGTTGTTCTTTTTTTTCGCTGATTGAGTTTTTTCTAAAACGTACATTAGATAGATAAATCATGCATCAGTACGAGGATTGAGGTGGCTAATAGCTTTCATATCAATAGTACTATATATTCTTGTGCGCACATAACTAAATCACGTATAATAGAAGAATATATGATGGGTCATTGTTAGTTGCTACAATCAAATTTCAGAGATGCCAACAGTTGTGAGTGACATGGAAAAATTAAGTCTCCCAGATCATTATAAGAATTCATCCAAGCACAATTCAGATTTTGACATAACTAGTACATGAAGTAGAACAGAAACAGCAGTGAAAGAATTTTGCTTGAGAGAAGTGGAAGAGAAAAGGTATGCTGCAGTTCCAAAACTGCTTTCTCTGTGGAATGTTTAGCAAGCAATACGCGGAGGAGATAAGTGCACGCTTACACAAATCCTGCTAGGTATTCACAGCAGCTTGCAGAAACAGACAGCCACCACATTATGTGGAGAGCTTCCATATACATGAATATATAATAAAAACATGTATGTGCAGGAGAATGATATTGTTGTCAATAAAACGACCACAACTAAGAAAATCATTTTAGGGAGCGAACTTCCACCACTGGTATCTGAAGTAGACAGAAAAACACTTTAGTTCAACTGGTTATTTAATACCAGAGAAAAGGGTTTACCATTACAGTCAATCTCGGTTGGATGCGAACCTGGCTTATCAGAAGAATCCTTTGAGTCAGCAACTCCAGCTGGTCCAGTAGAATCTTCTAATGGAGATAACCGTGGTCTCTTAGAGCAACCACTGGTACTTCTTGTCACTTTTCCTCCTCTTCTTTGTACTTGCACTTCTTCAGACCTAGGAATCCATGAAGGACCATTTGAGCCACTGCAATTGAGTTGTTTAGAAATGTCTCCAATAGGTGAGCTAGGTTTCTTAATAACATCCTCACGGTGTTCCAGAGGTAAAACTTTCTCCCATGAAATTGACTCCAAAGCAGTGAGTGAGCTCGTTTCATCTGCCAAACAATGTTAATAGAACATTAGCTTACATCAACGCAAAAGACCACACACCCAAACCACAAGCAGCCAAAATATAAGGTCAAAAAACAACGAATTCTTGTATAAGATCAAAAACAACGAATTCAAGAAAGTGTGTGTGTGTGTGTGTGTGTGTAAATTCTTGTATAAGGTCAAAAATTCAAAAAACAAGGTAAAAGACAAACCTTTTTGAGCAAACAAAGAGCTGCAATGCTGAATCGAAGCAGCTGCTGCTCTAGGGTTAACTAAAATCGACTCCTCGACCTCAACAACTTTTTTACCAACAAGCGTCGAGACCCTAATATTATCATTATTGTCATTGTTATTATCTCTACCAAACACCTCATCAGATCCCATAACAAAACTCTTATTCTTCTTCTTCGCCGCCGCTGAAACAACAACATCCACCAGATAATTCAGCTCCACCGACGCATCCATCACGGTCGCATAATTAACATGTAATTAGAGAAAACGATGTCGTGTTGAAGTGTTAATGAAGACAATTGAGAAATTGCAGGGAAGATGAAGGGAAAGGAATTGTTTGGATAGGGAAAGCATGGTTGCGGCAGAGGGAAAGAGAGAGGGTTTGTTTGGATGCGAGGCTCTTGTTAGGGCAAGAAATTTGGATGAGAATGAGAAGTATTTATAGTTTTCGGGATTTGGTGAGGAGAGGCGTGTGAGTTTGAATTATTCCCCGTCGTTTTGGGTATATTCCGGTATTGTTATTGTAACCTTAGCCAACTTAATCCATTACGCCTGAATTTGTTGTGGGAAAGTAATTTAGTCTTTATGCTTTTTTTCACGCGGATTCGATGAGTCTAATTATAGAATTTTCAGGCTGTTGACTAGTAGAAACTTTTTTTATCCAATTGATTTCCCAGATTATCCTCTAACTTCATTAATTTCATTAATGTAACACTAAAAAAGAGAGAATTTAAAATTAACATGCCATTGTTAATATAGCCAAGAGAAATTTATGCTAATCGACCCAAGAGAAATAAAAATCAAAGAGAAGAAGAAACAATTTCCGTTTTTTTTCAGTCAAACTGCGAGCTTCAAGTCATGCTAAATGTATAAACTGAGCACCTCCTCTCTCATCTCCCGATTATGCTTTCACTTACAACCGTCCCTTATTCCATAAGAAATTCTCCACCTCGTTGCTAACAGAGGTACAGTGACATTGGGCCATGAGAGAGCCAGGATCATGAGATAGAGCAACCCATTTTTTTACTTCCTTTGATAAAACAAAGAAAAGAGTAAAGAAGAAGATGACACAAAAGAGAGAAGAGAGAAGGTCGGCGATAAGGTTTATGGAGTTGATGGATACTTGCACTGTAATTGATTTTGAAGAGAAATAAAGGCTAATTTCTTAAAGGTCATGTAGCTATTTCCAGGAAGAGGAAAAAAAAAAAAGAAACAAAAGGTTGCTACAATATCACTGCATAGTATTTACAGTGTTTTCACTGTGAAAGCAATCTTTTTAACTTTTTTATAATTATAATTTTTGTAATTATTTGGTCATTCGGTGAATAAGATTTATTTAGTTCCTCATACAGTAATAAGTGCATTTAGTAATAAGTGTGTTTAGTAATATTGTGTTTTTTAATTAAAAATATATTAAAATAATAATTTTTTAAAACACTTTATTTTAGACAGAGATATCAATTTATAATTTTTTTACTTAATATTATTCAACTATTTTAACCTCACGTCACTGTATTTTATTGATAGCATACCATCAGTGCCACCGCCACCGTCCATTAATCATCACTATTATTATTTTACCATCACCATCTTTTTATTATCACCACAGATATTCAACTATCAATACTACTATCTATTCTTTAATATTTTCACCGTTATTATCATCTTCGCAACTGCATCCATTACTGTCAATGCTGCATCATTTCATCAACTTTTTTTTTACTTACTTAAAATGATCACTCGGGTTCATTTGTTTTACATTAAATACTTTACAAAAAAATAATTTATAGATTTTTCCATGTTTAGTTTTGAAAAAAATATTTTCTTATGTTTTTTCCTTGTAAAATATCTTACAATAAAATTGATTAGTGAATAATATTTTATAGTTAACCTTCAAACTCTGTTTCTTTCCTAAAAAATAATCTTAACTCATGAATTTTTCTAAAAAAAATATGAACAGTAATTTACCTACAATATCATCCATCTATTTTAACCATCGTCCTCATCTCACAATCACTACCGTCACCGTCTTCTCCTTTATGACCACTTTCACTACCACCACCATCTCCCGACTATCTCCTCCACCACTCTTATCATTTCATCATCACAATCACCTTCTCTTCCATTATCGCAATTCAAAATATTTCACATGTAAAAAAAAGTCATCTTAAAATTTTTAAAAGATAAATCATACTTTTATCAGTTATTTAAGTTGTATCTAGACTCGTTAGTCAACTGGATCACCTAGAGTCAACTGTTCATACACTTTAATTTTAAACTTGTGTTGGAAAAGAAGTCAAGTCAAAAGTTTTTAAAGTTGACCCACTTGGTAGGGTTTAGTAACAATGTCAAATAATTTTAAAAATAAATTCCATCTTCCATTTTTTTTCTTTCAATTAATTATTTTTTTAATTAATTTTATCCTTCAATATTTGGTTAATTTTAAATAAATATTCATAATTTATTTTGATTTATTTTTTATGAAGTTCTCATAGTTTTAAATAACTATCCCAGCATTAAGTAAAAAATAGTTAAAAAAAGTTGGCAAACCTAGTAGAGTTCATATTCCAGATCATAGGTTTAACGGGTTGAGCTATAAAATCGAGTCAATCTAATATGTCATCATTTTAATATTAAAAAAATATTATCCTTAAATAAAATTTAAAGCTAAATCACGTTTTTTACTAATTTTTCAGATTGTTTTTGAATCTATTAAGTTGAATGAGTCATATTAAAATAATTCTTATATGATTTAATTTAAAACTAGAAGTAGATAAAAAGTTAAATCATGAGTTTTTAAAATCAATTTAATAAGAATGCTAAAAATTCCACCGAGCACTATACATTTTTTTAAGTTCCATAAAATTTTGATCTAACTCTATAGTGTGGTCAAAAAACTACTATTAAACATTATGAAACTGTTTAGGAACGCGGTTTGCACTGTGTTTTTAAAAAATTTAAATTTTTTTTAAAAAATTTAATATAGTTTGTATGTTTTGGATCGTTTTGATGTGCTGATGCTAAACATGATTTTTTAAAAATAAAAAAAATATAATTTATATACATTTCAATACGAAGAATTATTTTAAAAACAACCACTACCACATATTGACATATATCCTAAAATGTCTATAAAAAAATTACACACGAGCATTTAAACTCTCAACAGGCAAATCATAAAAGACAAACCCACATGCAAAAAGAAAAAGATACACTTTAAAAATTAAAAATGGATGTGGAGAGACAACATCCTAAAAGCCAACGATTTTTTTGTAAACTTTTATCCAAAGTGTCGTATATTAAAAAAAAATACTAAAATAAAAGGGTGAAGTTCAACAATGTAAAACATTATGCAGACACTCGTAATACACTATCAACTGGAAAAGTGGTTTTTAAATTTTTTTTATTCTGGTTTTCAAATTGTTTTTCATCAATTGAGTCCTTCAATTGCAAAATTGATGGCCAATTGCTTTGATTATGGGCAAAATTGAAAGAAGAAGAATCAAGGTGAAAAAGACCAAAAAATAGCTGGTATTGTTACAATAGCTGGTGCAAAATTAAAAAATATATTTTTTATTTTTTAAAATTTACTTTTAATATTAAGAAGATATATTTTTAATTTTTTTTCACTTAAAAAATTATATTTTTTATTTTGATCTAAAATTTTAAAAAATTAATTTAAATAAAAAAATATTCAAAGTAAAACTAACTCCCAAAAACCGTAATTATTCACATAAAAAATTGCTTCTACTGCTCTATAAAAAAAATCCCTCAACAACAGCATAACCGTCCGTACCTTCGCACGGAGAGAGATAAGGGGCGCGCGTGAAATATAATGGTCGGAATGATGGCCGGAACGATGATGCCGCCACCTCAAGCAGCGGAGGGGGTGACGATCAGAGCGGCAGGGCAGCAGATGTCGGCGTCGCTAGCGAACTCGTATAGAGTTCATGCTGTAGCGGAGCGATTATCTTTGCATATACAACCTGGCTTTGACAGTAACCCTACGGAGTTCTTTGGCCTTTGCCTCTCTCTTGCTCGGTAAATTCATCTTCTCATTATCAGCCACACGAAAATTTTATTTATCTAGGTTTTTATTCGATCCTCTGTTTTAATTTCAGTGTTAAGTTTTGCTTGTTTAGTTAGCTAGGGTTTATAATTTAACATTTTAAGTGTTTCTCGGTCTGGCGAAGCATTTAGCATTTCGGAATTAAATTTTGATTAATTCTGCTTTTTTCTTTTTGTGTGTATTTTTTTGACACTTGCTGGTGTTGATTAGATTATTATTAATATTTTTTTTCGGGGATTACAGAGGGATTGATTTTGCAGTTGCGAACAATGAGACTCTGCTGAAAGCTCAAGAATTACCTTTTTTATTGAAACAAGTGAGTTGTTTCGTACTCTTATTATTGTTCCCTTTTTATGTATTCTGTTATCAATTGCATAATTTTATATTTTGGGTTATAATGCAACACCCTGCTATTTTCAAATGGACCACCCGTATTTATGTCAAGCTTCTTGAATTTTTCATACGACAGATGTTATGTTGATTTTGTTCTCAACATCATCTATGTTGGCTTAATTGACAAGTGCAGTTAGGATGGTCAGAATGTGGGTAATGTGTTCCATAATCTGTGCTACTTCTGAGCTAAAGCAATCTTCATTCATACTTCTTTATATTTAAATCTTTATGACAATAGGAGATGCATTAACTCGCATTTTCCCACTAGCTTGGGACATATTGGATTAGTTCTTTTTCTGTTTTGGGTGTCTTTGTTAGTCCCTAACATGACAGAGTTATTGATGGTGAATTTCTCGTGTTTGGGGAGAGGTAAAAAAATGCAAAAGTTTTTGAAATTGTGTATTGTTTGTGGTTATTTGGGGCAACTGGATGGAGTGGAATGCTGTTATCTTTCCTTGTACGAAACGCCATGGCATAGGATAGCTTTTTGGCATCCTTATGGAGTTTCCATAGACAATATTCAGCTGGACTGACAAAACCTGTTATCTTATTTCTTTTTCATTGTCTGGGAGGATAACTTGTCATGTTATATCCACTCCCTCTTTATCAATAAACTATTCTATTTGCAGCTTTAAAAAAATCTGCTATGGAGAAAAGTATCATCTTATATTTATTCTCATCTGCCATGCAGGTTTGCCAACGTAAAAATGATGTTTTCTTGCAAGCAGCTATTATGGTTCTGATGGCTTCCGTTAAGGTATCTCAGCAATACTTCTGTAGCTTGTTTAAAGCATTTTCACAAACGTTCCTCATCTTCTGTTGCATGTTGTTTTGGGCTATACAGCTGGACTTTTATTGTATGTGGTTTCCTTCATTAAATCGGAAAAATGGATGGATGGGTTCAGTTAATCATTACTGAATCTATTGTTTGGGGTGTCAGAGGAGAATTCTTGTGGAAGACTTGAATGTGGCATGAATGCCTTTTCTTATCTAATGTTACATAAAGGTTTCCCCATTGATTCCCTTTTTGTCTTCAGGTGCATTGCTTGCTCATTTTAGTGCCATCTTCCTGCATTCTTCAAATGAATGCTCATGCTAAGAGTATTTTATTACAGCTAATAAATTCTTATGTTTGATCATTTCTTTTCCTCTTTTCCTCTACCTTCTGTTTTGAAAGGTTTTTATTTTTCTCTCTGAGGCCCGTACATTGTGCAGTTGTAGTCATCCAATATAAAATTATACTGAGGTTCATGTGATCATTCTCACTTTCTCTGTCTTCATGTGGTAGAATGCTTGCATGGTTGGATGGTTTCAAGAGAAAGAAACTCAAGAACTCATTACTCTTGCCACTGAGGTGCTATAATTTTCTTCCTCTGAGTTTTTGTGCCATATGTGATGTGATTTGCTTAGATGTTGCTAATCATCATCTTTCACTGCCTGTTTCAGATAGGGAAAGTCTTTTGCACTCCTGGAGATATTAATGCTGGGACAGCTGATTCTCTTTCCATTATCCCAACAATCATGTCCAGGTAAAAGGTTTTGTAATTCCTCTTCTTTTCCTTTTCCTTTTCTGTTTTACAACCTTTTCATACTGAGTTTTCCAATTCCAGTTTTACAAGTAATTTCTGCTTAATGATTTTCGACTTTCGTGTTTGACATATTTTTATGAGATCAACACACCTCATGAAATGACTTTCCCATGATCTTTATGAAGGCATTTAACATTTTATGAGCTCTCACTATTGATGGTTGATCCTATATTATTTTTTTCTTGCCAACTTTGGCCTGCTTGGTAACTTCAATAAATGAGAATTTCGTGTGCAAAAATAAAATGCGAAGTAGAATGATTATAAAGGAATCATAGCTAGAAAATTTGGCATCCTTTATAGAAAATCTAGTATAAAAGTGGTAGAGATGGAATTTTGGCTTGCATTTCACAACATTTGTCAAGATGTGCCCCTGGTTTCAGCCACCAAATGGGCTCTATAGTTGCTGTGCCGATTGAATTGTTTGGTTGGTTGAGGGGGAATCATATGATCAAGATGGCCTTTGCTTTAAATTTTTCAGCTTTGAATGTCTTGAGATAATGTTTGAAATCCCCCCCCCCCCCCTCTCTCACAGGTTCTATCCACTAATGAAGATGGGTCAGATAATTGTTTCTCTAGAAGTCAAGGTAGTTTCGTTCCCGTTTTCTTTTATATCTTCAGCAGCTGAAAAATGCTTTTGTTGATGTTTTCTTTCCTTTTGTTTTGTGTGTTGTAGCCTGGATTTGGTGCACACGTGATTGATTTTCATATTTCAAAGACGACAAGAAATTCGACCGAGGACAAAATAGTAAGCATTCTTTACTTTGTTTAAAACTTTTTACTGGTCTAAGGTGAGTTTGCATTGTAATATTGGGGATGAGTGGGATTTAAATTGAATATGCATCTGATCTTCTTAATTTACATATATTCTATTTAGAATTTGCTCTGTCTCTGCATTAGTGCCTTATTTGCTCAAGTTGTGAATGTTTCTGCTTAATGAATGGCTTATTATGTGTCTACTGGCTTGTCTGCTGGAAACCTCTTTTCTGTTTGACTTAATTGCCATTTTGATTTGTGGTCTGATTGATGCCGACTCTTATTTTGTTGGCTTATCTAAATTAGTCAAAGCATCTCACCTTCTATGTGCAATTTGGCCTTTGTTCTTGGTGCTCTATAGTTTCAATCCTCTGTTCCATGGGTGGTACTTTGTCTTGTTGGAATAGCCAACTCGAGGAACCTCAGGCAAGTTGAATTGAGGGAAGAAGGTTCCCAAATATCACGTGACTTAACAATTGAGCTTTAGGCAATGTAGACATTTGTATCTCTGCTTTGTCCAGGGTCACCAGGACCATGCAAAATAGATTTCAGCCATAAATTGGTAAATGTCTACCCTCAGTATTAGCATGCTGCAAGTTAACCCCAGCTGGGGAATGTCAAAAGTCAAAACCATATTAAGTAAATGGCAACTGATCCTGACTGAGTTAATTACATGCTGTTATTATTATTTGTTTGTACTGTTACTGTTGCTTTAGTACTTTCACTCTCAGAATGGAATGTTTGATCGTCAAATTCATTCAACTTCTCACTCCTATTTTGTTTTATCCTGTGGCTTGTAGTGGTTATTTGTAGCACAGACAGATAATACAGAGACATCTACCTGTATTGTAACTCCGCAAGAAGTGAAGTATGCATCATTTTTTTGCTTCTTTGTTAGTTTCTGTTGCTTTATTAAATTCTGATAACCTTTTCTATTAAACCCTTTTAGCTTTCTTTTAAACGGAAAGGGAGTAGAGAGGAGAACTAATGTTATAATGGTTAGTGTAATTCCTCTTAAACATTTTGGATTTTGACATATGCAGTAGCTGGATTTGATAGCTTTGTGATGATTTTTCTTTTCAAATCAGGATACCGGACCACAGATGCCAACCAACGTTACTGGAATGCTTAAATATGGAACAAATCTTCTTCAAGCTGTTGGCCAGTTTAAGGGTATGCTCGTGCACAAGTCCTATTTCTTGAAAGTTCATGGTTTATTAGAGTGACCTTTGTCTGACATTGTAGCTTTCTAGGCCATTATGTTATAGCTGTCGCCTTCATGAGTGTGGAACCAAAAACCTGAAACTCCTGTCCTACAAGATTACGTTCACCCTTGTGCAGCTGAACTAGATCCAGGTATGCTGATAGTGGAAAAAAGAAAACAGAAGATATTAATTTTTCTTTTTGGTCTAGAATGGTTTTACAAATGTTTTTGTGGTGTTATTTGATCTTTCATTTTGTTGTCTCTTCTTATTCTGTCTTAGATTCTGACATAATTGAGGGACCATCACGCATCTCTCTTAATTGTCCCATAAGGTATGCTATGGTACTTTTGCTTGTGATAAATGCTGTGATAATTTCTTTTTCTGCTTCTCTGAATAAAAGTTTGTGGTTACTTTAGATGTTTTCTCTCACTGGGAGAATTTGAAGCGATTTGTTGTAACTTGCTAGTATTAAGATTGATTTAAGTTATTGAGAGAAGTGATGGTTTAACTTGTGTGAATCTTAATTAAAGTAAAGCGTAAGTTACTGCTAAATAGATTTTGGGTTTGCTAATATGTCTTGTATTTTTATGAATGACAAATCAGGTATAAGTCATTATGGCAGCATGTTTCTGTTTGTCTTTAGGGGCCAAAAATTACCCTTGTCCTGATCGACTGATTTTTCATCTCATACAGCTACACACGAATCAGAACTCCTGTCAAAGGGCATTCATGCAGACATCTTCAGGTGAGCAAACTATCTATTATCAACTGTTGATCGCTGATGCTTGTTGCAAATAGTTGTCTCATTTGCATTGTCAACATAACAGCATGATGGGTATTAGTGTTTGGAACACTTGGTATTGTTTCAAGTAAGGCTGTGATTTCTCAGCATCCCCAACTTGTATCATTATGGGACCCTGGAGCACTGTGATACAAGGTTCTGCAAATCCCTAGTCATCTGCATTATAGCATTTGGCTAAACTGTACAAGCTAAAATGTACTCTTTTTATTTGCTTGGAAAACCTTGTTTAAGGCGAAAAAATGCTTACTTTGCTACAAAACTGTTTCTGGGAAGTTGGAGCATAATTTCGAAACTAGGCAGAATATTTTAGATTATTCTAGTAATTTTATAGAGGACTAAGTAACTACGCAATATTATGGAAAAATTAATATAGATCATCTCCACAATACTCCAATTTGCATGATTATGGTCTTCAGAATTGTTATAGAATTTAAGACATGGTTGCTTAAAGTCCACTGACTTGTCATTTTCAATTGTTGCTATTTCATGTTTTCCTTGTTTTTTGAATATTTTCCTTGCTCACTGCTTTCTATGTGCCTTAGTGTTTTGATTTTAGTAACTTCGTCGATATAAATACAAGAAGACCATCTTGGCGCTGTCCGCATTGTAATCAGCATGTCTGCTACACAGATATTCGAGTTGATCAAAACATGGTTAAGGCAAGTTGTGGGGTTGGAACTGCTTTATGCTTATCCTTCATTAACAAACCTGACACGTTTTTCTCTCTTATTATAATTATTTTGGTTTGCTCTGTAGGTTCTGAGAGAAGTGGGAGACCATTGCAGTGATGTGATTATATCCGCTGATGGATCATTGAAGGCCATCTCAGAAAGTGACAATAAAGTAGATCAGACACAAGAAAGGACTTTGCATTGTGAGAAGGGCATGCCGGAGCAGGTAGAATCTATGACTTCCACGAGAGCCCATCCCATGGTTATGGATCTCACAGTAGATGATGATGAGATAAATGGCGAGGACAATATTGATGCTGAAGACAGGAAACCTTTTCTGGCTGCTCTTCAAAACCATCCTGTCGATACTAATCGAACTCCAACCATCCCATCACAATTGATTAATGCAAATGCACCTAGTCGAAACTTTTCTACTCTAGCGGATGAATTTTGGTCCAGTCCTTACTGGTCCAGTTCTGCATCAGATGCACAAATGGTGAATGGCTTCTCTGAGCCCTCTACTACCACTTTTATGACATCTCCTGTGATAACTGATTCTGTTTCTCCTGCACTTAACTGTGATGTTGGGGGTTACGGGAATACCACCACCTCCTCAGTGATGCATAATCAGCTATCTGCTTCAAGTTATTTACAGTCGCTGCAGCAAAACTTTGTGAATTCAATTGCCAATGGTGAGTATGGTACATTGCCACCAACATATCATGTCAACAGGTCTCCAATAGCAGTTCAGGCCCTCCCAGCTCGACCTCAAACACCAGCTCCACAACAAAGATCAAGAACTCCAAATCCTGCAATTTCCAGTGGGGCCTCCCTTTCTTCTCATGGTACTCTACCAGAAGCTGCAAATGGTCTTAGCTCAGTCTCTGGTAATATGGACAGGCAGCAGCAATTTGCAAGATCCCTTAACACGAATTCATCTTCTTCGCAGCATAACTCTTCTGCGCAGGTCAGATATGCTTCTGTTGCCTTCTATACTTCATTCCGTGTTTATATATGGCAAAGCATGTGCCTGCCACAATAGAACTGAGCTGGCATTATCAGACCACAAGTTCATTTAATTTGTTGTCTGCTTGACCAAACAGGTTGACAAATTGCATTGTTTATATGTGCCATTGAGTTTCCTCTTCTGTGTCTGCTAATTGAGCCATTGGATTTTATCTTCTGTATGTTTGTGTGCTTGAGAGCATTTTGTTCTGATTTCTTTCATAACCTTTTCAGCTGTATTGTTTGTCTAATTCTCTCACAGAACTGGAATCTGCAAGACCATTCATTTATGCATGGTCAATCAGCTCAACAACAGGCTGTTACCCTCCCTAGTTCGAGTCAATTGGCTGGTGCTCACAGAGCATCCTCACCCAACTTACTATATCAGCAACCTCTTCGAGTGCCCCAATCAAGGAGCCACTCTCCAAATGTAGTCCGATCATCTTTGCCTCTGGCACCAGCTCAAACCCAGCAAGGGGCTGCACAAGTTGGGGTTGGAAACTCAGCAGGTGCTACAAATAGCCAACAAAGTAGGTTGATGGTTGCTGCTCAGCTTGCTGCCCAGAGGGCTAGACAGCCACCTTCAGTGCCAGTTCAAATTCAAACATCTGGAGTAGGGGCATCATATCTTACTAGTGCTGATGGGATTAGAGCGCCAGCAACTGAGCAGAGAGGGAATGCTGGAGGAGCATTGCCAGCAGTTTCTGGCACTGAGGGTCTGGTGGATTTGGCATCAGAACAGAATTGGCGACCAACAGGTCGAATGCGTGGAAGTCTCTCAGGTCGAGCTTATTCTGCTGCTCTTAAAGAGTTCATGGTTCAGCCTACCCAACAAACTCAAACCCCAAGACCACCACCAAACTTACCCCCATCTCAATCTAGTATGCCACCTCACCTGCAGTTTCTCTTTGCAAGAAATGCCCAAGTTCCACAGGCACAGAGCAGTCCTGTGACTGGATCTGCCATTTCAAATGGAAGCTCCAGTATTCTACCATAATATTATCCACTGATTTGCTAACTTAAGATGTATATGAAGCGTATGGCTGAGTTTTGCTTCACACAGTTGTTCTGTATTAGGGCCTCGTAGAAATCTGAACTCCACGTGCGTGGACTCAGGATTGAACTTAGTTTCTAGTGGGGTTTTATATTGTTAAGTCAAACATAACTAATTTAGGATCCTCCTAGGATTGTAAGACCATGTTTAATGATATTACCTTAACACTCCAAAAGAATTTGGGATTTTTTTATGGAATTTTTATATGAACAGGGAAAGTATATTAATGTATTTTTTTAATCTTTTAATAATGATTCCATGTCATGGCTCAGCGCTTGGGGTGGGTGCAGGTCGTAAGTATAAGTATTGGAGGTGCATCTATTTCTAAATTGTGATAAACAAGAGATGCGAAAAAAATAATTCTAAATGATTATATATTTGGCTTTAATAATAATGCCAAAACATTTTCTTACATATGGAAGTTTTTTATACTTTTTTAAAAATTAGGGTCTCCACTCTCCAGTGAATACAAACTTGTTTTGTTATAAAGAAAACTAAGACACGAGGTGGTTTTACAATGTATTTTTTTTTATATATATATAAATTATCGGGCGTTGAAGTAGTATATTTTTTTAAAATTTTATTTTGGTCCTGAAACTACATTTTTTACTCAATTGCACCATTTTAAACCCAAATTAATATCTAATTGCTTTTTTTTTTCCCTTTCAATAAGGGTAAACTTAAAAGATAAATGACCAAATTAAAATAAAAGCAGGGAAAATAAGTGTCAACTTCGAATTTTATATGAAAAGTTTAATTTGGCCCCTTTTCTTTTCATTTAATAGGAAATTTATCCCTTTAATTATTGACAATTCAATTCATATACACAACTTTATTTCTCTTATTTTCCAGTGATTGATTTATGAAAGGAGAGAGAGAGTTGTTCAATTTCAGTATCGAGAGAGAAACTCATCGTTGATACTAATTTCAACCACCAAAATATTTAAACTTTGTGTCAATGAATTTCATTCGATAAAAGAAATTTTATAGTGATTATTTAAAGTCTCAATATTACCTAAAAAACAAATAGCAGTTGAGGAAGAAAATATTTTCTCTATTTAATTTTGTGATTTGAACCATTTTATTAGTTTATTAGGTTGATATATTGATTTCAAGATGTTTTAAAAGTATTTATAAAGTGTTTTTATTATAAAATGAGTTAAAAATAATTTTTTTAGATAAAAAAAAAACCTCGACCTTGATTTTTTTACCATCATAGTAATCTAGGTAGATGGGTGGCATTTCTTATGCTTATTTTTTCTTTAAACCCCCCTCCCCCCGGCGCCTGAATAATTAAAATCAAACTCATTGAAAGATCTAGACACACTTAGCCATTAGGCCCGCACATGTGGAATGCAATGGTTCTCAAGAGGCGTAGCATGATGACAAAGGGCTTGAGATCTGTACAGCAGGTTTCGAGTTTGAGTCAAGGCGTGCACCTCTTGTAAGAGCCTGGGACAGCCGGGATTTTACTCGCTCACCTGGGCCTACAAAGTTCGTTTTTCAGGAAGTGAAGTTTTCTCGAATCCAAAAAAAAAATGTGGAATGCAATGGAGCAGTAATTTTAAAGAAAATTGATTTTTTTTTATGTTTTTGGCCGTTTTAACATGCTATGTTAAAAATAAAATTTTAAAAATATAAAAATTATTATTTTAATGTATAAATTAACGGCTCTTAAATTTTGCAATTTTTATTTTTTTTATATAAAATTATTCTAATTTTATATTTTATATCGTGGATGAGAGGGGGAAAAACTATTGCAAGTTTAGGTGTCGAAGGAGTTGTTATTAACTGAATATTTTATATTAGAAAAATAATTATTCGGGCCGCGGCGTAGCTTATCACTATACTGTTACTGTATGAATCTCAACATAATGATGGGCTCGTTTTGGGATTTTAAATACTAAAAAAAAGCCCTTTAATTCAAAGCCTAAACACCTCTCCGCTTTCCAACTCCAAACGAAACGCAAACAACTTCCCCTTCCACGTCTCTACCACTGCCAGAGAAACTCGGTTACTGACTCACTCATATGCACGCCTGAACTAAACAGTCCATGAAGTGCCGATCCGTGGCGTGTATATGGCCAGATACACCTCCATCTCACAAAGTCACCGCCTCCGCCGCACTTAACCACCCACCAACTCTCTACACTGGTGGATCCGATGGCTCCATTCTCTGGTGGAACCTCTCCTCTTCCGATACCAACTCGGTAACTCACATCAGCTAGCTCTCCCTCTCCCTCTCCAATTATCCTAATTGACTTTTCCTTCCTTCTTCCAAGCTAACTTAGCTTAATGATTGTTTTAATCATTTTTCATGATTATCACTGCAATTGTTACTAATCGAGGTTATCATTGATTTGATAGGAAATTAAACCGGTTGCGATGCTTTGTGGCCATGCTGCACCGATAGCTGGTCTTAGCATCTGTTGTCCCATGGTGGTTACGGGGGATGATACGAAAACGGAATGTTCGAGTAATGGTGATGGAAGTTATGGTGCGTTAATTAGTGCGTGTACCGATGGTGTGTTGTGTGTTTGGAGTAGAGGAAGTGGACATTGCCGGCGTAGAAGGAAACTTCCCCCTTGGGTTGGAAGCCCGTGTATTGTTCGGACATTGCCTACGAGTCCGCGATATGTGTGTATAGGGTGTTGTTTTATTGATGCGCATGCTCATTTTTCAGATCCTCGTTCAATTGATTCTTTTGAAGGGGGCGAGGCTTCGGTGGATAAAGGTCGTAAGCATGGGAAACATTCAAAGACTACTGTTGTGATTGTTGATACGCATGGTCTTACTATTGTACAGACTGTTTTTCATGGAAATTTATCAATTGGGCGATTGGATTTTATGGATATAGTCTTGTTGGGTGAGGATGGAGAGAAGCATTCTGTTTTCATGGCTGATTCGTCTGGTAGGGTGGAATTGGTTCCGATTTTGAAAGAGTCGAATGCAGGTGGTGATGATGGGAGTGGCTCGAGTAAGAGTTCTCAGTTGGAAGTGGTTAATTGGGGAAATAAGTTGAGTGAAGGAGGACAGGTTGTGTCAATTGCAACCCGCGGGGACCTTATCGCTCTGGTGTTGAAAACTCGTTGCATATTTAGGATATTGTCCAGCGACGCCTCAATTGGAGAGATTTCTTTTGCCGAGGATATCCTTTGCGTTGAGGAACATTCTAATCAATCACATGTTTTGGGGGGCATGTTTCTTGAAATTGGTGATACTGGTGAAATGCAGAATGCACAGTATGATAATTTCTTGGGACATTTTGCTGTGTGGAATAGAAGCGGTTCTGCTATTGTATATATTGTATCGTATTTGAATAATGTATTTAAATCTGAAACGCTCTGCGAGATTCCTTCTTCTTCTTGTCTTGCTGATGTGAGATTGTTATTTTCTTTCATTCAGTTGAAAAATTATCTTCTTCGAATCGAATCTGTTTGCTATGATGATGAAGAGCCTTTACGGTGGAAACCCCATGTCACAATCTGGTCTCTATGTCAAAAGAATAATATCCATGGAAAGTCATCCCGACAATGCAAAATGCTTGGTGAAAGTGATTTTTTGGCTGAATGGATCTCAAGCTCTAGCCTCCATGAAATCAATAGCCAGGGTGGCAGGAAAATGAGGATTACTTCTTTGCAAAGCTCTTTTCGAAAAGCAAGAACTGAAAATAATAAACATGCAGATGATGAAAGTTTTAGTTTTGTGCGCAATGGACTAGCTGTATCCTCTTCCATGGTTATTTCTGAAAACCATTTTGTTCCTTATGCTGTCGTGTATGGCTTCTTTAGTGGTGAAATAGAAGTTGTCCGATTTGATATGCTTCTTGGACCAGATTGTCATGGTGAAAGTCCAAGTCATGATGTAGAACCACCTGTTTCCAGGCAATGCTTTTCAGGGCACACAGGTGCTGTGCTTTGTTTGGCAGCACATCGGATGATGGGTGCTGCCAAAGGATGGAGTTTCAGTCATGTTTTAGTTTCTGGAAGCATGGACTGCACAATTCGCATCTGGGATCTCGACACTGGAAACCTCATTACAGTGATGCGACAACATGTAGCTTCAGTGCGCCAAATAATCTTTCCCTCAGCATGGACAGAACGTCCTTGGGGTGATTGCTTTCTCTCTGTTGGTGAGGACTCATGTGTTGCTCTTGCTTCTCTGGAAACTTTGCGTGTAGAGAGAATGTTTCCAGGACACCCAAGCTATCCTGAAAAGGTTGTGTGGGATGGTGCAAGAGGTTACATTGCATGTCTTTGCTGGAGCCATTCAGGATTATCTGACACCTCTGATACTTTATACATTTGGGATGTAAAAACAGGTGCCCAAGAGCGGGTCCTTTGCGGAACAGCCTCTCACTCAATGCTGGATCATTTTTGTAAAGGAATCAGTGTGAATTCTTTATCTGGTTCAATATTGAATGGAAACACTTCAGTGTCCTCGTTGCTTCTTCCAATACTTGAAGATGGAAACTTCTCTCAATCTCACTCAAAGCTTTCAGAGAAGGTCAGCTCACCAAGAATGACGTCAAGCATGAAAATCACAATGGACCCCACTACTTCCCAAGGACAGGTCAAGAAAGGAATATTTCCATCCACGCCATCTTTTCTACAAATGAACAAGCATGCCATTGGGTGCACTTGCCCGTTCCCTGGAATTGCAGCCCTGAGTTTTGACCTTGCATCCTTGATGTTTTCTTGTCAGAAACATGAGCCTGCAGCTAATGGTGGTGTTAAGCTTAAGGAACGGGGAACTAGCAACCCAAGAACCCGAGATATGAACTCTGATGATGGTTCTGATAAGAATGGGACCTCAACTGATACAGTTGAAGAGCATGAGTGCATTAGGTCACAAGAAGAATATTTTCTTCGATTTAGCTTGTCATTTTTGCATCTGTGGGATCTGGATATCGAGCTTGATAAATTGCTAGTAACAGAAATGAAGCTAAATCGGCCAGAGAATTTGATTATAGCTTCTGGTTTGCAAGGTGACAAGGGGTCTTTGACACTGACGTTTCCTGGTTTGAGTTCTATTCTTGAGGTACTTTTGGATGAACCTGTTAAATATTGGGATCTGTTTTCTTATTTGGCTTATTTCAACTTTCATTGAGACCTTGATAATAACCTTTTAGCTCTGGAAATCATCATCGGAGTTCTGTGCAATGAGGTCGCTTACGATGCTGTCCATTGCCCAGCGAATGATTAGCTTCTCTCACTGCAGTTCACCAGCCAGCAGGTATTGTGATGGTTCCCCCACAGAAGCACTGTATGATACTAGTCTAATTCTGTCACCTAATTCTTAGTGTATGCTACAAAACTTGTAAGCTGTCGAGGATTACAGTTGTTATGGTTTTCTGAGTTAAAGCTAATATCCGTTATTTTATCAGGATTGTGTATAGGATTGTGCAACGAATCAAAATGTGGATATGGAAATAGCTGTTAATGAGATACTTAAATTTGAATGGTTTATGACAAGGTGTGTGAACCACCTTTATCTTCATAAATTCTGAAGTTGGTCTGAGATTGTTCTTCTTGTTATAGCTATGCGTTTACAATATTAGGCTGCCAATAAATGACATTGGGATAATATTTAGCTTCTTGGTTTTATTTTCCTTGACATAATATTTTAAATATAAGATTATATACTTTTCTATGTTGGTCTGGCGTGGGAGACCTTCAGAGAAAACCTATATTGCATGGTAGGTCTTCATTCTTGCATGTGGCATTCTATGACACTGCATGTTTGTTTTCCTGCAGACGCTAATATCTACTTTGCAGGAATAGTACCATGATCTGCAAATTCCTAGTTTTACAGATCAAATTAGCTTTTTTGTTTGTTAATTTTCAAAAAACCCATGCACATTTTGCTGTCAATGCTTGGTAGTTTTGATCTAATAGATATTATTTTCAGTGCCTTGGCAGCATTTTACACTCGAAGCCTTGCTGACAAGATTCCAGATATAAAGCCACCTTTACTCCAGGTCATCTTTTTCCCCTGAAGCATCTTGACAATTATATCAGTCCTGAAACTTGCACTGCTGGAATTGTGCTTGAAAAGTTCCTTCTTTTATCATCTGATAGTTTTTTTTAGATGAAGTCTCTGCTTTTTGAAAACAGCTTCTGGTGAGTTTTTGGCAAGATGAAAGTGAACATGTACGCATGGCTGCGCGCACTTTATTCCACTGTGCTGCTTCACGGGCTATCCCAATCCCTCTATGTGATAAAAAAGCAAATGCTAACAGAGAACTTGTGAGATCTTTGAGTGAAATTGGAGAAAATGAAGGTCAAGTTTCAAAAGTAGGTGGGACATCTACAAATGGTTTGTCATCTGATATGTCACCTGAACCACAAGCAACCTCTCTAGCTGCAGAATCTCCTGACAAGTCACTGGAAAAACAAGGAATTACCGAAGCAGAAAGATTCAAAATACTTGACTGGCTAGAATCATACGAAATGCAAGACTGGATATCGTGTGTTGGGGGGACAAGTCAAGATGCAATGACATCTCACATCATTGTTGCAGCTGCATTGGCTATGTGGTACCCTAGCCTTGTCAAACCAAGCCTTGCCACATTGGTTGCTCATCCTTTAGTAAAGTTGGTCATGGCCATGAATGAAACATACAGTTCCACTGCAGCAGAGCTTCTATCAGAAGGCATGGAGAGTACATGGAAGGCATGCATTAATTCTGGAATATCTCGCCTTATTGGGGACACATTCTTCCAGATAGAGTGTGTAAGCGGTCAATCTGCCAACACAGCTGGACATCATCCTCCTGTACCATCTTCCATTCGAGAGACTTTGGTTGGGATTCTTCTTCCAAATTTAGCTATGGCTGATATACCAGGGTTTTTAAATGTCATTGAGAGCCAAATTTGGTCCACTGCATCTGATTCACCTGTTCATCTGGTATCCCTCACAACTCTTATAAGGGTTATGCATGGTTCTCCACGGCAGTTGTCTCAGTATCTTGATAAGGTTAGTAGGGTCAATTACATTTCGAGAAGACAATCATGTACAATAATTCAGACTATATGCTTCGTATTTGGATCTTCATGTAACGTTTGGACAGATCTGCAGGTGGTTAGCTTCATTTTACACACTATAGATCCTGGCAACTCAATCATGCGTAAAACTTGTCTTCAAAGTTCAATGACAGCATTAAAGGAAATGGTACGGGCATTTCCTATGGTAGCCCTGAATGACACATCTACCAGATTGGCTGTTGGGGATGCAATTGGAGAGATTAATAATGCTACCATTTCAGTTTATGACATGCAAAGGTATGGGTGGTATGAGTTTTAGATTCAAAAGAATTTCTTTATTATGAGTAAGTACCCCCACCATCCTATGTTTTGGGCAACATTACGCTTTGCATCCTGGTTTTTCAAAACCTTACACTTTCCATCCTCTATTTTTTAGCAATTTCATTTTCTACCTTCCATTAAAAATCTGTTAGTTAGAAATTTAGTTGGCTTTTGATTAGTATGCCCATCATTGAAATAACCCCTGGGAAGATGGTAAATACCTGGAATAGACAATACTTATCCAACTACCACTATATGTGTTTCGAAAAAACACAATCTTTTCTTCCAAAAAAGGGAATTTATAGACATACCTGCCTTGATTTCTTCGAGCACTTGCTTAAAAATGTTTGATTAAGAGTTTTCAGTGTTTGGTATTTGAGAAAGAGAGAATTGCCAATAATTGACACTATATGGTACATATTTTAGCTTTTTAAAAAAAAACATGACATTTTTTTTTGGATTTTTAAAAATCTCTGCCAAAAAATTAGTTGGTCTTAGGGCGGAAACAATAAATTTTCAAAATCCAAGGTGCAAACTGTAATACTATCCAAAACAAAGAGTGGTTGAGGTAATTAACTCTTAATGTATTATATTTTTGGGACTTGGGGGGTGGGGTCTGCTGAACAATTCTCATGCTTATCTATGTTTGGTTTACTGAATCATGTTCATCCTAGGAGTGAAGTTTGCTAAGTCTGGATCTAAGATTTCTCCTTTTCACAGATCATATGGCCCAAGGGAGGCCATGATGGCCATCACTTGACTTAAGGTCGCAGCTCTTTTGGCCTCAGTGGTTATATGATATCCCTTTCTTAGTTGGGTTTATGTGGTCAGCTAGAGGGCTCATATAATAGTCACAATACAAGGTGAATGACCATGGCGATTTTCAAATAGCTGTGTGTACCATTCAATCTGCCTCCATGATTGATTACCTTGGTCCAAAGTGCCCATTGGCATAGGAACCCTTGCTCTTCTGAACTAAAGTCTACCGCCCTAGTGTTTGCTTGTCCTTATCTGTATAACTATTCAACAAAACCAGCATACTAACTTTCTTTTTCCTATTTTCTCTTTTTGGAAAGATTGTAAACTAAGTTCTACACTGATCCTACCTATCCTTTTAGCTTTTGAGATCCTGACGAAATGCAGAGTGCTCATAACTCCATGAAATTTTGGAGCTTCCATTTAGTTTCAAAGATGTCCATCAACATAATTGGCTGACCAGATTACGTAGAGAAATCACTCAGTGCTTACAGTACTAATTGCTTACATTTGAATGATTAATTATACTGTCATTCGGAGAATATGAGTATTGGAGAGAGTTGTAAACTTTTGCCATTCCTGCTTTATGTATTTTTTTTTTGGAATGTGCTGCTGGAGTTGTCTTTGTACTTTTCTTTGACACCTCTAGCTTGATACATACTTTTATTTGTGGGGATACTTAGTCTATCTTTGTTTTCTAATGTTAGTGTGACAAAAATAAAAGTCTTGGATGCAAGTGGACCTCCTGGCCTTCCAAATTTGCTGCCAGGAACATCAGAAATGGCAGTGACCACTGTAATTTCAGCTTTGAGCTTTGCCCCTGATGGAGAGGTAATTGTATTTTGTTCATAGGCCTCCAAGAGAATTTTTAATCTTGTACTAGCCAGCTAATTCTGGGTTAGACTCCGCAATCAGCACGGATTAAAAGATTTGGCTTTGAATCATGAACATATTATATAAATAAGGACTCCATGTGAGTTCAGAAAGTATATATTTTGAATGAAGAACTTGAGTATATATATTTTTCTTCCACTTTATGTAAAAGAATCATTTTATTTTCAAGTCAGGCTTAGTATGCACAGATCTAATGGACATACAGAACATCTTCAGAAAAAATTTAACACCTTCAGTTATCCATGGGGTAATGGTAAAAGTATAGGCTGCAATCTTGTTGGTTACAAAACTTATCAATGTTACCTATTTGACAAGATCCTGAGTAGTTTGGAGGTGTGGACCCTCTTAAATTATTGGTCCGATTGGTTAATGAAAGATGAAAATAACAATTTGTTGGTTGTTTGAGTGTTTAACTGCCATTATCTGAATTTGTCATTTTACATGCAGGGTCTGGTTGCATTTTCTGAGCATGGTTTGATGATAAGATGGTGGTCCCTGGGATCTGTGTGGTGGGAGAAACTTAGTCGAAACTTGGCTCCTGTCCAGTGCACCAAAGTCATATTTGTTCCTCCATGGGAAGGATTTTCACCCAATTCTTCTAGGTCTAGCATAATAGCAAACATATTGGGGCATGATAGCCAGGTCAATATGCAGGTGATTTTCCTTATAGCTAGTCAATACGTGCAACCTCGGGTGGTTAAAAATTATATTTTTGTTGAATCGCCTTAACTTGCTTTGGTGGACGACTTTATCTTTTGTAAGATAGATTAGTGTAAACCAAAAGGATTCCTCTATTTGCACAACTAAGAAAGACGTATATAACTGAGGCTTCTACACTTTTGTGATGTCCTTTTTTTGTTTCCTGCAGGAGAAAGCTCGGGATTCAACTTATGCTGATAGTTTGAAAATGTTGATTCATAATCTGGACCTCTCTTACCGACTACAATGGGTCAGTGAACGTAAGGTACTTCTTTCAAGGCATGGCCAGGAGTTGGGAACTTTCCCACTGTAAGCATTACTGTCATATCTTCGCAAACATCTGATTCACTTGAAAAGGAGAGTTATTGAATGATGCACGTTCTTATGGACAAAGCTTTGAGAAGGATTTGCTATAAAATCTGCTCTGTGCCACAGTCCCGCGTCAGTTAGTCTCAAGAGTCAAGAAGGAAAGTGCTTCTGTAGAAGGAAAGTGCTTCTGTAGATGGACAGAACAATTTAGGACTCTTTCTCAAGAAGGAAAATGATTTTCTAGGGCTTCTTATAATGTTTCAAGCCTTTCATGCGCAGTTCTCGCTTCCCAGAATATCAGCAGTTTAATTGTGGGTTGAATCTACACCCAAAAAGACACTTGTTTCACTGTTTCCTAAAAGTAGGTACATATCCAGGCAAAATTTATTACTGTTTGTTATGTAGTTATGGTGGGGTCAGAGAGTAGCAACAGGGATTAATTGTGCAGTCATTTACAAATTCAATTTTGCTTTAGGGCTTTTGTATAGGGATCTTGAAAATAGAAAACTTGGACAAAGAGAAACACTCCTGTATCACTATGACTAAAAGAATTCATTTTCAGGATTTACTTTGCCAAGAATTTTGCTGGACATAGCTTGAAGAATCCGAGTTTGACATGTTTTTGTTGGGATTAGAATTTAAGATCCATTTTTGAGATTCTAACAACTGATGAAATTTTTTTTTCTAATTTGATGTAGCTCGAGCATGAAAGTCTGTTATGATTTAATGAAAGTCTTAACCAAGTATTTTTATGATTTTTTCTATAACTTAAAATTCTATTTTTTTTAAGTAAAGAAATTTAAATATATTTAAATTTAAATTTAAAATATTATAATATGATAATTTAAAATTTAAAATTTAAATGGACTAAATCTAAATCTTGCCCCTATAATTTGACTAGGATCGCTATAATTTCACCCCAATTAAAAAAACCTTGCCCTCAAAGTCAGGGTAGGTTCTCTTTAGCTGTTCTTCTATATTTTCTCCAAGTAAGTGGTATATTTGCAGGCACGTAGACAAATTTCAGTGATATTAGCACCAATAAAAACTCGAGTACATTGTGCACGAACTATCAAGTCAGCATTCTTAGGAGCACGTGGCTTCGGCCAACATGCTTTAAATATTTGAAGATGGGAAGCCTTGTCAGGAAAAGGTATATAAATCAACTGGTCTAGACACCTAAGACTAGGCAATTCTGGGTTAATAATGTCTGGCATATTTGTTGTTCCAATGATAAAAACAGTTTTCTTTGCTGCCATGCCATCCATTTCTATCAACATTAGCAGGTAGAACCCCGTCTCCATTCCCAATAATGGAATCAAACTCGTCAAAGAAAAGTACACAAAGAGCTGACTGCTGTGTTTTGTCGGTTGTGATAGAACCCCTCCACATATCCAAAAAAACCAGAGCTCATATCATCAGCAGGAAATCCCATAGAAATTATATTCTCACTGGTATATGTTATATCCAATTCAAAACCTCCTTCCTGATATCTTCGCTTGTTTTGAGAGACAGCATGCCGAGTTTTGACCTATAATGCCTTCACTGTATTTTTAGAAGTATTAACTAACCTCTTAGTAAGTTTTCCAAATATACCAGATTGTGAAGTTGATGAAGTTCCTTCAAGAATATCATCTGCCGCAGGGGATTTAGGAGACAAGCGCAGTCCAAACCCACTAGTAGCACGTGCAAAGGTTGATTTTCCAGCATTTCCCGTAGGCGAGTCATCTGGCGAGGAAATCAATGGTTGTGGAATTGTAATGCCATCACCATCTGCAATTCCCATGTTGTCAAGACCATTTATTGTACTACTCACATAAATTAGTTGAGCTAACATCAGCTCATCCACATGTTAATCTTTACCTGCGTATCACTGAATGAAGACCAAGAATCAACCTGCTTATTGACAGGGATGTTTTTAGCTGTTGGATTAGGCTGATAATGGGTGACTTCATTGTCATTTCCTTGCTGAACTTCAGTTTGGTTACAGCTGGTGTAATCACCATCCACCACTACTTGGCCATCATTGGATAGAGGATTATCAAATGGTTTATTCTCCTGGACTCTTGAATTTTGGAACCGCCTTTCAATGGAAGCATTGGTTGTAGGTACACTGCACAGCTGCAATAGGAATTGTTCCTCTATTACTTGTGCAATTTCAGTAGCTGGGGCACCTGCTTGCGACTCACCATCATCAATCCACCAATCATTACTAGCCCTCTTTGTCCCTGTGTATGCAACAAGTCTAGACCTTCTGGATCCTCCCAGTTAAACTTGTGAAAGTCTAACTTCGCTGCCTTTTTCCCTTGAATTTTAATAAACTGATCTAACCTCTCTGACATGTTATGTAATTGTTTAGCTATTTCTTTCAAAATTTGTTGCTGTTTCATACTAGCGACCGTCTCCATTAATTGCACCTTTCGGCTTTCAAGATACATGGCTTGCCAGACTCTGATACAAATTATAACAAACATGAATTATCATGGTGATAATAATAGCAATTTTATTGAATAAAAAGGAATTGACTCACAATATCTTGAAAAAAATAAAAGAAAATTTCTCGGCATCGAGGCAGCTCGGGCTTTCAATGACTTAATGAAAATCGTAACTAAGTTTTTCCATGATTTTTTTTATAGCTTAGAATTTTATTTAGATAGAAAAAAAATTTAAACATGTTCAAATTTAAATTTAAAATATGTGATTTAAAATTTAAATGGAATAAAACTTGCTGAGGTGTAAATTGAAAAATTCTAATCTAACTAGGATCGCTACAGATACCAAGTGCGGTTTGCATCAATTTGCTCTTAATGCTTGCAAGAGTCAGCGGAGAATAAGAACAGAACAAGTTTATTTCTTCTTTTTTCCGGTATCCAATGGATTTAAGTGGGCAAAGCTTCTTTCCAATTTATCAAGTTTGAATGCTGAGAAATGGTATAATCTAGATGAATGCTCAACAAAAGATTTATCGTCCCCTCGGAGGCAGCCTCGTTATTAATACAGAGAATCTCCAATTAGGGGTTTCAACTTTCAAGTTCAACTTCCGAGTTCAAATCCTCGGATGAATTTGGGTGCCTTTAGAGCTAGATAAGGACTATCCTTATTGTATAGCCCAAGAAGCATTGAGCCCAGTAAATAAAAAACAAAGGGACTTCTTTTTTTCATGAACATTTAAGCATCATAATCGTATGATCTCTGTGATTCAACTCCTCCCTTCACAAAAACCTGTATAGCCTCTCACGCTCATTTATGCCATTGACGAACCCACACCATTTTGACAATTACCTAACAAAATAACTTACAAGAACATTTAATAACCATCCAGATGACATATTTCTAGTAAAATGGCTCTATAAATACCATGGAGTGATCTAAATTAGACAGTCACAAAGTTATGGGGCATATTGGAGTTGTCTGGGGTCTTGTCTTGGCTAGTCAAGATATGCTTGCCATGGAAAATGAAGAAGAATGCTTCGCGGCTACTAACTATGGAGATTCCCTTAGCAGATCAATCCTATTTTTGAAGGGCAACGTTCTGGGAAATTGCCTTCCAACCAGAGAGTAAAATGGAGGGGAAGCTCTGCTCTCTCTCATGACAAACCTGCTAATGTATGGCAAACACACTCGCCATTATTTTAAAGGGGCTAAAATGTTTTCTTTCTGAAATTAAACTTTTTGGCTGACTCGTTAAGAATGTCATACAGCTGTTTGATTTGGTAGACAAGTATAGATCATCTTATCAATCACGATCAGTAAGGCAAAATGGTTTTTTTTTTTTTTTTTGTCTAAAAACCCTTGAACCAGGCTTTTCAGCCACCTCTCCCATGAATGAAGTCTGAATTAGCAAATGAGGCACGGTATATTTTATTTTTTTAAAATAAAAGACAGATAATGTATGGTCTAATTTATTTTTATTTTTAAATAAAAGGGCCAATGATGTTTCATTTACCCTTAGACATAAAAAAAATAATAATAAAGAAAGCCAAAACTTCATGCATCTTTTTAATAGGACGAACAGCATGTTGCTTGTCTAATTCTTACAAGAATAAATATATGGTATATTGTCTACTGTGTGACAAATGACACATTGTCTACTCGTAAAAATTAAATTTTATTAAAATAATTATTCTTTTTTTATTCATGGTTTTTTATTTGAATATAACATATTTTTTTTATTCATAGAACTTTTTTTAATAAAAAAGGTAATTGTTAAAAAATTTTAATCATTCAAAAAAAATAATTATTTTCTTAATCTAAACTTTATTTTTTTATTAATAAATTTATTTATTTATTTAATGAAATCATATTTTTTTTAATTGGAAGCACTGTTATCATGATCTATAAAGCAAGTTTTAATAAAAATAATATTAAAATAATATCTTAATATTTTGTATGTGAAAGTAAAGAAAAAAACTGCTAAAATTATGACAATAATATATTAAAAATAAGAAAAAATTTATTCTTATTGAATAATCATGAGCACATTATTTTTTTATTTTTACATATTAGGTATATTATAATTAGAAAAGGCAATTGTTAACATTAACATAAGAACCTATAATAGTATTTAAAAATGATAGCAAGATTGAACAATAATTAAAATACCATGTTAAGTAATTAATTTATAACATGTTTCAATTAAAAATTTTGAAAAATAATTTTGAAAAAAAAATATAAAATAAGGTCAAGCACATGGATCTAGGAGATCATGCAGGGTGACTTCAAAGCCATGGACATGTGTGTGCCCTCTTTATTTTTATTTTTATTTTTATATTTTTGTCTTAGGGTGGATGATATGTTTTTAACACTTTTATTTTTAATAATAATAAAAAAATATTACTTGTTGGTTTTTATTTTGACCAGAGGTGGCCTAATAGTCATGTTTTAGTTCTTTTTTTTTTATTAAAAAACTTATTTTCAATTTATTTTCATTTGAAAATACTTGATAAACATCCTAAAAATTTTAATAAATTAATTTTCAATTTCAAAACACCCCTAAACATGTCAAAACATACAAAATTAAATTGAATAGAAAATTATTCCTTTACTCCAATCTACTTTTTCTAGAAAGATAAAAGTTCATAAATACCTTAACAGTGTTACTCTTATCAAGAGCAACCTATTGATATCAAGTTTAATTTTTTTTTTGTTGAAATGTGATCAATTGATTACTTTCTCTCCTCTCTTTTATTTTTTCAACGACTTTTTTTTTTTATAGAATTTAAGGACTACAATATAAAACAAATAAAGTTTCAAACCTAAGTGTGAAAGTCTAAAATTGAAGGGACCAAAAATATCTAAATGAAGACTATTGGGATAAAAATGATGTTTTTAACATAAAAGGGAAAATGCCCCATTATTTTTTATGTTTTTTTTTTTTTTTGTCCTTCATTTCTTAATTATTTTTAATACTAAAAATTTAAATCTTATTTCATCAAATCAACCTCTAATTTGAATTTAAAAATTTATCAAACACCTAGAACATGAAAAGATAAAAGAAAATATCAAAAACATCACATTAAATGGATGGATTAAATTAAAAAAACCAATAAACTTAAGTGACTAAAATAAAAAAAATAAAAGAGGCACTGTTAATTGATCAATTCTAATATTCTATGGTGGGAAGAAGGATTTGGACAAGTTTAAGAGTGATGTGGAGTCATTTGTACAGATTGAAACGACTCATTTGTAAGTCATTTGTAATTATTATTTGTATTTGGCATGGCTATAAATAGTCAAAGAAGCTAGCAAAATCTAAGGCTACGTAGAAGGAGAGAGAAGCAAAAAAATTGAAAACCGCGTATAAACACTTGAAAGTCTTCTCAAGTTCATTAAAAAATAATTAAAACAATTTTCTTGCTGAAGAATTCGTACAAACTTCAACATTGAATTGGACTTTTCTTGGCTTCATCTTGATCAGAAGTGTCTGGATTTAAATGCAGATTTCATCTCAGTTGTTCCTGCAATTTTTTTTTTATCATAATAAAATATTCTATAATACCAATTAAGTCATAGAGTAATGTAAAGAAAAGAAAATAAAAATGAAAAATGTAAAAAATATATGAAATGGTGTAAATTAAGCCCTTGAATGAATGAATTTTTGTTTACCCTAATAAGGGACCCGAAGATGTTAATATAAACCTTATTGAAATTAGAAGCAAATAATTACGTGTGTACTGAACGAGTGGTTCATTGAAACATATAAATAACATATTTCTAGCTTGGATTTAAAAAATAAGGGCATTTTTCCAAGGAAAAAAAAAGCTGAGAATATTTAAGAACATGGAAGACTGCAAAGGTCTACTAGTCCTATTCCGAACAAGGTACATTGCATCTAATTAATCTAGGACCATCTGGAGGAGAACATGTAAGAACTACCATGTGGTTCGATCTACTTCCACCGCACTGACCAAGTCCTCCAGCTTTTTAGATTTTCAAGTTACGTACCAGCCCTTTCATCCAACTCAAAGATTGTCTACCAAGTATACAACGTCGTGTACGGTCCAAATATTAAAAGCATGAGAGTTGATTTTTTAGATATTTTTGTAAGCAATCAATTAAAACTTCCTCTCCTCTTCCATTACTTACCATATTCTATATATATAATTTGAATTTTTTTAAAAAATTAATTTTTTTGAATAATTTTAAAAAACAACTATTATATGCTAAATACGCCGAAATTAACATGGTGTTGGGTCCATATACAGTTAAGCTTATCCAGCAAAGTGATTAATTAATGTCATTTTCCATCACAGTTAGATAGATGATGGACTGTAAGTGATATATATAGTGGCACACTTGCATTAGAAAATTCTCGAAAAATCCAAGTTGCTCATAACAAAATAACTCGTTGAAGATAGGAGATGCTGTGATCTCAGTCCTTCTCTTTCCTGGTAAAGGAAAAAAACAAAAGAAGAAGAGCAAAAGATAATGACAGAATATCATGTTTGCAGCAGTTGATCAAGAACAGGTGAAACGTTGAGCCCATTATTGTTTTAGATACGTACAGAAACATTGTTCTCTAAAACCCTAACATACTCATTCCTGATATATCTTGAAATCTTCTATTTCAAGATAGATTCGAATATACAAAACTTAAATTACAACAAAAAACAAGGAGAAAAGGAAAATTTAATCCTATATATATATATATATATATATATATATATATATATATATATATATATATATATATATATAAGCTCATTAATTTCTGGTGCAGCTTCTCCTTGAGTTAACTAGTATAGTTCGCGGCCACAATTAATTAAGAGCTAGTTGTGGGTATATTGGATGATCGACAATCTGCAAATTCATCCAGAAGAAGCCCTTCCAAATCCTCTATACTCGGAAATAATTCGTCACTGAATAATATATCTGGCAAGGCAATTTCGTCCAAAACCTGCCCTTGATCTAATAATTCTTCATTTTTAATACACACATTTTGCACCAATTCATCTTCAATGGAAGTCACTGAAGGGGTTGTTGGGGAGAGAACCCCATCAAAATTCGGCGAAAGTTCGTCTTTTATTGTTGGCATATTGGGCTCAATATTCTTAGTGGCTTCTTTAGGCATAGATGGCTTGATTCGGGTGCTACCGGCGAGGGAGCTTCTTCGAGTAGGATGGGCATGGCTATGCTCAGCTGTGTAGGTTATGATAAATGTTGATGGATCTGTACGGCTTCTTTCCATTTGCTTTCTTGCCAAACATCCCTTTAGACTGCTGCATCTGTAGTAGCTCCTGTTTGTTGCTCGTCAAAGAAATGTTAGAGTGCCATTAAATAATTAAAAATAAATCTTCAATAAATGTGGTGCAGCAACTATTTGTACCATTTCCAGGCTACCCACGCTGTAGCTTGTACGAAAGGGGTAGAATTTATTAGATTCTATAGCCTTGCTTGACCACAGACAAACAGAAAACTCAGAATAGACAAACAAATAGAGTTTTCTTTTACCTTGGATATGGGGATCCCTTGATGGGTTTCTGCCCATATTTGCGCCAAGCCCACATATCAGATGAGAGACCATCTTCTTTCACGTGTTGAACTACTTTTTTGTGCTGATTCTTCCTGAAGATTAACAACAATTAATCTCAGCTGCATCAATACCAGTCGAGGAAATCTAAATTAAAAGAAACTGTATTAATTGAAATTCTGAATAAATTTACTGACCTCCTTTTTGATTTGGCCGCACTTGTAGCATCAACAGTATTTGCAAAAGTAGCAGATTCAGGAGAAACAGGCTTCTTTTTCTGCACCTTTTGTCTCTCTTTAACTTCTTTTGGAACAGATATGGATGTGGTGCTGATACTGGTACTAAGGATATTGCTTTGTGGGGAATTAAAGGTCTGGTGCAACAAAGGGTAAAGGGGCTTGTAAAGGCCATCTAGTCCATCAAAATCTGTTGGGGTTTCTTGGAAATTTAAGAGCTCATCTTGATAAAAACTCAAGGGAGCAAACAAGGAAGGTGGGTTTTTCGTGATGTTGGCAAAATCTTCATAATTAGTACTGCTTCCTGACCTTACCACAGCGTGCAGATCCCAGCTGTCCTCCATGCAAACAAATTCACTCATCATTTATCAGCTAAAACAGAAGAAGAAGGAGAGGAGCTGACTTTGTGGTTGGAGTAGATATAAAATTTGAGAGATGGAAACCTGTGAAAGGATATATTCCAGGCAGGCTGTATATATATTAAAGGAGAGTGGCGCCTACTTAGAAAGTCTCAGGCTTCTCCATTTAGCTAGACTGGATTTTTTTATTTTTTTTGGCTGCTGTTACTGCATTTCCATTGAGTTGACTTTTTTACAAAGTCAAAAACGTATACGATAAATTATGGACCAATAATTTGGATTTTATACATTCCCTTGGATAAAGCCGACTTGCTGAGACTCGTTCGTCGGCCATGTCATCTTATACCGGACTGCATTATTGGGTGTATTTTTTAAAGAAAAATTTTTTAATGGGAGTTAATTTCTGCTTTAAATTGGATGGATAAGCGAAAGTAAAACTCAAGTCTGAGTCCTGCCCCTGAATATATCTCTTAAGGTACAGAACTTACTTAATGAGTATTGCTTGTTGTTTGGAGAGCTCGAATTTTTGTAGGCTTTCCAGTGAGTTTAATTTGGCCTCCACAGTACGTATATATTCTCTTAGTTGGTGTAATTAGTAACCTTTTTTCAGCCTTTTCTTTTTATTGAGTTTAGAATTGCATAAACACATGTTAGTCTAGTGTTTTGATTATTAGTTTTTTTAGTAAAATAAAACTCAAGGTTTCATATTTTATACATGGTAGCAGCATTAATGTCTTTCATTATATAAGAATCACAGAAGTAGAATCTAGAATTCAAATTCTTTATTCCTTTTAATATATAAAAAATATATGAAATTAAATATAATCGAAACAAAGACACAACCACATGGTTGTGGGGTTTTGTTTTTATTAATATATTGTATATATGCTACGTACATTGTACTACATATTAATTATTTGCAACTGTGTCTCTTGTTATTATTACAAGAGAAGTTCAGAAATGATAAACCTAGCTAGGCGTCGCGATCGTCTGGCAGGGGTGGAAATCCTCTAGTGATTGTTATAGTTCGAGCTATTGGGATGTTGGTGAGTCATGAGTGCCATAAACGGTCCCCTTCCCTTCCTGCACGCCTTAAGGAATTAGGGGTCACCTCTATATTATTAGACCTCTCTACTTATATATATATATAGGGTATAGCCAAACTCTCCGAACTGCCACTCCGGCCACTTGTTTAATTTATTTTATTTATTAAGGATTTCATTAATTGGGACAGATCTATCTTGAAATATACGTACATAGTGCTAGTGTTTAATTTACTCGTCCTATAAATTCTCAATCGTATATCCAGTACCCTAGCTAGCATGCATTAATCCGGTTGTGTAACCCAAAAAGGAGGGGGTTGTCTCTTCTGTGTAAAACTCCCGATAATTTCAATTTTCATGTATATATTTAGCTTTCCATAGTTTTCTTACTTTCGTGCGATAGAGCTTGTTCTTTATCTTTTTTCTGTATATTGGTCAGCCTTCATTTTATCTCCTAATCTTTTATTATCTGTAAGATTCAGAATTTTGACTTTGATACTTCCGGCCTAGTCTAATGCATGTGCTCCGCCCATTCAACCAGGCAGAAAACGAGTATAGAAACTCAAAGGGGGACCTGCGCGGTCTCAGTACTGAGTCGCTAGCTCGTTCCTCCAAATTAAGTACCCATTTTGCCAAATATTTTGTAAGAGGAAAAAAGTTCAATCGGTGGTCAAAGAGAGAAAAGGAGTCGGTGGTCGCCAGCAAGCAACTTGCAAGAAATTTGTAGCACCTACAACAAATAGGAAGTTTCCATCCAACGGGAAGCAATATGGCAATGGAAAAACAAGCAAGGGATGGATCTTTACATGCATTGCGTAGATTCTAGGGAAACTCAAAAAATAAGATATCAGGTCCACAAAGGCGACTACAGTGATCTCATCTCAACACATAAGAATATGCTTCTTGTCCCTGTTCATCAATTAGCTTTTGTTTTGGGAGAACTACTAATACGCCCTCCACCTATTAGGTAGGTCTCAATTAGGTCCCTCCCACACTAACTACACTAACATTACCTCTTGGAATCTGGATTCAAGCTATCAAGATTGTATGTGCCAATCTCCTCTTTATTAATTAGACGTTGGTTTTTCCTTTTAGATCACACAACAATCTTAGGCATGTTCACTCTCTCCAATTTCTATGCTCGCAAACTTTTCACTTTTGAGTACTTGGTGGTATCTTGCATGCTAAAGACTATTCCCAGTGGATGTGTGTTGAAGAGAAATGAAAGTTTCAAGGAGATTGTTTCTATAATAATGTAGTTGCAATATAAAGACAACGAAGGTGGCACTAAAAGGAGCTAGCGCAACTAAAATTGGCAATTAGAAAAGAAGAAAACGACGTGTAATTTGACAAGGCAGATATCATCCCATCGATGGAGAGAATGGATGGGCACAGTTTTCCTAGGTTGAGTGCAGCATTGGTGCAATCAATAGGGGAGGGACATAATTGTAGTTTGCCCTTCTTGTTTTTTCTTTTCCCCTAGCTTCTTTTACCTATAAAGAATAGACTATAGAGTGTGGCTGTACGTGTGTAGGCAGGCAACTAGCAAGTAGCAGGAATTGAAAAGATTGAAAGCTCTTGCCGGTTGTGGCAATTGGGAGCTGTCCCACGCGGATAGGTTGTGACTTCCAAGCTCGGGAAGTAACTAATGAAATTGAAAATGACTAAATGCGCTAACGTCAGAATTTGATGTCTCAGTAGTTAGGTTTGCATTCAAACATAAACGCTGGGAAAAGAGCGTTTATTTTTCCTAATATAATGCATTTAGTATATGATTTGAAAATGAGCTGAGGCCCTGTTTCTTATTGGCTGGAATTTTGTAAATTCTCTTGAGTTAAGATTTTTCGTACCCAGATTTAAATGATATATGCGCCTAAGAAACATGCCAAGGAACTTTCTAAAAATAAGTTCATTCACATGTGCATGGCTACGAACTCCTTATGTTAGTTGTAATTTGACAAATGTCATGTACCCATGAAAAAAAAAAACGGGAAAGAAATTGGAGCAAGAGTGGGTGAAATTGATTTTAGGAAGGCTATTTGAGAAAAGAATATTATTACTTCAATGATAATTCCATTGTGATCATTATTTTAGCATGATGTTACATTATTTTTTATTCTCCGTTCCTTTTCTTATTTCAATTATAACTTGCTTGGTAGAATTATTTAATTTCACATTCTAAAAATACATACCGAGAAAAGTTATTTGATATCATGAAAATTACTTCTTGTTATAAAAAATCAATTTATTTTTTTACAAAAATAATTGGACATGATTTTTTGGTTTTACACCTTTATCATGTCAATTTTCACATATCTGAACAAATTAATTACATCACTTTTGATACAATAAAAATGATAGTTTATTAACATTCAAAAACAATTATAAAACTGTTTTTTCTTCGTAACCCAATTTAAGGTATGATTCCAATAGATGGTACAACCCGTTTATCATTATGGCTAATCTCTTGAATTAATAGTTTGAATTATTATAGCATGTCAAGAGTAAATAGGGTTTTTTTTAACTAACACACACACACACACACACACACATATATATATAACAAAGCAATTTATAGATTGTGTTGTTCCTAACAATATAATCTATGGGGTTTGTTTGTGTTGTTTTGAACAGTGCAAACCTTACATTTAAAACTCTTTTGTATTTTTTTTCCATTTCTCTTCTACTTCATTTTCTTTTCCCTCACCCACCCAATCATCCACTCCCCTAACACTACTACTATTTGCAGCCACTTCCCCTCTTTCTTTCTTATTTCATTGTCTCCTTTCTTCATTTGCTATTTCTTCCTCCAAAAACCATCGCTCCCCTCCCTTACCCTCCACCACCACTGCCGCTTTCGCCACTTTCACCACTTTTCCTTCAACAAATCAAGGTAAGCACTCTATTTGATTCTTAATTTTATATATTTGGTTGTTATTTTATGATTATGATAGGGTTTAAGTGATTATTGTTTGGATTTATTTGGTTATGTTAGGGTTTAGTTGAATTTAGATCAATTAGGTATGAATTAATATAATTAGGTATAAATTGATGTAATTAATGCTATGTATTACATCAATGAGGTATAAATATGATTGATTCGGTTTTTATATTGAAATTTAGGACTATGTGGGATAATTGAGAGATTTTGTCCATTCAAAGTGAATGAATATGAATTGAAGTAATTCATGCTATAAATTACATTAATTAGGTTTAAAGTTGATAAATAAGGGCTTTACATTGATTTTTAAGACTAACTACCAACTAGGGAATTAGATAGGAATTGAAACAATTAAGTATCAATGCACAACTAAAAAATTAACTTACACTAACAGAATATTTTGTCGGTGTAAAAGTTGTATTTTTATTAGTATAAAAATCATTGATAGATTTACCAATAGAAATATGTCATTGGCGAGTGTCTTATTAGGGATTTTATATCCGTCAATAATCAATTAATGATTTAAATACTGATGGAAACACTAACAGAATATTTGTATCGGTGATAAAAATAGGTGCCGATCGTTTTTCTATTGGCCTATTCGATAACAGAGCACCAACAAACTAACCATCGGTAATATATCATGTATCATTGATGGATTGACCAATATAATCATCGACATACAAGTTCTGTCGATGAATTCATCAGTCTATATCAAAATAGTTCACAACACTATGTAATTCTCCAAGAAAATTGGGTCTATTTTTCTGAAAAAAATCATTGATATAATTTTGATTTTTGTTGATGATTCCAATGGTACTTCAATAATCTATTTTTTTAATATATTCTTATTTAGATCAAACAATTTGACATTAAATGTCATTAAACAACATTAAATAACTAAATTAAATTGAAGAACATATTTTATATTATTAATTTAATAGTAAAAATTAATTACAAATGTTTATATACATAAATAGAAAGTTGGAGTTGGAGGTGGAGAGAGAGAGAAATCTTGTGGAGGTTTATTAAAGAGAGGATAATGACTGGACATATATGTCACCATCTCATCTCATTGCTTCTTACTTCATTCTTCATGCCACACCTTCATTTTTAGCCTATAGATCAACAATCATAGTAGCAATTCATTCTTCAACCACCTCATAAAAGGCTGGCGATGGTTGTCTCAGGTCAGGTAGTAGGGTGTTTATAGTCAAAACACTACAGTCCGACCTCATATCTTGGGTCGTAGTCATAGAGATATTATAACCTCGATTTTTATTGGGTCCATCGGTTGATTTAGCCTCCAACCAAAACTCTGGACCGTATTTTAGATGGGTTAAAAGGTCCTTCATCCACCGCATCATATAAATAATGCCTCGTATGCTTGGATGTTTTTGAAGACATAAATAACCTTTGCAATCGAGGATTGATTGAAAAATATCTCAGTGTTTTGTATGCGATAGGTGTCTTTTCTCTACCAGTATTGGGTTTATATTGAGTATGTTCACAAGTTTTGCACTCGGTGAAATTTGTATCTTCATCGCCGTACAACATATAAAATTTTGGGCACATATCAAAATTTTTGTATCCGAAGCCAAAGGTACTCTTTTAGTCTATTCTCTTCAGGTAAAATGTTTTTCGTTCATTCAATGATGCTATCATACCCGCCTTGCTCAACCTATATTTTAACTTGATGGTAAACACCTTGCAATGGCCAACACATTAAGAAGAGTTATGCTTCGGGTTTACTTGAAGTCCACCAACATGGTGGATACATGCCCAGCACATTGAGAAAAGTAGTTTTATAGTTGATTCTATTGATAGGTCAGTTCTATACTTGTAGGACCGCTATAAATCGAAGGATACATGGGCGAGATGTGTAGGTATAGTTTTTATTATATTCAACCATATCCACAATATTATAATCGTATTAATATTTTTGTTATTTGATTTATTTTTATATCGCTGATAAGATCTAATTTTTTTTATCATAGATTAATGGATCTTCATCCATGTGTAGCATCATACATCATGCAGGCAAGTCTCTATGACATCACATGCCTTTAACATATCAAGCTAAATCATGAATTGATTGATGTATTAATTAAGAGATAAAGGCGTAAGACCTATAAGTTTCATCTTTGTGTAAATAAGATGATACCTACACTCCAAGATGTTGTTGTTTTACTTGGCCTGCTCATTGATGGATGGCCTATGATCGACGAGGGATTGATAAAAATAGAGAATTTATATTGGTGTTTATTAGGATATGTACCCTTCATTGATGCTGTGCAAAAGCATAACATAAAGTTGAAGTGGCTTGAATAGAACTTTCCAAGCCCACCATCTATTGACGTGAGTGGGGAGATGTTACATTGATATCATGTATATGTTTGGTAGTATCCTGTTTATAGATCTGATATAAGTAATGTTAGTTATGTATCTACCATTGTTAGAGTAGCTTGATCATATTCAAAATATAGTGGTTGTTTATTATTCTTGCCAATTTATATTGCTAATTGTGTAATGGATGCATGGTAGGCTTACAATGAATTTAGGGTTGTTTACTGCTTTTATAAATATAATAATTAAAATAAAATATTTAATTTATAACTTGCTTGGTAAAATTATTTAATTTCACATTCTAAAAATACAAACCGAGAAAAGTCATTCGATATCATGAAAATTACTTCTTATTATAAAAAAAAACCATTTATTTTTTTACAAAAATAATTGGACATGAGTTTTTGGTTTTACACCTTTATCGTGTTAATTTTCACATATCTGAACAAATTACATCACTTTTGATAAAATAAGAATGATAGTTTATTAACATTCAGAAAAAAATTATAAAACTTTTTTTCTTCGTAACCCAATTTAAGGTATGATTCCAATAGATGGTACAACCTGTTTATCATTAAGGCTAATCTCTTGAATTAATAGTTTGAGTTATTATAGCATGTCAAGAGTAAATAGGTTTTTTATTTTAACTAACATATATATAAATAAAGCAATTTATAGATTATGTTGTTTCTAATAACATAATCTATGTGGTTTGTTTGTGTTGTTTTGATCAGTGCAAACCTTACATTTAAAAGTCTTCTGTGTTTTTTTTCTATTTCTCTTCTACTTCATTCTCTTTTCCCTCACCCACCCAATCTTCCACTCCCCTAACATTACTACTATCTGCAGCCATTCCCCTTTTTCTTTCTTATTTCATTGTCTCCTTTCTTCATTTTGAGTTTTCATAATTACAGTGTTTACAATTAAAACCAAGTATTTTCAAGTGAATGAAAGCAACAATGTTGAGTGAAGCAATGAAAGTAAGAGAGATCCTTAAACCAATTATTGTTCTACATGTTAGGTTGTGATGTTACAATAACTAAATGAACATTGCAACAATAATTTAGGGTTTACGAGGGTTTGATATTAGGATTAAGAGTTTAAGGTTAGGATTTGGTGTTAGGGTTTATGGTTTGGATTAAGGATTAGGTTTGTGTTAGGATTTGATGTTTGGATTTAATGTTTAGTAAGAACGGAACAAATTGAATTCAAGGACTTCATTCTAATTTTTTAGTTAATAAATTGTACTATTGAAAATAACATAGCCCATTAGATTATGTTATTGAGAACCAGGCAACTTATAAATCTTTGCTATTTTCTTTAATAATTTTATGAATGTGCTTGTTTGTAAAAAAAAATTAATAAAATAAATAAATAAATTGGCATGTGTTAGTTGAAAAGAACAACTCCAGAGTAAATCATGAATTGAGATTCAAAGTTGGAACAAAAAATCGACGGGGGAAAGTCTTTCAATCAAATGGTAGGTTAGACCAGCAGGGAACAAAATTAAAATTCATGCATGATTCACAACCGACATTTGACCAAAGACCAAATAGCTATTAGCTATTAGCTACCTACATACCTATATACTCTCTTAAACAGTAGTAGCACTTAATTATCAATTATTATTCTTTTTATTTTTATTCTGAATAATTGGAAGATAAATAATAAATAACGAATACTATAAAAATATTTTGGGAGTGGCTATCTAAGCTGATCATGCAAGAATCTCTTTGTAAATTAGAAGTGCCATGATTCTCCAAATTGATTGTTCTAATTTAAAAATTGTGCAAGAATTTTCCTTCACGTAAGCATGGCGCTTTTGCGGTCTGCTGGTGATTCTCGGACAACCAGTTTGCAGCCGTGATCATTGCGCAGGACCCACGAGTAAATAATTAAAGTCTGGGCCAGCCAGGAATTCAAAAGCAAGCCCATTGATTTCTACGCCCTGCCCATCGAGAAAGCCCATTAAATGCCCGTCAATAAGTGGACATTAAAGCAGAAACCCGGCGTCCAACTAGTTCTTAAAAAAGCACTGTTCACTGCCGACATTGTAAGGATAGTCAACTGCCGGTTACTGATCCCAAATCCAAGCATTTATCTTTTCAAAGGATAAAACATGGTGGCGATAACCATGGCAATAGTCATATTGGCCAAAAAAACACAAGAATAGCAAATGTAAGTAAATAGCAGGTTAAAATGATAGATTACTTCAAAACAACTTCCATGACTTTTTAATAACAAAATTGTTCTAAGAAATTATTCTGTAATACAACTCTCATCCAAACCGTGAACACTATTTTAATGAATTTTACACTCTTAACTCTTAATCGAGGATAAAATTGAGCGTAGATACCAGCAAAATTCCAGCTTTACTAAAATGAATCCAACAATCAAATGGTGTGAATCAGATTCAAAACCAGTCTCAGCCGCAATATACAGAACTACAGGCATCTCAATTCCTAACAAACAATTTCAGCTTCTCCTGGATGTTAGACTCACTCTCTTTCCCTCAACGGAGAACTTCTTGCAACCTTCCAGCTGCAACCACCACAGAAAAAGTGTCAGGTCAGAATTGTACGTGCAAGGTCACTAAGGAGAATGAAAGGTGCTGGCTGAAGATCAAAAAGCAGGGATAAAAGGAGAGAGAAGGCTGCCATATCTTTCTGACAATTATTACTACAAAATTGTTGGCTGCAAATTGTTGAATGGTAGCTAGATGCACATACCTTTTGCTTCAAGTAAGCAACGGCATCTCTCCTGGAAGTGAAGTTTGAAAAAACAGCAGGTGAGTGTTCTTCAACCAGACTTTTCAGCTTTTTAAGCTTTAATGACTCCCCCGGCACCTGGATAGTTTAATTAATTAGGGACATAAACTATCATTTGCTTAAAATAGCTAGCAATGTTAGGGGTGCCGCACCTGGTGCAGGAGCCTTTTACACAGGCTTTTCAACTTCACTTTTTGTTCATTAAGTTCCTGCATTTTGGGAGTGTCCTCACGTTTTCGTTTTCCTGATGAACAGAAATCAACAGAATCCTTTTCAACAATTTTTGCTTCAACATTTTCCGTTTCCAGAATGCCATCACAATTTTGTTTTGCTGAGGGAAAATCAGCAGAACATTTGTCATCAGCATCAGAGTCGTCGTCATCAGCTGCAGAATCCTCATCATCACTGTTGTCAAAGGTGGTCTTTTTCCCCTGAAAGCGAACACCAGCTATTTTCTTTGGCCGATCCTTAATACCCAACCCTTGCTTTCCAGATGTAGCTTTGTCCTAAAACAGTAGAAAAATGCAATCAATGACTCCCCCGTTATGTAACTACCCCACACTCCAAACACAGCCCTTGAAAAAAAAAATTCAAAAGGCACATTCAGTTTATCAGTCATGTTCCTGTACAACTTTTATCCTGCTCCATTCAGGAATTTCCATGAGGTATGTAATCGGCATAGGTTAAGAGACTGGACCAGATACTCCATATTAATAATTTCAGAACTCAGGGGATTACAAAAATTCAAAGAAAACATAGCCCAAAAAATAGTATTCAAGGAAAAAAAGTTCCAAAAAAGGACACATACTTGGACAAGTTTGTAGAGATTCTCTTGATCTTCTTCAAAGAACATGGCCCTTTCATTATGATTGTGAGCATCAGCAGTTCTGGTTGATTTCTTTTTGGCAGGCTTTGCTCCAAGTAAACCACCAGATACAAAGCCGTGTTTAAAACCCCACCAATCTGGAGGAAGATCTTCAACCTTGCTTCCTGTCACAATGAGCTAAAGTTATTCTAAGCAATCAATGTTTTCCAATCAGCAGCTGAAGGAAAACCAATGTGAAATATAGCATCTCATAAAAAGCACAAGGATCTACAGATACAGCACAAATTGCATATTTATGTAGAGAAATCTGTGCCGGAGATGATCAAATAAGGTTTATGAGGAACATGACAAAGAATGGCCGAGAAGACCCTTGGATTCAAATAATTTCACTCCCCCAAATTATCTGAAATCAATGAGCTAAAATTAAAAAAGTTAAAGACCTGCCAATGGTGTTGAATGATAAATTTGTTGCAGTAACTACTCTTTTGGATAAGTTCAACAGAATGTAATCAGCATATGTTTCCCAGCTATATGAAACATGATTCAAATTGTCATCATCATTATCTTGACAAGCACATAGAGAAGCTTATCATGCAGACCTGAATCCTTGGTATAAAATCACATTGAACTGCTTTGTCAAAAGCCCAGGGCACTAAAAGCTAATAGTTAAGGGGAAATAACACAGACTATAAAATCAGCAATTCCTGAAAGACTGCATAAATGCACAAAACACATGAACGAATAAGTAAAAGTTCATCGGAAAAAATCCCAAGACATGCCATTTATCAGAAAAGACACCTGTTGTCTCCATATACTTGTAGTTTACCTCCAAGATACCATATTTGACTCTCAAGTGCAGATTCAGACTCCAACTCATTGTCTGGATTTGGATCTGTCTGAGGTAACTCCTCTGATTTTTTTACCTGGGACAAATATTACTAGATTACTAATGATGAAAGATAAAATTCTATTTGAATACTAAACTCACAACATAGATCAAACAAAAGCACGGAGACCAATGGAACAAGAATCTATCAGAAATTGAATATTTCGAAATGAGCTTTCCTCCATTGGTATATTGTATTTTAAATACCCAATAACATGTGTAGTCTTCAGCATATCAATTATAAGTCTAGATTCTGCAACAAATCCCACATATAGCGATGATGCAAACTCAAAGTTCATGCTTTAACCATTTGACAAACATTGAGTTTCCAAGTTTTAAGACTTACAAGAATCCCTGAGAGATCCTTTGAAGAATATGCATTGACAAGCTTCCCCCTCTCTCTTTTATGATATCTGATAAACAATGCTGATGCTGATTAGTATTCCGTAAACTAATTCTTCTTTACACTAACCCAAACCAATATGCAATAAAACTGAACTTCTTCAAAGATAACTATAGCAGCACACACCACCACTAACCTTCCCCGTGCTCGAGTAGCCTTGACAACCTGTTCCTTAGCATCATTAGTTGCATCAGTCTCAGTTTTTTCTTCACTGCTGTTCTCCTTCACAACCTCTGTTGGACGCAGAAAAACTAAAGACAATTAAATAGTAATTCCAATACTAGTCGAATCAAATTTCATTATAGTACGATCATACCTTCATCATTACTTTGCACAGCTTGCTGTCAAACAAACACAAAAAAGAAAAAGAGAATCAAAATCCATGATGGCAAATATTATGCAAACACGGTTGAACAATTAAGGCAAAAACAGACCACTTTCAGTCTTTTAAGGATGCTATCAAATTGGGTGGTATCAAATGCCCAGTTATTAGGCTTCTCTACTCCAACACCTGTAGTGTCCTGTTTGTTTTTTACTCTAACATAACCCTTGATCCCCTGTTTATCTTTCCCTAACCCCTCTCCTTCTTCCCATCCCTGAAAAAAAATCAACAAACACGCCATTAAGAAGTGAAACGAATAAATATATCAGGGAGATGGGGGGAATCTACCATTTGTTTCATGAGGCGGAAAGCAGGGGATTCCCTAACGATACCGACGTAACGGAGAGGGGCTTCAGGTGCGGCCATCTTTGCCGCTTTTTCTTCTCCTTCTTCTTTGTTTTCTCGTCGATTTGGAGGTGCCGTCGTTTCGAGGAGTGGAAGAAGGGTAAATTTGGAGAGGGATAGGCAGGTCAAAAACCCTAGAGAAGGGGTAGGGGAATTATCTGGTGGATTTAGAGAGTGTTGTGTTCGGTGGGGATGCGAGGGATTTAGTGGTTAGGATTTCGATGATGTGTTAGCGGATTTAGGCTCTACTGATCTTACGTGTGTGATTTTCTTTTGTCTTGGCGGTTGTATTCAGTACACGTAAGAGGTTATTTCATTTGGCCGTCGAGGAACGTCGACGTTTTCTTTTTTCTTTTTATTTTCCCTTCTTTTTCTTGGATAAATTGTGCTGGGGATTTTTTTTCTTTTATTTGCAAATAATTTTCCGCCACATATTTTTTGAGCTAAAAAAAAAAGACGATTTGTTGTTTATTTATTCTTTAAGCTTAAAAAATAAAAAAGAATGTTGAATCGGACTGATTGTAAAATTTTCATGGGGACAAGAATTTCGTTTTTTTTAAAGTCCATATTCTCAAAATGATCTTCATAATTTTACCTGACCAAAATTATCTCCTTAAAATTAAAATCATTTAACAAAAAGGTTTTTATATTTATTTATTTTTGTATTCAATCATGTACCATATTTCTTGGTGTTGGTATACATAGCGTATTTTTAGGTTTAGAAGGTTTGAACAAGTTTTTTTTTTTGAGCTCGTGATTTTTCAATTTCATTCGTCATTATTTATTCAATTGAAAATTAGACTTTGTTATTTTTATTTGTTTAATTTCTATAAAAAATTTCAATAATTTTAAAAATAACTTGTGTTATCCGAGTTCTTTTTATTTATCATTCTTTGTTAAATCTAGTTTGACATATTTTTTAAATTGATATTTTTTTATTTCATCTTCCAATATTATATTACTTGAGAATTAATTTTATTTTTCAGTTATATCTTTCAAGGTTGAAGTTTTTTTATATTAGGCTTCGTGATCTTCTTTAATTTCCTTTCTATTTATTTATCACAATCTCGTCACTTAGATTGTAGATTTGATGAGTTAGCTTAAGTCGATTCAATTTATTTTCAGGATTGTTTTTTTAATTTAATATTTTTTAAGTTCCATCCTCTGTTTTTTATTTACCTTCTATTAAGTTATTTCATCCACATGATTTGGATCACAGAGTTTAGTTGGTTTTTTTGACTTGCTATTTTTTTTTTAATTAATTTTTTTTTCAAATTTATTATTTTACGCTGTATTTGTTTGGAGTTGAACTTTAAGGTTTTTTTTTTTTTGTTTTTTATTGGCTTATCTTAATTTTATTATCTGACTTGAATATTTAACATGCTTATTTAGGTTGATTTCAATCATTTTTATTTTTAGTTTTTAGTTTTTTATTTGACTGCCTGGAATCATTGCTTCCTCATCTTTTTTATTTTGATAACTATTTTTTTTAGGTTCCATAAATTTTTAACCAAATTGATCCATTTATTGTTTTGACACGTTTTTTTTAATTAAATTATACCATTTTTTCCCCAGTTGAATCTATACCATGAGTTATGTTTGTTTACTCGATTGCCTCGTCTGAATGTTTTTTTTAACCTAATAAATGAAAATATTTGCTTGCTGCAGCGCGGGCCACAAATTTAGTTTGGTTACAAAAGGTGTTTCCTACACAAGTCAAAATTTTGATTCTGTTTACCCCCAAGCATCTACAAGGCCCCCCATAAAATTAAGTTTGGTTCGTCCACCATCTTTCACGAGCTTGTACCAGCAGCTTATAAAACATTGTACTCTGCCAAATCTCCATTACCAAACAAAACAAACCTACCGGCTTGAACACCACAAAACACTCTTCACACAGAACAACAGTCACAAAAAGAACCCGTTTTTCTTCTGCAAAACAAAATCACAATGGCCATGGCCACAAACCTGTATACTTCATATTCTATAATAGCGACCAAAGCCCACAACAACAAAAGTGTCTCTCTTTCGTTACAACCTGGTACTTACACCACTAGCCATGTCAAGTTCACTCTACCAATTCAAAAAAGAACCGGACTTTCAATTTCAGCTGCGAGTACCACTGCGACACAAGTAGAGGGATCTGCAACTTCTAGCAAAGCATCCAGGACTTTGCCTTTTAGGGTGGGTCATGGGTTTGATCTCCATAGGCTGGAACCTGGGTACCCTTTGATTATAGGTGGGATTGATGTGCCACATGATAGAGGATGTGAAGCTCACTCTGATGGTAACATTTTGATTGATTCTCGATGTTTTTTATTTTTTTCTATTGATTCCATATCAATTGAATGTTTGAGTTCGAAGTTAGAGTTTTGGGATTTAAAAAGATTCGGGCTCTGATCATCCTTTTGGGGTTATTTTTTTTATGGGAACCAATTGGGATATGATTTTGTTTAAGTAGTTTCATTGAATTGCTTGCAGGGGATGTGTTACTTCATTGTGTTGTGGATGCAATATTGGGTGCACTGGGGCTCCCTGATATTGGGCAGATATTCCCTGATTCTGATCCTAAATGGAAAGGAGCACCTTCATCTGTTTTTATCAAAGAAGCTGTGAGTTTTTATATACTAGTCATGACTATTAGTTAAGTATTTTATGGGTTCTTGGTTGTTTCTTAAATTCGTTTGTGTATTCTTAATGTTTACGTGTATTCATTGTCAATACTTAGTATAGATTCAACTGTGTTCGCTCATTTAGGAGTAGCAAATCACTCACAGGTTCAGATGTGCTAGTCAAGATGCTTTGAGGAATTTGTTCTGCTATGAACACAATGAATAAATCAGATTTGCTTACTTCAAGTTGAGGGTAAGAAAGATTCTATTGCTATGAAAGAAACAAAGAATATCTACACTTTCATAGGCAATAGCAGACACATGTTCGAGTTGAATTGGAGTTACCCTAAATTAAGCAACGTGATTTTCTAACTGCTTTACTTCCCTTGCATGAATTGGCATTTAAAGGTATAGTATATAATCTACAAAGAAGTTATTCTAATGGTGCTCTAAAATCTCTATGCTTCCTGATTGATGCCGATGAAATGAAACCCGTGCTTGGAACAACTTCAGTTGTTTCTGGTTTGACTTGGGAGTTCAGGGGAGGGCGGGCAAGGATTTGTCATAGGAAATTACCTTTGCATGATATGTATGTCCTGAAAAAGATAAAAGTGATGCTGTCTATATGATGTATACATCCCTAAAGAAGCGGGTAGCACTGCAGAAAAGTGTTGATAGCACTCCACTATTATTAAGAGAGAAAGATAGATCTAGAGAGAAGTAGAGTGATATTAAAACTTGGTGTAGTGCTAATTGCACCACCCCACAGTAGCCTGTCACCGTTAAATTATCGGTATAAAATGTTTGTCTCTGCTTTGGCTGGGCCTCCATGCATCGATTCTAGTGTATTTTTTTAAAAGTTTATTGTAACCAGTAGAAAACAGCAGACAAGCTTTCACCATATCAGTCTTGATATCACCTTTTGAAGGTTTTACTTGTATTATTCCTGCAAAAATTATGCATTGGCATGTGTTTTTCAAGTCATCTATTTGTGCGATGTATCCGTCATCCCATGTGTTTTCTTGGCAATCCTACCTTCAAACATGCATAATGTCTTGGTGATGCATATTCCTAGGACTTGCAGAAACAAATTTGAGAATTTAGGATACAAAGAGAAATTTTGGAGAGGAAAGATGAGAATATTAATGTTGTTCCTCAATGAATTATGTTACAGTGATGGGAGTTGATCCTTGTAGAGTTGTTAAAATTGTGACCTTCTAGCTGTTTTGACTCAACTGCATAACCACCTTTCTTACCAAAACTAGTTAAAACTATAACAGTTTCACCATCCAAGTCTCTAATATGCTGCCCCTTCAATCTCTTTGGTAGGTAAGCTATTCTTTCCTTCAATCTTTGTGCCATCTATCACTTCCCCATTCACATCCGTGACAGTTAAATGTAGCCTAAAGAGGTTTTGGAACAAGCTTTTGACGATCAAACTTCTTATAGTTACTCTCTTGTGGTATTCTTGAACATTAACTACTGTGATAAACATCTGAAATCGTTGGGTGGGATGTTCTCGACTGGAGTGGTGTACTGGCGTTTACATTTAGATGTGAGATTATGACTTGTGAGTACTGACATCAAGGAATCTTTTTATATACATATCTGGATAACAACCTGGCAGGATAATCTATCCTGGAAACCATCGTCCGTTACGTTTATATCTGAAAATGATTTCATCTACCTTTCTGAAACCTGGGAAATCGTAATGTGAGGTACTCTAAGCAGTTCAGTTATCTGTAATAACCAAATCTTATCCTATGCTTCATTTCAGGTGAGACTTATGCACGAGGCAGGTTACGAGATTGGAAACTTGGATGCTACCTTGATTCTTCAAAGGCCAAAACTGAGCCCACACAAGGAGTCTATCAGGGCCAATTTGTCTGAGCTGCTAGGAGCAGACCCCTCTGTTGTAAATTTGAAAGCGAAAACTCATGAAAAAGTCGATAGCCTTGGTGAGAATAGAAGTATAGCGGCACACACGGTGGTTCTTCTCATGAAGAAGTGAAGTGCATGTCTTGAAATGTATACTGTTTTGGATAGGGAAATTGTACTTCATTGGCATTGTTATATACTGCTACACAAATAAACCACCGTGTCCTCTCAGCTGATATCATCGGTGTCTCGTATAAACATTTCCCTTTGGTGCAAGTTTATCCGAAGATTGTTTTTTTATGCTAGATATGGTAGCAATTGGTCAGCTTATTAGTGTTTTGCCTTCCCGAGCACCCATTCAGATTGCATGGGATTCGGGTCTCGTATTATCTAAATCACCTTGGTTCGAGTCCCTGGCGAGTGCGGGACTGAGTTAGGTTTCTATTTTTAATATGTTCATGTATAATAAACATAACAATTTAATAATGTGCATAAAAAATAAAATAAACAATATTAAAGTTGTATTTGTTCTTACTGTTCAACTTGTTTTGAAATGATTTTAATATACTGATATTAAATTAAAATTTTTTATTTAAAATTTTTTTTAATTAAAAAACATTTTTATAGAAATACATTGTAACCGGGTTAGAGATGGGAGTATGGGACTGGTGTGGTTAGAGGGTGGAGGCATGTAAACCGGCCCCTGCTCACCCCCCTGTTGGTTTGGGTAAAAAAGGGTCTTCCGGGCTAGTTGGAATGGTCATCCGATGGATGGGCTCATATTGCCAGTGTTATACATAATGTTTATAGGCCTTTGTTGCAACCAAGAGGGCTTTGTGTGTACAGTGTGAGATTTTTCTTGCCTAATACTATTTAAAAGCCCATATTTAACATACGGATCAGACATGAGTCTCATGACAAGTTATCATTAACATTTTTTCTGAAGATGCCTAAAGTCAATAATGACACTAAACATTGTTATCAAAATCATGAGTTGATTAGTAAATTTGTATGACTTTATAAGTTAACATATATATAATATATAAAATCGAGTTAAAAACTTGAAAATCAATAAAATCAAGTCAAACTTGTAAAATCAGGTCAAACTCAGTGAAACTCGGATTAATTTTACGAGTTTGAAAAAACTAAAAAATCCATTTAGTTTTCTGTCATTGTTCTTCCTCTTGTTTTGACAAACCTTTCTTCCTTGCTTTTCATTTGTTGAGTTTTGTTTTCTTTTATTTTGATGCTGGTTCTCTGAGTTTATCTTGCTGCCATTGTTTCTTCCTCTTTCCTTTTTGGAAGCTCTTCTTTGCTAGGTTCATATTTTTGTCATTGCCTTCTATTTTTTGCCTTGGCCATAACTTCATTCTTCTAGCAATGTCTATCTTCATATAGTTGTTGAAACATTTAGTTGTAGAGTTTAGATTATGTGTGTAAGTTAATGGGTGTGGATGAATTGCTACTTTGAAAACAGTAAATCAGTCATCAAGATTTTTTTAGGATGATGTTACTTACAAAGCGATATGTCTTTTTGAGGATGGGTTGGTTGCAACTTTTATCATAGGGTTATACATATTTAACATGGTACTTGCATTGAATTACTTTAACTGTTGTAGTTTTTTGGATGCGAAAGATGAGGAAAGTTAGTTGCTTGCTGGATTTTAAACTAGTTTTAGGGTTTAGATTCTTGATTTTGATTGGTCATTATTTGTTTCATCTTGGGATTTATGAAGATTCATGCTATCACATTACTATTAAGTTGTCTGTGTTTTGACCTGCTTATTGAATTGTTGTATTTTTTGGGATTTGAGAGTTTTTTTTTCCTTTTCTTCTACAGTTTATCAAGAATTATGCAGATTGGTTTCTATCTTACTCCCTTTTCTCATCCTTCCAGACATATATTGTATGTTTGTGGATGGGGTCATGCGATAGACAAGATTTAACTTGGAATTTTTAAGTTGTTTTCCTTCACAGGGAAAAACTTCTGGGGGATAGAGAACTTGTTTGATGGACTGACAAATTAACTGACTTGTGAAAGCTAGTTTTTAAAATTGTCGATTTTCTATTTTATCTAGCTTTACTTTGAACTTTATAGTTTATCTACAAGTCTGAAAAAAGGTAATTTCTGTGTAATTAGATTATATATCATTAAAAATATTTACTACTTGACTGGAATTGTTAATATATAATTAATTAAAAGTTTATAATTTAAGTTTATATTATATATTTTGTGCTTAGTTAAAAAAGTATTTTTGACAATATTTACAGGAAGCAAAATTCGAATTCAATGAGCAACAAGCTTGTTCTAAAGTCGTATGTAGGAGGAGCGGACAACATGTTTTTTCAGCTTTACATGTGTTTGCCTCTACTTTGAATGTCAATTGAATTTTTCACGTTCCTCATGTTTGCAATTTGGTGTCATCAATTACTTTATTTTTTTTTCAATGGAAGAAACTTAAGAGTACGCCGACCAAACATCCAAAACTTTCAAAACCTAACTCTTGTTTGAACAAATCACTGCCAAATAATAATTATGGTGTTCAATCTTGACCCTAAAAATAATAATGACAGACTGATCTGACAGAAACTTCAATAGTATATATAGCTTCTACTTTACATTGGATCAAATCAACCCTTTACTTCCTAGTAAAATAGAGTATGATTTGACCGAATAAAATGCAGGGGGATAACATGTGATTATCGGTATAAACAACCTTGTAACTCACACTCTCCCAAGTTTAAGATCTTCCTTCATTGGCGGGTGCGGATAACAAATGTGAAAGTTTCAACCCTCCACGTGCGAATTCTATTCTATGAAACTTTGACAGGAACAAAAGTGAAATTCCACTGAAAGTGTAAGAAAGAAAAACAACTTCGATCCAAGTGGTCACACTCGTATATTTGGACCATGCGAATTCTATTTTAGTAGCCACCCTTGTGCTATGCAAATTGTTGACGCATCCACTGTATATCAAAGCTAGCCACCGTGCATCTTTAACTATTAAATGTTTGTTTATGTATTTTAAAATTTTTTTTTATTTTTTTAATTTTAAATTAATATTTTTTAACATTTTCAGATCATTTTAATGAGTTAATGTCAAAAATAATTTTAAAAAAATAAAAAAAATATTACTTTGATGCATTTCCAAGTGAAAAGCATTTTGAAAAACAACCGCAACCATACTTTCAAAAACCCTTAAATATATTCTCTTACCACCTTTATGCTTCCAAACAGAAACATTTTCCATTACCAAATATTCGAGGGCTTGTCAAGTTTTATATTGTTTGATTGCTGTTTGGTGATTATCTAGCTTTTGTATTCAAAAGTCGTGTTTTTTTTTTGGGTTAATCTGTAATTATGTACATGAAAAGTATCTTCGATTAATGTAGTGTAGTGGTTTTGCCAAGATACCGCACTTGTTGTGCATTAACCATCCGATCGGATACTTGTCGATAACGTTTCATTCTATATATCCAAAAACTACTAGAAATTTCTTCATTACCAAGTATTTATTTATTTTCTTAATTTATAGAATATAAATGTATGTATATTTTTGTTACAGTACTCGATATCATTTCAAATTACTTTAATTGCGAGCTAAATTTGATTCTATTTATTTAAAGAGCACTGGAGGACGTACGTATCCCATTATATTATTTTTTATTGCATAATTAATTGGATATATTTATGCGCGGATAAATCACACATGTTTGTAGAAACTCCCAAGTGGAACACCAAAAAGCTTCACACCGCAATATTTCATTTCAAGCCAGCAAAAAAAATGAAACATAGAAAAGAAAAGACTATGGTCAAACTTTTTGCCTGCCTTTGTGATCCGAGACTAGAAAAAACAGACATATAAACCGCTAGCACGAGTTTCTGGCGTGCGTCTCGTTCGTGAGCATTTATAAAACGGGGGCCAGAAATCTGAATGTGCATGTGAAGATATATGTGGACCACGTGAGGATGGATCCATATTGTCCACCGAGAGTCGGAGTGTATGGGAGGAATAAGGGGGGCACAGTCATGATTAGCGGAGTAGGTTTTGCTCAAGTTTCTACTCCTCCTGCTTCAAAGAAGGCGGGTTAAGTTCTTATGTGATAACATAAGTAATAATTCATTCACATTAAGATCTATTGAGTTGGAGTTTTATCGCGACTTCTTAATGAGATGCCATAGTATTGACAACCGATATTAAGAAAATAATTAATTCGTTTTTCCCATTTTATGTGACTCTGTTTTTTTCTTTTCTACGGTAAAAACCCCATTCCAATAATAAATAAATAAAAAATGATTGTTAAGTAAATACATGATTACAAGAAACCATAAGGGCTGGGAACAGTTGGGTTTGGTCCATGCATGCTTGAAACGCTCTCAATTCAATCATCTAGCAATGAAGTTCATAAATTGTAGAAGCAACACTCACTTCGGCAGGCTAATAGCATTGTTAAGATGACAATCTTGTAAAGATTATGCGGGGTCTTTGTAGAACCGATTCATCCCACGAATCCTTACAGTTGAAGGTAATATATATATATATATATATATATATATATATATATATATATATATATATATATATATATATATTTTTACTTGGGTGGCTGCAGTCTTTATATAAAAGTTCTTCTTCTTCTTCTTCTTCTTCTTTACCATCTTTAGTCTTAGAAAATCTTGATTAATCTTAAAAAATTCTAGATAAAAAGCTAATTATGCTAAAGAAAATATTAAAATTATCCTAAAACATCCTATCTAAAAAAGTTGTTCTGTTTTTGAATTTCATGCTAAGATACGAGTTATTTATCTAAAATAATATGGTAAAAAATTACTAAAATTTAAAATATGACATTGGACTTGAAAGAATAGTGAATATTAAGTTGGGCTTTCAATCCATTTATTTTGATTATGTTGAAAATGGATGGAAAAGCCATCATTTACATTCAATGGACCTTGGCAACAGCACGTTGACCCATACCAAGCAGAAAGAATATATTTTCGGTGAAACTATTTAGGTGATGACTTAATAGTAAAAATTTAGATCAAAAGATTTGTTTTTTTTGTGGTTTTAGGTTTGAGTCCTGTAATTGCTCATATGATGGTCACTAGAAGCTTATATGATCGTTAACTTCAAGGCCCATAGAATTAATCGAGATACACACAAGCTGGCCCGAACATCCACATTAAACTAAAAAAAATATACTTTTGGTGAAGAACATTTTAAAAACACGAACACAAATATATTTATTTTTAAAACAACATGATATTGATATCTGTGAGGTGTGTATTTATGACCTCTTGATATCTGTAGGGCCACGCTTTCGACTCCTCTTAAAGTGGGGACCTCTCTCTCCTCTCTTTCCACGTAAGATTGTTTTGCAATCTCATGTAAAGTAAGTTGGCATGTTCTTTAACAGTCTAAAAATAACTGGAAATCTTCGGGAAACATGTTGATTTCGTTGATAAAGATTGTTGATCGAAGCGAATATATTCGAAATGGAATCCTACATGAATTGCGTTCGACCTAATTACGCTATCAAAAAGCAAGCAGATGCACTATCGCCAACAAATTAGGCATGAGATTCAATTCACTTGACAGGCAAACTCAAAATCCAAATCGAATGTAAACTCTTCTAGTTTGATGACCCCGGCCCGTGCTTTCTCTTTCTGGTTTTTGGCCACCCTCTAGAGACACCAACTTTCAATCAAAGTTCTAGAGGTCCACAGAGCAAAAGGGCAAGCAGAAGCAGCTGGGACAAAAAATATCACGGTTTGGAGCAACTTTTTCGAGTTATGTGCTTGAGAGCGTAAATGTAATAGGGATTGTTGTTTTTTTTTAAATGATTTTTTTATTCGGTAAAGTATTAAAATAGTTTATTACACTTGTAATTTAACATAGAAAACCTATAACATGCAAAACAATATTATTTAGTGCGATTTTAAGCCGTCAAATTATAAAATCAACAACTTTTAAGTAAACTATTACAGTAAATAAGAGAATGAATATTTATTCTTAAAAATAAAAATATTAATTCTTAGTTTCGATACAATAAATTCTCTGAAATTAAAAATATATTTCTATTAAAAATAAAGATTATAAATCTTTTACCTATATGATCTAGGGATATTTATACTTCTGGAACCTGTAGAAGATATATTTCTAAGGGTTTAAAAGGTTCTTCTACCCTTATAACACTTATTAGAGATAAATACTCCTGACATCTCATGTTAATATGAGATGAGATATTGTTGACATTAATATTAACGGGGGAGGAGAGATGAATATCTCTAATATTAATATTTTATGTTAATATCATACAAATAAGCAAATAGAGTCTTATGACCCATTATGGGGCTTATACTAACCTTCAAACCTTTAGCCTTTTATACTTGGCATACTGCCAAACTCGCGGTTAATGGGTGTGACGACGAGTTAGACACATGCCCAGATAGGCTTGGCACATCCAAGGGTGATGGGTTGAAAAGGTCGCCAAACCCATGCCTAATTGGGCTTGATGTGAAACCAAGTCTAAGGGTGATGGACCTGGCAATTCGTTAGATCCATGCTTAATTGGGTTAGGCGTGTGATATCCCACATCGAAAGCAAGCGTCCAAAGTCAGGGCTTTATAAGTGCATGCTCACCTTGATTAGTAAGATGTGTTTTGGGTCATGCGTGATTGCCAAGAACAAACCCGTGAGGGGAACCTAGGTGGAAGCCCTGGACATGGGTGGACTAGGAGGCCTAAAGCGGACAATATTTTGCTAGTGAGGTAGGGTGTTATAAGGCGAGCAACCAAGTCTAAGGTTGTTGGGTTTGATAGCTCGCCAAGCATATGTCCTTTTGGGCTTGACATGTAGCTAAGCTTAAGAGCATTAAGTTTGACAACTTTCCAGACCCGTGTTCTATTGGGCTCGGCACACAGCCAGACCCAAGGACGCTGGATTTGGCAACTCGTATTACCCTTAGTCACTCGGGCTTGACACATAGTCAATTCCAAGGGTGTTGGGTTTGACAATTTACTAGAATTACCAATGAAATTTTAAACGGTATCGGTTTGTCGATAATATTAAATCAATCATCAATAAAATTACAAACAATTCTCTTTGTCGGTGATATGACATACTCATCAATGGAGTTACTGATGGAAATATGCAGATAATTTTTTTGTGGCGTGCTTGTTCCGTATGTAAATCCATTAGTGAGTTCAATTAGCGATGAAATTACTGACATAATAGAAATCACCGAAGATAATTTTTTGGGCAAACAATATCTGTCTGTGTTTTCATCGGGAAATTTTTTCTAATAGAATCAATATCTTAATATCGACGGGATAATTCGTTGGTAATATATAAAATTCTAGTAGTTATGCATGCATGCATGCATGTATAGACACACGATATATTCAATTTAATTTCATACACACATATAAGAGAATAATGGAGTGTGTCAAAAAATCATCTCAACCCAATAGCTTAAGCTGTTAGGTGAGGTATCAAAATATTATTTATATTATTCTCTAACACACCCTCTCAAGTGAAAGTCTTTTGGGCTTGAAACTTGCATATGCCCATATCACATTGTGCTTAATTTTTATCAAATAATTAATAGAGATTATAAGATTTGAACTCGTGACTACTTGGTCATTAAAGCTCTAATACCATGTTAAAGAACCATCTCAACTTGATAGTCTAAGCTGATAGATGAGGTACGAGGATATGATTTATATTATTTTCTAATAAAATGATATCTTGATTCGTCATGAAATATGTTTTAATGTTATTTAATGTTTTTATCTCTTTAATCTTAGTTATTTTAATTGCAAATAAAAAAAGAATTTTGTTGACAAGTTTTTCAAATTAGAGCCAAACATTTAAAAATCATGCAAACAAATAAAACGGTTTATCAGTAGGTGTTGAAAATTGCTTTCCTTACAAATAAACAACAAGACAATATAATAAACATGCATGTTCTGTAACTATTCCCACAATGTGATCAATAATAATGCTTAAGGCCTGTTGACATTGTGGTTTAATTATTATTTTATTATTTTTTAAAAAAATTATGTAATTTAAATTTTTTTAATATGCTAATATCAAAAATAAATTTAAAAAATTAAAAAACATTATTTTAATATATTTACAAGTGAAAAATACTTTAAAATGTAATCTCTACCTCACTCCCAATCAGAAACTAATCTTTTTCAATACTTTTAAGGCACAAATAATAATAATAAAAAACCTTAAAAATCCTTTATAATATTCTACACTTTTATCATAAATAAAAATGAGGTGTTTGAGAATATGGTAACAATTGTTGTTTTAGAATATTTTTTATTCGGAAATATATCAAAATAATATTTTTTAAAATTTATTTTTTATATCAGCATATTAAAATAATTTAAAAATATATAAAAATTTAATGTTAAGTAAAAATTTAAAATTTCATGAAACTTAATCGCCAAAAAAAACCACCTACGATGAATCTTCATCGTTAACTAATTTATGAAAAATTTAAAAAGCATGCTTATCTCCGACCACAAATATCCATGATATTTGAGAAAAAAGAAATTCATATATATTCACGCCTTGCGACTATAAATACTCGGTGAATGGAGGCAGCAAACTATCATTCTTGCATAAAGCTTGTCTCTGTTCGTTTTCCTAACCTCAACATACATGTATTAACGCCAGCAATTACGACTGCATCAAAAGTCAAAACTCTCTATAAAAATTTGCTCTCGCAAAAACATCTCTTGTTGAAATTCTTGGTTAGAAACTCCTGGTGAATTAATTTGAAGAAAAAATGGTTTTCAAGTTGAATAACCACTTGTTGTCTAGTATAGCAAGCAGCAACGGACACGGTGAAGACTCCCCATATTTTGAAGGCTGGAAAGCCTATGACAGTAATCCCCATCATCTCACGGAGAATCCAAATGGGGTTATCCAGATGGGTCTTGCAGAGAATCAGGTAACTAACTAGCTAGGTTGAATATGATGTTTTAATTTGCTGGTTCTTGAATTTCCATGAAGATTTTTCAGCAGAACATAGTCACTGATTTTTGTTTCTATATGAAATGCAGCTTTGCTTTGATTTGATTCAAGACTGGCTCAAAAACAACCCAAAAGCCTCCATTTGCACTCCTGAAGGAGTTAATGAGTTCAGAGAGGTAGCTATCTTTCAGGACTATCATGGCCTGCCAGAATTTAGAAATGTAAGGAAATATAAATTAATTAAGAAAAAAAAAATGTTTTCTCATCTTTAAGTATATATATATATATATGTGTAATAGCTAAATAATTATGGACATTACGATACAGGCTGTAGCAAAGTTCATGGAAAAAGTGAGAGGAAATAAAGTTACATTTGATCCTGACCGCATTGTTATGAATGGAGGAGCTACCGGAGCTCATGAAACAATTGCCTTTTGCTTGGCAGATCCCGGCGAGGCATTTTTGGTACCTACTCCTTATTATCCAGGGTAATCTACCATTTACTTTACCTTTTATTTTCTATCTTCTTTATTCTAATTTATTGTAAATATTCTTCAAATAAAGGTAGATTAGTTGAATGATTAATTATAACAGTAGTAAGCTTCACCTTGACATTTCGCCCACCTATATGTGGTGAGTGGTAAGCCTTGACCTTTGCTTTCCTCCATGGCCAAGAAGGAGAGAGTCAAGAGGAAAGTGGGAGGGAGGGTGACTGCAGAGAGATTAATTATAAATATTTGATCAAAATGAAAATACTATAGATTAATAATGAAAATACTATAGATTAATTTATCTAGAATTTGGCAACCATATCATTAAGTGCATATAAGTACCGATAATAAACAATTTGTAATGTTAACATCTTAAGCTATTAATGAAATGCCAGAATCAATAGTTTTCAGACCTGCTTGTATAATTACTTTTGTGGGGGCATGAACATATACAAGTTGGGGTCCCAAAAAGTCATCAAAACTACACTTAGATTCTTCTCTGTAGCAAGACTTATGGTGTGTCAAGACGAAAAATGCCAAACTAGGGGGAGGAAAGTGAGGCCAATCTTCCGCATTGGTCTGGTCTACATTTATTAGTTCAGACATATTTGTCTCTGCTATTGACTTTTGTGGAGGATAATTCCCTCGTTACTTTTTCCTAATTTCTATAGCTGTCATCCGACAAAATGCTTTAGGCATATACGTAATTGAATTAAATGACAATAACTTTGCTAAACAAACTTAGCATGACTGATTTGAAAGTGGTAGCAGTGGTGTTAATGACAACAACAATATTAGTAATTTGTATTACTAATTAATTTATGTGCTTCATTGCAGATTCGATCGAGATTTGAGATGGAGAACAGGAGTAAAACTCATTCCAGTTGATTCTGAAAGTTCTAACAACTTCAAGGTAACAAGAGAAGCCTTGGAAAATGCCTATGAGATGGCAAAATTAGACAACATCAAAGTAAAGGGCTTGCTCATAACCAATCCATCAAATCCGTTGGGCACCATGCTAGATAGGGAAACTCTAAGAAGCATTGTGAGCTTCATCAATGAAAAGAACATCCATTTAGTCTGTGATGAGATTTATGCAGCCACGGTTTTCAGCCAGCCTGATTTCATTAGCATAGCAGAGATACTACAGGAAGATATTGAATGCAATCTTGATCTTGTACACATTGTTTACAGTCTGTCAAAGGACATGGGGTTCCCTGGCCTTAGGGTTGGCATTATCTATTCTTACAATGATGCAGTAGTGAGTTGCGCCCGAAAAATGTCAAGCTTCGGATTGGTATCCTCGCAAACTCAGCACATGATAGCATCAATGCTATCAGATGATGAATTTGTGGGGAATTTCATTAGGAAAAGCAAAAGGAGATTAGCCACAAGGCATAGAGTCTTCACTTATGGACTTGCTCAAGTAAGCATTAAGTGCTTGACGACAAGTAATGCTGGCCTGTTTTTGTGGATGGATTTGAGTGGACTCCTCGAAGAAAAGACATTTGAAGCTGAAATGGCACTATGGCGAGTTATAATCCATGAAGTCAAGCTCAATGTTTCGCCAGGTTGTTCTTTTCATTGCACGGAGCCAGGGTGGTTTCGGGTTTGCATTGCCAACATGGATGACCAGACCATGCAAGTTGCTTTGTCAAGAATTAGAACATTTGTCAACAAGGATGTCGACACCAAGAAGCCTAAAAAGACCCTACGCTGGCAAGGCAGCCTTAAACTCAACTCTCCTCGAATATACGATGATTTCATCAATTCTCCGCACTCTTCCATACCTCAATCGCCCCTTGTCCGAGCAAGGACTTAGATGGGAATCTCAATTTCATCCATCCATTCCTATATACGTTGCTCAGGGAAGATACTTTGGTCAATCCTTTCACATTGATCAAGATATGTATTTGTTAAAGAATAATATAGATTATATTTTGGGACTTCATCTAATAATTTAAGTTATTGGGTTGAGATAATTTTTTAACATGGTATCAGAGCCTTAATAACCAAGCAGTTACGGGTTCGAATCTCACGATCTCCATTTATTTGATAAAAATTAAGCAAAAGGTAATGTAAACTTATATAAGTTTCAAGTTTAAAGAGCTTTTACTTGAGGGGTGTGTTAGAGAATAATATAAATTATATCTTGAGACCTCACTTAACAGTTTAAACTATTGAGTTGAGATGATTTTTTAACAATATTCGATCACTTTTTTTCCATAAGTATTCATGCAATTGTGTGTGTGTTTGTCTATTTTAGAGTGTATAAATTTATGATTTCCCATAGAAATAACGACTATGCAGGGATAATTGCATGGCCATCCCATCAACTACCAACTTTTTATCCATGAATGTATGGATTTTAATTATTTCATTTTATTATATTAATTGTTTTTATTTATTATACATGATAACGCACTATCATAAAAAATAGTCAAATTTTATAATTTTACATGGTAGTTTTGTTAGAAAATAATATAAATAATAAATTGAGATTTCACCTAATAACTTAAGTTATTGAGTTGAGATTATTCTTTAACATAGTATTTAAGTTTTGATAATCAAACAGTCACAAGATTAAATTTAGGTTTAGATGATTATTTGACAAGTTTAATTTAACCAATTAACTTAAGGTAATTGAAGCTATTTTTTTTTTCTAGAATCAAATTTTTTTCTAAAATAATATTATAGATGATGAATAAAAATTAAATAAATAATTTTTTTTAAAAAAATCTAACTATACCATTATTAATAAACTTTTTTCTACAAAAGATAATCAGACTTATCTTTCGTAGTTAGGGTCTATTTAGGTGTGTGGTTTCAGTTGTTTTTTAAAGTGCTTTTCATTCCGAAATATATTAAAATGATGTTTTTTTATTTTTTAAAAATTATTTTTGAGATTAGCATATCAAAACGATTCAAAACATAAAAAAAATTAATTTTTAACAAAATAAATTGAACTTTTTTAAAATACGGATAGACCTGCTTTTCCAAACGCTCTCTTAATAAACTTTGCCACTTCATGGCAAATCCTACTATTAATAACTAGCAGTCTTGGAAACAAGTTCTGAGATACATTAACGGTCCACTGGATCATAAGCTTCTCACGACAAAGTCTTCTATAACTACTCTTCAAGCGTATTCAAATGCAGATTGTGCAGGCAACTGTGATGTTCGAAGGTCCAGTACTGGAGGCTTTGCTATATACTTGGGTAACAATATAATCTTTTGGTCTCCTAACAAGAAGCCTACGGTTGCTAGGTCTTCCACAGAGGCAGAATATAGAGATATGGCTAACGTTATTATTGAACTTTTTTGGCTTCAACTTTTGCTCAAAGAACTTGGCATCAAGCTAGCAGCAGCTTCAATATTGTGGTGTGACATTATTGGAGCAACCTACTTGTCTTGCAATGCAGTTTTTAAAGCAAGATCAAAACACATTGAGTGTGATTATTATTTTGTCAGGAAGCAGGCATCACAAAAGTTTATGCAGGTCTCATTTATTTCCAATGAAGATCAGCTGGCAGATATTTTTTCTAAATCTTAATTTGTTTAGACAACGGTTTATGGAGATCAGAGACCGGATTAGGCTCATAAACAAGCCATGATATTCTGCTGTGTTCAGTTAGTGTATTTGAACTTAAAGGCTAGATTAGCTCAGCATGATGTATAGGATATATTATCCTTTTATCTTATTGTAGCGAACACAAACTCAAACACCAATAACTATCGGTATATTAATGAGAAGTATTCTTTTGAGCCTCATTTTGCGCAACTATATCAAATATGTATATTATTAAAGAAGAAGAAGATGCACTTGAGGGTCTAGCTGCTGTGGTCAACCGTGTGACTTGTTCCGCCCCCGTCCCGGGTTCGACCCTCTATGTGCACGCCTGTCACCCCCGCGGTGCCTTACCTGCTCCTAGGCTTGCAGGATGTCCAGTGGGCCGTGGGGAATAGTCGTGGTGCGCGCAAGCTGACCCGGACACCCCACGTAAATCAAAAAAAAAAAGAAGAAGAAGAAGAAGAAGACGAGGAGGAGGCGGAGAAAAAACCCTCCATCTACGTAGACTATAAGGGGAAGCACTGTTCATTGGAACCTTGCTTCTTCTTTTTTTTATTCCCTGAATTTTTTATACTTTGATCGCTCGATTTCTTTTTTTATTTGGAACTTCACTTGGTAGTTTGGTTTTCTTAATACTAGGATCTTGCAATATTGATAGAGATTTTTAGTGTTTAGTTTTGTAAAATAAAATAAAATTCAACTAATTTAAAATAATTAAGAGTTAAAAAACAAAAATTAAAACTAAAACAAATATGAAGACTAGGGTAAATAGGCATGTAGGTGAGAGGCGTCTGCGGTTTTCAAGCAGTGCATGAGGGGTTGTTCAATGGCCAAATAGTGGCTACCACGGCTATGTTGAAAGTGCTCTTCCAGGTGGTCCGATGTGTGTAAGTGATGGCGCGATGGTAGGTCTTCGATGACCTTTTTTCTTCTCTTTTTTTTTCTTGTCTCATCTCATCGGGAGTCGTACTAGCCTAGCAAAATTGAAAGATATCTTGCCATTTATTTTTTGTATCAATTTTAGTTTTAACTCTTTTAATTGTTATTTTTTTAATTTTTTTTAATTTTATCCCTTAGCATTTGGTTTCATTTAAATTTTATATCAAATTTGGTCCTCATTCTTTTTATTGCTATTTGTTTTCCTTCTTATCCTTTACTTAATTGATTTGTTTTAATTTCATCCCTCAATATTTAGTTTCATTTGAGTTTTATATCAAACTTGGTCCTTATTCTTTTTATTGCTATTTATTTTTTTTTTTATCATTTTTAATTTTTCAATTTCACCTCTCAATAATTTTATCGATTAGGGATTTGACTATGTAATTCTTTATGGTTCTCCTTTTATAGGGTTATTCTCGGTCTCATGACTCGAGTCATGGGTTTCAAAGATTAGCATAAGTTGATTTTGGTTTTTTTTTTGTTTTTTTATTTTTTTTTATTTTTCAACATTAGGTTGATTATGGATTGAGTTTTGTGGTTTTTTTCACTTATTTTTCTATAAGATTATCTTAGTCTCGTGTACATGGTTGCACAATTAGTGGATTATCTTGGGTTGAATCAAGTCTCTTTTTTTCATGACTTATTTTTTTAGATTTTTTTTTCACTTTTGCCCTTCAACATGGGGTTATTTGAGATTTTGGCTTCGTTGTTTTATTTAATTTTTCTTATGTTATTTTGGTCTCACAACCAGGTCATGTATTTGGTAACTAATTTGATTGGACTCAAGATGGGTTTTTTTTTTTTGTATTTTTTTAATTTTTTATTCAATTTCATCATTCAAAATATGATTTGATGGGAATTGAGTTTTGAATTTTTTTTATATTTTCTTTCTATGAGATTATTATATTTTCATTTAATTTTTACTTTACTATCAAATAAGATCATGAAGACATTTTAATAATTTTGGTAGGATATCTTTCTATATTATTTTCAAGCATTGATCATTGTATATATATTTTTTAGCTTATTTTATTTACTGTCATTGCTAGTTTTTTTTAATTATATTATTAAATTAATTGCATTCATTGAACAAAGTCAAGCTAATAACTTAAGTTCTGGATTTTTTTTACTTCTTTAAAACCATTAGTGTTGTCTTGATATCTTTTTTTTTATGTTGAAAAAATTTAGCCCATCTCACATCATAACATGAACACGAAACTAGTAAAATCTATATATTAGGTCAAAATCTATTTTATTCACACCAACAATTAGAATCACATGTACAAGCACAATCAACCTCCAAACTAAATAAATATTCGGTTCTTATACATGTGATTGTAAAAACTTTTACAAAAGAATTGACTAAAAAAGAAAGCAGTCCTTTTACCAAATGGCCTTTTTTTTAACAAATAAAAAAATATTTGTTTTAACTTGAAATATTTTGTATTTATTAATTACTATAATGTTTTGGAAGGAAATTCCCCTCAAATAAATCCGAAATTTGAAATTACTTGATCAAAATCAATCAAGATGGCATTGAAAGAAAAAAAAAAAAAAAAAAAGGGGGGGGAGGGGGGCGGCGTCTTAACGAAAATACTTTGATAGATGCACTTGTAAGAAAATTGAAGTCAATGTACTTGATCGATGGGAAGCGGTAAGTTGGACTAACAATTCAACTTTCTCCCTTGGAGATATTGTAATTATCACACATGCATTTGTTCATTGTGATACTGTTTTTTGGTTCATGAATCTCCCTTCTATTTCCTTTTTTGAATATATATATATATATAGAGTTCATTGTTTTCAAGAACCATCCAAAAGCACATTGCACAATTCATTTAATCTGTATAAAGGTTTTTCTTATTTTCAAAAGGTGTTCGGGAGGATCAAACTAGTCATGAGAACGATTATACTTCCTCTTCAGCGTTTTTTGTTCATTTATGTGTGGAAAATCGGTCCTCGAAATGTATGAAATCAAGCCATTCATTATGATTTTTTTTATAAAAAAAACTTCATATTGAAACTTCCATGCTCCGGTATTGAAAATTCGACGTGGCTTATAATTTTTTTAAAAAAAAATTAGATATGTAAGTTATTTAATTTTATTGCTTTTTTTTACCTAAAAAATTCAAGTGTAAATTGAAAAATCTATTTAAGTAAGATTAAGATATTTTATAATATAGAATGAGACATGCATCCGATTGTGAAATTTAATTAAATATTAAAAAATAAAATCAGGAAAAAATTTAATTGCACAAAAGGATTGAAACAAATGAGGGTGAGTAAAAAAAAACATTAATAAGAGGGATACAAATTTTCAATTTAAGGGTTTAACTTAATTGAAAAATAACTTTAATAAAATGAAAAAAAATCAAAAGAATTAAGGTCAAACTAAAAAAATAAAACAACAGAAAATTTGATTGAATGATGAAATTGAAAGAAAAAAAACTTTCATCAAACATACAAAGGACAAAATTAAAAATTTTAAAAAATAAGAACCGAAATGAAAAACCAAACATATGAGAAATTGCAATTAAAGGACTAAATTGAAAAGAATAAAAATTCTATAAATGGAAAATGAACGAAATAAGAAATTAATAGAATAAGGACTGAAATTAAAAAGTAAGAAACAAAGAGGACAATTGTGTACATTACCTGTCGGGAGAGAGAAAAGAAGGAAAAAAAGTCAAATGACCACCGGCGACAATCCGACCACTTTGAGTTGCCACGTGCCACTCCAAATAAAAGAAGACACGACGTCTCATATAAGGATACGACAGAAGGCTAGTTGCGTCCACCGTGTAGTGTCACACTCGCCGCTTGAATGATGCAGACGCCACCCACGTGTTGGGGAGCATTAAAAAATTCAAAAAATATATGAAAATACCAAAATGCTCCCATGACCCCAGCAATTATACAAAATACCCATATAAAAGTACAAAAATACCCCCAATGCTAAGCTTATGTTTTGTCTCTTCCAAGGTTAAAGATATAATTACACAATATATTAAAATTTAAAAACCCTAAAAGACCTTTATCCAGCAGCACAATAAGTTTTCGACTCTAGAAGCAAATGTGTATTTTTACTATTAAGAAGCTTGTGCATAGTAAAGAACACCCTTAATTAATAGTTCTATATTTTGTTAATTTGTGGGCAAAAAAATGAAAAAGGCATCAACACCCCAACCCAAAAAGCTTAAATTTATTTTTATCAAAAGACACAAAGGTAACTTTATTATAGCCGAAGACACAATTTTTCTATCAATTTGGCTACAGTGAAGCACCCATAACATTTAATTTTTTAGATAATTTAGTTTGTTCTAGTATGGGGTGTTTAATTTTTTAAAACTTGTTTATCAAACTAAGTCATTTGTTTGCATGTAAGCTCTACGTCACAATTCAGGTCATTTTTATAATATATTAGATAAACAAAATTCTTACTTCCCTTCTAGAAAGTTACTATTTTCTTAATTGAAAACCTAAAGACTAGGTACTCCCTTCTCTTTAAAAAAAAACTATTAAGATACTGTTTGTTTGTTGAAAAATAATTTTTTTTTTAAATAATTTTCTTGAAAAGTAAATTATTTTTTATATTTGGTAGTATCATGAAAAATAAATTAAAAAATATTTTCCAATGTTTGATTATGTTATAGAAAATAACCTGAAAAATAACTTATTAATATTTTATTTTTCTTTCAAGTTTATTAAAATAATGAGGAATAAATCTTACAAAGTAAAAAGTTGAATGAGAATGAAATTGAAAAAAATCTAATTTCATAAATTATCTAAAATAAAATAAATAATAATCAAAATAATGGAGATTAAATCTAACAAATCAAAAAATTGAATAATGATAAAATTAAAATAATAATAATTATTATTATAATTTCATAAATTATTTCAAATAAAATAAGTAACAATCAAAAGAATAAGAACCAAATTTGATAGATAAAAAATTTCAATTAAAAAAATAATAAGAGAAAAGCAAATAACAATCATAAAAATAAAATTAAAGTTAATATAAAAATCAAATTAAATCAAATTGTAAGGGATAAAATTGAAAAAAAAAGATTCAAAATAAAATATATAGGAATCAAAAGTTTGAGTATCAAATTTAATACAATTAGCAAATAATAGGTCATTTTTAAATTTTTCACAACTTCTGTAAAATGTTTTCCGTTCAAAATAAAAGGAAAACATTTTTTTAAAAATAAAGCTAAATTTTTCTTTAACTATAAATTTTTTTTGTTAACTAATTTTTCTAATAGAAAACAAATAAAATAAATTTAAAAAATAATTTTCAGAAACTACATGAAACAAACAGGGATAAGAAATTATTAACTTTCAAAAAGGAAATTAAGAATTTTGTTCAAGTCGGGCTTGTTTGTGCATCATATATGGGCTACCAGAAGGACAGGACTGGCATAGCCCATATGAAAAATGTCTCAGCATAACGTGGGATTTATCAGAAGAAATGATTTTACTCATTTCTATGCACTTGAAAAGAAAGGGACGGGACATTGTTTAAATTTTTTACTCAATTCATAATTCCAAGTTATATATATATGCGGAGCTTGCTTAAGAATCATTTACAGTGATGTGTAGACACTTCAACTACCAACAGGGTGATTGAGTTCATCTCACATCATCACTGCTAATCAAAGTTGGAAGTCGGAACATCTAGATGGTGGTTCAATGATAAAAATTTAAAATCAAGAGATTTGTTTTTTCTGTAGTCTCAGGTTCGAAACCTATGGTTGTTCATATAATAACCACTAGAGGCTTGCATGATCGTTAACTTCAGGGTCCGTGGGATTAGTCGAAAGCCGCGCAAACTAACTCGGACACCCACGTTAAACTAATAAAAAAATTGGAAGCCAGTGGATTAATATGTCTTTTTAAACTTGTTCGTAACGATCCTTCTCCTACAAATTAATAAAGAAGTACTAATAATTTATGGCATAAAGGGTCTCTATGATGTGGGAATTAGGATTGAGTTTGCTCGAAAAACCTCAGAGTAGTTGGGTATTGGTGGACGAATTCCTTTACGGACGACACAGTCTGCAATCAGATAAGCACATCCATTCCACGAGCATTCAGACAAATTATTGGCACCAGCTAGCGAGTTGAAAACAGAGTTTGTGACATAAACATGCATGCCACTAATTAATTTGTGGGTTATTCGGCCTTTGAGATGCATCACCTGTTTTCGTTCTCAAATATCTGGGTTTTATAGGGCCCATTGTGTAAAACTGGATGAATAACTTTTTGTACAATCTTGTGGGAATGACAATTTTCTATCATTGGGAGGGCCGAGGATGGCCTGCCTCCTCTAACATCTAAATCCATACTTTATTAGCAAGGGGCCAGTCGGCTAAAGTCGAAAGGGACAATTTGCAATCTTGGAGGTTTTTTTTTTCCCCCCCCCCAACCAGGGCACTTTTGAATTTTATTCCCAAAATAAGATAACTTCTAAACTTATTTATTAAAGTAGGGTCTTTTATGATATGCTACATTATTTTCCATGCCATCTTTTTTCAGGAAATAAATGAATATTCAATAAATTCATCTTTTTTTTTTGTTTCATTAGTTACCAAGAAAAAAGATGAACTTGAACATGATCAAGTGATCCCTTGTTATTACTTAAACCTTCTTTGTTTAGGCTATGCCGGGCGTATTATTATTATTATTTAAAAATAATATTTAAATATCACAAGCATGTTTTCAAGAAAGAAGAAAAATTAATGACTTCCCAACTATGTCAAATATATTGGTTTCATTTTAACAAGATGATAAAAAAAAATCAAAAAAGATCTTAGTACCCATCTAGGCCAACCTTTTGTGTTTTACTGTTTCAATCTATAGTGCCACTATATCTAGAGCTTCGTCCCTTCCATTTTATTTTATTTTGTTATTTGGGCTTCGTCTCCTCTTTTATGCAAACCTCATAAATAGTAATGTTTCTTCTTCTCTCCCTTCAAGCATATTATTCTTGTATTTTTCATAGAAGGAATAAGCATATTTCTCCTTCGAGGCTGTTTAGTAATGCGTTTAGAAACGTTTCTGAAAAAAATTAATTTTTTTTTAAATTAATATATTTTTGATGTTAATTTTGATGTACTGATCTCAAAAATAATTTTTAAAAAATAAAAAAAATATTATTAGCATACTTTTCTGAGTGAAAAGCACTTTAAAAAGAAATCATAATCACACTCCCAAATATGCTCTTTAAAAAAGGAAAGAAGATTTCGTGGGAAAAGGAGAACTTTTCTTTTTAAATAATTAATGCAAGTAACAATCCCTTGTAGACGTATTTAAGCATAATAAATCATTGCTCCCTGCACAACTTGTTCGTATTATATTGTAGAATTTCTTAGTGGATTTGTTGATCTATACAACTTTAATTTTCACCTTTAAATACTGAGATAAAATAATCTCTGTAGCCACATCATTGCATCATATCCGATGTCATGTCGTAAAATAGATCATGTAATATGTCTCCGTGATTTCCTCTACAAATCTGCTTTAACGTTGAGGAAAAGGGGTTCTTACTGATGGAGCTGCTAATATTTTTCTAATCAGAGGACCCTGTGAAGTAAAGAAGGGTTTGAAATTGAATCCTTCTATTACCAACATTCACTTGCAAATGATTTTGAAACCAAAATTCGTTTATTTTCTGTTAGTCTTCTGTACACATCTCTTGACTATTAAGCCTTATACTTTAATCAAACCCATCGTCATAGACTATACAGAACAAGCACCCTGTTTTTTTGGGTTCATCTCCATCGTGCTTCCAAGTTGTTTTTTCTTTTTGTTTTTCCTGTCAAAAGTCTCACCACCATGTCCTTTTCTTTTAACAGATAGCACAAGCATTTGGATTCTCCTCATCTCGTACGACACGGTAATGATACGGAGGTGGGTAAGGATTGTAATTGTAGTAGTTTTTGTAAAGTGCCATGAGATCAGTCATCTGTTGTTCGTCAGGGTTCTTTTTATCACCTTCCTTCTTGCCTTCGTCTTTCTTGCCTTCGTCTTTCTTACCTTCATCTTTCTTGCCTTCGTCTTTCTTCCCTTCGTCTTTCTTCTCCTCTTTAGCTGGTCCAACAGTCAAAATCTCTGCGTGCCAATTTTTTCTCAACTTGCTCACCACATCAACAGGATCAATATCTCCAACTACTGTCAATTTCTTATCCTTCATGTCCATTGAAATGGAATCAATTCCTGCATGATAAAACAGGGCAAAGGTATTGCTTCATTGGGATTGAATGGAATGAACCAAAACAGGAACAAATTCCATGTCCAGAACAGAAAACAAAGATATTTACACTTCTAAAAAGTGGAACTTGACAGGATTTACTCAGTAACTAAAGAAGTCACAAACCTGATAAGCCCGAAACAGCTTTCATGGCCTTTTGTTTCCCCTTGTCATCATGGAGGTCCAATTTCAACACCACTTTCTGTAATAGAAATAAAAATTAGTGGGTTAGAAACAAGAAAGTAAACAAAATACATACTTCAACCACAGACAAGGACCTGTAGAAAGAAGGGGATTTTCCTATAAAGGACCAAAAGGGAACACAAGCCATGTATTAAAATCCAAACTACTCATTGTCTTTCAAAGAAATAACAATGAAGTGACCAAGCTGAGACATCAAGAAAACTCAACAAGATGTCTGATTCCCTAATCTACACATGTAGTCACAACATTGAACAAAAGCAGAAAAAAGACTAATGCTTTATCATATGTCAACGAGGGAAAAAAAGGGTAAATTTCACAAGAAATCATAGTTTTATTACCATAAAGAAAGAACCAATAAATTAAATCAAATTGAAGTACTAAAACAAAATTCATATTTTTGATAGGAAGGTTAGCAAGAATGGAGACTGGATAGAGGAAGATTCACCTTCATTTTCAGTTGGGATTCAAAGCTGAGACCTAGACTCAAGAAATTAAGAAAGTAAATGAAAAAAAGGATAAATTAACAAGGACACGCAAAAGAAGAGGAAAAGCGTAGATATATAGGCACAAGAAGGCAATGAACGAAGCTTCTAATCCGTGTTGAACAAGTGTGTAGGCAGGTAGCAACAGGATTTCATTTAATAAATAGAGCCAAAACAAGTCGAACAAAATTAAGTCGCGCATAACCTCAAGAAACCCTTCTCAACAAGGAACCAAATGAACTTGGAACAAGTCAAGCAGAGGACTTGGAGCCTAGCTAAGTCCAAAGCCTCTGTTGGGTTTTTTTTTATACGAACACTCGAGGTTCCTCTAGTGCCTTTAAGAGTCGGCTTTCATTTACGCTAGCTGTAACAACTTGAATTTTATTTATTTATTTTAGGAACAACTCTGGTTCGGTTTATGTAATAATGGACATAGAGGAATTAAAGACCATCTGGGTCCTGAATTGATGAATTTGGATTTCGCCCATTTTGAAGGTAATTGAAAAGCTAACAACAATTCCACCTTTTAATTAATTAGCTGAACCTTCCAATATTTTAAAGAAGTTTTGTGTGATATCATCGCCTATGTAAGACTCTAGAAGGAGAAAATAAAAGAAAAAAAACATAAAGAAGGTTTCAAAAGAAAAGTAAAAAAAGGGCACTAAGTTTAGGTTCCCTTCAATGTTTAGAATGTATTTGGCAGTGTGGTTGCGAGTGCTTTTCAAATAGCTTTTCATATCGAAATGCATGCCAATGATGTTTTTTCATTTTTTAAAAATTATTTTTGACATCAGCACATTAAAACGATCCAAAAAGTACAAACCGCATTCAATTTTAACCAAAAAAAATTTTAAATTTTTTGAAAATGCAGCCGCAGCCACGTTCCCAAACAAAGTATTAGTGATCATTGAACGGGAGTCGATGGTTTCTGGGCTCAAGGGGTAGTATTGGAAAACACTAAACTACAGGGGTCAAAGTGGAATATTACTGAATATAGGGATATATATATATATATATATATATATATATATATATATATATATATATAATTTAAAAGTACACATACATCATTAGAATGGTAAGATCTATAAGTGAATTTCATCCTTAGATTATGATCCAAGGATTTATATATACTCTTGGATTTATGTTGTCATCTTGACGTTCAGCATTACTTTTTTATTTTTTCAAAAGAGTAATGCTAACCTGCTAGTTTAAGGTGACAAGTCCATCTCACTTAAAAAATAGGAGTGATTTGCTTACATCATAAGCCGAGTTGATAAATCATTATCATGTTGGGACAATGACTCAGTTTAATTAATTAATTAATTAATTATATATGTGTGGCAGTGGTTTTCCAACGAGCACTGAGGACGGAGGAACGCTATAGATAATTGAGAGGTCGCAATTATTTCTTGCAATTGTCCAAAGTATAATTCAACGAGTGACATACTTAACCTAAATCATCGACGGGCCGATCTTGAATAGCAACACAGGCATGATTAGGACAGCCCCTAAAAAGTAAACACCCTAACGTGGAAATCAAGAGAATAGTATAAAATATAAATTAAAAAAGGAAAAGAACAAAACATGAGTTAGTTATTAGGTGAAGCTCACAGGTTACAACGGCTGAAAATCCTTTTTAATATATATATATATATATATATATATATATATATATATATATATATATATATATATAAATAAACCGGCCCAAGTAATTTAGCCACTATAGACAAATAAACCGGCCCATTTAGGACCTGGTTTTTCCATTGCTTATATTATTATCTGCACCCGTCAATCCCAATCTGTCTATTGATGGAAAACTTAGAAAATGTCAAGAAGCCTTCAGTCCTAACCTTATGCGCATGTACTTATCGTCAACTGGTTGTACACAGTACCTAGCCTTTATGCTATTTTGTTTTTTCCTTTTAAAAATATTATAGTTTATATATTTATATTATATCCTATATTTATAAAATATACATATAATATAAATATAATATTATAGACATATAAGTATTTGTTGGTGTTTTGAGAACATTAAGAATAATTTTTTTATAGTATTTTAATTTTATAACAATTTATATGATTATTATATAATATAACATGTTTTGTATTCAAAAATATTTTCTAGCTATATTATCTAAATTAAAGTATTATATGCATTCAAACTAATATACTTTTATATTATATATTAATATGTCTGAATATATTATTTTTAGTAATTTATTATTTTTAACAATATTATATTTTAAAGTATTTTATTAATATATTATTGTTTATATATATAAGAATAATGAAGTATTGTATCAATTTAGTTTTTTGATTCTTGATGGAAAGTGTTTTTCAATCATTTATATAAAAAAACATTTTTCTCTATTTAAAACTTATGTTTTTTTAATTAAAAAGTGAATTTAGTTGATATTCTTTACAATATAGTTAAATATAAGAAAATCTTAAAAAAAAAAAAAACACTTTCCATCGAATAAAGACAATTCCTTTAAATCCCAACAACCCCAGTCTATAGCCTAGCAATTAACAGTTAATCCTACTTAAAACAGATAGATGATGAAGTCCGTACACCTCGTGATTCTGAGAACCAGCCCATATATAATTTGCCAGGCAAATGTTGACAGTGGTCCAGCTACCGGTTACAATCATGCCACCATATACTAGTTCAAATGCAAAAACTTAAAACCTTTCAACCCAGGAAAAACATCAGAGCGAATTGAGTGGTGAATGATCATATCAAACTGTTTTTTACACACATCCTTATTCCCCCACCTTACCAGAGCATCATTGCGTTCAAATTTATAAACTCCCTACGTACGGGCTCTAGTTTCATCCAGCATTTTAAAGAAGTTGAAGAAAACAGATCCTCGAAGAAAAATTTAACGAGCTATTTTAAGTAATTTTCAGATTACTCGAGTACTTTATTTCACCTAATACACAGGATCAGAAACCTGCAACTTGCAAAATCTGCTCAATTGTACAATGATACTTCGTAATATTCCTATGATTCTTCAACTAAACTACAGCCTGTAGGGATGTCTGAGCAATTTCTAGGGCCTCTTTCACTGAAGATGCAGACTGAAGTTTGGATTTATCAGCAATAGGCTGGCTCTTTGCAAGTTTAGGGAGCAGTTGAAATAACTGACTGCCGATTGCTTATCCAAACCACCAAGCTAAATAAGTTAGAAACATACCTCGGTACTTCCGCTTCCAAGCAGGAGCAATGATTAACTATAACATCTTTCAACCAAAAACACTGAAGAATGGTGAGAGACAATATATATATATATATATATATATATATATATATATATATATATATATATATATATATATATATGAGACAATAAGCAGGAAAAACAAACTGCATTGCCAAAATCGATCCAGGTCGCAATTTTAATTAGGATCAAAATTCCCAACTTCAATTGTCTCTCCAACTGCCAACAAGAGAAAACACGAACCAAAATGTAAAGCATTATAATTAATAATACACCATATTGTGAAAAAAAGAAAAGAACAGGAGCTAACATGTTTGTACCATTGTCTCCAAAAACCTGCCACCATATTTTTCTTTAGCTCCCTTCATGCTAAAAAACCCCTGAATAAAAATACAGGAGATAATCATATCTGGATTTCTTGCGTAAACACATTCATCTAAAAGGGCATTTCAACAAGGAAAAATGCACTTTCAGCACATTTTAAGCCCCGGAAATGTGAGGGTGAAAAATCCGTACTTGCTTGCTAGTATGGGCAGTAAGTAATGTTTCAACCGTGACCACATAAATATAATAAAGTACTCATGGATAAATACTGTCTCATTTTATTTTTTTTATAAATAAAAAATATTTTAATAGTATTTGATATGATGCAGTAGTTTTAAGTATATGTCATCTAGAAAGGGAAAAAAAAAAACCAGTTTTAAGTATAATACACCATATTTTTTTCCTTTATTTTTTTATTTTTCCTTGTCATGCCTGCTTAAATAGTATATCCATTTTAAACTTTGATTGCAGCTATATACCCATCAAAACCAGTTTCTATGTTCTTGACGGAGGCTCATTGGTCAACAATATAAGAAAGTCAACATTTATACTGTAAGGTTATTTTAAGAAAATAAGCTATATAGATTACCTATTAATATAAATTGAGTGGGTGGAGTACCTTTATAAGGTTACCATCATTCTCTTGATATAATTCTTCTTATTTCTAAGCAAGTACAGGAGTGAAAATTCTATGCAAAAAATTATTCTCTAGAAAAATGATATATCTCAAAGAATCAAATAAAAAATATAGATTAAAGTTTACCTAACCAGATTATCCAGGAAAGATATGTATCAAAAGCATAAAGTATTGCCTATTTGTTTTATCATTTAATTAAAATAAATTAATTAATTTAATTTATTCTAGTTGTAATTTTTTTTAAAAAATAAACTTACAACGTCCGTAAAAAAAAAATAATAACATAGCCACGGGACTGGGCCCATGTCTGCCCTTACAAATGGTCATTTAGAGGAACAGTTTGAACTTTTTTGAAGATGTGAAAGGCTTATTGACTATTTATTTCGGCCTTCTTGTCCAAGGCTATTCATGGACCTCATGAGCTGGTTGGATCCACGGACCAACCTATGTGAGCCGTACACGGCAGCCCAGGTGGAATATAGGTGATAGACACAGCTGGCAGCTGCCCTGAGCAGTTCTTGACTATTCATGGACGACTCTTCCATAAGCGAAATATATTAATTATGTAATATTTTAAAATACATTGAGGAAGCAATTTAGCTTTTTTATATTTTTTTTTAGGTTTTATATATTTTTTTCAAGATTGTCTTTTTTTTTGTGTGTTTTTTTCAAAATTATTTTTGTTGATTTTTTTTAATATTAAATTAGTTGAGAATATAATTCTGTAGTTTTTTTTAAAAAACATTATGGGTTGTTATAATATTTCCCTATATAATTTTTTTTTTATGAATTTTTTTCTTTTTTTTTTCAAAATAATCTTTGTCAATTTTAATTTTTTTTCATATAGAGATAGTTGAGAATTTTGCTTTATAATTTTTTGTTTAACACACTATGAATTGCTACAATGTTTCTCACATGGTTTTTGTTTTGCTACAATGTTTTCCCATATATTTTTTTAAAATTATCTTTATCGATTTTTTTAATATTGAGCTGGTTGAGAATTTAGCTTTAACTTTCTTCAGATGTTTTTTTTCTCATTTTTTTCCCAAAATTGTCTTCTTCTTTTCTTTTTGTTTGTGTTTTTTTATTTAGAATTGTTTTTGTCGATTTTATTTTTTTAATATTGTGCTGGTTGTGAATTTAACTTTGTAGTTTTTTTCTTTAAAACATTATGGATTGCTACAGTGTTTCCCTACATGTTTTTTTTTTTTTTCAGAATTGTCTTTATCGATTTTAATTTTTTCATATTGAGTTGATTAAGAATTTAACTTCGTAGTTTTTTTCTTTAAAACACTGTGGATTGCTATAGTGTTCTCTCATATGATTTTTTTTTATGATTTTTTTCAAAATTATCTTTATCAATTTTATTATTTTTAATATTGAGTTGGTTGAGAATTACAACCGTAGATTTCCTCTTGAAACACTATATATTGCTATAGTGTTTTCCTGCATGGTTTTTTTTTCTTTCATTTTTTTTATTCTGATTTTTTTTAAAATTATCTTTGTCAATTTTATTTTTTTAATATTAAACTGGTTAAGAATTTAGTTTTGTAATTTTTTGCTTGAAAATATTGTGGATTACAACAGTTTTTTTCCATATGATTTTTTTTTTATTTTTTTATAAACTCATGAAAACACACAAATATACCACAAGCCCGCAACATCGCACGGCATGACCTCTAGTATGTATCTCGATATCGTGCTTAAATATTTAATCCGTAGTCTGAATGCAACGAATATTATTTGAAGGATATTTATTAAAACCTAAAATATAAATATAAATAAGAGTAGATAAATAAAGAAGCCACATGAATCATCAACAAAATGCAATGTTCAGACAGAGACAGATTAATGCTGGGCAGAGATATTCTCTCACGATAAAAGTTGGAAATTAGATGCTTTTAATGCTTGTATGACTTTCTTCCTCTACAATAGCCTTGATGAGGAGCACAGTGTTTTAAGCGATGCAGAATCAATTCAGTAAAATCCAGGTTTTCATTTACAAAAATCAGAACGCACACACGAGACTTTTCGCAATTGGCAGGATATGTTCCCAGTTTGCAGGTGCATGGCTACTTTGAAAATGTTTCAAACATGGCTGAAAATGATGAGAGACATGGACCACCTTGTGGGAAAATAATATTACTAATAATAACAACAATGAATGGATTACGATGAATTTTAATCATCCTATCGAACTAGACAATTGGCAAACAGGTGGTGCCATCCTGCAATGGCTAAGCTGTTTGTGACTCTATTCAGATGGTGGCTAGCTGGGCGATCCACAAAGAGGACTAATTGTAGGCTTGTGGTTTGTAGCTGTCTTGTTGTCCATTTTCTCCCATCATACACAGATGGAATACTCTCAACAAGTTGGCAGGAGTTATATATATAAAAAAACGTAGATTCCAAGCGAGCAGGAGAGGGTGGAAGACATGACATAAGTTCCATGTACATTTGTCTCTTCTGTGAATTTCCACAAACAAAGTATTCACCTTCCCCTTTTTTCTTACAAAAATTATGGAAATAAAGGCAAGATAAATTAAACAGAGAGATTGAGATAATCCAGAAATGATTCTTTTCTTCTCGGACTTGTGTTCCAAGTTGAAAAGCAAAGCACACCATGACTTAGAGAGCATACAACAGAGTAGGTCAAATTACAAAACCTTAATTATGGAATTTACAGCAATATAGAGCCATACTGATGCCCTAATTGAGGGCATTTGCTCCACAAAAAGGAAATTGCAGCAATGTAATTCCACAAAACCAGCAAAACAAGTGTTGATCTGGTCTTTGGCTGCAAGAATCAACCACCTATACATTTGTTCTGCAACAGAATCAAGACCTTCTAGGGTAAAAATCAATTTTCCAGTCCCTAATTCGCCTGCCCTGATCATAAAGCCGAAGGACTAATACATCCATTTCAAATCAGAAACTGCCATCACAACTCCAATAAATACAAAAGTAAACCTTAATTAGTACTATACATATCTTTTAAACAAAACATCTTGCACTCAACAAGAAAACAAATTAAGCCAAGAAAGAGAAGTAGAAGAGCAAGTTTCACACATAGAAATGCATGCTAGAACTCTAAACTTGGTGTGTTGGGGCCATATAATCTCTAGTAACGAGGGGGGGGGAAAGAAGAAAAAAAACCTGTATGAAGATTCACATTGAGGTTCAACATATGCCCATGTTCATCTACCCACATGAACAGATTGAACCTGCAATCGCGAAAGTACCTAAAATATTTTCAAACTTTCAAGTCCCCATCTTGGACAAAAGTCCGGACTTGCATTATATTATAGGTTGAGAAACTTTCCCATGATCCAACAAATCAAGTACCTCTGTCCTGCTCCTTACAATCCTATGAAACACCTCTCTGATCTGCTGCTGTAAAGGTAACAATCCTTCTTCCATTCTCCGGCAAATCTCTGCCAGCTCCGCCACCTGTGCAGCCGCTTCCTCCACCTTCTCATCCTCCGCAGGAAATTGGAATCCATCAGCAAATTCCATCAAACTCTGCCCCAACTTCTCCATCCTTTGCATCTCCTCTAGCAATCCAGCTGACCCTTTCTTCTCTTTCCTTTTCCATTCCTCTCCAATCTTCTCCTGCATCCCAATTATGCTATGTGCCCACCCAAATTGCTTTGGAATCTGAAAATGAGTCAACAACCCACTCCTTTCTTGACATGGTATCGCAGCCACAAGAGCCCACATCACAAAAACCATAACATTACTCATTATATAAACAGGCTGAACCAACCCTGTTGATTCTCCACCTCTCGGTACCGCCAAATTAGAACACATAGCCTGAATCTGTTTTGCAGCAGACCAGTTTTTAGCCACAACCATTGATAAAGATCGAAAGGAGCCATGATTAGCTCGGTCCTTATGATTACCCCCACTGTTATTTCCTCTCCTTCCAAAAGACCAAGTTCTCTCTGCATACCTTGGATGATTACTTTCTTTATCATCAATTGCCAAAGCAGACATCAAAGCACTCAAAGCCTTTTTAGCTCGCTTAACTTGACCATCACCAATTGGTTTCTGCTCTAAAGCAGAAACAATAATCTCAGCCAATTTTTGGCATTGACGAATAGAATCAACCCCACCAGAAACCGCATTACAAATGTCAAGAACTTTAACAGCACGCTCCATATAATCACTTAGTGAACGATCCAAAGGTGGTTTAGATATTTGAGACGGGTCTCGCCCCATAATTAAAACAGCTTTGAATTCTGCCTCACAGCACAGTAAAACATCGACTAGTTTTCTTAGCCAAGAAATTGAGAGAAATGACTCGCCAGAGAAAGGAGAATCTTGGTTATCAGGAGGTGATAGTAATTCAGCAAAACGATCACCGATGTGTCTTTGAAAAAGCTCCAAGTCTTCTAGCTCTTGCTCATGGTTACCGTCCATAGCAGTTACCTGGTTTCTTCTAATGCTGATTCTGCCAAGAAATGATGGCTGGTGCTCTGTAGCAGGCATCTTCACTTTTTTTTTCCTTTTTGGATAAAGATTTTAGAAGGAAACACCACAAGTGATTGATGGTGTTTTTTTCTTTTTCTTTTTCTTGAAGAATGGTGGATAACTGGTAGTGTTTGTGTTTGCGTTTTTAGGAGTGCGAGGGGAGAACGGAGGAAGAGAGGAAGAAGTCAGAGAAGGAGAGGCTTTTTTTTGTATGATAAAGAGACAGTTGCGCAGTTATATAGGAGGGAGTGGATGGTTTGATGCCCTTCTGTCTTGTGCAAGACCGTTTCTTCTTCTTACGGAGGCTTCTTCTTAGCAATTCTTATTTCCCCAAGCTGCCCAAAATTGTTGGCTTGGCTGGCTCCTAGGAAATGAAAACCTTTTTTTTAGTGGAAATAATAATTATTATATAAGGAAAAGGAAATTAACGGATACGATGACTAGGTGACATAAATGCATGTAAATTGAATTTGGACTAGCTGTTTTTTAGAAATTTAATTTGAATTTAAGATTTTTTTATGTTCTAATTAAAATTTAACAATTTAAGAGAGCACATCACTTATTATTGTCTTGTTAATTATTTCTTGATTTGAATTATTATCACCTCGTTAGCATTCACAAATTTGATAAAAGCAATGATGAAAAAAGAATCTGATAAAAGGCAGGTTTATTTCTAACATGGCAAAAAGGTTTCAAACTTAACAGAATTAGAGGTTTCAAACTTAATAGAATCAGAGGGTTTTTTTTTTCTGGGTAGTGTATTATTAATTATTTTTTAAAGTGTTTTTTGTTTGGAAAAATATTAAAATAACATTTTATATTTTTATATTTTAGAAGTTATTTTTTATATCAGCACATCAATACGATCTGAAAATATTAAAAAATAATTTAAAATAAAAATAAAATAAAATTTATTAAAAAAAATACTTTTAAAATACAAAATAAATGGCGACTAGTATGTTAGCTAATTAAACTTAACTAATATATTGATATATCCTTCTATCAATCATTTGTATTACTCATGACTCTTTTCCTTTCTTTTTCTTTTTTTTTTCTTTTTTCATTTGCAAATCAACACTGTAATCACCTCCTTTTTAAAAAAAGAAAAAGAAAAAAGTGGGGTTCTTACAAGTATTCCCCTGGACACCAAGTGATATTTCACGTGTTTTATGGAACGAGAAAAATAAATAAATTGAAGGAAAGTTAGTGTGTCATGCACGGACAAAATGTATGCTGTCTCCATTTAGTGTCGTGTTATTATTCCAAAGCCACTACAAATCAGGATTTTTAGATTGTGTTTGATATCATGATGGTTAGAAGTGATTATTTTTTAAAATATTTTTATTTTAAATGTATTAAAATAATTATTTTTAAAATATTGTTTTTAATTTTAATACATTAACAATTTAAATATATTTTTAAAAATTAATTTTTAACAAAAATAAATTAATTTTTAACAAATAACATTTTAACAACAATACCAAACATACTATTAAGATATAATTAATGTTAATTACTGGTGATGTTATTCCCTATTATAAATGGACCAGGGAAAACAACAAGAGAAAGAAGGAAATATTACTTCATCTATTAAAAAAGAGAGAGTTCTTTTAACATATGCGTTAAGGATACACATTAATTGATTTAGATATTTGTAATTATATATTATTGATTACATCAATTAAACCATTCTAGCTAATTATATCTATTCACATTTATATTTAAGACTACATGTTAGTTGTTAGTGACAAAGGATTGAGTGAATTTAGTAAAACTAGTGGACCAACTAACGAGTTTTTTTACAAATAATTAGATTTGTTCACATCATCAATTTTAATTAATAACATTGAAAATTAATCTTTTCTTATATACACAGAAGAACAAGTTCATCGCAGCAAAGGGAGGCGTCTCTAGTCTACTCTCTACGTCCCATGTATGTATGACAAAAGAGTCTGGTTGAGACGTCAGATACAAAATGATTAATTAAGAAAGAAAGGACAAATCATTTTCTAGTCTCTAATATCATATCTAAAAAAAGTTAATGTTGTTATTGTTAATTTTTATATTTTGGATTGGGTCTAGATCATGTTTTTAGTCAAGTTTAGCAATTACTTATACAATATTTATTATCCAACATGTAAGAATTTTAGATATCTATATTGTTCTAAGACAATAACTATATAAAAAATCCATTTTATATCTATGCTTTCTAAAAGATTAAGCCAAGTCAACAACAACTTAAAGATGATTTAACATGATTTAATTTCTAATTAAGAACATTTTGATAGTGTGTTGGAAGGGTGAAAGGTGTAAAAATTCTCACTTATTGTATAATAAACCTTTATTTTGTATTGTATGGTGAGAAATTAGGGATAATTGATGATTGTTTTTAACCTCTAATTTTTCTGTGTTTTAAAAAATAATATATTTAATTCAATTTAATTTTATCATGATAACCAAAAAAAAAAGAACAAAAAGAATTCAAGGAGTGAAATAAGAAGAAAGAAAGAACAAGGTAATAAAAAAAAACAATATTGGGGGTTTTGCAAAAGAAAAAATAAATAAATAAAGAGGAGGATCAAGAAAATTTGAAAGAGATCATACACATTAATTAAGAAAAGAAAATCTAATCAATTGGAAATTCATGGTCAAGAAATAAATAAATATAATTACCTAACATTGTTTTTCTAGTTTAGCTTTTCTTGTTTTACATGTGATCTTACCTCTGATAGAGGAGACATGCACTGTTGCTTGCCGTCAAAAAAGAAGACGAGCAGGTTGAGAAGCCTGTGGACTAACCTACGTGACTCCTTTCTCTAGCGGTGCATGGAATTAATGACACTCTGAAAGTAAACATATTTGGACTTGGGTAATTATTTGTTTGTCTTCCACTTCCTTACCAAAATATTTCTCCTTTATCAATGAAATATTTTTTTATTGAATTCTAATTCTCAATGCAATCCTAATCTTTCTACTTTTAATTGAATTCTAATTCTTGATTCCAATTCTAGAGTTAAAAGAAGCCTTTGAAAGGGCCAACCAAGTTGTCCTGCAACTGAAGGAAGGCTCCAAGGCACTTTTGAGTGACATGAGGGTAGATAACTTGAAGACCAGCATGTTAAAACTCTCAAAATGTCACGGGGAAGATCTTCGAGAGCTTCAACATTTGGCAAGTCGCTTCCTCTATAACTTGAAAGACTTAACCTATAAGATGGGGCATAATTAATAAGAGAACCAACACCGATATCATTCATGACACAGAGAGGTGCAAGGGACTCCATGCTTCTTGGAATGACTCATTGAGAGCTGCCTAATAGGATAAGTAGGAAACATCTTATCTTAATTTGGTCTAATAATTTATAATTTGAATCTTAAGATATCCTTTCCTGCAGCATCAAGTAGACTGAGAATGACTAAAAATATTGAAGCTCTCAGATTTGTTGCTGTCACTTAACATTGATTTACTCCTTGAGTATATTTAGTTTAAGGTAACCAATTGAATTGAGATATTAATTGTCACGAATCTTACAACTGGTGATCTAACTCAAATTTCTCACTCTGCTGACAGCTCGAAAGATCATGTTATAGTCTAATTAATGAAATTAACAAGGAAATCCCAATCTGGATGGAATATTTGGCCACCATGCCCGGCCTCCATTAAAAAGGAAATAAAGCCCTCAGGTTGGTGGCAGCGAACATTGACCCACCTGGCAAAGACTCTTAGATTTGAAGTAGATCTAGCCGGCCTTGCTTCGATCGTTACAAATAAAAATAAAAACCTCTGGCAAGAGAATGGATGATGGGTGGATACATAGTGCAATCACTGTTACTGATCTTTACTGATGTTTTGGGCAATTTGATAATAAACCCCACTCCCTCACTCACTGACATTACATTACAGTGATTAGCGTTGATTGTGGCAAGAAATCAGACAAAGGAATAGAAAAAAAAGTGATCGAGACAAGACACGAGGAAGAGGAACTGTGTGTCAGAGACTCAATTCCTGTTCTTTTTTCTTCATTGGAGATGATGCATGTAATGACAAATCAAGCCGACCATGGGTTGAATTTCACAATTTTTAAAGGCACTTTAGTATCGGGAAACTGATGGATCTTTAGTGTCTTGTTTCTTTATTGATTTGCTATCCTTCAATGCCGTTTTTATCGTTGATTGCCGTTGAAGTGGTCTCCTGCTCAGTCAATAATTAACGACCTCCCCTCCCCTCCCCTCCCCAACTCATCTCTTCTTCGGATATTTATTTTTTCTCACACATCACATGTTCACATGCTTAGTATAATCACAATCGCCGTATCTTGCAATGAGTTTTGGTGCATCAGTGCTCATATATATTTTGCACATATTAGAAATATTTTTTTATTTTTTTTATTTTTTAAAATAAAATTCATCCATACAAAAGATAAAAAAAAAAATTATAAATGAATTAGAAAAAATCTTCAAAATTTAAATGCATAACAACAAAATAATCATCATTTAAAAAAAATTCTCTAAACCAAATAAAAAAAAGATATTAATCTAAATAAAATTAAGAAAAAACCATATAAAAAAACATTACTTAAAAAAAAATTAGATAAATAATAATGTGAAAAAAAGAGCAAAGGCTAAGTATTGCTGCCAAGCTTAGCAAGCCAAGCCAGCCCGCTACGCTCTTCTCATTAAGGCCCACGCGTGGCTTACTAGGACAGACTTGCATAACTAGGTTATTCCAAATTTTTTAAAAAAAAATCAGACGAAGTGTCATTTGTTTTATCCGACAATTACGGCAGTTGAAAAATCAGGACTTAAGTTTTATTGATCTAAAAACCTATTTTTTAATCAATTTTTTTTATTCAAAACACCGTAGAAACCATGATAGGTATATCCATAGCCTTAAAAAAACAAAAAAAAAGGGTCTCAAAAACAGAAATCAACATAAAATAAAAAATTAAACCGAGTTCAAATATATTTTTTCACAAACTTAAAAAATAAAAAAACAATTAATATAAACTTTTAAACTATCTATTCTTTCAATTCTATCCTTGACTAAAAAATAAGAAGTAATTAGCTTTAACCCTAAATTAAGATCAAACCTAAAATAAAATTATGTTGATCAAAGTAAATTATAAAAACCGTCTACCTTTTTGTTTTGTGTGTGGGCGAATAGTGTTGGCTACTACAGCTGAACACCCCCACGCGTTTTAGATTATAGGTAATAATTATGTTTTTAAGGGGTTGACTCGTACAGTAAGTAAGAAGTAAACTGGTGAAGTTTGGAGGGTGGAGAATGGAGATTCACATTCGGTGTGTGTGTGTGTATCAAATAATTCTATTCGTAAAGATATTACTTGAGATACCAAATAGGTTGACCTCCAAGAGTCTCTTATCAAAAGATTGGTTTTTTCTTACGAGCAACACGTCATGGAAGGATGGCTAGCTAGAGGGACTTATCTTGGGCATATTTTACAGAGACTTGTCCTGTAATTTGTATTTTATGTAACTTATCTAAAGGTGGGGCCAGCTACTGTGTTTTTTTTCCTTTGATTTATTCCGATATTAGGTTGGAAAAATATTTGAACGAAAGGTGTGGTAGTGATGTTTCTCTTGCCGTCACCGTGGCCTACTGAAACTATTTGGAAATATGATGACACTGTATTTTTAAAAATTTTAATTTTTTTATTAAAATTTAATATAGTTTATATGTTTTGGATTGTTTTAATGTGCTGATATTAAAAATAATTTTTAAAAATAATAAAAAATAATTAATATATATTTTAACACGAAAAATTATTTAAAAAATAATTACTACCACCATGCTAAATATACATAGGACAATTATGCTGACTTGGCGGGGTGACTAAATGATTTTATTTTAGTTTACAAGCTTGCTTGTGAGCATGGGCAAGTTCTTTTCTTTTAGGATATATTGCTCAGCAATTTACAGAGTCTAAACCCCACGGGCCAAATTGCCGTGCAGTAAATGTGAATCATTGTGAATCATAATAGTGAATTTACATTTTTACTCTTAAAAAAACTCATTGAATGCAAGGGTATATTTGTATTTTTACAGGTTTATTTATTGTTTTAAAATCATTGAGTAACATCCCTAGATTTTTTGTATAGTTAATACATTTGGCGGGGCATTCTTGATTTTTCATTTTTTGTTTTGCACAATATAATAACTCTATTGCTTTTAAAATCAATATTTTTGCTTCTAAAATCAATATTTTCTAAGCATTTTGTAAGGACTAATTTGTCATTTCATGATTGTTTTAGCAACAATTATATGATGCATGAGGTTTACTCAAGTCAATTTTTTTTAAAATTATTTTTTTTTCACTTTTAACTTTCAAAATCTAATTCGTTATAATTGAGATTTTTGTTTTATTTCGCTTTTGGTTCAATGATTTTATCACTATCTCATACCTATAATGCAGGTTTTGCATGAAAACTATAATTAATCTAGTTTATTACCGCCTCAATATATATATATATTTTAAAATATATCCTGCAATGTCTTATCATTTAAGCATTTAAAAATTGTTTCAGCTGCTATAAATTAAAATTTAGACCTTCTAACATTTTTATATTTCTTTCGGGTTGAAAAACAAAAAACTAGTTATCCACTATTACGTATCTTTGTCCTCTCTGAAGAGAACCAGGAATCGATAAGCATAGGTATGCTCCATGTATGCAGACCTTCAACATGAAACTATGCTATTTTTATTTGACAATACAAAAAGAAGAAGTCTCATGAATATCATGTGATCACCATGAGCATGTCCGAGATACCCACTACACTTAATTAGCCCCAAATGATAACTGAGTCCACAATCCTCCTAGCAGCAAACTTGTAGTCAATGCCCAAAGAAACAGACAGACCACTATTGCACTTTCACATGTGGGCATCGGCTTTATATAATTGGAAGGGACCAGGGGAAGTGATAATTATGGTAACACGTTTTAGTTCCATGCCCAGAACATGAGCTAATTCACTCTCACTAATGCGAGAGAGAAAACTTTTATTAATATATTAATGACATTGTATCTGGCAAAGAAAAACACAGCCTAGATGGGGCAAATGCAGGGAGAGTAATTGCACAAGTAAAGGAAAATAAAGGAACTTGGCGTTGCAAAAAGAAAAGAAAAGGAGTTAGATGGGCCCAAGTTCAAGGAGCTGGTACCCCTAGAGATGCCCAAGAGGTATTCACTTTTCAGCCATTTATCTTTCATTGGGCTGGTTCGTGGGCCTCCAGGAAGAGTCTCACTCTCAAAACCCATGAAAGCCTAAGCCGGTGGTTTCATTATGTAAGCCCAACTCAAATAGAAACCATGATGTAGATATCTTTGTCTTGGAATTGCAAATTTCACATTCACAATCAATTCTATGTTGGAAAGAATGATTGCAATATACATGCAGCTATATATCTATCAAGCCAATAAGTAAGCCAGGGTGGATTGTTTCCTTGTTCTATGAAAATTGCAATGCATTTGGGCCTACATGGATGGTGCTAAGGTTCCTTTCCAATCACTTTCTGAACCTCCAAAACATGGATTGAAAAACGCACATGCCCCTTCGTCTTTATGTCCACAGAGATGACTAAAGCCCTAAACATATCACACAGAATCCTGCAGAATGAGATAATTTCGTTCTCTTTCCAGCATTGGTTAACTGGTTTGAAGAGACACCATTTCACTTCATGTGTGGTATGGCCCCGATCAGCTTAGCCATGATATGTCTACATTAAGATTAAATGTCTGTTGTTTCCGGTCTTATTTGCAACTGAATTTGTTGGACTTGGAAGCAAGTTATAAAATATTCATGTCGGATAAAGGAAATCAGATCTAAGATATGATATAAAGCAATTCAATTGGCCACCTTTAGACTTGTTGATTAATTTCGGTCACCATTGTTACCATTTCTAGCAAGCAATGGTGGGGGCAGCAAGAGAGAGAGAGAGAGAGAGAGAGAGAGATGAAGCTGGAGTCCCATATGAGGATTAGCAGAAGGGAAAGGATGAGCACCATATGAAAGGAAAAGGGTCTGTGTGAAGATTCATGCATGGTGGGGCATGAGTGAAGAAAACCATCATTAAAGTGCATTATTAATTATATTAAGATAAACAAGGTTGAGAAACCATGAGGACCACATCTAAGCAAGGATCTAAAGGTAGAGTCTTTCCATCCATGATTAATAACTTAACCAACCATGCTTTTAAAGGCAATGTCCCAAAAAATTTCTCTCTAATGGGCACTTGAAATTCCACATTGGTAGGCCCTGTGCCTCTCCATTGCTCCTCCTTAAAGCTAAGTATAATCATTTCCCCTTTTCAATATCCTCCTAATGAGTCTCTTTTAAAAATGATTTGTATATTACTTTCAAAGTTTTAGCTTGCGATCCATCCAAGCAAAAGTCACATTCTTATCTTCACATCAAATATGGTGGATGATTTGCATCAATCAACAGAATAATATTGCCCTCGCTTTCATTCTCGACAAACTCTCTCTCTACATTTATTTTGATCCATCTACGTATAGTACAGACGCTTAAAACACCATACTCGAAGATATATACCAATTTCTGTTTATGTTTCTAACTAATCTGTGAACTTTATGTCATTAGACAAAGACCTTGTTTATTTAATACGCTGCACTGTAGTGGATTAGAATATTCAGTACTTCAAGTGTATCATGGCATGTGCGTACGTATGGACAATATATATATATACACGGTATCGTGGAATAATCGAAGAAGAAAATCACTCGCATTTCTGGAACTATATTTCACAATCAAGCAATCTCAATGATTTATTAGCCCAGCAAAAGGGTGAATTTAAGAGGAACACATATGCTTCTGGAGCCTTGATAATTCGGTCATGAATTTGAGTGATTTAATTACCATATCAATTCTGGAAATTATGTTTTTGAAAGAACAAATTCGGTGATATTCACTGAATTTCCAATATACACAAGTGTGTGTGACAGTGATAAAGCGCTCGAAACTCTATAATAAATAAGAATCCTCGTGCACTTGTTGTTTGAGAAAACTTTGCATGAGCTTCGCCAATTGAGCCAAAATTATTATTTAATTGGTTTGAATAGTGATGAACCCTTCTAATAATTATGATCTATCCAACTCTTTTTTTTACTGCTAGCTGGTAAATCAAGATCGATTTGGCCCCATTAACAGTGCCCGTCTAATTTATTTGTTTTTCCTCCACGAACCAATTTCTTCATCCAGGACCGATGTATTTGTTTAACGAACAGTCTGCTTGTAGAATTTCATTCTTAAAAGAAAATCATGAATAACTAGCGAAAAATAAAATTGCACAAAATTAACTCAATTATACGGTTAACGAGCAAATTAAGTAGATAATATCAACTACGATTAAATGTTAAGAAATATAAAATCTGCTCACGAGCTGAAGTCTTATCAAGGATCGAGTTGTTGTAGATCAACAACCATTTGGATTTAGTGATGTTAACCATGTTACGTATAGACGTTATTCCCACACAATCAGCACATAATTTCTTGATAATTAAGCAAGGGGACAAAATTTAGTCAAACTGCTTTAAGTGTATTAATTAGACTCACTGCATTACGATAAAATCAAGAGTCCTTCTCAATGTCTTTCTTTGATCTTGTTATTTAAAATTAAGGAGAAAAAAAAGAAAACAGTTTGTAGGCGCGAGGAACTGATCAAACAATGCTATTTTCATAGGAATATGATTTCAATTCATGCGTTACGTGATGCAACCGTCACCAGTATTTATCAAGATGATTGAAGAATTAACATTAGGGATCGATGAGCTCTTTACTAAACTACGAATAAATATAAGTAAGTATTGAGGAAAATCAAAATTAAATGATTTCATTTTCATGAGGTCTTGGATGTCCCCTAACTAATCAAGAACGGGCCTTGTACGTAGTTATAATGTTTTCTTCTGTTAAAATAATAATGGTATCGAATAATTTTGAGCATTAACGGTTACTGGGCTTTCTAAAAAAGTCTTTATTGAATTATTGATCCTTGGAAATGAAAACTTCTTATTCTTTTTTTATTTGATTTTTTATTTTTTTTTAATTTAAAAATCTGAAGTCTTAAAACATCCAAATTCAACAATAATTGAGTTCAAGATAGGTATAAATGAACTCCCATTGACAAAACATTTTATTTGGTGATGGTATCGTCATTAATATTGAGTGAAACCTAATAGAGGAGCCCTCAATCATAGATCATGCATGTATGACTATAAAAAAATAATATAAAATGTGTCAATCTGGAGGGAAAAAAAAAACAAATCTTTATTTAAACCACCAATAATTTAAAAAGTGCCTGTACATATTCACCAAGTTAAACTATTACTAATCCAATCATTGCATCAGTGAACTTGATTAGCGTGAATATAATAAAATTTAAGGGCATATAAGTTTGTTTGGCATTTAAGACAATTAAGATTTAATGCTTAACAATAAGTGTAATTGGAAGTAATCATGGAACGAGTAACGTTTTCCCATTCTATCTAGGTATTGGCAAAATTGTATTTTTTCATATAATCATAGGATTCGCCTTTAAATTTATGAATGGCTCCCAACTTTATGTCAAATTAGAGGATAACACAGTTCCCAGTAGTTATCTTGGTGAAGGAAGGCCCAACTTCAAATTAATTAGAAAATTAAGACAATATTCTAGTTCATATTATGAAATATCAAGATTATAAGACCATAAGAGAAAAAACACAAGGATTTGTGTTGCTAGTTTAACTACAAACAGTCCTAGCTTGCTGGATTCTATATGGTAAGAAAATATGTATAATTGACAAGATATACGTTGATTGGTGCTCCATTAATTAATTAATCGATTCGATTTATACTAATTGAGATATATATATATATATTCCATAAGTCTCCAGAACAAATACTAAGTATTATTTTGTTTCTCACAACAGTAGAAGCAAGAAGTGAAATTCATGAGTTAAAACTTGTAAGAAGAAAAAAAAAACACCAATACTTCCATTATACCATAAAGTAGAACTCGAAACGACGAATAAATCAATTACTCCTAATTGTGAGTTGTAATCATTAGTTTGCGGCCGTTATTTGTGCCGCATTAATTGGGCAAGTTTTATGTGGGTTTGCCGCAGACGATCATCAACTTGAAGAGAAAAAACCTACCCCTCTACTTGAAACTTACATATCATCATCATCATCATCATCGATCACACTCCTTGAAAAAAATAAAAAATTACAGTGCTCACTTAACGTTTAAATGGTTTCTCCAAAGGTTCATGTATCTCTTGATCATTCCCCTAATGTGTCACACTATAATTGGGGATTAGATGACGGGACAATGCCAAGGGGATATTACAAAATCTTTCCTTGAGAGAGAAAGAAAGAAATAGCTAGGTCTGTGAAACAACCAGCAGTGCTTTTAGGATACATGAATTTTGGTTACGTAATACAATCTTAAGTCTTAACTCTACGTAGAAAATAGTAAAACACAGACCCCAACCTTGAGAGAATGAGAAATAATAGCTGATGAAATGTCATTTTAGGGTTAGATGAATATCTGGGTCCCTTTGCATGGACCCCATCTTTTTTTCGATCCATGTCGGCTCCCTTTGTGCTCGTGTTACTTTTAAATGGGGAAGAGAGTGGCCAATAGTTCTTGCCTAGCCCCAGAAATAACCTACTGCTCTAACTCTCTAATCAAAGAAACCAAACTCAAAGAAACAAAAGAGGAAGAAGGGATCAATAAGATCAGATATATCATAGTATGGGTCACCATTCTTGCTGCAACCAGCAAAAGGTTAAGAGAGGACTTTGGTCACCTGAAGAAGATGAAAAGCTCATCAGATATATCACTACACATGGCTATGGATGTTGGAGTGAGGTTCCTGAGAAAGCTGGTACTTGCCTCTCTATTCCTCTTTTCAACCACATGTTTCTTGTCCTTCTTCTTTGTTTAGTTTTCCCCGGTAATTAAGCTCTGTATAATTTCTTGTTTGATATAGGTATAATTAGTGAATGATTTCTCTCTTTTTTGGTTGAACATTTTAGGGCTTCAAAGATGTGGCAAGAGTTGTCGTTTGAGATGGATTAATTACTTGAGGCCTGATATAAGAAGAGGAAGATTTACTCCAGAGGAGGAGAAGTTGATAATTAGCCTTCATGGTGTTGTTGGAAACAGGTTTTTACTATAAACTACATAAAACTGGCATTTGCAATTACAAGTTTAATATATATACACAGAGATTAATAATTTTAAGCTGGGCCTCATAGAATGCACTTGCGATCAAGTATATAAGTTCTTACTTCTTACGGTTTTTCAAAGAAGAATAGGACAATTAAGTGCTCTAAAATAATCTTGAGACTTCCTCTCGCTCTCTCTCTCTCTCTCTCTTGGGGAGCTTATGGGGGAAATTCATTCTTTATTCTGTTTTTCATGGAAACTTGAAAAGTAAGTTTTGACATGCGTTTCTATATATATATATATTCAAAAGATAAGCTAGCTAGAAGCAACCACATAATTAATTAATGTTTAAGTAGTTCTATAAGCACCTATCAACTGCATTACGGGAGACGTTGAGAAAGCAATGTCAGAAGTTGTAACATAGGTTTTCAGTTGGAAATTAATGCCTGTCTATGCTATGCACAGCACTAACTCAACACCGTAACGTTGTCTTTTCCCCTTCTCTTTCTGTAAGATATTTTATCAAATCATGTTAGTACTTTTGCTACAAATTCCTTGCTTCTCTAAATCCAGACAAGTTAGCTAATTGATTAATTGCTTTGTCTGTTGTTTTGTAATCTATGATTAGTCACTAGCTAGTTTTGTGGTAATTAAGTTTTTATATGCATGGTTGATCAATTGTAGATGGGCTCATATTGCAAGTCACTTGCCTGGAAGAACAGACAATGAGATAAAGAACTATTGGAATTCTTGGATTAAAAAGAAGATACGAAAGCCTTCAGCACCTGCAACAATAACCAATGCAACTACCAGTACTGATCATTCAAATATAAATTATACCTCAAACCAACTAGATTTAGGTCATCAAGATTTGACAAGGCCACAAGTTCAAGAAACCCTATTTTCGTCTTCAGCTCCCTTATTTATGTTTGACACCAGTACTGCCTCACTTGATGGAATTGTGGATAGTAGTGTACGTGGGGAGCTTTTTCATGATTCGGCAAGCTTAAACACTGAAACTTGGAATTCAAGCCAGCACCATCATGTTCAAGCAGTACTGCCCTCCCAAGCAACTTTTAGTATTGGAATGGATACAAATTACTTGCCTCCATTGATTGACAACATGGATAACATGGTGCCTATTGAGATGCAATCCTGTAGCATGAATGACGAAGGAGAGATATCATTGGAATGCTTACAAAGGCAAGAGTTGAATATTGAATGGGTGGAATCCCAACAATGCTCAAACTTTCTTTTTTGGGATAATGTTGAAGGACCACTTGGTGGAGAAGAAATTGCACCAACTTCATCAAGTATGGGAGCTGCTACACTCTCTTCTTTCCCTTCATCTCTATAAGATATTTATAATGGTGAAAACTGCCTCTCATCTCTCTTCCCTCTTCATCTTTTTATAGAGCTTTCAGAATGGTCCAGGGCTTCAGGCTTTTGAAGACAGCTTGTTGATTTCTTTTCTTTCATTTCTACGTACCCCGCCTTTTAACTCCCACAGGTGAGATTGTGAGAATTGAGGCAATGAAAACAGATAACTGCATAAGGATGCATGTAATCTTGTTTTCTAGGCGTTTGCAGAGGAAAGAATAATGGCAACGCAACAAACCCCAGCAGAGTTTGATCATGATTATGGTGATGTCAACGAGTGATTTTTTTTCTTTCACTTTTTCAAGAATTTTGAATAACAGTTCTAATGGACTTCGTGTATATCTTTCTTATGACAAGCTGATACATTGAAAAAAGAAAAAAAAAAGTTAAAGGAGGGCATACCAAATGCTGAAATGTAACTTAAGAAATGATTATGGGATCGATCATTGAATGTTGAGTGTTTTTTTTTTAATCTTGACGATACTCTCGAGGTAAGCTATCCAACCAAGATCATGGCGGTCTTTCTAATCCAAGAATTAATTAAGGAGTATAATGGCAGTGAAAAATACCTTCTTCTTTGGTGGCGCCTTAATTCAAAATTAAGATACTGAAAGATATTTAAGGGGAATGGCTTGTAAAAATAATCTGGGATATAATAACTTGTGTTTTAAGGAATTTATGATTAAGGATATCATCTCATCCTGCATCGAGCTGATGGCTTAGGATTCATGAGCTTATAAGGATATCTCTAACGGATCTGCATTAATTAAGCACTAACATCGTGAATATAATTAATTAATTAATAATGTTTTGCTTAATTCATGGTGGTAGATGATCAAGTGACATGTTTTATACATGAAAACCATTAACTAAATCGATTATACGAATACACCGTTTGATCGGACATCTTTCTACACATAAATAGTACGTAAAGGAGCGTAAGTGCTGTTGATGTTTATGAAGCTAATGATGACGTCGTCCTGTTTGTTCTCTGTCAAATGATAACTTTCATTATAACCATGGTTGTCCTGATAAAAATTCCTTGTGTTAAAGGGAAAAACGTTATCATGCACCCTCCAACTGTTGCGGCCCTGTTACATATACCAGCTCTATGTCATGTTTTCTGTTGCATGGCTCATTAATTTACATGGTAGGAGGTCATGCTTCTCAATCTTCAATGTCTTTTCATCATCACTTTCTCCCATGTTCAGTCTGTTTAATCAGTGTGACAAAATCGCAACATCTCTTAACAGTAATGATTATGTAACAATAATGCAACAACAACATTGATAATCATATATATCCTAGGGCAGTTTTACTAATGATCATCGTTGGTAGTAGTAATTAAATGCTTAGAGTCATTTCTGCAACTAGCAACCTTTTTCTTAAAAAAAAAAAAAAAACAGTTCTTACTAAATTAAGGCACTTTAATGAAAGCATCTTACCTCTGAACTAGCATGCATCAGTACTAGCCCGATGAGAAATCCTGAGTCTTTTTTGTTGGGGTTTGGCTAGCACGAAGTACCAATTAAGACTCTTCATAATTAATTTCTAATTAAGGGTCACTTATTTCAGGAACAGGAGCTCAAGTCATGTTTGATATAACATGATAGATCATGCTAACCTAGTACTAGTACACCTTTAATTTTAAATTTAATGACTAATATGAATTTATTAGTTTTAATTGAAATATATTATTGTTTTAGATTTTTAATTTCTCTTATTCACTAGCTTGTTTTTCTTTAGAGAGTTTGAGTTGGTATGTTGTTTTTTAAGCTCACTTTTTTCATATGAAAGCATAAAGAGTCTCATCTCATCCCACCCTTCCCTTAATCCCTATAAGTGTCTTTGTTATACTGGGACCTTTTCCTCTTCCTGCAGCAATTAAATTATACACTATAAACACACACGCCACGTGTAAAATAAAATAAAATAGGGTCAATTATTAAAAACATTATATAGTTTGAATGCACCAATATTTTTCACACCTACTTTTTATAAATTACACTTTGTATGTTACTTTCATATACTTAATTTAAATTTATATCTTATATTATAGTTCTGTTTATTGTCATTGATCATTGTTCTAAAAAACATTAATACTATGTGGTGACTTTTATTTTTTTTATTGATAAACGACAAAAATTTCTTGTCTTTTCCATGTATGTTATTCTCGACTATCTTGATCTAGAAAAATAATCAATGTGACGCTACACAAGTGCGACAACTAGTACCAAGTGGTTGTTGTTGCACAATAATGGCTAACGACAGTGGTTTTGCTGGTTTTTAGTGACAAGGCTAGTAATATTTGTTATTTTGAGTTCATCTCTAGTCGAAAGATAGAGTTGGTTTTACCACCTACTTCTATGAAATTTTTTGAAGAGATTCACATAAAAGTAGTAGATGAAGAGAGAAAAAAAAAAGGATAGGAAGTTGTGTGATGGAATACCTAAGGTTTTTGTCGTGAGTGTTCTAAGTTATATTTTATGTACTATTATTATTTTGTAGAAGTAAATAAAAAGTAGTATAATTCTTTTAGGATAATTACAAAACTTTGATGGTAGAAAAACATAGAACGAACCCATTTGCCTGATGATTCTAGCACTTGACTAGCTGTTGTTTCTAATAGATTTGAGAGGAATCATGTTTATGAGTTGTCTATGGCATCTTTTTCTTCTACGAGGAGCGGACATAGTTCATCTATATTAGGTACACCATCCTCTAGCTCTAGAATTTCAATGAGCATTATGATCAATTAATTGTGGCTATGAGAGATCAGAGTCAAATGATTGAGATGCAGGAGAAAAATGATGAGTTGCCTAGCTTTTTTCCATTTGAAAACAAGTGTAAGAGATCAAAATGATGACCATGCAAGCTATGAGTTTTTCTCCATATCCCCGCACACCTTCGACTATATTTTATGTGATTCAGCTGCATTATATATGAGATTTTGTTGTAATTTTAAGAATGTTGAAACAAAGTTTTTCAATTCTATCAAGCATATATCTGGTCAGCATCTATTCAATTGAATTTTATGATTTTGTTTTACGAATAAATATAATTTGTTAGTGGTATGAAGCATGAGCATACCTTGATTCTAGAATTGTACAAACACAATAAATTATTAACCGACTTAGACATAATTACTTAGAATACCATCTATTCAATTGAACCTTGACTTGTTTGGAATTAATTAAATTAATTATGAGTCCGAACTGATTTAATTTTAAATTATTGTAGATTCCATGTTCTATATATATACTTGTTACATTTTCACATATATATTAAACCTTAAATACTATATATCTTATATTTGTCAAAGAATTTAATTGATAACAGCTTGTTTGCTTACAGAATTCAGTCTACCTAAAAAAAGGCCACAGTGATGAACAAATTAATGAATCTGTAGCTGATAATATTATTTTTTATATATATAAAGAAATTACACACTAAAACTTCCTGACCTAATTTAAGGCAGGACATCACTAGTTCCTTCATTCTCATCATAAATAGCCCTTTCTGAATTTTAAAAGTCAATATAAACAATTTGGCTAGATTTTTTTTTTCAAATTTGCATCCTTTAAAAAATTAAACAAAAGCTATGAAAAATATTAACTCTAAATTTTTCTGGTCTTCAAAACTTTCTGTCAACAAACTCAATTAATTAAATAGAGTATGCTGAAATATTAAACTCTGTTGACATTTTGGAATCGATAAGGAAATTTTACCGTGAAAAGATTATGGAAGAAATCGTTCTTGCTCCAGACAGTGTTTCTGCCTAAAAATCTGGCCAAAAAATAATTAAAAGGTCTGAAAATTGAGTAATTTTGACTTGCTGAGCTCCTCAAGATACAGTATATATAGTTATGTACTTTCTTACCACTGATGATGCTAATTAACGCATGCAGAACTTGGATTGCAAAGTGTTTACATAGAAGAAAGCAAGCTTGCTACAACTGATCTAAACAAGAAAAGAAAGCAAAACAGGGAAACCTGAATCCAAAACGCAACAGAACCACACTCCAAAGGGAAACAGAAACAGAAACTCACTAACAAGACATCGACATTACTACTGGATCATGCTTTTTGTCTGATGCCAGTGGCTGTTATACTTTAGTCAACTTCTTCCGTCTTGCTCTCCTCTTTTGCTTCTTCCACCAATGCTGGTATTTGCGCGTCCTCTCCGCCGGTCTCATCTTCATCAATGCTCAGACCCAACTTCAGCATCCTGTGAATCCTTGCCGAAAATGTGTTAGGATCGTCGAGACTGAACCCAGAAGTCAACAGGGCTGTCTCATAGAGCAAAAGCACCAAGTCCTTTACTGATTTGTCATTCTTATCCGCATCGGCTCTCTTTCTCAGTTCCTCCATGATCGGATTGTCTCAGTTGGTCTCCATAATCTTCTTGCTAGACATGGGTCAAAGCTTGAGCTTTCACGATCCTTTCCATGTTAGCACTCCATCCATATTCACCTGTAACCAAACAGCAAGGAGAGTCCACAAGCCGATCAGTTATCACTACTTTCTCCACCCTGTCTCCAAGGATTTCCTTGATTGTCTTGCACAAGTTCTCAAAAGACTGCTGCTTATCTTCTTTCTTCCTTCTCTCCTCCTCGTCATCTTCAACTGTCAGCCCTTCCTTGGTCGCTGACACTAGCTTCTTGCCATCATACTCCTTCAATTGTGACACAATATGTATCAATGGCATTGTGACACAATATGTATCAATGGCATCCACCATGAAAAGAACTTCATACCCTTTCCTCTTGAGCTTCTCAAGGAATGAAGAGTTCTCGACTGCTTTCTTGCTCTCACCAGTGATGTAGTAAATGTATTTCTGTCCCTCTTTCATTCTTGTAACATAGTCCTTCAAACCGGTCATCTCATCACCACTCTTGGTTGAGTAGTGCCTCAGCAAGTCGGCAAGCTTGGTTCCGTTTTGGCTATCTTCATGGATACCCAATTTAATGTTCGTAGAGAAGGCATCATAGAATTTGTTGTAGTCTTCTTTATTCTCAGCTATCTCATTGAACATCTCAATACTCTTCTTCACCGAATTCTTCCTGATCACCTTCAGAATCTAGTTCTGCTGCAGCATTTCACGAGAAATGTTGAGTGGCAGATCATCAGAATCCACAACACCCTTTATAAATCCTAGATATTCAGGAATGAACTCTTCACAGTTGTCCATAATGAATACCCTCTTAACATAAAGTTTGATGTTGTTAATTTTCTTCCTTGTGTCGAAGAGATCAAATGGAGCTCTTTTGGGAACACAAAGGAAGAGGATCCTCCCAATCATTGGTGAGGCTCTTGTAGAAGGAGGCATATTACTCCTTGCTGACTTCCTCAGGCTTGCGCAACCAAATAGGTTTCTGTTTGTTGATAAGTTCCCATTCATGGATCACTTCTTTTATCTTCTTCTTCTTCTTCTTGGAATCCTTTTCTTTGTTCTCATCAACATCCTCCACATCACCTTCCTCTTCTTTTTTGGTCTCCTCATCTTCATCATCATTAACCTCTTTCTCAATAGTCTTCCCAGTCCACATGTAAATCGGGTAGCTACTGAATTCAGAGTGCTTTCTCACAATGTCCTTCAATCTCCTCTCTTCCAATTACTCCAACAGCACTAGGGTGAGAACAAATTGAATTGATATCGTTACAGGGAAAGAAAATGTATAGATTTAAACCACATTTCAACAAGACATGTATTCAACAAAAAAATTTGAGGCTTGAGCTCTCAAGCTATCATGGTTTTAAATACAGAATCCAATACCAAACACCGAATATAAAGCTTCTAAGACTAAAATCTCATTCTTGTTAACCACTCTGCTATCCTGGATTGAATAAAATCTCAATCTTGTTAACCACTCTGTTATCCAGAATTCTCTTAATCGCAGGATCTAAAATAAGACTACTGCAAGTTGTTCTAATTGTTACCTGATCATCTTAGAGTGACTTTTGTTCCTCTACCCGAAGGCTCTCCAGCTTGAGACTCCCAAACATCATAATTGTGCTTAGTGGTCACAATCACCTTGTCAGCAACAAGGAAGGCCGAGTAAAAACCAACTCCGAATTGTCCAATAATGCTCACATCAGCCCCAGCCTGTAATACCTCCATGAATTCCTTTGTTCCGGACCTTGCAATTGTACCCAGATTGTTCAGCAAATCTAAGATCACAATTACCGGTTCTATTAAAGCTGACCATACAAAGACAAGTACAGAACAAGTTTCAAATTCATCATTTGTGTAATTTAACATTTACCTGATTAAGTCATGCCAGCTCCGCTGCCAATAATCGGCAGGGTCTTGTTAACCTTGTCAGGGACAAGCTTGCTCTTATCTGTCAAGCTCTCAAATCTTATCCTGTCCGGTGCCTAGAATTAAAACAACAAATTACTCAAATAATTCATTAATCTCGGAATCCAAAATCCCCATCCCTCTTTTTTCTCCCCTCCTTCTGCTACCAAGAAAATAGAGAAAACTTAGCATCACAAGGTCTTAATTATTAATACAAAACAAAAAAATTCCTAACACCCACAAAAAAAGTCTGTTTTCTTGATTCCCGTTAGTTAGCAATTCTTTTCTCCAGGAACAACAAAACATGGTTGTAAGAACAACAAAGAAAGGAGAGATTTAGAGTCATTCACTTACATCAGAAGCATTGCTAATGAGTTCACGAAGGAAGATTTCCTTGTTGCTATAAAAAAGTATTGATTATAAGACCGAGAAGCTGATTTATCTCAGCCTGGAACGCAAACAGCTCAGTGTCTTCCATCGTCACGTCTGCCATTTGATGATTCTACAAAACCCAAAATATATATATAATAAAAAATAAAAAACAAGAAATATACGACTTTGCAGCAAGTAGGTCGCTTTAGTTGGTGGAGTAGAGTGGTTTATTGGATTTTGGATGATAATTCTTGAAAGGTAGAGAGGAAACATAAAGCGGTGCTTAATATTTGCATGTCTGTAAGAGAGAAAGGAGTTCAGATGGCTTCAGTTTTGGAATTCATTTTCCCGGGTTTCGATACACCTCTTTCCTTTCCTCTGGAAAAACTCTTTGTGTTTTGGAATCAGCTGGTTGAAAAGACAAAATTAAGGTTTCGGTGCTTCTTGGCCCAATGATTTGTGTCTCAATTTCGGTAAGATGTTGAGTCCAATCAATTGCCGGTGAGCTGAGACTCTGTTTTTTTCTTTTCTGGATCTGCTTTCCAGAATGTTGAATCTCCTTAGAGTTTTAGAAAGTTGTAATGGGCTTAGCTTAAGCACCAATCCATGGTCCAAGGCCATTATAAATTCAAGATCCGCAGCCTGCCCAGAGCAGACCTCTTTCGGCTCAATCTTATTGCAGTAATTATTCTCCTTTTCCATTTCTCGTTGGGTTTTTACAGGCTCTCAAAACTAGGTTCTGTGCAGCAGTCTTTAAATAATGATACTTTTGACTCGAGGATCAGGTAAAAGATAAGCCATTTGTACCCACTACCCAACTATATAAAATTTGGCCCATAAACTAGTTGGTGATCCAATGATAAAAATTTGGGATTAAAAAGTTTGTTTTTTTATGGTCTCGGATTCGAGTCCTGTAATTACTCATATGATAGCCACTGGAGGCTTATATGGTCGTTAACTTCAGGGCCTGTGGGATTAGTCGAGGTGCGCGCAAGCTGGCCCGGACGCCCACATTAAACTAAAAAAAAAAAAATTGGCCTAGTAAACCATCTAAGTGGTGGCCCAGTGGTAAGAACTTGGGACCAAAAGGTTTGCTCACTCTGTGGTCTCAGGTTCGAGCCTTGTGGTTGCTCATATGATGGCCACTGGAGGCTTACATGGTCATTAACTTCAGGGCCATGGGATTAGTTGAGTGCGCGCAAGCTGGCCCGGACACCCACGTTAAACTAAAAAATAATAATAATTTTGGCCTAGCGGTGGTAGGGGCTTGTTCCCTTCCTCTGCACCTAGGTTCGAATCTCACTATGTACGCCTGTCACCCCCGCGGTGCCTACATGCTCACTGGGTTTGCAGGATGTTCAGTGGACTGTGGGATTAGTCGTGGTGCGCGCAAACTGGCCCGGACACCCGAGTAAATCAAAAAAAAAATTGTGAAAAATGTAGCTTTAATAAGTGCTAATTCTAAGAAAAAAAAAGTAACAGCATTTTAGAAGTGGGAGTATTATTTTTTAAAAATAGGTATAGAAAATATAGAAAATAAGAGTTATTTTTAAAAAAACATCACATTAAAACTATTTAAAACACAAAAAAAATTAAAACAAAAAAATAAAAAAAATAATTCTTTTTTAATTCTTTTAAAACACAAAAATATTTATGGTATTTGAAATAGTGTTTTCCATCCCCCACCCAACATATTCTCCTCTCAATCAATTTCTCTAGCTTATCGTTTTCAAGAGAGAGTCCATAAACAATGTCTTATGGATTCTTGGTGTGTAATAAAATATAAATTTTCACTTGTCCCACTCATCCTCTTCCCTTGTTATACTATAAAACGCCTTGTAAGCATCAAAAGTTAATGGGTTCATTAAAACCTTTTTAATAAACTGTCTAAATTTATATTTTGTTAACTTGTAATGATTTGGATTTGTGCTCGCTTTTTGTTCGTGGGTCGGTTTGTCAGATCAAACTGAATCCAATCAAACTTTATATAGAGAAAAGTAGAGCAATGAGAGAAGATTGGAATCATCTTCTTCTTACTTGCTATCTACAGTCATCCTTTCTCTCTACAAGAAAACAACGTTCTTCAAACAATATACTATACTAAGCTGAGATTGACAATTACAAGGGTTGATCTCATATTTCAAATTCTCTTACGCTATCTGCATTATCTGGTGAAGGCAACCGAGCAATGAATGCCCTGCATCCTCTCCAGCAAACTAAAAGGACGATTTTTTTTTTAATTTTTATTTTTGTGTTTTCGCCATTCCCATTAATTGCTATATCGGCATCAAAATACGGAGGAAATGCTGAGAATCTAGACAAAGATAGGCGAGGCATGTGCATGGAAAAGCAAAGCAATAGAAATTGCTATCATGCTACACCTGCCAAGTAAAAAAGAAACCAGGGCGTGAGGGATTGAGAGGCAAATGCACATAAATCCCATGACTCCGCAACCACCAAATCCATAAAGCAGCGAGTTTATTACTGGTAGATCGATCTGTGGATTTGCTTTGACACTTTCTAGAGCACGCACATGTACGGTGTTCTTAAAGTAATTACTGAAGAGGCTGGTGACCACATATGACCAAGACAACGGACCGCCATTGATGAACTCCAATTTGTTAACACACACACACACACACACACACACTTGTCTGATAATGCATTCTACCTGGTCTTCGAAGTACAATTAAGTGTTGTTTTAGCAACCTCAAAAATGTTTTTGGTCAACGAAAGAAGAGCATATAAAATTTGACCATCTTATTCATTCAAGAGAGACTATATATACTTCTTGGTCTTGCTTAGAAACTATAACGAAGGTGAAGATAAAGAATTAATGGCTTGTCTACAATACTTATTGTACATTATTTTCTTTACGGTAGATAATTTTTAAAAATGACCAATTAATGGGCAATCGGAATTGCATATTTTTAGTCACAGATTTTCACTCCATTGTTAATTCAGCTTCAAATACATGAAATAAAATGATTTATCCACTCAACATGACTCGTACGTCTAATTATTTTACAATGATAAATAAACCAGGTTAATACATATTTTAAATAATTTAATTTACAGCTTCATATTGTAGTTTAGTGGTTAATATGTAGGTGTAATGCTGTCGCAAGTTTAAAATTTAGAGGGCATAATATTTTCTTCTAAATGATATATGATCATGTATTGTCTGTTTTTTATATATATATATAAAAAGAAATGGTCCAAAGATCTCTTAAACAGGACGAAAAAAAGAAAGGCTAAAAGCATAGTATGGCATCTCATAAATAATAATTTTTAATAATAATAATAATAATATAAAAAAAAGAGTTGAGATCTTGAAATGAGGTATTAAAATCCATGGACAAGTGGCATGCTATGACTGGCTGCGAGGCGGCTGGGTGTTAAAACGTAGTAAATCAAACCATTCAAAAGTTCCATTTTCTTTCTTTTTTATAGGAAAAAAAAGTTTGAACGTTAGAAAAGAAAAGGTCAGCTTCATTTCACGGACACTCAAACCTCCCAAGAAAGCTCCCTGCTTTTTATTCAACTAGGCAACAACGAAACTTTCCATTTTTTTTCTTCTTCTACTCTGAAAAAGAAGACCGAACACAAAGGGAAAAGAAGAGATTTTGCGAGAGAGAAGCTTGGCTTTATGGCTGCTATTAATACCACTAAAGAGTCTAGCAGCTCTGGTTCAACATCAGAGGCAGGAGGAGCTGGTCATGACCATGGAAGTAAAATAAAAGGAGTCTTAACTCATGGAGGTCGTTATGTTCAGTATAATGTTTATGGTAACTTGTTTGAGGTTTCTAGCAAGTATGTCCCTCCTATTAGACCTATTGGTCGTGGTGCTTATGGCATTGTCTGGTAAGTGTTTTCTGTTTCTGGGTTTTTGGGATTTTACTCATTCTTTCATGGTATGATTTGATATATAACCTCCTCCGTTTTGATCTTTCAATTGCGGTTTTTAACCTATATGGGAAATGGGTTTTGGAGGGTTTTCAGTTATCTTTTTGTTATTGGGTTCTTTTGGTCGTCACTTCCATGGCTATCGAAGCTTTCTTTAATTGATCAATTGAACTTCTTTTTTATTTCATAAATATGCTTCTTTTATTCAATCTGTGCTTCATGTTGCTGAATTTGAAACTTGGGGTACATTTGCTGAATTTTTGTTTGTTAATTTATCTCATGCACACAGCTGTTGCTTGTGGGTTATCGATGTTACTTTCTTTAATAGGTTATTTAAGTTTTTTTCTCAGGCCGGTATAACTCTTTGTGTTTTCCAGAAAGATCAAGACTTTCCACGGAGGAAAGAGAGGCGAATAGTTCCCAAAAATAAATAGTACCTAATGTATAATTTTGTGCTTTATTAAAGATCTTGAGAGAATCCGTTGCATTTTTCTCATGATAGTTTCAATTTGTTTCTCTGGGATCATGATGAGTTGTCATTAAGTTTCACGTTCATACCATGTAGGAGTTGCCAGTTCCATTTATACTTATCGGTGACTATATTGCGTTTTTTCATATCCTTAAGGCATTGTTTCTATATATGTTATATTTTTCGTGGCTGGAACATAAGTCAAGTATACTTTCTTGTTCCTCCACTTCTCAGAAAGATTTCTTCATGTCCTCCATTCATGAGACCAGTATATTGAGTGGTTGGGAAGATTGGTTCTTAACTTCTTATTGTGCATGCTCTTTTCAGTGCTGCTGTGAATTCAGATACGCATGAGGAAGTTGCTATAAAGAAGATTGGCAATGCATTTGACAACAGAATAGATGCTAAAAGGACACTGAGGGAAATTATGCTTCTCCGACACATGGATCATGAAAATGTAAGCATGTAATTTACCTAGGGTTAAATTCATGATACTTGTTGGTCACATATGCCTCATCACTTCTTTCTCTTTTACCTATATTATTGTGTTCACTGGTGGCTCTACATTCATCACTCTTCCATATGCCTCCTTGTGTGTTTAGATTTCCACTTCTTTCTTTTCTGCAGGTTATTGCTATCAGGGACATAACACGGCCACCCAAAAAGGAGGCCTTCAATGATGTCTACATTGTTTATGAATTAATGGACACTGATCTTCATCAGATTATTCGTTCTGATCAAGCACTGAATGATGATCATTGTCAGGTATGGCACCAAGAACAATGTTTAGGCCTTACACCTTGTGACTCTTTTAGTGAAAAACTTGATAGCTTATCTATGTGCTTGCTTGTTGTCTTATTAGATTCTCTGATCACAACTTGGAATCATATAATTCAAATTTTCTTTCAATAAAGATCATAGCAGCAAGAAAGGAAATAAATGGTACCATAATGATTACTAAAACTTGGGGATTTTATCCCTCAACTTATTGCAGTTTGAAGTGCTTGACTTTGTTGCGAAGAAATTTAATGAGAACAATTCCATATTTAGAATCTCAAAGCAGCCATGATAACTTATAATCTGTATAATATAGGCTTCCACTTCCCTTTTTGGAGCTTCTATGCAAAAAGATGGATGAATGCTTGCATTAACTAAATATCATAACAGTATGAAGTGCTTGGCTCTCTTGTGAAGAAAATTAATGAAAACAATTGAAAATTTAGAATCTTAAAGCAGCATAACTCATAATCTGTATAAATTTAGGCTTCCATTTCTCTTTCTAGCGCTTCTTTGCAAAAGGTAAATGAATGCTTGCATTGACTAACTGATGTACATAATAAACCAGTTTCTTTTGTTTCTTCCTGTTGCTTAGTGTATGCAATGATAAAATAGCTAATGAACTCAAATAACAACGTTATTGACTCTTCAGTCCAGAGTAACTAACAAGAATGCCAGCTTCAATAGATGTTGTCGGTAAAAGTACTCTAAAGTTTAGAGAAAATAAAGCACATTCATAATGTCCACTTTTACTGTGACAATACGATATTTGAACAGTCATTTGTCAAAATGTTGAACTTGTGTACTGGGACATTACCCATGTCAAAATCTGGAATTTTTATGTTGTAAAATTTGAGTTAATATGTCATGACTTGCTTGAATAAAATTGACTTTGACATTGCATATGGGATTAATAGATTCTCAATGAACCTTTTGCAGTACTTCTTGTATCAGTTATTGCGAGGATTGAAATATGTACACTCAGCCAATGTTCTGCATCGTGATCTTAAGCCCAGCAATTTGCTTCTCAATTCAAATTGTGACCTTAAAATTGGAGACTTTGGGTTGGCAAGGACAACATCTGAAACAGATTTCATGACTGAGTATGTGGTCACTCGTTGGTACAGAGCACCGGAGTTGCTCCTTAATTGCTCAGAGTACACTGCTGCAATTGACATTTGGTCTGTTGGTTGCATACTTGGTGAGATTATGACCAGAGAACCTTTATTTCCAGGGAAAGATTATGTTCATCAGCTGAGGCTTATTACAGAGGTATGCCTTTTGGGCCTCATGTGTAGTTAATTTTTGCTGCATCTTCCTTTACACCTTTTATGCACTCTATGATATAGGATCCGTGGTTCAGTCATACTAGATGAAAGGCCAGTCTGGTTTAGTACCCCCCTCAGCCCCTGCCACCTCCTCACTCCTCTATATTTCCTTCCAAGAAATCCTGCTTTGAGTATAGCTTGCCATAATGGTTTTGTTAAGTGACCTTCATACCACTAGTGAACATGAGGCTAGTAATTTATATATACTAGTTGATGTTTACTCTCTTGTTTGATTGATTGGTAATGGATGTGTCGATTTAGACATGAAAATCACCATCAGTGTTCTATATGTGTGGTGGCTTGCAAATAGTCACACATCTCAAGATATTTGATTGCATCGCCTGTAAGATATTTGATTGCATTGTCTGTAAAGAAAACAGATGATTGGTTTTTGACATGGTGTTAGAGACATCATGACATGCACTGATGATGCTAGCCTGTGGTGCTGCTAAATTCTTATTCGAACAGCACATATCTCTTGATTGTTTTAATTGTGAAAAAACTGAGGAAGAGAACTTGTTTATTTATTTAGTGTTCACTAACAACCATCAATTCATTCCTTTTATTTTTGTTTAAAGTTGATAGGTTCACCCGATGATGCTAGCCTTGGCTTTCTGCGAAGTAATAATGCCCGAAGATATGTTAGACAGCTTCCACAATACAAAAGGCAAAATTTCTCAGCTAGGTTTCCCAATATGTCTCCAGGAGCTGTTGATCTACTGGAGAAAATGCTTGTGTTTGATCCCAATAACCGCATCACTGGTATAAAGACACAGTTCAAATTTTACTTGAGACATTTTTAAGCAGTGGCTTGTGATTCGAGCCCTTTTTGTTTTTTCCTTCACTCTTAGATGGTCACGCTTCTTCATGTGTTTGCAGTCGATGAGGCTCTTTGTCACTCATACTTGTCATCTCTCCATGACATCAATGATGAGCCTGTCTGCCCCAGGCCTTTTCATTTTGATTTTGAGCAACCATCATGTACTGAAGAGCACATCAAAGAGCTCATCTGGAGGGAATCAGTGAAGTTCAATCCGGATCTACCCTGTTAGGAGAAAAGGATTATGCTGCAGAAAGATGTTGGGAAATGGAATAGCTTCTTCTTCGGAAGGTCCTCCATTCATCATTTTCTCGAGAATACGAACACCACATTCTTAGAACCTAAAAGCTGAACTTATTTAATGATCACGAAGTTAGCATAACTTCTGACACATTTGGGTGCTTATATAAAATGTTAATGCCTGAAGTGCATTGTAAAAAGTTGAGTTGATTATCGTGAGTACTAGAATTTGGGAATTTGATCTAAGGAGCAAAGCAAGGATCATGTGTTGTATGATCATATGATGGATCCAGTATCTATTTTTTCCCCTTTATGATTCTCCAATAAAATTGAGATGTCAATAAAAAGTGTTTGTTTTTCATTTTTGCCGTGTTTTGTAAACCATGCTGATGTTTGCTGGCTTCTTGGTGAACTTGGGTGTTGAAAACTTGCTGCAGAGCAAGCTGGTGTTGAGTGCTTAAATTTTGTAGATGTGCTTTTCTCGAAGGACTGGTACTTTGTTCGTTTTTCAGTGAATGGTTTAACAAGACATCTAAAGGAAAATAAAAATATAGCGAAGCTGCAATTATTTATGCAATCATTATATAAATTCCATGGAATTTCAAATTGAGTGCTTGGAATACCGTTTGTCTTTTACCATTAGGTTGATTTACGTGTGCAGCCTGACAGTTTCCATGGATATGTCATTTATCATCTCAATAACCAAATTTTGTTTGCTATATAAATCACACTATAATACCATTAGAACCAACGGAAAACACATTCCAATGTACAGAAACCTTTTTCATGTCACCAACATGGAAGAGCACGTCTGAACCTCCATATTCTCAATTGGCAGGTTATCTTCTGGATAATTGCATGCTCCAATCTTTCCTGGTCCCTGATCTGATAACAGATCACAAGGTTTTGGGGTCACTTCACTTGTAATCCCTGCAACATCAGAGCAGTTCCACTGAAGTTTCTTTCGATTCCGTGCAAGTCCAATGGTCACATTAGATATGCAGATTCCAGTGAAGGGATCACCAGCTATGCCCTCTAATCTAGCTGCCATTGTCACATTCTCGGCAACCACATCACGATAATTGATATTCTGAATCACAGGAATTGCATTGGGATCGTAGTTGTTGTCAGGATGAGAACCATAATTTCCTGTCATCCAAAAGACCCATTTCATTGTTTTCAATGTCATCCCTCTTACATATATGTCTTTTACATAACCTCCTCTTCCTACAGCAGTTTTGATTCTAACACCTGATTCTGAATCAATAGCTGTGATGTCTTCTGCCCGAACATCCTCAATCCCCCCAGACATCTCGCTCCCTAGTGCAATCACTGCGCTGGTCGGTGAAATGCATGTCAGCCTTCTGATAACAACTTGCTTGGTAGGCATCCCAAAAGCAATACCATACTCATCCCAGCCACTCTTAACAGCCACACAATCATCTCCGGACACAATGTAACAGTCCTGAATTTTGGTGTTTGTGCAAGAATCTGAAGAAGTTACAGAACCAATAACTCAACCGTCACATGCATGTTCAGAATTTCAGAATGACAAGTTACAGAACCAATAACTCAACCGTCACATGCATGTTCAGAATTTCAGAATGACATTCTGGCATTCTTTTCAGTTTTATGAAAAAGTAACAAGTATGAAAAACTGTTCTCGCTTTATACTCTATAGAAGCAAATTCAATTTCTCCATGTTTACCTGGGTTGATCCCATCAGTGTTTGGAGATCTCACAGGTGCAAGAATTGTCAAGCCTTGAACTACAACATTGCTGCATTGCATTTAATATATCAATACACATTCTTCCAACGGAATAATTAAGGGAAGTATCAACACCAGAGAAGTAAGAGCGAAGCATGCAACTACTAGTAACAACCATGCACAAGGAGAAATACCTGCAATAAACAGGATGAACATTCCATGATGGGGAATTGATCAATGTAAGATTGGATATTTGAATGTTAGTAGAGAACATGATTTCTATCAGGTAAGGCCTGGTGTGATTCAGTTCTCCGGCACGGAATTTTGTCCACCAGAGTTCACCCTGACCATCGATTGTGCCATTGGCGCCTGTAAAGCCGAATATGTTCATAGTCAATATGTGAAATACTTTCCTTTTTACTTTAGAAAAGGAGTTATTAATAATATACCAGTTATTACAACATCTGTGAGGTTGTTTCCAAAAATAAGACTGCTAAACCTTGCACCATCTGCATCTCTTCCTCTACCATAGGATGGCAGGGGCTCAATCAATGGATATTCACTTTCATCCTGATGAAATGTTCAAAATGCAGGAAAAATTAATTTATCATTTGTAAAGGGTGGTGGCTCCCCATACCTTTCAACAAATAGCTAAAGGCATCTTCTAACTTGGGTAGTACTTAGGGGACTCTCTAACTAAGATGGAAATATTGATACATCATTGCTATATTAGGATAAATTTATAATATTTGCAAGCACCAGCAGTGGAATTAAAAGAGCTTTGCCAGCTTTCTGAGTAAAACTGGAAATTAATGCATAAACCAGATGTTTTTTTCATTTTTGTTTCTCTGGTATTGGATATATAAGAATCTTAACCTGATGGAACTCATATTAATTAACCTAAATTGTTCATATTTCAAAGAAGTCTCTATGACCGTGCTATATCTTTCTTACCTTCACAATCCCCCCCCCCCCCCCCCCCCTCTCTCCCATCTACAATTCTTTTCTTTTTCTTTTTGGTCATTTTGCACCTCTATTTATTCTTGATGATTCTGAAGTTGTGCTTGGTATATGAGACTGAACAAGATATCATAATACAACTTCATACTTGTATTGGTGTTCGTTGCAGGCAAGGGATATGATATATAAAAGCAATCTTAATTTGTCCACTGTCATAGTTCCATTTTTGTTCCACCTCTCATACCCAGTCACCTTTACTCGCCAAACATATCAAACACAACAAAATCATATGGACACAGAGTGGACCTGTCTAGCTTGTGAAGCCGATAATCTTCAATCAGGCTCCTTCAAGGTGCACTTTCCAATTTAGGCCCACAATATTTATTGCATAAGTTTCTACTGGTAGTTACTGGACCATAGCAGCCTAGGAAAGTTGGTCCATTTATCTAACTGAACTACTTTCAACCACCATTTCAAGGAGACCCCCTTTTTTCTTTCCTCTTTATGAAAAATAACATCATAATGGAGAAGAACGAATTAGTAATTAAACCAAATTTCTGGCAAGAATGAAGAACTAAGTTATTTCTCTTATGGCCATGGGAGGAAAGAGGAGAGCATCTTCTAGGCATCCAAACAAATTTATATTCGGAGACCGATCTCGAGCAAGAACTGAAGAAAGGGCTACTAAGTAAATGGAATAAAGGAAAGAAAGAGGAAATCAGCAAGTTCAATTTACATTAAAAAATAATTAAGAAACTTGACAAATTCTAACCTGAGAACCGAGCAGAACAGCGTCTTTGTCAAGATAGAGAGTGAAATAACTAGTGAGATTGAAACTCCCAGTCAACCATCTTCCTGGAGGAACATAGAGTAAGGATCCACCTTCTGATGAGAACTGGCTCAAATGATCAATTGCAGCTTGAAAAGCCTCTGTGTTTACTGTTGTTCCATCTCCTACACCCCCAAAATCTGACACTGATGCACTATGAGCCCTGCAACTTACAGCTGCATACTCAAAACAATCCCACTTCGAAGATTTTCTGCTCTCAACACCAATTGTACATAACAGTACCAAATAAACAAGTACTACTCTGACACCAATCACCTGTTCATTTAATTCAAGAATATGAAAGCCTGGTCAGGAAAATCATGCATGGAAATGAGATTTTTATTTCTCTTTCATCTATAAGCAGAGCAAAAGGATATATAACTGACGTCTCAGAACATGATCCTAAGAACAGCAAGGTGTTGAAAGTTGAGAAGATGCTTTAAAATGTGAAGATGCTTTCATTGTTTTCATGATTCCAAATTTTTTTTACCTTAGATCTTCTTGCACTTGTCCACAACTCCATTGGTGCTGAAAACCAGGTCCTTCGGTTTATTATTGCAGAGACAGATGGGCTATCTGTGCAATATATATACTCAATGTGACTCATGGATATTAACCGTAAACAGTTATTTTTTGTCGTAGTGGATCCAACATGGAAAATTACAATTCTAGCCCTGGTCAGAGTGCTTAAAATTCAGAACTTCATTTTCTTCTTGTGTAATAGAAAACTACAAGAGGAGTCTTCTAAGAAAGAAAATGTCACTTTGTTTAGCTTCAAAGTACATGCAACCATGGAAAGCCTGCAAGTCATCCATTAAATATGGACGTGATTTCGCCTTAATCAAAATTATAGGAGCAAGTTCATGAAAAACCCTACTGAGATCCAATTCTTTCTGAGGCTGGTGGATGGATTAGAAGGTTGGGAAACTAGTAGTTCCTTGTTGAGCTTAGAAGACTCTCTGGTGCTTTAAATTAGCACTAGTGTAAGAGGAATGAAGCCTTAGAGAATATGTTGCGTGTGCATTTATAAAATTTAAAGAAGATGATTATAGAGAGAATTATACATGGTAAGAGGATGAAGATAGAGAGGTTAAAGATGACTTACCTTGAAATTCAAGGCAGTTTATATAGTTTTGAACGAATATGAGCATGTTTATATACATGGTAGAGCAGTCAATGAACTTGCTACGTGTAGTTTTGAACTGCGTGGAGATAATGTTCTTAGTGACGACGAGTGATTTCTAGGAGAAATGTGGCTGGTTTGTGTGCTTTCATTTAATACATGTACCTTCAATCCTTATGATTGGTGACCAATAATTCAATTAAAAAAAATTAAAAGGGTTATGTGTACCGTATATTATAAGTATTTTTATCATGGATTGAAATAATATTTCTTGGAAAAAAATTAGTTGTTTCTTGTGATAAGTTATGAGTAATTTTTTTTTTATTTTTTTTTTATCATGTGCATGGTATGTTATTGATTGTCAGATTGTTTTTTGTCTATGAATTTTTAATGGGTTATTATTTTTCTGATTTATTCAGTGTAGAAAAATTAATAATTAAATATAAGTCTTATCTATAATATACCTATTACGTGATTGTTTTTAAAATAATGTTTTTCTGGTATAGTTGCATTAAATTTTAGTTAATTTTTCACGAGATGACACTAGTTTTTTTAATTTTTATCTAGGACGCATTTGATTAAGTGGTTTTGGGTGCCTCTCATTTGAGCTTATGGGGAATCATAGATGGCCCTCTGCGACTGCTATCTAGTTGGGCTATGTGAACATTGCGGGCCCAATTTGTAGACTAGTCTGTGGGCTTTTTATTGTGATTGAACCATCCCTTCAAAGTCTAATAAAGCAATGAGACACACATTATGTCCAAGCCCACAAATATATAATAAAAAAACTTGCAAAAAAAAGATAGCAACAAAAAGAACAGGGATAAAATTTGATTAAAAAAACTCAAGCTAATGAAGTACTAAAAAAAAAACAATTTAAAAAATGATCCCAAACAAACAAAAATGGAGATCAAGTTTGAAAAATTAAAAAATTATAAAGAATGAAATTGAAAAATATTTGTAATTTGATAGATTATTTATAGATTCAAAAATGGTAGGGCTGAAATTAAAAAATATTTATAATTTTATAGATAATTCAAAATTAAAAAAATAGTAATAAAAAGAACATGGACCAAATATGAATGAAAAATAAATTGCATGAGTTGGTCTGAATTTCTAAAGAGGCTAGTGCAGAATTCAATGTGGAGAGATGAAAAAAAAGAAACAATCATTGGCGTCAAACTCAAGGAGCGTTTGGGGCACGTGCCACCCTATCATGTCGAGAGCACCTAAAACTTTAAGATGCTACAGTAGAAGGCAACGTTTGGTGATCGAACGACCATGCACATGTCACTCAGATGGCCCCACAAGCGCCAGTCGAATGGCCTCACACGTGCCGCCTGAACAGTCAGGGGTCTTCCACACGAGCTAGAAGTTTTTTAAAATAATATTTAATAAATGTAAATTATAAAAATACCCCTGGGGCAGCCTTAAAATTTACAATAAAACTAATGTAAAATGACAAAAAAAAAACCCTTATAAGAGAGTTATGTTAGTTTTGTCTTTAAAAGTATCAAAATAATTACACTATTTTAAAAAAACTAGAAAGACAAAAGTATCCCTGAGTAGTAGGCATTATATTATTTTATTATAGTGTTAAATTAGTAATTTTACTATTAAAAAAACAAAATTATTAATCTAACCCCGTACAATTTGTAAAAGACAATTGCTCACTTTCAAAGCTTCATCGAAGCACTTCTAACATTATCATCGCCTGAGATCACTTGATTTTGATAGAGGGAATGCACACCTTTTATTGGAATCCAATCTTGCTCAATTTAGAGATTTATAGCTTCACATTCAAGCATTTGAACTTATCAACTCAATCAGCTAAAACTATCAGGGCTGACTGTGTTGTTTATTTTCAAGGCTTTATTGGAGCAATTCTGATGTCATTGTCACCCAAGAATACCTGAATTTGGTAGAGGGGATGCACATATTTCATTTAAATCTAGCGTTGCTCAATTTGAAGGTCTATAACGCCACATTTATGCATTTAAAGTTGCCAAGTTAATCAGCTCCAAATTTGAAAATTAAGTGATGGCTGATAAGGACAAGATGTCAGGGACTTCCATGATAAAATTGGGATGTAAGCATCTAATTTCATGGAAATAGAGTTGTATAAGGAATGTTCCTCTTCTATTTGCAAAAAACCTCATGTCATTAGGAGGTCTGGAACTCTAGAATGAGCTCTTTGAAGGAGCCAACCTGATATCATGAATTGCCTTGAAATTAGGGTTTTTAATTTGGGATTTAACAAAGTTTTAATTTAGTTATTGTTCTTCTAATTGTGGCATGCATCCTTAATTGATACAAAAACTTTTTAATTGCATGCAATTTAACTCCCGTCAAACTCAATTGTAAGCCTCTAAATTAGCCAATTTTTTCCTTTTGATTCTTAGTTCTGAATTTGTGTATTTAACACTTAATTGACCAATAAACTTTAAATTTTTTTAATCTAGTATCTAATTTGGTCAATTCCAGCCTTTATGTACACCTTTTTTTTTCAATTTAACCATTGATTTTGGATTTCTTCAATCAAATTTCTAATTGCATAATGGTGGTACAATTTAAGTCACCACTCAGTTATTAAGATGACACATTTCCAGGCCGTATTTGGTAGTCACCAGCCTCCTAATAAGGAAATGATCATTCAGGAAACAACTAATGTAGCTGTTGTGGATGAAGTGTTATAGCAGAGAGTTGAAATGATTCAGTTACTTAAATATTAGTTGTAGATGGCAAAGAACATGATGAAACAGTTAGCTAATAAGAAGAGAACCAAGAGGGGATTTCTGGTTGGTGAGCTAGTGTTTCTTAAGCTTCAGTCTTATAGGCAAACTAGTATTGCTCTCAAACAAAATATCAAATTAAATCCCAGGTATTATAGACCTTATAAGATTTTACAGAAGGTTGGAGCTGTGGCTTATAAACTTTAACTGTCAGAGGGTTAAAACATCCACCCTGTGTTCTGTCTCACTGTTAAAGAAGTCAGTTACAGATGATGCAATTATCTCTTCCTAAAATAGATGACTATGGTTCTATGAAGGTTCATCCATTAGCCATACTTGACAGGAAAATCATGAAGAAGGGAAGCAGAGCTGTTACAATGGTACTGGTTTAATGGTCAAACCTCTTAAAAGAAGATGCTACGTGGGAAGAATTGGAGGAATTGTCCAGTCAATTTCTAGAATTCAAAACAGATTCTTGAGGGCAAGAATCTCTAAGGGAGGAGTATTGTTAATTCAGGAATTCAATAAGACAGTAGTAAGAAGTAATGTTGCTGAACTTGAAGGCTTAATTCTGCAGAACTGGAAAGCTGAGAACTTGAAGATGAGGATCCAATAAAAATACAATAGTCACGTGTAAATAGGCAAAAAAACATGTGATAAATGATTGGTTAGTTGGTGATTGAAGTTAGATAGTAATCAGTTAGTTCTGGTAATTGGTTTCATTGTATATGAAGTGTAATTGGGAGATGTAAGAAGCAAGTAATCAATGAATGACAGTTTTTCGTAACAAATTCTACTTTCTCATCTTCTCTTTCTTTCAATTCTTCTAGTTCTCTTTTGTTAAGGCTAAGGCCATAACATGAAGACCAAGCATGATAACTCTTCTTAATTTTCATTCTTCAGAAGGAATATATAGATAGATTATATCTGTTACTTCTAGTAAATACAATTGGATCGAGGAAAACGCCGAAATGGCAGCATGTATATGCCTGGTGATCAGACAGCGAGACACTAGCTAACCCTCGTTTTACATTGGATTAGATTCGGTAATAAATGAGTAACCCATGTCTTCTCTGCAGAGCAAAGAAGCTGCATCAGATCAGTAGATAAATGCTTCCAACTCAACAAAAGTAGAATGAAAAGCTGTAGAACTTTGTGGGAGATCAAACTCTTTTCCTGTAAGTCGTTTCCTTTTCTTGTCAACTCATTGCTATTAATTTGATTAAGGTTCCATAATTTCTAATCAAGATATCACATCATATATTATAATTTAAACAAGTAATCTTCATGCTAGCTATTTCAATGCCTGGTCACTGAGGAGAGTAAGAACAAGGCATAGGGATTTTTGTTCTAATATGCCATCAAAACAATATATCATAAAGCAGTAAAACTAGCAATTAAACTACGTCTGTAGAGCTTGTTGTTAACCTAATAATTTAATGACTGGTCCTCACGTGTACGCATTCTAATCTTTTATATGAGATTGATTGATAGAGGCCAAACCATGCATGCATTGGATCCATGAATTCAACTGCATAATGAAGGTATTCCATCTGATAGATACAGCTGCATAAGAATACAAGCTCGAAAACCAACTCGAGGGGATTGCTTGATGGTTAAAGGGACAAGATCCCTCCCTAACCATCCTGTTAAAATCTTAGAGCAGATTGAAATTCCTAACTCTTAGAACGATCAAGCATGAATGACTACACATGGACTATTTATCTTTGATCGTAGAGATGTAGTTTTAATACATAAAAAATAGCCCGAGAGCACTAGCTAACCGTAAAGGCAGAAAAGGGAAGAAAAAGATATCAAGAAAACCAATATTGAAGAAAATATATGAAAGAGTTTCTAGGAAGTTTTTATTCTGTGTTATTTCTTCTCTCAAGTGAAAAGGTATCGATAAAGTAAAACAAGCACATATTGTGTTAATATGATCTTACTATACTGGAACTAAGAATAGCTGGAAACTTTTCAACATTCCAAGAGCACTCACGGAGAATTTTTAATTAATTTCAGAGATAATGGCTTCATCTGTACTTGTATAATGGAATGATTCTTCAATCTATCCTTATATCTCTTATTTTTATTTTTCTTCATATTCATCAAAGGCAGGCTGCTAAGCTTTAATTATCTGCTCTATTAATTAAAGACTCAAAATCCCAGTCAAAACCCTTAAGCCGGATTGTGGTATGAATGGAAGTTTCTCAAGTTTTTGTTCAAGAAGGAGAAGCATTTTCGTGTTGCATGCACGTGTAAAGGCCCAACTATACACGTGAATACTCTAATAAGTTCAAGGATATAGTACATGCTTTTCTTAATGGGTTTAAGGATGTTTACTTTTCTGAAAGAATACTCTAATGGTATATAGGTAGTAAAAATAACTTTTCTTTGTGAAGAATAAACTGCAGCACCCCTCATGAAAAATTATGCAAGCTCTTCCGGATATCACTGCATGCCACAAAATGCACGAAAATTTAGTGCAAAAACTTTATATCAAAGTTAATGGTGGGGTTATGGCCGGATCAAGTTAATTCATTTTAATTATTTTAATATTTTAAAAAGAATTAAATAATGTTGTTTGAATTTTTCTAAAAAAAAAATCAAATTGAGTTAATTAGATAAATTTTTATCTAGTTTTTTAATTTTGATTTTATCTTGAGTTGATTGGATTTCAAATCGACTTATGGCCAAACAAATTTAAAATTTAATACTATTAATTTATATATCTTGGTTTGTGTATTACAACAGTAGCACTGATTTTTATTGCAAAAAAGTTTTGGAGTTTCAATCATTTGGCTGCCCCTTCTATAAATTTCTGAATTTCTTTGCCGACAAAAGTATGGAGAAAAACAACGTATAAGATGACCAGGCTTCAATTAGATTAATGCACTGAACATGTTAGACTATACCATAAATTTTTCATTTCCTGGCCTTTTTTTCGCTCATTGTCCCTCCTCCATAAATCGATGCATGCCGTCGTTCAATTTTATAGTAATATTTTGTGGAAAGTTTGTCCTAGGCAGCTGACCATAATTAAGCTACCGTCTCACAATGAATTTCGAGAAGAGAAATCAGGACAAGTTGAAATCAAATATCTTCTCCATATCTAACTGCTTACTAACACTGATGGTGTAAAATTTAACAATCTCAAAATATGCCAACATGAAGCTGAATCATCCTTTCGAAACATACAAGTGTCAGAAAACAAACTCTAGATCTCTATTTTTTGCTAATTTCTGCTGTGGGGTACTTACGTCTGTGCCTTTGCACGACAATTTTGTTTATGTTGTATCAGCTTTTCTCTGACCCTTTTGGGTTGTTAATGTATTTGCCTATCGAAAAAAGAAAGCAAACTCAAGTGCTTATTTTTTTTTTTTCATTTTTTTGCACATACATAGAAAACAAAATGAAAAGTACAGAAGAGAGAAATACTTGCAATTAGTATTAACAAATTAATAATTAATCTCAGGGGTTTTTTTTTTTAGAAAGAAATAAAATAAGTAAATGTACATATAAGCTCTTGTATTTAACTGAAAATCTCAAGCTCAGTTCCAATATAATGCAATACAGTGGTAATATCAAAATCATATGAGAATGGCATAGTGATAGGAATCGATCGTACTTCACTTATTATAGATAATAAACCATACAAATTACATACCTTATAATACACAAATTGTCTAATTTGCAGCCACGTCTTCTTGAAAATCACACACAATATGCTATAACAAAGCTAGTTTCAAATTTAACAACAATAGGAACTGAATCCCTTATTTTACATGGTATTTGATTTGAAACACACATAATATTTTCTTATATTGCCTTTATTAAAGCTGGTAGACAAAGTTTGGAGAAAGAAACATCACTTATCTCCAAATAGGTACCCAAGAGATGAATCTCCTCCTGGCACTGACTTGACTTTAGTGGATGGGCGATCCTGAAAAGGTCAGGAAGTAGGTGAATTATTATGCCTATGGATCAGGTAAAAATATATGCTTAGTGTATGTATGTCCCTACTTGAGGAGGACAACTCACAGTAATGAAGTTTCCTGTATTCTGGCCTTGAGCTCTGTGATAGTTGTTTGAGACCGGCTTCTTCTCAGAAGAACCACTATCTGGTGACTTCTCTATGGTAATGTCAACCCCATATGGTGGTAGGTTAACCGGGCGCGAAGGCGGAGGTGCACTTGGTTGCTCATCAGAACCAAAAAGGTAGCCCAAAGAACTCTGCCCGCCGCCATAGCTCCCACCTCTACTCATGGCTGCCTGTATACTTAATGATCAAGATCTGCAAATGAATCAATTACAAAGAAGGGAAAGAAGAGGAGAGAACCCTAATACATATATATACACCGAGTGTTTGTGTTTAGCTGGTGAAATTATTATATTATATTATATTACAATTACAAAAAACACAAATAGGTGTGGTATTTTTACTTTACATATGTTCACATACTCGCATGTTATTGTGGGCTCACTGTTTACTCTTAAATTTATTTTGATTTTCATAATTTTATTTTAAACAATTTGATCTTACTTCAAATTCAATTGCTTTTGATTTTTTAAGTAATGTTGAAATTAAAACAAAAATGATTAAAATAAAAAAAAACAAAAATAGGTGGCATTTTAGACTTTAGATAAAAAAAATACACTTAGATCCTCTATCTTTACCAATAATGCAATTTATGTCCCTTTAAATTTTAAAAAATTAATTTTGATACAAAAATTTATTTTTGTTGTTTTTTGGTTCCTGTTTAAGAAGCAGAGAGAGAGAAAGATTGGTAGATTTCAGTAGTAGAGAGAAAAAAATCAAAGTTGATATTAATTTCAGTTACCAAAATGATTGATTTTAATATCAACAAGTTTTATTTGGTAAGAAAAGTTTCACTTAAGTTTTTTTTCACTTTGAATTTGCCTAAAAAATAAGATCTCAGCTATGAAGATTTTTTTGTTTCAGGGTTAATCTTGGATTTTTGTATGGTTTTTCTTTTGTATTTTTTTAAGGCCATTTATAGCTTTGTCAAAGTATTTAGGCTCTTTTATAAGTGTTTTGGATTAAAAAAAAACATATATCTCATTTTTTTCCGGCCACTGTTTGGGGAAAATTAGACGACAAGTCATCTAGAATTTTTTTTTCAACAAATAATGTCCGCTCCAATTTCATTGAAAAAAAATAATGCATGCGCGTGGGCACTTTCTAAACTTATTGTCAGGCCCAACAACGCCTGGCCTCTTTTTTTTTATTTTTTGTAATGTTGCCTTTTAAAAAAAATCATGCTTTTTTCATGTGTTTTTTTAATATTTTTTTAGTTTATTTTTAAATTAATACCCTTTCCCTCATATTTCTATTTTTTGTATTTAGCCTTTTTAAATAGTGATTGTTTTTTAATTTTTTTAATGTATTTAATTTTTAAAAATATTATTCTAATTCAACTATAATTTTTATATATATTTTATATAGTTGAAATTTATTTCTAAAAAATTATTTTTGGATATTATCTCTAATAAGTGGAACCCTGCAAGGTATTTTTTTCTTTGATTTTATTTCATCAATTTTATGTGTGTCTATTTCTATTATCATTTGATTAAATAAAAAATTAATTTTAATAAATAAATTCATTAAACACAATCAGGTAAACAGCTGTGTTACGAGATCAAATATCTTAACCTCCATTCGCTTCTTAACTTTTTTAAATATGTATTTAGTTATTGTTAATGACTTTTTTTTTAATTTATTGACATAGATAGTTCTCAATTTATTTAATTTGATGTATATATAAGCTTTTCGATTTGTTTTTTATATTTTATGTCAAAAAACTTGTATGATTAATATTTTTAATTTAAAAAATATTTAACCCGCAACGAAATGCAAGTTAAATAACTAGTGTTAAACACAGATAAAATAGCTAGTATTTAATTATCTTATTTAATTACCTATCATAGTTACACAGACTTTGGTTGGATGTTGATGATGATACATCATGGCTGCTTAGTCATTGATTTTCATTATTGCACATCAAGACCTAATTACAAATGAGTATGGCATGTATTGTTGTCTCCTTTTCATTAAAGGGGCATACGATAATTATTTAGCCTAACAAGTTTAAATATAGGGATCATGTCATCTACTGAATAAATACTGCATATATCTACAAAAAGTATTAATATTCAACAACAAAAAAAAAAAACCAGAAGCATCAATATAGTATGAAAGCAACTAAATGCTAATATTTTAGTCATGAATGAGAAAAGGAATATAAATCCTATATAATTGAGCAAGTCTATGACATGTTAATATGTTTTTAACCATGTCTATCATATTTTTATATAATATTTCATTTTTCAGCATATCATTTTTTACAAAATTTTACTTTTGTATTTCAAAAATTCCCTTCATCTATACAACTATATAATCTTGAGGTCTTGAAAAAAAAATATTATTTTCTAAAATTCTAATGATTTAGGAATTTGAGTTTTTTTAATGTATTTAAATCTTTGGATGATCATAAACTATTTTCTATCATGTCCTTGTATAACTACAAGGCATTTTTGTTATAAAAAATATAATTCTTTCAATTTAGATGAAAAACTTGACAGAATATTCATATTAGAGAACTGAATACTATTTAAGAACATAATAAACACAATTAAAATGATAAGGATGCCTAATTATATAAGAACATATTAAATCATTTACCTTAAGAAAAAATTATAATTAACAAATAAGTTGGTCATGTATAAACCTACATATACAAGTACAGCAACGCATATTCTCAATGTTCTTCATATAATGTAGTGGTCTTTTGTACTAGAAAGTAGAGCAGCAGTTCAATGACGATCTTCTAAGCAAGAGATTGATCCAAAGAAGGGAATATATATATATAGTGGCTGTAGCTATAATGGTGGCTAATAAAAAAAATATTTCTGATTAAAAAAACTGTTGAAATAGAAGTTGCATGCAATATATATAGAACAAGGAAGCTTTTGTTTTTTGGGCTTTTTTAGCGTGGAGTTGCGGGCAAAAAACTCAAACAGAGGAAAACCAAACACCTATGATCGGCATTTGGTGTATTTAAAGCTTGAAAAGCATCTCGCTCCAAATTAAACCTTAGCTACAGACAGGCACCAATTAGTGGATGGACTGTACAACAAACGAAATTGTTTCTTGAAAATTGATGAGAACGTGTAAACAAACTATTTTATTTCACATGGACTTTGTGTATGGCATTAGTTCCCTCGAAAATAAATATATATAAATGGAACTAGCTAGTGCAATATCAAAGGAATTTTTTTATTTCGGTATTGTGCTTCAAATTCCAAGTTCCAGAAAGAAGCTGGCGGAACATAATTTATGCATACTAATGTCAGGCAGGCATAGAAGTTTCTCTTCTTCTCTTTTGCGTCTCGGACTCTAATTGAAAAAAGAATTGTTCATAATTCTTCAATATTCATGACTCCACTAGCTATGAATTCCGTTAAGATTAATAAGCTGCAGCATAATGCTCCACGCGTTTACCTAACTCAGTTTTGCAGCATATGTAGTGATAGAGTTGCTAGTGAAAATGTTACAAAAGTAGACGCAAAAAATACAGATATATATCGAATTAATCAGCTCTAGGACTGCGAAACACACCCTCTTTTTTTCAGATGGTATATATTTTTGAATATTTATTTCTTAGTGACTTAATTCACCTATATGATCAGGTCAAAAACATATCATTTTGTTAAATTAATTGAGATCAAATAAAGAAAAGGAGGCTACAATTATGAATAATCTGTATATTATGAATGCTTAGACTTAACCTAAATACAAATAAAGTATATATAGGTCAAACTGAAAGTACTCTTCTACCCTTAATAAATAAGACTACATAAATATTATTTAACATCTCCCCTCAAACTCACGATGCGGCAGCTACAAGCATCGAGAGTTTGCCAACCAGAAAACGAAAACGAGAGATGGAATGCGCCTTGGTAAAGAAATCTGCAATCTGCAAGGAAGAAGGAACAAAAGGCAAAGCGATGGTGCCATGTTTGAGATGATGACGAGTAAGATGACAATCGATCTCAATGTGCTTAGTGCGCTCATGAAAAACCGAGTTATGAGCAATCTGAATAGAACTCTGGTTGTCACAATACATAGGAGTAGGATGAGAAAAGGAAATTCCCATATCAGCAAGTAACCAACGTAACCAAACAATCTCTTTGGTAGTAGATGCCATGGCACGATATTCTGCTTCGGTGGATGATTGAGAAACAATAGATTGTTTCTTGCTCTTCCAAGAAATAAGAGAATCACCTAAAAAGATACAGAACCCGGTAACAGACTTGCGATCTGTGGGATCACTACCATGATCAGCATCAGAGTATGCACGCAACTCCAAGGAAGAGGTGGATGAAAGTAAAAGACTCTGAAAAACTGTACCCCGAAGATATCGCAAAATACGAAGAACAGCTGCCCAGTGAACAGTAGTAGGAGAAGCAACAAACTGACTAACAACATGAACAGCATATGCAATATCTGGACGAGTAATGGTGAGATATACCAAACTCCCAACAATAGTGCGGTATAAAGTAGGATCTGTCAAAGGTAAACCATCAGAAGAAGAGTACCTTGCGTTAACCTCAATAGGAGTATCTACAGTTTTGTTATCAGTAAGTCTAGCCCGCTCAAGAATATCTGCAACATATTTCGACTGAGAAAGAAGGTAACCTCTAGGTGAGTATGCTACCTCAATACCCAGGAAATATCGAAGATAACCCAAATCCTTCATTTCAAATCGTCTAGCCAACTCTGTCTTCAAAACTGAAATACCATTAATATCATCACCAGTAATAATCATGTCATCAACATATAAAGACAGAATGATACGACCTGCATCAGTGCACTTAATAAAAAGAGCAGAATCATGACTGCTAGAAACAAAGCCAAGAGACGAGATCACAATAGAGAATTTCTCAAACCAAGCACGAGGTGCTTGTTTGAGACCATATAATGCTTTCTTAAGCTTACAAACATATCCAGAGTCATGTGAAATACCAGGAGGGGGTGCCATATAAACTTCTTCTTGAAGATCTCCATTCAAGAATGCATTTTTAACATCAAGCTGAGAAATATGCCACTGACGAACCGAAGCTACGGCAATAAGAGTGCGAATAGTAGTCATTTTTGCAACCGGGGCAAATGTCTCCTCATAGTCCATACCATACTGTTGAGAGTATCCTTTTGCAACCAACCTAGCTTTGTATCGCTCAATAGACCCATCAGAATTAGTCTTGATCTTATACACCCAACGACAACCAACAACACTCTTACCAGGAGGTAGAGGAACCAGATCCCAAGTATCTGTCTTATGCAAAGCAGAAAGTTCCTCATCCATAGCTTGCTGCCAAAGCGGATCAAGAATTGCCTCTTTATAGGAAGAGGGCTCAAAGAGACAATGAATAGAAGCTAAAAAGGAAGTAAATGATGAAGAATAACAAGAATAAGCAAAATCTGGTAGTTTTGTGGACTTACGAATGCGGATGGACTGACGTGGAGGTGGATCCACAATCTCAGATGAAGCTTGAGGGGCTGTAGATGAGAATGGAGCTTCAGGTGTGCTAGAGAGTAAAGTACCAGTACCTGCAGAGTTATGATTACAAATTGATCGAACATAGGGAGAGGTATCATTACCAGAATCCTCAGAAAAAGGATCTATATGAATAAGATCAGATTTTCTCAGGCTATGAGTAGTGGATGGAATAGAAAAGAAAGGTATATGCTCAAGGAAGACAACATGACGAGACACATAAAGTTTCTGAGTTATTGGATCAAAACAACGATACCCCTTTTTACCTTCACCATAACCTAGAAAGACACAAATAGCGGATCGAGAGGATAGCTTATTGCGTTCTACATGAGGACGAAGAACGAAACAAGTACAACCAAAGACTCTAAATGAGGAATAATCAGGGGACATACCCATATAACTTTTCAAAAGGAGATAGACCCAAACTATGAGAAGATGGAATTGTATTAATCAAACTTACAGCAGTAAGAACAGCTTCTCCCCAAAACTCACTAGGAACAAAGGCAGACAACAAGAGAGAACGAGCAGTTTCAACAATATGCCTATGTTTTCTTTCAGCTACACCATTTTGTTCAGGAGTATCTGTACATGAAGTTTGGTGGATGGTTCCATCTAAGGCAAGCATTTGACAAAATTTATTAGAGGTGTATTCCCCACCCAAATCACATCTAAAGCATTTGATCACAGCAGAATGTTGAGTTTTGATAAGAGCTCGAAAAGCTGCATATATCTCAAAGAATTCAGAACGATGTTTCATTAAATAAACCCAACAATAACGAGTATGATCATCAATAAAAGAGACATAATATCGAGACCCTCCTTTTGTGGAAACAGGAGAAGGTCCCCATACATCAGAATGAATCAAATCAAATGGTGAAGATGAAACAGAAATACTTCGATTAAAAGGTAAAGCAGAAAATTTTGCCAGTTTACATCCACTACAATCAGAAATGTCACAAGTTTTCAAATTTCCTAAAGCTCCTGTGGATGCTAAAAATCTCAAACGAGAAGATGAAACATGACCTAGACGAGAATGCCATAAATAAAAGCTAGAAGATGAAAGACTCAAACGAAAAGAAGACAAATCAGCAGTAGTAGCAGCAGCGGTAGTAGCAGCAGCGGCAGCAGCAGCAACTGGCACTTTTAACTCATCCAAAATATATAGTCCATTCTCCCTACGGCCTGTCCCAATCAGCTTCTGAGACTGCAGATCCTGTACACAACAAAAAGAACCAGAAAACATGACTAAATAATCACCAGAATCACATATTTGACCAACAGACGCAAGATTCAATTTGAGTTTTGGAATAAGATAAACATTAGGGAGAGACAAGTGAGGTGTGACAACAGAACCAACACCTGCTAAGGGCATGGGAGTGCCATCAGCAGTCATAACAGGAATGGAGGACAAAGGGGACACTGAGGTAAAAGATGAGGAATCTGGAGACATATGATGGGAGGCACCAGAATCCAAGACCCATTCAGAGTGTGACATACCTGAGGAATTATGAGGCAACTGACCTATGGAAGAAGCGGACATTGCTTGTGGCTGCAAGGAGAGAAACTTCTGAAATTGCTCAGCCAAAGTATTAGGATCGGTAATAGAGCCTGGGGAAGCGACTGCTGCAGTATTGTGGTGTGGTGGTTTATAACCCTGAGGTGGTCGATGAGCATTAGATTGTGACTGACTGCCAGACTTCCAAGCTTGATTCTGCTTGTCTCAACTTAGGACACTGAGCCTTCCAATGACCTTTCTGCTTACAGAAACTGCACTCATCAAAGCTAACCCTTGTGTAAGGCTTGTTCTGATGATTAGAGAATGGCTTAGAAGGTACTGCTAGTACAGAAGGATTTGAAGCAGAAAGCATTCCCTTTTCAGAATAAGACTGAAGACGTATTTCTTCAGCTAATAACTCACTGACAACAGAGTCAACAGAAGGCAGTGGAGTGCGATGCAGAATTGAACCTCTAAGTCCTTCGAAGTCACTGCGAAGTGCTGTTAAAAACTGTACCAATCGTTGCTGCTCTCTACGCTCAATATAGGCACCACATGCCTTTAATTCTGCTGATTCTGTAAGAGCCAATTGATCCCAAAGATCTGTCATAGCAGAATAAAACTCTTGAATACTCATATTCTTCTGATGAAGAGCTCGTATGTCATTCTCTAATTGATACTGTTTTGCAAAATTTGATTGCGTAAATAACCTTTGCAGATGATCCCAAACCTCTTTTGCTGTTTCATACTTCGCCAACTGCGTACCTATCGAATGCTCAACAGAATTGTTGATCCAAGTAATGATCTTTGCATTATTTGCTTCCCATGTATCTATCAAAACAGCATCCCCCTCCTCAATATTCTTAGGTATTATATAAGTTCCACTAACATACCCCCACATCTTCTTACCCTTAAGAAAATTTCGCATTACATAGCTCCAATACGAATAGTTCTTCCCATCCAACCTCACACTCACAGACTGAAGCGAATCATCTCTTTCAGTAGCCATAATTAACAATCACAGAGAACTAGAATGCAAAAAGCAGCGGAAAACAAAATACCAAATTGCAGAAACTGAACAGAGATTGCAGAAACTAAACAAATATCTTCTCAAAATTATACGATTACTCCAAAACACAAAACTAATTTGCAGAAACTGAACCCAAATACCAAATTGCAAAAGCTGAAGGGTAGACGAAATACCAAAATAATTGCAGAAACTGACGAAATACCAAATTTTGCAGAAGCGGAAGACAAAATCTCACTCCAAAAAATTTGAGATCAAAGTTGGATCCGCGAACTTGTGCTTGGGATTAAGCCTCGTTTCATAAAACCAGCTCTGATACCATGTTAAATTAATTGAGATCAAATAAAGAAAAGGAGGCTACAATTATGAATAATCTGTATATTATGAATGCTTAGACTTAACCTAAATACAAATAAAGTATATATAGGTCAAACTGAAAGTACTCTTCTACCCTTAATAAATAAGACTACATAAATATTATTTAACACATTTCACACCCAAACTATGAAATTAACGAATTTTTTTATTTTTCACTACCCAATTTGACCTACTTGTTAAAAGATACACTTTCTTGTTAATTACCAGGATTTAAAAAAAAACCCTGCATCTCAGGCTTGCCTGCTTACTAATTAAGGTATGTCAGAGCCACCAAAATGCACAGAATTGTATGTGGAAAGTTCGCGTATGCGTCATATGGTAACGCTGCTTAGCAAAGTAGACGGAATAAGTAGGTTAGTTGTCAAAATCTGGTGGGCTCGATCTGCTAGATAGAAACAATGTCAACCATAATTTGAGATTAGCAGCATAACCCGTCACTAAGTAATATCACTAATCACACGGATTATGCCTTAATTCATAGTTATCATTGGGCCCATTTTACTGGATTTTGTGGCATCTAAGCCGAAACTTATCGGTCATGCAACTGGTCACGTCTAATCAAGCAATTCAATTTATCGTCTAAAAGGGTGATGATACCTCACTATGAAAAGTACAAAAATATAAATCTTTGAGAGTTACCGTGAACTATGCTTCAAGTGTCACCAGTCTCGACAGGCTCAGGTGGCTTGGGCCTAAACCACACACTAATTTATGAGCTTTAAGTAGGGTTAAATCGAGATAATGGGTGACTTTTTATCAGGAAAATATAGAGAGAAATAATAGCTTTCGGTTGGCCTAGTGTTGCAAATTGGACCCATCAATGACTTGTACTCCTCAATGAAAAAAAAAGGTGCGAAAAGAAACAAGTAAACTAGCTTAAATTCAGATGGACATAGTCCGGTTGGAAGGGAGCTCGTAGGGCCAGGGTAATCCATTGAACAAAATGGTTTAATTTGCACACCTGATTTTGGCTTAGAGGAGAATAATTATCGTAGCATAAGATCCTTAACAAGTGATCTCTGATTTAATGGAGGCGAAGGTGATGATGATTTCGATTTCTATCAAGTTGGGTTTGGTACATATTTTTTTTTCAGACGATTACATATTCTAGTGTTGTAGTATATAGTGGATTTCTCACTTTTAGAAGGAGTTTTAGTTGTTAATAGATCCTGGCTTACCCCCAAAAACAACAATATTGTTAATCAGATCCCCATATATATTTTGAATTTGTGACAAAGTTAATTTCTTCCTCTGATTTCGTTGTTAATTTTCATTAAAGTTAACGATTAAACTTTGTTAGAAGTTTGAATTGAACAGAAAAATGCAAACGGAATTAGAGAAAGGGATATTAATAGTGGTCAAAATTAAAAATGTCAGGACCGGACCTAATTATCCTTTCTAAAATCATCACATAGTTTAATGTGATAGACGTAATTAAAACCACATTCACCTCCAATGTCATTAACCTCCTAGCAGTCTCTTACCGGATTTATGGCATCTTAAGCTCTCAAAGGCATTCTCACGTGTAATTCTATATAATCATTTTGATTTGAATGTGATATATATATATCACATTCAAATCAAAATGATTGAAGGCAGTAGCTTTCAACTCAGGTCCCAGAGAACTGCAGAAGTTGAGCATCCGGCCATCCTATACACATTGTCGGTGTCTAGTCAGCAACTAGGTGTCTGTATGTGTTTCAACTTTCGCAGTAAGAAATGGAACAAATCATTATGATGTCTATAGTCGGAAAAGATAGGTGATCAGCATCAGAGGTGGGGTTAGATTGAGCTTGCAATGGCAATGAATAATTGTCTGTCTAAAAAGGCACGCTGGATAGATTCTTTCAAATGATAATATATTTCAGGGACGTTTTGCTTATAATCTGTCAAAACTCAAAACTACCTTCCGTGAAGCTATTACCTTTCCTGAGTCTAACTCCTAATACTAGTTACCAGAAAATTTTCTTGCAAAAAAATCTATCGTTGTACTCTTTATAACCTGTAGTTTATCCATGTTTTTAATATATTCATCTATCAATTTTTTCTATCAAATTAAATCTTCTCATTTAAAACAATTTTTTATTTCTTTTTACACATTCTTGAAAAGACATTTAGATCAAGTCATAACTAAATATATTGTGGTGTCGGATCGAAATACATGCAAATAAAAAAAAAGATCATTATCTAGTTTTGTAATAACTAAAAACCCTAATTGATTTTAAAAAAAAGGACCGGTTATGTAATATAAAATATAATAATTATTGTTGCACGTATACGGCATCGCGGCGATCATCCTCCTGAATCAGGATAGGTGGGAATGGTGTGGAAGGAAAAGATAAGAAATTCTTGTTTTTTATCAATGAAAAAAAAAAAAATTGGAGTCGCCACCTAGTATTTTGGTCACTAGAAACCCTAACTGGTCTTAGAGTTTGGGTAAAGGAAACGTATTAGCACCCCTAATATACCCTACTTGAGACAAGCTGCATTATTTATTTGTCTGATATAAACTAAAAAAATATTGTATTTTCTAACTGTTAGTCTGTTTAAAGTTGAAAAAAATCTTTCGTGGTAAAAAAATCCTTATTTTATTAGGTGAAAAAACATGACTATTCTTATGCCGATAAAAAAATAAAATAAACATAATTTGTCTTTTTATTTAATATTAGGAATATATCTTATGTAAAAGTTCATAATCTCATATATAAAAAAAAAATGTTTTAGTATTTTTGAAATGTAGGTCAAAATCCTTTGAAATTTTACAAATTTATTGTAAAATCTATGCAATAGTATTTTAGATTTTTTAAAATAAATAGTCACATAAATTTTATTTTTTTTTTAGGATTTTTGGCCATATGAAAGGAAAAAAATTTGACCGAGTTGACCTGAATTTTTTTGGTCTAACCATAAACCGACCAAAAAAAAACTTAGTTTGGCTCGAAAACAACCCAAAAACAAAACCAAAGTCCAAAAAAAATTAAAAAATAAAAAATTTAAACAAAACGGATCAAACACCAAAAAAATAAAGAACACGAAGAACAACAACATGAACTCGAATGAAACCCAGCAATATAGGTTCCAAATCAGACCAGATTTGGTCAAAACAAAGGAGCATGCATGTTGAAAATCATGCAGTGACCAATAATCTAGCATCCAACCACTTCAATGTTCACTTAAACATCATGATTTTGTCAAAATGAGTTTCGGTTTACCGAAACCTTTAGATTAAAAGCCATTGAAATTGTGTTATTGATGCAAATAAACACTAGATTATTTGTTAATCATGCATAGGGAAGGGTTTTGGGCAAATAAATGAAACAAAACAAGTCATAATTATGTAGCTAAAACAATGTTCTTTGGAAGAACACCTAAAGTCAAACCTAGCAAATATGGAACCCAAATCAGACATGATATGGATAAACCGAGGGCATAGACATGTTAGAAATCATGCAAGGATCAATAGTTTAGCATCCATTTACTTTCATTATCAATGAATCAACGTGATTTGGCCAAAATAGGTTTCAGTACCAAAACAAAACCCTATAATTAAAACTCATTAAAACATGTTATTGATGTAAATAAACCATAGATTATTGACTAATCAAGTCCAAAAAAGCGTCCAATGCCAAGAAATAGACCAAAACTGGTCCAGATCAAGGATCTAAGGTAATGTTCCTCCCAAGAACATAAAGAATATTGCCCAAAACCCAGCAGAAAAACCTAGTAAAGGCAGCCACTTTCAAGCCCATAAATGGGTATTTTTAGCTTTTAAAACATGCTTTCTTTATCCTAACAAGTCACACTAACATACACAAACATGTTTGAATCTAAAACACTAAAAAAAAAAAGCATCAAAATTAAGCTTGAGGTACCATATTCAAAAACTGTCAACTTAAAACCGTCTATATACTCATGCAACATGGATTCAAAATTGGCTTTCTGAACTTATTTTATGCATGAGCAGGCCTAGCAAACCCAAAGTAAACACTCTTACATTAACATACATAGCTTAAGTCAAACACAAGTTAAAACAACATTATAACTTAAAAACAAACTTAAAACAATAACTTTCTATATCAAAAACTTTAAACTAACATCATTAAATAATTAAAAAAAAAAAACCACAGTAACAAAGAGGTGAATACAACATAGCTTGTTAAGCATTCAAACCTCTTTTCTATGCGTAGAAACATAAATATAAAGCAAAACAAGTAACAAAAACAACAAAAGCAAGCCACAAAGAACCTACTTTTAGGTTTGCAATGTATACCTAGAACAAACTATTTTTTCTTAGCTTTTCTTTGGAAAGTTTTGTCTTCACAAGCTTACAAAACTTAAGAAAACTTGGTTTTTTACTCTTGGATCTCTAATCTTATATTTCTTAATGTTATCACTCCCTTTTTTCTTATCTTTTTCTTTCTTTCCTTCCTTCTTTTTATGTCCACCCCTCAGCATGCTTTAGGGGGGTATTTATAGCGTTTTGAGAGGTCTTAAATCCATTTTTGACCACTTGATCTTGAAATGAGTGTTACCAACCCTTGATAAGGACCCATTTAGGAGCTTTTATATATGAACACACGAAAACCAAATTGATTTTTACAAGATAATTGCATTGTCATAGCTGACTGAGTTGTCTATTTTCGAGGCTTTGTCAAAGCAATTATGTTGTCATCATTGGTTAAGACCAACTGAAGTTGATAGAGGGGATGCACTCCTTTCATTTAAATCCAAACTTACTTCATTTGAAGGTTTGTAGCTCCATATTCATGCGTTTGAAGTTGTCAACTTGATCAGCCAACACTATCAAAGCTTATTGGGTTGCCTACTTTCGAGGCTTTTTTAAAGCAATTTTGACATCATCGTCGCCTAAGATAACCTGAAATTAGTAGAAGGGATGCACGCCTTTCATTGAAATCCAACCTGGTGTAATTTGAAGGTCTGTAGCTCCATATTCATACATTTAAAGCTGTTTACCTAATCAACCCCAAATTTAAAAATTAAATGATGGCTGATCAAAAACAAGATGTTAGGAATTCCATGGAGAAATTGGGATGTAAATGTTTAATTTCATAGAAATAGGTTGTAGAGGGGATGTTCATCTTCCATTTGCAGAAAAACTCATGTCATTTAGAGGTCTAGAACTTCAGAACGAACTCTTGGAAGGTGTCAACCTAATCATCATGAACTATCAAGGAAGAAAATAAACAGAGGCTGAATCCTGAAATACTCGTTGTCTGGGTTAAAACCCTAAAACTTAGGGTTTTTAATTTGGGATTTGGCAAAGTTTTAATTTAGTCTATGCTCTTTCAATTGTGGCACATGCACCTTTCATTTACACAAAATATTTTTAATTACATGCAATTTAACCCCCGTTAAACTGGATTGTTAACCCCTAAGTTGGCTGACTTTTTCCTTTTAGCCCTTGGTTCTGAATTTATGCATTTTGACCCTCAATTGACTAACAAACTTCTAATTTCTTCAATTTAGACCTTAATTTGGTCAATTTCATCCTCTATATCCACGCGCCTTTTCCAGTTTGGTCATTGGTTTTGGATTTCTTCAATTAAGTCCCTAATTATCCATCAAACTTTAATATTTATGCAATTAAGCCCCTGATTTGACCAAATTAACTCCTATAAATTACAATTCAATCCCTAGACTTTAATTTCTTCCAATTAAAGCCTAAATTGACTTTAAAAAATAATTTTTCTTACATATAAGCCCTCAATAAATTCAAATAAACCTTAAAAAAATTCTAATTGAAATCCAATTTTTTTTAATTTTCCTCCTCAAATTAAATTTCTTTTGCCAATACGGCTTTCATCAGTTGAAAATACATTGTTAAATTTTTTGATCTTGTATATTTAATCTTCCTTGACCAATTTTCGGTGATTTCCTAGGCATTCTGATATACTCTTCTCGCTGATATATATTTTGTATTTTTTTCCAACATTTTTTTTATTTTTTGTATTTTTTCTTTCTTTCTTTGATTTTTTTGTTTATGTGAGACCCCAAAATGGGTAGCAATAAATGTCTCCTCTTTACAACACTTACTGAGCCTACAACACTTACTGAGCAAAGACTTGTTAAGTACTTTGTATAGTAAGTTTGTAAAGATAAACAAATTGTCCTTCAAAACTAATCTTCTTGCAGCTTTTATATCGATTGATATGAAACTATGTCTTTGCATCAATCCTTTCAACCAGAACTATAATCAAATTGTTTACAGCTTGGTTAACCTGAAATCTTAATCTAGTGATTTTCTTTAACTAGAACCTTAATCTTTGATACCTCCTGATTACGAGGTTTGAAAACTTGGTGCTTCTTGATTGCAAAGTTGAATTTCTTGGTGTTTCTTGATTGCCGGATTGACTTGAAATTCCACATCTCAATGGTTCCCTTAGAACAAAAAATTTCATGTTATAGCTCGGTTAACCTGAAATCTCAATATGGTGATTCCATTTAATTAACCAAAATCAAAATCTGTCTACAACTCGCGGTTAACCTGAAATCTCAATCTGATGATTCCCTTTAACCAGAACCAAAATCTATATTTACAACTCGGTTAACCTGAAATTACAATCTAGCAATTCCCTTTAACTACAATCAAAATTTATCTACAGCTCGGTTAAACTAAAATTCCAATCTAGTGATTCCATTTAACTAGAATTAAAATCTTTGTATATAGCTCGATTAACTTGAAATTCCAATCTGGAAATTACCTTTAACCAAAATCAAAATCTCTATCTACAACTCGGTTAACCTGAAATCCTAATCTGATGATTTCCTTTAACTAGAACCGAAAACTCTGTCTATAGTTTAGTTAACCTGAAATCTCAATCTGGTCCAATCCGAGATATAATGAAGAAAATTGGCTTGAAAGCCCAATTTAATATTCACCATCTTCTCGGGTCTAATGCCTGCATTTAGAGAAGTGAGGATCTGATCCTAAATGATTTTAAAAAAAGAAAAAAGCATGTTCAGTGTAGACAAATAATTAGAAAGGCCTAATAGGTATGTCATCATAAGTTCAAAACATTGAAATAACTTATTTTAGATATGATATTTTAGAGTGATAGTTTTTTTCTTTAATATAACCACACCTTCTTGTCTAAGAATTTTTATAGATTAGTTAATATTTCTAGTTATTATAAATTAGATTGTGACTTCTTATTCAATCTTTTTAATCTCACCGTGATATCAGGTGTGAGAATCATGTGAGATTCAACAATAATAAATCTCCACGATATACATGCTTGGCCCACTTGATCTTGTCATTGTAGTATTAATGCATCATATTATAATTCTGGTTGACAATATTCGCCAACTAATTAAAGTGGAGTTGTAGGTGTAAATACAGGATAGCCGATGGTTTAAACTTTATCTTCAAAGATAGCTTAGCAAACAGAGCAATCCCTCCATAAGCTTTTATGCTTCTTTTTCGACATTATGTGAACTCCTTTTGGCCATTGCTAGTCAGTCCTGAATGATGAAGCGTATCACTGAAACTTCGTTTAGATCTGAAGTATGTAATTCAATCAAATATGTGGTGGTTATAAGGATCCCTAGCTAGTGCTGATGCCTGCAGGACCCAACAGTGTCGTTTTGTTTCAGTAATTAATTAACTACTCCTCCTAATTGTAGAGGTTAAGAGGGTTTTTTACTATTATTTTCTTATAACGTTGAAAGCTTAGTCATTGATGAAAGAGAGGTATAGATGCTTCCTAAATATATATTTATACAATTATTTCTCCTTTTTCCCAGTGACTTGCTATCAGGCCCATCACATTTCTAAAATAGGAAGGACTAGTGGATGCTCCTTTATTGAGAAAAGGAAATTAAGTTCTAGGTAAGACACAGGAAGAAAAGTTTTGGAGTTATTGAGCTTATATTATTAGAGCAACTGATTTCGCCTACATTGATTTTTTTCCCCTAGTGGTTTCATCATTTCTAAGCATTTCTGCAATTGTTTTGGACAAATATTTTATTATTTTTTCTTGCAAATTTGTAATTCAAATTAAATTGAATCCCGTGACCACTCGATTTATTATCAATTAAAATTATGTCCTCTATAGTTTTACGTACGGACCATGTATTTAGTAAGCATTGCATCATCCATGTGCATACACACAAATGTCAATCTTTATTGTAGGATACTTGATTCTTTGATTGTTGTAATAATAAGATTCTGCTAGTCATTTTTTTATTAATAAAAGTAAAACATTCATAGAAAGAAAAAAACAAAATAAAAGACAGTATCAAATCACTTCAAATGGCAGCATACCTTTTACCTTTTCCTTTAAATTCTTTTTTTATATTCAATGATTGAACATGCTCATCTTTTCTATTTTTTATTTTATATATATATATATATATATATATATATATATATATATATATATATGAAGTTTGAACTTGAGAATTCTTGAAAGAAAGGTGACGTAAAAATCAATTAAACTACACAAGCTCATGAATATACTCATATTTCTTTTTCTATATTTTCTGATTGAAAAAACCCTTTAAAGAGAGGTTAATTATGGTCAAGGCAGAGTTACATAGAGAAGAAGGAGAGAAATTATTTTTAGGTTAATTCTTTTATTTTTAAACGTTTGCCCCCGGTTTTTTTTTTTTAAAAAAAAAGCTTTATCTTTCCCATTTATCTTTCAATCCCAGGTCCGCCCATGGGACAACTTAGACTTCCTAATATGAATTTTTTTTTAAACTAGACAAAATTAACTCCATATGCGTTCAAAAAGAAAAATAAAAAGACTATATATTTGGTATAGATTGAAAGGAAATTAGTAGTTTTGTAGAGAGAAACAATGCATTTGAGTTTCTCATCTTATGCTACCGTATATATTAAGGATTTTCTGTCATTCTACTGATGAAATTTATGTTCTTGAGTGGAAAACTGAGCAACAAAAAGGATCCCATATTCACTAGACTATTGACTTGTCGCCAACACAAGAGTGACGTCCGTTGCCATTAATATCATAAAACACGGAAGTTTCGGCGACCTTTTATGCTCTTCTTGCCGTGACAAATTATTGACTAACAGCCCATTAAATACCTTTACTCTGCTTTTGTTAGACTTTAGACTATTCGATCAATTTGGCAATTATCACACTAAATATAACAATTCAGATGAATAATACTGTTGGAAAAAATCTGATAATATAATATATTTTTATTTTATCGTGATTTAAAAATATAATATTTATTAAATATTGTTATTTCTAAATGCAATAAGAAAATTAAACTAAATATTTTTTATTGTATTATAATCTATTAGTTTTTTTCTATTAATTTAATCTTTAGCTTTTATTTAAATAAAAAATAAATGGAGGGTTTTTTTTAATATACTCAATTGTAATATTCTATGCTCGCTCCATTGGGCTAAATTCTCAAAATTACTAGAGTAAAGGAAAGGCTAGGACAAGTAATTGGATGTTTTTATAATATAAATTAGTTTAAATTTGCTTCTTAAATATCACTAATTAGAGTTTTATAAATTTTAGAGTCACTAAAAATTTATATAATCGTTATTTTTAGAGCTAATAAAATTAGTTAATATATACTTAAGCTAATTTAAATATTCACGTTAATTAAATAAATAAATAAAATAGCCTGCACAGTACCCCTAGCTAGTATTCACTAGCATAGTAATCAACAGGTATGATGATTTAAGATGGTATCATAAGATCCACAGCCATCAGCGTTATCCTAAAAGGGTAGCTAGGAGGGGTTTGATGAGGCCCAAGTTGAAAATATAACACAATCCCAAATTCAATGTAAGGCTTGGGCTGAAAAGCCCGCCTTAAAAAAAAGGAATAAAATTCGTCGCATGCCACGTGGAACCTGAATTTTCCCGAAAGTTCTCTGACTCTCCACATCAACTCCATTTTTCCCGGGTGTCTTTCTTCTGTTGCTCCATAGGAAGTAAAGCCAGCACCGCAAGAGGTCTTATTATATCATCAAATAAAGGTATGGATAATTCTCTTTCTTGTGTTTTTTGCAGTAGGCTTGACATCTTCTTTTGATGAGAAATGGAGATTTTTATGTAAATGTGGTTAATTTTTAGGATTTAGGTGATTTCTTGAAAACGGGATCTTGTAGTTACTGAAATTGTTGGTTATTTTGTGAAGATGGTTAAAGTGAATGACAACTTGTATGTGGATTTTTTGTTTGCAAAATCTCTAGCTTTTGGTTTGATTTAGTGTTTAATCTATCATCATCATCATCATCATCATCATCATTATTGTGATTCTTGAAATCTTTGTATCCTTGAAAGTTGTTACTTTGGTGGATACGTGCTGTGCTCTCTACTGATGCCTATATTTTAAGCAGAAGCAAGGAATTTGATGAATTATATCCGACACGTTACATTAATTCGTCTATTTATTTACTCGAGTAGTGTAAAAGTAACCATTTTATTTTTATTTTTTTTGTTAAAAGGATCACAATATCATAGCGTATGCGTGGAATAGCTGCATTATTGCCTGCAAAATACAAATTCAAGCAGATACGCCCTATGACAGGATCATGGGGTAACGTCCCATCCCTTGAAACGATTCTTGTTTTTATTTGAACTGTAGCGAAAAAGACAATCATATAATTAACAGCTTTTATTACTGATAATCACATCCTCACAAAACTAGGTACTGTAGCCACTTCAACTCGGAAGAGACAAGAGGGCAATGCTTCTTTCGAAAAAGTGCTAGTTCCAAATGAAAAGATGGATCCTATTGTTGCCTTCAGCAAACCTCCTCCATTACCACCTGTTTTTGGACCATTAATTGCTCTCTCGTTGTTTGAAATGTGGTCGTGCCATGACGGTGATGATGACTGACTGTTGATGTAAAGCTGCAATCTCTGCTGTTGGTGTTTATGTAAATAAAAACTTTTGTGAGTGCATCCTATCCAAAATACTTATTTAGAAAATGTAATACTATGTTTAGTGCAAAAGCAAATAATCTTGCAATGGGTTTCCAGGCTCTGATGTAGCCTGCAAGAAGTGGGTTGACAAGAGGGGCCAAAAGCCTGCTGTAAATTTTTGAACAGAATTGCATTATGACATGAGGACTCTTTAGCAACCCTGCAGAAAACAAAGCATAGGTGTAGTTTAATGCTATTAGCTATGAGTTTGATATTAATGGAAGTTTTGTTATAGTTTAATAAAATTTCACCTACATTCTGCAGCTCTTGGGAAATCATCAAATATTGCAGTCACATTCTTTAACAGAGTCTGTATTCATACATGGAACAAAGAGCGCATAAAGAAGAAAACAAAGTTGTTAAACCATGTAATATAATTGGTTAGAAAAAAAATGTTCTTTAGCCTAAAAGATTTAGGAAATGTTGAGAAAAATTTATTTTGGGTGATTACCAGAACAATGCCTCCTGGTTTGATGGGTGATTCTGTCACAACCAGAGCTTTCCTGTAGCAAAGCATAGTGTTTATTAGAGAGACTCTTGTTTTCTTACGGATTTTGGGGGCCAAATATGTTTTTAAATTTGGTTATTACTTGATAATAAGTCTGTCGTCTTTGTGAGAACATTCATAGAAGCTGCATCCTCTGGTGAAGGGTATCTGGATCGTTTTCCATTCTGCATGGTAGAGAATTCTCATCAATCTGTTAAATTGTTATGAAACAAAATACATTTTAATGCTTGACAATGTCTGATGATTATAATTTTTACCTAAGTGCCAATTCACCCCTGCTGTCATTTCATCATCTTCACATACATGTTCAATGATGAACTTCATATTCTCGCCCATGCCTGCTGTAAGTTGTCGAAAGAAATGCATAACCTCCTTCAGTGATACATTATAGGCTGTGTTAATTGGAAGAATCAAGAAATGTATTTGTTAGATTTAAAGGGAGTCTATGAAGAATAAGAAGAGACCCTTTTCCCTTGCATTGGTTGAAGGAAGGAGCAGTCTTCGAAGTGACAATCCTCCGAGATATAGCCATCTAGTTCCTTCAGCTTCTTGTCATTGATGCATGTATAGAATTGCTTGATCATATTGGACGGAGAAGAACCCCATTTCAAGTCGAAAGCAGCAGCCGCTGACACAACCAAGTTGACCCATCTTTTGTTGAACGATTTGTTATTTACCTGTTTTCTTAAACATGCTACTTTTTGTTCCATCTTCACGTTGCTCAGCATTAATTGACACGACCCTTTAAAGGGAGAGGAGGCCCGAGTGAGTCCAGCCACTCCTTTGAGGGAGATGGTCTGCCGTGGGAGCTGGCCAGGGAAATTGACAGCAGCAGCCATTGTCTATTCACGTAAGAAAATGGTGATATTGAATGTAGAAAGGATTATAAGAATGAGCCAAATATGAGAGAATCGAGCAAAGAATAAAGTAGCATGTTTTGTGCCTTGGCAGGAAATCAAAGAATGTTCTCCTAGTGTTACCCATGATGATGCAAGCTTGAGCCGAGGAAGCTCTTAGCCCCGTAAAGTTTGTGAAGAATCTCCAAGACTAATTTCCACCCATATTCGGGCTGCGAAAACACTCACCCACTTTACGTAGTTTAAGCATTTTGAGGCCTCTCTTGGAATAGATTCCATTTGAAGGCAGACTATCAAACCTGAATGCTTTCATTTGGAATGTTGGAAGACAAATTTCCTACAGTGAATGTATGTATGGAGATGTTAGTTGTACAAGAAGCTGAAAAACTTGGCAAAAACATAATTCTTCAAGCTTAAATATTCAGTTCCATTTATACCTCTAATTCAGAATCACTTAATTTCCACTTTCGTATTTCACTATGATTACAATTTAGACCTGGTCAATAACACAATCGAGGAATAAATCAGGTGTCTCGAGACATAAAGGGAATAGCCTGCAGCATGAACTACCACCCTTTCCAGTTTGGGAATAGCCTACAGCACGAACTACCACCCTTTCCAATTTGAAGGTTCTAATTGTAGAAGTGGTTAATGGGAAGGGAAATGACCACTTGTTTTGCAGTTTTTGATTCAATATGCCCCTGGGTTTACCTACGAAAATAGAGATATCTCAAAGTTCCTTGTGCAAGGCCAGCAATGTGGGGTGGTTCCGTCGTTTAGATAGCTCATGGTCACATAGCATGTCTGGTTTGATCCTTGTCATCATCATAGCTTGTGTTTGGTATCCAACCTACTCGTTTGTTTTCATCGTGATATTGTTTATTGTTACGTTGTAAAAATATTTAAAAAAAAGATTAAATTTTTTTTCTTAAATAATATTTTTTTGGTATTTTTAAATCATTTTAATGTATTAATATTAAAAATAATTTTTAAAAAATATATATTATTTTAATGTATTTTAAGTGAAAAATATTTTGAGAAGCAATTATTACTACCCTTCTAAACAAGCCAAAAAATGATATCATATGTTATATGCCTTTTCTTTTGTTTTCTTTGGGAGGGGGCAGGGTACTATGACTTGAATTTTCAAAATTTTCATAATAGTAATGTATTTGATCTTCCAAAAAACAACATATTTGTCCTCTACCTTGTCTTCAATTTGCCTCAATTTCAAGTTTGTTCTTGAAGTGGTATCTCATTCAAATATTTCTAATTGCAACTGGAATTTTTTTTATTCAACTGTAAAAAATATTCTCCTCAGTTTAGGAGTAACCAATTCGCTTCCCCATTTTCGTTGCCACAAAAAAGAGTTCAACATGCATTAAACATTTACGTTAAGCAGATGATATGATTTGGAACCTAGATAGAAAATTAGCATGGAGGAAATGGGTGTCATACCAACCATAGTGCGCGTTAGAAACAGAAAACGGGCTTTGTAGCAAGAATTGGTGGTTAGGAGGCAAGCCAGAGGAATTGTTGTCTTGCACGAGGGTATAGGTTGAGCTACTGAAGATTAATGGTATAGTGTTTAGCATTGACAATTGAGCTTGCCATTTTCTGTTCTTTTCCTGTTCCCTTCTAGCACCTGTATTTTTATTATTATTATTATGCAAATAATGGGAACGGCGTGTGCATTTCCTTGTTGGAAGACAGATTTAGAGCATGGCCAATAGAAAAGGATGAATTGCTAAGGATTAGATTTAAACTAGGGTACATAATTTGAAGAAATAATAAAACCTCTGAATCTCCTAAGTTAAGGGATCACTAGAGCATAATGCAAAGCAATTCTGTCAAACACTTGACCTAGGCATTAAGCACATATTTTGAATTCCCAGACAACTTACCAACAACTTCCTCACAGAAATAATCTGGCTAACATTTGCTCACTCAGCTTACCTGGAAAAAGGATCAGAATCAATGAATTTTTAAGGACACTAATTGTTCATCAACGTGGACACAATGGAGAGACATTAACTCGGATTAGCAAGAAAGTAAAAAAAAAGAGCAGCGAGAGAAAAGAATGAAAACAAAATGGTTCGCAAAGTGTCTGACTACATATTGTTATCCTCTACATCAAATAACAGAGATCAGCATTACCATAGTAATCTAACCTCCAGGATGGCATGATCTGAGCCAAATATCAACGTCCTGTCCCATTTTTTATTTTTGATGAACGGCATAATGCACCCTGCTCTAATTAACACTGAGGACATTATTTACACTAGCTATTAAAAACTGTTATATATCTCCCTTGCTGTAAATTTTACATGTACCTCACAGCAACTAGAACCACTCGTTCATTTTTCAATATGAAGACATTGTATTCTAGAAGAGTTGACATGAGGGATAAAGAAGATTTTCAGTGTTTTAGTGCATTTAATCATTAGACACTCATTTCAAATAAAGAATGGATTGAGCGGAAATGCCTTTGAAGTTATAATTGAGGACACCTGATTGGATAGAAGTATTTAACAGTTCACTTCTGAAATGAAAAAACCAAGGGGTATTTGTTGGGTCCATAGATCCAGAGAGAAGCACCATCTTGTTCCGGTTCCATGGACACTATCATTTGTTCATACAACCTTATTGACTCCGCATATATTTCTTTACTTTGAGGATGTGAGGTATCATTAGCCATAAAGCGATGAATTGATCTACCAACTTGAATCCTGCTAGAACCAGAATATTCCTTGAAAGAATTTTTTTTCCTTCATCCCTTTTCTTAATCTTCCAACAGCATTCCACATACCAACTGAAGCATAGAGATTTGATAGAAGAACATAAGCAGATTCGTTTTCAGGATGCATCTCAAGAAGGTTGCTTGCCACAACTCTTCCCAGCTCAACATGTCCATGGATGTTCCAGGCAGACAGAAGATTTTGCCATATATGAACATCAGATTGAATAATATGATCTATGGTTTTCTTGGCATCTTCCAGGAAATCTACTCAACCAAGTAGATCAATCATGCAAGCATAATGTTCTAAACGTGGGACAATTCCATGAAGTTCGAACATAGAGTCTTAAGTAGTAACACGCCTCTTTCACGAGCCTTCCATGGCAGCATGACTAAAAACACCAAGACAAGTTGTCCCATCAGGTTCTCTTCCAAATTGAGGCATCTTGTTAAAGAGATAAAAAAAAATTGTTGACAGAAACCATGCTGGACAAATCCCATCATCATGGCATTCCAAGCAGCCAGGTTGTGCATAGATGAACTCCTGAATGCTTTCTTTGCTTCTCCTATGCTGCCACACTTGTAATAAATGTCAATAACAGAACTTTCAACATAGCTATCTTGATCAAATACAGTTTTTAGTGATAGGGTATGGACTGCTCTTCCCTGTTGCATATCTGTTATACATGCTTCAAGGACAACACAGAAGGCATTTTTAAAGAAATGACTCCGTTGTAAGTGATGGAATCTAGGAACCATTTTTAAAATTCGTCTAATTTTCTTTCAACTTCTTATATTTCAGGTTCTTGAGGGTAACAACACAGAAGAAATCTATTTTGGGCCAAATATGAATTAACAGTTCAAAAGTCTCTTGATGTTAAAAATGCTGGCGCGGTAATTGAAGTCTGAATATGCGCCATAGCACAATTTTGCTTTGACGGGCGGCCAACACAACAATCCAAGTTGTTAAAATGCTGGTCAGCCATTTCCTTCTGGCGCCAAATTTTCTGCCAAGCGATTTTGTTTAGAATGGCAACGGGTTTATAATATTATTCTTTCTTTCGCTATCGTTCCGTTAGGATCTGCCTCTTAACTCAGGCATGTTCAGATTTGGGCCCATCAAACCCGGGTTGGATCTCGGATGATGTTTTTTTGTTTTTTACTATTTTTAATAATAATAATAATAATAATAATAATAATAATATATGTATAAAATACAAGAAAAGGACTACAAAGCATATATTAAACAAACAAAAACTGAATCTATTTTTGAATTATGCTTCCTACACCATGACAATTTATAGTGTTAATCATCTCCTCGTTTCATGATAGATTCTGCATTTATTTATTGATGATTAAAAAAAAGTTCTTTTTCTTTGGTTTATAATTTTAATTAAATTTTAGTTGAGAATTGAGACTTTAAAAAAGTTTATGTTTTTCTTTCTTTTGATAAATGCATTTTTTATTTGATAAAAATAAATAAAAACTAACTTTATACGAGGAATTTATGGAATTAACACGTACAAAAGTTAATGTCAAAATCAAAAGTTTGAAGAAGGATGATGATTTCATTGGATTGTCATTGTTCTTGCAATTTACAATGAAAAAAATAATAATAGCTATCAACACAAAATGGATTTTATATGTAGTTGCGAGTAGTGTTAAATATAGAATTGATTGATGCATGTAAAGCATAAACACAACACAATATGGATCATATTTGACATGATATAGTTCCCTGAAAAAACAATATAGAACAGCATGCAAGTAAGTAGACACAAGAACAAATTAATTAATCTATATAATATCAAAAATAATTTAATGTCTTATGCATGCGCCAACGGTGGCCAACAGTGCTAGCCCACGGGACATGGGCTTAAAGCGAGTTCTATGTCTATAAACACAGCACCTTGTATAAAACGACACCACAAATACAGTGGCTGTCACCACTCTATAGTTTACACGTCAAAGTTCAAGCAGTGAGATTGTCCCACCCAATCTAACCATAACCTTTGACAAAATCCCAAGTGAAAGGCGGGAGAGACGGATGTATCTCCTTTTAGACGTAACGTCTCAAAAAAACTCTTTTCTTTTAAAATATATATATATATATATATATATATGAAAACATTTGATTGATTTCCAGCTGCTGTTAATTGATTTCCAGCTCCTGTTAGCGACCTTTGTTGTAATCCTCACGTTGTCTTTTCTCTGATATTCATGATTAAAAATATATTAAAATAATATTTTTTTATTTTTTAAATTTTATTTTTAACACATTTAAAATAATAAACAAACCAAAAATATTTTTAACGCAAAATCAGTAACACTCGAATCCCTCCGAAAGCTGGCCGACACACGACACAACTCAATTAAATATTATTTTTAAAAAAAAGTTGAAGGTCAACGGGATTTGACAAGTTTTGGGCATTGGTGAGCGCTGTCACTGCTTCTCTCTTTCCATCACTGTCAACGTGGCGAGTTTTCTTCTCTTTTGTGGGTTCCAGCTTAACAACTTCTCCCAATCAGGAACTAGTAGTGATTTTTTATCACGCGGACATGTTTGCACTTTGCAGTGTATAAAATAAGCAGATAAATGGTAATATAAATAACTTTATTATAAAGTAACTTTAGCTATGGATTATTATGCCCTCGAAGTTCTAATAAAAGACAGGTCAATTGTACGGGAGGAGTCAACAGTCCTCCTAGCAAAAAAAAAAAAAAAACACCAATTGTAATTTTTATTGGGAGACCCGAGTGATTTTCGGACTAACCATCAACAATTTCCCACAAATTACTAAAAACCACGATTCTTCGGGCTCCAGTTTTGACTCGGAACACATTAACATGCACACGGCATACAGTTGGGTGCTGTTGGGCTTTAAAATTATATTTAATTTGTTCTTGAATATATTGCAAATTGATAACCTAATTCATTCAAATTTTTTTAATAAGATCCATTTGATGTATCAAATTATTTTAAATTCTTTTATAATATTTTTTAAAATGATATTTTTTTATTTTTTAAAAATTATTTTTGAAATTAGAGTATTAAAATGATCTAAAAACATAAAAAAATATTAATTTAAAATATTTTTAAAATATAAAAACAAACAAGACAATACACAATCTCCAACATCACCTAAATTAATGTTAATGACTCGCTTCTATATTTAAAAATCACACAATTGTTGACATGTCATTGTGTAGGTTTTTTTTTTTTTTTTTTTTGGCTAAAACATTGTTTTTAAAAGAATTAAATTTTTATTTAAAATTTAATTTTTTAATATTTTTAGATTATTTTGATGTATTAGTATTAAAGATAAATTTTAAAAAATAATAATATTATTATTATTTTAATATTTTTTAAAATAAAAAAATAATTTAAAAATTAATAACCGTAAAAATATCAAACTCGCTATTAGTTTTCTTCGGCGGAGAACCATGTGGGGTTGGCGTGAGCAAGGTATATTTTACAAAAATTATTGAACTGATGTGTAAGGTGATGTAAATTCTTATCATAAAAAGTTACTAGATAGAAAACAAAACAATAAATGAAACATATTGAAATTTGACAAATATTTTTACTTTACACTAAATTATTTTCATTGTAATATTTATTTATTTATTAGAATTTTATAGGTTTCGAGAAGTTTTGGACTAGTTCAATGTACTTTACAATAAAACAAGCACGAGCTTGGAATCAAGAGATTTGTTTTTTCTGTGGTTTCAGGTTCGAGCTTTATAGTTGTTCATATGATGGCCACTTGAGACTTACATGATCGTTAACTTTAGGGCCTGTGGGATTATTCAAGGTACACACAAGCTAACTCAAACACCCACATTAAATTATATAAAAAAAAAAAAAAAGCACAAAGTTTTTGGATAGTTCAGTATAAAATTAAACATTCTAAATATTTCTTTAAAATTACAGTATTTTTAATTTTTAAAAATTTTAACCTATAGCAAATTTTATTATCTTTCGCAACACAAGGCATCAAAATTATTTTGAGGGATTGCTTTTATTTTTTCCAAGTTTTTAACCTATAGCTGCTGCCTAAGTTGACGAGGCTTTATAGAGTACCAATGATGATCATTTTCCTTTCCCTTTCTTTAATTACGTTGGATTGATAATTACTGTTCGTACCTTTCATGCCACCTAATAAAGTAACACTTCCTGTAAGGAAGCCATACTTCGGTTTCTATCTATAGAAGACAGATATACGGTAGCTTTATCGACAGCAGCACTCTTTCCTTAAGGAACGGGTTTCGGGTTTGACTCTTCAAGGCGGAAAGAATACGTCTGTTTGTGTAGTATATTTTACAATAAAATATTTTTAAAAGTTGTTGTTTTTGTTTTTGTAAAAAATATCTTTTTATATTTATTTCTCATAAAATATCTCCCAGAAAATTAATTAATATAAAATATTTTACTATTAACCTTTAAATTAATTTATTTATTAAAAAATATTTTTAACTTATAAAATTTTATAAATAATTTATAAATAATAATTCATTTACAATATCATCTGACTATTTCAACCGTTATCTTTATCTTATTGTTATTTTCATCTAATTTTTCATTATTATCATCGTGTCATCATTATAATTTCATTACCACCTTCACTGAACAAATATTTACTTGTATTTCTGATTTTGTATTTCTGGTTGACACATTATTTAACTTTGAAAATATATTTATGGTTTAAAAAATGATTAGTTAAAGGTAGAGAGCATAATATAATTTTAAAAAAAACATGTATTTTAGGTGAAAAATATAATTACAACGTTGACACGTTTTCCGTAATTTTTTTGTTCAAATGATCAATGTTTTTCCGACCCACTTTTTTTATATCAAGACTAAAATCTTTTTTATTAGATTTCAAGATAAATTATTTACCCTTAAATCCATATAGTTAAACAAAGAATGTTTTTTTTCCTCTTCAATTGTTTATGGAAATTTTTAATTTTTCATGAAGGTGCAATTGACTAGTTTCTCATAATATATTTTGTAGATTAAAGTCTGTTTGAAAGTTTAATAGAAGTATTAAAATAATATATTTTTTTTATTTTTAATATTAATACATTAAAATTATATAAAAAAATACATTAAAAAATATTAATTTAAAACTAAAAAAAATTAAAAATTTAAAAACATAACTGGATTATAATACCGAAAGATGTCCATGGTTTTCTCAAGTCGGTTACCTGTAGCTAGCTTTTGGAGGACCAGACACGCAAGACAACGACCCAGGCAAGATCACTTTCCACATCTTCTGTTCACACGCTTCGAACAACCAAGCCACCCCCAAAAAATTTAGTATTCCCTCACAAAACATGCAATTTTTTTATTTAATTAAAAAAATAATTTACGAGTAATTTTTTGATAATAAATTTTCATATAAACCGGAGTGTCAATGTATAAATACTAAAATGTGGATTTTATAAGATTTAAATGATTGGTTTCCATGGAAAAATAAATTACCATATGTATTGGTATGGGAATTTTATATAAAAAATTAATTTTAAAGAATTAATTTTAAGTTTAATGGGAATATCATCCATTTTTTTTATATTAAGATTAAAACTCATCTAATAAATTATTTACATCTTAATTGGTATATTTTATGAGAATAGTGTATTTCAAATAAGAAAAAATAATGTGGGAAAAAAAACCTAAATACCCATTTACACACCGTACATTTAAAACAACAACATGATCATCAAATCCAATACAATCAAAGTGTTTAACTGCCTTCCTCGTTTAAGGAAAAACAAAAGCATTGCATCTGTCTTGCATTGAAAAACTTAAGTATACTAAGTAACGCTTGGGAACGCGGCTGTGGCTGTGTTTCTAAAAAATTTAAAATTTTTTTTTATTAAAATTTAATATAGTTTATATGTTTTGGATCGTTTTGATGTACTGATATCAAAAATAATTTTTAAAAAATGTAAAAACATCATTGGCATGTATTTTAGTACGAAAAGTTATTTGAAAAGCACCCGCAACCACACTGCCAAACACGCTCTAAACCTTGTAAATACATTGTATGTCTTGCATTGGTCCTCCGGGGTTGAAAAAGCTTGCCCTCGAGTTTAGATTACCTTGTCTCGATTTTGTAGATTTCCAATCGACTTTCAACCTCTCTCTCTTTTCTTTTTTTTGTTATGTTTCGGATGTATAAAAATTTTAAACATTAATTTCAGTCTCTTTCATCTTAAACTTGTACAATAAACAACAATTAGTAAATTATTTCATTTTAATTTGCTTATATAATAATAAATTACAAAACTTAAACTTACTTCATTGATACATGTTATGTTTGCATAATCCTTGAAAACATTTATATTTGTGATAATAGTAAGCTTGTAATCAAAATAATTAATGTAGTTTAAAACAATATTTTTCTTTTTTTGAACACCTTTTATGTTTTATTTGCATTTAACCTTTAAGTTATCAACGAGATTACTATTAATGATATTATTACCATTCAGAGGCAAAACCAGAACATTAGGTATAAGGGAGGGGGGATTAGAAACAAAAATTTAGAGGGGGAAAAAGTTAAGATTTACTAATTTTAGAACTAAAATCTATAACTATTCAAAGGGGAGGCATGGGGAAAAAATATTTTTTGCACTAAGGACCTATTAGCCACCCCTTGCCTCCACTTTTGTCACTGTTATTATTGACATTGTATATGATATTATTATCAACATAATCATCATCAAAATAAATATTGTAAGTTGATGGAAGATATCAATTCATATCTATTACATCATAAAATAAAATTACTGAAATCTCAACAATACTCATCTCAAGAAAGAAACTGCATGTTATGTTTATGCCTTTAAAGCATATTTTCAAAACTAGCCATGAATTTGTGATTACTTTTCTCGTGCTCCTCTTTTGTTCTTTCACCGCTGTTATTTAAATATAACAATTCTTCAATTGCTTCTGCAACTCTATTATCATTAACTAATATGTTAATTTTGTAATCTGTCTTTACATGTTTCTTATAACTGGTTCTTGAACATCTTTTTCCCGGGAGAGAAACACCTCATCCCTTTTACAAGAGCACGTCTTATTCTATAATCACTCATTCCATTCATAGTTATTCAACAATACATAACAGCTAACCACTAAGAATTGTTAAGTTTCAATGCCAACTGACGCATGCGAGAATAATATAAGAAAGATAATAAATACAAGCAACACAAAATTTGTCGAATAGAGTTACTACACGAAGACCATAATTTTTTTAATTGAACATTTCTTCTTTTTTACTCATTAAATAAATCAAAATATCAACCTAAATAAACTATAAAACTTGAAAATAAAAGAAAAATAATAAAAACTCTAACAAAATAAAAATTATTAGATATAATAAAAAATAAAATAACTACAAAAAATTTCTCAAAAACCCAACCCATTCACCAATTATGTCATTGTTAAATTAAAAAAACACATGATATATACGGAAATAAAAATAAAAGCAATATAGCATTTGTTTATATAATTAGTTTCTGAGATTACAGTGACAAATTTTTTTTATTTAAAAATATTTTTTTTATTTTTTAACATCTAAAATTATAAAAAATAAATTAATTTAAAATAAAAAATATCTTTAAAAAAAAACTTTTTGAGAAAGTGGCTCTTTACTGAGTGAGAGTGTGCACCCTGGCAGCTCTGCATGGTCTCTCAGTCTAATCCGATCTTTACCTTCTCTCCTCTGCTGTAATTGAATTCCCTTATCCCCCACCTCCCAAAAATTTTACCTCACTTTCTTTCGCCTTCCCTCATTTTCTCTTTCTGGGTTTTAAGTTTTCACATTGATTTATATATTCATTCAAGTCCCTCAATTTCTTTTCTCGCTAGATTCAAGCTCCATTTTCTCTCCCATGCACCTGTATCTCCCCAATCTAGCAAAAAACCCTCCTAGATTCTCCTAAATTTAAAATCTTTCAACTCACATTTCTTTTGCTTGTTAGCTGTAAAAAGTAGCTCACAACCTCAAAACCAAAAACAAGACAAGTGTTCTTACAAAGCGAGAGAGGCAAGAGAAGGAAAAAAAGACAAGAAACCATGAAATTGAATGCCCAGAAAGATCCAGAGAAGATAATCTGGGATCAAATGAGAAGTCCGCCTGCCAACCCAATTTCTGGGCCACAAACCAGAACCTTACCAAAACTCATGGTATGGCTAATCCTCCTTGTTTCAGTCTCTTATGTTGTTTACACACTCAAGCTTGTTTCAACTTCACGTGCTTGCAATGATGAACCCTTCACTACAAATCATCATCTTTCTGCAATTTCCCACAACAATTCCTTACCTTTGAGTCAAAATCACACATCTCTAGCCATTCACAGAAGAGAAAATCACGAACCCCGTCAAGAAACTGGGTTACAACACATAGTTTTTGGTATTGCAGCGTCTGCAAAGTTATGGGAACAGCGACAAAATTACATCAAGATTTGGTATAAACCTCAAGAAATGAGAGGCATTGTTTGGTTAGACGACAAAGTGAAGAATCAAGGAAGAGAAGACAACAATTTGCCACCAATTAAAATCTCGAGTGATACATCAAGATTTTCTTACACAAACAAACAGGGTCATAGGTCTGCAATCAGGATCTCCCGGATCGTGTCCGAAACATTGCGTCTCGGGCTAAAAAATGTGCGGTGGTTTGTAATGGGAGATGATGACACTGTTTTTATAGCGGAGAATCTTGTGAGAATCTTGAGAAAGTATGATCATAATCAGTATTATTATATTGGAAGCTTATCAGAATCTCATTTGCAAAACATTTATTTTTCTTATGGAATGGCTTATGGTGGAGGTGGTTTTGCTGTTAGTTATCCGTTAGCGAAAGCTCTTGATAAGATGCAGGATAGATGTATACAGAGATACCCAGGGCTTTATGGATCTGATGATAGAATGCAGGCTTGTATGGCTGAACTCGGTGTCCCACTCACTAAAGAAGTTGGCTTTCACCAGGTAATTGAATTTCTTGCTGTTTTTCACTGTTCTAGGTGATGTCTTTTTGTGGGTTTTGTTTGGTGTTTTTTGGTTTTGATTTCTCTGCCTTGATGGTGTTAACAAATTGGGAGTGTCCAGTTTACTATACAAACCCAGTGGCAGGTGGACGCCTTAGAACGCTGGATTCTTCTGTTTTTTGATTATTTGCCGATATATCGGCCGATATTGGTTGCGTGAAGTAGCTAGGCGATGGAGCTAAATGGCGCACTTAATGCTAACTGTTTTTTTTTATTACAAAAGAGAGGCTCGAACATAAGACCTCTTCTTGGGGGAGGGGACCCTACTGCTTGAGCTACATGCTCATTGGCAATGCTAATTGTTGTTCAGCAGGATTTTTTCCCTTTTTACATTTTGAAGTCTTTTTATTTCGGGCAATTTCAGGGAGATGTTAATGGACATTGAATTGTGAACTGTGAATTGTGACTCGTGAGGTCGGCCACTTTATTCTAGGTGCCAAATTTGGTCCATAAACTCTCGAGTCCTGAGTTTCAACCCTAATTAACTCAATAAGATGTCTTGTCCATTGATGAGTTTGTAAGGTGTCGGATTGGATCCCACGTGTACTATGGACTTGGACCTAGTTTTGCCCCTCGCCATGCCTGTATCACTATCTGCATGCATTCTGAGTTCGTGTATGTCACACTCGTTTAACCAGAAAGTGGACAGAAAATTCTGCTGATTTTGCTGGGGAGACTGGGGAAACTCGTCTTGATATAGGGTGTACATATTTGCTGATTGTAAAAGAAACCACATAATTAGCATAGTATGTTCGTGGGCTATGCCCTCTAATGGGGCATCTTTGATATTGTTGGCACAAATTTCTTATAGTGGACAATAGGCAGTTTGTTTTGATGTCTGGCAATCTAGGAAAAGTTTATAAAAAATAGTAGGCCATATCAAGAGAAGATAACTTTTTAACCACTTTCAGGCTTTTCTTGTGTGGCAAATTATGGGACAAATTGTGCTGGCAATTGCGTGCATATGGTGTGCTCCATGCAATTTTAAAGGGTTGCTTGGACGCAAAGCACTGTCATTAGTGAGACAAAATTCATTATTTGAATCAGGAGCTCAATAATAGCTGCTTGATTTGTATGGTTCTTGACATCTTGTATAATTTGTTTTGCAAAATGTGGAATGAACTCCAATTGATGAAGCTAGTTGACAGGAAAGAGGGCTTATCCACTCAGGGGCATTGATTATATTTATATTGTCCTTCTATGTTTTTATGAAATTTTTAGTTTCTGAAGTATGATCCTTGCCATTGAAATAGTGATTCTAATATTTTGTGTTGCCTGTCAGTATGATGTGTATGGGAACCTGTTTGGACTCCTTGCAGCGCATCCTGTTACACCCTTGGTCTCGTTGCATCATCTTGATGTTGTTGAGCCCATTTTCCCGAATGCAACTCGAGTTCAAGCCCTTCGATGGTTAACAGTGCCAATGAAGCTTGACTCTGCAGGGTTAATGCAGCAATCCATTTGCTATGATAAATCCAAGAGGTGGACCGTTTCTGTTTCATGGGGCTTTGCAGTTCAAATTTTCCGAGGGGTCTTTTCACCCCGCGAGATAGAAATGCCTTCAAGAACATTCTTGAATTGGTACAGAAAAGCAGATTACACAGCATACGCATTCAACACTCGTCCAGTCAGCCGAAACCCTTGCCAAAAGCCCTTCGTGTTTTACTTGTCAAAGGTCAAATTTGATTCTTCACTTAACACAACAGTGAGCGAGTATTCCAGGCATTACGTCCCACATCCTGCATGCAAGTGGAAGATGGCCGATCCTGACAAAATTGAGACAATTGTGGTTCACAAGAAGCCTGATCCTCATTTATGGGATAGAGTAAGTAGCTCTAATTTTGTTTACTTCGTCACTAGCACCATTAAACTTGTATTTGATAAAATCCAGAAAGAGTAACATGGGGGCACTGTGGCTTTGTTTGTGCATGTAATTCGCAGTCTCCAAGAAGAAACTGCTGCCGTGTAATGAACTCAAAGAAGAAGGGAAGTGTCATGATTAATGTGGGTGTCTGCAGGGATGACGAGATCAGTGAAGTATAGGGGGGAGGGGGTAAGTGAAAAGTTTCAAGATAGGAGCCGCTTCCCTTCTTTCCCTTTCAAATTCTTGGTTCTTTAATTTATTTCTTTAGTTACCAATTTTGTACGTGTAACTGTATTCCAGTGTAGCCCTTTCCAAAGAATCATTAGAAAAGAAATATGTTCATATATAAAACACTGTGGCTTACACATTTTATAGATGTGCTAGATGTAGTTTTCAATTACTTGATTTATTTTTAGAGGCTAAGGTATAGCCTTACCAAAAGGCGTGTGCTGCCCTTAATTCTATCAAAATCTATCATGATTCTTGCTTGTACCTACAGTATCCTTGTTTCCCTTGGACAGAGCATATGGCATAAATAAACACAGGGAAATAGTAATTTATGACAGAAAGTTGACAATGGGATCAATTTGAGCACAGCAGCATCATGTCCCCATGTGCATGCAATACATGGTGCCTTACCATGTTCCATCAGAGATCAGATGGATCTCTTTTAACTTGATATAACCATTTCTACCTCTCCAAAAATAACTCCAGTATCAAGGTGCTAGTGAAGCATGAGGGTAGGAATGCAAATGGCAGCTGATTGGCTTGTTAAAGCAGCAAGGAAAGCTACGCCTTAAACTTGGTAAAACATTTCCCAGTGCAATGAAATATCACCAAAAAAATAAAAATGGGAGAAATATTCTTAAAAAACTCTTGTAGAACTGGAACATAATGGTATAGAGGTGGTTGGAAAGTCTGGTAAATGCAAACACTTCCTCTCTTTTTATTTTTCTGAATAAAAATAAGTAATAAATAAATAAAATGTATGGAATAATGGTTGTCGGAAAGTTTGGCCATTAAATATAAAAGAAACCACAAGATTCGAAGCTTTTATTGTTCATTTACTGTAACTCTACTCTTCATTTCCCTGTTCACGTTAATGTTCATAGCTCATTTTTCCTTTCAATTCCTTGAAATTGTAGCGTTCTTACATTTCAATCACCAATTTTAATTTCTTTTCATTTAGGTCCTTCCAACTCTTGTAGAACTGGAACATAATGGTACAGAGGTCGTTGGAAAGTCTGGTAAATGAACATTTAATGCGGATAAGAAAATTTCCTCATGAACATTTAATGCGGATAAAAATATTTATTTTATTATTTTTTAATGTGAATTTTTATATGATTTTTCTCACATTTTAAATTTTTAAATTTTTTTATATAAAAATAATTAATTTATAATTTTTTGGAACTTGCTTTTAAGATTATGATAAGTTTTAATTTAAAAAATAATACTTCTAATAAAATAATTCATGCTTTTGTTAAAAGAAAAAGGAAACCCATGAATATGAAAAACAAGTTTTTGATTAGAGAGAAATATTTTTAGAATGTATTTTAAATCAATATATTTTTTTTCTAATTTTTATTTTAACTGCCTTAACTTTTCATTCAATAAACCATAATGCTAATAAAAAATATGTTTTTAATTAAAAAAAATACATGAATGAAAAGAGAGAATTTTGACTGAAAAATACATTTTTTCTTCATAGTTTGAATTTTTTTTTATGAATATTTGTTTTTATGGCTTCACAATTAAATAAAAAAATTTAAAAGTTACCCACTTAATTAGATAAAAAATTATTATGTGCATCTATTTTTATCTACAATGAAGATAACCTTCCTGTTTTAATTTTTAATTAGTAATAACCATTTTTTCTCTATGATTTAAAAATTCATATATTTTTCAATTTCATTTTATAAAACACAAACACCGTCTTTTTAGTTCTTAATTTAAAAGTTTTTAACATATCCACAGCTCTACAACCTTTTTCTCTTGCATTGCAAATTTACCTTTTAATTCTACTCGTAGCATGGTGTGGAGTGCGGTGACTGGTAAGAAGCTTTGGATTCCTGTTTGACCCTTCAATCATGTCATCCATGGCATTTCCTCTTTTCCTTTTAGTATTACTTTTATTAAAATAAAAACAAAAACTAAAAGAGCCATGGATATAAATGCACCGTCGATTGCAACTAAAATTAACTTTTAAGATAAAATAAATAAAAACACATATATAAAAAAAGATAATATCGATAAAATATTTGTATGTACATTTATTTTTTTTTGTATTAAGAAAATCAATTTCTCATATATAATATTTAATTAGTGTTAATAATAATTATAAGTTTATATATATTTTTTAATTTGTTTTATTAAATATAAACACCATTTTCCGTTTCTCAAACATAATTATCGAAGACGTTTTTTAAAGGCAACGCGTTTTTTTTTTTGACGTGATAAATTAACTTTAGCATCTTATCTGCAGCGTTGTGCGAAATATTCAGGAATTGACACAGAGCTCACCACAGGGTCCCTGACCTTTAGTTTGAGAAGTGCTCAGTAGGAAATTGGAACAGTCTCCGATTTCAAAGGCGAAGCCGAGGCAAGAGCTATACCTTCTGGAACCCCGACATTAAAATTTGATGTGGTGTCGCGGCTCTAATAAAAATTGGTTATAATTTAATTTTTTAATTTGTTAATATTAAAATAAATTTTTAAATAAAAAAAACATTCTAAAAAGAAAAATCTATAACAATTTAAAAAAACATTATATGGAGCATGATTGAGCCTCTCGATCAAAGAAAGAGCCTATAGCGGGGCAAGGGACCGATTGATTCCTTATTTATTTATTATTGTTTCCTGTTGCTTCCGAAGGGCGCATTTTAAATGGGCGCAATATTTTTCGCCGGAAGGATGGAAGCAAAGAGATAACACTAAGTGCCTGTTGGATTGTGCAGGGCCCTTTTTTTTTATTATTTATTTATTGGATGACTCGTTGATTCAATATCTTTTAATATTTTAAATAGCATCTGGCTACCATTGTAGAACCCAAAAAAAAAGCAAGATTTATAAAAAAAAAATAAAAAAAAAATTTAATAATGATATATGATTCTATATATCTTAGCTGACCAATGATAGATAGAATATAATATTATTTTTTTAATATAGTTTGTATTAAAAATTAAAATTAATAGTATAATAACTCAAAGGACCGGTCTGATAGGTCGATTTAGGACCGAACTCACTCGAGGCTAAGATTGGTTTAGTTTTTTTAAAAAATAAAGATAGAAATGCCATGACCAAACTCAATAAAAAACTCAGTCGATCCACGACTCGATCAATCCAAGGTAAAACCTGAGTAAAAAACTCATTAATTTTTTTTTGAAAAACAATTTGGTCAAAATAATATTGTTTTGATCCTTTAAAAAAAATTGAGATTAACCTAGGTTGACTCTCTCAACCCGTGACTAGGATCTTGTCCTGAGTTGACTATCGGGTCGAGTTTTAAAACTATAATAATAATTATTTTAGAAATTAAAAAATATATATATTTTAGATACATTAGAGATAAATTTATATCTCCTTCTATTCATGTTGTCTGTCTTTTCTACACTGAAACAATAAACATACATTAACTTAATAATTTGATGTATTGATTGCTACTATGCGCTGTGTGCCACTTTGAGACCATGCATTCTTCTTCTTCTTCTTTCCAGTGGAACCATGCATCTTGTTGAGGAATATATCACAAATCTAACCAGCACTAAAATGACAGAAACTAATCACGTGTTCTTGAAATTCAATAACCTAAAAACAAAAGGAAACATAGTCATAACACGCCAAAAGTGTCGGTCCAAAATTCACATAAAATATGTAAAATGTCAAACTACTTTTCCAACAGTGCTTTCTCTAAGAATTCATGTCCCATGATTGCAATTATTCCACCAGCTACCACCTCCAAGCTCCAACTGCCTTTTTAGACACCGCAATTTCTCAAGGTAGGTAAGATCTAGGAAGGAGAAGGGATCTTCAATTCACCGCCATGGTTTTCCCCGGAAAAAGCGCCCAGAGGAAGAGTTTTTCTCATTTACAGAGAGGTGGGTCCTAGCTATTCCTTGATCGGTGGCCCATCTCTTCCACGAGTATCATCAATTATTGTACCAGCCCATTTATGATTTCAGTATCGGATCTTTGTCCCCTCTTGCTGTGAAAAGTAACAGTATATTTTCAGGCATGATCAGTTGCAGCATAAATTCACAATAATGTATGGCGTCTTGTTCAAACCTTCTTTCTCATGAGGTATTCGATAAAGTGTGGTATAATTCTCTTGTAAATGGATGAGTAATTCTTTTTGCTGGGGAGTTTATTTCTCAAGCAAATCTCTCCATTGGGTCCGACTCATTTACAATAAATGAACAATGTTTTGGGAGTAGATGAATGAAGTATTTCCCAATTTGGTCCTCAAAACTTTATTTATTTTAAATTATATCCTTACAAGTTATATTAATGACACTATTTTTTTATATATTTTATAATAGGATGTAATTTAAATAAATTTATCCTATTAATATTTAAATAGTTATTCGATTATGGTATAGTCTTCAAATAATATTACATACGTTTATGATAACATGAACGGTTACCTTTTTAATAATTATGTATGAACTTATGTTTAGATTTTTGAAAAACTTTCCTTATAAAAAATTTAATGTGGATAAAATACTTAGTTAATTATTTTCTTGCTGTAAAGTTTTTATATGGTTTTTCTCAGATTCTATATTTTTAATAATAATAATAATAATAAGAGAGGTGGTTGCAGGGGACAACGGCATCAGTACTCAATTCATAAAAAGAGGTTAATATTAGGACTTGCTTTGATAAATTAAGGTAGTTTGAGTAGATCTTGTCAAGGAATCATCTCAACCCAATAGCTTAAGTTATTAGGTGAGGTCTCAAGATATGATTTATATTATTCTCTAACACACCCCCTCAAATGAAAGCCCTTTGGACTTGAAACTTGCACAGGCTCACTTTACCTTGTGCTTAATTTTTATCAAATAAATAGGGATGGTGAAATTCGAACTCATGACCGCTTGGTCATCAAGGCTCTGATACCATGTCAAAGAATCATCTCAACCCAATAGATTAAGCTGTTAGGTGAAGTCTCATAATATAATTTATATTATTCTCTACCAGATTTTTTTTTCTGTGTCTTGTCATTTTTCATGAGTTGTGTTTTGTTAAAAGGATTGGATGATACGATGGGAAGTAAACATTGATGAGTGATGTGTGTTGCTTAACGAAGAAATTTGACCCAATCATCCATTGTCGAGGAGAGTTTAGCATTCTAACAGACTGCATGCAGTAAAATAATAATAATAATGGGAGCACTACATTTTTGCTATTTTGTCCCTTCCTTCTCGTTATACACTGGATAGAGAGGTGGTTCGTTCTATATTATGAACTGTAAAAACAATATTCAGGTAATAATAGTATTTTTAAAAGAGAAAAAAATAATTTAAAACTCATATTATTGACTTAAACAAGTTCAATAATCTTGGTTAATTTAATAATATAAATAAAAAAAACAAAGACAATAAAAAAAGCAAATGACTAATAAAAAAAAACTCGCATTATAAAGAGATATCCTATAAATATTATTAAAATGTCTTAATAATCTTATTTGATAACAAAACAAAAATTAAATGAGAATAGGATAACTTTATGCTAAAAAAAGGAAAAAAAACTTGAAGCTTAATTATCAACAAATTACACTTTGAAGGACAAACTGAATTTTAAAAAAGAGAAAGAATAAAAAAACCTAACTCGAGTTAGTATGCCAAACTCATGGCTCTATCATGAGATCATAATAACTTCATATAGAAAAAACTAAATAAAACAATGAAGGTCAGCTCTCAATATAACTAAATGATAAAAGAGAACAAAAAAAATCAATTATAAAAACATTGAAAAAAAAACAAGAGTCAACCAAGATTAACTTAACTTAACTCGTAACTTTAGATATGAAATCAGAGTCCAAAAAAAAAAAAGCAAAAGAAAATCACAAAGTTTAAAGCTAAATAACCTAATGTCGAAGGATGTAAATGAAAAAAAAAATCAATTGGATACAAAAACTAAATGGAAATAAAATGGTGATGGATAAAATTAAAAAAAAATCAACTTTAAAAGACATTAAAAGTAAAATAAATAGCAATAAAAATAATGAAAATCACGATTGATACAAATTCAAACTGACATGACACATTTTAATTTTTTAAAGGTTGACTCAAAATTCTAGACGAGAAGAGAGAGAAGAAGAAGGGAAAGGAACAAAGTCCATCGAAGTAGAATCGTTGCGCCGTTGTGCGCGTACGCTTGATCACCAGGAAAAGAAAGTTGTGATGTTTCCAACGTAGTCGCGAAAGATGATATTTGGATGTCAGGAGACGCAACATGCACCTTCTAAAGAGTGTGTGTTTGCCACTCGCTGGCGTGGGTGTTGCACGTGCTAACTATTTTTTATTTTTTTAATATTTCTTAAAAGAATAAAATTGCTTTTCATTCATATTATTTATAACTAAAAAATCATGATGAAAATACTAGAAGTTAGTTTCACAAATTTTTTTTAAGGACAATGTAGTTATTTTATTGTGCAATTAAAAAGTTAAAAGAAAAGAAAATCCTTTGGACCCTAGTTTTTAAAATTTTAATGGTATTTAAATTATCAAATTCTTCTTCTAAAATATTAATAGAATAATTTGTCGCCCATTAATACAATAACAGTAAATAGATTTTATGGAAAAGTTAAATAATTTTATTTAACAGCAGCAAAAGTTTCATTTTACATTTTCATTCCACTGTAATATGCACGCACGGATACTTTTTTTTTAGTTTAACGTAGGTGTTCGGGCCAGCTTGCGTGTACCTCGACTAATCCCACGGGCCCTGAAGTTAACAACCATGTAAGCCTCTAGTGGCCATCATATGAGCAACCACAGGGCTTGAACCTGAGACCACAGAGAGAGCAAACCTCTTGATCCCAATCTCTTACCACTGGACCACCATCTAGATGATTTACACGCACGGATACTTTGGTGCATGCACCGAAGCATTTTAATTTTAATAATTTGTGATCGTAATCGTAATCGTAATCTTACAGGATGTCTACGTGAGATGCTGTAGAAGAATGAAAATACGGTGAGATACGGGCCATGCAAACGTGAATTGAGGTGCGACCAATAGAAAAAACCTGAATTTAAATTTTTCTAGGGTCACATCGACTGTACGCTCTATAATTGAATTGCGAGCATACATTGGTCCACTAGGTACGGTCAGACCCTTGAAAAGCCGATTTCAGATGTCGCATTATTGGCCTGGGAAGAGATTTCTTTCAAAGCTAGCCTCCTTTTTTTTGGACTATTGTTTTTATTACAAGACAAAAAATAAAATAACAGACAAGAAAATCAAGATGATCAAGAGTGGGCCTGCATGTGGTCGGTGCATGATTATAGGAGGCAAGAGAAATTTGTCCAGAACCGAGTTGGCATTTTAAAAACAAGGGGTCCTGGGCCACTGTCCTTGAACACAGCCTTGGACCTGTCGAAACAGAAAAATAAAATAAAAATCCTAGACTGTATGAGTCAGCTAGAAAAATAAATTTGTAGAACTTTTTAGACTCCTGTTGATCTATGAAGCTGAGATGCCTGAAACAAGATGGTTAATTAAGTGGCCCAAACAGACTTGGACTGGGTTTAGATAGAGCTCCAACGTCCAAGCTCCAAGCCCGAGAGAAAGTCTATATCCTACTTTTGGGCTCAATTATTGCTAGTGGTGGGATTATGAAGCCTAATATGAACCTGGTTAATTTTAGTCCTGCTTATACTTTCAACTCGACAGAAGAAGAATATAGCTTGAAATATCAAACTCATGACACACACATATCGTTTATAAGTTGCAAAATATTTCATTTGGTCCCGTAATTTTTTATTTTTACATTATTTGGTTCTGTGGTTTTGAGTTCTTACCTTTATTTTTATCATGTTTCTATCCTTAATTGCTGAGAAAAAATAGAGAAAGTTGCCATTAAAAAAAGAAGAAGAGAGAAAGACTAATCTTAGTATCAATTAATTAGTCTAGGAGATGAGAGTTCAAATGAGGTGATTTTTTTCTTTAACCATGTTTAAAAATGTAAATCATATATGGCTTGTATTTTTTTTTATTCTGTTTGATTTTTGTTTTTTAGATTAATTATAGAATGTTTTGGGGTTGAAAATAGAATTATTGAGGTTTTTATAATATATTTTAGGGTATTTTAAAATGAAAATAAATTAAAAGTAAGATTTTGAAGGTCCGAAAAACTCGAACCTTTATGTTTTGATGATCATAAACAACCAAAATATATTCATGACATCGACTCATTTAAAAAAAAGCACAGAGGCTTCGCCTTCCACTAGTCCTCCTGGATTTGGCTCTTTAGTCATGTGTTGTTGGGTGTAGGCTTTTGTTTAAGATCATGTACACTTGGGCACCCATCACTTGTTTTGCCCAATTAAATGGGAGATGGTGATTTTACCATGCCATGTTTTCTCTTATAACGGCGGGCGTATATACCTCAATACTGTAATAATTCGTAAGCTGCTCAGCAAAGCTGAAATGCACTGTTGGAGGTGTAGCAAAATCACCACTGTTAGTAGAGAAACTTTCCATCCATTACATGAATGGATCGATCCCACCAGCATGATCTGTAATTAATTAGTATAATAATTCAGCTGGATTCTTCAATAAGGAGGAGTTTCAAGATAGATATTCACAAACAGTAGAACGGACTCTTTGCCTTCAATGCATGTGTGCGCGATATAAAAAAAACATAATGCTTTTTAGCGATGTCACCTTCAGGATGAGTAGCCAGTTAGGCACACATTTTTCATAAGACAAGTAAATGATTGAAGCGGTACAGCATATAAAATGATAATCACCAACATCAGCGTCAAAGGTAATGCATGAATCACTAAAACCTTTCCCACTTTCTGTTTGAGCAAAAAGAGCATAAATTAATTGTTGTTTGTTTGATTTAATTAATGCTCTCATATGCTTAATTAACTATTGTTTAATTAATGCTCCCATATGCTTAATTAACTATTGTCCTATGCCTTTAGTAAAGTCGTTTGCAATGTTGGGTCATGCAGATTAATTACCATGCTAATGTAAGTGCTGATGTTGTTTTTTAGCTCCAGCTCCCCCCTGAGAGTTATGATGGCCTAACCTTTTTGGAAAATGCATTAATCGGTAATGCAAATTGTTCTTAATGGAGCATATATATATAATCTTCACGCATTTTGCCTAATCTTGCTCCTACATAGTTATATTTATGTAGCTCTTTAATTAATTAGCACGTGATACAAAATTAAAACCATTGCTAATGCTAAAAAATACTTCGAGCTTTTGTTACGAATCGAGAAGGCCACTACTTGTTTTCCATTGAAAAAGAGCTACTCATGTTGATTACCTCAACAAGTTCATGATCTTCAATCATGGGAATAATATTAAGGGCAGGAATTAATAAAAACCTTCCCCGGAAGAGCTGCGTTTTCCACTTGAAGGAGCATATAATCCTAGAAAATCCTCTAGCTATCACACCATGTCGAAAAGGAAGGTAAAAAAAGCACCTTTCCATCAGCAAAAGCAGTAGCCAAAGTGGACAAATCATTAAGAAAGCAATTCTTATGAGCATGAAAGATCACCTTCATGAAGATGAATTAGGGACCACCATGTATAGCAATTGTCTTAATCTCCAAAACCGAGGTCCAACCAAATTGAGTTGCTAACTTAATTTTGTCTAGCAAATAAAAAACAAATATCTAGCTATAATAAACCATTGTATATATATATAAATTTGAAATCACCACTTAAACAAGGGCTAGAAATGTTTCAATCACTCATCCTAAGTAATCATTTGATCCTGTTTGTTTTTATATTTTAAAAGCGTTTTTAAAAAAAATTAAATTTTTTTTATTTTTTCTTTGCTTCAAATTAATATTTTTTTAGTGTTTTTAGATCATTTTGATACGCTAATATAAAAATAATTTTTAAAAAATAAAAAATATTATTTTAATATATTTTCTTAATAAAAAACACTTTAAAAAATAATCGTAACCACCTTTTAAATAAAAAAAAAAAAAGAGGAGAGAAACATCTACGTACCTTCAGAAAATAAAACATGATAAAATTCTTGAAAAACTGATTCTACCCAAAAGAGGGAAGAAATACCTGAATTACCTTGCATCGATCACTTGCAATTCCAAATTAGCCTCTCATAAAATAAACAAGTTCTTAATTTCCAATGCAAAAAAAGAAAAAAAAAAGGCAAAACTATTCTAGCTATGGAACTAATGTCCACAGTATTTTTAACTAACTAGGGTAGCTTTATGTAGATACGTATGGGGTATTTATCTAAACCTAAAACTACTTAGCAACCATCACCATCCTTTAGTAAGAACTCCGGCAATATCCCCACCGAATGTCCGATCAAGCAATTTTTTTTCATCCAGCCATGTCATGCAGTAACTGAGCTCCCATCAGATTCCTGTAAGGCAAATTCTGTCCTTCACCATCTAGAAGTGAGTATTGGACTGGTTGGCAATCTTCAATATGGTCTCTAGGGTAAAATAGAGAACTTTGAGAGGCAGGAGAGAATGCTAAGCTCACTCCACTCCCTCCATGCTGTTGCAACCCTAATGTCAACGACACTCCACCACCACCATTGAAGTTCTGGTTACTAGCACTATCATTAGCATAAGAAACCCCACCCGCCGCGTGATGATTGTAAGATGAAAAGTCCAAATCCATACTACCATAGTTTCCAAAACTCTGTTGTTGGTGTTGCAAGTGGTGGCTTTGAAATGATATAGTGCTTTTGTTGGTGCCGTTTTTATCTGGGTTAGAGATAATGGAAGACAGGCATTCAGAGTCAATTCGAATGAGATGGTCCGGTGTCGGTTTTTGATCTGTTGAAGAAGGATTTTGATTAGGCTGGCCATTAATATTTTCATCAAGACCAGTGACTCCATCCGAGGAGGCCATGTTGTTGTCTTGCTCCTTTGTTTCTTCTAAATACATCTCTTCCACCATAGGTTTCCATAGCCTCACTCTTGCATTGATAAACCAATTGGATACCTATTGAAAGACGTAAGAACAAGAGGCATCATATAATTAATTTAATATCATACACATAATCATATTATAATCACATTTGTGATCATATGAGTAAAACTGTGGATCCTATGAAGATATGCCCCATCGATAATATAGATTAATTCATGTAAGATTAAAATAATCTATAGAGAGATGTGGACGTGCCTGGCTTCTCGAGAGACCAGTTTGACGGGCTAAAATATGTTTATCAACATCACTTGGGTACCTGCAAAAGGTTTGCCATGAAAAACATGGAGGTTAAGCTTGATGTGAGGCTAGAACAACATGTGTATATTACTTAACTCCTCTTGCGTGTGTGAGTGAGAGATATGGGTCCTATGCAATAGAATCAAATCCACACAAAAATTTAAAATATGTACATAGAATGAGAACTAAAATGATTGAAATAATATGAAAAAAAGGAAAAAAAAGAAAAGAATCTGATGGAGGTGGGTAGAGACTAAGAAGGTATTTGAAAGCAAAATGATTGAGACCCTTCTTAACACTTAACATATGAAAGAAGTTACTGGGGCTATAACACAACAACATGTGTTGTATTTTGTTTTTGTTTGCAGAAAACTTTGATTCTTTCATTAAATCTACTTTGTAGTGTATAGACACTAAATTTTGCAGAAGCTCAAAGATAGAGAGAGATATTTACGGATGGAGAAAATGCTCAAACAACCAAGCTCGAAGAAAGGACACAGATCTTTCGGGAAGGCCTCTTTGAGGTCTCCATGGATGACTCTCCATCATGCTCATTTGTTGAAAAGCCCTTTGTTGCCTTAAAGCTTGATCAAGAATCTTAAGCCTTGGAGTTTCACCTTTTGTTGTACCTGGTGCAACAGGATCTTTCTCTCCCATAGCTTTCTTTGTTGCAAGAATTTGAGCCACAATTCCATCTCTTAAACATCTGAAGTGCCTTGACATGGCTTTAGATGCTAAAGCTGAGTAGACTGAGGCTGCTCCAGTACCTGCCACAGCTTCAAAGGATGACACCATAGTTTTCATTTGATCACAGTAGTGCCTGTATCTTCTATCCACCTAAAAGAAAAAAAGAAAGAGATAGAGATAGATGTGAAAATTGAGGAGTTAGTTTTTATTAGCCATTGAAAATACGAGTTTCAGCAAGGATTAATACATACAGAAGGAGAGTAATAAGATGAAAACAAAGATGCCATGAAAAGAAAATAAAGGAATAGAGTTTCTGAAAGTACATAAAAAGCTTGAATTGTCATGATGGGGGCATTAAAGACGAGGCCCCAAGTCGCTAAATTAGTTCAGGAACGAAGTTTAGAACCACAACTAATCAAAAACCAAGAGTAAAATTTTCAATCTTTCTTGTCAGTAATTAAGGTACAAGAAACATGTTGTTGTGTCCTTTTTATCTTTGTCGAAAGGAATAACGAAAAAGATAGGATCTTTATAGACTTTAAAACAAGGAGTTCACGAACATATATACCTCTTCCAGCATTGAAAGCATCTTTGTCTTTCTCTTCTGCAATTCAATGAATTCAAGAGATTCAAGAGATTGCTTTCTTGAAGAACTTCCATTCTGATCATCATCCCACTGTTTAGGCTTGTGTGGCTTTTGCTTTAGCGCATCACCTTGCTTTGTCCGAATATTACAGAACTCATTCAATAGGTCCTGTGCAGGACCCAAGTACTTTGAGTTCCTCAGCTGAAACTGCGCTTGATGATGCAAATTTGCAGCTTTCAAAAAACCATCCTGCATCATCTGTTGCTGTATATTTGCTGGAGATTTGCCAAAGAACCTCATTTCTTCTTGCGAATTATCTTGATTCTGATGAGTAGGGGTGTGTCTTAGTTCAAAAGAATGTAACCCAATACTGGAAGGGTTGCTTGGGCACAGAGAGAGTGAAAGACCTTGACTTGGCCTCTCATTTCCTTCACGTGGAAACACACATGTCAACGAAGAATCATCAACAAGCAACCTGTTTTCTTGCCAAGGAGCTGAGTGATCAGCCCCAACCATTAGATTCTCATTACTTGCCTCAGAAATCCCAGTTGAGAAATCAGGTTTGCTGAATTCATGTTGATAAAAATCACCACTTGTCGATTCATGAATCGTCTTTGAAGAAGAAGGACCACCAGGGTGGTGGTTGTTTGCTGGTTTGTTAAAGAAACCTTTCCACATAACAGAGTTACTGTCGCTTTGTTGGTGCTGTAGATTCTTTGAAAACCCTATCATCTCCATACCTGTAGTCAAGTTGAAGATCTCCGGATTGGATTCAAATCCTTGGATCTGATTCACAAGATGGGTTTGGATTGTTGGGTTACTCGATGAAACATCTGGGTAACAAAAACTTCCTGAAGATACCATGTTCCTTGACTTATCTTCACACGGTTCTCTAGCCATGTAACCCCAAGAAATTTCTCTTCTTTATATTGCTGTTCCCTCTTTTAGCTGATGCTGATTCTGCAACTACAGTTTCATGATCAAGATTCACTATAATAAGAGAACTCAAAGAAATCATAGCACTAAAACACAGTTACAAGTATCATAAAGCAATTAGAGCAATCAACGAAATTGCCATTTTTTTAATACTCAACTAAACCAGAAAAAGAAAAGAAACAAATGGAGAACTGTAACTTTTTGTCGCTAATTTATGAGGAGACTTTACCTACTTAAAGGAAGAAAGAGTGGCTGTTTGTCAAGAATCAATATACAAGAAGAGGGTTTGTGCTGCTCAGTGGTGGAGATTTGGTGGGGGAGACAGAAGAAGAAGAGGAAGAAGAAGGTGATGATTTATGATAAAATGGAGGTAGCCAAAGAGAGGTAAAAAGCCCTCCTTTTTCAGTCTGCTTCTCTTAATAAGCCACCATGGCATGCCATGAAATGAAAGCAAAACCTAGGAAGAAGAAAAAAGATCAAATATATGTTCTCTGAAATAGAAGATCAGATAGAAGTGATGATGACCCTCTAGCCACGATCATCATTTGATATATGCCTCTCTCTCTCTCTCTCTCTCTCTCTCTCTCTCTCTCTCTCTCGTTATAGCTAGCTCAAGTGGGTCAATGCAGCATGGTATAAATACATCCAGAATAGACTTCTCCTAGTAAGAAAACCATATAATTCCCTCAATTATTTCACACCAGCCAAATAAAATATGACCATAACCAAGAAAGATAATATATCCTAAAATCATTGTTTTATAGTGATTAAAGTTATATATATATATATATATTGAACTCCTCTGCTTCACCGATGACACATAAACCAGGAGCAATAGAAAGAAGTAATCGCCCTTTTGCCTGCTACACTAACTACAAGCCGCCACATGACTTTTTCTTTTGCTTGATTTAATTAATTACTTTTTTTTTTTTTTTAATAAAGCCATACCATTAACCTACGCCATATATTAGTGTTTTTTAATGGAGTTTTACTATCTACATTGTAAAATATATTAATTAATTTTTGTAATTATTTTATAACAAATTCATGTCACAACTCAGGTTATTAGCGCGCGTGACAAGTAAAAAATCACAAGTTCACGTACTTATTTTCAAAATCATAACAAATAATCTGTCACTTGTCACTTTTTTCTTCAAAAACAAATAATGAGAGGTAGATGACAAAAATAAAACATGTGAGGTGTTTGTGCTCGGTTCTTTGCTGGCTTTTTTTTTATGCCCTGAAAAAAATTAATAGATTCATTTATTTTTCAGTTTTGAGATGGTTTTTAAATTTTATTATAAATTTTTATTTAAATTTTAATAATTTCTTTTTAATCATTATATATCTGGTCTAAAAATAATAATACTAATAATTGCTTATGAAAATTTTACTGAAATCGATTGTAACCTAATTTGAATTAATTATAGAGCTAGGATACAATCATACCCGATTGAAGCAAACACTGAAGTGAATCGTACTAACTAGTTTCTACCGGAGGTTATTAGTTATTTTTGTACTGGTTGCTTCTAATTATATAAGATATGAATATATTATTTTGATATTTTTTGTTATCTTGTTTTAATAATAATATATTTTTTTAAAACATACATAACACTTTCAATTAAAAGATATTATGTTGGTTAAAATAAACAACAAGCATGTTGAATGGAAAAATTATTTTTATAAAAAAATAATTGGAAACAGCCATATTTTTTTATTTAATAATAATGTAAAAATATTTCCGCAGACCTGAATTTCTTTTTTACGGGGCACATACAAGCTAGCATGCTACTAATCCCTCCATTATTTGCTAGCCTGGCCCATACACATAGGCATATGATTCTATAATTCTTTTGGAATGCATCTAGATTTCACTTTTCCAGTTCGTTATAGAATTTCATGAAATAGTCTTATATAACTTGGAGAACATGTGGTATTTATTTTTTTGAAATCTAATAGAACACCATAGAACTTTTGATACGAGCAATTCTCATCCATGACTGGATTATATATATAAGACATGATGAGATCCCCAGAAAAAGAGAGTATTTTTCTCTTCGAGAAGTACCCTAGAAATACCCATAGTCATATCATATGAAAAGATACCCTACAATGATAGGTAAATGAGTAAAAGGAACACAGCCCCATAAAAAGAAAAGAAAAAAAACTTATTTAATTCATAGTATAGTATAAAGAGATCTTCGCAGTTCTGACGAATCCCAAGAAACCATTCCGAAGTAGGAGTTATGTCGAGGCTTTTTCAGATGGGTTTCAGTGAGACTTATGCGTCGGAGAGCCTCTGGTCCTGCCTCCGAAGTGGGCCTGAATTTTGTGTGTGCTGCAATTGGTTCTTTTACACATGGCCGAAAAAACTCCGAAAGGAGTTTTGAGAGAGAGAATGGGATGAAAAGAATGGATGCGACTGGTGGAGTGGAGTGGAGTGGAGTGGTGGTGGTGGTGGTGTGTAGTGCCAAAAAATTTGTTCCCATAATAAGGGACTGTGGTGAGGGAGAAAGAGATGAGGTGGTCCAATGTTTCCACATTTAATCCCCTAATTAATTGCTCTAATAAAGTATCCCACCCATCTCCCTCCCTCTCTTTCTCCATTGCAAGGGGGGACCGTCACCTTTTCTCTCCATTGATCATCATCAAATATGCCCACCTCCCACGCGCGTCCGTGTCTTGCTTGTCTAACCACATCCTATTTCCCAATTGCATCTCTTTTTTTGTTTTTTGAGGTGAAAATTGTGTTCAACATCATGTATAAGATCATATGTGTAGCTTTGATCTGTGATTATAGGACATAAATCCTAAATTAATGTGTCTTTAACGAAGAATAGAGATATAATTCTTTAATATTCAACATGAACATACTTATTGTATCAAATTGATTTTGGTATAAAAACCACAATAGTATTGAATTCAATGTTCTTACAAATTAAACTTTAGTGTTTGAAAGATTTCTAAGTTTATTTTATACGTTATGCATACATTATCTACAATTCTTGCATGAGTTTGAAATACGAGGAGGATATATAAACTAATAAGTGTTACAATCAACACTAATTTATTTTTTTAACTAGACCAATAAATTATGTTGTTAATGGGATTTGAAAACAGAAATCATTTATATCGAAATTATTTTAAAAGATGAATTTTTATTTGACAATTAAGAATTCATGATTTATGTAAATATTATATTACTTTTAAAAGAAAAATTTATTATAAGATTGATTGATGACAATTTAGTGCTTTTTTCATTTTAGAAGCTTAGTGTAAAAACTATCGTACCTTTATAAACATAATTTTTCAAACTTGTAACTAGTGTTATTTTTATATTTTCAAACTATTTCTTTTTATTAATTAACAAGTTGACTTTGGTGTGACTTGGTCCTTTTATATATATTGATGTTAATTTTTTTCTGGTAGTATGGCGTGTATAGATGACAGCATAATAGTTGGGCTTTGGTGAATTTGTTTTTCTATTTTTTTTCCTTGCTAAAATATAAATGTGCTTTTTTATTCAATTTGATTTTTATTTTTTTTATTGTTATTATTTATTTATTTATTTTGATTGATTTTATTTATTTTTATATTGAAAAAAAATTATTTCAATCTGCAATCGTAATGAGGACCTCCTTTCTAATGATGGGATAATTCCGTTGAATAAACACAAGTGTATACGCATTACTAATACACGCCCCTAAGGTGAGAGTTGGCGAAGAAACTCTCACAAGCTTTAATTTTTGTCCGTTAAAAGTTGGTGGTCCTCTAACCCAAGCTTTCTCCGCCGCTTGCCAATTTTCTCTCTGCCACTCTCTCTCTCTCTGTCTTTAACTCTGCAACACTATACTACACTAAATTACACTTCTTGCTTACATCAACAATTCGGTGCGCTCTCTGCTTGCACTTTTATTTACTTATTTTTCTGGAGTTTATTGGGACTCCAGCATAGAATTTTTTTTTAATAAAATAATACAGTATGAAAAATATTTAAGAAAATTACATAGTTTAGAGAGTTGTAGATAATATATATGATTTGTGAGTAATAAGTGTCATACGCGACTCTCTTAATTTACGAGTTTACTGGACATGAGATTCAATAAAACGAGATGAGAAAGAGAAAAAAAGAAAAAGATATTTGAGACACACTGAAACTCCAATAATAATACCGCTGGTACCGTTGGAAAGACCTCAATGAGACAAATCCAATGACATCAAGGAAGGTCACCAATGGTGATCGGAGTGGGACACACGAGTAGCTCAAAGGCAAATGAGTCTTAACACCTATAGACGTCTCGTATAACTCACTTCGTTCACCATTTGTGATCTTCTTTTGTGTCGTTGGATTCGTCTTGTCGATATCTTTTCTATGATACCAATGATGTCGTCATTGTAACTTCGGTGTGCCTCTAATGTTTTTTTATTTTTACTTTTACTTTTCCCTATGTCCTCTCTCTTCACAAATTACAAAGAGGAGAGAAGAGAGAGAAAAACAAACAAAGAAAAAAAAAGAAGAAAATGACCCCATATACACATCGAAACTTCAATGATAACACCACCGGTATTATAAAAAAGATCATGAGAAGATTAATCAAATAAAACAAAATAACCCGCTCGTGTGACCCACTCTTGTTATCGTTGATGACTTTTCTTGGTGTTGTTAGATTCATTTCACCGAGATTTTTTAAACGATATCAGTAATGTCATCATTAGAGTTTCGGTATGCTTCTAAGTTTTTTTTTCTCTTTCCTCTTTTTTTAATTTGAGAGTTACATTCGATACTTTGTGACTTGCGAATCATAAATATTATTTATGACTTTTTTTAAACTGTGTTATTTTTCTAAATATTTTTTATATTGTGTTATTTTATATATAAAAAAAAATTTACCATGTTAAAAAAAAGAATCCATTTTTCTCTTGCTTAAACTGCACCGATTGCGCATCTTGTCCATCAGGAATTCGCAGTAGTTCAGGGTCTGCAGTAACTTTCATTGTCTCTTATATGTGAATGGCGATTTTTTTTTACCCGAAGCCAGAAAGCGAAAACGTGTATATTTTGTTTGTGATTTGGTGGGATTTTTTTTTCCAAGTAAATTAGCACCCACAAAATTCGGGGGGTTAAAAGCAACTGTGAAACTCTGAGTCTTATCACTATGTCACTAGCTGCAGTATATGTTCTTGAAATGTTTTTGAAAATTGTGATTGTAGGGTCTTACAAGGGCTACGTTTTGCTGAACTAATAGAGTGGTCCATCATCTTTTTTTTTTTTTGTTTTCTTGGACCAATCGAAGATATTTTTGTATTGTTGATTTTTTAAAAATATATTAAAAAAAAATTTTAATTTTTTTTTAATATCAACCCATTAAAATTATTTAAAAATATTTAAATATTTAAATAAAATTTTTAAAAAATAATATTAAAAAATACAGTTACAAACTGTACCTGCAATGAGGGCTGCTGTACAGGCAGCTTATACCACAGGAAGTGCAGCTTTATTTGATGGCGATCATCAACATGTTGGACCTAGCTCTCTTTTTTTGTAGACATTAAGGGTATATTTTTGATAAATTTGCGTCTGAAATTAAATCCTTTTTAAAAATTATTTAAGGATGTATTTTTTATATTAATATATTGAAAAGAATTTAGTAATTTTCTTGGATGTTGATTCCAATATTTGAACCTAGAAAAAAAAGAAAGCAAGAAAACCTACTTATTCACTGGATCAACCTCTTAAGTTTGGGTTGAACCCAGCTAGGGATACAAGCTGGGAGTATGAAAACAAAGAAGAAGTAAAACCCTAAAAAATAGTTTGTAGTCGAATGTTTTTTTTTTTTTTAAATGGGGATTTGTTTGGATTGGTGATTATGGTTCTGATAGTGAGATTATCTATATGGTTGTGGGTCCATAGAACAAGGTGTTCTTTTTGGCAGTACGGTGTCAGCAAGGGCGGTAGGGTTATGTCAATCTGCGTTTGATTAATAACTCATTTGTAGGTACGGTGTCTGACTGTTTGGGATTGAGGTTAATTAATCAACGGCGCTCTTTTTTGTGTTCTGCGATTGGACTCAGGCTGATCACTGTTTATTAGGATTTTGGTTCCCGGGCGAGGCAGGTCAATTAGGCACCCGAACATAGATATATGCGCGCTACCATGCTTTTGACAAATTTAAATCTTCGTATTGCAAATTAAATATGGATAGTTAAGTGTAAAAAACTATATTAGAGTGTAATATCGATCCATGCAATGTTCAATTCTAAAGCACTTCTCATTATAAATCCTCTGGCATGGCATCAAAGTGTAGCTAGACGTCTGCGTTTAAGAGGGCAAATATTGGCTCTAAAATATGACCATCAAGTTGAAGACAAAACGAAAGAAAAGAAAAATAAGTGTTGAAGAGCAAGAAGTTGCTCGTCGAACTGGTCTAGGGCTTGCAAAAAGAAGATGCGGTTTATCGTTGTCTTTTTCCTGCAATGATTAAGAGCTTTCGATCGTATCTTCTTCTCAGTTTCATGGCAAGACTTCAAGAAATAAAATAAACTAGTTTATTGTCATCTTGCTTTGAGTTTTTAGGAAATATATGAAGCAAAGAGAGGTTGACATGTCCAATTACTTTGATAGGAAGTAACGGTATATTTCGGATTTAAAATAAGAAAAAAATAAAAATAAATAGAGGGCACTGTTTAATGCATGTCCCACTTTGATGCTTGTTTGTTGCATGTTTAATCTCCAGCCATTTGTTTCTTTCATTTACAGGACAAATATCCAGCTCATGCTGAAATATGATGCTTTCCAAAATTATATATATGTTGGGACTGTTCTCATGAAATGAGGACCATCGGAGTAATTACACTATGCCTTATCTGGTCCAACAAACCATCATATACTAGTATAATCAAGGACAAACATGATGTCCTAGAATTAATTATAATGTCTGTGCTTACAAATTCTTATTGTTTTCCTCTGTTTTCTTTTTTTCTCTTTTAGAACACAATTATCACAGCACAAGTACCCTGCGTCGGCTTCTTGCATGTGGGGCGACACTGTTTATCAGAAGGTTTAGAGCCTATCGATCATACGATAATCTTTTTTAATATATGGTTGAAGATTTGGATTAAGAATGTCGCCAATAAAAATTATGACTCCACATATATTCTTTTTAATTATGTCAGACCAAATGACATAAAATTAAATTATTCTTACATGATCTGTATATAGAGAAGAGGGGAAACACTATGCGTAGTCTAATGTGTTCCAACTTTTGTGGGAGTTATTTTAATTTGGGATTTGCTAGTGTGCTTAAATGCATGTAACGCTCTCTAGCTATATAGCTATATAGTACAAAATCCAAATAACATAGTTTAAAATCAAAATGTTATTTATCTTCATAGCCTTTAGATCAAACCAACATCAAGATCCTCACCCCATGTCTGTTCCTGAATGGACTGTTGATCGAGGATATAAACGATGCTTTCTCAGTAGGAACCAATTGCATTAACTAACAATGCCGGCCATCAAACTGAGAGTGCAGATCCTGAGGGGCAGTCAAGAGACAAAAAGAAATAGCATCCTTAAAAATGTTAAGTGAAAGAAGGATTTCATATTCCAAACCGAAAAACTGCTTTTATTGTTGTTGGTTTCAGAAGATATGGAAAGCGGTTTTTTCTTTTTCCTTTTCTTTTGTTCTTAATTAAACAACTATATATACCACCGTTGATTTGGATGCTATTAATTTCTTTTAACCTCTTAGAGGAGTTTTAGACCAGTTATAAATACGCTATTAATCTAATCGAGACCATGCCTGCCTTCACGATATTTTTAAGGTTGGTTTGAAAAAATAGGTGTTTGGTTAAAACTGTGGTTGAAATTAAGGTTGAAGAAAAAGTAGTTTTTATGTGTTTGGTTAAGAATACTTTTGAAATTGAGGTTATAAAATAATTTTAAAAAATATATATTAATATTGATGGTTTTTAATTTAAATATTGTGGATTTAACTATTGCTATTACATCATGAAATAAATCACACTTTATATAAAAAAAAATTACTTTAACAAAAAACTATCTACAATTCTATTACGTATAAAATTTATCCGACAAGAACTACAAAATTAGGTAAAATATTATCAAGAATAAAATTAAGATTACAGTACGAGTAAATTTAATTCACCTTAAACTAATTTAAAAAAAAACAAAAAATAAATTTTGTTCACGTTTACAGTGCGAGTAAAATCAATTAACTGCACTAGTTTTTTTTTTAAAAAAAAAATCTGTTCAGTGAACAGTGATGTTCTGAATACAACTCGGGCTCCTCCTCTGGCTCTATTTCTGGGTCCACTTCAAGCTCCTCGATGGTGTCTGGGAGTATCATCAAACATGTCTGGGCGTCGTTCCTTTCTTTCTTACTTGAGTTTAAGGAGCTTGTGCCTTTAGCTTTCTTGTATGCTCCATTCTCTGGCTGGTCCAGATTGAAGTTTCCACTGCTGACATTGCTGGTTTTTTTCTTACCTTGCTCAGTTGAGCTTAGCATGACAAAGGGAAGCAGAGTGGAGAAAGCAGGGGAAGATTGCAGAGAGGAAAACACAGCAGAAAGGAGATGGTTATGTGTGAGGTTTAGAGAGGGAAGCTGCGTGAAGGAGGACAAATCCATGAGACGAGGGAAGCACAGTGGAGGTCGAAGTTGTGGAAGAGGACAGACGATGGAAGCACAGTGGAGGAGGCGAAGCAGTGGAGGAGGACAAACGATGGAAGCCACAGTGGAGGAGGACAGATTGAGCTAATTATTTTTTGGATAATGAACATTAATTGTAAGCAACGTTTTCTGAACAGCAGCCACGGTGAAAAGCAAGTCAGATTTGCTTTTGCTACACCAGCGTTTCGAACGCATATTTATGTGGGATCCATGTATAAAAAACTGTGGTCTCTGTTAACCAAACACATTGCAACTTATTGACGCAACTAAAGGTGGACACAACCACTTAACCAAACAGAGTTTTAGTCTCACAATTTTTTTATTAAGTTTTAACGTGAAATGATAGCATGAGAAATAAACACAATTATATTCAAATTATGAATTTCAAATCAATAAAGGTATATAAATACTTCTCCATACATATTGGTGGTTTTTTGAAAGATAAAGCTAATAGCTAATTCAAAATTAAAACAAAATGGAAAAGTTAATTATAGCTAATTTAAAATTAAAAAGATAAGGGCACTTAAAATTGGAATATTATAACCTATGTCTTGGAATATTCAAAATTAAAACAATTGGAATATTAAAACAATTTTGTTATTAAGATTTGAACTTCAAAACAATAGTATTGAGTCTTGGGTTCTTTATGAATGTTTTAAACCCATGTCTTGCCTTTTCATTAAGATAAACCACACTTGAATTTAAGGTCAATAATTCCAATTATAACCTAAAATCCGAAGGGTGTTTTAATTTGAATAGAACCAACCCAACTAGGATTTCTTCTGTAAGCCTAGCCCTCTCTATGTCTCTTTATATAAACCTCATTTTAAATAAATTAAACTTACCAATCAGTCTTTTGAATTGTGAAATATGTCTATATTTACAAACCTGTATTTAAAACTGAACATTTATCATAAATTAAAGATATATTATGATATCAAACTTGTTATTATAAAATGTATTTAAGTTAACGAATTTAATGATACTTTAAGTACAATATAATGATATAAAACATTGATAAAAATACACTTTTATATATGTGCTTATCAATTGAGCTCTATTATTTTTTTTATCTCATTTTATAGGAATTTCAATGATTTTGAAAATGACCAAGATTTTCTTAAGTTTTTTTTATTTGTTGTTCATTATTAAATTGAGCTTTTTTAAAAAGAAATTCAAATAATATTTTTTTGTTTGATGCAATTTTTAATTATTTTATTAAATTAATTAAGTCTATTTAACTTAATCAAATCAATAATCACAGTGTCTCATATTTTTCTTGTTTCTTCGAAAACAATGGCGTCGCGTGGACCAGCTTTATAATAGACTTCATGAAGCAGGGGCGGCTTGTGATATATATGTACGGGTCATCCTCATCAAAAGGAATTACTCCTCATTAATGTGGAAATGGACCAGTATAGCAACAAGGTCGTGGGTGAACACGCTCGAGCAGCACCACACCCTTTGAATTTTCTAAATTGCGATTAGCTCTCATCAATTAATTCTATAGCTCTTTTTTCTCCCAATAATTAATTAGTGCAAGTCCTAATTTGTCAAATCATGGAATTTAAGGTCATATCAGATTGTAATGATTTTTTATTTGTAATATTGGGTTTTAAATTATTTTGCCGTAGAATATTGTAATGATATTAACACATAATGTGAATGGTTTGTTGACCTGTTAAATTCTTTGCTCAGTTTTGTAGAGACAATGCATGTGGTTAGTTTAAGGTCACACCTCTAATTTTGTAAGATATATATAGGCAAATTCAAACAAAATGGAGTTCGTGGCTACTACATATTCTTTTAATTAGTAAAACCAGGTTTTCTTAATTAGCGAGGGACCACATTAACATTAATTAGACAACATTCATAGCTAATTTGGAGTGCTATATATTATTAATTCAAGAAAATAACATCGCCAACCACCGTGACTTGATCATCTTTCAAGATTTTCAAATGAATAATGGTCAAATTTAATCCTACAGGAATTTATTTGTTTGATATTGACAAAACTCAGGTAAATTACAAAGCTAAAATTAATTTGAATGTTTCTTCACAATTTAATTAATTTCAAGTACATTAAGATTTGGGTTTTGTGATGTTTTCGGTTTAAATCCTGAATATGGTACACAAAAATTAGTTGGAGCCTAGTCATTAAGACAATACAAAAAAATCAATTTGTGAAAAGCGAACGCTCGCATGTATTTAATAATAAATGGGCAAGAAGTTGCATTTATTTACAGCATTATTTATATTCACCAATGATTTGGATTTCGGCACAACTCAAAACAAAAATGTTAACTTTAAAAAATAAAAAACCTTTAAAAATATATATAAACTTGTGAATCATGACTTTAAAATGAAATCCAGCGCGTGCATGTATTTCTTACTAGAAAAAAGACAAAAAAAACAAAAAAAGTTTATTAACAATGAGCAGAAAAGTAACGTTTAATCTCCGGTATTTCATCAGTGATATTATCAACTAATAAGTTCAGTAATATATTAAAGTAATTAATTATAACCAGGAGTGTATCTGAAAATTCTAACTTGTGGGGCGGGATATACAGATCAAAGTTAAAAAATAAAATCAATTTTCATTTCAATAAGCTCAATGATTATAATTATAATAAAATAAAATAATTTATTTTCTTATATGTATTATTCTATTACATTCCAATAAATACTTAAAATTAAAGATGTTTAACCGTAAGGCTTGTAACTCAACTGGTTAATTAGGTCTTGGGTTTGCTACTCAAAAGTCATTAGTTCGAGTCTCACAAACCTCAGGACAATTGGAGGCTTATATGGTCCTTAACTTCAGGGCCCGTGGGATTAGTTGAGGTGCGTGTAAGTTGACTCGGACACCCACATTAATCTAAAAAAAATTAAATATGTTTAATATAGACATAAAAAAGAAAAGAAATAAAGAAAATAACTCTAAACTAAATCACCATCCATGATCTTTTATTGAGTAAAAATTATCCATAATTATATATGTTTTGAAGTTCTTATCAATCTCCTTTTCTATGTAGACAACTAAATTGTAAAAAAAAATAATCATTCATTTTGCTGCGAAATCTTATTTTCACAAGATTCATTGCAGACAACACTCGTTAAAATCAAGGAAAAATATCCTTGCCAACACGAGTTAACTCGACCAACTCACTATTCATGACATGAGATCGGGATAAAAAATAAGACCTACAAAAGAAGAACCTATCAAAAAAGACTGAAGTTAAATAAAAAAACATTGAAAAAAAAGGCAAATTGACCCGAGTTAACTTGGCCACTCTTAAAATAACAAAACAAGAAGAGATGCAAAAAAATGACAAAGATCAATTTCAAATAACTTAATGCAAAATGATGAAATTGAAAAAAAAATTATTAAAAATTGAGAAACAAAATTGAATCCACTTGAGCTAACTCGACCAACTCGCCATACCGGGATTAAAAAAATTAGACTTCTAAAAAAAGCACATAGCAAAAAAGATCAAAGTTCAGTAAAAAAAAAAAAACCAAGTAAGAAAATGCAAATTAACCCGGGTTAACTTGACTAACCCACATTCAGGATAACCCAACAGAAAAAAAAAAAGTGAGAAATCACATAATTCAACGACCAATAATTTAACGTCGAAGTATCAAATTCTAAAACCAAATTGTTGGAAAAAAAAAATTGAGTCAACCATGGTTAACTTGACTAACCTATTACATGGAATATGAGATCGGGATAATGCAACAAAAAGGAAAGTGGAACAAACAATGAAGTTAAGGGCCTAATAATAAAATGTCAAATTATGGGTTCGAAAAAAAACCAATTTTCAATAAAGAACTGTCATATTGTAAGGCAACTACGAAAAAATAACAAAGTAAAATATTCAATCATAAAACAATTAAAAACTCAAACAATGCAGACCAAATATGATATAAAAACAAAATAAAAAATAATAATTAGGGGTTAAATTGAAAAACTAAAAAAAGGATTAAAAAGGTAATCGAAAGAATGAAGACCAAAACTGGATATAAAATCAAATGCTTTGGGACATAATTGAGAAAAAAATAAATCAAGAAAATGATAAGAATATAGCAATCAAAAGAATTAGAACTAAAAATTGGATTAAGAAAACAAATACAATAAAATTGAAAGGGATGAAACTGCAAAAAAATAATAATCAAGAAAAATATAAAACACATGAATAGAGCAATTAAAAATAGAGGGACCAAATTAGATTAAAAATAAAATTGAATAAAATTTAAAAAATAATATTTCAAAAAACATCAACAGCCAAATAAAAGAGTGATCAAGAAAAGGAGGGCCAAAATCAATAAAATCACAAAATAGAGGATACAACTGTTGTTTTTAAGGTTATGCATGAATTTCTAGGAAATGAGAAAGAAGAGAGGAGAAAAACAAAAACCTCACTGTAGCCTAACCAGGTCTCCTCCATTAACACGAGTCACACCGTTGGAAAAAGGATGACTCATCGCTGTCGATGCCACCGCGGAAGCAGATTTTCGGTAACTGACGACAACCTTGACTTTTCTTTTACTCTGCTAGGGGGAAGTGTAAACTTTCTGTAGAATTTTCAAAATCTGTCAGCTATCAAGAGGGAAAAGAACCAGATAAAAAGTCAATATGAAAAGGCATATGAATACTGAAATCCCACATAGCAACTCGTGTTTTTTTATTTTAAGTTGAATATGAGTGTCCGAGTCAACTTCAATGTACATTAATTAATTCTATGGATTTTAAAGTTAACGATTATATAAATCTCTAGTAAACATTATATGAGCAATCATAAAACTCGAACCTAAAATTATAAAAAAAATAAATTTTTTAATCCTAAACTTTTTTTTTACTGGAAGTTTTTCTTTTACAAGTTCAGTGACAATATTACAGGCATAATGATGATTTGTTGTTGTACTCTTCTATTTTTCTTCGACAGCAAGCCGCATTCATCAGCAACAAAAAAAAAAATGTAGGGTAGTAATTAATTACAAAGCGAAGTGAAATTTTCTTCAAGTTTGAGGTTCCATGGCACCTAAAGCTTACGTTGCAGATCCATCCCTTCACTCTCATTGTCTACCAATTCAACAGTAAATATATTGTGCTTTCATCTACTGTCTAATATTTACAACGCGTATTGCATACGTACGTAGGGATATTAATAAATTAAGCATCATTAACAGCAACCATTCAATTTTGGTGAATATTGCTTAAATTATTACATGAAAGTAGTAATTAAGAAACCTAACAGAAAGATTTTTAGGCTACAAATCCAAACCTACACGGTATCTTGACCCTCTTCTATGCCCATCCATTAATCTTCATCTCCTTAGCTCGCACGTAACATAAGGCACCGACAAGACTAAAGCCAGTACAAATGACAAAAGCAAGAGGAGAAAGGAATTTCTTGGCCTTTTGTCTCGAGTTGGATCTGTCTGTTAACATGTATGTTTTTTGTTTGCTAATCGTGGTTTCTGTCTTCTTTTTTTATACTGATGTTTAGTGTACACATTTAAGTGCTGGGTTGATGTCTGAAAATCTATGTATGTTGATTAATCTTTGCACGTATTAAGGCCACGATAGATTTGTCTCAAATCTCATTTCTCAAAGGCTCTTTGGAAAGTTTCCCCTCCTAATCTGCAGGAGAGTAATAAGTACTCTTTCCAACAATTCGGGGTCACAGTACATCTAGATATGGACATTAGCCGGCGTGGCTAGATTGTTTGGAATCAGTAGAAATATCATCTTTCCAGACAAACAATTCCATTGACAGTTGACAAACACCACTTATTGGCCTGTTTTTCAATTAATTATCACAGAAATGGTAGCCCAGCTTTCATTATCCATGGACCCAAAAAAATATTCCATTGTCATTTAGAGTTAAAATAAAATCTCACATATATTTATTTGGGCTACGATGGATGGATTTCAGGTATGTCTAAGCCAGTGTATTTTTTATTTTATTTTTTGTATTAGTACTATGTTTTTTAAAAAAATTGAATTTTGTTTTGTTTGAATTAATTTTTTTAATACTTTTAAATTAATTTGGTATAATGATGTATAAAATAAATTTTAAAAATTAAAATATATATATATATATATATATTATCTTAATGTATTTTCAAATTAAATACACTTTAAAGCTCTCAAAAAATATCTAAATGTCTGGTTTCCATAGGATATGAATTAATTATACCACAAACAAATTCGTTCTGTATCCCCACTTTGAGGTTGGAATTTAATTAGCTGGTCCCGACGTGAAGATATTCTCCCATCAAACTTCCGCCATTGTTCTCTATTTTGTTTAATTTGATCATTCTACTTAGAAAAAACCCATTACAGGACAAGAGGGTTTTTTTGTTCTTTTTTTCCTATCATGGACAAGTGGGTTTAAGACTGAAGAAGTTTCAAAGAAAATCACAATCCCATATTTGCCAAGCTAAAAGACAATCTCGAAATATTATATGATATTGGGAGAAACAACATGAGAAACCGCAAGAGGGATCGTGTATATATATATATATTTCTCCTCAAATTACCTATGTCCATCAAATATAATAACCCCAATTAAAATATAATAGTAAATTAAAGTCAACCGTTAAAATCAAATCACCAATTTCTTTCTCTTTTCATGCTCTTTCCTCCAAATAATCGACATCCTTTGTCAACGACCACCTTTTTTGGCTAATCAAATCTAGAAATAAGGATAGTTACGGTTGAATTGAACCCTAAGAAATCTCTATGTTTTATATGAATACACTCGAGGGCTTACACTCTAGGACATCATAGCATTAACCATCCTTGCATAGGTTATTAATTGTCAAGCAACTATATACGTGGACAAAGAATGACAAGGCAAATCCTTATGGAGACTCCCTTTATGATGAGTAATTTGGATGAACATCTCTTAAAGAGATCAAGTTCATCATTCACTATTTTAATTACTTTGGTTTATGAAATTTGATGGAATAATATGAAAATTTCAAGAACATTAATCTTCTCGGTACTTAAATTCAAGTTCATAATTACTTGATAACGTGTAACTTGAAAATAATCCCATATCTAAGAAACATAATATAGTATGAGGGCCTATTGGATTCATTCATGAACTATGAATGAGCTTATTCGAAGCTTACAAATCAATATAAATATATTGGATTGGATATGTTGGGCGATACTCATGCCCAACCTCAAGCAGGATTCGAAAAATATGCTTAAAGCCCAAATCGTTGTAGCTAGACTGGTATTCTTAACAACTGATCAGAACTAATGGCCCAAATATTGTTGGGCCTTATGACACAGACATTTCTCGCTTAGTGGCCCAAATTCTAAGAAGAAATTGGCAAAGGACAAACAATGGGTCCCTGATGCTGTCCCGTCTATATTGTTGTTTTTGCTGATATACATCTTGGTTCTTAAAATTTCTTAAAGATTCTATTTTGATATATATATATATATATATATATATATATATATATATATATATATATATATATATATATTATTTTTCTTACAGAAAAGTCCTCGTATTTGACGATAAATATAATTTAGTTCCTGAATGATTTCTTTTTCAGTTAAATCTCTATATTTCAAATCTTAAACTTAGTTAAGATTGTGACAATAAATATATGATATTATTGAGAATAAAAGTTTTATTTTTTCAATTAGTATATTTATTTAGATTCACTTAGTTTTTACTTTGTACATCATTCATTTAAATTACAGAGAAAAATATTATTGAGAGATAATATATTGATGATGATATGAGAAAAAAAAAAATCTATAACCTTTGCCATATCATTGCTCTCCACAGAAGTTTCAGTTGTAACATGACTTTTCTCTTAGTGAATCTCATATGCTAAATAGTAAATCATATTAAAGCATTGATTGTATTAATATACAACCTTTTTTTTTTATTATTATTATAAACGTGGGTATTTGGGTTAGCTTGTGCGTACCTCGAATAATTTCACGAGCCCTGAAGTTAATGGTCATGTAAGCTTCCAGTAGACTTGAGATTTGTAAAACTCAAATTGATGGACTCTAGAGAGTAAATCTAGAACTTGATTAGTTGAGCTACATCTCTTAAAGTTAATACACAACCTTTGTCTTAGTCTAAATTGCATGGATAGTACAGTTAATGTTTCATGTAGTGATTAAAAATATGGTTGAAACCATGTTTTTTAAAAATTTAAATTTTTTTGTTTAGAATTACTTTTTTTATATTTTTTAATTATTTTAATATGTTAATATAAAAAAATTATTTTAATATATTTTTAAATAGAAATAATTTAACTATCACGTAAGCTTTCCTAAATTCCTTGGATGTCAAATTCTCTCATATATCATCTCTAACCACATTAAAAGAATTTGCTTGGCGCTTAACAAACCAAAATCAAAGCCTTAAGCATGTTAACTCAGTCATAATTAAGGTAGATTCCAATCCCTCCCATCCATGTTTTTATTGAAACAAGGAAGAGATGACGAGAGACAAAAAAACAATTGAGAGAAGGGAAAAAATTAAGAAGTAAAAAGAGATTAAAAATAATATGTTGTTTGTGTATTTGTTATATTATATATGAGGATAAATTTATTTATTTTTTGAAAAAGATTTTTGTGTTAATAAAAAAAATATAAAGTTTAATTTCTCCACAATAAAAATAATAATCAAAATATAAGAAGCTCATTGTAATTTTTTAAAATATTTATCCGTGAATTGAAACAATAGTTATATAATATTAATTTATGATTTAGATGTTTTTAGGTGAAAAATACTTCTAAAGTGGATTTTAAAGTAAAAAAAATTGAAGTTTAATTTTATAAAAGTTCGTGTTATTTATTTATTTTAATATGAGCGGATGGCATGTTTATTTTTAAAAAAACAAAGAACATGTTTGTTGGCCTAGCCTCAAAAGCCCATGCACTTCTAATTATTTTTCTTTTAGGTTAGATGTTTGAGCTTGACTATTTTGTATTAATTATTTTTTATTAGATTTAAATTTAAATGCTCTAAAAAAACATTTGACGTAATATTGAAATTAGTGTTCAATTTTTTCATGGTTCTCTAATAACTTTTTAGGTTCTTACAACGATGTTAGCAATTTGTTTTTCAATTATTATGCATCTAAGATAAAATAACAAGTTTATAGATATTCACTTTATATTTGTTTTTTATATTTTTAATATATTTTTATCATGTTTATTTTTTCAATCACATAAGAATCCTTAGATTTTGTTTGAATATTTTTTGTTTTGATTTGTTTTTAATATAATGACAGATTTTTTTAGAAAACATTACTTGCCATTAAAAAATATGTTTTTGCTAAAACAATCAATAGATGAGTTAATATATGAATGAGGTTTAGATTGGAGGGATGCATTTTCTCTACTTATTTCTAATGGGTTAATTTTATTTTTTTAAAAAAAAATCCTTTATTTTCACTCTCACTAACTTTTATTAAAAATCATGGCAAGGAAAATAGAGCAAATTAATGAGACAATGGAGTTTTAATTGAAGGAAAACATTTTTTTTATCCTTATCTCAAATCATCTATTTTTTATATATAATTATAAATGCTTTTGAGTCTTATTATATTAAAGAATCAATATAAAAATATGATTTTTTTTCTATGAAAAAGTATATTGATAAGAAAAGCAGAAAATTATTTTTTTCAATGGAGTTGAAATTGATACTTTTCTTATAAGAAATAATTTTATTATTATATTATTAAATAAAAAAGATTTTGAAGAGCTTTTCACTCATATATCTTAATATGTATTTTTATTTTTATTTATTAATTTAATATATAATTAGCGTTATTTTTTATATTTATTAATATATATAGTTTTTTAATTTATTTTATTAAACACGTAAAAGAACTATTTTGCACACAGTCAAATTTTTTATTATTTATGGTTGAAGAAAATGTTTACAAATTTATTTTTGTGATGTAAAACAAAATTGGGTGTGTCCGGCGGGCAAGTGCTCTTATTATTAGTAAAGATAAAAACAAGTGGACAACGGAACTGACACGAAAGACAACACCTTGACCACACAATTAATGGAATAGCCATCACACAAGTGAAACGCATTTGACCCGCTACACACGCGCACATTGTTATGATTAGTAATCTCATAAAAATTATCTTAACATTAGCATATTAAAATAATTAAAAAATATAAAATTAATTTTAAGTAAAAAATAAATAAATTTTGAGCAAACTATGTTTTAGTTGTATTATCAAATTCCCTCTAAAATAGTATTTTATATCATGATAATTGACTGATGTTTTTTATTTAAAAATATATTAAAATAATATTTTTGTATTTTTTAAAATTTATTTTTAACATTAACACATTAAAACAATTTAAAAATATCAAATTTAAATTTTTTTAAAAAAAATCATACATCACAATAAAAAACACTCCATAAAAGAAAAACATCTAAATTTAGCCCGTTTGTTACGGTGTTAGCTTTTGAGACACTATCTTTGATATTGCGGTAACGATTGTTTTTTAAAATATTTTTTATTTAAAAATATATGAAAATAATTTTTTAAAATTTTTTAAAATTTATTTTTGACATCAACATAATAAAACGATTGAAAAATATATAAAAAATAAAATAAAATAAAATTTGGCAAACAACTACAATGGCGCTTGCAGGTGCTTGCAGAAAAAGCTTGTAGTTTTTTCACATTCCTAATCGTATTATTAAACACATTTTAATTTCAATGATTCAATGCACTTTATCTCCTCCCTCTTTTGTTTGTGTTTATCATGAACTATTCACAACATAACAAAAAGAAAAAGGGGGTCCGTCCTTACTAAAACCGAAACGCATAGCCATCGGAAAAAAACAGAAAAAACACTCAATGGCACAAGAAAATTATGGCGCGACATGAAAACAATGGTGTCATAGGAGAAAATATAGCCCACAAATACAAGGTGCTTGGGCCACCACATTTCTTTGTGAACCGTTCGTTTTTGTGGTCCTATCTGGAAACTGAAATGAAATTTGACATGTTTCGGGATAGCCATGTAGCAGTAGTATGCTCGTAGAACAGTATACAGGTCAAGATTTCGCAGGAAACATGATTCAATTAGGCATGTTTCACCTAATTTTATTTCATTTTCTTTATCATATGTTTTGTTGCTTCTCAAGCAATGGCCATACATTCCCTCACAACCTCCCCAGCTTCATCACTGCTACTTCCGCCGCGAAAACTGATTAAATCAAGTTTCATCCAATGCTGTAAAACCCAAAATGAGAGCGTTGAACTTTCTACAAATGGGAAGGCCAGTTTTCCCGAAAAGAGTCTACAAAAACAACCGTTAAATAATCTACCTCCCAGGCCTCGCCGGATAATACTGGTTCGGCATGGACAAAGCCAAGGAAATGTTGATGAGAGTGTCTATACAAGGATCGCTGATCCGAAGATTGCCCTCACTGAGAAAGGAAAGGCTCAGGCTGAAGAATGTGGTAAGAGAATCAGGGAGATGATTGAGAAAGATGAGGCGGATGATTGGAAGGTTTACTTCTATGTGTCACCGTATAAAAGGACTCGTGAAACATTACAGAATTTGGCCAGAGCATTTGAGCGCTCAAGAATTGCTGGTATGAGAGAAGAGCCTCGTCTGCGCGAGCAAGATTTCGGTAAGTTCCTTCAGACACTGTATTAGGGCAATGATTGGAAGCAGAAAAGAGAGTATATGCAAAGTGGAAAAAACCATTCAAGCCTGCCAGTTTATGTGTAAAACAGATATTTATTGAATGCTAATACAATCTGCCTAAATAAATCCTGTTCATGTTTTTCTTGAAAGGCAATTTTCAGGATAGAGAGAGGATGAGAGCTGAAAAGGCTATTCGAATGCTCTATGGTCGATTCTTTTTCCGATTTCCCAATGGAGAATCGGCAGCTGATGTTTATGATAGAGTCACAGGTTTGTCTAATATCTTAGCCTTTCTCAGTCGCGAAGAGAAAAATAAAGCATTTTGATGCTATGCAGTGTTAATGAAACAGGATTCAGAGAAACACTCAGAGCAGACATTGATATAGGACGCTTTCAGCCTCCCGGTGAACAAAGTCCAAACATGAACTTAGTGATAGTTTCTCATGGTCTCACACTTCGTGTGTTTCTAATGAGGTGGTATAAATGGACTGTGGAGCAATATGAGAAACTCCATAACTTTGGGAATGGAGGAATGGTCGTCATGGAGAGAGGCTTTGGTGGAAGGTAATTCTTGTTGTCTACTGCATTTCTGATCTGCAGAATTGAGTTTAGGGGGGGACACTTGACGAAGTATTTTGCACACAATTCGATATTTTATAGGTACAGCTTATTGATGCATCACACTGAAGAAGAGCTAAAGGAGTTTGGATTGACAGATGAAATGCTTATGGATCAAGAATGGTAATTATAAAACTAATCTCATATTTTAGTACACTTCAAAGTTCCAAACACAATGCTGATAAACGATCATATCGAGGTTTTAATTTTTCCTTGTGGTTTCTGATCAAGGCAAAAATTTGCAAGACCAGGTGAATTGAACTATGATTTTCCTATGATGAATTCTTTCTTCACCCATTTTAAACATGACGACTGCCAATGATGAATCAAAGAAAGATGTACGGTTTCCTCAACTAGTTACGCAGATGTAGAAGAAGTTGAACCTTGTCATGCAGACTGGAATCAGAAAGCATGATTAGCGGCGTTTAGGGTTGCGCCTTGTAAAACTAGCTCCGGTGCGAGTTCTTACTATTTGGCCTTCTTTTCTGGGGCGTGATTGCTAGGGTTCCTCCTTGTCAGTCTGTCACGAAGAAGAATAGTTGAACTCGCTACCAGACTGTAACACTTGTTGAAACATAAAATTATGTGAAGGAAGACAATAAACAGGGTCTGCCACAGGAAAAAGGAGGCACAACTGTCTAGATACATTTCTCTAATTAACATATCTGAGAATGATCCAATCGATGGTTGAATTGCTGTCAATTACTGTGAAATGTAGGGCGTAGCAAAATCAGAGTAATGGCTTGTTTATGTCTCTTCCTATGGGTATAACTTCAAACACTAGCACGATAAAATAAAATACAGCTGAATCATGGCCAAGAGAAAATGGAGATGCGGGGTATCGATCCCCGTACCTCTCGCATGCTAAGCGAGCGCTCTACCATCTGAGCTACATCCCCTGTTGATTTGTTTTAGCTAAATATCTTGTGGACATATAGAAAGAAAATAGCCACATGATGAAATCCCAGTTGCGAGTCTAGCTTCTTGTTCTCCAATAAATTCTTTGATGCTTTAATTTGAACAATCTGATAAGGTGGCCTTCCTGTGGGCTTGGTCAACCAAATTGTTTGTGTTGTCCAGACTCCAAGTTACTGCATGAAGTTCTTCACAATTCTAATATGGGTAAATTTCACCAGCACCGTTGCTTGCTGGGGTTGGTTGATTGTTTCATCAGTCTTTCAGCAGAATTTGAGTTTTTCTTTGATTCTTTTCTTTTTAGTATTAATTTGTAAGCAACGTGAGCTCTCTATTTTAACACTTTTTTTCTTACTAATGAATTCTTTCATTCGTATAAAAGGAGAAAAGGTGCCATTGCTATGAGATTTGGCCCCCCAAAAAACATAAAAGAATAAAAAAAAAAACCTAAAGGTGACAGTTTGATGAACAGTTCATTATATAGTTTGTGATTGGATATGTAGCCCACGGCAAAAAGGATTCAACACAGCCACCGTGCTAGATAGTACTTACTGTACGGAGAGTACTGATGAAATATTTATCAGTACACTTTAGTGATTTGATAAGAAAAGCATTCTCTACATTGATTCAAATTCCACCAACAGCCCACCTTAAGTTACTGTTTGGCCATTCAGTTGCAAGTCCTTGAAACTAGGTTTCCAAATTCCAATGAAGCTTTCATCACCAGTCACCCTTGAACTTGCAGCTCTGATCTTGGGTACATTACATGTAAAAACGAGACAATAGATTACAAATGGAAGCCGAAACTTTGTTTCAAGATTCTCAACCACAAAACAACGTATCATATATCCGAGGTTTTTTCAGGCAACGTATCTATACATGCAAAAATTGCCCAAAAGAAAAGGATGGAACAATTTTTCAACATGAGAACAGAAATTGCAAAGAATTTGGTTATTGCCAATAAATACAGCAACCATGATTATAATAACCAAGGAGAAGAAAGTGTTCTTCAACAGGTGAGGGAGAAATGTTGTGTAGAAAAAGGAAATTTGAAAAGGATACCTGAGCCTTTATTTATTTATTGCTTCCTTCCTGACATATGACATAGTTTCGAGGAAGTTCGGTTCTGCCAACAAGGCCATTTACTAAGAAGTAAGAACTGAGTTTCATCATGCATGATGTTTCAAAAGAACATACCAGCATTAACCCGCACATAAATTCTCAAGTATTGACACTGTGAGAGCCCGTTGCATTTCTCAGATATTCATATTATACCATGAGTTAGTTACATTGTGAAAGACCAACCAATCCAAAAGGATTCAGACATAGAACCAGCAGCGATCTTGGTCTAGAAATAGAAAACAGATTGTCCCCTTCAAACAGAGAAGCAATACACTCAAGTGATGATCATAATTTAAAGAACATTTTATATATGATGATTAGGATACACCTAACCTAACAAGATAACAAGCAATGTAAGAGTAATAAAGAGAGATAACTACTGAATTAAGTATCGAGTTGAACAAAAGAAGCAATCTCTATTATTGTTTAATCCCAATAAATTGTGGAAGTAGCATCCAAATTCTTTCAATCTTCTTCCAGACTAAACCTAGCTATTTCAGGACTCAAAACACGCCATTCACCTCTATGCAATTTTCACTACAATATGATTTGTTGGCCCTGGTTTAGAAAGGAAGAAGAATGAGAATCGTTGATTTGCAGTCAGGACCAAACTGATCACAACTGGCCCGTAAGAAACCATCACCTCTTCACCATCATATCCTGCATCATGGAAGCTCTAACTTGTTATGAGTTCTCCATGGTTGCAGTTGTAATTCTTATTGGCCGTGTCCTTTCCTGCTCACCACGACGTCTCCAAAATGCCCTCCTCCACCAAACTTCAAATCCCCTTTGTATATTAGGACAATCTTCACCAGAATTCAGAAATCGATCAAACCAAGCAAGCAAAATATCCTGCTGCCAAGCTAGTGGCAGAGTTAAAATTGTGTTACTAAGACCATCTTCAATCAAATGTCGATCAAGGCCTTTTGTTGCCCTCCTCATCCAACCAAAATCATCATAAAATGGCACTAACCACGTCTGTAGAAGCAAAGACCTTGCTTCTTTGGAAGCCAACAGCTGCCCCTTTCCGATCCCAACAAACAACCTAGCTGTAACTCTACTAACCTCATACCTGTGAATAGCTGGAATTTTAGAATGTACAGCAGACAATTCAGATTGAGAGGCCCATGTTTTCAAAAAATCTTCAGCGATCTGTTTATCAATCAAAATATCCAAAATCCAATGCAAGTTATCTGCTTGCCGCGCAATTTGTCCAACATCATTCAAAACCCCTGAGGCTGCCCGGAGAAAATGGTCTTGAAGCAATTGCAAACACCCATTGCATGCCAAGTACAATGACTCTTTCCGAAGGTCATTCTGAGAAGAATTCTCACGAAGCATCTTCGACAATAATCCTTTCATCTCACGCCTCGCTTTCTCATCTTTCCCTTCCAGAACTACATGTAAAAGCTTGAGAAGCACTTCTTCATTGTCGCCACCATCTTGAGTTCCATTAGTGACTTCAACAGAAACCCTCTTCAAAACTTCACTCACTCCAACCCCTTCAAGGCGAAGCTCCGATAGAAGTGAAGCCACCTTCTCTTCTTCATCCTCAGCCCATGGAGCAGCCTCTAAGTACTCCAAGCAAGATAAAACCCCAGCATCAAACCCAATTGCTGCAGAAACCTACAAAAAGAAAAGGAAAAAAAAAAACACAATAAACAGATTAAGCACCTCATGAGAAAATTCAGTCAACAATAAAGATCAAAACTTTCAGAAAACAAGAACAGCCTGCATTTCCTCAACTACCAAAAACATAAATAAAGTTTTTAACTGTACCTATCTATTTCCATAGTTTCTTCTCGAGTAAACATATCAACTTATGTTTTTTTTTAAAAAAGCAATTTACTTTATATCTCTGCTGTCTCTAACAACAAAAAAAATTAAAATACAAAGACTTTACCTTTAAAATACCAAGAACTCTAGACACATCCTCTTTCATAAGCTTCCTTCTCAGATCCTTACAATACATCAACCTCAGAGTCTCAATATAAACCTCAACATCATCACAATCAGCAATCTCCACAACATAAGGAGCAGACATCCTTTGTTGCCTATTAGCCCACTTATCCGACAACTTCACTGCAAAAAACCGACTATGACCCACCAAGATCTGCCTATGCACTTTCATTGAAACACTAATACCATCTTTAGAACTCAATGTCAAGTTCACATCACTAGAACTCGAATCATTAAACTGATTACCAGGACTCCTGTTTCCCAGAATGTTAGTTATACGTTGCAAGATTAAAGCTTGTCTATCTTGAACCGACATTTGACTGCTCTGTGTGTTTCTGACATTGATATTTCCATTATTACCGATAATGGGTATCTGGGCTATGGTTCTGGGTTGCATCTCGGGTTCACTAGCCATCATTTCAAAAAGGGTCGGGCTTGACCGGGGTTTATGATCAGGTGGTGGAGGTGACATAGGGTTCAACAAACCGGCAGTGAGTGCAGAGTTGAACTTGGTAAAACTAGAAGGGAAAGATGAGTGTTCATTTGGAGAAGCAATGTGGTGGTGGCCATTTGTTAGTAGTGTTGTTGTTGTAAATTCCATCACTGGTGACTGACTTCCTGGAGACAACAGGATCTTGAATTCTGAAGGTGAGGTTGTAACCGGGTCGGGTTGTGGACTATGGTTAATGGGGAAACGGGTTTTCTGTGGAGGCGGTGATGGTGGAGGCGGAGTTGGGAGAGGTTTAGAAGCTGGACGGAACCAAAAGTTATCTGGAGAGGCTATTGTTGGTGAGTCATGTTTTCGGGTTTGGGTCAAGTAGCAGGCGGATTCAGAGTTATTTGTTGTGGTGGTGGAGGCAGAGGAGGAGATGGTGGTTTCACGGAATCTACGGCGTTTGGGCTTGATGGGCTGAGCTTGGACTTTAATAAGTTGAGCTTTGGCTGTTGAAGTGGTGGTGGTGGTGGTGGCCATGAGAGTTAAGCGTGTATGCTTGTTGTCTTTTAGTTGATGGCATCGGCAAATGGGAGAGGGAATGGGGGCTGTTTTTTCTCGTGGGTCTCTGATCAATAAGATGTTGAATTAAAAAAATAAAAAGGGGAGAAGGATACGAGACAGAAACAGCGAGGAGTGAGAATGAATGATAAAAGCAGCATTTAATTTAATGTGGACAAGAAAGGAACTTATTCTCTTTGTAATATTATTGGTGAAATGACACCCTCACGTTCACCCACAGATGAGACTCTGATTTTTATTTTTATTTTTTTTTAAGTGATTTGATTTAGAAATATTTTAAAATAATATTTTTTATTTTTTAAAATTTATTTTTAATCTTAATACATCAAAACAATTTAAAAATAAATATAAAAAATAATTTAAAACTAAAAAAAGTAAAAAATTCAGTTAGACTGCAACAAAAACAACAGCTAAATCCCTTCTGTTTATGTTTTGTTTGAACACTCCAAGTTGGATATAAATTTCCCTCATTTTCACCCCTTTTTTTTTGTAAACTCTTTATTAGCCCCTTTATTAAGAAATCATTCATTTTGACACCACGGTTTTTTAAATATCCCAATCTAAATCCCGCAGCGTCCTTTTTTTTTTTTTTGCAAGGAGTAAAAATGTTTAAATTAACGAAGAAAGCCAGACCATGAAATGATACCATACAAATAAATGCTCATAAAAAATCAAGTGGCTCTACTTTGTTTCTTGGTTGTTAAATAGCCTTAAATAAACTTGTCGATGATTTCATTTTCTTTCATTTTCCTTGTCTTTTTTTTTCTTTTCCCTCCATATTCTTTGTTTTTTTTTTTTTTAGTTTAACGTGGGTGTCCGGGCTACCTTACATGCACCTCGACTAATCCCACGAGCCCTGAAGTTAACGACCATGTAAGCCTCCAGTGACCATCATATGAGCAACCATAGGGTTCGAACCTGAGACTATAGAGAGAACAAACTTCTTGGTTCCAAACTCTTACCACTAGCTACACGAAGATGGTTCATGTTCTTTGTATCTCGTCTTTCTAAAAGTGGGCTAGCCCCTGGCTCTTGCTAGCTATTCATCAGCCGAAGGTCCTGGATTGCAGCTTTTTGAGAAACCACTGAGTTTGCCCTCGGAACTTATAAACTACACAGATCAAAGTGAAACATCTCCAAATCAAGGACTCTTAAGATTTACCCTGTGGGGCGGGGAATGGAACGGGTCTCTTGTGATTTTTATACGGTGAGTCCGCCAGGTGAGTGAAACTTCGGAATTGCTGATTCAGGCAGTGTTTTTTCTCCTGTTGGAAAGTATTTTTAAAAAATTTTAAAATTTTAAAATTTTTATTTTAAATTAATATATTTTTAAATTATTTTGATATTCTAATATTAAAAATAATTTTTAAAAAATAAAAAAATTATTATTTTAAAATAAAAAATATTTTAAAAACAACAACCATTTCATAACCTCACAGTTACTATAGTAAGATGAGAGAGACCCCACGCAGTAGCTGACAGTGTCTGTTCTTGTTTCATTCTTGATTGCTGATACCCACTGCTGCTTATGTGCTTGCAGTGTTGTCTCTAGTGGGTTCATTGCTTGAAATTATGGCATTATGCCTGCTATGATTATTTTTATTTTGACTATTAGATTTGGGATTTCATTTTGGACCAGTTAGAATATGTTTTGTTTTTTAAAAAAATTATTTTTTTTTATTAAAATTTAATATAACATGTACATTTTGAATCGTTTTGATGTACTGATGTCAAAAATAATTTTTAAAAAATAAAAAAAAATCATCGACATGTATTTCAACATAAAAAAATTATTTAAAAAGCAATCGCTATCACACTACTAAACACCCTCTTAATCATAAAGAATTGGTATTTATTAGTTAACTACTTGTATTGTATTGTGTTACCATGACTTAATTGTGTGTTTGTAAATGTGTTCATTGTAAAAGTATTTTTTAATTAAAAATATTTTTAATTTATTTTTAATATTAATATATAAATTATTAAAAAATAAAAAACATAAATTTATTTAATTTTTAATAAGAAAAACCATTTGAAAAGCTTTTTAGAAAACTAGTAGAATGCTGAGAAGGAAACAGGGGTCCATGTTACTCTTCTTTACTAGTTATCTCATCTCATGCGCAGATGGATGATTCTTTGAAGGTCCGCGAATGGAGATGAGAAGCTGGGGCCATTTTAAAGATTCACGGGTGTTTGGCCATTGTCATTTCAAGTGTGTCCGAGAATATGGTAATAATTTTTTAAAAGTATTTTTATTTTTAAAAATTAAAATAATATTTTATATTTTTAAAAATTTATTTTAATATCAGTACATCAAAACAAAATATTAAAAAATTTTAACAAAAAATTAGGTTGAAGTTCACCTAATAATTGACTCGAGGAATAAAAAAACATAAATCATTAAAGTAGTAGTATTTAATTATTATTTTGTGATAAAAAAACAAAAATAATGAAGATAAAAAGACATAACATAATAAAAGACATAAATAAAATTGTAGTTGGTAGTGATATACAAGATAAAATAATTGTTTCTGTAATTTATTCATAATATATATTATTGTCACACTTATATATTTTTAAAGATAATTAGATATTATTATATTTAGAAAAATTTAATGATGTTTTTTTGATGATTTTGACCCAAATATATTAGAAAAATATAAAAATGATATACAAGAGCATTGTGGCGGGACCTTTTTAAAATTTATTTTTATTTAATTGTATGATAAAAAAAAACCCTGAAGGTAGATTTGATTGGGAAGTAACTTCTTGGACAATTTTTTTATTATTTTTTTTTATCATTTTTAACTTAAAAACACATGATAATTTATAACATTAATCAAACCTTTAATGGAAAGGCATGCTCGTGACTCTAAAGTTGTTTGTCATACGACTCGCAGAACGATGAGCAAGTCCATATTCTTGTGAATCTATTTGATGCAAGCCAATATATTACCGCATGTCTCTATTACTCTAATAGAAAATCTGGTAAAGCTGTAAAGGTGTTGCGACAATACAGATCATGGACGGTACAAGCCAAACTTTGGACTGGCTAGGTCATTACCCTTTGTTGAAAAAATAAAATGACTACTTAGACTTGGCGATTGAGGTTGGAATAGATGAAGAAAATAACAGAAACAGACAATTTAAATACAGAAATGAGGGAAGGCAAAGGGGTCTTTTGCCTCTCGTTCTCTTCGTTTTCCATACCCAGCCTATGGATGTCATGACTCGTGGACTAGGTGCCCCGTGAATCTCTTCTCATGGATTCTGCCAAAATCTGAAGGACACGTGGTTAAGAAAGGTTCATCCAAAATATCTTACAGTGGAAACAGAGGACACATTGTCTTAAGTGGGCCAATTACAGTTATGGTCCGTGGCCCACTTTCGAAATTTCGGTCGAGTCCGACAACGGAAAGTAACGTTGCATCCTTTTGAAGGAAAATGATGGACAATATTAGACCGCAATCATCAGCCATGATGATCGAATTCGTCATCAAGAATTTCATTCTCTTGTACAAACAGTTGCACAATCAAACTGGTCTACTTGTTCTTGCAGATTATGAATATTTGTGTTTTATCAGACTAACACAGTTTTGGTAAAAATTGGTCTACAGGCACTTATATTCTTGCTGCGAATGTTTTTGATGGAATGCCACTTTCGTTGCTTTTAAATGTGCGGGGAAGAAGAAGAGAAAATGAAGTTCCTCTTTTACCTTTTGGTTTCAACATGAAAACACAATCATCTTCATTGGATTTTAATATAATAATCTCAAATGCCAAGCAGTGGTTCCAATATCCCAGGCTCACATATTAATCTTCATAAACCAAGTAGACAGGAGAACACAGGAATTCATGTCACAAGCAAGGCCAAACATAAACCTGAATTAAGTAGGTCTTCAACAGACGATGAGGGCTGCATTTATTCTTGCTGTGGATGTTTCTGATGGAATACTTCTTCCATTGCTTTATCCCGGTCGCTATAATGAGCAACAGCGTGGCAAGCATGTTGCCTCTCCTTGAGTTTTCTTGTTTGCTTTTGGCTGGTAGGTTTCGGTTCTGCCCTCCAGCCTGTTTGGACCAATGACTAACGGAAATCTTGGGGCATGAAGCTGCAGTCCTCATCGTCTGTAGCTAGCCTGGACAGCTTGATGTCCAGGCGTCTCTCTCTATTTTTCTTAATTTTGAGACAGTGCTTGGGCCTTTGGCCCAACTTTTTTGACAAGGCAAGAGAAACACTGCGCATACCTAAGTATGAAATTAAGAAAATCTGATGTTGAAACATCACTACGTACTATTCAGACGAATTCCTCCTGTTAATGTTTTCCACCTTTTGGATTTTTGACCATGGCTGCAGCATACCTGGATAGCAACCCTGTGTATGCGGGCGCCCTTGATATTTATCAAAGTTTCTTTTTGTTCATTTACCACTAGAATTTACACTTCAATCAAAAACTAAATTTACTTTTACTACTTTTTTAATTTTAAAAATATATTTTTATATTGTTTGATGCATTAATCTCAAGAAATAAAAACAAAATATTTTATATGTATGTTATGTATTTGAAGGTTTTATATATAATACCGTAGCACAAAATCTAGAGGGATAAGATTTATGATTATTCCGAGCTTATTATTATTATTATTGATAATTTATGTATTTAGTTATATATATATATATATATATATATATATATATATATGTGGTAATAATGATATGCAAGTAGGGTCCTAAATGATTATAAATTATGAGGAGAGTAGTCTAAATTAGTAATTTAATAGATTAATTTCTTTTATTTTTAAATCTCCACACCGCTAGACAGGCGTAACTCTAATTTTAAATCCAAGCCAAAAGTCCAACAATATATATAAAGTTGGAGAACGCCTCTTAAAATTTTTATATTCTTACATGGTTTTTTTTTTAATTCTAAACCATAAGCTATTAAGCCTATGGTTTAGGGAAAATAAAAGGAAAAAGAAGATGAAATAGGGAAAAGAAAGGTATTCCTAGGATGCCACATTTTTTTTTATTTTTTAGTTTAACGTGGGTGTCTGGGCCAACTTGTGCACACCTCTACTAATCCCACGGGCCCTGAAGTTAACGACCATGTAAGCCTCCAGTGGCCATCATATGAGCATCCACAGGGCTCGAACCTGAGATCACAGAGAAAGTAAACCTCTTGGTCCCAAGCTCTTACCACTAGGCCACTACGTTTCCTAGAATGCCACTTGACTTGGGAAGTGGATGCCAGTCAATGCTACTAATCGTGGAAGAATGATGATCATGTTTTGAAGAGGACCAAAATAATGCTTGAATTTGCAACGAACTTTACTCCTATAAACCTAAAAAACTCAACAAACACATTCTAAAGAGTAAAAAAACCATATACCACTTTTAAAAAATTATCAAACCCAATTAAAATTTTTTTAACAAACTCTATCTATATTTTTTTTATCATGTTCCATTAAAATCTACTCCTTAATATAAATTTATTGACATAAGAAATAATAGTTTTTATGATTAAAATATAACTGATTAAATATTTTCTCTCTTAATTTTTTTTTACTTTCTCTCTGATTTCTCTTTACTCATGACCAAAACAAAAATAAAATAAAATTTAGAATCTAACTATAAAATTATAAAATAGCATAGAGCAAATAATATAAATAATTAAAACTTCAAGGACCAAACTAAGTTTTTCATTCCTCTTGATTAATAAAAATTGAAATCTCTATTTTTTTTAAAAAAAATCCGGTTCCTTTTTTTAAATTTTTTTTTTCCCATTAACAAATTAATTATTTTTTTTATACAATTGATGTCTAACTTACAAACAAAATACTCATGTATACTTTGCATACATAATAGCATACAAATAAAAACAAATCTTATCACATAAATTGATAATAACATTGATTGCGAGGATGAAATAGCAAATAAATAAAGTTCAAGAATCAAGATTAAAAAAAAAATCAAAGTGCCATCCATAGTAAAGTTTTTTTTTTGGTATTTGTAATTGTAATAAATAATTGTAATAAAAGAAGAACACTTCCCGCCTTTCCTCATTTCTGTTTTGATCTCGAAGCTTTGATTTTCAAGATCAACTTAAATTAATTTTTTTTTTTTTAGGATTTAGGAGATTTAAAACGAACCCTTCATTTTCTTTTCCTTCCCTGCACGAAAGAGTTGCGACGTCAAATTTGCAGGTCCATTCCCTTCCCTTTTACTTAAAATCCTCCCAGATAGTGTGCCATCACCAAATCCAAGACAGAATATCGAAGTTTCTGTCTTTTATGTCCCAAGAAAGTGTGTCCCTATAAGTTAAAATATATTTTATAGTATAATGTTGGAGTACAACTGCGGGGATAGCTCAGTTGGGAGAGCGTCAGACTGAAGATCTGAAGGTCGCGTGTTCGATCCACGCTCACCGCAAAATGGTTTTTTCGCCTTTTTGAATGTCAAGATGTATACTTGATGATTGGGCCTTACTTTCCTGGACCTCTGATTTCACATAGATAGAGAGACATGGAGGTGATATTTAGAAGTATAGTAGTTTTTTAAAGTGTATTTTATTTAAAAATATATTAAAATAATATTTTTTTTAATTTTTGGCTCCAGCATATTAAAATAATAAAAAAATTAATTTAAAAAAATTCTGAATTTTTACAAACCTCTACTTGGAGGATACTTCCAAACAGAGGCTTAATTTGTTTCAGGTAGTGTCAAAGAAAAAAAAAGGAAAGAAGAAAGCCCAACCACCAGCTACAAAGAAATAAAAGATATAAAAAAAAAATAAAGCCCAAATCGGTCAGCAAAAAAAATAAATGCATAATTAATCAACAGGAGGCAAGAAAACTGGGAGGAGAAAGGCAAAACCGAAGAGGAGAGTCCAATAATAAGAAGAAACTAAGCCCAGCAGAGGAGCAGAGTCCAATAATACTAGCAAGCCCATCGAACCCTTTGCTTTTCGCCTGAAACGGCTACTTCCTTCTTCTTTTTTTGGTTAACAAACATGACATGCTCAATGATGTTTATACATAAACAACTGTCTAGCTGATTTCTTCGTCTTCTAAGTTATAAATACGACACCACTTGAATTTATTATTTTGCAAGTTATCACAATTTTACAAGATGAATGTCAATATAAAAAATCATATTACAGATGCGTGGTTGTTCATAATAAAACAAATATTCTAAAAAAAGAAAAAAATTATTAACATGGTTGTCCGGGTTAGCTTACATGTACGACTAATCTCACGGGTTCTAAAATTAATGACTATGTAAGCTTTCAGTAGCTTTGAGAGGACTCGAATTCGTGACTATTGAGAAGTAAATCCAAAACTTGACCAGTTAAACTACATCTCATGGTTAATATTCTCCATGATTATTTCTATTAGAAGGTGTGCTCATCTTACTCTTCATGGTAGAAATTCATGAGACTCGAGGATATATAAATATTCATGGACGATAACTGAACAACAAATCACAGCACACAACTAAATAGAAATTTCTTCTGTGTTTTTCTGTAGATTACATTTCTTTCCAATGCTTTGCTTATTTAAACATTAAAAGACCCTTCCTTACACAAAAAAATGTATTCATTTTGCTGGATCAAGTGAATCAATACTCAAGTCCAACTTCTTTTTTTCTCCCTCAAAGCCCATCAAATAATCTTGAAAAAACCCATAAATATTGTTTCCGAGTTTCACCTGCGCAAGTTCATACATAAATGGCTGCATCAATAAATAGGGTTAATTTGTAATGGGCTCGCTCTAGAAAATACGATCCATGAACTCGAGGGAAGATAGCTGGCCGTTGATGAAAAAATGTTGGAGATGGTAGAAGTGTGGTTGTGATTATTTTTTAAAGTGTTTTTTGTTTGGAAATATATTAAAATAATATTTTTTTATTTTTTAAAATTATTTTTGACATCATCATTTAAAAAAATATAAAAATATAAAAAAATTAAATTTAAATATTTTTTTTTAAAAAAATTCCATGAAATACAGTTTGCACCGCATTTTCAAATAAACATTAAATTAATAAAGCTTTCACATACTCACACCATATGGGTTCTCGTACATAACCATATTTACGAGTTTTTTGTTTAAAAGTAGCACAATAATTGTTTTTAAATAATACAATGAAGAAATTATCTGGAAAAATAATACTGATTTAAAATTTACTTGAAGAAGTTATTTAGTTGTGATAAGTATAATATTTTAATAAAATTACCTCTACCATATGTTTTTTAAAGCTGCAAAGGAGATGTGTGATTTTAGAATCACACATGACTCATAGGTTATTTTTAAAAACTATACTTATTTTTTTAAAAAAATCTACTGTAATAAATAATAATATGTTTTTAAAAAACTTCCAGATTTACATGCACTTTTTGGGTAGAGGGGGAGGGGTTAGGTACAAAACCAACAACAGACATCCCACATGACAAGATGGCCCACAATTCTGACTTATGTCCAGGCCGATATCGTTTTAGTCTTGAAATCTGCCATCGATCACTTCGGCCTTTTCTCTTCAGGGGTCCCAGCCCAAAACATTGCTCTTGCAATAGATTTAATTTGGTAGACCGTACCTGGAGCGAGAGATTAGCAGCAAGGTTACGGCAACAAAATAGCTCGATGGTCTGCAGTCTAACCAACAAAAACAAGGCATCGGTCCGATCAAGGGTATATTCTCGAGAATTGGATGGTGGCCTTGGGACTTAACCACCAAAAAAAAGCATGAACTTTGGGACTTAGGGTAATATTCCTGATCATACGATAAAGTATAAACATTTCGAAATTGTGTAATTCCTTCTTTGACATCTAAATCCCACAAGAGAAGAACATCTGAGCAAGCTGGACAATGGCAACCGAGGTAGGGAATTGTAGCCAAAATAATGGCCGAAATTAATAAGAGTACAAACGGCCACTGTGGTACGGATGGTGTCTCAGCATAAGTAGAGAGAGAGGGAACTAAAGAAAGAACACCGGGGGGGAAAGATAGAGAGATTAACAAAATGATTGTCACTTTATTAATCATTGCTGTTTAATTTTATCGCAAAAAGAGGTCCTTTCTCCAAAATATTCCACAATTCCTGCCACAAACAAAACGTGGGTGTACAGTAATTGCAGCCAATTATAGCTAAGCTAACTCTGCAAAGCCAAGAGCATGTCTAGAAGTCACGTTGTTTTTCGAGACACTAAGGGAGACATCACAGACAGTAGATACTTGTATCGGTTGTTTCCTGTCATCAATTAGCTGTAAAACCCTTTTTAATTAATTATTCTCCTGTGTGCAGCTATATCTGCCAAGTACAGTAATTAATGACCATATACTTCAGCAAGTTGTTTAAAAAGAGGATTACGCTAGCTCATCTCTGAGTAATTCTGCAACGCCAAGCTGTCCAATTCTGCATGCCTCGGTGCTTTATGTTTCTCTAGCCATGTTACTTTGGGAGCCCTAACCCCTATGGTGGCCAAGTAAAACTATGCAAATCAAGGACGATGGATAGCCAGCTTGAAGAATAACTTCAAAAAACACGAGTTAACTCTTAAAATTTTATAATTTTACAAGTCTATACATATCAAATTGGTTAAAATTTATAATCGGTCAAACTCGGTAAAATTAGACCGATTTTACGAGTTTGACCGATTTCGAGTTTTAACCCGTAAAAGTTAAAAAATTTACTGCCTCCCTGTCTGAGTCCCCTGACACTCCACTACATAGTCTCCACTCCCCAATCTCCCCTTTCCCCGTTGCCCAAATCTCAAATTTTCAATCTTAGCAAACTAACACCAGCATTAGAGGATCTTGGGTATGAGAAAGCCTTATACTGTATTTTAGGGCAGGAAGGCATGATCGGAGGATCGAAACCATGGGAAGACAGAGGTAGATGGTGAGGAATCAAAGGAGTAAAATAAAATATAGGAATACTTATATAGTGAAAAATACGGTGTTTTAGACTAACCATTTGTTAACTACAAAGAGAGACGACAAAGACTCAGAGAGAACTTGAAATACATGTCTTGCTTGGTGGGATATTTGGACATTATGTCTAAGACTTGTTACTAACATAAAAATGGTGGAACGTGAGGTGGCATGAAATTAAATTGATGTCATTTTGTATGTTTTTGTTCTCGTTGTCACGGATTCACTGTATTGGTCTTTGTTAATTTTTTTTTTTGAAGTTAATGATATATCTTAGAATGTTGTATCATCTCACTAGTTGCTGTAGTGTGTTTCAAGACCTGTTCTCTATAAAATGTTCTGAAACTCTATCAATAAAACATAGTTGTTCAATCTTATTTTTTTTCTTTTCGTATTTTTAAGTTATTTAAATCATGTATGAATTTTTATTTGAATTATGTATTTTAAGGTGTTTGGACATTTGTATTATTTATTTCACTTTTATTTTAATTGTGTTATATTATTATTTACTACTTGACTGAAATTGTCAATATATAAATAGTTAAAATATTTTTCTTGTGATTTTACGATTCGAGTTTACGATCCGAGTTTATATTATATATTTCGTGTCGTGTCAAAAAGCGTTTTTGACAACCTTGCCCATGACCATTTCATTAGGAGAAATAAACTTTTTCTTTCTTTCTTTTAGCCATTCCATAGATCAAGTTGTTCTGTGGACCATTCTACATGTAGGGATTCTTCTTCGTGTATCCAAGGCACGTATGAAGACAGCATATTCTACGAAAAACTTTGTGGCTTCCCTCTTTCTTTCTTTCCCTCTCTTTTTTTTTTTTTATCTAGACAACTTTTTCATTATTTGATTTAAGGTTAAATGGTGTTTTGTCCGGGAAAAAAAGAGGAATTCCTTTAAAATCCTTGTTTTTTTCCCCATAAAAAGTAGAAGGTAAAGAAAAAATTCATGTATCTATTCCCTGTATCGTGTTGCAGATTGAAGAAGTGGATGCTATATCCCATCTTCTTTTCTATCTCCATTGCTATCTTGTCCACAAGCAAAAGAAGATTAACAATACTATAGACTAGATTGGTGATTCGGGCGGACCAAGCTTTTTTTTACTTAAACAAAATAATACTCATATGATGATAATATTTAAAAAAAAACAAGGAAAATCTAATACTCGGACCATTGACTAAACTAGATCCAATAAGTACAGTTCATTTAATAATATAATAAAAAAGCAACAACAATACATAAATCAAATAAAAAATTATCCTAACCCGAAAGCAAACCCAAAAAAATCATGAAGCCAAATTGTTGATCAACAAAATCCCGATAAAAAAAATACCGAGAGATAAAATTGAAAAAGAAAATCTCAATAAAAAAGGATTCTACACAAAAAAATTACAATAAAAAAAACAAGGATGAAATTTGACATAAAGATAAGATGAAATAAAATGTTAAGAGATGAAATCGAAAAGCAAATTCAATTAAGAAAAAAAATATTCAAAACATAACAAATAGCAATTAAAAAAATAAGGATCAAATTTGATATATCAATTTCATTGATTATTGAGGATGTTCTTGATTTAGTGTCAGGGTTAATAAAAAAAAAGACCATATCAATATACTAAAGGTATTCCTAAACCAACATATCAAAATTTTCTAGTAAAGTCAAATATCTTATGAGTCATTATGTGTATAATCATTATTTGTTAAAATCAAATATGTAATTATTTGTAAATCAATTATCTAATATATTTATTCCAAATAGTGTGCAGAAAAGCCTTAGCTAACTCAAGGTGAAAAGAAACTATGAAGAAAGAGATCAAATCCTTGTAGAAAATAGAATGTGGGAACTCCCTCATCCCTTACTAGGAAATAAACCAATTGAAAGCCAATGGATTTACTTGATAAGTTACAAGGTTGGTTGTATAATTAAATGTTTTAAAGCAAGACTAGTGGTAAGAGGACATTTGAATCTATAGCAAAAATCAACACAGTTTGAGTCTTATTTTTTTATATGTGAATTTAGATTGGTTTTTACAATAATTTAATATGGAAAATGTTTTTTTTTGCATGGTAAATTATATGAAAAAGTCTATATAGATCTCTCACTAGAGTGTATAATATATTAAAGGTGTAATTAGATAGAGTGCAAGTTGAAAAAAGTTATTGTATGGATTAAAACAATCTCTAAGAGTAATGTTTTGGAAGGTTCACAAGATCTACGATGAACTTTGACCACAATTAGAGCAATTCAGATCACACATTGTTTCTAAAGAAGTATAAATGTATAATTACATTGCTCACTGTATATATAGAAGATATGGTGGTTACGAGAAATGATATTGAAAAAGAAAGTCCCTATAAGATTACATGGCTAAATAATCTGTAATTAAAGATCTAGGTCCTTTGAAGTATTTTCTTGAAACTGAAAAGTCTCAATATCATAAAAAAATCTTTGTGTTTTTAAAAAATATACCTTAGATCTTCTACAAGAGACTAGCATGTCAGCATGCAACTATTTGATACACTAGTAGAAGAAGGTTTGAATTTGTATATCGAGTACAATTAGATATAGGCTAATAAAAGCATATGCATTGATATATCTAAAGGTTTCACCTAAAAAAGAATTTTGATCACTAAAAATACATATTGTTAGAGCATTAAATGGTTAACAATCTAGTTCTAGTTAGTTTACTTTCATATATATAAGAAGCAAGAAACAAGATGTTGTTGCTCCCTTAATTTCATAAGCTGATTTTAAGTGTATAACTCTTCAATTTTGTAAAGCATTATGTTTAAGAATTCTGTTGTAGGATTTGGGCTATCCATTTAGAAAATTGATTCGGTTATATTATGTTAATAAAACAACATGTAATATTATCTATAATCTAATTCAATATGATTGTATAAAACATGTAAAAGAAAATAAGTTCTTCACTAAAAAGAAGTTGGATAAAAAAATAGTATAGAGTTGTCTAACATCAAAATTTGAGGACTTATTCGCTGATATTTTCACTAAAACAATTTATAGCTAAGTGTTCTCGAAGTTTTTAAACAAGTTGGACACATGATATTTAAATTCTTCACTTACAATTTTTTTTATTTTTTATAATATATATATATATATATATATATATATATATATATATAAAATGTCAATTCAAAATTAATTTAGGGCAATATTTTTTCTTACGAACGAGAAGTTAGTTTAGGAAAATATTGTAGGACAGGCATGATTTGAACAGTGAGATATGCGCACCGTATTTAAACAACGGTTATTTATTCAATTTCCTAAAACGAAGGAAAAAAACAGAGAGGACAAAGACCATGTGCTCGTCAGTCAATATCAACGAATGATCAGTTTATGCTCTCGCGGGTCAATTTAAGCATGGCCCATATGACCATCCAACATCTGCTTTACAATACAATTAAGTTGTTAATTAACATTCTGATTCTGTATATGTTACTTAATTAGAACTCTCGACGCCATTGTTTTTTAGTTGGCAATGACAGTTTCTAACAGGCTAAGCTGCATGGAATTTGATCTTTAGCTATGCTTGAGGACTGCAGCTAGCTAGCCGTGATTCTTACGCCTTAATGCAGGGCGCAATCTCTGATTAAGACTTGGAAATAATTGCGTACAAATCATGCTTTCTATTAATAAAGGTAGAGTATTACCCTAGAGAGTTAAGAGCATGAACTTGCTGTTCGCTTTCTGCAAAGTGGGTGATCGATGCTTGATGGCATCTAATAGACAGCCATTTCTATAGCACCAGTCAACTTCAACCCATTTTCTCATGAATTCCTTATATTTGAATAGTAGTTTTTCCTCTCCTGTTTGAAAAAAAGAGAAAGAATACCATCATGCTGAACGACCAGCGGTCATTTTTTCTCATTAAATATGTATAGGATTATTTTCTGATAATCATATGGTATCTGATTAATTAATGGGTACTGAGTGAGTAAACTGAACAGAAACGTTAATAAAAGATTTTAATTATACAGTGTGCATGATGTGGGCTAGACAGCATGTCTATGATAGCACATAAACAAACAAGAGAAAAACAAGTGTGATTCAGATTGGGACTCCACGGAGTGAATATAAAACAAGAGATGAGACAAAGGTGGTGGTGACAAGTTATAGCTCCCTTTCCAAATGGTCTGGGAGGTGGGTGAGGTGGTGTAAATGGAATGGTTTTATGGGGTGGGTCCACAAGTGTCGTGGCTGTATTGGACATGTGTCAGAGCCAACTTAATTTGGCTAGAGTGCATGGTGGGCAGGAGCGCCTAGCTACCCACAAATGGCCATCCCTTAATTAACCCATCTTGCTTGGCTAGCTGGCCGGATCTCTCTTCCACAGTCCAACGCTCTCCGCCACCTCCCTCACTCCGATCATCTCCTCTCGAGTCTCAATCCCTTCCTTGCTTTGCAGTTGAAAATCACTCATGTGAAAATGGGTATGGCACTGATCTGTTGAGTAGTGGCTGTTCATTGTACGTTGCATTAATTTATGTACAGATAGAGCGGTCCATTAATTCATCTTAACTAAAATTTACATATAAAAAACGGGGGCCTTGGTTTGGAAAGAGATTCAAGACTGAAATCTCAGGGCATGGAATCCGTCGCTGCCAATTATAAAAAATAAAAAAAGCAGGGGGGGGCAAAGCCATGGAGATTCATTACCACATGGAGTGCCTAGATCAGTTCTTACCATCATTTATTATGAGACAACTCATACGGTTCTCGGGTGGTTTTATTTTCCTGATTGTGAGCCCACAACTATCTAATTATATTAATTACTGGTGCAACTTAAGGTAATCATATATACTAACTTCCTTGTAATCATTGATGCGATGTTTTAATTAATTACTGATCCATCTTTACTTTTGGTTCACCAATTGATGTAGAAGATTTTGAATTACATAATATATATATATATATAATAGAGAGAGAGTGTTTTGAAATCCATCTTTTTTTCTTCTTTTTTTTTTTTTCTGAAATTCAAACTTGAATATTTCAAATAAAAATCTCAAATCCGGCTAAGGGACAGGTGCCCTTTGAAAAGTATTTTCCCTATAAATGCAAGCCATTAATTACGGCGAAATCTCATTAGATAAGGGGTTCTGCTGAAAAAGAAGGAGGTTATCTATACGCTTAAAAGTCGATCCACAATGCATTGAAATTATGGTTTTACTTTTAGTTATGGGAATGAAAGCTCTAGCTAGCTAGCTAGCTAGCTACGATTCAACTTTTCTATCCAAGATGAAATTATTCTCCACTCATTAATATCTGGTTAACATGGAGATTGGAGGTCGTTAATATCTTACTTGAACGTCAAATATACTACTTTCAATATGTATTATTTGTTTCGTGTTAAAAGGTATTTTTATTAAAAATTATTATTTTTTTGTTTGAAATTGATTTTTTTATTTGAAATTAATTTTTTAAAATCTTTAGATTGTTTTGATTTTCTAATATCAAAAATACATTTTAAAAATAAAAAAATATTATTTTAATGCATTTTCAAGCAAAGAACAATTTGAAAAACAATCGCTACCACAAAGTCAAATATACTCTAGGAAGTGGTTATATGAAGTAATGTTTTGAAAGAGATTTAGAGCATGTTTAGAGTGTGCTATAGAAGTTGATTTTCAAATTAAATGATTTTTGCTTGGAAATATATTAGAATAATAATTTTTAATTTTTAAAATTTATTTTTAATACCAACACATCAAAACGATCGAAAAATACACAAAATTAATTTGAAAATAAAAAAAAATTATTTTTTTAAATAAATACAGTTGAACAGTAATATCAACCCTATTCTTAATCTAAATAACAGTGGAGAAGAGGGATGAATATATCAAAAATTTGTGTCAGATCAGTCCAAACAAGGCCATCTAGTGTTAATAGTGGTGAACCCATCATCTATGAAGGGGACAATGACACCATGATGCGTTTAGGGCACCAAATATGACCCCCACAAGGCGCCATGACTACTTGATATTTCCATTTGATTTGGTGTTCCTTTAATGCATATCTAGTTTGTTTTGTGGACGATTGGTGGAGCCATTGCCCACTTCATGTCTAGGACATTTCATCAATGTGTGTCTCACTCCTCCCGTTTTGGCCCATTACTTGATTATTGAAGATTCCTGATGAATTTTCCTCCCCCCTAATCTATCCAAGAGTTGAATTAGTTAATCTTATCAAGGTGAAATGTAATTGTCAACGAAGGTTCATGTTTAGACATTGGATAGAGCCATTAATTAGCCATTACTTTCCAACAATTTCAAATGTGGGTCCTAAATTTGTTGGTGAAATGCTTATTTATTCAAATTACAAGTTTCTTAGTGCGTTTTTGGATTATGATGGCAATCATCGTGGGAGTATATATATAAATGATCCTAATCACCACGTCATGCATATCCTTGTATATAACTAGATTAATTACCGTAAATTCCATACGGTCATTAATTAACTTAATATTCCCAAATCAAAACCATTCCATGTGACATAATAATTAATATATAGTGTACCAAACTAGAATAACTAGGTTTCATATACTTTACTGTTTTAAATAACTAGCTATATACGTATATATATAGCAAATTAATACGTCAATTGATAAATTGTAAACTTAATGTCACGTATATTGGAGTTTTCTTTCATCAAGGTTTATGGAGGAAATCTTCTGACCTTAATATTTGCTCTTATTTTTTTCAAAAAAAAAAAACTGTGGTGGAAGATCTTGAATGCTACATTAATACTCAAGCAATATCGTGGATTATAGTTAATATTTTTCCTCTCGTTGACAGAAAAGTGCCTGTAGCTAATGTCCCTTCTAATTATGCAATGTTCATGGCTTGCACATATCGATAAATCCCAAAAGAGATGTGTGCGAGGTTAACAACGAAAGAGCATTGGCGACAAACACGGCTAGCTATCCTGACATTTCCCTTTTACATTGCACCAAACTCTAACCTCACCTCCCTTTAAAAAGACCCGAGGATAAGACAGAAGTGAAATAATTTCTTATTACCTAATTATATATGTCTGTACCTATAGTAAAATCTAAAGTCACACAAGAACTCCTATAAAACCCAGCAGCCTCCTCTCCCTCCACATCTCTCTTCATCTAACACGATCTCTCTCTCTCTCTCTCTCTGTGACATAAGAAGAAACACAAGTAGAGCAGCATGGGTTTTCCTGTAGGCTATTCAGAAATAGTTCTCCCAAAACTCCTCCTCCACACACTTTCTTTCCTGGGTTTCATTAGAAAACTGATAAACACTCTCTTTCACTGCATAGGTCTCCCTGACTTTCTTGAACCGGGCATTTCTTCCTCTTCTTCAACTGAAAATACCCCCCCATTTCGTGTCCCTGACTTTCACAGTCACTCTGTTTCTGCCCTTCTGATACGCGAGATCCTTCCTGTTGTCAAGTTTTCGGAGCTTGTTGATCCTTCTGCTGATAGCTGTGCTGTTTGTCTGTACGAGTTTGAAGAGTCCGACGAGATCAGACGGCTTGCAAACTGTCGCCATATATTCCACAAATGCTGTTTGGACCGTTGGATGGGGTATGATCAGATAACTTGTCCACTTTGTAGGACACACGTTATTCCCGATGATATGCAAGAGAGTTTCAATGAAAGGCTATGGGCTGCTTCTGCTATTACTGATTTTTATGGGGAGTATTCACAAATCCCTGGCTTGTAGTAGATTTTATTTTAAGAAGAAAAGAGATTTATTTTTTTCCTTTCTGTTTTGCCTCTGTTTTTTGGGGGGGTTGAGGTGAGTATGGTTTGTAAATACACAAAAGTGGTTGGGTATAAAAAAAACAAAAAACAGAGAGAAAATCCAGGTGTTAGGATTAGGTTTTCTGTACATATAGATTTTGTTAATTTCCCTATCTATGGGTTGACGAGCTTCAATATTGGCAGTCCCATGCTTTCCTCCATATGTTTTCATTTACTTCCTTCTTATAATATATATGGTCTCTAATTAACAACTGCTTTTAATTTGTATTCCGATTGAGATGTGTATCCTGACCACACATTTCAAGTGCAGACTTCCACCACTAGCTAGCTAGCTAGGTTAACTGGCCGTAGAGGTTTGCGTTCTCTTTTAATTTTTTTTCTTGTGGTAATGTGATGTCTTCTTTCTATCAATCTTGGTTTATTGGGCAGGTAATTCATGACATTCTGTACATATCAAGGGTATTATTATGCGTGGATGTGGAAATGTTTGTTCTCATGTTTTGGTTTCTTTTTTGCGTATCAGCTAGGTCTTTCAACCATAAAAAACAAGTCTTGGACGCTGCATTATTGATTTCTGCTACAAGTAGACAAAATAGAGGGTAGAACTAGACGTTAATATTATTTTTGTTGTTCACTGCAATTTGCATTGGATTTGGAGTCTTAAGTTTCAAAGATCGAGCCACTGTAATTAGGACTAGCTGATATGGGCATCAATTATCACTGTATCTTACTGTCTTTCGCTTTACATTTCTTGAAAGGTAAGTTTAGAGTCAGCTTCACAGACCAACCAAGTAAGTGTGCGTTTAAGCACACCATATATATATATATATATATATATATATATATATATATATATATATATATATATATATATATATATATATATATATATATATATCTTGATCTTATCCAATCCCTAATAGAACATATAGAAGCATGAAAATGATTATGTGTGCCTTAAGGAACCTTTTCAAACCATGTTTTAAGGATCCTTTTCAGCATTTTTCTTTTCCTAGGATATTTTCCGGTGAGCAGTTGCTTTCTTCTTTTCTTTCCTTTTGTCTCTCTTTACCTTTGTTTCTTTTCTTTCTTGTCCTCTTTTTAAAGAGGCCATTTGAGAAACCCTCTCAAAAGCTCCAAGGAGCCTTCCAAGCTAAAGTCTTGAAGAATTGTGTGCATTGGTTAATTTCTAACGATTGTTTTTGGGACTTTTACTGTCCAAGTGTTGAGATAAATAACTGCAGATTTATGACATATCTTGTAATGTTCAAGAGCAGCAGGAGGGAGTTCTTATTCCTTGTGCAATTCATAGTGGATCTCCTCATAAAAGATAAGAGAAAGAATTTTTAAAGCACTTGTATATATTTTCTTGCCGATCCATACAACATCAAATACCAATACTATTATGAATTTTTTAATTATAAAAGAAAGTTTTAACCTCAGATAGTGGCACATTATTACATATTTAGCTTGCTAGTTTCTCTAGGTTCCAATAGATTTTTAAATAACCAGACATCCAATCGAAGTTTCTAAGAATTAGTTAATGATTGTTGAATAATTAGTTTTAAATTAATCAGTGATGGAGTATATATTGTTGATTAGTTAGTTGAATCAGAAGTTACTAAGAATTAATTAAAAACTGTTGGGAAATTAGTTTTATATTAATTAATGATGGAATATTATTGATTAGTTGAATCCTAAGTTATTAAAATTTTGTGTCAAGTGACTAAAGAGACCGTATCTTGTGTGACAACCATTCATGACGTTTACAAATCCATGTGAATAGCTTTTTTTAATATTATTTTTTATTTAGAAATATATTAAAATAGTAAATTTTTAATTTTTTTAATTTATTTTTAACATTAATATATTAAAATATTTTAAAAACATAAAAAATATTTTAAAATAAATAAAATATAAGAATTTTTTAATTTTTTAAATACTTTAAAAACACAAAAACAAACGAACTTGAATTATGAGCCTACAACCACCTTCGTTTATATGATTTAAAAATGATGTTTAAATGGGAATGAGATGTTAAGAGTACAGAGGAGACAACTCAAAACATATTTATAAACCTAAAATACCTCTTTTCTTTTTTGAAAATTAATAAAAAGAAAAGTCCGTTTGATTTTTCATTTTAAAAATATTTTTGAAAATTCAATTTTTTTTATATATATTCAAATTGTTTTAATAAGAGCATATTTAGTAGGAGGGTATATTTAGTAGGAGGGTGAAGGGGGTGAACATGTGCCCTTGAAACTATTTACCTCATTTATTTATACTTGGTGTGAGCTTAGAGGAAGAGAAAAATCTCAAAAGAATGTGTTCGGTAGTATTTCTTTATTTGAACAAGAAAAATAGAAAAAAAATAATATGAATTTTGTGTTTAAATACAATATTTTTACAAATTTCTCCACTCTCTCTCAGAATGTCATATATACAAATTGATAACTCACTTTTTTCTCTCAAATTCATCGAACAAGATCAAATGAAACCGCAGGCTCTCCTCAAACTCAATAAAAAGTCTTATAAATGGTGTTTTCCATTCACACAAATTAACCTTAAAGTTTGGTATAGATTAAAAGATTTTTTATTCCCAAATGAACAAAAAGTTTTGGACAATTACTCTTAACATTTAATCAATCATGGTGGAAAATATATATATTGAAATTAATAAGATATATATCTCATTAATTTTCTGCTACGAATCAAAATATTGAAATTTTCTCACACGTATTGGAAGGCTTTGGTACTAACTTAAATTTTCTCATATTCCCTTTCTCATTTCCATTTTTGGTGCAGGAACATGATAAATAAAGATTGGAATTTTCCAACTAGGATGGTGCAAACATGGTGCACGAAGAGCAATAACAAATGTGAGTTTGGTTATATAGAGAATGATTATAACATGGTGCACGAATAACAATCATTCTCGTATTCATTAAAAGTTATATTATATATTAATTAATATATAATAAAAGATATTTGTTTCCCAGACATAACTCAGAGGTTCGAACTTTTCATCACCTCCAAACCAATACTAGCCACAATGAAATGTTTGTCTGAGATTGCACGACAACATTTATCACAGTGAAAAGATCACTTTGGATAGCCAGATGGTGGATAAGCAGGGGGTGGGTAGTTAGATGGAGGATAACCTGCTACGGGGTAGCCTTGGTGGGGCTGCGGTGGATAACCATAGGGTTGTCCATAGGGCTGTCCGTATGTTTGAGGTGCATATCCAACTGAGGGAGGAATTGGCTGATCAATGCGTGACATCTGCTGAACAGGGGGCACTGCCATCACCGGTTGTGGCCCAAACATGCCGTCTCTTTTGTCCATTTCAATCTTGTGTTGTGTCTGAAAAACTTACCCAGTTAGCATAGTTGATTTGACGTCATTCAAAAAACCAGTATTTTATGAGGTGTTTTGTGGATCAACAACATACCTGCATACAAGCACAAACCCTGGCCAGAGGGAAAAAGGATGATACAGCAGAATCAGTGAGAAAGTTGTAAGCCAATTGGGTTGAACGCATTCAATATTAAGATATGGGTGTAAACACTTACGTGCAGTACACCATATCAGCCAAACAAGATAGCAACTGGGAAGCCTCTTGAATTTCTTCACTTCCAACAATCATTGCAACTATAGAAAATATGCATGCAATTTGTTGGAGGCAGAACATAAAACCCTGAATAGGAACAGGCAACATGTTTAAACAATTGCAGATAAGCAAAGATATTATGTATGCTTATTTGAGAGAGAGATTGGGAGGAGCACGAGCATACAATAATGCAATTATCACATCTTGTAGTTTGAATGTTGAATTCATCTTGCAACATAAAGCGAGTAGAGGCCACTGAATTTCCAAAGCAAAGGAATACCTGGGAATTCAAAACAAACTGGGGTTAGTAATAAAATAACTACAGGAATGTGTTTTAATGGCAGGCATTACGTATGTTACTATTTAAAACCATAAAACCAACTAAAACTGATGGTCCACTTTCTTTGTAGATAATTTCAATACAATATCTGGCAGTTTTAAGATAAAATATGTCCCATTGTTGTGAGTATAAAAGCATGTCAGGAACCATCTAGAGTCCCTATCCATGAGGAAGCATATTCTACAGTAATTTGACCAAACTAAAAGGAGGAAGATAAACATTTTTCTGTTTATCAGGAATCAACAAAAGAACTTTAGATGAAAGATACCCATATATTGGGGTATACCTATACAATTGATGTACATCTTAATCTGAAATCACCCCAAATGTCATGGGGAAATGAATCTAGCATGCCACCATATGCTAGCTAAGTTCAGGGAAAAAAAAAATAGCCTGTAACATTCAGTACTGCGTTCTGCTATAAAACTTCTAGAGATGAGTCCAAGTCTTATTTCGATATAAACAGAATATAACAATCTCTCTTAAAAACAAACTACTCCCTACCTCTGTGGCAAGACAAAGTTCAGGGCATCGACTTTCACCACACCTGCCACTACAAGGCATGTAACCAGCACAACAAACGTACCTGTGACCAACAAGATGGCAGATCATTTAAACAAGAATATAACAATCTCTCTTAAACATTGTATGAGAATCAAAAGCATCGATTACCTTGACATGTCATTGTAAAGTGCTCGTTTGCGGAGCAAGTATGATACACATGGCCCACTACAAAAGAATGGAGGAGAATTAGCTGCATTGTGATTTAAGAAAATCCAGAAATTATTTAAAGGTGCAAATGTGTGCATAATATGACAACATTACAATTCATAAATATATCATGAATGAAAAAGGTGCTATCAAGAACAGCACTTTTAAAAGAGTACAAAAACAAGTAAAAAAATTACATCAGAATTGAATGTGCAATTTGAGGGGTGGCAATGGATTGATGAGTCTGATTTTGCCCCACCCATCTCTGAATCAGAACATCTATCACCCAACTCCGACTCTAACCAGATCGGATAAGGTCGAGAGGAAAATTTTCCACCTAGCAGATACTCGACCCAAGGCAATCCATTTTTTTAAAAAATCAATTTTTTAAAGATAAAATCCATGAATCATAAAACCATCAAATATAGTTTAAACTTCAAATCCATAAATACAATCATTAAAATCCTCCATAAAAATAATATTCCATGCATTACATTGAAATTTAAAATAATTTTAAAAAAAACTATATGTTTTTTATAAAAAAACAGTAAACAAACTAGGTAAGGTCGGGTCTAGGCCCCAGTTGGGTGAAGCCCTCACCAGCCCCCAACTTCGAATCCGATCAAATTAGGTTGGATTTTATCTGACTTGGATCAAACCAGATAAAATCCAACCGGACTGATCAGGTGACACCGAATATCCACTGGATTAGGTGAAATTGTCATCCAAAATAATAATAAACCAATGTTTCAACAGTACTCAATCACCTCACAGACCTATATGTTACAAGAAACATAAGCAGCAATCTGGAATAGAATACCTTTTCAAGCTTCATATCTAAAAAAAAATATTTTGAAACAATCAATTTGCTTTTCTTCAATCAGGGGAGGAAGTGAATTTCAGGCAACAATTTTGAGGGGACACAATAGAACAGACCAACAAAATGTTATTGTTGACATTTCAATCTTGAAAATCTATTTTGATGCTAATTATTGAATTTCAAGAAATTTTTCTATGGTAAAATAACATCTCACATAGCTACAGCCAAAGACTATAATATTTTTAGGCAAACAATCCAATGAACTGATAAAGTATAGAGCCAAAACATGTTAAGAAAGAACTCTATAAAAAGACCTGCAATTCTGCCCACCTCATGAACTTGTGCTATCTAACAACGCTACAACAAATCCCTCTCACCTAACCCACCTAACATTTTTGCTCCCCTCTTCCTTCCCATGTCCTGATGAGAATTCTCTCACTAAGAATCGTTGTAAAGCATATGGCAAGCATAGGCCACAAAAGACATACATGTAATATAGATGCGTGAGAAGAAAAGGAAAAGGAGCATAAGATATCAGAGCATTCATAGCATGGATAGATCAATGCATATGTCCATGAAAAAAGAATCTCTGGGACATGAAATAAAACCAAGACGACAATAAAAGGACAACAGAATGTGGGAATGAATCAAAGTGAAAGGCATAGCAACTTTTGGATTGATTGAAATAAAGCCTCGCAGAGCTAAATTGTTTGAAACTACAATTCCTGGACATGGGTGGAAGGCACCATCTAACGAGAGCATGTATTTTGCAAGCACCATTCAATCAAAAGCAGTTAAAATGATACGATGTGGACAATCAAATTCCAAGCAATCCATGTCGATTTATTAAAATCTGAAAATATCTCGGAAATGGGAATAATAACTTGAGTTAACAAAGGAGAATGAGTATAAGAGTAAATTTAATACTTCAATACAGTGAAAAAACTCTAAAGAGTGAAAAAGAAGATCTAAATTGCAGACTTAAAGAAGATCACAACTAGGAAAAAAACAGTAGAACTAAAGCAGATAAAGCTATCCTGCCAAAGGATCAAAATCACCCAGTTTTGAACAAAAGCAATGGCACTGAATCAGAATCAATGCCATATTATACCAAGTCAAGAAACCACAAAAACCCTACGAAACTTAAAGGGGTGTAAATGAAAAAACAAGCAGATCTACATTTCAAAGCAAATAAATAATTAGATCAAGGAGCACTCACCACCAAAAAGCCAAGCAGCAATCTGAGCATTAGAAAAAAAACAAAAAATCAGCATCAGACCCCCAAAAACTTAACACAAAGCTCACAACTTTTTACAAAATAAGATTGCAAAAATACTAATTTCTTACATGGGGCATCAGCTTTAATGGTGCCCATTAAATCAGTGTGCCAGAGATTTCTATAGTTCTGTCGTAACTGCATCTTGTCCAAGTGCTCCTGAGAAGCCATGGTGTTCTAAGATCTCTCTCAAAGACACCAATTTAATTCTTGTTGTAGACACAGGAATTCAACCAAGACACTAACTTTACTAATGAAAGCCTCTTCTTCTTCTTCTTCTTCTTTAATGGAAGAGGATGTTTCTTAAGGAAGCTTCTTTCTTGTTGCCCTTTCAATTTGAAGTTTAAAGAAGAGAGAAGAAACGATGACTTCCAAGCGGAGACCCACGCCCACGTGTCCACTTGGTGAAAATTAAAATAAGAGTAAATAATAAAATATGGTATAATTTGATTGGTTTCCTGGCTAGATTTGGAAGGATATTTGGTGATTGTGATATTCATGGTTTGAAGTATTTTATATTTAGAAATATATTAAAATAATGTATTTTTATTTTTTTAAAATTATTTTTAAGATTTACATATTAAAACAATTTAAAAATTAAAAAATTAGACCGACTGTATTTCCAAACATTTCCTTAACCCCACGTGTTCTATAAATGTACTTGCTTGATTATTTTTTTTAAAGAAAGAAAAACAATTAACTGCAACCCGACTCCATTAAAAACTGGATTTGTTTTATATTTAGGACATAAACAGAAAACGTACATTACAAGTTACGACAACGATTACAATATAAACCAAGACAATAGGCACTTTATTCATGGAATATTGTTCCCTTACCTCTGTCGATGTCACTGTTTTCCTTTTATTTTAACCATCAAATTTTATTTGTTTTTTTGTTATGTTGAAAGTGTTTTATTTATTGATTTTTTTTTTTCATATGCTCTTCCATGAGCAAAATGTTTGAGAATATTCTAACATTCAATTATAAATTAATTAAGAAAATTAAAAGAAAAGGAATCAAACAAGAAAGGGAAAGAAAGTATATTGTTCAAAAGACCAAAAAAAAAAAAACATTGGTTCTTGCATCTCAATTTACAGATATTTTATTCTTAGTTTTAAGATTTTATATTTTGATTTTTTTTTTTTTCATGTTTTAGTGCTGAAGTGTTGAGACATGAGAAAACAAAAACAGTAAAAAAAATAAAAGGAGAGAAAAAAGAGTCCAACAACATATTTCAACCATAAAAAAAATTGATTTTAATGTTTATGAGTTTTTTTTGTGAAGAAAAGTTCCATTAAAATGATTTGAATTTTTTTACTCGCCTAAAAAAGTAGATTAATACTCGGGGAAGTTATTTTTACTCAATTTAATTTTATATTTTTAGACCGACTAGAAAGAGTTTTTGAATTAGAATATATTTAATGGTTTCTATATGGCTTTTTAAGAATTTACAAGTAAAAATAAGTTAAAAATATAGCTTTTTAAAGTTTAAAAACTTGAACCATAGCTTTCTAACCACCACATACGACTAAAATCTAATACAATAAATAACATGATATCTATCTTATTTTAAAAATTATAATAAATGACATGTTACTCATCCTTTAAAAAACAAATTTCAGGCATGCATGACCTAGCCTTGTTAGCCTTGCATGCAGAGGCTTTTTGTATTTTTACAGGCATGCTGGCCCATCCTTTTAGGCCGAGGCATTTGTCTTCTTTTTATGTTTCTCATCTATGTTTCTAGTTTAAATTTTTTATTTTAAAATAAAATTCAATGTAAAAAATTATTTAAATTATTATCTAAATTCACCGTAGTTTTAAGATAAAGTTATAACTTGTAATGGTAGTTTTAACAATTACTTTGTAAATTATTATATATAAACCTAATATAAAACTTTTACTTTTTAAAAACAAATATGCTCATGAATATTAAATAATAACAAAATATCTTTTTTGTTGTTTTTATTATAATATTTTTACATAATTGCTTAGATTAATTAATCTTTTATTTTTTCCTTCTATTGCAAAGAATTGTCGAGTCTTGATTTTTTTTTGCTTTTCAGATTATAATATGCTTTTTTATAAATAAAAAAAACATGTTTTTTCAAAAATAGAAAAGTAAGGTGCAAGTAAGGAAATGGTGTTTTTATTGAAGAGATATATTTTTTTCTCCTTAATTAAAATGATTGAATTTTTTACGATAATTTGTTTTAAGTATCTTTAATTTTATTAAGAAAAAATATTTTTGTCAAAAAAAATAATCAAATAAGAAAAGGAAAGTTCACATGATAAAATATATTTTTTCTTCCTATAATTTAAGTCGTTTTATTTCTTACAAATATCTATTTTAATTTCCACACAACTAAATAAAAATAAAAATTTAAAATATCATGTAACATCATGTAGAAAAAAACAAGTTCTAGCAAAATATATTTATGTTGCATAACTTAACTGCCTTTAACAAAATATATTTTACGTAATGTGAAAAGGAAATTTCACCTAATAAAATTTATTTTTTCTCTATAATTTAAGTTGTTCTCTTTCTTACAAATATATATTTTAATTGCAACGTAAATAAATAAAAATAGATTTTTAAAACTATTTCGTGACATCGCACACAAAAAAACTAGTTTTAGCAAAAGCAACACGCATAAAATCACCCTCTAGAATTGCTTTCAGGCCTCGATAAGAAGAATGCCCAAACTGATCACTTCTCCTGATTCTAAGGTCTTAAATTAGTCAAAGATGCACAAACTGTTTTTGTTCAGATGAAATTGAGAAAAAACTTGGGACAAAAATTGAGTTCTCTATGGGTTGCGATCATAAGCCGAATGGTGGGGGCTTGAATATAGACTTTGTACGTGAGAATGATTGTTCCTGGAAAAATAAGTTCATCGTGAAACAGGAAATCCTCTAATACTTAAATTAATAAGTGTAAAAGAATAAATAATGAAAAAGAGAGACGACAGAAAATTTATGTGTTCTTGAATTGTTGAAGAATTAATTAGTGTAGAATGAAATTGTTTAATCTTTATATTTACCTGATAATTTAAATTTAAAATATTTATAAACCTTGAATATATCAACTTATTTTATAGAACATAGAGACTGATGTTATAGTTAGTTCAACTCTGTTATCGGTGATGAGGTTGATGATGTTTAGTACATAAATAGAAAGTAACCTATAAATAGATTCACTTTAGAAAGACATTTAAATTACACTTAAACGATTTTGTTTTAATGATTTTCCTATTTAATATTGAATTTTTAGTTTTAATTTTTTTAAATTATTTTTCTTATAAAAATCTTGATTTTTTTTTTCTTTTTACGTCGGTTTCTGAATTTAAAGGATTTTAATTTTCTTTAAAGAGTTGGACAGCTAGAGAATAATTATTGGACAATAAAATGAATGGTTAAGGTTCTATCCGTGTTCAGTTTAACAAAACGCGAGGGTGGTTTGTTTCCAAACAATCCACCTTGGATTATAATTTTCCTTCTTTTTACTCTGTGATTTTAAAAAAATAAAAATCATGTCATAAGCCACGATGAGATCTTTGAAAGCATTGTCCAAGGGATGCTGTACTTTTGCCATCTATTACTTCGCTGTCATGCGCTCGCCAGATAATCCAGCAAGTGCGCACATGAACAGACACATATTCTTTTCACAAGGGTCATGAAGACATTACTCCCAAGCCACACACTCCTAGCCGACTGACAATCACGCAGCAAAAGCAACATATCTTCACGTCCATGTCCACATCTAGCACTGCCAAGCTATTAACCAGAGAAAAAATGTAGGCTTCTGGTGTAAATCTAGCTTCCAAAATGCATCTCCAATTCAAATTTTTATTGCATGGACAAGGAACCTTGGTCAAGTAAGTATCCCCTGACTTGATAGTATATTTACCAGATGAAGACTCCTCCCACTTCAAACAATCCTTAATGTTGGCCCATCTAGCTAGGAAGAGGAACTGCTGTAATTATGTCTTCAAAATACTCTGGGTACTGAGTTTGAAGAACTGAAAAATCTCAAGTTTGCTGAGGTGAAAAAAGGTCAGCCAATTTCATGGATTAATCTTGTGGATGAATATCATGCACCAGGCGGCTAAGAGGAAAACCCCCAGCCCAATGATCAGACCAAGGGAAAACACTACTGCCATCACCAATCCGCCAAGAAAAAAACTCTCTCAAGAAATGAAAAGCTTTCAAGATGGCCCGCCAGGTTGTGGAGATATTAACCTTGGGAGTATACGTTTAAAGATTAGAGACTCTTTTAGTATCTGGCCTCCATCATCTTAACCCAAGGCTTACTATCAGAAACATTATTCAACCAGAAAAGCTTGCCGCCCTCAATCCCGATCCACAACTTCTCAGTTCAACAAGTGAATTCTATAGGTTGACGAATTTTTCATGTAAAACTATTTATCATTTCTCTCTTCTTCTTCTTTTTGCAAGTGGGGGATATCCTTTTCTTCTTAGCGCTATGTTATGCAGTACTAGTATCAACTCAACATTGCTCAAGATTATTCATCAGGTTGATTTCTAAGATAGCCACATACAAACTCATCTCCGACACTTTATTTTAGAGGTTATCAACCTCAATGATATTGACTTTAACATTTCTTCGTTTCTTAAGATTGTCTTTTGTTTGCAATCTTTGACTTGATGTCTAGTATTATTGTAAATGAAATACTTGTCATTGAGTTTCTTAGCAATGCTTTTTTCATGCTTTTTTTTCTTTATAGCAAGCTTCTTATTTTAGTTTTTATCGTGGTTCCAGCAAGATAATTGCTCTAATTCAACTCAAATCAAGTCCAGCAAGATAATTGCTCTTATCCTTCAACCAGTCTGCAATTTATGTAATCCTGTTTTAGAACTACCCTCATCAACCTGGAGAGGATATTAAACAATCCTACATGGAACACATTGAAACACCATCGTTCAGACATAGATTTTGATTTATGATGTTAAACCCAACTAATAGAAGGAGCTACAGTTGAAGGAGAGGCTTGTGAGAAAATCAGTGATACGCAGATTTCCCCGAGCAAGATGGTCTGAATCCTGACAAAGGCGAGATAAGGGATAAGCATAAATGATCCCAATAACTTGTTGAGGAAGGGATCTCCGAAGAGCATTAAGATTCCACTTATGAGAATACAAATCTGCCAAGCATCGCCAATTCGTCATCCTAAAGCTCATAAAAACACTAATGGATAGACTTCCAGATGAAGTAAGCTGAAGAATTAAGACCTGAATACTGGAAATCATTACCTCCCAAGTATTTAGCCTTTAAATTGGATGCCCATAGCTTAGGAGAATGTCTAATCAAGTCCCAACTAAAATTTCCAATTACCGCAATGCTCTGTTGCTGAGCCTGACGAATACCAAGCCCTCCTTCATGCCGAGAACAGGTAATTCAATCCCAGCTTCATAAATGAACACCTCGCTTATCCTGATTAGAGGAGCAAATAAAAGTCCTGACAACTTTATCAATACCATCACAAATTAACTGAGGTAACCATGCAGTTTGCATAGCATAGACGGGAATTGCTGACAGGGTAGTCCACGCTAAAGTAGTTTTACCCGCCAGATTAAGAAGCTTCGCTTTCTAAGAAGACAACTTTTCTCTAACAAATAGTACTCCTACTGACCTGAGATACTTTCTGCAAAAATTTCTGCTTTCCGAAAACAAAATCTACCTCCAAGTTTCTCTACAAGACTTGAAACATCATTGAAGTCACCCATAAGTAGCCGAGGAAATTGACATGAAGAGGCAATTTCCCTCAGATACTTCCACCAAAGCTCCCTAACCGTAGCGCTTGGACTATCATAAACCACTGGATACAGCCATGGGGGCTCATTCTGAAAGTAGACTATATATTAAAAAAAAAAAAAACAATGAGAAATAATTGAGTCTATTAACAAAAATACTTCTCTGTTGCCAAAACACCCAAATACCCCCTGAAAAACCATTAGGATCCACATAGTCTACCGAATAATAACCCAGCAACCTCTAATTGTTCCATACAGGATCCAAAGGCACATGAATCTCCAGAAAAAATAACAAGTGAAGACGGTGACCGCAACATGGATCATGTAACTACGAATATTTATGCATCACTATTACCAGCACTACGAATATTTCAAGAGAGGTTCTCAAATTAGGAGTATAACTAGACATGGATAATAAACTGAGAAAAGAGTAAGAACCAGCGCCCAATCCAATTGCATCGAAACCAAACTTACAGCATGTTTGGGAACGCGGTTCAATCTGCGTTCCCAAAAATATTAATTTTTTTTTTAAAAAAATTTAATATGATTTGTATGTTTTAGATCGTTTTGATGTGCTGATGTTAAAAATAAATTTTTAAAAATAAAAAATCATCATTGATATATATTTTAACACGAAAAATTATTTAAAAAGTATTTGTAACCATACTACCAAACAAACAATTAGTTTGAGAACCAACTCCATCCCGCTCCACACTAGAATTTGTGACAAAACTCACTATAGGACCACAAGGACTGCGACCCCTTGCGTTCACAATATCATAATCACCCCTCGAATTATCCACAACACCTGACACCAACAACACTAACGTCTTTATTGGAGGAAGGGTTGGGTAGTTTAATTATGTTTGGTTAGTTTATTGGGATAGAAGGAATTTATATAGAAGAAAAAGAAAAGTGTTTCGTTGAATACATAAAATAAATATATTTTTTATAATAATTTTTTAAAGTACATGAATATGTCCCAAATGTTTTTGTCTTTTCCATACAATAACAAAACACTACTGCAATTAAAAAATTTATTATAAAAAATATATTTATTTTATGTTTTATATAAAAGTACATGAATGTCTTTTCCATAATTGTCTTTTGAGATGCATATGAATAGATTTTATAATAAATTTATATACTTTTAAAATTAATAATAATATTTTTATTTTTTTAGGCACAATAGGAGGATGCATATGAATAGATTTCATAATAGTAACAATCAACTAGTGTCCGTCAACACCAAGATCTAGTGACTTTTTCAATCTTGTCGAATGGAACCCGCTGACACCAGAATCAAGCTTTTTTATTGTTAAAATATAGCCAACCAACAACTTTTTCTCTTTTATTTGCCATAATCTAGTGACTTTCTCTCCCCTCTTTAAAATTCAAGGACTTGAACGTGAATAAAATAAAATCTTAGACCAAACTGTATAATTTTCAAACTAAATAGACCAATAATGAATTTAGAAAAAATGCTTTGGCAGCACTTTTTTTAAAAGGGTTTCCATTTTATAAGAGTTTAATTTTGGTTCTTATATTTTTATTTTTTTACAAACACTAAAATTTAATTATTTTTTTAAAATAAAAAGTTAACTCAATATCAATATTTTTTTTTGAGATTGTGATAACTTAAAAGAAGTAATATTGTCAAAATTATCAAGTTGAATCACCAATTAACGCAGTATGAAATGATAAAATTAAAAAAAAAATTATGATGGTTGAACTGCAAAAAAAAAGAAAATAAAGAACTAAAAAGAAAAAAATATTTTCTTTTTAAATAAAGGGATGACATTCACCTCACTTTCAATTTCGATCCCCTCATTTTTATTTCTTTCTTCTTTGTAAAATTAAGAACTGGATCAATACTGAGAATTTTTTTAGACCATGAAAACTCAAGAAATAAACATGAAATAAATCATTAATCCCAATCAACAATCAACACAATTTAAAATGATAAAATAAAAATAAAAATGAAATTTAAAGGTAAAAAAATAAGAGCACTATACAAATCCAAATCCAAAGCGATTTTATTTAGATGCCACAGAGAATTATTGAGAACTCTCTTCTTCTTCTTTCTAAACGATTAGGTTATATATATAACTCTTAATAATATAATATATGAGTCGTACACATTATTTTGTAAAATATATAAAAAATCGGATCTAATAATAAAAAACCTCTATTAATATTATAAAAAAAGAATATCATTTACATTATTATAAAAATATCACCAACATAAATAGACAAAAAAAAATCCCCAATAAAAATGATTTAAAAGACGTTAAGAAGAAGCTTGTCTTCGAGAAGATATAAGAGAATTCGCTCTAGTATTAGCACATACACATTTTACATAAAAATAAACATTAATACTTCCAATCAAAAAATCTGCACCATTGAATCACGAGTCCAACTTTGATCATAAACATTTAATATTTCCACTTTTAATCCATGTGAAATGTATCTTTCACATGTGTATCCACGCAAAAAATCTACATAAGGTGTTTGTAATTGTACGGTGAGGAATTATTACAAATTTACAATAAGTTATCTTCTATTGTTCTTATTATTTGGGGTGTTGTTTTAGTTATGATAAAGTACAGGTGTATTTTAGCAAAGTGGACTGCTTTATAAATCACATAGGTGAACTGGACTGGTCTTTGCGTTTGTTTGAACCTTGAGTTGAGAGAGAGCAGAAACTTGGTGTTATAGCAATGTCATGCCTTGATTAAACTAATCAGAGCCCAAGTGTCATCTGCGCTGCCGTGTGGCAGTTCTATTACCAAAAAGAAGCAGCTCATCACGAAAATAATAAGCAATTGCAGCGGCGGCGACAACGACAACACCAACACCAACGACAACAACGGCAACGACAACGACAACACCAACCACAACGACAACAACTTATCTCAAGTTTCTTGTCCTAGTTTTCTAATATTTTGAGTTCAATTCTAAAAGAATTGGACTCAAAAATATGTCTTCTGATCTTTATGTTCTTGATGCCTCTTTCTACCACCATTCAACTCCAGAAATAGTCTCTCCAGATGGTGGTGATCTTTTCTTCTCTGACCCTTTTTCTCCTTTTTGTGACTCTTCCATTGATATTCTTCAAGAATCCTCAAACAACCAAAACAATCAATGCCCACTTGAAAACTCTAACTCTGTAGACAGTTTTAGCCCAAGTATTCTCTCCTCTTCACCTCCAAGTCACCAACTAGAGAATTTGTCACTTTACCAGACAAACCATTTGCAGGCTTTAGCAAATGGTGAAAATCTGGCCAGTGGGTATACTAATTTCCCTGGCTTGGATGCTTTGGAGGTGAAAACCGAGGAATGTCAACTGAGTTTTAAGTCCACTTACAATCAACACTATTTTATGCCCCATAGTTATAGTAGGGTAGAGAATGTGGCAAAGATGATGCAAAGAAGCTACAGTAGCAATTCTTTTGAAGGCAAGCCTGGCTTTCTCTTTCAACCTCGCTTTGATACTCTCTTGGAGTCTCCAAATTATCAAAGTCAAGCCTTAAGCTCACCTGAAAACAACTTTCTTGCTGGTCAATTGAGGAGGGTTTACAGCACTGGTGATTTACAAGTAAAACCGCTCACTAATCTATTCCAGTCCCCTGTTTTTGCTCTTTTTTGTCCTGTTTTCTCTATCATCAATTGCTAATGGAATACTGTTTTGTCTTTGTTTTAGAATATTAATAGAACAACGCATGCAACAGAGAGGTCCCTTTCAAGTCCTTTAGCTACAGAGAGCTCGTTTATAGAAGAATCAAACTTCAAAGTAGGACGTTATAGTGCTGAAGAAAGGAAGGAGAGAATCTCAAAGTATAGAGCCAAACGTACCCAAAGAAACTTCACCAAGACAATTAAGGTAAGACAGAGTTTGTTTAGTTAGTATTAAACAACCATTTAATTTAATCCAACTGCTATACGCATAAAAGTATCAAAGGTAAAACATTATTACTTCTCGAAATGATAATTCGGGTTCGGATTCAGTTTGAGAAAATAGACTGATTCGAGTATAGATCGCCAGTCTAGGCTCGTGCTAGAGACTAGAGAGTAGAGATGAATCAAGTCATGGTCAGAGACACAAAACATAAACTTTTGTCCAATGGAGTATTTAATAATGTATAAACTAAGAATGTTTTGCAGTTTTTTTACATGATTTTTCTGTTTTTATAGTTTGCTCTATTATCAATTAATATCGGTTAATTAATTTTATTTTATTTTCCCTTCATGCTACAAGTACGCCTGCCGCAAAACACTAGCGGACAACAGACCACGTATACGTGGCAGATTCGCACGAAACGACGAAACTGGCGAGATTCCCAAGGTTGCATGCTCTACCAGAGATGAAGACGAAGAGGAGCTATGGGTATTGTTTTTATTTTGTACTTTATGAGTGTAAAAGGCCATTAAGGAAACGCAGAAAATGTATTAAAACTGTGCAATGTTGTTTTGTTTTGAGATTTGTAGTTTGATGGGTTACACGAAGAGGAAGATGAAGGGGCAATTAGAGGATCATCAGGAGGCTTCGTTAACAGTTTTCTTCAGCCTCAGTTTCAGTACTATGGTACTTACTGATTGACAACAATGAAGCTTTTTGCTTCTGGAGAAACTCTTTTCAGTGCTAGGATGTTTAATTATTAGGACCAAACAGCTGTGAGGGAAAAGGTCGTTTTGAACAAAGGAAAGGAAATTCAAAGTGGCTTTTGAAATAAAATCATTGTTCGATTAATATATACACAGGGTGGCTTAATTTGTCAGTAAATTTGTGTTTTCTTTTGCCTTTTGTATATGATGGTCAATAATCAATGACTCTATTTTGACTCTTGCATGTTCTGATTGTCATTTAAATACATTAAATAATCTTCTTGTTCCTCTGGAGGGGGAGTTTATTAGGTTTTCTGATGCGCAATTAGTCTCCCGTGGTGATTATTTTTGTCGGCCAGAATACAGGATTAAACAAGCGAGGAAATTGACCAGTTCAAAGCACTCAGGTTGATGGGATTAGTTTGATGTTAAGTGGAAATGCTAATACCTTTGCCATTAATGTTCAAATCTGAACAATTCTAATGATTTTTTGGTATAAAATTTGTCTTTTGAAATTACCAAGAAAATTAACTTCCTACCATGCTTAGCAGTTAGTTCATGAATAGAGTTATACCGGGAGAATGATGGCGCGCTGGCTCTCTCTTGTTGTTGTATTTACATTTTACCCCTTCACCTTTGTCGCTTTCATTTGATCTCCCATTACCCTACTATTCTAAAAAACCTAGGAAACTTGATGTAGCTTTATGAACAGTCAAGCTTGGCTTTCTTTTTTTCTTTTTTCCTTTTCAATTCAGGACCTCCTTTCTTTTTCATTCCTTTAATTTCATTTGTTTTTCAATTTTATTCTTATATTTCTTTTAATAATTATTTAAATTGTTTTTGAACTAATAAAGTTGACTAGATGAAACAAAAACAATTTTTACATGGTTAAATTCTAAATCTAAACTAGATAAAAAATTAAATTAAAAATTTTATAATTAACCCACTAAATAGAATTTAATAATAATATCAAATAGAATTTACATGTGACATACTCTAAATTTCGTTCAGTATGTAACCGAACCATTTCGGACAACTCCCATCGTTATCGATCTCTGTATTTCGCATGTTGTAGTAACAATGAACTAATACATCTCGAGTAGTAACTTTTCCATATTAATTTATAGCCTAAAGCATCTTTTCTTTCTTTCTTCTTCTTCTTATTATTATTAACATCAAAACTAAATTCTTTCACGGCAGAGCTTAGATGGATCTTCACACTCGTAATGATAAACTTGCAACGAATTACTTTTTGATTACCTTCTCTCAAATTCAAATTTAAAATAATAAAATAGATAAGTAAAATTAAATCTATTAAAATTTAAATCATATAATGAAAACTTCAATATTGAATTGGACTTTTCAATTACGAGTTTGTGGAGTTGTGCTTGATTTTTTTTTTTAACTGTGGGTGTCCGGCTTAGTTTACTCGTACCTCGACTAATCTCTCGAGGTCCTGAAGTTAATAATCATGTAAACTTCAAGTGGTCATGAGGTTTGTGGCACTCAAACTAGTAATTTTTGAAGAACAAACTTAGAATTTAACTAATTAAACTATATCTCTCAACATTAATTATACTTGACTATTGATCTCATGGGTTGATGGGTAACTTTCATGAACTTTCTTCCAAAATAAATTTTCCATGACCATCCTATTTTTAATTCAATAAATGGAGGAGCAATGACACGTAAGAGAGAGAAAGAAAATGAAAGAAAAAATATAAAGTGTATATGCTTCTTGAACTAGCGTGAAGGTTTGAATAACTTAAATATTTATATAATAATTGAAGATATTTATAGATTTTGATTATTTCTGTTTATCTTATGGAACGTATAAAATGAAATTACACTATCTCATGGTAAATAGAGTTCCAAGTACCTTATTATGAGTTATTGATTGTTGCATTATTGATGAAGAAATTGATGTGTTCATTAGTTTTGGTGCTTTGTTGTGCCATTAGTGGAGGGATTGTTAATTGATAATGCTACTTGAAATGGCATGTGGGTAGAAAATAATTATTAACAAAAGAAAAGTGTTTTTACTATGTGCACTGAAAATTCGGGGGTATGAAATGGCATGTGGGTAGAAAATTCTTGGAGTATGAAATTATTTTCATATGTTTTAAATTAAATTTTTTTAATATTTTCATATTGTTTTAATAGGCTAATGTTAAATATAAATTTTTTAAAAAATATTATTTTAATATATTTATAAAAACTAAAAAAACAAATTATATTAAAATGTATACTCGACGGGGGTACTAAATCGAGACTCCAAAAAAACCATGGCGAGCAGCCCGTTTATGACCTATTAACGAGGGTGAGGGTAAGGTCGTTTGAATTTTGCTTGAACAGGCAAGATGGCTGACGAACTGAAAAACACACGCGTCGTTCCTTCTCTTCTTCTTTCACAGTCACTGCGTACGAATTATTGGCGAGATCCTATGAACTTTTTTCTTCTCCCTCCCTCTCCAGCTCCCAATACAGACCCATGTTTATGTAGCTATAAGCAAGAAATAGAGCTGGCAATTGAATCGGATTGGGCTGTCCCATGTTCAATTTATGAGTGTGGATGTTTTTTTAAAAACAATAATTAAAAAAATCATCTATTTTTATAAGATAATATTTTTAAAAGGCATCTAATTAAATCATAAACACCTCATAAATTTATATAATAGATAACTAAATTTAATAAAATTAAAACATCAATTACAAGATATTAAATAATAGAAGAAAACATCCAAGTTTAACATCATAAAATAATAATAAATTAGTTCATTTTATAGAGAACAGTGAATCTGTCTTAATAAAAAATTAAATGAAATCATTCATATGAAAGTGAAATAAAACGATAAGTGATGCCTAATCCTTTGACCTCCCAACAATAATCTTTTAGCAATATTTTGTTGAGGAAGGTTTAAAAAACTTAAATTAATGAAAGAAAAACTTTATTAATAAACTTACGGTATACGGTTTACAATTTACGATTTACGTAAAGTTAAAATTCTATATAATGGTTGATCCAAGAGTTATTCAGGGATTAACCCACCAAAAAAAAACTTTTAATTTATTTAGCGTACATATTTTTATTGTGTAATCCTTTATTGACGAGATAAATAAAGGTTGAGAGTTATTTTTATATTTTCAGTGTGCTTTATTTATGTTTGTTCCTTGTTTACGACGAGGCAATTGTGAGAATGTCTTTGGATAAGAGAAATATATAATCGTAGAAAACACGAGCGTAAAGATGAGGGAAGGTTTAGTCTAGTTGGGACTAAACTGTCGCATTGGATTGAATTTCAGTGTGAAAAATTTAAACCTAATTATTTGAACATCAAGTTATGTACAAAGGTATAGTTCGGGTGATCTTGCTTCCCTTGAAAGTTGTCATAAACTACATTATTAATGACCCTCCCCTAATAATAAATAAATAAATAAATTGCTAGCATTTTTCCAACTTTTTAGCCAGTCAAGTGCTATTTGATGCGCTAATAAAAAGTATGGATACGGCACCAAATGATTCTTAAAACATTGTGCTTGGATCCAACACTAGGGAAGTAACACTTGTTCTTCTCTTTGCCTTGGAGCAAATCAATTAAAGCCACGAGAAGTTACAGCACACTTGTTAGCCGACAACGGTTTGACTATGAAAACATTTGTTTTAATGCTGCACTCAGAATTTGTGATCTAAATGGTTAATTTGACCATGGTCTTGGGGAGTTTTTTTACCTTTTTTGATCTGAAAGATATTCATCTTGAAATCTGATTAGAAAAGAATATCACAAATAAAAGGCAAATGTATTGTCCTTTTATAGAAAAAGGAAAGAGGCCTCTAGGTTCCAATCAAAGAGCAGTCAAGGAATTCCCAAGCAGGAGTATGGCTTAATTATTTATGATGAACATGTCAACCCTCTTTAGTGTTGTCAAATCCATGGTCTTGATGATGACTTATCGAAAATAATTTTCATTTGTCGATGCTCCATAGAGTGTTTAAGGCACAAGCCACTCTCTCCCAGGGAAGCAATGATTTTTTGTCCAAGTTATCATGTGCATGCTTGAAAGTTTTTTTGTCCCGTAATTGCAGCAAAATTTGCATTTTGCACCTAAAACGATCGATAGCAAAAACAATCTGTAATTTTTCTTGCAAAGATCTGTAAAGTAATAAGATCTGGACTTGGATTTAGAACTAGAAAAATCTTCTAAATGAATAATAGAAAAGAAAAGAGAAGAGAAGAGAGAAAGGTAAGCTTTACAACTGGAAAAAACATTATCAGCACTGGCGTTGTAGACTGTCGACTGCCTAGGATAAATATGAAATGTTTAAGTGAAGTTGATGCTGGAGGGAACCTATATCTCCAGGATGCTATCACTTCAAATAGAAAAATTGGAATGATTATCATTTAGCATAGCGAGCATCTCTAACATAGTAGATTTCATGTTTATTGAAACATTTTTCTTTCTTGAATCGTGGCAAAGGGAGGCATCATCTAATTAATTAGTGTATTTTATATGGCAACAGATCAGAGATAGATGCTTTCATACACATCTTACTATGAAATATATATTTTAAGTCGTAACTCTCGTCGATCAACATATCGGCATCTTCAGTACAACCATTATATCAATAATTGAGCACCCTTCTTCGTGGAAAGACATGAACATTTTCTTCTCAATTCGATCGTATAAAGAAACCCAGACCCTAGCTAGTTTCCTTTTTTGTATTGGTAGCCAATAAGAGATCGATCAATAAAAGGACGTCCCGGTGGAAACCCTAAAAGGAGCAATTAGCATCTAATCAGAGTTACTGATGGAATTGCAGTGACCGAATCTCTATATATTGAGGCAAGGATTGTTGAGATAGGAAAAGGACTACGAAAAAAATACAGTGGAACACAATACATACGCTTCCTTTTATTTTCCCAACCAGTTATGATGTGATTAATTTAATACTGAACTTGGAATATTTAATGTTGAGGTAAAAGATCTTTGAGTAACTCAAAAATCACTTCCTGTGGACTAACAAGATGGATGATCGTGACATATGTCACTAGTTTAAAACAGTAAAGGTGCTCCACTGCTAAAATATTCTATCACTTGACCCGCACTTGACCCGCGCGCCGCCGTGCATCATAATTTGTTTTTACCAAAAAAAAAAAAACTATGAATATGTAGGTTATTTAAAAAAATTAAAATATAAATTAAAAAGTTTATATAAATATCTAATTAAATAAACTAATTGTATAAATAAATAAATAAAAATTATTAACAATAATTAAAAAAAACTGAAAAAAACTAAGAGATGAATGTAGGTAAAGATATTTAATACGGGTCATTTAACCAACGGTGTTTAGTGAATTTATTTATGAAATTCAATATATAACATAAATCGATATACATAAAAGTTATTGAATAAAATCAAAGAAAAAAACATTTTATGCAAGGTTGTTCATATTAAAAATATTATGAAAAAATAATTTTTTTTTATTTTAAAAATAAGTTTAATCTATATAAAATATAAAAAAATATAAATGAATCACACTAACCTTATAACAAAATTAAACACAATCAATATAATAAAAAAATAATAGCTATTTCAAAAAGGCGAAATAAACCGAAAAAATCATAGAGAAGAAGTGTTAATTAAAACATAAATGAAAAAATTATTTTTAAAAATACATATAAAAAAGTAGTATTTTTTATAAGTAAAAAAATAGAAAAAACAAAAAGAACAAGGATAGGCATTGTGGACCTGATAAGCCAAGCCTAGCACCTGGCCTACAAAGAAAGGGTCCACGCTCGGGCCTTTAATTATTATTTTTTTGAAGTTAATGAGGTGGATAACGCGTTGTATGCCCTATTCTTTGCACAAAAAAAAAAGAAGACAATGTGTCATCTATAAATGCCCAGAACCCAGCTGCTGTGGTTGCTAGAAAAACAAGGCTTCTGTTTTTTTCAATCTAAAAACCTATTTTCAACCCACTTTTGATTCAAAACACCTAGAAAAACACTCTTGAAATCTTATCTAACCAATTCATAGCCTCTAAAAACATAAAAAAACCACCCAAAACCTATAATTAACCCGAAATAAAAAATATTTTAGAGCTTATATCTATTTTTAAGTGTTTTTAGGATAAGAAAATGATTAATCGTAACTCCCCTCATCATATGGAATCATTTGACATAAAAATTTATTGTATTAGTGGCCGGAATCATTGTCAATAACAATTTTTTTTTAAACCGGAATCCGGCAACCCTCTCTCTTTCCCCACTGAAAAAAACAAAAAAAAAGAAAAATGAAATATGATACCAAAATATAATAGTTAAAAACTATAAGGATCGATTAAAGTCGATAGCTTAAAAAGATGAGAAACTAAAATGAACTTTTTAAATAAATTACAGAGCCACAGCCTATATTACTCGTGTTTTTCATTTAAACCTTTTTTCTTTCGATTTAACTGATCCCACCCCTAAACAAACATGCAATGACACTCCAATTTGAGTTTAAAAGAGCTTATTTGTATATAAAAAAATTAAGAATTAAATCAAATTTTTTTAAAAAATTTATTAATAAAATATAAAAGGATGAACAGTAAAATGTCTAATAGTAAAAAAGCCACAAGTTTTATAGGTTATTATAATTATAATATTTGGGTGGGTGTATGATTACTTGATCACTAGGTAGCAAACCATCTTCCAATGGGAGACACAGTTAATGGAGAGAGCAGTAAGAAAAGAATACTTATTTTATTATTTGATATATAATATAAGCACCCAAAATGATTCCAAACACTTACTTTTTGACCAAAATAATATAAGAAGAAATGATATTATAAATTACTTCAATATATCCTATCATTGCGTTGCTATAGATCAGGAGATGATTATAATATTTAGGCTTATTTGAAAGATACCCTCAGGAAAATGCAAGTGTAGAGATGAAAAAAGTTATTGTCGACTCCATGTGTCCCTTTTGCTTAGTCCAACAAACGGATTCTTGCTGGTACATAAAAATTCCAAGCCCTTTAAAATATTTTAATTGATTCCTCTCGTAATGATTAACTATTTTTTACCTGTGTGCACGAATGCTGAATGATTGTTAAGTGGACCGACTGCATCATTTAAAATATAGCAGACAAGAGAAAATTAACTACCTAGCTATATGTCATGGATGATGAAACTTTTGGTGGTTAAGGCAAAAAAGGAATCATGAATGCTAAGAAAGAAAGAAAGAAAGAGAAAAGGGGGAAAACATTCCGAGCTATTTCCCTTTACTTAGCTGGGCATCCTGTCCAAGATCGAGTACAGTGACATACCAGCTAACATTTTACACAAATATAATGAAACAGCTTGTGGTTAGTGGGAATAATGCGGGCAAGAAAAGTCTGCAGAATGGAGTAGTCATACACTAAAAAAGGGTCTGGCTCTGGGGCTAGGTTGAAGGTTCTAATTCCCGAAACCGTTTGGCTCAAACTGTTCTATACTGGGAATATGTCAGAGGAGGATTACTAGGAATGACTCCTTCCAGGGCATTCAGTAGTCGACCAAGTGAATCTGATTATTTATTCGAGAAAAAAGCTCGATATTCCAAACAGAAAAGGGGTATGGGTATATATAGGAACGAAATTTATAGAATATATATGCTTTATCATTATTTTCTACCCTAATTAGTTGTGATATATATGTACGAGTTTGAGCTAAAATGTTCTTTAATATTTTCCTATTTATCTCCATAAACGAATTCTGTTAGCAGGCTTGATTGAAGCAGTTGAACCCACAGCTTCTGCTGGCATTCATGTTAATGTGTGCTACAGCTAGCTATGGTTGGCCAAACCCTAAAGAAGGCTACATGATAATATTTAGTAATGTAATCAACTTCTATATATGATCAAAACTTTCCTTTTAGTTTGTTCGAGTATTCAGTCCTTTGCTGCTAATAGTTGTTTATTCTGTTAATTTCGTCTCCATTACCTGAGAAGGATCGATCGATAAGCTGAAAATGTTATATTTTAATCGATCTGTATCTCACTTTCGCAAGCAGTCAGGGTCTACCAGTTGTGGCTTGGTGAGGTGAATCTATGGCTTGAGGAGGAAGTGGGTTTTTCCTCTCCTTTCTCCTTTCTCCTTTGTCTAAGCAATGGCCAATAGATGTAATGGAGTCTCTTTGTATAGAGAAAGCACATTCATAATCAAAGTGCAATTTGTACAAGGCAGGAGGAATGCACAAGGAATGTCTCAAGAGCAGTCAAATGCTAAAGTCCCTAGGTCTTCGCTAGGTAAAGCGAAATTCTCCATCGTGTGAACAATCCATAAAGGCATCTATCTATCAACTCTCTTTCTCTCAAAAGTGTGTTTTTGTGGGGGTTCCTACCAACTTCAAGATAGTGACAGCTGAACAAGTCTGCTCCTCCTTTCCTTCATGCATCAAGAAGGTGCCTGTGGACAACTTGAATTCAATTCCAAACACAACTTGAGTAAACTGATTAGAGATCAATATTAATTATTAATAAATTTTGTGGACCGCATATATTAGCATAGCTGCAAATGTATACCGAAAGCCGTTTATTAATCTTTTTAAAGTAATTTTTTAAAATATATATTAAAATAATATATATTTATTAATATTTAATTTTGATATTAGCCCATCAAAATAATTTAAAAAAATATATATAAAAAAATAATTTGAAGCAAATACAAAAATAAAAAAATTAATTTTCTTTTAAAAAAAGTTGTGAAATATAAACAAATATCAGTAATAGAGGTGTATATATATATTAGCATTGGTTGCAAATGTAACTACTTATTATTAGAGTTAATATAAAATTATGTTTGAGATTTTAGCTAAAAAAATTTAAATCTCACCTCGCAATTTAACCTTAAAAGTATAGGTTAAAAAATAAGATAAAATTATCATCAGAACAAAACTTTTCTTTGACACTTGTCGGGTACACCTTAGAGGACCATGATGTCTCAGTTACAATTCACATCACCACTTGTGAAGAATACCGCCACTTTAGAGTCTAGATTCATCTGTATCATCAACCTTTTCTCTTTCGAGTTTCAGCATAGTTGTTCTTAGGCCTAACATAAAAACATCTCAAATGATGACTGGTCGGGGAAAAAAAGTTATGCTTGTTGGGTTAATCAGGCCGGCGAAACCCCGTTAGAGTTATCAGTTACTTTGATTGGCGGCATCTGCTGAATTAAATATTATAGGGTCTAGTCCATTTTTTGCTGTTAAATTATAACATGTGCAGGCGATGAATTTTCAATAATCGTCAAGAAAAAAACCAAAATATTCATCATGAAATCAGCCTCCGTCTATTTTGTGAATAAAACTTCATCATGAAATTAAATCTTGGATTTTATTTTCTTACGATACTTTTCATTGGTTTTTTGGTAATTCATTAGAAAACCATGTAGCCTTAATCTGTTATTTAATGGGAAAATGGATGGAGTTCGACAGGATGGTTTTGAATTTTGATCGAAGCATCTTATAATTCAGGGAGTGAAATAATAATAATAATAATAATAATAATGAAAGGAATATAAATCGAAACAAGCTACATATGTATAGTTGAAGAGTGTTGTTGTGTACGGCGTCCTTCCCTGCTGAGGTCTTGGCATCAGATGAACATGAAGTTATGACCACAAAATGCAAAGTGTCTGTGTCCATCGAGATTAAAGCAACATGATCATGAATTAAGCATCTTTCATAGAATATTGTCCACATAAAGCAGATTTGTATCAAGTACTGGATTTAAACAACCAATTAAAGTAAGTATCATACATTCTAGACAAATATTATACCAAAGAAGTCAAATACAGGCACTAGATGCTGCTTCCATGGTTAACAAAACATGAAAAAAAAGGTTGAAGAAGATAAAAAGGTAAATTCGTGATTTAACACCACACAAGTTAATTAAGAGTCTGTTTGGTATTGTGGTAGTGGTTGTTTTTAAAGTGTTTTTTTATTTAAAAATACATCAAAATAAATTTTTTATTTTATTTTTTGATATCAGCACATTGAAATGATCGAAAAACACTAAGAAAAAATATTAATTTAAATTCACTCGTTTTGACTAGGAATCTTTCATGTATTACTTTAATTTTTAAGCACAAGTTTCACTGATTATTAACATGTAGCTTTGGCAAAAGCTTATAAACCTATTTAAAAATTACATTATAATTACAAAATAAACTAAAACATCTAGGTTTTTTACTATGCACATGTTCCTACTTACGTCATTGTTGGTGGAGTTTTTTCTTTTTTATTCTTTGTTTTTTTCTTTTTTTACAATTTGGTCATTAATTGTTTTTTTTTTGGTCTTTACAGGTTTTGTTGGAATGTTTATATATATTGAATTTGTTCCACTTTGCAAGGTCTTTGAGCATGTGCAATGGCAAAAACTATTTCTATGTTGCAAAAAGATTACTATCATAGAATATACAATTATAGCATTCAATTAAAAAATCTAAACATTATTTTTTATTTCTTTGTTAAAACTTTCTTTACAAATCATGGTGAGATTTTATCTCTTATTTTTTTGTCAATACAAAAAAGAAATCAATGAATAAAAAAGAGTGTTTTAGTTAAAGAAATTCTAATTATTTTTAATTTTTTTATTTAAATAACTATATATAATGTTAATAAAAAAATCATTTTTTCATCAAAATAAAAAATGCAAATTAGAAAAGGAATTTTTACTGAGAAACTATTTTTTTTTGAATAATTAAAATTATTATAATTCACGAGTATTTATTTTAATAGCCATAAAATTAAATTAAAATAGGTTTTAGGAATGGTATGGCACGAAGACCAAAAAATAAAATAAAAGGTAGTTTTTAAGTAATTCATTTGCTGGAATGTAATGCATTTCTTGCAGATAGGTCACCCAACAAAATCGCATTTCAATTTCAATGAAGCACATCTTGGTACCCTAATGATGGTGGCTGATCAGCCTTTCCGTCATTAGATTAACTAGATTAATTGCGAAATTTGGCATTTAAAATCATTTGAAATTTCTTATTTGGCATTTGTTTTTTCATTACCGTTCCGTGTCCCATGTTTAATGTTTGTAAGCGTTAAGGGAGATTTGTTTCTACTTTCTAGATCCTGACAATAAACTGCACCGTGCACCATTTATGTAAGGAGGAGACCACCGCCTCAATGCGGTGGAGGCCGAGTTGCTGTTTGATTATTTGCTGGCGGGTCAAGAGATGTGACCCATGGACTTCGGAATGGTTCAAGTCATGGGCTTGGGCTACTTGTATATATAGAAAAACAAACAAAAGAAATTTCATTTGCGCTCTTGTTACTGGATAAAGAACGCCCCATGCATCAATCAATAAAGATTGGGGACGATATGTCAAATCGAGGTGGAGTTGAGTCCCCCCATTAGCTGAAAGAACTCCTACTGCCAAAACTGACCGGTGAAAACCCTGTACTGATCAGAAACTATCCTGGCTGGCCGTGGGGCATCCCGTGCAACCTGTAAAGTACCTGATGCAAAATTAACTTTGTGAGTTGCACTGCCGTGAAAGGATGAGATAGGGCTATCTACAAACGCCGGTATCACTTCTTTCTTTTCGGATTCTGATAATCCTTCTACAAAATCCACGGGAATATCAGTTTAGGATTAAGAAGGAATGGCTACAACAACACCGGTACCGGCAACCATATTTTCACACTTTGTTCCTCGCACAAACATCACAAGAAACAACCGTATCTTCAACTTGTTGTTTGAGATCTGACCAACAGAAAAGAGGTTTGGCCCTTCTATATATATACGTTCTTTAGCAGAACTACAATGAACTTTTGCAACAATGTTGCTCTAACTGATTTCGACCTCCCAAATATTTAAATTTTGCCATCACATCGAAGAACACCATCCTTGCACCTTCTCGTCTTTTCATAATATGTTAGCACTTGTTGAGTTTGTTCAGGCACTGCTATGCTTACAGCCAAGCATCATAAATCCTCTCTTCTTGATGAAGTATCAACTACTGCATTCTCTTTGTCATTTCTACAAAGAATCTCATAATGTAGCACAAGCACTTTAGTCAAGCTTTTTTTAAAAAAAATTATTGAATGAATTCCCCGCTCCAGTATAAATTTCCTGATTCATGATTCTTTTAACGATAAATTTAACATGTTCCAAATAATTTCTCCACATATAAAAAGTTATCAAGATGGCCAAAAACTCTTTCTTTAGCACAAGTTAGCATCAATTTCTATCACAAAAGGTTTTGACAAATTATGATTTACAATATAAATTTTATATGCGTCAACATTTAATATCCTAAAAAAAAATGCTTTATTATTTACATGACTACCATTATAATCTATTTAATAATTAAAGAGCCCTTACAATATTATTATTATTATTATAACTTTGATATCAAACAAATAATCATTACTATGCCATCAAACTAATATAAACACCTTCTCTAAAGCTAAAACTTTTATCTTAGCATTTCATCAAATACCTTGTTGCAATACAAAATCATCCCAATTTCATAATACCCGTTAAATCAAAGCCAATAAACTTCATATCCACCCACAATTAGCACCAAATAATGTTAAAATACCTACAAAGTCGAAGAGAGGTGGTAAATGGCGACCATTTGGTAAATTGCAACCTCATTTCTAAGGGAACATGAGGGCTTCCATTACTATCAAATCCAACACCCTTCTATTAGAGCGGTAAGCGTGAACACCCCCCCCCCCCCCCCCCCCCCCCCCCAAAAAAAAAAAAAAAGAAAAAAAGGGAAGAAACTGGGGGGAAAGCCATGGGATTCAATTACCACTTCATGAATCTCCAACCTTGATCAAATGCAGCAAAATCAATTTTTTTTTTTTTTACCATTCCGATAATCAAGAGCAACTCAAAGGTCCTTGCAAGTGCACAGCCTGTTTCTGCTGTTCCAAATAGACACAATACCACCAAGACTTGATAAAAACACAAGACCATGTTTACTCCATAATTTGATATATGCTCGAGCTTGACCATATGGAAAATTCAAAATGACGAGGTTATTCAGGGGGAATCTAATTCCTTCTACCAGGAAATACTACAAAGGATGAACATTGATGGGAGTTCTATCAGTAATTCAGGAAGGAAGGGCTGGATTTGGTGTGCTCATTCATAACAATATGGGAGCGTGGCCAGGTATTTCTCTTGTTATGTTGGGTTTACTTCGGGTATTTATTGTTAATATTAACAGGTTTGAATTTGGTGTCGGGACACTAGTTACTAAGATTTTGGTTTTGATTTGGCTGAAATCTCAAAGATACATTTCTGAAGAGAGAAAATAATGTTTAAAAAAGGCGAAATTGTGCTTTGAAAGAGAATTTTTTATTTTGTTTGATTTTTTATTTATTTAATATACATGAGAGAATTATGATTGATTTGTCAAATTTGATTGTTGACATTGTAATTTTTTTAAACTATAATTATATAATTAAATGAATCCCTCTTAGAGAACCAAGATCAGGGAATTTGAAGACAAAATAAGGAGGACCAAAGTAAAATAAATCTGATAATAAGGGGACGAAAATAAGGAGGACCAGTAACTCATTTTATTTTATTTTTCCTTAAACGGAGTGTTGATTTTGATTCAGCTCACCTCGTTCTACCCCTACCTCTCTCTAAAAAAAAAACGTTTCGGTCTCTGTTCTCTCTCTCGCTCGCACGTCTGTCTTTCACCATTTGCAAATTTGCAGAGCCAAACAAGTAGGCAGGCATGAGCGGTCACGATTCAAAGTATTTCTCGACGACCAAGAAGGGTGAAATCCCTGAGCTCAAAGAAGAGCTCAATTCTCAGTACAAGGTCCGTTCGTCGTCCTTCTCCTTTCCATTTTGATCGCATTTTTAGATCTGTCTGATTTTGACTGATTGATTTCGTTGAACTTTCTTCTGCAACTAGAATTTCATTGGAGGATTGACTTTTTTATTAATTATGTTCATGTTGCTGAGAAATCGTATAAAATTACGCTGGGATTTCCTTAGGTTTGGTTTTTTTGTTTACTATTATATAGTGAGAATTGAAATGGAGCTTTTAGGGATCATGTGATGCAAAATCTCCTTTCGTGAAGGAAAGCTGTTGTATAGTTTTCATGTTTGGCATTATGGATTTTAGGAATTCAGGTGCGGTTTGGAAAAACTGGTCTCCAGAAAGAAAGAATGCATTGAGAAACGTCATGTCATGCAATGTGAAGATCTTGCGACTGATAAAGTGCTTTATCGAGCTAGGTTCTTACCTAAGCACAGGAATATACTGAATGATTTTGAATATCTCACTAGGATTTTTGGTTTTTAGCTTAATGGATCTTGAACATATTCTACAGGGTTTTGTAATGATAATGAATGTTATAACAGTATTCCATGCAATACTAGCAAGGAGTTTTTTTTGTTGTTGTTGTTGTTGCTAGTACTCATTTCATGTAGTTCTTGGACTTGAAATTAGTTGCAATATGGGAGTATTGTGATGTTCCTTTGGTTTATTGGATATTGGGTTCATTTCATCCTCTTATTTTAAGAACTATAGCCTAGCAGTTTTTCACTAGAATCAGTGTGAAGCTTCTCCTCATTGCTATCTTATCAAGCAGGATAAGAGAAAAGATGCTGTTAAGAAGGTGATTGCCGCAATGACTGTTGGAAAAGATGTATCATCATTGTTCACAGATGTAGTGAACTGCATGCAGACAGAAAATTTGGAGCTCAAGAAGCTAGTTTATTTATATCTTATAAATTATGCTAAAAGCCAACCAGATTTGGCGATACTTGCAGTAAATACATTTGTTAAGGTAAGAACTAGAAGAGGAACTTGCTGTCTTCAATGTGTTTAGCATTACGACATTGCTTCTTTGTATCTCCAAGGTACTTGTATTCATGGTCATTTATCCAGGATTCGCAAGATCCAAATCCCTTAATTCGAGCTCTGGCTGTACGGACAATGGGGTGCATTCGTGTTGACAAAATAACAGAGTATCTATGTGATCCACTTCAGAGGTGTCTTAAGGTTGGTTTTAAGGATTGCTATAATTTTCATGCATGCTGCTAGATGGAATTCAGTGGTCTGGTTTACTAGGTTGTATGCAGTCATTATATTCTTAAGAAACATGCAATTTCTTTTTTTTGGTTCTAGTTCTCTGTCATCTTCTTAATCCATATTTTTTGTAATTATAGGATGATGATCCTTATGTTCGCAAGACAGCAGCCATTTGTGTAGCCAAACTTTATGACATAAATGCTGAGCTTGTCGAGGATAGGGGCTTTTTGGAATCTCTCAAGGATTTGATTTCTGACAATAATCCCATGGTTGTAGCTAATGCTGTGGCAGCGCTTGCAGAAATTCAAGACAATAGTGTCAGGCCCATCTTTGAGATTACTAGTCACACGCTCTCAAAGCTGCTTACTGCTCTTAATGAGTGCACAGAGTAAGCCAACAATATTTTTCTAACTCTGTATTTTTGTTCTAGCTTTCAATCTTAAAGAAAGTGTTGGACTTTGTAGACTTTCTGAGCCATTAATGTGTACCTATACTTGTAGATTTTAGCATTCACAGGTTTTAGCCATTTGATCTTGATGTGCTCTGAATGAATACTACTCATGAGTATGTATCCGGCAAGATCCATCATTTATGTGAAACTGATTTTTTGCCCTCAACAGTTTTCATCTTGATGTAATTTGATCAGAATGTACTGTTTTTTCTTTCTAGTACTTTTGAACATCTTGTGATAGCTATTGTCTGGAATATGATTGAAAGTCAAGGAAGTCCAAGCTGGATTTTAAAATATGGTCTGTATATTATACCAACTCATAGTTGTCTGAAAGTGTGACCACCACCCCCTTATTCTCTGTCATCACATACTTTTCCAAAAGTAACCCAGTACTTTTATGGCCAATGGATTCTGGCCTCCCTGGTCCCTGTGTTGCAAGTTTTATGTATTTCCTGGAATGTCTGCCACTTGGGTATGCTAAGAGCTACATATGAGGTGAAGTACATGATAGGATTTAACTGGAAATCGAATGCCTCCATGCTCTAGGATTACTGTGCTTTTGTTACTTTGATTGTTGTGTATTCTTTTGGAAGTTCTTTGCTTGGACTGCCTTGTCTGATGTATGCCTTTCCAGGTGGGGCCAAGTTTTTATATTGGATGCACTATCTAGATACAAAGCAGCTGATGCTCGTGAGGCTGAAAATATAGTGGAACGAGTTACTCCACGGCTTCAACATGCTAATTGTGCAGTTGTACTTTCAGCTGTTAAGGTAAGAAGCTGCCATTGTTCGTGTTCGCTTCATGTACTTTTTATTGTGAATGCCTTTGTTAGCTATCTACTGGTCATAATTCAATCATTTCTCACATTTCTGTTTCCTTTTTCTCCTAATAGATGATTCTCCAACAAATGGAAATTATAACCAGCACCGATGTGGTTCGAAATCTTTGCAAGAAGATGGCTCCTCCTCTCGTGACATTACTCTCTGCAGAACCGGAGATACAGTATGTTGCTTTGCGTAACATCAACCTAATTGTACAAAGACGTCCTACGATCCTTGCCCATGAGATTAAGGTAAATGGAAATATCCTGCCTGCTTGATATAAATTTGCAGACTCGCGTGCTTATGGGAAAGTCCTAGGCATGCTTCACATTTGTTATTTTGTGATTGAGGAGAGATGCTTATCAAACACTTGTTCTATTATGTCAGGTTTTTTTCTGCAAGTACAATGACCCAATTTATGTGAAGATGGAAAAGCTAGAAATCATGATAAAGCTTGCTTCAGACCGCAATATAGACCAGGTACTATATATATGTATGTATGTATGGGGTGGGGAAGACTAAGCGCACATGCATCTTTTTCATTTATGAGTTGATGAGAAATCATGTAGGTTGTGTTGTCCTTGTGCTGAGCAATTTCCAGGTTCTATTGGAGTTCAAAGAGTATGCCACAGAAGTAGATGTAGATTTTGTTAGAAAGGCTGTTCGTGCCATTGGCCGTTGTGCAATTAAGTTAGAGAGAGCTGCTGAGCGCTGTATCAGTGTTCTCCTAGAGCTGATCAAGATTAAAGTAAATTATGTGGTTCAAGAGGCTATCATAGTTATCAAAGACATCTTTAGAAGATACCCTAACACGTAAGATACAGCTTCTGTTTCCTTGATGCCTTATAAAGGCGAAGTTCTGTTTTTCTTTCCCCCATCCATACTTAAATATGAATTTCCTTTGCAGTTATGAGTCAATCATTGCAACGCTCTGTGAGAGCTTGGACACTCTTGATGAACCTGAAGCTAAGGTACATGTGTTTCTACTTCAGGCTTTTCGTTCATGTTTTATTGTCTGAACTCATACTTTATCTGCCTTCTATTCTACCCCTTTTTTTTCTCTCCCCTTTAAGGCTTCAATGATCTGGATTATTGGTGAATATGCTGAAAGAATTGACAATGCTGATGAGCTCCTGGAGAGCTTCTTGGAGAGTTTTCCTGAAGAGCCTGCGCAAGTCCAGTTGCAATTACTGACTGCAACCGTCAAACTCTTCCTTAAGAAGCCAACTGAAGGACCCCAACAGATGATTCAGGTTTTTGTCTTGTACACTAACGTGTTCTTTATATCTGATACAAAGTGGATCTTTATTCCATATTCATTTGACTTTTCATTGTCCTCTAGAATTTTCAGTCCTCTGTTTGGCACCTTTGATGTGACTCGAACATGATCTGTCCTTTGGTTGTTCATAACTAATGTAATTCAGCTACACTTGCAGAAATGTCTTTGAGTCAATTCTCACCTCAAGAATTCTCTTACAGGTGGTTTTGAATAATGCCACCATGGAAACTGACAATCCTGATCTAAGGGATCGTGCATACATATATTGGCGTCTGCTATCAACTGATCCTGAGGTGTGATTTTGCTATTGACGAACATATTTTCTGTTTTGTTAGATTAAATGTATGATTGCATGTCTATTTTTTATGTACTGCTTGTAAGTTTCATGTCATGTGCAATGGGTGTACTTGACCTTTCAGGCAGCTAAAGATGTTGTGTTAGCTGAGAAGCCTGTGATCAGTGATGATTCAAACCAGCTCGATCCATCTCTTCTTGATGAGCTTCTTGCCAACATTTCGACTTTGTCGTCTGTGTATCACAAGGCCCCAGAAGCATTTGTAACCCGTGTAAAGACTGCAGCACAGAGAACTGAAGATGATGAATATGCTGAAGGTAGTGAAGCAGGGTATTCTGAATCATCTGCCCATACTGCTGATGGTGCTGCATCGCCACCTACTAGTGCAAGTAATGTTCCATATGCTGGAGCAAGGCAACTAGCACCTGCACCTGCACCTGCACCTGCACCATATACAAGTCCACCTGCTGCTCCTCTGCCGGATTTGATGGGTGATCTGTTGGACATGGATAATAGTGCTATGGTCCCTGTTGACCAGCCTTCTACTCCTGCTAGGTATGCTTCTTGACTGTACAAACTGTCTTATCGACCATTTTTCAATTTGTTGAGACTGGTATGGGGTCATTGGGCTGCAATGCTGATTTGCATAGCTTTGTTGAGAACTTGAAGCAGATTTATCTAATAATGAGTTTCTCATGATTCGCAACATCCCAACTGTTAGGCTATAAATGTTACTTACTGAATCTTGTGACCATGTTGCAGCCCTCCTTTGCCTGTTTTACTGCCAGCAGCCACTGGTCAGGGTTTACAAATCAGTGCACAGCTTACTAGCCGAGATGGTCAGATCTTTTACAGTTTATTGTTTGAGAACAACTCACAGATTCCCCTGGATGGATTTATGATCCAGTTTAACAAGAACTCGTTCGGTCTTGCAGCTGCTGGACCTTTGCAGGTAATGCTCAACCTTGATTTGTTTCAAGATGGAATTTTTCCTCATTTAGTGTGTAATTGACAAACTGTTATTGATTAGGTTCCCCAATTGCAACCTGGGACATCAGCAGCAACTCTGCTTCCTGTGGCTTTGTTTCAGAATATGTCTGCTGGTCCTCCAAGCTCTCTTTTGCAAGTTGCCGTGAAAAATAATCAACAACCTGTATGGTATTTCAATGACAAAATCTCATTGCATGTATTCTTCACAGAAGATGGGAGGATGGAACGTGGAAGCTTTCTTGAGGTAAAAAGAGAAAAGGCTTGACCAATTTTTCTTGGACTGGCTTTTATTTTTGTGCTAAAAAGTTGATGAAATACTTAAATTTGTGACATTTGATCATTGGAGACTTAGTTTAAAATCATTCTTGTTGTAACCTGCCTGCTAGTATAGGAAATGTTAATGAAGTATCAAGCAACTAGTCATTCCACTGAAATCTATTTTATTTTCAGTGTTGTGAGATTGCGTTTTAGTTGTGGTGTGTCTTCCCTTTTTAAATTCAGAAAAGGAAAGACCGGAAAGAAATTTGTGGTAGGGATATGCTATCTTAGGACTTGGGGGATTAGTTGGGTATTCACGTGTCTGATTCTAATAAAGCTCTTGTGGGATATGGGGTAGATTGGGTTGATGAGCAAATTATTAAGTTATCTATAGCCTGAAACTTTTCAGGGAAGCAATTCAGAGACTTCACAAGCAGATATCATTTGATTAGCTATTTTCGCTGTAGCTATTGGAACCTAATATCATATGTTTTTGTTCCCATTTCAGACATGGAGGTCCCTTCCTGATTCAAATGAGGTCTCAAAGGACTTCCCAGACATTACCGTGAATGGTGTAGAAGCTACTTTAGACCGGCTTGCTGCATCAAACATGTTTTTTATTGCAAAGCGAAAGCATGCAAACCAGGATGTATTCTACTTCTCAGCTAAAATGCCTAGAGAAATTCCTTTCTTAACCGAACTCACAACAGTTGTTGGAATCCCCGGGATCAAGTGTGCCATCAAGACTCCAAACCCTGAGATGGCAAGTCTTTTCTTTGAAGCCATTGAGACCCTCCTTAAGGGTTGATTCAAGGTTCTGTGTCTTCATCTTTTTTTCTTTTCTTTTCTTAAATATTTACAATTTTTGGTTTATATTTGTAAAATCCGTATTGTTTAGTGAGGTTTTGATTGATCATTCTGGCCGCCTTAGGTTTTTTCGTCACTCCACCTTGTATTATTTCGCACTCTATTCTTTGGTTGTATTGAATCTGTTATATCGCCAGGGGGACTCAAACTTGTGTATTTTTTAATCATCCCTGGAAACTTGAGTGTAATTGCCACAGCGGAAAAAGATTTTTGAGGGGTTTTCCTCTGGTCAGAGTTGCCAGGTTGGGAGAAATGCTTTTAATTACCCTTTGATATTTTAACTTTTACCTAGGCTTGTGTTTCGCAATCTACGAAGAAGGCATAAAATCAGTGAGAGCATTGTATTGGATGGAAGATTGATATAATTCATACTTTTCTCATTACCATTTTGCAAAAGACTCCCACATGCTCTCATATTATGAATTCTGTGTGCTAGATTACTTTTCAGGTTTTATCTGATCATTTATAGCAAGCACCCTTCAAGGAGGAAGACCTGTCCTACAACGTTTTGTCGTCGTAATTACAGGTTATAATTTTCCTGAAACGAAGGGTAATTCAGGCCTCCTGGGAAGGAGAGATAATATGGAAAAGGGTAAAGAAAATCCATTACTCTCAGAAAACTACGTATACTGTCCCAATTTCTGAAGACAATAATGAAACTCGAGACAAATTGAGGAAAGAGTGCGAAAGGTGTTTGTTTTATTAATGATTGTTAGAAACTTTTGTGGGCACACTTTTAGTTTTAGGAAAGAAAAGAAAAGGACGCAATGATCACACGGCATCTCATCGCACTTGTAATATTGAGTGCGAAACCGAATTAATGATAAGTCATGTCATTCATAAACCACAGCGGGATTCGATTACCAGCCCGAGGTGCTTAAAAAAAAAGAGAATCAGTACCCCAATCCAAAAAAAAGGAGTCACTTCTTAAAAAGAAAGGGCTTCTTGCACGTGTAAATCACGTTCTAACTTTCGCAGTTCAGTGACTGTTTGGGAGTGTAAAATTTATATTAAAATAATATTTTTTTATTTTTTAATATTAATATATTATTTACAAATATAAAAAAGATTGATTTAAAAAATATATATATATTTTTTAATTTAATATTATTAGAGCTTAATCACCGTAATAGTGGTTGAGTTGAGAGCGCATAGAGAAGCTGTTGCTCCTCGTGTTTGAGCACGGAGAGAGAGAGAGAGAGAGAGAGAGAGGACCCATAAAACCTGTGTGTAAGTTCATCCGAGTTGACTCAGCCAATAACTCAGGTAATCAAACTCGAGATCTAGGGTTTCCCTTTCGAATTTCAAGTTTATTTCTTCCTGTATGTAACGTTGATGGATCTCTGTTTCTATTCTTATGTTGAACTTAACAAATATGGTTTTTTACTTCCTCGCACTAGCTAACTCTGTATCATATAATTAACATGCCTTTTTGTGTGTGTAAATTAATGAATAGTTTCTTATATTTGTGTTTTCCTTTTCTATTTGGTAATATTTGTAGATGGCTTACTCAAGAGAAGGAAGGTGAGTCTCTCTCTCTCTCTATCTCTCTCTCACAATAATTCACTACTACTACTACTACTACTACTATTATTGTTATTGTTGTGAGTATTAGTATTACGTTAGAATTGAGTTGTTTACCTTAGGTCTGTTTCACCACGCAATTCGGGTTCACCTGGTAGAGGCAGGCGGTCAAGATCCTTGTCACGGTCCCGCAGAAGTCGCTCCAGGTAATTGGTCGACTTCTTCTTTTTCTTCCTCTTCTTCTTCTTCTTCGTTGTGTGTGTGTGTGTGCGTGTGCGTGTGCGTGTGAGTGTGTTTTTGTGAGATTTTGAGTTATGGTTGATTTTGGTACTTCAGGAGCAATGATTCTGGTGATGCATCTAACCCTGGAAACAACTTATATGTAACTGGATTATCAACCAGGGTCACGAGCAGTGATCTTGAGAAGTATTTTAGCAGTGAAGGGAAGGTATAGTTGTGGCAAAATCTTTTATCGTGTGTGTCCTGATTGAGTTATCGTGACATGCTATAATCAAGTAATCTTGTTTGCGGAATTCTGAAACATGACTGCAGTTGTACAGGCTGGCATTGATGCATGTGTTGCATAGTCGAAAACTCTTTAGGGAGGAGTTACATTTCTGGATTTGGAAAGGAAATTTTAAATTCTGTGGTTATGGATTTTGAAGATGCTGATGTGATATTGTATCATGATGTGGTGGTCATGCATGCCATTCATTATCCGATATTCCACCGTTTGCTTCATCCTGTTCAATTTCTAGAGTTTATTTATTTTGGCTCCTCTTTCCATGTAGCAAGTTTCCAGTTTGAAGGAGAAACAGCTTAGGACCTACCACTAGTTCTCATTTACAATAAGAAACCATATTATGTTGAAGTGCGTTATCCAAGATTTTTTATACCAAAAAAAAACATTATTTTAAGTTATGGTTTCAGGTTTTGGAGTGCCATCTGGTGACAGATCCTCGAACTAGAGAATCTCGTGGATTTGCTTTTGTTACGATGGAAACCGTTGAGGATGCTAACCGTTGTGTCAAGTATTTGAATCGTTCGGTGCTTGAAGGACGAGTGATTACTGTGGAAAAGGTACTGTTCCCATCAATGGATTTTGAAGGGAAACATGTAGGTGACTGAATTGTTTACCTGTCATTTTTTTTTTTAAGTTATTTCTTCCGAAAATGTTACCTGATAAGTTTTGCCAGCAGGTCTGGTATATGTAACTTCATCGACTTCACAGTCTAAGGTCTTAACAGTTGAACCTATTCCTTCACGAACCACGACATGAGTTCTGCATCAACATTTCAATCTCATCGATTCAAATCCGACTATTTTGCGGAGGGTTGTATGCCCTATATTCCTATACATCACTAATAAAAATACCTGACCTGGTTGGTTGCTTATTTTTGATTTTCCTATGTTGAAATAGCATGTGCTGGGCAAGTATACTACTCCCAGTGTATTAGTTTCCTCTTGTCATGTATATTCTAGTGAAAGCTGCTGTCATGTTTACTAAACAAATAATGATGAATAATGACTCCATGTCCTAAGTGCTAGTCAACATGAGCCATGATGGCGAGAGTAGCAAGGCAACACTCTAAAAAATAAAATACTTGCAGTGGTCCAGACATTGTTTTCAAGGATTATTATGGCTGTTCCAGATGAAAATTCCTAGTCACCTTTAATACAAATGAGTTTCGAAGGGCAGTACATGGGAGGCATTGTAGTTCATTTCAGTTAATCAACCTCTTCTCTTCATTCACCAATCTTCCTTGATACAATTCTGTTTGGTTCTGCTTTTAATGCAGGCAAAAAGAAAGCGTGGTAGGACACCAACGCCTGGCAGGTATCAGGGACTGAGAGATAAGCGAGGTATGTATCAGTGTTATGCATGTGTGGCAATTCTTTTATCAACTGAACATGGAATATCATATGCGAATGTCGGGTCAATTTGATGTTTACTAGAGAATACTTGGGTCAGAATTGAATAGCTTTCTTTGAATCTTGGGTTCTTGTTGATACCTTGACTTCTGTTTTTCTTACCTGCTAATCTAGCATGACATTTGTATAAGGGTTATGCAGCTTATTTTTCTTACCATTCCAGTCCTAGATATGCATTTCACTGTATGATTGTGCCTGACCTGGAAAGCTGAGGCTATTTGGTCTCCTTTAATTTATACTCATGGGTGTTGCATTTCACTCAGCATTTTCTTTGGTAGGTTCAAAACAGATTGAACATGTGCCAAACTTGGAATTGCTTCTTATCTTTCAGTCCCTATGATCATCATTCCAGCAGATTGACAATCTTAGATTTAAGAAAGCTATGTCATTTTCTTTCAGAAATTCGCATGGTTAATCCAAGTCCCACTCCTATTTTTACAGGCATGCAAGCTCACTAGTTCAAATATCAAGAAAATGAACTTTTTTATTTATTTGAGTGCTTTTATTTTTTACCCTTGGCAAGATCTTGTAATTTTTCATCAAAGACCAAAGACATTGCAATTGTTTCTACTTTATTGTGATCAACTGTTTCTTCCTATTATTATTCTTGTATAACTATTGGGTTCAAAAACATGCAGGTCATGGTCATGGCCACAGACGGTCCCGCAGCTACTCACCTCGCCGATGGGATGACAGAGATAGAGACCCTTATTCAAGGGATCGAAGGGGAAGATCACGTTCTCCATATAGTAGGCGGGGAGATGGTTATTATGATTCATATAAGAGGCGCAGGGATCGCTCTTTGTCAGCTGACCGCAGCCACCACAGATAGGGCAAGTTGTTTGGTAGCCAGTATTAACCCCTTTTGCCCATGGTTATTGAAGCTTGATTTTGATTCTCTTGGAAGCATCAACTCATTGTGTCAGTCACCCATCCCTGCTCCATCTTTCCTGGTTTGCTTGCAACTTCATGTGCTGTTTACATTTAATGGTAACTTGTTTTCCATAAGTGACGCATGAACATACTGAAATGTTGTTAAAAAAACGGTTGTAGGATATGAACCATTTATCATTGTCTTTTGATTTCTTGTAATAATGACTGTTGGACGTGGATAATCCCCATACGATAGACCCAACAAATTCCATACAGCTAGACCCAACAAATGCCTTCATGCTCTATAAACTTGATGGAAGTTTGGATAGGGAATGACCCCCCATAGATGATATCCATTAATGTCAATGAATCTGGTATCAATCTTGGCCCATTTCCAATTAAATGCAGCCTAGCTGTATGGAAACCTGCCCCATCAATGGACGAGACACTGATTGGTAGTATTGGAATTCTCAGTGTAATGATGAGTAGGGTAACTGTACTTCTCTGTGGTCATAAACACTTCAGACCAGAGGCAAAAGCTTTTTATGCTCTCACAGAATTTCTTCTCTGCTTTACGTGCGTATGTTAGAGTTTGGTGTAACATGCCTGTGCTTTGATTTCTTGATTCTTTCATGAATTTTAGGAGAGGAGCAAAGAGAACTTTATAGCCCGGAACACAGTTCTGCCACCATATGCCTACTTTCCTTAGCACAGAGTGCCATCCTTTTTTATCCTCCACTTTTTTGAACCAAACCTATAGCATTGCGTGACACAAACATTCTGTCCCAGGAGAGAGAACTCTGCAGCAGGTTGAAATTTTAGATGCACCATCTGCAATCCAACATTGCATGTATTTTTATTTTTTTTACCTTTGTTGATTAATAAGGTTTGTTGACTTTTCTTAATTGTAAAACACCAGGAGTCTAGGCGAGTCATTATAATTGACCTGCTAACCACTGCAGCAACTTGCTATATATATTATTGTGATAATGACTACCGATAATTACAAAAACTCTAAATCATGGGGGAAAACCGTGTCCACTGTATATCAAGATACAACCACGAGGGTGGAGGATGACATTATCATTATGCCCTTTTGATTGAAAAAAATAGAAACCTTTAATGTTGGGATATTTTAGTTTTTTATACGCTCATTGATAATTAAAAGATTGAATTATTCTTTTTAATTATAATTGTACAATAAAAAAATAATTATAGCCCTAAGGTCAATAAAAATCAGAGATGTTGGCCAAGTGTTTTTATTTTGTATTTCACAAACTTTTGAATGGTAAAAATATTTTTTTACTGTGGAGATTTGAGTTGTCGACGAAGAGCAAATCGAGGTTTTCATTTCCAAAGCTTCATGAAAAATATACATGTACCCTTAAAAAAAGATAAAAGGTCAGTTATGTATTGAGGGGTGTTTTGATACTTTTATATTGGTTTATTCGTTATTTTCAAGTTAATAAGGGGTGTTTTAATAATTTTGCAATGATTTTTTTATTTGAAAAGGTTATGGCGCATGTGATTATGTGCCAACGTGTTGGTGGTGTTTGCGCTCTTTCAACAATGTGTGTGATGTCACCGGTTGTCCAAATCTAGTCATTCACTATGTCCTTAGAAGCGCCACCACATCTCCTATCTGCTGGTGTAGCTCGTGACGACAGTTGATGGACTGTTTATCTGTGGTTGGTGTTTATTTTTTTCTTTCTTCTTTTCTCTCTCTCCAAGAGTAAGTACATGTATGTCCTCTTTTCTTCTTTTTTTTTTTCAATTCCAATCCTTATGTTTTAGATGGCTTAATTTCATCTTTGATCCTTTTGCAAAAGTTTTTATTATTTCAATTCAGTCTTTAATTTATAATTTGTCATATATTGTTTTTTCAAAGTCGATCTTTATTCTTTTGATTTCTTATTTTGACCCATAGCTTTTTTGTTAGAGTTTTATTGGTTTTCAATTTTGTCCTTTGATCAAAGTTTATGTTTTTTTTTTTCGATTGAACCCTCCAATTTAATTTTTTTAGATGCCCTCAAAGTTTTTTTAAAAATTTTTGATTTTCACCAGCATTCTTTTAACACTAATTCATGATATTCTCTATTTTTTTATAAAAAAAATTAATAACTAAAAAATGTTATTTTCCAGCTTTTTTTTTCTAAGATGCACCCAAACATAAAAAAATTTGTAGTTTTTATCTAAATGATACAACAAAATTGATGCTGACATGGGCTAAGAATACAGGATTTGTTCCAAGTAAAAACTCTAAAAAACTAAAAATATCATAAATATAAGGAGACAACTAAAATATTTAATTTTTATTCATTTATATCTTCACTTGCTAAAAAGCTATTGCAATATTTTATATAGAAAAAAATAGAAAACTCTAATAATATTGAATAGAAAAAATAAATTAAGAAAAATCTCTTCAAATAAAAAAAAAAGCATCATAATTTTTTTTTAAAAAAAGTTCATGCAGCAAAAAAATTAGAAAGTAATCCATTTTTTTTATATATATAAAAAAAACTTGTCATAAAATTCACTTTAAAAGGAAACGGAGTCTAAATTCTAAATTTGGAAATGCATTGTTTATTTTCAACAAAAATGTATCCGAAATTATATTTGATGAACAGACTAATAAAATTACATGGCGAATACTATATATCAAGAAATGACCTTTGATTTCTATTTCAAGAGTAGTTTTCAAAATAGCCATGACAAAACCAAGAAAATTCACGTGTGTTATGGGTGTGAAAGATACTAAATAAATAAATAGGAGGGGAAAAAAATGAGTGGACGAAAAGAAAAATAAGAGAGCGTGTGGAGGGGAGGGGGGCCCACACTTTGAATAGGAAGGAGAGTGCGCTCCAGCTGCAAGGGCGGACTTCAAATCAAATTTCAATTTTTTTTATTTTTTTTCAATTTTCTTATATATATTAAAAAATTTATTGCAGTGTTAATTCATCTATTTTTTTAAAAAAATTATAAGCTAATTACTCCATTTATCTCTCTATTTGTGTTTGTCTTTAATATATTTGAAGAGCCCGAAGCCGGCCCCCTTAACTGACATGTCTGAAAAGAACATAGTGTCTATCAGAGCTGGTTCTCTGATTTTCTTACTTGCATGGACAGGATCCGTTGGTCTTTGACACCTGTACTTTCTCATTTTCTTCTCTCTTTAAGTTACCAATCACAACCCAAAAGCAACTCATTTTAATTTTTTTAAAAGGATGTTTAAGAGTAGATGGATGTTGTTTTTTAAATTGTTTTTTTTAATATATTAAAATAATTTATTTTTTATTTTTTAAAATTTATTTTTAACATCAACACTTCAAAATAATTTAGAAAAACATTTAAAACAAAAAAATTTAAAATTCCATGAAATACAAGTTGAATCACGATCAGTAACTTGGCTTGGCTTTTGATTGCATAAGATTTTGTGAAGACAAAAATGCCTCTGTTCTGATTTTGTTGTAGAAGGTATGATCAGATTAATCCTAGCCGTTGAAATATTGCTGTCGGAAATAAAATCTAACATTTAATGCTAGTTTGTGATTTAATTCCCACTTTGATTTGTAGTTACAATAAAGAAAAAAAATATTGTCTGATCTTATAGCTTAACTTAATGTAAAAAATCATAAATTATAGGAGCCGAAATGAAACATTAGTAAAGATGTAGGCAGCTAAATGTAAATTACCCATAAAAAAATAAAAAGTACAGGATATAGCAGGTAAAACAAGTAAAGCCGGTGACAGTACGGCACATGACAGGTCGTTTCCATGGCAGTTGGGCATTAAGTTTGCCTTCTCTTTCTTACTGATCACACTCTCTCTCTAACAGCCTCTGGATTTTAAAATTCTCTTTGTCTCTCCAAATTCTTCTATTGATCCTCAAAAAAAAAAAAAAAAAAAAAAAACTGAAAACACTCAGTTTGGATAGCATTTTAATTGACCAAGGTAATGAAATGCTTGTATTTGAATTTAAACTTGTGCTGTCTGGTTTCTTCCCTTAACCCCATGAAGCTTCTCTCTTCCTTTCCCTAATACTCTCTCCTTTGTGCTCTCAGTTTCTTCCATCCAAATTTAGCTATGTTCATTTCGATTAAAAAATTGCTTTTTAACGGTACTAGTATTGTGACACACACACACTCTTTTTAGAGCCAAATTATGTAGAGCTACAGAGTTTTTAAGCAACGAGGAGTTCCGTCTTCTTTTTTATTCTTGCCTGTTTGAAAAGAAGGAAACATAAATAACATACAATGAAGTTTTTTTTTTATCGTTAACTCAAGGTGATTTCCAAGTTTGATTGTTTTTTTTTTCTTTCTTTTATTTTCTCAGCTACAATTCAAATTCTTCAAAGGGCCAATCTGCTTCACTATTAGTTGAATTATGTTCTCTTTTTTTTTTTTGTGTCTGTATACTGCGCTTAAATCTGGTTGAGTAAGATTGTTTACATTTAATTCAACTTTGATTCTTCTAAATTAGTTAAATATAGATTCGAGCTGATGTAATAGGTACTTTATAAGGCTGTTTGGAATCAATTCTTTGTAGAATTGAGTTGATTTCTAAGTAATAGATTTGATTTGATTAAAGAATTCTTATGTTTGGAATGACATCTTTTGGGTGATAGAATTCTTTTAAATTATGAAATTTAAAATTTATACCACATTAACCTTCTGATAAAGAAAAAGATAGATTGCTTTTAGGAGGGAGAGATCAGATTGGTTTACAGCTAGTTTATGCAAAATTTATTATTTTGGGCTATTTATTGTTGGTTTTAACTTGGTTAAAATTCTGGGTTTTGATCAAGAATATTTGCGAGTGAGAAGATGTTTGGGACTGAGCTGTGTACTTCTAGGATTCTTTCACCTTTCAGAGAGGAAAGTGGTGATGAAGAGCTGTCTGTGCTTCCTAGGCACACTAAAGTCGTTGTGACTGGAAATAATAGAACAAAGTCTGTGTTGGTTGGTTTACAGGGCGTGGTCAAGAAGGCTCTTGGTCTTGGTGGTTGGCATTGGTTGGTATATTTGCTTCTTCCTTTTCCTTTTTCCCATTCACCTTTTCTATTCCTAACTTGTCTTTCATGTATAAGCATTGTCCACTAATTCAGTGTTAATTTGATCTGGTTTTATTTTCTTTTCAATCATGGATATTTGAGCTTATTATTCACTAGTGCAGCGATCAATAAGATTTTAATTTTTGGCTGTTGAAAAGGATGTATTATTTTTGGTTTGTCTCTGTTTTATTCTTGTATGCAAATTTATCTGGTTTTGAGTTCTTAAACCAAAGGATCAATGGAAGAAAAAGACCATGCTTGTCATTTATTTCGCTCATCTTATTTTTTCATGTCCGTAAATTTTTTTACCAAATTTAATCGTGGTCTAGATTTGTGAAGTTATATCTCTTATCCAACTCTTCCATGCTTAGTTTTATTTTCCTTTTTCGAGAATCCGTGTTTGGTTTTGTGCTTTCCTTATTTGAGGCAGGGCATGCTAATGGTACATTAATAAATTTCGTTTATAGGTTTAAATATCAATTCCCCTCTTACAAAAAAGAAGAAGTCTGGATATTAATTCTTCTGCAGAAAGTACAAAACTTGATCTTATTCCTCGGTGAAACCTCCCATGTCTGATGTTAGTAAACACTTGTTATAAACGCTCTTCAGGCACTAGCATAAGTCGCTGTTATGACACAACTGCTGAATTTTGAATAGTGATATGCTGTCTCTGTCTAGTATTTTAACCTCATTATTTACTTTTTGTGGTTCAAATTTATTAAAGAGTATAGGTTTCGAGTTCACATATTCTGTAGCGCACAAGCCTTGTTCGGAGATTTGATTTGATTTTTTACTTTTGAATTTCTCCAAGAAAGTTCTCTTTAGCTATAAAATTGTTTTTCTTTATAAGTGAGTAAATTTGTATGATTTGGTTTTGGAAGTTATAACTTTAAACACACCTTTTGAACTGGTTACAAAAACGACACCCAGATTTATTATATTATCTCGTGGCTGTGTTTTCTAAACCACGTTGAGTTTTCTTAATTTCATGAGATTTTAAATATTGTCTAGGAAGGTAAAATGATGATTGATGGTTTTGTAATTTTTAGGATGCCCTATTCTTCTGACGTATTTCTAGTGAGGCCTTTGCAATCTTTCCTTTTAGTTGCTATTGTCTGGGGATTATCCTTCTATTTCTATATTGAGCTCTGCTGTATTTTCTGTATTCTGTATCCATTGTGGTTTATGTGATGCGTACTTACAAGTCTCAAATGCTTGGATGGTCAAGGTTTTGAAAAATGGATCTGAAGTTAAGCTTCAAAGGAATGCATTGAGTGTGCTGGAACATCCGACGGGAAATGAAGTAGATGATGATAACGATTATGATACCAGCAGCGGCTCTGATATTGGTGAACATGATTTCTGTATGCCTCTGATAAACCAAGTCTAGTTTGATGTCACTTTCGTTGGTGGTTATTTGAAACTTGTATCTTCTCTGATATTGTTTTCCCTTGGGCAGATAGAGGCAGCGGGTTCCAAAAAATTAGCAAGCCAAGGGTTAGACCAACCAGGCCATGGGTTCCATCTGCACCTGCAAAGGCAACAAGTGAGAGCAGTAACAGAGATGTTCAATCCATTATTCACATGCCTGTGCTGGTAAGAGATATTTGAACCACTTCATTGAATTGCTTGCCATGTTTGATTTTGTGTCCTCGTTCATCAAACATTATGCACAAAGATTTATAGCTTTGCAAAAACTGCTATTAACTTTTGTTGATGCTTTAGACGGTGAACTTGGCAAGACTGGGAACTGAATCGTTGCGGAGATATTGCAAGGAATTCAAACTTGTGAGTCTTATTATCCTGCTTGATTCTTTCTATCAACCACTAGAATTCCTAGAAATTCTTTTAACTCTGGGTTCTGCAATTTTAAATTAGCCGGGTGTCAACTCTCAGTCATCAAGGGAACAGATGCTTAATGCTGCGCAAATTCATTTTCTTTCACAGGTTTGCCTCTCAACTCGCTCTGTCCTTGCATCTCCTCCTCTTGCCCACAAATTTAACATTTTTTTATTGATGCAGCGACCATTGGATGAGATGCAAGAGGTTGCAGAATTCACCCGTGTGGCAAAGAGACTGAAAGAGAAGGACAAACCGTCTGCGTGAGAAATCTGGATGTACAAGGCCTTGTATAATATAATACCCTAACCTTTAGTTCAGATCCTAATTATATATTGGCATGGAAAACCATATTCTTCCTCCCCTGAATTCTAACCATGTAATGCCGGCAGATCCCCTAGTTAGATGTTTCGAAGTCTATTAGTTAGAATCACTTGCCTTGGTTAATTATATATATAATGTGGATTTGTGGAGCAGAAATTGCAAACGATGATCACTGGTACTTGGAATGGATTATGATTTTGCGAATGTCTCTGATCATTGAGCCTCAAAGTAGTTGTTAAATCAAGGGTCAAGTTGCAAGAAATTGTGAATTTCAGGTTTGAAATTAAATCATGAATGCTTACTGTGAGCAATTGGATTTTATTTGAACAGTAGTTTTGTAAAATCTTAGCTGTGGAAGGGTGATTATAGAAGAATAGACAAGTTTTGTTTCACACATTTTACTATTAACCCCTACAATGTTATTATCGTTTTGTCATTCCCAAAAAAAAATTAGATGTCTTGGTGTTCCGGTGGGGTATTTGAGTATAGGTTTTTTTAAAATAATATTTATTTTTTATTTTTTAAAAATTTATTTTTGATATTAAAATAATAATAAAAACACACAAAAAAAAATTATTTTTAAACAAAAAATTTAAATTTAAATTCAGGTGATTGAAAATGACAAGACCTGATGAGCTGAGTAATTGGGCAATTTCATGTCACCCTAAACATGGATGATTTAGATAAAGTTTATCGAAAAGTTTTAAGCAGCTATTTCCTTGGATAAAAAAACCCAGATAAAATATATCTTTTATTTAAAAAAAAATATAAAAATTCATTTTAAATTTTTTTTATTTTTTGTCCCTATATATATATATATATATATATATATATATATATATATATATTGTTTTATTTCTAGACAATAGCCAAATGATACATTAAAATGCTCTACAATAATTATCAATACTTACTCTATTTATTCACTTTTAAAAAAAATAGATAATAAAATAGAAAATTATATTTATTTCGTTCAATTCTTTTTTTCTCGTCTCTTTTTATGTTTATTTTTTTTCTTAAAAAGTAAGTATTGGTGATTATATCTGTAGCACTTTAAATTTTTTGGAAGATTTTTAAAAGGGTGAGTTAATTATGAAATAAGTTTACATATAAATAGATCAAACCAATTTTTTTTATCTGTCCCTGTTACTATTTTGGCTTCGAATTCCCCCGTAAAAGAAACTTCATATTAAATAGATCATTGGCTGTCCTCATCTTTTTATTTTCAAGGTGAGGATATTCTCGTTTCTATATCTATATTTGATGTTTTTGAACTAGCTAGAGAAAATGCGTCATTATCCATGAAGAAAAGTTATATCTGATCATACAATAACAGTTCCACAAGGCTTGGAGCACCAACCATTTACGGTTTCATAAATGTCCAAGTTAGTAATAACATATTTATAAATAGATCCTACAAACAGAAACTACTTCTGCAGTCCCATCATTCATCTCTTCTACGTTTTTTCTGATTTAGTAGAGGATATATTCTTCTGAGGGCGGTTTCCAATTCACCGGAAACCGCTCTTCATATCGAATTTTGTTTCACTCTGAGTAAATCCAACATTGTTTCTTTCTGAATGACAAACCGCTCTTCATAAAATGTTGAATACTTTTTTATCAGCAGGAACCTTGTCATTCCTATTTTATCCATAATCAAAAGCTGCAAAAGAGATGGCTGCAACTAACCAGTTTTCATATCTTCAACAGCCTTGTAAATGGGTGAAGGGTAAAGTTATTGGATCTGGGTCACATGGAACTGTTCATTTAGCCATCAATAAGGTCACTGGTGGACTTTTTGTGGCAAAAAGTGCACTTTCTGGGGTTGATAGTAAATATTTAGAGCATGAGGCTAACATTCTTGAGAGCTTGGATTCGCCTTATATGATTCGGTGTATGGGGAAGGGCTGGCAAAAAGGATCAGATGGTGATGCTAAACTTAATGTTTTCATAGAGTATATGGCTGGAGGGAGCCTGTCAGATATGGCTGAGAAATTTGGTGGGGCACTAGAAGAGGAAGTAATTCGTTTATATACCAAACAGATACTTAATGGTCTGAAGTATCTTCATGAAAATGGGATCGTTCATTGTGATCTCAAGTGCAAGAATGTGCTACTAGGCTTGTCAGGAAACATTAAGTTAGCAGATTTCGGATGTGCTAAGAGGCTGAAAGACCTGGACAGAAATGGAAAGTTCGCCTATTCCTGGCAATCTGTAGGGGGGACTCCATTGTGGATGGCCCCTGAAGTTTTAAGAAAGGAAGGCTTAGATTTTGCTTCAGATATTTGGTCCTTGGGATGCGCAGTTATTGAAATGGCAACCGGGAGGCCTCCTTGGGGTTGTAAGGCATCGAATCCAATGGCGGTTGTGTTGAAGATTGCATGTAGCAATGAGAGGCCTAATTTTCCAGTTCATTTCTCTGAAGAAGGGATGGATTTCCTGGCTAAATGTCTCGAGAGGAATCCCGAAAGTAGGTGGACAGCAGAAGAATTGCTGTATCACCCTTTTATTACAGGAAATTCGCAGAAGAAATACGTATGCTCTCCTGCAAGTGTTCTGGACAATATTGGAACTTACGAGGAGGATTATGATTCAGATGAATCAGGGAATCCTGATGAACACCTGTGATGGAATCCTTTTTCGATGAGGAATTGCGGAAAACCAAAAATAATAGCACTGAGGCAGCATGCTGACAATGATTTTGTATCCTCGGGGGATTGGATTACTGTTAGATAAGGTTGAAAGAAATGTGATTTAATTTCTGATCCATGTCTTGTAAGATATTCAGAACTAGGAAGATGTACATGTAAGAATAAAATACATTGGCTGTACATTACTTATTTATCTTTCTTTTACAGATCTTGTCTAAAATCAAATAATATGATACTACTACTCTTAGCACTCTATTTTATGCTGTTAGCAGATGGAAATTCATCCATCCGTGAAATGAAACATACAGGGTTACGTTTTCCTGCTGATATCTAGATTCTGAAATATTCATTTTGAAGGCTCGCCCCATATTTGAGGTTGAAGATGATGATAAAAAACTGTTATTTCCTGGTTTATTATACAAGGAAAATCCCTCGTTTCGACACGCCCAATGCAGTTGACTGCAACCAATGTAATAGTTATGGAAAAGGAAAACCTTGTTTTTTTCTTCTCTTTTTCAAGGACTAAAAATCTGATCGAATGCTAATTTGGCAGGCATGGGAATATTAGCATCTAGATGGCTATTAGCTTGCAGGAAAAACTTGATCTTCTTTGATTTCTTATCATCTGTGTTTAGCTAATCATCAAAGTCCAACGGTTAAGATTTCAACAATCTTCGCTTGCAATTTTAGATTAAGGTTGTGGGAGACTTCCAACGTCATGTAATCTAAAGTCCATTAAATAAACCTTCGATCAAACCAAATAAATAAATAAAAACTTTACGAAATTAATTATCTAAAAATCCCGTATGATTAAGTGCGATGCATTTTTAAATCTATAATTTAAACAAAACACACATGATTATATATTTTATTATTATTTTGTTGCCTAAGTTTAAGTTCAAGATGCGCTATTGATCTTAAGACTAATTCTAACGTATAAAGTGAGAATCCATGATTATATTACAAGTAAGTCAAAATGATTTATATATAAACAAAGGATTGTCAGATTCTCACGAAAGAGAAAATTCAAAGAAGCTTGAAGAACGAGAGTTGCACCTAACTATTTGTTTTTCGAAGAAGATGTGAAATGTGAAAGAGAAATACAAAGGGCATTTTACTTGGTTAGGCGTCCAAAAATCAAAGCGAGTAGAGTTCCACACCGTTTACCAAGAGCGTTAGACCAAATCCCACCATCAACATCTATTTTTTCTTATTCGACGCCATTAATTATCTCATGACTTAAAAAAATAATATTCTCCCGTATAAACAGGTTAATGATACTAACTATTTATTTATTTATTTTTAAAAGATAATAATGTGCTTGTTTTTCAGTGAAAGTCGTTCTCGGACACGAAAGCACACCCCCTCTTCCTCCCTGCCAAAAAAGAAAACCATTTCCGTAAAGCCGTTGGCTTGCCTCAAGACAAGCCACCGTAATTCCAATTCATAAACTTCTCTTTTTCAATCCAGTGATTCAGGTAAACTGTTTGAGCTCGAAGAGCTACAGATTGTGTGAATCAAACACTTTCTGATTCGGTGATTTTGATTTTGTTTAGGGTTTTGGAGAATATTATTGTTTAGTTGGTTGTTACTATTATTATTGCGATGTCTGTGTTTGTTGATTGTGGAAAACAGTGTTGATGATTGAAGGATAAAGAGAGAAGAATCATACGATGATGATGAAGCAGTGGAGGAGATAGAAAATAGTATGGGAGGTTGTTGCTGTGGTTCCGCTAATGGAGCTGCTGATCAATTTAATAACGCCCCGCCTTTTTATTATGTTAGTTCATATCCATCCCTTGCCTTTCCTTCGTTTTTTTCTAATTGAAAACTGATACTGATGCCATGAGTTAAGTAGGCTACTCGTAGCGAATGACTGGTTAACTGTTGCTGTTAAGGTTCAATTTGCTTAGGATATTAGATAATTAATGAGATATCGTTAGGGATGTCATTTGCTTTTAATCTTCTGGAAATTACGTTATTAATTTATTGGAATTGACTGTTCTTGTTGTGCTTCATGTGAGATCGTTTATAGATAGATATATATTCATGTTGCTGATGGTCAATTGGATATTACTTGCCAGATTTTGCTTGTATACTAGACTCAGTTCCAGGTTTACTATTTTCTTATATTTATCGCAACTCGTTTTCTCTGCAGTACCCCAGAACATCAGAAGAGCATGTCTCATTGTCATCACACCAAGCACCGGGGTCTGTCCTCCAATCCACCGGGCTCTTGGTTGATACAAACCTGGACACGTCAGTGCCTGATGCCTATAGACCACCTCCTGCACCTATCCCATTTGATGCGGCTGTAGGACGTCCTCAAACCCCGGGAAGGTTGAGAGAGGTTCGTGGTGACAAGAACCATGGAGCTTTGCAGACCACAACTTCCGCTTCTGGACAAGAAAACACTGCCTTGAATACTCGGGAACCTTTGGCTAAGTGTGAAGATGCGAAGGACTTAGACTGCAAAGTGCAAATCAATCCAGAACCTGGTTCGGCGAAGGAGTTAGAAATTGAGCTTTCAAAGCTAGTTGAGCCTCTTGTTTCAGCAACAGAGGAGGAGGAGGAGGAGGAGGAGGAGGATTGTCCTATCTGTCTGGAAGGTATAATGCCCTTACTAAATTCTTTCTTTAATCGTATGCTTGTGGCTTATGGCAGTGAAATTGCTTCTACTATTTGGATGTTTTAGCTGCACTCTACTTTCTCTTGTGCAGAGTATGATTTAGAGAATCCAAAACTTACCACAAAATGTGAGCATCACTTTCATCTTTCGTGCATTCTTGAATGGATGGAAAGAAGTGAAAGTTGTCCTGTTTGCGACAAGGTTTGCCCAACTATATTTTGATCATTTGCTTTTATGGGATTTTCTTAATATGCATGATATCCACATGGTTCTTTTTTTTTTTCTCACATTGCAGGAAATGATATTTGACCCTCCTATTGATTAGTAGCTTTGCTGAAAATTGTTGAAGGTCAACTTTTCTTAGCTGTTTGATATCAAGTTTGCAAAGCAGAAGTTACAAATGCACAAGAGTTTTGAGTTTTTCTTTTCTGTGCCCACTATTTGGTGGTTGCCATAGATTTGGCTGTAGCTATTTCTTTTTCTTTTCTTTGAAGAGTCGGTCCTTGCTTGAATGCCATGTTGTTGTATCCTCTCTTTGTCAAACCTTAAAAATCTTAAAGGAAATGAGGGGAAAAAAGTTTGGGGTGGTGAGGAAGAAGATGAAAAGAGAGGACAGAGGTTGGTCCTACACCAGTACTGATGTCCATCACTTGGTGGTTATAATAGAACACAGGTGGGCTCTTTCTTTCCTTCTCCTTCTCCTAGTATAGCTTTACTGCAATTCATGCTCTGAAATACTCTTAGCAGTTGCTTTCCTTTTCCTTCTACCAATTAAATTGGTCTGTAAATCGTATATAGTTGTTTTTGTCTTGAGTTCATCTGTTTGTGAGTTTGATTGATAGTGGGGGAATTGATCGGTGTAAGGAAAGTTGGGGAAGGATCAAAAGAAGGGGCTTTTTGTTTAGATGATTCATGTAAATAACACGCAGTCTAATATACACTTCAAGGTTTGATTTTGTCTATTTGCTGATCAATCATTTTTTAGTCTTAGGTTTTGTGCTGATTACTATTTTTTTATCGCTTAGAATCAACTAGGCCGCCTTTCTATCGAACGCATTATGCTTTCTTTCTAATCAAGAAGAAACGGAAAGTTTACTGTATTGTTTGCTGGCGAAATGGTGTTAATATTCTTGTAGATGCGTTGGAAGGCAACCTTCATAATATGCTTTCGGACGTTTTTCTTTTTGATGGTATATACTTTCTGGGTTTTTTTTTTCTTAAATAGTGCTGGTGGCAAAAATAGTTTGTAAACTAGCATAACTAAAAAATTTAGAGAAATAATATAGTTTAGTAGTGCAATCAAGTTTTGTTATTCCCAGTGCAATCAACTTGAAATGTTTATTGTATGATGAATTGTTGAATATATATTGAGACTAAAAGCCTTGAAATTTTTCATTCATTTAAAGATATGGGACATGATTTAACTTAGTTGTTCATACATTTTGGGAAGGTGTTTGAAACTTCTGTTCATCCTAAAATATGGAAAAAACTTTATGCATTAACTTGTATATTTTGAGAAGAAAAATTCAAGAATTTAATTCATATGAAAATGGAGAAATATATACAAAATAATTTATTATTTTGTCATACACTCAACTCCCTTTTATTTGAGTGTTAATCAACCAAATTTTAAGAAGCCAGCTACACATAGAACACTTTGAGGGCTATCTCTTTGATGAAACCATTGTGTTTTATTTTGGAAGCTTATAATGGTTCTTGTGATGTCGTTTTTTCTTGTCTTTTGTAAGAGTTTATTAACTTCATTGATGTTAAATATATTTTTTTGATCTTAATTGTCTTGTCACCTATCTCATTAAACTTTATGCACAGTAGGCTTGCCCAGTTATATTACAGGGGGACATCCTAGGGGACGATTCTAGCCATTATGTACAAGGATAAGTTGGCTAGCCAAGATTGGTTTTAAAAAGGTCCCTCGTCGCTCGAGAAAAAAAAACTTAAAAGGTTACGCCAAGGATTACAAAGTGCAGAAAGTATAGACTAGGGATCGCATTGGCTACTAATCGTGATTTCGTAAACTTTCAACAAGAGTGGTGTTTTATGAGTACTAGCTCGGGGTGAAGCCACATAGGAGACTAGTAATTTCTCATGCTAACTGAAGTGAAGTGTGTACAAAACAAAGTGTCATATAATAAAGGCATAAGTGCAAACCAATATTCAATTAAAAAAAATGATGCATGAGATTAATAAAGATGAATGATGCATGAAACCCGACATAAAAAAACTATATAGATAAAGATATATACAAGAACATTGAAACGTAAATAACAAATAATAAACATATATTAATTAGTTTTCAAACATAGAATATGTACAAAACACATCGAACATATCACAATAAGAATCAAACAAACAAAACTTATCCTTTATAATCTCCATTGGAGTTGTCATTATGTCACGAGAGATATCATGATGAAATATTATATAAAAGGAGTAAAAATAAGAAAATAAGTCTCTATTTACTTTCATGGTTAATAGGGACCCTAACTAGTCTTAAGATATTTTTTAGTAAGAAATTGATTATGCTAAAGAAAAGATGAAAATCACTTTAAAACATCATACTTAAGTTAAACTGCATTATATGTCAATATTTTATCTAAACTAAATAATTGTATTTGTTTGGAGGTAAAAATTCATAGGTTAGTGATTTGAGATTTAGGCTTGACAATGAAGCCTAATCCTCACTTTTTAGATTATGGGATTCGAGATGATAGTAAACGGAGACCCGAGTTTTGAATCGTTTCCTTTGATTACCTAATTTACATTAACCCACCATCAATTAACTATTTAACCAAGCATGATCACCATAAATAACATCAAATATTTTAACCAATGTAATTAATATAAATAAGCATAACCAAATGTGAAAAGAAAATCATACATTATTAATTTATCCAAAACAACATACACATTAATTTATATTTGCAATTAAAAAATTATCAAAATAAATTATAAAATTATTCGAACAACAAATAAACCACATACGAGGATTAAAATTGACCTTTACGGGTCTTCAGAATTGACTAGAACGAGAAAAAAATTGCTAAAAAAAGAAACAACTTTGGTGTGTGGACTATATACCCTGATTAATAGGTTAGCTTATGAAGCTTCGTTGCACGCATCCAGGGTAGGGAGATGTGTGGACCACTTTGCAGGGTGCCAAACTTGTTCTTCTTCCTATTGGTGTGGGTGGTGTCAACCATCTCCACCGCAACTGGGAGATCCGAGATAAGAGGTTAGGAATGTGGCTGTTTTTACTAGATTGTTGTTATTTTTTTTTTCTTTTTCTTGTGCTAGAGTTTTTGTTAGTTTATTTTGCAAGAGTATTTTTTTAATGTATCTCTTTTTTAAAATTGTTTTTAAATAACCACTTTAATTTGATATCTTATTTAATATGTTGATTATTGCTAAAAGCATTAATTCATACAGAATACAGAAATTTAAAAAACATAATAAATAAAATTAAGAATGAAGCATCCATGATAAAGATTAAGTTTTTCGAGTAAAATTTAAAATCAATCAAATTCAATAATTGTCAAACTCTAAAATCTCATGGATGGGAAGTGCTATTTGTGATGGTATTGACCTCTAGCCCATACAAATAAAAACTCTGGCGTGCTTTTTTTTTTTAAAAAAAAACCAAAGTTAACTGCTTGAGCGGCAGCCACAAGAAATGTTCATGGCAAGGAAAAAAAGATGTATTGTGGAAAATTTGTGAGAAAAAAAAAATAAAAAACAGAAGAAAAGTCAAATCGCAATACTTAGGTTTGGTGGGACATTTGTTTTTTATTAAGTTCACTATCAACGCTTCAATACATTTTTTAATACATTCAAGTTGGTTTAAGGATTATACCTAACCATAAATATATATATTTTTCTATGAAATCAATATTATTTTAATAGGGATCTATTTAGATTTCCATTCAACCCAATAAAAAATGAAAATAAATCAAAATTCATTTAATTCTTCAATGGGTTCAAATAAAACTCTAAAATGAAATTAAATCTTAATTTCTTCTATTTGTAGTTTCGAAACTACTTTAAAGAGTATTTTAATCATGATGAGCAAAGGTTAATTGATAGATCATAGTATAGCGGTTGGAATTATTAAAAATTATTAATAAGACTAATTTTATCAATGGTTGTTTTCAAAATCACCACCCAGAAATCTCAACTGTTAGATTTATAAAATCCAACAATTGGTTCCAAGCATTTTAGGAAAAGATTTTCAAAAATTGTTTCTTTAGTGAAATTAAGATTTTCTACATTTTTTTCTTTTCTTTTCCGACAAACCACCGGTTATTGCTTCCAGACCATCACAAACCTGCTAATGTTTTAATTATTATTAGCTATCTAACCCGTGTTTCGCTGTAGGTTTTATTTTTTTAAAAAAAATCAACTATTCAGGTAGCTTTGATATTTTTTTACATTAAAAATTTAAAGTGTAAATCAAAAAGTTTATACAAACATCTAATTAAATAAATCAATAACCATTTATGTAAATAAACAAAAAGGATAATTAACAATAACCAAAAGAAAATTGAAAAAATATAAGAGATAAATGTAGATCAAGATATTCAATCAAACAAAATAAAACATTCATCCGATTGTTTTTACTGAACTTGTTTATTTAAATCAATAAAAGATAAATTCACACCCTAAAAAACTCATGACCTAAAAGATTATTGCAAATGAAACTGATTTAATAACTCACGCCCTTAAAAAAATATCATGCAAGGCCCTACACATCAATAATATTATTTAAAAATAAATATTTTTTATTTTTATAAATAATATCTCGAAAACTCAAACACAAACAAAACAATTCTCAAAAAACTTATATTAAAAAATAGCATGCAAAATCCGTAATCTAGGTTATGAGATTGTGATAAATTTATTGAAATTTTTTTTGAAGATAATCACAAAATCATTTAAGAAAAAAAACTAATGAAGAACGATAAGATTGCATAAAGCCAAATCCCCGATAAAACAATTATCGAAAGATGAAACCAAGAAAAAAGTCAATTACACAAAAGGAACTAAAAAAATTAAGGGTGAAAAACGCATTAATTAGAGGGCAAATAAAAATTTTCAGTTAGAGGGTTAAATGGAACTGAAAAATAGCTTTAACAAAAAAGAATCAAAAGAATGAGGGTTAAATTAAAAAAAAAACTTTGATTGAAAGATGAAATTGAAAGAAAAAAAAACTTCAAAAAAAAGGCCAAGGAAAAACATTAAAAAAAATAAAAACTGAAATGAAAAACAAAACATTTGAAAAATTTTATTGAATGACTAAATTAAAAAGAAGAAAGAAACTTCTATAAAAGGAATAAGAACAAAATAAGAAATTCAAAACAATGAGGGCTAGAATTAAAATTAAAATAAAATTATAAATTGTAATTGAAGGGCTAAATTAAAAAACAAAACTTCTTTAAAAGGAATAAAAATGAAATAAGAAATTAAAAGAATGAGGACTAAAATTAAAAATAAAACATATGAGAAAGTGTAATTGAATGATTGAATTGCAAAACAAAAAAAACCTATAAAAAGAATAAAAACAAAATAAAAAATTAAAAGAATGGGGACTAAAATTGAGAAATAAAAAGCAAAGAAGATAAAGATATACTTTATCTGTCAGGAGAGAGAAAAGAAGAGGAAAAAAACGAACGATTGCCGGTGAAAATCCGACCACCACGTGCTGATATGCGCCACCTTAAGTAGAAGAGAACACGTAGAAGAGAATACAGTTGCACATCAAAGGATATGATGGAAGGCCAAATTTAGCCATCAGGTGGCGTCACACGCGTCGCTTTAATGACATGGACGCCACCCCCTCGTTGTCGTGTTATCAACACGCGCCAATAGTTTTTTGATTTAAATATTCAAAAGTAAACATGAAAAATACCAAAACACCTCTCATGACCCAGTTAATTACATAAAATACCCATATGAAAGTGTAAAAATATCCCCAAGTGCAAAGTATTGTTTTGTCTAATCCAAGGTTAAATTCGTACTTGTACTATACATGGATAATAAAAAACAAAAAAAAAACATTGTCCAGCAGCCTAATAATTTTTTGATCTCGGAGGAAAAGAAGTATTTTTATTGTTAAGAATCTTGTATAAAGTCAAGAAAACCCTTAATCAACAATTTTAAATTTTGTTAATTTTGAAGGTAAAAAAATATTTTTACTATTTTAAAAAATAAAAAAAATATACACCTCAAAGCATTTTTTTTAATGATGAATAGGCTAGTGGAAAAAACTAAAAAAAAACCTCAATCTCAAGGCTTAATTTTTTTTTCTTTAAAAAATAATTAAGTAATTTTATTATTACAATTCACAATAAAATATATCTCTTACTATGGTAAAAACAGCACTTGGTTTAAAAGTATATGATAATGTTAATGTTAATTACCCTTCAAAGGATTGGTGTCATAAAGAAAGCTCATTGAACCCAAGTTTTTATCTTTGCTAACTTCTATATATATATATATATATATATATATGAAAAGCGCAATCCTCTTTGTTAATTGTGTGATAACCATACATGTCATTTTAACATATTATTAGTATTTATCCCTTCCACAAAATATTGGCAAAGAAAAAAAAAGGTTTATTTTTATTGGATTTTGCTTTAATTTGTTTCCAAGTTTAGATTTTTTTTCCCCCTTAATTACCATTCCTTTCTTGGTACTAATCTTAATTATCATCCACCCAAATAATAAAATCTCTGTCTGTTCAATTAGATCCCAAATGTCCAAAACTTTCCAATTGGATTCGTGTGTGCTGGCAGCCACTGGACATTTTTTTCCTTCGAACTCTCCAAACCTCGATCTTCTTGTCCCTCTTGTCCCCTTTCCAACTTTGTTGTGCTGGACATATTTGGCTGCTTTGAAAGAAAAAAACCCAGAATAGGAAATCCAATTCAAGACCAAGAGATGAGGTAATATCTTGAAAACCAGAGTAGAGTTAAGGTTGCCTTACACCTGCTCTTGTCCTGTAATATTTTTTATCATGTTCAAGATTTATGTCTACTTTTAGTTCTCTTATCAGATTTGTGTCTCTTAAATTCTTGATTTGTTGTCTGTACTAACTTATGAAAACAGAGCAAATAAAAAGAGAGTTTTGTTGCTATGTTTTTTATGGATTTTTTTTTCTTTTGTTGATTTTTGATTTACGAGGTTTAAGGAGGAGATAGAAAAAAAAAATAGAATCAGGTTCATGGCAGGATGGTTAATTTTAACAAATGGGTCTACTTTAGATTGTCCTGATGATATTATTTATAGATACAAGGGTGGTGGTGGTGGTGGTGGTTGTCCAGATATTAATCATCCTATGAAGGATGAGATTAAGGAGTGTATTGTTGTTGATGATTCCGATGAGGATGATTGTGATTGTGAGGATAAAGTAGTATGTTTGTTTGATGAAGTGGTTTCGATTTTTTTGAATGAGGCTGCAGATGGAGGGTGTATTAGGCCTATTCCAGCATTGCTCGGTGATGGGCAATCGTTAGATTTGTTCAAACTCTTTTGGGTTGTGAGAAAGAGAGGTGGGTTTGATTTGGTAAATGGTTTTTGGAGCTTTGTGGCTAAAGAATTAGGGTTGGATCTTCGATTTTCGCCTTCAGTTAAATTGATTTATATTAAGTATTTGTATGAGTTGGAAAAATGTATGAAGATTTGTAGCGATGAGAAGTTAAGAAAGGAGATGCATCAATGTGGTGGGAATTTGAGTTTTTCGTTGTTGGAGCTAGAGATGCAGTTTAGAAGTTTGTTATTGCTTAGATGTGATAGAAAGCAGGGAGATGGTAAATTTGCTTCACTAGGATATAAGGTAAATGGCAGGTACATTGAAACGGACACTGGGAAGAGAAAAATAGGTTTGTTAGGCACCAAAGATGTACATCGAATACACAATGATGTTGGAGATAGGAATGGTGATGATGATGAAAAGTTTCATGGTGAAAAGGAGAATTACTGTAACGATAGTGATGATGATGTTGTGATCTTGGATCCAAGTATTGCTAAGAAAGAATTCAATTCCCGCAAGAGAAAACGAGAATCTCTAACAAGAATGCTTAACTGGGTAATCCAAATTGCAAAATGTCCTGATGATCCTTCTATTCGAGTAATTCACAGAGGTGATGAGTTGTGGTCCCAAGCAATAAGGGCACGAGAAGCTCTCTTGCAAAGAAGGCATGTCAATCCTAACATCGAACAATCGCTCGTGCAGGTAAATTCTATACTTAAGACAGTTTCAATTTTTTTCACTGTTTTAAATACTAATATATATTCAGGCTCACTCAAATCTCCATGCAAGGTTTTTTTATTTTTGAATAGATTATCGACCGATTGCTAATTTTAAAATGCACAAGATAATTGTTTTGGATATATTCACAAAGAACATGGTACAAGAATTTCTATTCAAATGTTATATTTCTTCATCAAATTTGTACTGGGTTTGAAAAATACACTTGACTTATTTTTCATAGTTTTCATGCGTAAATTATTGACAATTTTCAAGATGGAAAACATTAGTTTCCAAACTAAAATTAAAAACATATAATTTCACCCCTTTTATACACGTGCTTTAATGGATATAAAATTACCAGATTGTTTTTCTATATATGTTTAGTTGATATTGTATATTTAACTTTTTCTATAAAAATCTAATAATTTTTGAAGAGTTAATTAGATTTTTTTTCTTTGATAAATTTTTAGTTGAGTAAAAATAAAAATTAATATGTGAAGATTTTGTATAAATTATCATAAATGCAAAACATTAAGATGAATACGATAGAATATTCTTGCATTTTTCTATGAAGAAAATAATTATAATGCAGACAGTTTTTATTTTCTTGATAGAAACTTTATTTCTTTTGTTTGTTATTTTTTTTAGCACATGAATGCATCTTGCAATTTTCTTTCGAAAAAGGAAAACTTCAAATTAAGAAGAAAACTAGAATGAAATCTCTTCTAATTAATATTAATGATGTTAGCCCAAATCGTTAGTAATTAATATAAAATTACCAGATTGTTTTTCTATATACGTTGTTAGCTCCCCAAATGGTCTTGTCATTTTAGGCCTTGCACTTGGCTTATAGGCTTGGTGATTTTCGATAGTAATATATGCCTATTAGGGGCAGAGATTGCACCAAATCCTTATAACTAATTTACATTACACATTCGACTCCTAATCAATATGAGATATTGACATCATCACAAATCTAATGTTACAGAAAGGTCACATGGTAGCTAGATGGGCCCAAGCACTAGAGAGTACCTCCGAGGAAGGAACCTTTGTTTTGCAGGATCTAAAAGCTTAAAAGCCCATCCTCTTCAAACTACCACGTGACCTCTCAACAAAATTAGATATCATGATGTAAGTCAACATCACAATGGCTATTATCCTAGTCAAAATGCATAAAACTAAAATTCCCTATAAGATGTCATTTTTTATACTAACTTTATAGCAACCTTTCCAGATAATTTAAATCTGAAGCTTTATCTGTTCTTTGCTGTTGATACTGGGCTAAATCACTTGATAGCCTATGAGAGATCATTATATTTTAATGCACTTGGGCTTTTAACAGATAATTATGAATTTGGTATGGACAAAGTTGTGGTATATGCCTATAGTTCTAATAATTGCTTACACAAGAAATTCAGATCTTTTTTTTTTTTTTGGGGGGGGGGGGGGGGGGGGGGGGCATGCATATTTCAGAGACAAATACAAATGGCCAACTAATGGCCTTGTGAAGTTATTTGATTTTCCTATCTCCCTGAACTGTTATGGCAGATCAATGATTCAAAATGCAATGTATTTTTTTGTTCTAAACTATCTCAATGGGGCAATAATTGTGAAGATTTATGTTATGCTTGTTGTGGTTCATTGGAAAATTCCAATTGGAAGTTTGTTTGTAGCTAAATGATTTTACTTGTTTTCGTATAGGTATGCAATATGAACTTACAGAACAATCAAAAGATGCATCCATCCATGTTTGAGGATGTTAGTTTTCTTAGTGAGCAGTCTGCCGAGAGGTCAAGATGCAGCAAGCGGCTTCCTGCTATAGTGAAACCTCATTTATGCTATTGTTGTAATTCATGTTCAGCCCATCAAAGTAAATCAGCAAGTCTTCTCAAGTGTGAGAACGCCTGTAAGGAGCAAGAACTTGTCATTGATGATTTATCATCCAAACACACAACACTCAGTGGATCTGGGGATAAGCATGTCCGTAGGCACGTGGCTGTGGGTCCTCTCTTCCAAGCTGAAGTCCCTGAGTGGACTGGCGTGTTTTCTGAGAGTGCCTCTAAATGGCTGGGCACTCAACTATGGCCTTTGGAATGTGAAAACCATAATGCTCCAGTTGCAATGGATCCAATCGGAAAGGGAGGGATCAGTTTATGTGGCTGTCAGCTTCCAGGTTCAGTTGGATGTGTTAGATTTCATATTGCTGAAAAAAGAATGAAATTGAAGCTCGAACTGGGTCCTTTGTTCTATCATTGGCGGTTTGATCACATGGGTGAAGAAGTTTCACTTAGATGGACCACTGAAGAAGAAAAGAGATTCAAGGATATGGTCAGGTTTAACCCTCAATCTGCAGGCAAGTGCTTCTGGGACAACAAACGCAAGTATTTTCCTAGAAAGACCAGGGAAGAATTGATAAGCTATTACTTCAATGCATATCTTGTTCAGCGCAGAAGTTATCAGAACCGTGTAACTCCAAAATATATTGATAGTGATGATGATGAAACAAAGTTTGGATCTCTGAGTGATGCTTATGGTCATGAAGCAATCACGGTTCCTGGTGCAAACATGTTGATCTGTTCTGAGAATAAACAATGCACCGATTTCACATAGACAGGAATTCAGGTTCAGAACAGTGTCTCTGATCTGAAAATTGAATCCCATTCCATAACACCACAGCGTAACTCAATGCTCCCGACAATTTTGATTGGACCAGGTGGTCGAGATGCAGTTGTGAACACTACTATTGCAGGCGGAGTTTTCTTGATAAACTGGGGAGAAAGAAATTGCATGATATGCTAAAAGTTCCCTCACGCTACTTCTCGAGTAACTCGAATTGTGCATTTGTGCATATTGATTTTCAGGAGCCGTGTTATTACTTAAAACGGCAGCATTATCTAGACCATCATCCCATACCAGCTACTGTATCTGGAATGAAGGAAATTTTAGGAACGAAAGAGAGTTGCAGATAGTGGTGTTTCTTTGGATTCAAGTTTTTTTTGTGTGTGTTCAAAATGTTGTATATGGTTGCATTCCTGCCCGTGTGAATTCTTTAAACCATTGTTCAAGGTTGTGGTGGACGTCGCAGTTGTTGTCTCTGCAATGGTAACTTTCCTTCTCCCACTACGTACCGTTTCCTAGACCCTTACCCTTTCGATGATGTTAAATATTCCTGGAGTAGTTACGTGTATTACTGGCAGTTTGAAGATCGATGTTCATAGAAAGTTGTACCATCTCAGTTTTTCTCAATCTGATCTCAAAGATGTCTCTTTGTTTATAACTGATTGCATCAGATTTAACTTACCTTTATGTTTTTGCCAGCATCCTTTTGCAGCGGAATTTGTTAGTGACACTGTGACATGGTTTTGAAAGCTAACCAAGAGACCTATTGAAAAAAAGAGAGGGGGATGATTTGGGGTAATAAGAGAAAATACCTGTTGTTATCAATACTAGAAAATTGGAAAAAAATATCAAAAACATGGGAAAAATATATTTTATTATTGTTTATCAATGGAAATTGCAATGAAGAATTTTTGTTAATAATTTCTAACAGAAAAGACAACAAAACAAAAAAAATTAAAAAAAAAATAGCCAGCAATTTTATTGGTATTGTTGATGTGTTAAATTATCGATGAAAATTAAAAAATTATGTTGATGGTTTTAAAAGGACTTAAAACCTGACAATCTTCTTTTCTCTCCCCCTCACTTCTTATTCTTATTAGATTTCAATCTAAATCCTAACCCTATTTTTTCAAATTTCAAAAAGCCTCTTTTTAAAGTCTGGCCACTTAACTCACTTATGTCACCCAATCTCAATCTCTTGGTTTTATTTTTTGTCAAGCTTCACTCCACCAAATAAACAAATCCATTCATTTATATTTAAAGTAAATTTTTGAAATTTGTTTGTAGTTGTTATAATTTGCTTATATGTTTAAGTGTTTTGGTTGTTTTATAATGATAATTTTGTTATATTAATGCATGGTTTGTATTTTAGAGTTTGTTTGAGATTTGAAGGAAATTGATTTAAGTTGTCGCTCGATGAAATTAAGTGTGATTTTATGACTTAGATGTTTTAAAATTGAAGAAATGATGGGTAATTTAATGGATACTAATTATTTTGTTATCAATTTTATGGTTAAGTTAGAAATTTGGAGAAAAATGATTTCTTGTAGGATTAATAATAATTAAATGTATTAATTTAGGTGGAATAAGTTTGAATTGAATAAATAATGGATAATTAATAAGTAATTAGTAACAATTAGGGAATTAATTGGTTTTTTATTTATTGATGATACTATGATATGAAGATTTATGATTGTGATGATGATATTTATAGAGGTAGTTATGGTAATAATATTATCAATGACAACGATGATGATTGTTATGGTAAAGGTAATATTGGTAATGACAGTAGTTATGATGTGACAACTAGTGGTTGTAACAATGATGTGGTGACAATGACTAGTGGCGGCCGCAATGAGGTGGTGGTTATTATTTTGATGGTGAAGGTATAGGAAAGTTATGATGAGATAGTGATAAAATAGTGATTAAATTGATAAAAATATAGGGGTCATGGTGGTGACAATGATTAGTGATAGTGGTAATAAGATGATTTTTATTATTTTGATGGTGAATGTGTAATAAAGTTATGATGAGATGGTAAGAAAATGATAATTGTACTAAAAAAGATAGTGGTGGTGGTGGTGTGATCTACAATGGTGTGATGGTGATTGTTGATGAAATGATTAAATGATGATGTATTTAATAGGTTAATTATGATTTATTTTTAATAAATAATTAAATTTGTGTTTGATATTATGTTTCAATTTTTGAATTGTGTTCATTATTTCCTTGTAGGTATCTAGATAATTCAATCAATGAGGATAACATATCAAATATTTTTTTTCCCGGTAAAGCTCATTTCAGGCAAATGGATAGTAGAATGGAAAGACGATCTCTTCATGTAAATATTTTTTTTGTCTCATGATGTTATTTGATTTTACTGATTTATTTTAATGTATTGTATTATTTAGATGTAAAGCTCCTTATAGGTCTTAAATTTTTGTTGTGAATATGAGTTTTTTGGGAGCAATTATTAGATAAAAGATTGTACCAAAAAAAAAAAAACCTGATGTAATTGCCAACAAAATATTCTTTTCAATGCTGACGGAATATTTTTTCCGGCAATTCTATCAATATTTTACAATGTCAATGAAAGTGTCGACGAGCGAAGAAAAACCCAACAAAAAAGTTTCTGACGACACTATTTCATTGCATATTCTGTCAGCATTTTTCAATGCGGACAGAATCTTCACAGACAATTTTAATTCTCTGGTGGTATACCATCTTACTTGTATAATAAACCAAGAGAAAATTTAAGTCATGAGGTGGGTTCTTCAATACCAGAAAGAAAAGTTACATTTTCTTGTAGAATTCGTTGAAGAAAGAACAATTAACAGGGAAAAGTTGTGCACTCCTGTACTCCATAAGAAGTTGCGTGCCGGGGAGGTTCGGAGATGAATGATGAGCGGTATTGTCTGCTGTAAATCCTTCAAAGCTATATAATAATAAAGTAAATGTTATTTTCGTATGATAAAAAATAAAATAAAAAACTCTAATAAAGAATTTTGGGTGCGGCCTAGATGGGCATGGATGGAGTTAAAGAATGTGAGAGTACTGGGCATTTGAAAAATGTACACGGAGAGGGAAGTGCGTTTACTTGGCAAATGTCAAGTAAATGGAGATAAGAAAGTGTTTTGCTTGTTACTTCAGGATACAAAAATAAAAAATATATTTGGTTGCTGAGAGTCATTGTCCCAATACAATACTGGTTATATCAGATTTTATTAAAAGTAAAATAAAAATATCCATGCATTGTTAAAAAATAATAATTAAATCATAGTTAACCTGATTAACTTGGCAGATCCAAAGATAACATAGATAATCGATAAAAACATAGTTTGATTCAAGAAATTCAGGACATCTTTTTTATATATATAAAAATATTACGGCAGAAATATATTGGATCGGCTCGGGTCAACTTGAGTTAACCAAACAAATCTATGACTCGGGTCATGAGACCATGATAACCCAATATAATAAAAATCAAAATAAATTATGAAGTTCAATTCTCAATCAACCTAATGTTGATAAAATAAAACTAAAATTAAAAAAATACAAAACAATGACATGGGTTATGCCAAACCTACGATCTGTGGATTATAAGACCAAGATAATCTCATAGAAAGTAAATCAAAATAAATTATGAAGCTTAATCCCTAATCAACATAATATTGAAGGATAAAATTAAAAAAAAATCAATTAAAAAAACACAAATAAAACGATCTGAGTCAACTCAGGTTATATCGTCAAACTCATGAACTTAATAATGAGATCAAAATAACCTTATAGAAAGTAAAACGTAAAAATAACCTAAGTCAACCTTAGTTAATTTGTCAAACTCATGACCTAGATTTATGAGACTAGGATAACCTTATAAAAAGAAAATTAAAACAAAATATGAAACTCAATTCTCAATCAATCTATTATTGAAAGATGAAATTAAAAAAGGTTCAATCTAAAAAAGAAATACAATAAAAGAATTCGAATCTACCTAGGTTAACTCACATCATGAGGTCAAATATACTCATAAAAAGCAAATCAAAATAAACCATGAAGCTCAATCTCTAATCAATCAAATATTGAATGATAGACATAAATAAAAAAATATCAACAAAAAAAAACTTGAGTCAACCGAGTTAATTAACCTATTAAACTCATGACAAGGGTTATGAAATTAAAATGACCTCATCGAAAACAAACCATAACAAATTATAAAACTTAATCTCTAATATCTCAATGTTGAAGAGTAATATTAAAAAATATTAAAACATGGATTTAAGAAAAGGCAAAACAAACAAAATATTTTCATAAATAGTATTTTGTTGCACCCCCTCTTTTAGTTTTTTTATTAATTATTTTTTAGCCAATTTTTTTTATTTTTATAAAAGAAAAGACAGAGACTAAGATGAAACCAAGTTAAAATATTTTTTCACAAATTAAATATCTATTTAAATATTTCATAATTTTAATCATTGTCATGACATTCAGATAGATAATTGATTTTAATTAACTTAATTTCACTATTAGATCTGGAAATTAGAAAATAAAAAATAAAAAACCATTAAAAAAATAAGAAATATAAACAAGAGAGAGAATATGTCAATAAGACAAAGCCCGATCAAATTATTTGGTTTTTAATGTTAAATTTATGTTTATAATATCAAGTGGACTAGTGTTGTCATGTTTTTTTTCATGAAAATAATGTAAAAAACTAATGTTTTCCTGGCCCAAACGCCGAAAACCGAGAAATTTTATGATGCTATATAATTATAAGTTATAGCTTAGTCTCATTAAGTAATATATCATAACATAAACTTATCACATGCACATCATCAACTCTCATAAAATAAAACAACTCTCTTCCTTTTCTTCTCTTATAGATCTAATCACTGCTTTCATAAATCTTTCTCCCTTCCTTCCCCGATCCTTAACGCTGCTAAATTGGACTCTGTGCTCCAGACCTTGAGGCCAGAAAGCTTGAGGACATAATTTGCAAGTCTTTGTATTATTATCATGTCAAAGGAGAGACTATGAATATCGTGCTTCCATCTTTAATCAAACAAACCTAACAAAAATTATGATTCTTTTTTCTAAGTGGTGGTGTCATGGGAACTTCTGGTACTTGGTATTAACAAATCCAGGACAGTTGCTGCATCTTTCTAAGGATGTCGGCTTGTCTTTCTTAATATCCTCGCTGGAGAAAATGATCGAATTGTGTTTTTTCTAGCTAGTACCCTGTGGTCATACCTACTACTGAACCACAATTGACTCTAGCGAAACTTGGTTTGGTATTTGGAGATTGAAAGGGTGAGAGATCCACGAAAGCAATGATCGAGGAGAGTGAGAGTTGTTTTTATTTTTTTTTTAATTTTATTACCATGATTTTTTTAGATATACGAGAGAGAAGAAAAGAGAAAAGGATGAAGAGAATTAATTGTTTTAGTTTTATGAGAGTTGTTGTAAAAAAAGATCATTTATTGCTGAGATATTGATAATATAGTTAAATTGTAATTTAAATAAGCATTAAATCATTTCTTAAAATATATTTAACAATACAATAAATAATTAAAATAATCATATGTGAAATAAAACACTTGCTCCAATATAAAGTTAAAAACTAATGTAGTTGAAAGCACAACATAATAATTTCATCAATCTCAAATACACATTTTTTATTATCATTCAATCTTCATCATTAAATTCAATTTATTTGAGAGCATGATCAATTTTCATTTATTTATATTATATTATATATATTAATTTTTAAATAATGATATCCATTTTCTTTCATAATGTTAAAAAAACTCATTTGGTAAAAAAATATATATTCTTTTATACTTTTAATTAATATAGGACTATTTGGAATTGGCAGAGTCCAGGGCGTGTAAGAGCGTTTTTATGGCGAGCTTTGCATGGTGAGTACTAAGCAGTGATGAGCAACGAGTTCATCGTGGGATGGCTATGGATTCTTCCTGTGGCCTTTATGCTGCTGCTAGTCTGGAGTCTGTTTTACATGTTTTAAGAGATTGTCTATGCTGTGGCAGTCGAGTCTTACTACCAAGGCGGACACGACAATTTTTTCTCTTCCAATTTGCTAGAGGAATTCAAGAATGGCTGCTGAGAGTATTTGGCAATAAAACCTGAGGCAGGGAACGTATACACAACTGGTTTTGGCTATCAGAGATTAGCTTTATTGTCCTAGTTCAGAATCATCATGTATTCCATGATCAAGCCAATCGTGTAGCGGATTGGTTATATAGGTGCTTTTGCCAATGATCTTTTGAAGCTGGGATCATCTGCCAATGGGATGTCTAAGGATCATTCATGAGGAAGATTATGATGTCATGGCGCCTAGTTTGTGTAGGGTTTAACACTCTTGGAGCTTTGCTCTCCTTCTAAAAAACAAAATGTCAGACGAGCATATATATGTCCAAACTATATGGAAACTTCGATGCTGCACGCAATATTATTTCCTTACCATTGTCTTCCTTAGTTGCTTTTCTTGTTTGGTTGTCTTTCTTTTCTCCAACGTTCAAATATATTTTATGGTAGTTTTCGTGCATCAAAAGTGTTTCCATATTTCAAATTGGATCTTAATTATATATTAAGCTCTGTATCCATACCATCACCGATACATTCATAGCCTACTTCTAATATAATTGAGCGTAAATACAACAGTTATGCCATAACTAACATGGTGTAATTAACTAATATGATCATGATAGAGTACATAAAATACAAACATATGAAATAAATCCACTGACCCACTTATAATATATATATATATATATATATATATATATATATATATATATATATATAAAGAGAGAGAGAAAGAAAATCCTTCTAGATTGCAAGAGGTTGATAGGCTTCCATTTGTATACGATTAGTTAGTTAAAACTGTCCGAAGCAATTATATATATATATTGGGACATTAAAACTTTTATTAATATCTAGTGAGTTAGCCGAAATTATAAATTAAGATTATTAGGAGGCTAATGAATTATGGCAATAAATAAGTACATGACTAAAATTCAAATTTTCTTCTATTTCCTTGCCTTGTAATGTACAAAAACATCATAACAATAAGATAAATTGAATCTTTTGGTAGAATTGTATTGTAGTTTTATTAAGAAACTAGTCATATGTTCATTACATGGAAGGGTATTTTTATACTCTAGGATTCAAAGCGCATTGTCACCTCCCAATGTCGTACACACGTCTAATTTTTATAATTTTTTATTTTATAAAATATTAAATTGCTCTTGAACTAACTTAATAATAATGTAAAAATCATTGTTAAAAAACCAAAAATCTTCTTAACTCTAATTTTAATTTTTTTAAAAGAGATTTTAGTCATTTTATTGTGAGTTTTCGTTTTTTATTATTTTTTATATTTATACAAATACCAAATTATCTCTTAATTGATATTATAATGATAAAAAATTATTATGAAAATATAAAAATGATTCATAACTAGTGTTTAAGTTTTTTAGGTTATTATATCCCATTAAACAATATTTTTTAGTGTGGAGTTACTGAATTTTTCAAAATGATTTTAGCTTATTTTTAATTTAGAGGTTTTTTTTAATTCATCTAAAAACATTTGGGTAAATTCTTATTGACGAGCAACAAATACGTACAAACACGTTTTTTCCCAATGTTTTTAAAGGAATAATTACAAGGAAAACCGTTCAATCATGTCTCTCGCATAAAAATCATGATCGGTTCCTATAATCAATAACCATATGTGTTTGTATCTTCTAAAGTACAGACATACATACATATACATACATACATATATATGAAAAGAAAAGAACTTTGATATTTATACAGTACATGAAGAGGGAAATTACAGTGAAATAGTGAAGCCGACTCCACATGGCCATGAGAGTGTGTGCAAAATAATTTTATAAATACAATTCCTCCCTTCTGTCATTCATGTCTGAAACCATTTTAGCTAAAAAGACCTCCTTTCCTCTCTCTCAACAAACCAGGAGGAGGAGGAAGAAGAAGAATAGAGAAAGAAAGCAAATATGTCTTCACCAAGCAAACGCAGGGAGATGGATTTGATGAAACTGTAAAAATCTCTTTTTTTGACAGAGTTTCGTTCTTTATTTGATTGGGTTTTTTTGGTTTTTTCTTGATTTTTTATGGGTTTTGATTGACTAGGATGATGAGTGATTACAAAGTGGAAATGATCGATGATGGCATGCAAGAGTTTTATGTGGAATTCAATGGACCTAAAGAAAGTAAGTAATCAAAAATCTTCAGTACCGCTTTTTTTTTTTTTTTCCTTTTTACTGTTTTCTTTCTTTGATTCTGCTCTTCTTCTTTCTTTAATGTTTTTCTTAGCGGGTTCTTTTCTGTTCTTCAGATGATTTTTTATTTATTCTTGTTGGCCCATTTAGATACTTTGGGTCATGGAATTGATCTTCAAGATTGCTGTCAATAAGAAGTTATATTTTCTTTTTTATGAATTGAACCTTTTATTTTTCTTTTGCTGGAGCTATTTTTCTTTGAAGTTGAATTTTAAGCAGATTTTTTTTTACTACTGATGCATGCGAAGAAACTTGTTGTTTTGCTTTTACTGTGAAGTAGAATGAAAATTTAATGAATTGCATTGCTGTTTTTAGTTCTTATATTAGTTGCAGGTTTGTTGTTTGTTGATTTTCCTCAGTGAAGATAAAGCTTAAGTTTCTTTGGGGTTTTTTTAATTATGGATACAGTCAGATTATTATCTCTTCTTTTCTTTTTTCTTTGTGGGAACATGGTAGGTCTTTATCAAGGAGGTGTGTGGAAGATAAGAGTTGAATTACCAGATGCTTATCCTTACAAACCTCCATCAATTGGCTTTATCAACAAGATCTATCACCCAAATGTCGATGAAATGTGAGTTAGTGGATGCTAAAATTTGACTACTTAGCATGTTTGAAGTTTGTGTTAGCTTATATGGGTTGCCAGATCACGTATTTTAATGGAAATGTGGGTTCTTTTTGAGTTTCAGGTCTGGTTCAGTGTGTTTGGATGTTATCAATCAAAATTGGAGCCCCATGTTTGGTAAACCTGCTCCATTGTTATTGTTTATATATGGACAATTTATAAGCTATGTGCTGATCTTGTAAATTTGTTTCATCCATCCTAGATTCTTCCTTCATTTCTTGTCATGTTAGACATTGACAATTTCCATTTTAATGAAAATTACAGATCTGGTAAATGTATTTGAAGTGTTTCTTCCTCAGCTTCTTTTGTATCCCAACGCATTAGATCCATTGAATGGAGAAGCCGCTGCCTTAATGATGCGTGATGGCACTGCTTATGATCAAAGAGTGAAAGGTAGGAAGTCTAAACATAGTTTGTGAACTTAAGTTTTTACTTCTGCTTAGCTAGTCAAAACAGAGTTTAAGATACTTTATTTTCCAGTTCTCTTATTTTTGTCCTCAAATCTGTAGATTTTTCCACTCCAAAATGCATTTAGAAATTCATGAATGTAAGGCTTTGGGGTTATGTTGCATGTTGAGGACAACATTAACCGTGCTCATTTATGTCTAATTGGCCACTTTTGGGAGGTTTCAGTGCTTATTCTGGAAAAAGGCTTCATAGTTTTAACCTTAAACTTGATAATCAATTTCAGTTCCAGTATATTAGCACTTAGTGTGTTAAGTTGATAGCTTTAGCTGCTTTTATCTAATTCCAGTTTAATTAAATAATCATCGGTTTTTTATTTTGGATGTGCATCTTTGAAGTTGCACACTTGTCACTTGTTTGTTTCCATTTTTTAATATAATGTCTGATCAGCAACATCTGACACATTAAGATGTACGTTTACGGCCCTCTGTTTGTCTTTTGGATCAGATGGTTTGATGCATTGAAAGGATATGTATCTACAGATGGTGACTTCCAAGAACCTTGAAATGGAATAAGACCTATAATCAATCAAGTAAAATGGGTCTGCTATTGATTTTGAATTGCTAATTCAGAAATTACTACATTGAATGGAAACATTTCCTTTGAGATGGCATGTAATTGCCTCCATTTTGATGCACGAGTGCATGAAGGCAAGGGAACAGTGAACCATTTGTGACACTGTTGGACACCGAAGGGGTTGTTGGATGTCGGGCAATTTCTGCTGCAAATACTTATTCTCTTGCCCTATAATTGTTTTTTTGGAAATTTGTGTATTGTTGTCTGGGAAGACTACAGTATAGTAAGATTTTCCTTTATGAACATGACTGTGGGAGAGCTGGTGTCAGTCAATCATTTATCATCTCTTAACTAGATCCAAAAACCCAAAAAACAATTTTGTCATTTGTTGAATGATTCAGTAACTATGAAATGATAGCAATTATGTGAGGATGGTCTCAGTTTCCTACACGAATTTCAGATTTAAACAATTCGAGCCCCATCAAGAATACATGGCTGCCCAAAGAGTAAGGATAGTTAATTGCTGGTTTGATCAATCCTTTGGTTTCACAACGGCTACTAATTTGGTTTTGGAACTTGGAGATTATATAAGAAATTATAAGTTTGTGTGACTGGAATAAGAAATGAAGAGTTGTTACTGAATTGGGTTCACTTAAAATAGACTTTATGTTATGTGAAATATAAAAATCTGGAATAGGTCTGTGTCTTATTTGATGATGGATTGTCAAAAGTTAAACAAACCTAAGCTGGCAATAGTCATAGAGTGTACCTGTTGTGCATACGGACATCAACCTCAGTTTTTCTATGATATGTATAATGTTAAAGATTGTCATTCGACTCAATCCAGCATTTTATCAGCCCTTATAGTCTTGAACTCTACTTTGCATCTAACACCTAAGCTGACATCATTACATCGTTGACTCTTCTCTCATTCTTCATCTATCCGTCTTGTTTCTATATTATTTCTTGAAGTTATGCAGATGTTTTTTATTTCCAGAATACTGTGAAAAATATGCGAAGCCAGAGGATATAGGGGCGAGACCAGAAGAAAAATCCAGTGATGAAGAGCTGAGTGAAGATGATTACAACTCTGATGATGACCAAGTCGCTGGAAAAGCTGATCCTTGATTACATTTATTCATGTATTGTAATTGTCTGTTGTACATGAAATTCAACTCTTTTAAAATGGAACATTGAAACCCTCATCAAAACCGATGGCTTACGGGGAAAATTCCTGCCCTTCCCACTTTATTTGCCATGAATGTTTGTAAATTATTTTACTGCGGATCAATGTTTCAGATCTTCGTTACTATTGGGACTAAATGATGTTGCTTATCCTTCGCGTGTGCATGCACCTATCGTTTTTTCGTGGGACTTGTCTGGTCTCCACTCATGGATGCCTTGTGGTAGACAACTTTTAATCTACAGTTCACACCATTTTAGGAGAGAGCTTAGCTACTGGTGAATGGAGGGTAACTCTCTATCTGCTTCTGATAAGCTCGGAGCACTTAGAAGCTTGAAACCATAATGACATCAGATTGTAGGAGAACCATGCTTTAGGTTTCAGTTGGTATTGATTAACTTGGTTGGATCAAGTTATGAATGGAATGATATTTCAACATCTAAAACAATCAAGTTGAATGGCTCAATGCCCTTAGAAGTGCATGACTGGAAATTTCAATCTTAATATGACGGTGATCATGCAAAGAAGGCACAGGTGCCTTTCTCTTTCTCAATGGGGAAGAGTTGACCAGTTATTAAACTCCATTGTTCATACATTATTCTACATTGTACCATTTTTAAATTGGATGGCCAATGATAAAGTAATATCAAATTCTTGACAAGCTCTTAATCAGCGTTCTATAGAAAGATTTGAGAAATGCTAATTCACAAGGAAATACAAGAAAATTGAAGAAGGGAGAATATTGAAGAAAATATTTGCTATTGGTTTTATCCATTTATTTCCTTTTAGTGTTTGTTTATTATCCATTGTGTTTGGGCCTAACCAATTTATAATTTTGATTTGAAACTTGATCTTCTTTATTTGTTTGCTTTTGGGCCTAAAACCAAAACTTTGATTTGATACTCTCTCTCTCTCTCTCTCTCTCTCTATATATATATATATATATATATATATATATATATATTGGACAAATGGGGCAACTAGCATATAAATTTTAAAAATAGATAAATTAACACCACAACAAAAAGATTTTGATGAAATAATATATTTTTATTTGTTATAATTCAGAATCGCAATATATATTAAATATTGTATTTTTAAATTACAATTTTTTTTTTAATATTGCGACATAATTATAGGCTGAGCACTTGAAGACCTCGAGGCTACTTCTTCTCCTCCTATATGAACTCACCACACCCATCTATTGCATTTCCACCAATAGTTGATGCATGGTTTTTGAGACATCCCTTCTACCTCACCACTTTCTTGTAGGGCCTTTTGGTCCTCCTGCTGGCTTGAAGGGGAATGTCCATTGGTGGGGACTTGAGCTACTGCTGAAGTGACAGTGTGACTGTGAGTAAATTTCTCTCTATTTTATTACCCAAGAAATATTTTTTTAAAAAAAAAAATCAAACAAGTGACTCCTTTAAAAAAGCCAGATATAGAGTAAAAGCGTGTTTAACAATGTGATTGCGGGTGCTTTTCAAATAATTTTTCGTGCCAAAATGCATGTTAATGATGTTTTTTTTATTTTTTAAAAATTATTTTTGACATCAGCACATCAAAACGATCCAAAACATACAAATCATATTAAATTTTAGCAAAAAAATAAATCAAATTTTTTAGAAACACAGCCGCAGCCGCGTTTCCAAACGTGCCATAAATGTCTATGCCATGGAAAACGGACAGAATAGAGTTGTGTTCTTTGGCTAAAAAAAAGATTGTTAAGTTTTCGTGTTTTTTAATCATGATATATTAAGTTTATATATTTTTTAAACATGATATTTAATAAATATTTTTTTAAATGTAACAAACTAAAAATACGTTATTTTATAAAAAAAATCAAATAATATTATTCTGCTAATTTTTTTTAATTACTGTCCTAATTTAAAAAAAAAAAAAAAAAAACCTTTTTCATCCCTCCATCCATCCATGATAACTAACCAAAAAAAAGCAGATGGTACAATCTGTAAACAACTTCAGCGACACACCACTGTCAAGAACTGACACAGTAACCAGATTTAGAGCTGTTTTTTCCTTATGGTAGAAAAGAAGTACCAAATGCTCATCATTATATTTATCCAGTGGATCAAACCAACGGTGGTGGCCTTTTCTGATTGATTCATTAAAGCTTGCAGTTCAGTTCAGTTCAGTTCATTCCATGAGTTATGTCAGCTCACAAACTCCCAGGTTGTACTACTGGTGCAGGAGAAAAGATTTACTCTTTTAGGTCTCCAACTGAAAAGAATTGGACAGCCTCTCCCTGCTCTTGCACTTAAAATTTTACGTTTCCAATATTGTATTTTATATTAGATGCTCTTTTGTCGTCCTTTTTCAGGCTCCGATTGGAGAAGGAAAAAACCCATAAAAAGATTTGTACGCACAGTGGTAACATCAGCCTAGAATATCCAAGAATTTATGTATCTGCATGCAATGGCTTGATTGACTGCTAAAATGTTATCTTCAACTTTTTTTTGGTGATTATTTTTAAGGAAAAACAATTATGGGCGTTGTGAATACTGATGCAATCCCTAAATGTTATTCAACATACACTTGCTAACTCATCCAACCTAACGAGTGTGTATATATATATATATATATATATACCCCCAACACACTCGCGTGAGACTTAAAAAAGATACCTATATAGGTATCTTTTTTAAGTCTCACGCGAGTGTGTTGGGGGGTTTGGTATTATTATTAAAAATGATCTAACGGGTCAATTTAAAAATTTTTAGATCTGATTCTTTATTTAATTTGAGTTTAAAATTAAATTATTTGAGAGTTGCTTTAACGTAATCTGATTTACTTTGACTAGTCTAAAAATAATCTATCGATCATTAAAAAAAAGTTTAATTACAAAATTGAGAGAGAAAAAAAATAAATCAATCCTTATAAAAAAGTTCAACATGTATTTTTAAGAGCAAACGCATAAATCTACTATTATAATCAGCGGTGATTAGCAGTTACAGTACAGTGATTTTCCCACCTAGATGGTTTATGATGTTTGGGTAATAGCCAAAAGGTAAGGTGGGCAGTTCTTTTTTTTTTAAATCATATGCTGTCGTGCAAGGCAGAAAAAAAAGTCTTCCCATGCACATCAAATGATTGAAATTTCACTAAACAGTTGGCAAACTTTGTTCTGTGTAATTTATACGAGGCATACAGTAATGATTGGTCACATGAAATGATTTAGAGAGTGATGGGTTACACAGCTAAAGAACTTCAGGGAAATGGAGAATTATTCACTTGGGAAGTGTGAAAGGGAAATGGGGTTGTTGCATAGAAAAGAAGGGAAAATTGGGAAGCGACAAGCCTGTGCTCCTTCACTGTCCTTTTACTTTATACCTTCACCAATATGCAAACACATGAAGAAGGTTTAGCAAGCATGGGCGGAGAAGCATGATCTATCGCTTGTTCTAGCTTACGTGTGATTTGAATGTGTACTGTGTATCTTCATCGAGACACAAGAGGTTATAAAGTGAAACAACGAAAGATCAGAAAGAGATAAAGAGATATAATTTAACCTGGCAAGAAATCTTGTCACAAGTTTCCAACTTTGCAACAGCATGCTTCCATGGCAAAGGATAGTAGAACTTCAGCCACAATTGCAGCCAATATTAGCCACGTCCCAATTGACAAACTTGGGTGGATCACTAGTTAGACAGTTTCCAAATATTTCAACACTGAAAGTAGAATACTTCTAATCCAGCAATGTCCTGTTTGTTCAGCTGATCTATAACATTGTGAACCAACAAGTTGTTCATATCTGATTAAGTATTAATTAAATCTCTTTGTCCTTAAGCTCTGATTGTAATGGAGTGATACAACCACGAAGTAACCGTAAAGTTCATGTATGAAAGAAATTAGGAGAGCATGAGAAGCTACAAGCCAAGCCAACACAAGGCCAAAAAATGCACAACGAAAAGAAAGCCCACATATTTGTTTATATATACAAGAAATTAAGACAAAAAATTGAGAAAATGAAGGGCATCTTTATCAGAGTTAAAAAATGGCATAAAGAGTTCCTCTAAAATGTTTATAACAGTTTTATTTGAGAATTTTGTATAAGTCTAACGTAAGTTTTGCTTACAAGGAATATGCTCTATGATGAATTCTGAATTTGAACATTGGCATGAAGCCTGGTGAGTTTGCTTAGAGTTTCACGAGCAGATACAGTGTCTGGATGGTCATCTCCACAAATTGAAGTTCGAATAAAAATAGCCTTTCTTATTAGATCATCTCCGATATCAAATTGTCCACCTCTCAGCATTAACTTGGCTCTAGTTTCCAGCACAGTGGCTCTTGATAGAGCCAGCTCCTGCCAAAGGTATGGATTCAACTGAGCATTAGTCTGGATGGGTCTCCAGCATAGTGATTTGTCCAACCATTTCTCAACTGGAGTAACAAAAGCTTGATCTGCTGCTTCTAAAGCATTAGTACATAGGCGCAGGAGTTCCAGAGCAGCACTGCATCTAGAGAATGTAATGAATGTCCGAATGGCAAGAGGCAAAACCACTTGTTTGACTAAGTACAGCAACTCTGACACCTTAAGCTCAACAGCTTTAGGGTCAGTACCAAATCCAAATAGCAAGAAGCATGCTGCCCATATGTGCTCTGAATGATGGGATACGGACCCACGACTAATGACAGCATGCACCATGGCTTGTGCAACCCCAGTGACTCCTCTCTTGCGAGCATAAAGCTTGATGAGCTCATTGACATGGACATAGCCTTGCTTGGTACTACTTCGTGCAATATTAAATCTCAACAGCATGGAAGATGCTTCTGCTTCTGATCTTTTGGTGTATGATGAAGAGAGGCCGCAACTCAAAGAAGACAACAATTTTCTCCACAAGTGTGTTCCCTTGTGCTTCTCGGGAATCTTTTTTGCAGCTAGGGCTAATAGGGAAACTGGAATTGCAGCTGGTGCAAACCAAGCACTGGCCTGGACCATCCTTGTCGCCAAGCTCCTAGGCCCATCCGCATGATCAAATATAGAAAAACATACCTCGAAGAGTTGCAGAAGGAAAGTGTTTTTCCTCATTGAATGAGCTTCTCTACCACTCCATGACATCTCTCTCAAGGGCATTCTATTTATGGTGTCCAACAGCCTACTTGGATTAATTGGAAGCTCAGATAAAATGGCTCCAATGATTGCGAGGCCCAAAGTTAACCTACCTACTTTCTCCTCAATAACCCTGAGAGCATCAATTTCTGCAATAGAATAATCCTTATCACTTCCCTGCATTAAACACATTGCCTCAACTGCAGACAAATAAGAGAGTTTCAAAGGTTCCAAATTCATCACACGTGGTAGCCTTGTGGATATTATGATGTGGGTCTCTCCACCAAAACGGGGAAGAAGATCCATCACAATTTTGTGATCCCACCAATCCTTCTCGCTTTCCAAGTTATCAATCACAACCAAAAATGGTATGTTTCTCAGAAGCTCCTTGCGAACTTTAGAAATAGCTTCCTCTTCTTGCTCTTCAAAACTTCTAATTCTGCTTTTCCCTGAGTAATTCTCAACCCCAATATCAACATCTAAAAATGACCTGAGGTTCAGATAATTTTGCCTGATATACCTGCTTTCTCCTCCAATCCACAGAACCATCTTGTACCTCTGGTGATATCTGTATGCGAACTCCAGAAGAAGTTCTGTCTTGCCGATTCCCGATTCCCCCGAGACACAAGCAATTCCTTTTCCATATAAAATCTTTGTTGATCTTTTTCTCTTTCCATATCGCCCACTGCTTTTGGGTTTTACTAGGTGCTGCCTTTGAGAGAAATCACCACTTTGCATCTCTATCTCCCTTTCTGACTCCTTCCATACAACTGGTTCTTTACCCTTCTCGCTGCTATTGTCCCCTTGCTGCTCTCGTCGTTTTTCCTCCACTGAACTGCTCTTATTCCATCCGACTGTCAAATTCTTTCTCCTGGGTCTAGCCTTCAGTTCAAAGTAATCTCTTTCAGAATTGCCACTAACATCGCCAAAAAGTATAAATTCTAGCTCAGACAATTCTTTCTTCCTGCCAACAAAGTTCTCATTTCGAGGGAAAGGGAACTCTTCCTTTTCGACCACCTCTCTCCACTTTGTCAACCTTTCCACAACACTTCTCCTTCCTAATCTCAAAGCCAGGAGCGTGACAGCTCTCAATATGCAATCTCTCCAGTTACCCTCCTGAGCTTCCAGTTTCCACTCATCAACCCGAGAGATGCCATTAACAGCTTCCTTCCACTCATTCTCCAAACCACCATACAAATGCCATAGCTCGCCCCCATGTTTTTCCCACAACTCCCCCCTCTTCTCAATGATATCCCTGACAAGGCAATCATCTGGACTCAGATCAAAGAATACCGGGACCAAATTCTTTTTGCTTTCAAAATATTGTAGCTCCTCAATAGCATATGGGTTTCTGAAGGACTTCTTTGTTAATATTACAATGCCAAAAGAAGAAACATCCATCGCCCTGTCAACAATTCCATTTTTGCGAGAGTTTCTACATCGAGCTCTGTCAGATACAAAACAACTCATCCCTTGAACCTCCAACTCAGCACGGAGCCAATTAGCAAACCTCATCAAAGAAGGTTTACGACCATGCAAACCTATGAAAACATCACAACTCCTGAGTTTACAAGAGGAAACTGAAACTGGAGTATATGACATCCCATGGCTTCTCCCATGCTTTCTTGGCTTTTCTCTAAACCCTGAATAACCTCTATCACGGGCATAATTGTAAATACATAGAGTGCTACTAGAAATGCCAGTTGAAGATGATATACGATTGAACTTCTGAAAATCATTTGCAATGCCAGAAACTGGATCTCTTGTCATATCTGCCAAGGCATCTCTGGTATTTGCTAGAGATTCAGGATCTGGAATTCCTGAACTGGAGCTAAGGGGATCACCACTAAGATGAGTGCTGTCATATTGAGCATCCGAACGTGTTGATTCCGATACTTGACATGTTGGTGATCTTGGAGAGAAGAAGGGTGACTGATTCGCTGAAAAGAATGCTGACGACGAGGATGAAATCCTTGAAGTAGTCACTGGTAACAACCCGAATCTAGAGCTATCCTCACGGAGATCCATCCTGACAAAATCTCCCGACTCCAAGGGCATTAATTCCCATGCATGCTCTCTAAATATGCCATCATGAAATGGATAGGATAGCTTTAATAAGTAAAAAACTCCCAAGAAATGGAATAAAGGCATCTGAATAATAGTACGAAAGTGAATGCTCTATTACCAGTATCAGTTTTAAAAGCTTATAAAAATGCAAGATTACACCTGAGCATACATTAGTAGCAGACAATAAAAGACAATTTAATACATTAACATGCTAAAACTCATAGTGCGAAATCAGGTAGCTTCTCAAAGACAACAAACTACATGACAGAACCCAAAATTTTCTTTCTATGGGAACATCCGAACCCTAAAATTAAATAACTAAGAGGACAAGGGAAAACAGAATAATCTTTCTGATGGGGAAATATAAATGCAGCATGTCAACTGTAACAGGAAATAGTCATAAACAGAAAATCCAGTGACTTAAAAAGAAAAAACTCAGAAATACCAGTAAAGAATGACAAATTTGGAAATTCAGCAGCTAAAAGGTAGTTTAGAAAATAGAAACAGAGGTAAAAACATAGTATAAGAACTGGAATTTTCAACAGCTAAAAACGCAAAACTAGTAATGCCAAAGAAAATTTCGAAAATTTAGGACTCTAAAGATCTTTCTGTAGCAATCCAACCATACCATACACCTAAACCAAACAAACCCGGTTCCTTAAATGGAACCTTAAGAAAATCCATAGAAGTCATATGTACAGCTTCAACTTCAGGGCATTCTAGATCTCATTAGCCATTCAGAGATTTAAAAGGGACTCCATCATTCAAAGAAAACACCCGTTTTATGATTTGACTAAAATAAGATAACATTTTAAGATAATTGAGATCCAAGAACTTACTTGGCTTCAAATCTACAACTTCGTCTCAAAGATTCAATCTTTTTTTCAAAACCAATCGGACCCAGTTTACCAAATCCAATGCCAAGCTCAAAAGAATTCAAAATTCGAGGAACCCAGACAGAAGGTCTCGTTGAGTTATAATCAGTACAATGAACTTAACCACCAACCTGCATAAGAGATAGTGACTTAGCATACTTCGATCACTACATGTGAAAAAAAAAAAAAACTGATGGTTATTCAATCACAAAGATAGATCAAGTTTTGACAATGAAAGATGGAGGAACAAAGAGAAACCAGACAGCTTATGATGGTGCCGGTCTCTTTCTCCGTATCTCAAAGTAGACTCGAAAGTGAGGGACTTTTTTTGTTCTATAACCATTCAGGAGATAGATTTCATACTGATAGAGACTTTCATTTTGGAAAACAATAAGGCTGGACTAGACAAAGTTAAAAAAAGATTCCTAGTTAAAAACCAAAATCAAAATTCAGTTACCTTTTCAATGAAAATATAACAACTAACAACAACACCTTCAAGAACAACAAAAGCCACACTCTTTCTTTTGCATTTGCATAACTCAAAAGACTCTCTTTTTAGTTTTTCCCTCTCAAAGATTTCTTCTCTAAAAAGGGCCTTGATATGTGTGAGTGAGAGGGGAAATGGGGTGCAATGAACAGAATCACTGGTGAAGAAGGAAGATGGGTCCCAAGTAAAGAGATCTGAAGAGGTCACCGTTGTGTAGGCTCCACATTAGACACCGATAGAGACAGAGAGACCCTCTATTTTTATAGCAGTGAAATTTCAGATTATCCACTGTGCTTTCACATTGGTTTTTTCAGTGTTTTTTTGTGGGTTGTTGTTTTAAGGTGTTAAACCTTAAACTGATGGTCTCTCTTAACTTGTTACAGCATTGCCTATGATGATAATAGAGATGGAGTTTCGCCAATGATTTGGTAGCAAATTGTTACCAACTTATGACTTAGGGCATTGTGATTAAGGTTTTAGAAAAATATATATTTTTAGTTAAAATTTTAAAAAATATATGTTTGATTAAAATTTTCGTGTGATATATTTTTTATATAAAATAAATAAAAATAATATTATTTTAAATACAAAAAGTTATTTATGCTAACCATAGCTAACAAATTGTTCCAAATCTAAATCTAGTAATTGTCATGTCACATGGTTAACCCTATTCCACAAATTATCTTTACAGTGTGCCAAAGGCAAATTGAGAATTTTCAAGCAAGCTAAAAAACTCAAAATGCAAATTCCACCGTAAAAAAAAAACAGGTTATCGGAATCTCATCAGTGAAATGGACCTTCACTATTTTGTTTTAATGAATTTCACTTGACTTTGTCTTTTGTTTCTATGGCAACTGCTCCTTTCAACAAAATCAGGCTAAAAGTTAGTGACCTTCCATGGGGGGAAATTGACTGCTTTTGCCAAGAAGAGGCTTAAAGAGGATAGTTACCCTACCAACATCTTTCCACTCCATTCGTCATTCGAGACAACCTTGATCTACTTTTTAACTCAACTTTTATCAACCTAATTTATTATCTCGGACATTTTAAGTATCATTTAGGCCTTCTTAAATGTTTTGTTCACTGTCCCACGTTATGAATAGGAAGAAAAAAACTATTGATTAAGGCTATAGTTAGAAAATTCAAGGGCAGATTCTGCGCTATCCCAATAAGCATTATCAGTCTTGGTAGGTGAGAGGTGAGTTGAGATGCATAAATTGGCTTCTTGCTACCTGGACAACAATGGTGATGGGCATGAAAGGCATCGAGTTTGCTCTCTTCCAAAAATCATCGATGCAATAAGATAGCATCCCCTCCTCCATCTACCGAAGGGCTTCCAAGTTGACTTAAATGATATTTGGCCTTTTTCCATGTCAGTCCAAAACACTCTTTTGATGCTACTTGGGAGCACATGCATACATGTGAGGCCACTGGGAATTGAGGGCTAAGATCTTTTCACTCACGAACTTCTGCATCGAATCAATGGCCTGGATGCCAACACATGTAATCACCAAGACAGATAGGGCAGAGGGTGTTAATGGAGTTTTGAAGTTTGAACTGGAGTTGAATTATATCCACACACCTGCCCCCCTCCCCCTAAATATTGCCCCCACAACTTGTGGACAACTTAAGAGTACAAGCATGTGAAGGATAAACAGACACAAGCTTTTTTTTTTCATTTAGTGAGCCGTAGCTGCTTCTAGGACAGAAGTTTAATAATGTGAGAGAACAATTATTTGGTTAGCTTGCTCATTTCTTCGATCCTTTAGCGACCTATGCGGGCCACGGCGGAGAAAATTGCCACCATCCTAAGTTCGAGCCATCAACTCCATAACACTGATTGATAGTTGTCTTCTTTTGAGTGGCATGTCCGAACGAACTAGACAATAGTGCAAAATGACTTCGGCAAATTTGGACTTGAAAGAATTGGGTTCGTACATGTTGGCTTGCAAACTGACAAAAAGTCCTTGTAGCTTTTTCCTGATGTAACCTCAAAGATTGCATTTTGCTGTCTTATGTGGTGCCTCAAAATCCCAGAATGCAAGATGTGTTGTCTCGACAAAAACCATGCATACCCCATGAACCCAACTGGAAAGTGGTGGTGTTCAAAGGAGTGCCGCTGCTGCACAGTCTTCATTGCTCATAATTAGGCCCATAACCAGGAAGCTGCCTGAATTGTTTTGAATGTTACCTTGAACACTAAACAAGACCCGCGTGGCTAAGCTGAATAAACAAATCCATTGATGCACATGCGCTAAAAGGGCTCCTTTGCCTTTGTTTAATCACAGCTTTTGACGTTTATACATAACATGAAGCTACCGCAAATGCTTTATCGATGAATTTGATCGAAGCCTCGTGGCGAAGGACCACACAAGCATGAACAAAAGTTATATGCGATACCTGACTGATCAGATTTTCTGCAATTGTCTTGGAGTTTTTTTTTCGATATCATAGGTGAAAAAATATATTTTATAAACTAGTATAGTTAAAAACATTAAAAAAACATTTCAAATTTTTTATTTTAATCAGATTAAAAAAATAGATAATTATAGTAAACAGATACAAAATTTTTTAAAGAAACAACAATCACGGTATCTTGAAAAATAACCTTTTTCAAAAGTGGAAAAATAATGATACATGAAAAGAGCACATGAAAAAAATTAAAAAATAAGAATCAAATAGAAAAGATAACATATGAAAAATCAGGATTAAATGATGAAAATCAAAAACAGATAAAAATTTTATATAAAGATCAAGAATAAAAATAAAAAATTAAAAGAATAAAGATCGGAGTTGAAATATCAACAATAAAAAGGATCAATCTATATTTTTTAAGAGAGCATAGAAAAAAGAAAAGAAAATTCCACTAATAATAAACACCCGTCATATTAACATGAAGAGGACATGGTGGCGTATTTAATGACATGAAAAAAAAAAGAATTTTTAGCCACCAAGCTATAAGTGCCGACCTAAATGTATAGATGCCTCCAACGTAGTGGTGTCTGTGTCGCCCTTAGTGAACTTGAAAATAACAGGGAAACCAACGTGAAAAAACCAAAAGGTTCTGATACTTGACTTGAGTTTTTATATTTAAAATGTAAACTTATAATATAATTGTAACTGTATTTAAAAAATAAAAAAATAGATAAAAATTCATGCATGCTAGTTTTAAAAATCTTAATTAAGAGGATAATTAGATTAATTTATTATGCTCTAAAATTATATATATATATATATATATATATATATATATATATATATATATATATATATATATTTACCTTAATCAATTTTTTAATAACTAATTCACGCATGAAAGTAACAAAATACCTAAAAAAGAAGGTATTTAATTTTACTTGAGATAATCATCATCATCATTATATTATTATATTATTGAGATGAATAGTAAAATATATGTACTAGCATTAAAAAAAAATCTTCCATTTTAATTGTTTTGCTACGAGAAATGGCAAAGCTTTTGTCTCTTAGGGCAGCACTTAATTCTAAGGAGTACAATAATTACTGATTCATCATGAAAGAAATGGTATGTTTGGATGGGAAGAACTCAGTAAAAAACAAACACATCCTGAACAGAACTGCAAGAAGGATCCCTCAAAAGGAACACCTTAAACATCACAAAAACATATAATTTACAGTGATTTGGTTTCTTTACCACGATGAACGAGGAAAAAAGGTGTTCGAGATTCCAAGCAGTGAGCTGTCGATGCATTTGAAAACCAGGGCGGCTTGCCTACGAAAGGACCATTTAGCAACTGGTGATAGGTGTCAAAGTGGCTTTGTGTTGACTATTCTAGACCCACTAAAGAAATTGAATTGAATCTTCAGTCACCCCCCCTTTCTCCAGCTAGAAATTGACTATGACCCCGATTGGTTGCTAGGTGGTCGTTGTGATTATTAAAGTGCATTTGATCTTGATGTTCTTAAGGTTTTTTTTATGTTTTTAATATGAAATGGTCAAAATCATCATAAAAAAATAATTTAATATATTTTCAATTAAAAAACAGTTATATACACATAAATGCATTATATACGAGGATGTTTGAGGGAATTGCTGGCTAAATACCCGAATATGGAGCATATGATCCTATGTGAATATGGCTTCCCATGTCTTTACGAGCACATAAAGAGGTACGCGTTTATGGTTTAACATTCTGCGTGCCAATGCTATTAATACTTATTTAATGAATAGATGTGGTTAGTGACTGGGTGAATCTTTCTTTTCTGATTTGCACAAACATGTAATTAAGAGAGCAAATATTAAATTCTAGGTTCTAGTGGAGGTTGAAGAATCAGGCAACATTTGCAATCTAGAGATTGATTCTCCTATTAAAAAAAATTTATTTTAAAAAAGGTCCTAGCTACTTGTAGAAGTGAGCAAAAACACTGAAAAATCAATTAAACTGAAAAAATCAAACTGTGAAAAAAAAACCAATTAAAATTTTAGAAAAATCAAACCGGAAAAAAACCTAACCAAACTGAAAAACGAAGCCAAACCAGTTTGAACAGATTTTTGTCCTAAAAACCAAACCAAAACCGGTTCAAACAACCGATTTTGATTCGGTTTGATTTTTAAAAAAATAATAAAATTTAATTTAATTATTTATTTTTAATAAAAACTAAATCAAACCAAAAATAATTAAACCTAATTATTTGATGATATATGAACCTCAATCAATGCAATCCATGTCAAATTCAAGACAAGAGTTTGATACACAGAAAACAAGAATTTTATTTGAAACCTGAGCCCATCCATAACTCAAACAAGAAAATAGTCTTAGCCCATTGATACACCATTTCCCTGATGGACCCATTAGCCCATCTTTATTATGGGCTAAATTATCAATTCCATTCCATCTCAACAGAGGTCAAAATTACTGGATAAATATATTCCTCCAGAGAGAGAGAGAGAGGGAGGGAGCATGAATGGAGGTAGCTCTTCTACTCAACCCAGATTTATGTGCTAAATCTTAAATATGAGACCCGCTTTTGAAACCGTGATGGCATTTAAAATGCAATTATGTATATGAAAAACAAACTTTGAGGAGTAAAATATTTAAAAACACGCCTCCTGTACAGAAAAGAAAATGTTTCTTTTATTTTTATGTAGAATTATGTATGAGCAATTGATGACATTCATGTATGTAATTGTATTTCATCAAAAAATTAAATTACATTTATATATAAAAAAGTTATACTGACTCAAAACATTATGAATACATGTTGTTCGTAATTCACCTTTAATTGGGCATGATTATAATGTGGTGCACTTGACACACGTTTTTTTTTTTTTTTTTTGAGGCAATTGATAATCCTTGAGTAAATTTTTCAAAACCATCCAAAGGTAATTAAATGAGAAAAATGTCATGTTATTTTTACTATTTTTCTAGATAACCTTTCTTCGTGTAATAACTTGTAAATTTATTAATTATTCTCATAAAAAAATATTATTTGATAGATATTAAATATCTAAATGAGTATGAATTTTTAGATCCATAGGTAAAATATATTACTTGTTAGATTTTTAATATGAAGGACAACCAAGAAGACAAAAGAAGTTTTCAATTGTGCACACTTACAAACATGTTATTTTGATTGGATATACTCTTGAAGTGCGGAAAAAAAGATAAAAAACTTTACAAAACATAAATATTTATTTTTATAAAAAACAAGTTCAAATTATATTTCGTATTAATAATACTACATAATTATATTAATTTTTTAAAAAAAAATATCATGTATTTATAGAATTTGATAGCCTTTCAAATTTTATTCTTTATAAAATTTTAACCAATACAATGTCACATTCACAAAATCATGTAAATTATAAATTATAAATCATCTCGAATGGATGATGTTCATGATTAAAGTTAGTTTAAATGACAATGAAACTATATTCTGGACATGTATAAATAATAATAATAATAATAATAATAATAATAATGCTTACATTATTATTTGAACCAACTTTACAATTGATATTTTTTTTTGCTAAAATAAGAACTTAATATTGTTTTGCTATATTTTTTATGTATTAATAATCATGTTTTTATTATATAATTTAAAGTTATGAAATTATTACATATTATTTTAAATTTTTAATATTTTTAACCAAATAATTTAAACTGCTTTTTATTCAATTAAATTAAAATTTTAATTTTAGAATTTATTTATTTTTATGTTTCAAAAGTATTTTTTTTAAAATAAATTTATTTTTATTTTAAATTTATTTTATATGTTTTTAGATTTTTTTAATATATTAATATTAAAAAAATATTTTTAAAAAGTTAAAAAAATATTATTTTAATATATTTTTAAATAAAAAAATAATCTTAAAAACAATAGCATCGTAATCTCAAACGGCTTAAACTGACAGTAAAACACCGAATTTTTTTTAGCAGCAAAAACCATCACAACATTCAAAACATACACTATCTAATTGAAAATCAAAAGAATTTTACTATATTTTAAAAATATCTTGTTTTTGTGGGGGCAAGGTATCTATCATCTCTTTGTTCTATCAAAGGTTTTGTTTTCAACATAAAAACAAATCTTCTGTTTTCTCTTCATCAGATCATCGAAACGAGGTAAATCTATCTTCTCCTTTACCCAAATTGAGTTCCCATTTTAATGCCTAAAGCATGTTTATTATCTTTATTTTTTATTATATTTTCTTCTGAAATTTTTCTGTCCATGTTTTGAATTATCCATTTATCTATAACAGCCCAACAACGTTTTAGGTGCCTTTTGGCGGGTTTTGGCCATTTGGGTATCTTTTATTTTCATCAATCTTTGACTCCTTTTATGGGTTTCAAGAGTTTTTATCATTAACTGACAGATTCATTATAGTAGTTCATATAGGGACTCTCTCTCTCTTCCTCTTGCCAGTTTTAAAATGGCTAGATTGATTCTTTCATGCAAAAGTTCCTGTCTTGCAAAGACCAGCCTCTTGGGTTTGATCTCTTCTGCTCCTGTGATTACCCTTATCCCATTTTCGCATTGATTTTTATGCATAACATGCATATGTATATTATGTGTGCTGGTGTTGGTAATTTAGTGTAAAGCTTTGTTTGCTGAGACTGTTATGTTGTTATTGCAATGAGTTATTAGCAGCTTCATTTATGCTATATCCTTAAAAGGACTTGCTTTTACCAGTAATGTGTTACATGTGTTTTAAGTTCCTTGTTTCTATATGATTTTGAGATTTAGCTTGCTTTGAACTTTGGCTGGTGATTGTGTAATAGTTTTTTTGTAGTTTGCTCATGTATCCTTTACCGTGTTCGTTTATTTCGTGCAGCTTCAAACTATAGGCCAAGCTAGTTGCTTTCAGAATTCAGTGAGAAATATCTCGAAACACAGAGGTTTCCTCAGTTCAGAGGTTTGCATAATTTTTCCATTCCGCTTGTGACCTTGCATTTTGATAGGAAATTTATCTATGATTATTTTGGCTTCATCTCGTCCCATGTATTCTAAGTTCTGCCAGTTAATGCCCTGATTCTGAAATCATAATTTTTATCCAGGCTGCCTTTTCAAGGAAGTCTTGGCTTTCATACCCAGCATTATATGTAAGTTACATCAATTGGTTTCTTCTTGTATGTCTGAACACAATTCATCCAAGCATGTACACCATATCCCTACACACTAAGGGACAAAAACAGACTTTGGTTCTTGGGAGAAGGGGGGCGCTAAAGTGCAACATTACCATTTGTGGGGTTGGGGGATTGGAAGAGGCATTTTCACATGATTGTTCCAGAAACTTCTAAAAACAGGGGGGGGGGGGGGGGGGGGGGGGGGGTTGAATTTTTCTTTTGTTTTTGGTTTTTTAAAAATAAATTTGCCCCCCCTCCCTAAATTCGTCCTTGCACGCACACACATCTATGTACCCTGCAAAGTGTCATGACAATTATTTAGATTTTTTTTGTGATCGATTTATTCTTCTTGGTGTTGCATGCATGCACATGAACTTATTTTGCATTCCTTGACTTTTTTTCAGAGAGATAAGCAAGGGAGAAGGAGGCTAATTTGTGCAGTCGCCACAGAACCATTACCCAAGCAAGTTGAAGAATCCAAAATGGACACTCCAAAAGAAATATTTCTCAAGGATTACAAGTTGCCTGACTATTACTTTGATTCAGTATGCAAAATTAGTCAAGTTTAAGATTTAGACTGCCAGGACTGAGAATTCTTGTATATGACTTTCATTCCTCGTGTGCTTATGTCCTTACAATGTCAGGTGGATTTGAATTTTTTGCTGGGCGAGGAGAAAACGATTGTTAGTTCAAAAATAACTGTTTTCCCCAGAGTTGATGGTAATTATTAAGACCATTCCTTTCTTCATAGAATTTGATCAGACATTACAAATGTTGTTCTTACAATAGCAGTTGTTGATACCAAAGCACCAACTAATCAAACTGTACTGTGGAACAGGTTCTTCTCCACTAGTTTTGGATGGAGCAGACTTGAAGTTGCTTTCAGTTAAAGTCAATGGCGAGGAACTGAAGGTATGTACTTTATATTACTGTTCCAAATGTTGACTTAGGCTTGTGGATTTTGCAACTGAACCATATTCCAAAGCTTTTTGCTTTTTGGATGCTGTCCTATAGGAGGTTTTGAATATGCTATACCTTTCCTTGTTATGCATTTCGCTGGTCCTAGAATGCTCACACCCAATTAGAACATTTACTTGCCATTTTGTGATCTCTTAATCTGGCTCCTTCTTTTTGACATGATCCTCCCCTTCTTTGTTTTTGGCAGAATGGAAATTATCATTTGGATTCACGCCATTTAACAATCCCATCACCACCTTCTGGTACATTTACACTGGAAATTGTTACTGAGATATATCCCCAGAAGAACACATCATTGGAGGTACAGCATATTTTATTTCTTCCTTTCACAGATACTTCTTGTTACTGTTTCGCGATTTGAAGTTACACTGCCCTCTTTCTCTCTAGGGGCTTTACAAGTCATCTGGGAATTTTTGCACCCAATGTGAAGCAGAGGGTTTCCGCAAAATTACATTTTATCAGGTTAATTCATTGGAAAACCTTTTAATTCTGTTGAGCTTTATTACTATACAACGAGAATTTATTATTTCATTTTAATTTGCTAACAGGATCGCCCTGATATAATGGCAAAATACACTGTTCGGATTGAAGCTGATAAATCTCTGTACCCAGTATTGCTGTCTAATGGAAATCTCTTGGGACAAGGAGACCTTGAGGTGACTTCACCTGTTATGCAGATTAGCCTTCTCCACCCACAAAAAAATTAAAAAAAATCCACTATCTAATAGTTTTATTACTGCCTCTCTGGCTTGTTGCAGGGTGGTAAGCATTATGCTCTATGGGAGGATCCCTTCAAGAAACCTTGCTACTTGTTTGGGTTGGTTGCTGGACAGTTGGAGAGCAGAGACGACACATTTGTAACCTGTTCTGGTCGAAATGTGTCACTAAGAATTTGGACCCCTGCACAAGATGTACACAAGACAGCACATGCCATGTATTCGCTTAAAGCAGCCATGAAATGGGATGAGGATGTCAGTATCTTTGTCTAACCCGTTGTTTGATTATAACCTCATGGTTAATTTATTTGGGTTCTAGTGTTTAAGTATACAATGCTGTCATATAACTCTGCAAACAGGTTTTTGGTCTTGAATATGACCTGGATCTCTTTAACATTGTTGCTGTCCCTGACTTTAACATGTAAGTTACTCTCCTTTTTTTAGTAAAACGTGCTTATATAGTAACCTTTTATCTTGCTTGATCTATATAATGGTAAATAATACTTCTAGTTTTCATACATTTAATGATTCACATGACCTTGTTTTTTATTGATTGGCAGGGGAGCCATGGAGAACAAAAGTTTGAATGTATGCCATCTGATGTTTTCTTGAGTTCATCATCATTTATATTTGTTTATTTAAACTTCTTATTAGAAGAAAAATAATTGATGATCTTATGTTTCTATCTGGATTGCCTTTTGACAGATTTTCAATTCCAAACTTGTTTTGGCATCCCCAGAAACTGCTTCAGATGCAGATTATGCTGCAATTCTTGGAGTTATTGGTCATGAGGTTGGTTATGCTATAACATAAGGAACATGTTTTTTATATCTTAAACCTTTTGTTTAATTTGGAGGAATGTATTGTTTTGACTTGAATTTATTTTTTCTTGTTTCAATCTGCAGTATTTCCACAACTGGACAGGCAACAGGTTGGATTATACTCGTCCTCTCTCTCTCGCTCTCTCTATTTTTTTTGATTGTGCTCCAGTTTTTATCAAAGCTAAATTGATAATCCTCTCTTTGTACCTGTGTTGTTGCATTTCATCTTTAATATGAAGAGAAGTAAATTTTTTATGGTTGCAATATGTTTGTAGTTGATTTTGTTCTTTTGTTCATGGAGATGGATGCATTTTTTATTGTAAACTATGTACTATGCATTGGAACTTCAATGAAGTGATATCTAAATAAATGCAGAGTGACTTGTCGTGATTGGTTCCAGCTCAGCTTAAAGGAAGGTCTCACTGTATTTCGTGATCAGGTACAAGTCTCTTCTTTTCTGTATAGTAAGTGGCAATTGTATAATCACAATAGTAACTTGTTGTTTTATTTTTGAAAATGTTACAATATTGCTAGGAGTTTTCATCTGACATGGGGAGCCGCACTGTTAAGAGGATTGCTGATGTTTCAAGGCTTCGAATTTCTCAGTTTCCTCAGGTTATTTCTTGTCCTTTTTCATGATTTTCGAAGCGAGGTCAAGTTTGAATCTACCAGGTGTTTCAATTACTTACACATTCTATAAGTTGATATATGCTTATGCTTTCTGCATAGTTTCACAAGGATTCTGATTTAGCATGCTATGTGCAAGCACTAACAAAGCTGTTTTGTGATCATCCAGGATGCAGGTCCTATGGCTCATCCTGTGCGACCACATTCATATATCAAGGTATGAATTTACCTAATACCTTTTCTTGTCAATTCTGTATCAAGCTTAATTGTTTTTATTATGCACTGTATTTATGTCACTGCCTTTTTAATCTGCAGATGGACAACTTCTACACTGGTAAGTTTTTGTTGAGTGACATATTCAGTCAAAGCTTCAGAAAACACCTTACTTTCCATTGACTTGAATTTCATAATTTTTTTAAACTTTTGTGGCTGTCTTTTGGGTTCATATGGATATGGGACTTTTCGCTGCCTACGATTTGCAGTGACGGTATGGTTTGGAAATTTGTTAATTTTGTTTAGTTTTCCTCTCACTGGGTCAGTTACCTAATTGTTCATCTTTTGTTTTTTTTTCCCTTCTTTGCAGGTGTATGAAAAGGTAAGAAAAGTTTCCATCTTGTGTGTATGCAACTATGCATGCAGTGTGTGGAAAAGAAGCGATATTTATGCATTGAGTTATTATTCTTGTGTATCAGGGAGCTGAAGTTGTCAGGATGTACAAGACCTTATTAGGGAGTCAAGGTTTCAGAAAGGTAGAAACGAGAATATGTCTGAGCCCCAAACTGATTCTCATGCAACAATCATCTGTACCCTAAACTGCGCATCCTGGAAAATTTATTATGAATTAATTTCCTATTTCAGGGCATGGATCTTTATTTTAAGAGACATGATGGTCAAGCTGTGACATGCGAAGATTTTTTTGCTGCCATGCGAGATGCAAATGATGCAGATTTCGCTAATTTCTTACAATGGTATTTGATCTGTCTTTTATTTTGTTCGATTTGCCCTCTGCTTTCTTTCCCCTTATGCTTAGCTTGGAAGGCAATAAAATTACAGGTATTCTCAAGCTGGTACCCCTCTGGTGAAAGTTACTTCATCTTATGATGCTGCAGCACATACTTTCACCTTAAAGTTCAGGTATACATGCTAAGAACTTTCATGTGAGAGTCATATTCTTCATTTATTGGTCTTTTGGTATGACTAACAACTCTGAATGTGGATATTCCACAGTCAAGAAGTACCACCCACTCCAGGGCAGCCAGTTAAAGAACCCATGTTCATTCCTGTGGTATCAGGGCTGCTGGATCCAAGTGGCAAGGACATGCCACTCTCCTCTGTGTATCATGATGGGGCATTAAGGTCCATTGCAAACAACAGCGAACCAGCCTATAGTACAATTCTTAGACTAACCAAGGTGAGAGCATAGTTATGAACCCATGCTTGCTTTATCTTTGTATGTTTTAGCTGTTTTCTCCTTGGATATCTTGTTAACTGTAGTTGCTTTTCAATGTTCTATATCCACATGTTTCGCCATATTTGGCCGAGAATCAAAATTGTCTTTTCAGTTTTTCCATGGTCAACACATGTTACAAGTAATTCATATGTAATAGTGGTGTTGCTGGATCTACCATTAAGATGTTAGTTAGTAAAGTTTGATGGACTTCAGAATGACCCTGTTTCCCCCACATGTTAATCAGCACCAATTCTACTTCTTTTGTGCGCCAAACTGATCTTAATTTTCACATGGAGGAAACTAAATGAAGACATATCATGTACATATTCACTTTGTTTATCCTCTAGGATATTTCAGAATAGGAAAGCAGAAACACAAGTACCTGTTGTTCACAGAGAGTTGACACTGTCTGCAAGATGCCGCCACCTCCCCCCACCACAAAAAAAAAGAAAAAAGAAAGAAACTTATGATGTGAAATGACCCATTGATGCTAATTATCATGATTTTTATTTCTCAAGGAAAAGAAAAAGGAATTTGTACCACATCAATTTTAATAATAAAAAGTGCATTTGCTGCTGGTGCTGAGCAGAAAGAGGAAGAATTTATCTTCTCCGATATACATGAACGGCCAGTACCTTCTCTATTGCGGGGTTTCAGCGCTCCAATCCGTCTTGAATCTGATCTCTCTGATAGTGATCTGTTTTTCCTCCTTGCTCATGATTCAGATGACTTCAACCGGTTCGACTTTCTTTAAGCATTTGCACTGTTTTTTTTTACATTCAAATGACTGGTGGAGAGGTTTTTGTATACCATTCATTTTTCTTTTTTCTTAGTTGGGAGGCTGGACAAGTCTTAGCAAGGAAGCTGATGCTCAGCTTAGTTGTTGATTTCCAACAAGGGAAACCTTTGGTTCTGAACCCAAAGTTTGTGCAAGGGCTAAGAAGCATACTTTGTGACTCAAGTTTGGATAAGGTACAACCAGTGTATTTTCCTCATCCACCTCCTCCCTTTTGTGGGGTGCAAGGAGGTGGTAGAAAATTTGTGCACTGAAGGTACTTAGAAGATGTATCAGTGGGACTTATATAGGTCCCTTTTATTTTCCAGGAATTTATTGCAAAGGCAATAACTCTACCAGGTGAAGGAGAAATAATGGACATGATGGAAGTTGCAGATCCTGATGCTGTTCATGCTGTTCGATCTTTCATCAGGAAGCAGCTTGCTTCTGAACTGAAAGCAGATTTTCTAAGCTTGGTATGGCCAGTCACCCGGGGTTTAATTTTATTCACATTTCATGTCTCCACTTCTTGATTAATCACTGGGTGAATGATTGTGTCATACTTACAGGTTGAGAACAATAGGAGCTCAGAAGAGTATGCCTTTAACTATCCTAATATGGCCAGGCGTGCTCTGAAGAATATTGCTCTTGGTCTGTGTTTCTTGGCATCATAATGTTTAAAGTTTCTATATTGTTGTATTAAAACTACTAATTTTGCTAGTTATTTGTGTCTCTTCCTCCATTTTCAGCTTATCTTGCATCACTCGAAGACCAGGAGTTAACTGAGCTTGCACTACATGAGTACAAAACTGCCACAAATATGACTGAGCAATTTGCAGCTTTGGCCGCCATAGCCCAGAATCCTGGGAAAATTCATGATGAAGTACTGGCTGACTTCTACACCAAGTGGCGGGATGACTTTTTGGTAAATTTCTATTGGGTGCTCTTTATTGCTTGAAACGCATTTTACATGTTCTGTTGCTCCCTGTTTCATCAAAGAATGAACATGTTCAGTAAACAATGACTTCCACAAGGATTCTGCGTACTGTCTTTGGAAGCCATTGCAAGGAACAGAGCTTCAAAATAATTTTGTTTTTTCTTGTTGGATAATCTGTTCTCTCTGTCAGGTTGTGAATAAATGGTTTGCTCTTCAAGCCATGTCCGATGTTCCTGGTAATGTTGAAAATGTTCGCAACCTCTTAAGTCATCCAGCATATGATTTGCGCAATCCAAACAAGGTATGCAATCATCAAATATCATTTTATGCTTAGTTGCTTGTTTGGCTGCACCTTCGTTTGTCAAAATTTCAAAGGTTTGATTGAAGCTAAACCTTTCTGTGATGTACAGGTGTACTCACTCATTGGAGGATTCTGCAGCTCTCCTGTGAATTTCCATGCAAAGGATGGGTCAGGGTACAAGTTCTTGGGAGAGATTGTGGTGCAACTGGACAAAATTAATCCTCAGGTCTGTTTTTATTACATCCATGAATTAGGAATTTAATTGCTATTATCACTATGCACGTAGGTTTAATAATTTTTTGTTGCCTTTTTATTAACCTCTGTGGATTTCAGGTGGCCTCCCGCATGGTGTCAGCCTTCTCAAGATGGAGACGTTATGATGTAACCCGACAAAACCTCGCCAAGGTAAGCAGCTGGTGCCCTATTTGCTGTGGATGACACTCTTATAACCAGCCGCAAGTTCTGTCGTTGCATGCCTTTGACATACCAGATCTGTTCTCTGTTAATTTATATCCAAATCGGCATGGTTTAATGCAGGCACAGCTGGAGATGATCGTGTCTGCCAATGGTCTGTCGGAGAATGTATTTGAGATCGCCTCAAAATGCTTAGCTGCTTAGATGCCTAAAATTTGCAGGTTGCAGGTGTTTGCCATCAGTGCTTGCTATAGTAATATAAGAAAATAAGTACGGCACATCTGCAAGATCACCATGATAACCATGTTTTGTCCTTTTTATGTCTCTTCTGTCGAGGAGAGACAGGATTCAATAAATTTTGAAACATCTTTACATGAAATAATTCACAAATTTTTCTTCTTGGGCACAAGTTATTACCTCCGAGATATAAGTATATTTTATTTGATGCACCGACCTACGAGATGCCTACCTCATCTAATACAGAGGTCCAATAATGAATCTAAATCTTGACCTAAACCCCTTGTCCGAAAAGATTTACTTGCATCATCATCGATAAACACGAATCTAATACAAGGAGGAAGAATTGTCAAGGGAAAAGTTCTGCAGGGCCAAACTTTAGTCAACCACTACATGCTTATTATCGCCAGAAAATTAATTCAGTACTGTTAAATTACCTTACATTACATTACGTGCATGGCACACTTTGTTAGGTTCTTAATACTTACAAGGCAGGTTAGATAGTTGACACGTCTCAAAACGCCCACGTTTCGCTTGTCGTCCACAATCTATGACAGATGATGCAAATCTTAACCCCATCGTCTGTCGTCCATCAGCAACAACAGTCAAGAATAGCGAGGTGGAACGTCATGCCATGTGATTATGAGGGTGTGTGTTTGTTTAAGAGGTGGGTGGAGGTTTAAGTGTGGGATCCACTAAAAACCTATAAAAAACAAAAAATATTAATTTTTATGGTTGAGTTTTGTATATAATTGGGTTGTATCCAATCACAACTTCAACTATAAAAACTAAATCAAACATACTGTATAACACGAAAATCAATCTAATTTGAACAAAAATATTTTTCCAATTCATTATCCGAAAAATCACAATCAATTAATGGAATCCAATCATTTAATATAAAAGAAAATGAGACTTTTTGTATTTTCAAGTTTAGTATTTCCCTATTACCGTTCAATCCAAATATGAAGTTGTTTGTAATAATCTTAATAACAATAAGATATTCATGCATGCTCATTGCAAGCAAATAGGAGATGAGTCATAGGATAAACTAGATTTTACATCGCTTGATTCTCAAAGATAATTGTTATTTAATTATAGAATAATTAAAATAAATATAAGTATAATAGCCTACTTCTTTTATCTTGCTGTTTACTTCGAGGTCGTTTGGGTTTGCTGTGCAATCCGCGTCCCATGATTTTTAAAAATATTTTTTATATTTTAAAATTGTTTTAATGTGCTGTTGTTAAAAATATTTTTTTAAAAATAAAAAAATATTATCTTTGAAGTAAAAATAACACTCTAAAACACTATTTTTCTAATAGAAAATGATCGAGCTCATTAATCTTTGTTTTGGTGACCACTGTGAAGGTCAAAGGGGTAGTAGTTATCCCTTCCGTGGTTCCGTTGGTTGTTGAAAAGTAGCTAGATATGGAGAAGACGAGGAAATTTTTGATAGCTCTAGACCTCCATTAATATACTCTTTATTGAATCATTAATGGAAACCTTGAAAGATATCTTACGACTAAATGATATTTCATATTACGACCAAGGAATTATGAGAATTTTCTTTAAATCCTGATGGCCTATACACGCTAACCTCTCAAGATCATCCTCTTAATTTTAACTACAGAAAGTAGATGAGTCTTGGGGGATCATAACTAGGGTAAAAGTAACACTGCTACTTTTTTCTCTTTGGTCAAATAGATTTTCAACCTTTTTTACCTAAAAAGCACATCGCTCTTTGAATTCTTGTTTAATTTCCCCCTCGTTTCTCCTTGCGTCATCCAAGGAAACAGACAAAAGGCAAGACAAGAGTGTGGGATACTACAAGATCAACTGATGATTTTATCTTCATTTGACCCAGCGGGTTGACATATGGATGCCATTATCATCATTGCCTCCAAGATGCAAGGTGACTGGTGCCGCCAGGTATCATGACATGACCTAGTTCGTTTGATTTAGAATAGATTCTAAGTTTAATTCTCCTTAAACCTTTTTTCTTGTTTAGTATCGAACTTTTCTAGATTATGATTACTTGATTTTAACCTTAGTTAATTAAGCACGTACTAGGAAGTGTCACGAAAAAAGCCTAGCTACTAGAAGCTTATTGTGTGAATCACCTTTTATATGTATCAATCACTACTTTCATAAGGATGATGTAGAGGGCATGAAGTGGCTTTCCATACAGACAGAACCCCAAGAACCTTCAAATGATTTTAGGCTTTTCTTACATGAAGTAGAAGATTTTTGACAGCAGAACAGTAGGAGAAAACAACTAACTTACAACAGCAAAGTAAATACTCATAGCCCTACAGTGCATGCTAGAAATTGTTTGATATTGTTTTCGTTTTGATTTTGATTTTGATTTTTTTTTGTGTTTGAGAAATTGAAGACAATATATGAAAACTTGTTTTTTGTTTTTCATTTTCAATACATAAGAACAAGCAGCAACATTTGAAAATTTTTGTATTTTTGAAATACAAAAATAAATAAACAGAGTATAAGTTTCAAATGTTAGGGTCGAGCTATGATAAGTTTAGATCATGTTTGAGAATACCAGAAATAGTCAGGATTACGTTGGTCGTAGAACATCTATGTTAAGACGCGATATTTGGAGTCAAAATCAAGGCATCCTGTGTATCAAGATTTGTGTGGTTGAGGACTGAATGAATAGTAAAATTATACCGTTGACTTCGGATTAAGTATTTATTTCAATATAAAAAATAGAAAAGACTTGTTCCATCAATCAAGTTTCGAAAAACAAATTAAAACCTAGCTAGTCATGGGTCAGTGATTATGCTCACCAGGCTCTCTCCTTTTCTTTTTTTTTTTTTAATATATATCTATGGAATTATTATATATATAAAGGGATAAATTGGTATAATGATGATATCTAGAAATTAAATACGTCATCTTCCTAAGTAAATGATGTGGATGCCACCATTGTAGCCTTGCTTTATACTATAATGTATAATATATTGTGGTTGTGGTGATTGAGAAATAAGATATTTTTAGGGGTTAAGACTTCAGGGAGGGAGGGAGAGCAGCCGTGCAAGTTTTGTTGAAGGGAGGCGGTAAAGAGCATGAACTTTCGTTGAGGGAGGCGGGCCGCGGGGTATATGCACGCGCGCACCATCTAGAAGTGAGATGGCCACACGTGCATTCATATATATATAAACAATTACACCCTTTCCTTCCTTCCCATTCCCATTCCAAACCATGTGCAATGGCCAAAAGGAAACATCAGGGGGAGAAAATTGGAGTGGATCACAAGGCTAAAATGGTAAAATTAGATTTAATAAATACCATAATTATTCCGTAGCAAAATACCAGAAAAGCAGAACGTCCGGTCGTCGTCGAAGAAAATTAATTGATCCCAATTGCCGTGTTTGACCTCTAAAACCACAAGAATACTTAAAACACAGACGCAGACTCTCTCTCTAATAACAGAGAGAGAGAGAGAGAGAATTTCATAACCAAAAACTAAAGGAAGAGATAGTTTTCTAGTTTTCTTTTCATCAGTCTCTCCCCACTCGAATTTTCTCTCCTGCGATTCAGTTTTCTCGCCCGAGCGCAAACATTTTCCGGGAAAACAGAGAGAGGAAAGAAAATAAGCAGAGATGAGAGACGTGAATGGAGAGTCGAGAGCTGCAAACAATACTCTAGAGACTATAAACGCTGCCGCTACTGCGATCGCCTCTGCTGAGAACCGTGTGCCTCAAGCTACGGTTCAGGTAGTTGTAATTAATTTTGTTTTTAATAATCTTACAATGCTTGAGATTAGGAGTTTTAAAATAAGATCAAGTGGTGATTCCTGTAATCTTGATTTCATTTATTTCGAAGCAAAATCAAAGCAAATTTTGGTTGGATAAGGTATGTTCCGTTACATGTTGTGTTTTCTTTGTCTAGCTTTGTTTAGCAAAAACTTTTTGTTTATCTGGTTCAAGATTGTTTTTGCTAAGAGAATATATGAAAGTGCCTTTTTTTAGTTGAAATTAATCTCTCTTCTTCTTATAAATGGATCATAGACTTGGGATTATCTATAGATTAAGAGCAGAGATTTCGTGCAACTGAAAGGATTTGCGGTTTCAAGGTCCAAATAAGAGGGTAGCTGTTTGATAAAGTTATTTCGATACTCAACCAATGTGATTTGAATCAAACTAGATGTTGCTTATTACTTTTACTTTAAGCCATTTCCTGCACTTGATGACAGTTTTTCCCATTTTTTTCTCTTTCTCCTAACCTGCTGCTTCAAAGAGGAATTCTTGGTTAGTAATTTCTTTATTATCGTTCTTGGATGCTTGATGATTTTTATTATTTGTATCTATATCATTATTTATCAACTCCTTTTTTTTTATTTTTTCTTGTGATGGGTAGTGATCAATAAAATTTGAAGTGTTTAGGCATAATGAGCTCTGTTTATTACAGTTGCAGCAGCAGCGGAGTAATATATAAATATAAGCTATTTTTTCTCTATAGTGATTTATTGTTCGTCAATCTGTCAAAAGTAAGTAAAGATAACATGTCTTGTTTTGATTCGTAATCGATGGAGTTGCTCACTGTGTTAAAACATGGAATTCTATCCATTGGTTTCCTTCATGGTTAGTGCATGAGAGTTTCTCTGAATCTCTTATCATGAGAAATATAAAAATAACCCTGAATTGCTGGAGAGGATATTTGGTATGATTTCATGTTCTATATCAGTTTTCTGATGCTAGTTTTGTGTAACAGAAGCGAAGATGGAGAAGCCGCTGGAGCATATATTGGTGTTTTGGATATCAGGAGCGCAAAAGGCAAATTGGGCACGCTGTCCTTCTTCCTGAATCATCAGCTCCTGGAAGTGGTGCTCCTGCGGCTGAAAATTCAGCCCAAGCACCAGAAGTCACGTTCCCCTTTCTTGCACCTCCCTCCTCCCCTGCCTCTTTCTTTCAATCAGAACCCCCTTCTGTTACACAATCACCGGTAGGTTTAGTGTCCTGCACCTCTATATCTGCTAGCATGTACTCTCCCAGTGGGCCTGCCTCTATTTTTGCTATTGGTCCTTATGCCCATGAAACCCAGTTAGTCTCACCACCTGTGTTCTCAACTTTTACCACTGAACCATCAACTGCTCCTTTCACTCCTCCTCCCGAGTCTGTCCACTTGACTACACCTTCCTCGCCTGAGGTGCCTTTCGCTCAATTAATTGACCCTACCCTGCGAAATGGTGTTACTGGTTTGAGATTCCCATTTGATTTTCAGTCTTATCAGTTTCATCCTGGAAGCTCAGTTGGCCACTCATTTCACCTAGCTCTGGCATTTCAGGCTCAGGCACATCATCTCCTTTCCCTGATGGTGAATTTGCTGTTGGAGGTCTTCACTCTCCTGAATTCCGAAGGCGTCCAAAGCTCTTGAACCTTGATAAGCTTTCCACCCGTGAATGGGGATCCTATCAAGATTCAGGGGGCTCTGACTCCAGATTCTGTGAGGCACGGATCGCCCAACTTTCTCCTGCATCGTCAGTTTTCTGATGTTGCTTCACATCCTCGTTCAGAAAATGGACACGATGATGATCAAGTTGTTAATCATAGATTCTCTTTCGAGTTAAGTGTCAAAGATGCCTCAAGATGTGTGGAAGAGAAGCCAGCATGTTCTATTAAAACTGTGCCGGAATATGTGGAAAATGGAACAAAAGCTAAAGAAGAAGAGAATTATGGTGAATTGATACAAAGCTTTGAGCGTCGATCTGGTGACACATCTAATGATACACCAGAGACACCTTCAACAGATGGGGAGGCACCACAGCATCGAAAGCAACAGCCCATCACTCTTGGCTCTGTTAATGAATTTAACTTTGACAATGCTGATGAAGGAGATTCACACAAACCTAGTAGTTCGAACTGGTGGGCTAATGGAAGTGTTATTGGGAAGGAGGGTGAAACAACCAAGAACTGGTCCTTCTTCCCTATGGTGCAGTCGGATGTTAGCTAGCTAGTGCATAAATAGACCCCTTCACTCCTACTTTGTGGAGCCATGAAAGATTTTGGTCGCCGCAACCAAGCGCCATACTTACTGAAGCCAATTATAGTGATTTTTTCATCTGCCGTGGAAGGAAGGTAGACAGACCCTTAAATGAAGGCGGTTTTTGAGTCCTTCGAGACCCGAAAACAGGGGCAGATGATAGTTTTTTGGGTTTTTTTTTTTAGCATGAATAGTGTATCATATACAATATCAATTATAGGGATGACTGGTGAGATGACGGTCATACCCTTTCTGACTAAGTTAACCCTCTAACTATCGGTATCGCTGGGCTAAAAGCTCTATCATTTGTTGGCCCTTCATCACTAAACCGTGCATGGACGAACAGCTGTTGATGTAGAAATGAGACACCTTCTTCTTCTTCTTCTTCTTCTTCTTCTTTTTTATGTGAAAATACTTTAATTTAACAAGACACAATCCTAGTTAATAGATCCCGCTTGGCCTGACATTTTTTAGTATTTTTTTTTAAAATGATACTATTTTGAGTTTTTTTAAAAAAAAAAAATTCAAAATTTAGGTTGATCTAAATCAAGCTTCGATCTAGATTATAATTTAACTTTCAAGTGAAGCATATAACTGAGAAAATACAAGTATAATTAAAATAATTCATTATAGTGCCAAAAAGAATATCATTATTCATGAGGATTTATTTATATTTAATGTGATAGACAAAACAGAATTTAATTTATCTATTACTGTTTTGTAATAGAGAACGAAACATAACAAAATGTAAAAGATATTTAATTTAAACTTGAGTTTTATGAAATTATTATTTAGAGAATTTCTTGTTGTTTACCTTTACGGAAATATTTTTCCTATTCATTATGGAAAAGAATTAGAGTTTCGATAGAATGGTGGCCCTTTTGCCCAAGGGACATTGTCGGAGAACAATGTCTAGCACTCTTCGATGCACTTAGAAAAGGTCTCCGATCGAGGCTATGTTTTCTAATCCAAAAATTCACTTTCATGGCTTGAATTTTAAGCGTGGTTTTCCACTCTGTTACTATGTAACAAGGAGAGGAGGAGGAGATCCCTCGCTGGAGAAGATCCTCCTCGACTAGGATACTACGTTTTCGTACAAAATTTCCAGGTCTGGTTTTCATTGGTATTTGCTTTTTTCTCAGTCACTTGAAGATGGATCAATTTTTTTTTTTTTTTTAATGTGCTAGTGTATTATCTTGTTTTGCAGTGAATCAATATTATTATTTTTAATATAAAAAATATCTAGCAATCATGTCAAATCCAAGTACCTTTGAATTTAACAGTCATGCTAGCAATAAATGACGCGTCACCTGCTGAGACAGGTGAAGTGTCTCCTTTTTTACCCATATTCCAGCTATTGTGGTGGCTGGAAATTCGTGGCCTATTTTCTTTTAACTTAAAAACCTTTTTTATCGCTGGAATCCAATGACCCCCCTCTCTCCTCTCTCAACCATGGACAAAAAATAACAAAAATAAACCTCTGTACCAAAATGAAATTGGAAAAATTTTGAGGGACTACAATTATATAATTTACATAATTGTTTAAGTTGAAGACCAAAGTGAATGTTTTAAAATTTATGATACGTCACACCTATGTTTGTCATGTTTTTCAGTCTAATCTCCTATCTTTCTATCCCATTATTTCATAAGAATTTGAAATCAATTGCTCCTTAAATAGAGCTTGATCGTCCAAAAACAAAATTTAAGGATCAAACCGAAAAAAAATAAAATCTCACACATTTTAGTATATAAGTAATGCTATTTTTATTTAAACCCATGTTTAAAAGTTTATTGCATTTTTTTGTGCAACTCATATAGTTGTTCTTTTTATATTTTATGTGGTTGCTTTACTATGATCATTTATCTTAAAAGGGTAGGTCCATACACAAAGCCCTTATTTTATAATTTGGTAATGGAACATGTGACAAATTAATTCTAAATTTTTCTTTTAAAAAATAAAGTGGCACGATGTATCACCTATTTTTTCTCGTATTTTGGCGATGCTGGAAAATCAGAGTTGATGAGTATTTATCTAAAAACTTATTTTTTAATATTTTATTTTAGCAAAATGTGATTTTACCACGTAAGTTTGCAAGCATTTATTTTTATATCCAGGATATCTGGATATTGCCCTTACAACAAAGGCCATTTACTTGTGTTCGTTGGGCTAAAAGGCCTCTTATTTTGTTGCCTATTGATATATAACTGAAGATTATCATTAAAATAAAAAAAATATAATTTTATTAGCATGAACTGCTAGAGTATTGGTCAAAACACAATTCTCCTGATCTGTTTAACAGAAACAAATTTCACCAGCAAGATTACAATAGTCAAACATGTGGATTCTCACCTGTTCAACAACCATTATACCAACACGAAATGGAATTTTTATATTTTGGATCATCTTCTTCTGTCTGATTTTGTTTTGCATTGTGCCCTTTCAGCTTGTAGTCGTCACTTCCTGGATAAATCAAGTAAATGGTCTATCATCTTTCATGGCTCCACCATTATTTTAATTTCAAACAAATAAAACCCTTAAACATTGAAAAAAAAAAAAACCCTTCTAGACACTAGCCATCAAAATAACCTTCATTGCCACTTATTTTTTACCAAATCAAAGACCAACCTTGCTTGACCTTGTATAACACAATCACCCGGCCCCCTCCCCCACCTCCACCTCCACCACTAGCCCACCATCACCTTCTCAATTTTTGGGATTTAGAGTTTCTTCTTGAAGGCATAGAAGAAAAAAATTACAAAATACAAAAGCAATGCCCACCTTTACAACAACTACCATGGCCTCTCGAAACGACAACCTAAATCTCCAGAAACTCATACTCAATCCATCAACAGGATCAAGCATAGTAACAATTAACGTCGGTGGGCAAATCTTTCAAACAACAGATCAAACTCTAACTCTAGCAGGTCCAAGTTCCCTCTTTTCCCAGCTCTCCGAGTTGACTCATCTCGGTCCCCATTTCATAGACCGAGACCCCGAGTTATTCTCTATCCTCTTATCCCTCTTAAGAACCGGAAATCTCCCTTCAAAGGCCAAGTCTTATGATCTCCAAGACCTGATTGAAGAGTCAAAGTTTTACAAGATTGAATCTTTATTGGTTAATTCTCTCTCAAACCCATCTCAATTCGACCCTTTTAACCTCCAGGAAACCCTAATCTTGCCCTTGAATAGCCGGGACACGGCGTCAGCGGTTGCTACGACACCGTATGGTACCTTGCATGTGTCTCATGGTAGCAAGATCACATCCTTTGATTGGTCATTGCAGAGAAAGTCAACGACTTTGACCCAATTCACTGCGATTGATTCTATGTTAGCGATTTCCCCAAACTTGGTGGCTGCTGGGGCTACTGACTTCTCGGGGTTGCAAATTCTGGATCTTGAGAAAAAGGGTTTTGTCTTGGAGACATTGAATTGGGAAAATGTGACTAAATCGGGGTCAACAGTACAAGCAATTGGGTCATCTAATGATATGTTGTTTACGAGTTTCGAATCAAGTAGGCGAAACTCGAATTCGATAATGGTTTATGATTTAAAGACTTTTTCTCCAGTTACTGAGATTGGTCATTATGAAATATTCGGTGCTGATTTGGATTCTGCTATACCAGCCACGAAATTGAAGTGGGTAGAGAGTTATAATGTGGTAATGGCGGCAGGGTCTCACAGTGGACCGTCAGGCGTGTTAGGGAATGTGAAGTTCTGGGATATAAGGAGTGGAAATGTGGTTTGGGAATTCAAGGAAAAAGTTGATTGTTTTTCCGATATTACTGTTTCAGATAGTTTGTCATCGATTTTTAAAGTTGGGGTGAATTCTGGAGAGGTGTTTAATGCAGATTTGAGGAAGTTAGGGAGCGAGGGGCATGATTCGTGGGTTTGTTTAGGTGACGATAGGAAGGTAGGGAATGTGAGGAAAGAAGGGGTTGGGTGTAAGATTGAGGCTCATGGGAATCAAGTGTTCTGTAGTAAGGGCGGTGATATTGAGCTTTGGTCTGAGGTGGTGATGGGTTCGTTGAGGAAGAGAGAAGAGGGATTGCCAGAAAGGGTGTTTAGGAAGAATTTGATGGGGAGAGTGAAGGACATGGAAGGCTCAAGGGTTACAAATTTAGCTTTTGGAGGGAACAAAATGTTTGTGACGAGGAAGGATCGGCAGTCCGTTGAGGTTTGGCAAAGTTCTGTCAGGGGATTTTGATTTCAAAAATGGGTTTGACACTTCTGGATTAATTGTAAGACTGCACATTACTATTTGAAAGTTGGCAGTATCTTGTTTCTTTTTTGTATATTAGGGGTTTGTTGTTGTTGCTGTAGGGCATAGTTTGTTTGATAGTTGAAATTTTTGTAAATGGCCTTGTATTTTATCAAGCCTCTAATTGTTTATAAATGGTTAATTGAATGAGATTTGTATGAGGTAAACAATTCGTTGTTTTCTGTTTTATTTACTTAAATTAATATGCAGATGATCACCAATGATAAGTTATTTAACTGAGTTCCTTAGGTTTGAACTGCAACACAATATTGGAATGTTGGAGTTTGAATGTCTGTTTTTACCATGTCAGAATCTGAAGCGATCATTATTTCTGCACTCTATTAAAGTTGACATTAGGATTTCATCAATGATCAATTTAAAATTGCAATACCTAGCATTGTTTCAATTTCATGGAGCAACATCGCCTTGGAGGAATTTTTTCTGGCTGTACACCTTATAATTCTATAGCTAAATATGTCCACCTTTCTATGTCTATATGGCTTTATAAATCAATAATTTGATTTTTTTCTCCCCTTCTTCGTGCATCTCTCATTTCTGTTTGGAGTTCTCAACATGTAGAAAGTATTTCCTCGGTCTTTCTTAAGGAGTTTTGATGTTGAGACTTTGTTGGTTAAAGCACCACAGATTGGCTTTGGATTCCTAGTCACTTTACTATTATGGTATTACTTCTTAATGCATGTTTCACAACTACTTATTGAAGATTCTTTGATGCGTTTCTAGGGAAAGTGAAGGGTAGCATGATTGCAGAAACTCTAGGCACACCATTTGAGAGGCTGAGCACATCAAAATTGGCACATGAGCTATAGTTGGGATGATGCTAAACTATTGAATTAATCCTTATTATTTCAGGACTAGCTTGTTACCATTTCTCAGGAATAGGTTCTACCTGAAAAAAGAACTAGGTTGTCATACAACACACGACTTTGCTTTGTTTCAAGTGTGGATTAAGTTAAATGTTGAATCGATGTTTTCATTCTGCGGAAAGATGAATTAATTTTTGGTCACCTTGCTCTGATCTTGAATTGATTAATGGATCTTAATTGTGGTTACCTTCTATTACCCCCCTCGTAGTATGATATGGTGTTTTCAATGCTTTAAATTTTAAATTTCAACTGTAGCAGATCTGTTGAGAAACAGAAAGTCTCACTGGTTTGCATGGCACCATTCTGGTTTTCTTTTGGTCAAGTCACTGGGTCATCATCAGCTTGTGCTTCGATGAATCATCATTTTGCTTTCAAAATCATTTTGTTACATTTTGAGTTTCAATGGAGCAAGACAGGAGCCCATTGCTCAATTAGGTTGACAGGCTAATTGCGAGCTTACATATATACATTTTATTGTCAAATCGCTCCAAAGACATAGCTCAGTGGGAACCTGCAGCAGCTTTAAGACTTCCTGTTAAGAAGTTGGAAGCTTAATAAGCCAAGCTCATCTGGAAAACTGGGAGGATGATAATCAGTGAATAAGCGTGATGTTATTATGAAATCATAAATGAATAGATAGATCTATGAATAAAAAAGTAGGCGCATGATACAACCCTGTTATGGTGACGCACTCTATTTTCCTGGAGCTGTTGCTTGAATACAGACTATCGATTTGTGTTGATGATGTTACATGGATGAAGATTGCTCATGCAAGGATCAGGTATGTAGAGTCTTTAAGGCAGTATTTCTGAACTGGAGATTATGTCAACTTTACTGTTTAGCATACTATTTCCAGATACTTTGAGTTTATAAAATGTTCAAATATCTAAAACCGGTTCCAGCCCATAGGTACACCTGCACACACAAGTCCTACACTGTTTACTTTGTCAAATAATGTCTCAGTAGTGCCTCTCTCACTTCCTTTTTATGATAGGAAATATTTTTGGGACCGCATCAAGAGTCTCATAAGACTGATAAGAAACTGAATTGTCCTCAAAGCAAGGTGGCTGTGGTTGGGTGGCTTTTTATTTCAAAGCAAGGTGATTAAACAACTAATAGAAATTTGTCCAGTGACCAAAGTTGGGAAGAGATGGGATAATGTGTCTATTTTAAAAAATATATGAGTGAAGTTTTTTCCTCTTCTAAATTGTGATAAGCTCTAAAATGAATAAAAATAAATAAAATGCCTTTTAATTTCTGGCCAACCAAATTTGTTTGAGAATATAAACATGTGAAACTAAAAACTGTTTTCAGACAATTAGAGGAAATATTATAATGGAAACTGTTTCCAAAATCAAATGCAACCATATATATTGGTGTCGGTCTATATCCTATTCAAGTTCTTTCATTTTCTTTGCTGCAAATGCTGATACTCTTGATTGCTTGCGAATGATCCAAATTCCATATCAACTAGGAAAAAGACCTATGCTGTAGGACCACACATGTATTTTTGCGCAAAAATTATCAGATTTTCAGTCATTCATTTTCAGCATGGCATGTCATGCTAAAGGTTATTTTGGAAATTGTATGCTTGCTTTGAAATGTCTCGCCAATAGGAATGTCTGTTCAGCTGCTTTGACTGCTTCAGAAGAGAATCTCCAGCATTGTCAATCCATTTCGTAGCCTCTCATTCTGGCATGTCTTTGTAAACTTATCATGGAAATATTCATATAAACTCATTATATTCTTTCTACTATCTGGTTCTACCATCCTTTCTGGCAATTTTTTCAATTTTGACCACTTTCATCTCACCAGCTCTTAATAAATTTGTAGTTACACTCTTTTCTCAGATTCAAATATTGGTTGAGCTACAGAGTGATATCATCTTCTTTTAGAGCCAGTATTTTTTCTCAAGTTTTTGCAAAGGTGGAGGGCTGCTAAGTGGTAGCTCACAAACAAGCTTAATCTTGTAAGTTATAGAAATGGCTCTGGCTCCAATTGAGAAGGTAGTCTTAGGTTCAGTTGCCTTTGCAATCTTTTGGATTTTGGCAGTTTTCCCAGCAGTTCCTTTCCTGCCCATTGGAAGGACAGCAGGTTCCATCCTTGGGGCAATGCTTATGGTTATCTTCAAAGTCATCATCCCTGAGCAAGTGTATTCTGCCATTGACCTCTCTGTACCAGGGCTTCTCTTTGGAATCATGGTTGCAAGCATCTATAAAGAAAGAGCAGACATGTTCAGGTGCCTTAGAGTCTTGTTATCATGGAATAGTTGGGGTGCAAAGGGCACTCCGCTGGATCTGCATTGTTTGTTTCTTCAATTTTGAGTGTTTTTTTCTCTAATGACACCACTTGTGTCATTCTCACCGAGTTCATATTAAAGATTGCTAGACAAAATAATATTTGACCTGATACATTCTTGCTTGATCAAGTTTGGATATTGGATCCTCTGCAACTCCAATCGGCAACCCTCAAAACTTGATAATTTCTATTCAAAGTGGCATCTCTTTTGAGGAATTCGTATCTGGAATTCTTCCTGCAATGCTTGTGGGTGTCTTTGCGAATGCTTTAATTCTTATATGCATGTTTTGGAGGTTGTTATCTGATGTTCAGGAGGAGGATGCTTTGGATGAAATGATTGCTGAGGAAGATTCAGCTGTCCATCAGAATCTATAAACTCCCTGAGTTCATTGATATAAATAGGGATGGCGGTCATTCCAATACTCTTAAAAACAGATTGAGTGAATTAGATATGTGCAGAGATTCCAGTGGTGAAATCGAACTGTAGAAATTAGTCGTTGCAGAAGAGGAGGCAACTGATGATATGTTTTCTCAAATAGTAGAGGAAATGGAGTAAAGGTTTGCAAGGGATGGGGTACAAGGGACTACGGAAATGATGACTGGTATAGAGTCTGGGCCGCAACATGGAAAGGAAAGACCTGCTGGAAAGATGGAAGAGATCGTCATGGAAGTTGTGTGTTTACCTTGTTACTGTTGGAATGCTGGTTGCTTTTAGGGCTTGAACATGGCTTCAATAGAATAGGAATGCCTTGCAGTCTCTGGAACTTATTGGAGCCTCATGCATGAATCAATCATGCTCGTGGGATTGCTGTGCTGGCCTTTTTAATTCTTGTTCTCTCAAATGTTGCTTCAAATGTACCAACTGGTAAGTTGATGCCCTGATTTTTTCTTTTCTTTTCTCCCTTTTTCGACAATTTGGGGTGGGGAATTTAACTACAGCACTGCAACTTCCAGACTCTTGGGTTGGTGTGGAGAATGCTTGTTTCATTTCACTGTGCTGGTAGTTTAGAATTTATTTGTTTCTTGTCATTGACCTGTGTTTTTTTTTTCGTGGTCAATCGTCTTTCTCCCCGAATTCATCATAGAAGCGCAATAGCAATTCCCAGTTAATATCACTTCATGGTAGACATTTGAGGTCTCCATCTGGTACTTGTTTTAGAACTTGTGGTTAGATCGCCTTAAAACATGTTTCGTTCATTGAGATAATCAACTTGAACATGTTTGAAAGTAATGTGTACTTGTTTTCTTTTAACACCAAGAGTATAACATCGATCGATCAAAGCTTCAAACATGCTGGCTCAATGTTAGTTCTTTTTCTTGGAGCAAAGGCAGCAGCTTCTGCCATTGCAGTATCTCCTAACGAAGAGAAGAAAGCTTGGCTCGTCCTGGCATGGGTTAGCACAGTTGCTGGAAACCTCTAATTGTGTGCGAACAGGCTCTTCATGCCCGCCCAGTTATACTATCACATTTTGGAGCCATTTGAAGTTTGGTGTTCCCTCCACGCTTATTGTCACTGCTACTGGTTTAACACTTGTAAAGGGTTGCTTAAGAGTGCGCCGACCCATTCTCTCCGATGTGTTCAGATTCCATGCATGGAATGCACTTGTCGGAGTTGACTGATTGGTTAGACAGTTTTCTCTTTTTTTCTTTTTAATGCAGTAATTTCTGTCAAAACACTATACTAAAGGGGTTGTGCACGGTTGTTAGAAACGACACAATCTTGCTCTATCAGCGCAACTTATTTTTTTTTTTTAATTTTTAGTTATGTCATTAAAATTAATGATATATTAGATAAATATAAATTCAAATCCCATCCTTACCTTTTTTTATAAACAAAATTATTTTTTCATTTTGGGGGGGATTAGTATTTTGAAAATAAAATTATAAGAAAAAAAACCTCGTCACTGCATTTGCAGTGAGAGAGCAGGAATAGAATGATGGGAGGGGGACAATTTTATTTTAGTCGAAAGATCAGACAGCTAATAAGATATCAGAATGTGTGGAAATGTCAAACTCTAGAATGCAAATAAGTTGCTGTAATTGATTACACAACCCACCCACATGGCCAACTGGCCGTGAAGTCCACGCACTCTCATCTGTACAAGGTCCTGAATCTGATTATGTCAGGTCTCACTGGTCCAGTTAATGACAGAGCTCGGGATGCTTTTTAACCCTTTTTTATTTCTACAATGCAAACTCACTGTGGCTACGAGCCTTATATTTCCGTGGTTCATTCTGCTTTTTAAGCAAACCACAATAAACAATCGGTTTGGTAACAATTAAAAAATCATTTATTGGTGATGAGTCCCATTGTTTTTTTGTGTTTAAAACGCAGGAGGAAGGAAAGCAATTCTTTGCTGCTTCTTGGATGGATAAATTACTCTCACCATTGTTTGCTTAAGTGAACAGTGAAAACATGTCTCACGGTTTCGGTTGGATCGGGTTCGATTCAAAATTAAATGCATTGAACCGGATCCGATCCAGTAAAATAAAAAAAATTTAATTTTTTATTTTTAACCATGTTTTATTCGAAAAACTAGTGTTTAACATTATTCATTGACACTACATAAATTAGACAGAGATCGCTTGATGACGTAGCATTTGCAGAATTTGATCGCAATCCCAATTTTGTTTTTGATTATATTTTACTTGATGTTGTTGCGCGCTTAAGAAATCAAGGAAACTGTAGTCCTTGTCGGATGTATTTCATACATGATGGAATTGTAGATAGTTTAATGGAACAATAAAAAATATTTTATATAAAGTATTATTTATTTCAGATGTAATAGCAATAGTTAAATCTATAATATTTAAATTAAAAACCATCAATATTAATAAATATTTTTTAAAATTATTTTATAACCTCAATTTTAAAAGCATTCTTAACCAAATACATTAAACTACTTTTTGTTCAACCTCAATTTCAACCACAGTTTTAACCAAACATACATAAGTATCAAACCAACCTCAACCAAAAATATTTTTTATAAAACAATTTTTTTTCAAATCACAACCACAAAAGCTACTTTAAATACTGGAGTCGTTGTCTAACTTGAATTTCAAATTAAATTATGTTAGAGTTATTTTAATATGATTTAATTGATTTGGTAAATTCAAAAATAATTTGAATAATCAGTAAAAATATGATTTGATTTTAAATAAATTTCAAGATAATTTTTTTTAAATACTAAGATAGTGACATATTAGATAAACCCGAGCTTTGTGGTTTAAGCTGACAAACTTGTTGACTTCAATTGGTTTAACAATTTTTAATTTTTAAAGTATTTTTTACTTAATAATATGATAACAAAAATAGATACTCGTAAAATTAAGCATCAACTAAATATCAAAATATTTGTTTGAGATTGAGATAATCTAATAGAAAGCAACTTAAAACAAATAATGAATACCAATTATTGAAGGATAAAAATACCAATTATTGAAGGATAAAATTGATTAAAAAGCCAAAAAAAGTTTCAATTGAAGAAAAAAATGGAAAATGGATTGAATTAACAAGAAAAAAAATATTTGACATTGTTATTAAACCTCACCCTACAAATCAACCCTGAAACCTTTTGACTCAACTTCTTGTTTAACTCGAGTTTAAAATTAACCTGCATGGAAGTTGAGTCTAGGTGACCCAGTTAACTTGGCGGGTCCAAAAACATTTCGTATGCTAGGTAAAAGTATGGTTTGACTTTAAAAAATTTCAAGAAGAAATTTTTTTTAATGTTGAGACAGCAAAATATTAGATTAACCTAGGCTTTGAGGCTTAACTTGCAAAACTTGCGACCTGTATCATGGAATTTATTAGGTTTAAAAACTTTGTTTTTTAAAACTATTTTTATTTAATTATATGATAATAAAAATAGATGCTTGCAAAAATTTAGCATTAACCAAATGTCAAGAAATTTGTTTAAAACTAAAATAGTTTTATTGGAAGCAAATAAAAATAAATTATGACGACAAATTAAAAATTAAAAAAAATATTTAAAAATGAAATTAAAAACAATAATTACAATGAAGAGATGTTGTCTTCAAGATTAGTCTAAGGATGTTCCTATTGCGACTCAAGTCAATTTAATTAGAGACTAATTTGACTCTTCAAATTAACTTCCTACACCAAATGTACTATCCTAAATATTGATCCCAAAATCCCCTTAAACACATTTTGTCCACATATAAAAAGCCTAAACCTAGTAGTACATCAGCATCTCAAATCAGTTGTAAGAAGTCAAAGACCATTAATAAATCAAATGTCTTAAATAAGATATAAAAAACTACTGGGTAGACTTTAGGACCATTGTATACCTAATCTTGTTAGACAAGATTCAAATTTTTGTCTTCTCACGACCACCTCATCTAGTTAAATCATAGGGTACACCAATCTTCTATAATTCAAATATTTTGACTTATTTTCTTTGATGACATATTTTTTAAAATCATCTAGCTTAAACCATCAGGTATATTAATTAGTTTTTTAAAATTTGAATTTCTTGGCCTAGCTATTTCTCCTTTGCACCAAATGGTGAACTACTATAGCCTCTCGATCTTTCCCTGTAAAAGGTTGACGCATCACTTAAAAAGAAGTAGATTACACCAACTAAAGACTTGAGATTATTTCTTTGTAATTCATTCTTGTGAGTATATATATTTGTGTTCATTATTTTTTAGTAAATCTTATTGCTGAAGTGCAAGTAGCACTATAATTACTTAGATTTTGGTCCTGAGCTTTTGTGTGGGCTCTTTTCTTTAAGGTTTCAATCCTTATCATGTGCAAAAAATCACGTGAGTCCCAACCTTGACCTCACAAAGAGATTGATTAGGTTTCGATCTTTATCCCACGAAAAGATTGGTAGGTTTTGTTCTTGAGCATGTGAAAAAGATCAGATGAGTTTTATCTTGAGCTTGGTGTCAGAGGATTCTTGTAGGGGTTTAAGTTCTACACTAGTAAAAGAACTTGTTGTAAGGCGTGGTCTTACATGAATAAAAGCATAAGTTTATCACTTGTAGAGCAGAATAGGGTTTAATTTTGTTATTATATCTATATATTGAGTCGGACATATTATTTATATTCAAACTCAAATTCAAGAACTATCCATACCCGACTCAAAATCTAACAAGTATAAATTTTTAATATTTAAGCTCGAAACTCGATCACCTAAACCTAATCAAGTTTTGAGAATCTATTAGTTATCATTAACTTGGTTATTTGAATATATTAGAAAAATAACATGAGAGTAGCAAATGAGTACAACAAGAACCAATATAAGGATTAGATTCCTGGATTCAAAGGAGAGTAATTGTAAGCAAGCATATTAATTATTAGTAAACTCTCCAAAAAAAATAAAAACAAAAATTAACAAAAGTATACATAAGCATTTCTCTGACTTGAAGCGAAGGCTAGCTCTCTCCCATCCACCTGTTAAAAAAAAGTAAATGGATCATAGACAACTGGGCAGAAAAATAATTAAGAACCTTAGAATAGCCAAAACTATGGGTTGACGGTTCATTAATTTTCCACATCGAAGTATACACGACGGGCAGGGATTAATGGGCCTGCTTAGCTGATTGCCTGCGCCATAATGTACATTCAACACACCTAGTTAGTTCATAGAACTGTGATTAGGACCACAAACAAGTACTAGCTAGAATCCATTCACTATATTAGCAATACAATGACTGTACAGGCTCCCACCATTTCTCAGATAATTAGAACTGAACCTCGATCGTCTGTTTCTGCAAAAATTAGCAACTTCCAGGAAAAGAAAAACACAATCAATATAGCCAGCCATAGCTTCCATTTAATTTGTTCTCTTTGATCGATTGGGAGCCTATAAATGTATTCAAGGATCATCCCCCTAAAAACCAGTGCTGGCTATCATAAGTCGATGGTTGCATTATCACACCAAAAACGCTAGTACTTCATCGGACCTTTGCTGGGACCGGCCTAGCCTTTATACAATATTTATGCATGGAAACTTTGACGCGCGCGAGCTTGTGTTTTGGCCTTGCCACCCTTTTTTATTATATGTATAGAATATAAATATTAACATACAATCTTGTGTCATTTATCCATACTCATAAAACCTAGAATATGAATGTAGACTTGATGGCTCTTTCTTCTTAATATCAGAGGTTTTTATTGTGCGATTGTTTAACACTCATCGATCATGAAAAAAAAAATAAAAAAAAATTGGTTGGTACTTAATTTTAACATATTATCGACGACACGTATATGCTCTTGCAAGTAAATAATTAACCAACATATATTAAAAATTATAATAGCTTAATTATGAATTTGAACCAGCTATTGGTACCAATCACACTTTGCTGTTGATACTGCTGTGTAAATTATTGCGAATCCAAATTTATCAACATATATTACAGATGGGAGAGAGATGGTTGGCATTAATTTTTAAATTCATGGCCGAAGCATGCTCTATCTTCTCCAAAAATCAACACTTTTTTTTTTTTTTTTGGATTCGAGGAAACCCCACCCCCTAAAAAGCGTATTTTATGGGCATAGATGAGCGAGTAAAACCCCAGTTGTCCTAGATTCTTACAAAAAGTGCACGCCCTGACTCGAACTCAAGACCTGTTGTGCAGATCTCAAACTCTTTACCATCACGCTACGTCCATTGGGAGCTCCAAAAATCAACACACAACATAGGACAAAGTATTCTCTTGTTGTTACTATTAAAGAATAATATAAATTATATATTAAGATTTTATTTAATAATTTAAGATTTAATTGATTTTTTTATATGGTATCAAAGTTTTATTAACTAAAAAATTATGAGTTTAAATATTATCATTCTTGGTCTCTTTTCTAATCAAAATTAATTAATTGCTCATGATAACATGGTTTTTATTTAATTAGTTATTTTAATTTAATCAATTAATGTAAATATTTGGTTGATGCATTTGTAATCATGCTAATTATGTAGTCTATCTTTGATTATTAAATTATTAATTTGTCATAGGATAAGAAAATTAATGAATTAGTCATTAATTGATTAATATTATAGCAACATGAGCGCATCGATCATATATAAATTTCAATACACCCACAAGGACATTCTTTCCTTCATTTTTAATTTTAATAAAATAAAATTAATACTTTACAATTAGATTGTCACAAATATAAAATATTAGGATGACTATTAAAAATTATGGTTTTGATTTTTTTTTAATAGTTGTAGTTTTCATGCAATTCTTATTTTCTCACTGAAAAAAAAAACTGTTTTTTATATTTTCAACAAATGAATACGTTTTTCAATTCTTGTTAAGAAAATAAAACCCGAAAAAGGAAAAGAAAAACTATTTTTTTTATTACCAAGCACACCATTACATCTTTGATTACAAAAAATTACCAGTCGTTTTCGGCAATAAAATGACACCGTTGAAACGGGTTTGCAGCAATTAAATGTTAGCCGTTGAAACCTGTCACATGAAGAAGAATCGATTTATATAATCAAAAGTCATGGGATGTCATAAAAGCAGCCGTCGTCCACTTGCCTTTCTCACGTATTAGTGTCCTCCATGTAGACCTTGCTTCTTCTTTTTTTATATATATTTCCTCAACTATCCCATTTACTTTTGGTTCTTCATTAAACACAAGAATAAAGGTGAAGGAAATAAAATTAGGTGATCACCATTTTTCTTTTTCCGAGAGGCTTAATTAGTCATGGTATGATTAATTGAACCATTGGTGGCCTAGAGTTATTTGAAATCACGGTCCAACTTGCGCTTTCAAAAATTTTAAATTATTTTGTTTAAAATTAATATTTTTTTTAGTATTTTTGAATTATTTTGATGCGCTGATATAAAAAATAAAAAGATATCATGTATTTTTAAACAAAAAACACTTTGAATCGCAACCGCTACCACAATTTCAAACAGGCACTAATCAACTCATTAGTAAGTATATTTGTTATATGCGTTGTCATGATTTCCAACCCTAATCCAATAATCAGAGTTTTTTTTTCTTTATTTTTTTGATAAATACATTAGTACAACTATATATAGAGATCTAGTTATTCTATTATCTTGAAGAAATAAATATTAAGATTAGTAAATTATTTGGGTATGAAAATAAATATGAAATTGGTTTAGAGACATGAGTTGGCTTAAAACGAGAAAAATATTTTTTTAAAAGTGATAAAGAAAGAAAATACAATTGCTTTTTATATTTGTTCTCCGTGTAGTAACAAGTTTATATAAACTTGAAACATTATAATTGTTAATGAAAGAATTATTTTTAAATTAAACTGAATAGTTATTATTTAATTTAATTTTAATAGTCATAAATATTAAAATTAATTAAATGTCCAAGTGATATATTTTGATATTATAATAAAAATCAATATAATAGCATTAAAAAGTCCATTATAAGAGTTCATTTATCGTGCTTCTCACTTAATTTACTACGTAATAAAAACCCAAACTAGAAAAAAAATATTTCTTTCAAAATAAATATCTTCTCCTTCTTTATACTTGTTTATGAACAACACCAAAAAATAATAATAATAATAATAATCAAAGAAAAGGATATTGACAAGTCATGATTTGTGTTAACGTGCATGGCATGGGATGGGTTTTTTTTTTTTTTTTTGGGTTAAACAACTTGTAAGGTCTTAAACAGTACCTCGTTTTTTGTTTTTTATTAATATAAATATTTAAATTAATTTATATATATCTCAATTAATTTTATAGATTTTAAAATTAATATAATCATGAAATTTTTTAATAATCACAATATTTATAAAATTTAAATCATTAATTTTTAAAAAACAAATCCAGAGCTGAGCGATTAGACCACTTAGCTCGTTTATGTGTCGAAAGTGGGGTAGGGATTTTGCCTTGTAAAACTCTTCAACGACTTCTGTTGGCAATTAATGGCCGAATTTATAATTTATATATCATCGTGGTTTTGAACCAGTGAGGTCCAGTGAGAGAGAGAATGGTCGACTATAAATGATATGAAATTCAACAACATATTCTGGCATTATTTATTGCTTCTCTGTTGATTTCTCTAACCAGTACTCTTGATCACTATATAAAATTTCACTTTCCTTTTCATTACTCACACATCTCTCCTTCTTCCTAATTCTCATTTCTTCTTCCCCTTCTCCATCCTCCATAAATTAACTCTATGTCTCGCCCCCCTCCTCCATGCATCACATCCCTTCATGCCCTACCTTCCATTCTCGAGAGTACTTCTTGATAAAAAGATTGATTCAAGAAACAAACCCATATCTGATCTGGGTTTTGTTTCTTTTTGCCCATTTTCAAGTCTTAGCTTCAAATTTACTAGTCCAAGCTTGAGAGTTACACCCCACCAAACTCCACATTTTCGCTTCTTTTTTTTTGGGTTACGTACTAGTTTGATTTTGGTCTTATTAAATATTCAAGTTGTTTGAGTCTTGGGGGATGGATACGTCGACGGCTTTGATGATTCTAACAGCAGTGGTGGCTTACTCGATGTGGTTGAGTTTCATCTCGCGGTCAATGAAGGGTCCACGTGTATGGCCTCTATTCGGCAGTCTTCCTGGTCTCATTTGGCACTCTAGTCGCATGCATGATTGGATCGCGGACAACCTCCGCAAGTGTGGCGGCACGTACCAGACATGCGTAGTTGCAATTCCCTTAGTAGCCCGGAAGCAAAGCCTCGTGACTGTCACGTGCGACCCCAAGAACCTAGAGCACATCTTGAAAGCCAGGTTTGATAATTACCCAAAAGGACCCAATTGGCAGTCTGTGTTCCATGATTTGCTTGGTGATGGCATCTTCAACTCAGATGGTGAAACGTGGTTGTTCCAGCGTAAGACGGCCGCACTTGAATTTACCACCAGGACACTACGCCAAGCCATGGCTAGGTGGGTGAGCCGAGCCATCAAGCACCGCTTCTGCCCTATACTTGAGTCGGCTCAACAACAGGCCAAGCCGGTCGATCTTCAAGACATGCTACTTAGGCTCACTTTTGATAACATTTGTGGATTGGCTTTTGGCAAGGATCCACAAACATTGTCACTGGAATTTCCTGAGAATGGCTTTGCAGTGTCTTTCGACACAGCCACGGAAGCTACATTGCAGCGCTTCATTTTGCCAGAAATAGTGTGGAAGTTGAGGAAAAGTCTTCGGCTTGGTATGGAAATGAGCTTGAGCCAAAGCCTTGACCACATAGACGCATACTTGTCTGACATCATCAATACACGAAAGCTCGAATTGGTTAATCAGCAGAAAGGTGGCAATGAGAACCCACATGACGACTTGTTGTCTAGGTTTATGAAGAAGAAGGAATCCTACTCGGACAAATTTCTTCAACACGTGGCATTAAATTTTATCCTAGCTGGGCGTGACACGTCATCAACGGCGCTGAGCTGGTTCTTCTGGCTTGTGAGTCAGAATCCAAAAGTGGAAGAGAAAATCCTCATTGAAATTTGCACCGTTTTGATGGAGACACGTGGCAATGATACGCGCAAGTGGTTGGAGGAGCCATTAGTGTTTGAAGAAGTTGACCGACTGACCTACCTCAAGGCAGCATTATCTGAGACCTTAAGGCTTTACCCTTCTGTGCCACAAGACTCAAAGCATGTAGTTGCCGATGATGTTTTGCCCAGTGGAGCTTTTGTTCCGGCAGGATCATCCATAACCTACTCAATATATGCAATTGGTCGGATGGAATTTATCTGGGGTGATGATTGCCTAGAATTCAAGCCGGAAAGATGGTTATCCTTGGATGGCAAGAAAATCGAGGTGCCGGATTCTTACAGGTTTCTCGCGTTTAATGCAGGTCCAAGGATTTGTTTAGGCAAGGATTTGGCTTATTTGCAAATGAAGTCAATCGCGGCAGCTTTGTTGTTGCGCCACCGGATCTCAGTGGTGCCGGGCCACCGTGTTGAGCAAAAAATGTCACTGACATTGTTTATGAAGTATGGTCTGATGGTTAACGTGCACCCAAGGGACCTGAGGCCTATAATGGAAAAGATATGCAAAAATGCTCTTGCAAATAGCAATCATGCTTGTGGGATTGAATCGACCACTCCTGTTTCTTAAAGGAATATAATTATTGGTGAATACATGTAACCACTGATTTACGAAGGCCAGCAGATTTTTGCCGCGTGGATACTTTAGAGCGTTTGTCCTGGGAAATCATCGTTGGTATATCTGTCAAGTTTTCTAGTTTCTTACATGCATGTAATCCTACTAGTATGGGGTCGGAGTGATCAAGAGTTTGTTTTTTTTTTTTTTTTTTTTTTTGAGTGACTCTGTGTGTAATATAAGCTGCCAATTAACTAGGCAAATACACAAGTCTTTGTACTTGGTACGTATTATATATATTAATTTATATAAATAAATGAAGTTGTGGTTGTGTATTTTTATATTTTAAAAGTGTTTTTGAAAAATAAGTTTTTATTTAATTAATTTTTTTATATTTTTATGCTAATAATTAAAAATAATTTTTTAAAAAATAAAAAATATTATTTTAATTTATTTTTAAATAAAAAATATTTTAAAAACAATTATTATCACAATACTAAACAAGATTATCTTTAAATTTGATAGTTCTTTTTATTAAAGTCATCACAATTTGCTCAACTTTTACAAATATATATCCTTAAAAGATCATTGGGATTCAAGACCCTGATACAATAAATAAATAAATCTGGTTTTCTTGAGAGACTGGAGTGCTCCTCCGCAAGAACATCGATCCCTTGAAGCATGAATATCTTTAAATTTTAATTTCAAAGTAAGATATTCATGTGCATGCATGGCCCAAATTAATCAGATAAGAGATTAGACAATCTTTGAGAGATTTGAGACGTTAGGCAAGCTCGATTTAATTACTCGGTGGCTTGGTGCCTATAATTGTTAATTTCGTGTGGATTGGAGGATGGACGCAACTAGGCAAGCAATGAAGCAAATATGTATATCCCACTAATTAAAGACTCCCACAACATTTTCAGTCACTGTCGTAATTGCCTGTCGTGCAAGCAATCGAATTCCGTGTTGAAATATATGGTAAGGTTTTCCACCAGAGGTATGCTCATGAAATTTGACATGAGATTAAGGCCATGTGCAATGTATATGCGAAGGATTTCATCATTGAAAAGGCAATTTCGTTTTTCATTTCTTGCTCTCGATCGGTGTTCCAATTTTTCAGACCAAGCATTACGTTCTGTCTCAAAACAATTCATTAATTTCTTAAAGAGCTACGTAGTGCCTTATTTAGCCTTGAAGTAAAACGCACTCTTAAAAATCAATTCTCGTCATGTTTTGAATTCATTCCCTCAAACACAAGGTAAATGTATAGATTGTGCTGTAATTTTGCCCAGAAATAAATTAAAATTAGTTTTGTTTAATACATAAATTAATTTGAGGAAGGCCAACTTATGACTAAGAATGTCAATTGACACCCCTCGATGAAAAAACAAATCTTAGGATTATACTGGATTATTAATCCAAATTTAAGTTTTTGAATGTCATGTATTCGAATGACTTTACTGAAAGTATTTAAAAAATAATTATTGAATGCTATTGAGCGAATATTAAATTGGCTTTTTTCCTTCCCTTTTCAAGAATTTTACATTGCATTGAAAAGAGATTTTATGATCATCACGCTATTTTTTTTATATAATACAATTATAATTTGTTTTTTATTTTATATATCATGTTTGTGCTAATTACATGAATCTGTTTTTTTTTAATGACTCTAATATGATGAATTGTTACTATGAATTCGTTTAGTTGGCAATTAACCTGAAGTTTTAAATTAATTATTTATTATAGACAAGGGTCCTTAATTGACCCCGCTGAAGAAAGCATAGTTTTGAAATCCGGCCTGGCCTAACGGGTTGATTCGGGACCCGGCCGACCTGGGGCTGGAACTGGGCCGGGTTGAAGAAAAAATAGGGGAAGAAAAAACCTGGTGTGACCTAGTTACTCGGTAAGATCCGGTCAAGACCCGGTTGCAAACCCGTTGGCTTTTTTATTTTATTAAAACAACATTGTTTTAATTTTAAAAAAAGCTGACTTGGCCGATCCGGTGATCCGGTTAAAACCCAAAACCCGGGTCTTGAATCAGACCGGCCACCAAATCTTGAATCGAGCCGTTTCTTAAAACCATGAAAGAAAATATTTTGGCTAAGCCACTCTCTGAAAAATATGTGGTTGGTGTAAGGAAGAATCCAAGATGAAAGACGTAGAATTGAGAACTTTTTTTTTTCTTTCTAATTTTATAAATATATCAAGAATATTTTTTTAAGACAAAAAAGATAAATTTCCTTTTAAGAATCAACCTAAATTGTTTCATTAGTTTTGCTAAATTCATTTTATATCCCACAGATCTAATCCAGACACACACACACACACAATCTGATTAAATATTTATGTAGTTTTTTATCAATAAAATTTAAATAAAAAACTTACATCATTTGTAAATAAAAAGATATCTCAAAAAAACTTATATATAATTAATATATTATATGTACTGATCAGTTTATTTATTTAGAATTTTAAGGCACTTGATTTTTGAAAAAAAAAGTACTAAAAATTATATCACATGATTTGATATTTTTATTTAAAGTGTAGATCATAAAATTTAATATAATCTCTATATTAAAATAAAATCTTAAATAACTCAATGGACATCGATCGAAATATATTGATATGATATCATAGACATTTTAATTACTTTATGTTACATAAAAATATACGTACAATGTTCATTTTAAAAGAAAGCTTATAATACTAACTTTCATTTAGTCAAAATAAAAATAATTAACAATAAAATAAAAATACTGTAAAAAATTTTCATCCAAATTCTTTTTCTCATCACCTTTTCTATTATGTAACATATAATTGAAGAGACCACCTTATATTGTATAGAAACCTTGCTTTAATTATCATTGAAATTAAAGCAATCAAGTGACATTAAATTAAAACAATAGGCAAATTGTCAATTACGGTAATGTACGAGAGTATGTTACCATTTTATTATAATGGTCATAATAAATGTTTGGGCTTCTCTGGAGACGGAGCCGATATTTTAGTATTAATGAAATTAATTTTTTTCTTTTAAAATTATATATATATATATATATATATATATATATATATATATATATATATTATGAATAGTAATTTGTATCTAGAGTTAGAGGAATTTCTCATTCACCTTTAGTTTTTTTTTAATGTACTAGCTTTCTATGTTTAATAATTTTTTTTTGTCAAAAACATGTAAACTTATGAAAATTTTAAACAAATTAAAAATATGGACTTCTTAAATATAAAAAGAATATAAATTTTAATTGTTAAGAAATTTCAAAATTTTTTATTTTTAAATATTTTCAAAGTTTATATTTTTCCCTATTTTTAAAGAATTTCTTAAACATATTCAATAATCTTAATTTGAGTATTTTGAATTATTTTATTCCATAAAAAAATTTTAAGGTTTATGTTTTTATTAAAATAATTATTTTTTTCTTAAAAATTTTAAAAGTTTAATGATTGAGTATTTTCAAAAAAAAAATTTATTTTTAAAAATTGTTGAAAAATTATTTTAGAAGCCATTAGTTTTTTAATCCAGAAACATTTTCAAAAATCTTTATTTTTTAAACACAATTAATGCTTTTTATTTCTTAAGCATTTCCCAAATGTTTATTGGTATTTATTTGCAATTTTGTACTATTGAGTTGAATTGACTAAATCTTACAAATAAAGGGTAAATTATAATAAAAAGAATTCAAAAGGAATAATTTGCTAAATATACAAACATGTAAAGGAAAACGTGGAGCCGAATAATAAACCAATACATGTCAACTAAAGAAAAATCAGGATGAGATTAAGGAAGACAAATAAATACAATTCTACTATTTAAAATTTTAAAATCACTACAATTCTACTATTTTTTTTAATTGAAATTTTACAAGAATCACCTAAGTATCATGTTTTTACTCCTATCACTTTGATTTTATTTTTTTTTATCATAACTCCAAAAACAAGACAAGTATTTTATCATGTCCTCATCTTCTCCATCCTCCATCAACACCAATAATATCTTCTTTTTTATTACTACAATCTCTCTTATTTCAAATATTATTTTAATTAAGTTAACTACCAATAATTATCACCTTTATAAGGTACCTTGATGGTATATCCACAATCCCTCCCTCGATACTTCGTATTCTAATATGGGTGCAATCACTCAAATTTCAAATCTCACGCATTCTCAGTGAATATGATATGACATTCTTATCCTAACATTCTCATGTCTTCTATGACTTAAAGTGTTTTAACTTAAACTGTCTCTTATACCACTCCTCTTGAGGTTTGGTGAAACCTTAAATGAATTTTTCTTCTTAATTTATATCTCGTACAATCCAAGTTCAAATTTAGCTTACCAATACAAAGAAAGACAGTCAATCTGCTAATGATGACTTTTTATCAATTAAAATGATAATTGATAAACTTGTTATGGTCGACCAATACCTCTAGTGTGATGTTGTCATTACTTATGTTCTTGTTATATTAAGACACAAAAATAACAACTTCATGTCCTCTTTTTATAGTCACACTAATCAAGTCACACTTGAGGAGTTATACTTTTTATTCATTGTAACTGAATTCCATATAAATCGCCAATATCTTTTTGCTCCTATGCCACTTGTTAACACGAATGTTATCCAGAGATAACCACTGTTATCCAACAATAGAGGGTAAGGTGGCTATCGTGGTAGAGGTCGTCATAACAATTCTTGAAAAGGGGGTGTTTTCTCTTATAATTGTAGTGACATGTAACTTTTTTCTACAGTTGTGTGTCAAGTTTGTCGGAAATCTAGTCACTCAACTTGCAAGTGCTAACACAGCTTTGACCTCACCTATTATGATCATTATTGTTCTTAGAATAAACAAGCCTTGTTTATGTATAATAATGGTGGTCAAGATATTGAATGGCATGCGGGCACAAGTGCCACTTACCGTATCACATATGATATGACTAATCTAAAACTAAGGAGTGATGATTATACTAATCTAAAACTAAGGAGTGATGATTATAATCATACAGGCCAATTTTAGTCTGGTAATATTTAAAGTTTACGTATCTTTAAAATTAACAATTTTACTGTCAATACATCAATTTTTTTGTATTAAATCAAATACTTTTGGTCTTTTAAATTCAGAAAAGTTTACTTTCCATTCAAAATTTTTGCATTGATAATAATGTTATTTTGAGTTTTATGACAAATATTTTTCTATGAAGGACTACTCGGCAAACGACCTTCATCAAGGCTAAGTTAGTAATGGTTTATACCATTTTCTAACACCAACATTCATCCTCTAGTCCTCTTAAATGTTCTTATTTTCTCTGATCAATTGTATTGTCAACTTGGCCAAAGTATTGCTCTTTAGGTTGTTCACATGTTATCAATAAGCTTCTAGTTGATAAAATAAAGAGGCACTTTGTATGCCCTGATTGTTAATCATCCAAGAGTCATGCTTTGCCTTTTGGCAATTTCAATTATGTTTATGATACTCCATTAGACTTAGTTTTCATAGATGTATGGGGTTTAACATTTATCGCCTCCATTACAAGTGTTAGGTACTATATTAGCTTTTTGGATAATTATTCAAAAAATTTATGGTTATTTCTAATTAAATTAAAGTTTGATGTTGAGCATGTTTTCCTTCAATTTCAATGTCATGCGGAAATAAAATTTTTAATATAAAATAAAGGTCATACAATCTGATTAGGGTAGTGAGTATCATAGATTACATAATTTCTTTTAACAAAATGACATTTTACATTGCCTAGCATGCCCTCATACTCACCAACAAATTGGGTCAAATGAATGAAGGCATAGACAAATTATTGAAATTGGGCTTTGTATGTTATGACATTTGAATTTACCTTTTAATTTACTGGGAAAAAGCCTTTTACACTATAACTTATTTAATTAAACATCTTTCAATACTTGTTCTTAATAATTTATCACCTTATGAAAATGATCTATAACTGAGTCCTTAATTATTCTTTCTTGTGTGTTTTAAGATGTGCATGTTGGCCTAATCTTAGACTATATAACAAACATAAATTGGATTTCACAAGCAAGTCACATGTTTGCACTAGCTACAATGTTAATCACCATGGATACAAGTGTCTTGACTTATCAATTGGTGGATTTATATTTCTCATCATGTAATTTTTGACAAATTATTCCCTTATCAGAAAAATATCTCGCTCGAACTATTTGAAAAATAACATCAATCAAATTAACTAGTGATTAACATGTGGCAGAGGTTATTTCTCGGACGCACTCACGTGGCAGAAGCCAAGTCATGCACGAGGCTTATGTCAACCAGTTATCAACTATGTACAACTAAAGGAGCTAAGTGTCTAGATCGTTATCTTTATAGTTATATCGTTGAAAGCTTGCGATATTTAGCTTTCACCAGACTTGATCTTGCCTTTTCAATCCATAAAACGAGTAAAATTCATGCATAACCCGTTGGAATCACACTAGCAAGCTGTAAAAAGGATCATATATTATCTTAAACATAACATATCAATGGGTCTTTTCCTTAACAAATCATCTAATTTTGTAATTCAAGCCTTTTCATACTCTGATTGGGCAGGTAATTTAGATGATCGTCAATCAGTAGGTGTATAATGCATTTTTATGGGTAGCAACCTTATTTTCTTGGCGATGCAAGCAACAACTCTTAAATACCTATAGTAGTACCGAAGTTGAATATAAGTCATTTGCAAATGCAACTTCATAAATATAATGGTTTCAATCAGCTTTACATGAAACTAGCCTTAAGATTCCTCAACAATCATTGTTTATGATGAGACAATATTGGAGCCATATTCTTGACTACTAATCCTATGTATGTTTCATGTTCGTACAAAACATATTGAAATTTATTTTCATTATGTGCATGACCAAGTTCGAAGAAAACAACTTAATGTTTAGTTTATCTCAGGTAGAGATCAACTTGCTGATTCATTTACTAAAGGTCTGTTTGAGATTGTGGTAGCGGTTGCGGTTCAAAGTGTTTTTTGCTTAAAAATATATTAAAATAATGCCTTTTCATTTTTTAAAAATTAATTTTGATATTAGCACATTAAAACGATATAAAAACATAAAAAAATAATTTTTAACAAATAAAAGATAAAATTTAAAAGAACACGATGTAAAACAGGCTCTAGACCAACGTCACCTTGCAAATCTCAAATTATCTTGGCTAATCTAAATGTTGGAACACTACCCGGGGGCATTTGGAGGAAAATATGGAGCTGAATAATAAACCAATAAAACAAACTAGTAGCCGTTGAGTGGATGAAAATCAAGAGGAGATTAAAGAAGATAAATGATATGATATTTCTGCTGTTATTTAAAATTTTGAAATCACAACAATTTACCTAGTAATTATGTTGTCCTAGAACTTTATAAGAATCACTCTTGTACCATGTTTCTTTTTATCCTCTGTTTCTTTCCCTAATAACACTTTGATTTTTCTTTACAAAACATAATAATGATTTTGAGGGTTTTTCTCATTAATCAGTGGAATGAATTGAAAATTTCTTCATGTTCTTCCTTTTTAACATGATAGATAATTAATGTAAAAGACAAAAAATAAAAAATAAAAACAAAAATCGAGCATTCCCCCACCTGATAATCATTTCAGTAAATGCAATTGAAATTTGAGAGGCGGCCCCATGAATCTTGAGGTTTTCTTCTCCCTTGTAAAACTCTTTTCTACAGAATAATTAATATTATTGTAGGACCGTTTTATTTTATTTTTTTGAAAAAAATTATAAAGTAAGTTGGCAAACAAGGTATTATTGAGCAACTTGTCTGTTATGTTTCAATAAAAATAAGTTCTGGTGGATCTAGCTAGTAACACATGGTTGGTGAGATGATTATACCTCAACTGTTGGCTTGGTGGACAGCATATAAAGCCCTTGAAATTCCTCTTACCTTTTTCTTCCCTAATTTCATGTAATTTTATCATCACATCTCTTTAAAATATATTTTATTCAAAAATATATTAAAATAATATATATTTAAAAAAATTATTTCTGATATCACCACGTAAAAATAATATAAAAATATAATTTTAAATTTATAAAAAACATAATTTTAAACGCGTTTCCAAACAAATAATTATATAAAAAAGACACTATAACTGCTAATGTTTATCAAGAAAAAATAATAATATTGATGTTTATATCAATCACCCTAGCTGAATAGATCCAATTTCAAATAAAGTTTTAGGAATTAAAATAAAATCAGCCGTAATTAGTACGTTTTGTTTTTGCCGATTAGTGGAAGAACAACTTCTAATCTTTCACTAATGGAAAAGGGGTTTTTTTTTGCTAACAAAAGAACAACTTCTAATCTTCACTTTTTCTTAGCAATTATTGAGAGAACATCTTTAGTTTTCTCATCTCACATTTTTTTTTTAATAGAAGAATAATAAATAAGAAAAAAATTGACTCAACAATTATAACTTTATACTTCCTCCTCAACTATTAAAATTTAAGTTTGTCCTAGTGGGTGGTAGCCTAATGATAAAAATTTAGAATCATGAAATTTATTTCCCCTGTAATTTCAGGTTCGAGCCCTGTGATTGTTATGGCCACTGGAAACTTACATGGTCGTTAACTTCAGGGTCCATAAGATTAGTCGATATACGCGCAAGCTGGCCTAAATATCTATGTTAATAAAAAATAATATCAAGTTTGTAATGAAAATAAATTATTATAATTTTTTTTTCAAATACAAATCACGTATCACATATTGGATCTAACCTTCACATGCGAAAATCATTAAAAAAAAATACAATCTTGTAGTAAAATTAAAAAAAAAATACTTGACCAAAAAAACAAAATCACATACACACACAAAAAAAAGGTTAAAAAAAGAAAAAGAATCTTCCAAAAGAAAACCCGACTGCGTAAAGCATGACAATGGGAATAAATGGAGCAAGCCGTTAAAAATAGCCTCTAAAGAAATAAAAAAAAAAAAAACTTATAATCACAGGCATCAAATACCACAGAAACTCCGTGCATCCCTCGCCCCATAATTGACCTAATCAAAACAGATTACATCATGATAGTCAATAAAAGTCTAGAACGGTCGTGATTTTAAGTGCCAAGTTACTAATCATACATCACTAATCTACAGTGGTCTTCCCTTTTCACCATAATTTCTTTCTTTCTTTCTCTCTCTCCCTGAAAAACACACTCTCTCTCTTTTAAATAAGCTTCTGTTTTTCTCTCTACATTTCTTTGATTCTGTGACTTTTTAGCTTCTCTTCTCTTCTTTCTTTTTCCTGTCTGAAGCAAACTGACACTTCTGTTTTGAGCTCTATAGATACATCTTCACTTACACTGTAAGTGAAAGACTAAAACTTTTGCCTTGCTACTTTGAGCTTCGATTTCTTTTTCTTTTTTTTCCTCTTTAGATTAAAAAGATTCAATCTTTTAGGTGAATTTTGATGTTTCAAGTGTTTGTATGTTTCTTACCAGTGAATTTGGAGATGGGTTTTTAATTTTAAGCATGGCTATTTTGTTTATTTTGCTCGAGATTTGTTGTCTTTAATTTTAGTTTTGTTAGTTTGTGATGTTAAAAAAAGTTAGGGCATTTAGATCTGGTGTTGATAGATTATGTTTTGGGTTGCTAAGGTTGAGGATGTTTTGTTGGTTTGTTTTGAAAATTGGGGTATTGAAGAATGGATCTAATTCAATAACAATTGTTGAGTGCATGCCAGGGTCTTTATCGTAGTGTACAGATGGTGTAGACAGTTACTTGGGTTTTTGATTTGGGTTGTTGAATTTGTCCTGAAGTGGACTATACTAGCATTGGAATTGATTATTTTTTTGACAGTGTGGATTAGACATGAGTTAGTGGATAAAGTGATGGGTCAAGCTGATTGTCTCCACTTGTAAAGGAGCACACAAATGGAATTGCAAGTAATGCAAGTGATATAACCATTGTGTCGAGAAGAGTTTATTGTTGACCTTGGAATCAACTCATCAAGGATTATTGTCAAGCTAATAGTTATATCATCAAAATCGTTGTAACTGTTAATGTATAAGAGTGCATGAAAAAGTCATCATGCCCACATTTTTCATCATGAAGTTTGATGCCACAAACAAATGAGAAATTTTCACCATGCTATTTAGGTATAGTGATAACGGAACCCTGCGCGTTCTGTTTTTCTTTTTCAATGTGATTTTAGTTCTGATGTTATGCTTGAGTACGTACTTTGCTTAGCAGCTTATCATGAAACACTAATACAAGTTTATATTCACACTGACCAGGTTGACATTCCCGAGTTGTGCCATTTTCTGTGCTCCTATTATGGAGATTTTTTTGCAGAAAATGCATTTGTTTTAAATCGATTTGTTGCATTCATGGCAACTAAGTTGGTGTAAACGTGAGAGTGTGTTGCTGATCAAGGGGTTGATCTTACGCTAGGATTTGTGGTCATTTTCATGAAGTGTTAAAAGTAAACATGCGGTCATGGTGGGGGAAGTCTTCATCCAAAGAGGAAAAGAAGAAAGCAAACAAGGAAAGTTTCATTGATACAATAAATAGGAAATTTAAGATTACATCAAAGGAAAAGAGCAACTATAGATCAGGAGGATCTCGGAGATGTTGTAAAGATACTCTTTCAGAAAGGGTTTCTTTGTCCCGCGTTCCATCAAGATCACCATCTCCCTCCACACACGTATCACGTTGTCAAAGTTTTGCTGAAAGGCCTCAGGCTCAACCACTTCCACTTCCACTTCCAGGGGTGCCTCATACTAAAATTGGGCGCTGTGATTCTGGAATTAGTGCTTCAGTGAAACCAGGATTGGATGGAGGGGGCAAACCATTGCATCTTTTGCCCCTTCCGAGACCAGGGCATGCCCTTAATAGACTGGACCAAGCAGATACAGCAGGGGATTTAGCCACTGCCTCTGTGTCCAGTGATAGCTCCATAGATAGTGATGATCTGCCTGACTCGCGTGTCCTTAGCCCTCTCACATCGGACTATGAAAATGGGAACAGAACTGCTGTGAACAGCCCTCCAAGGTGAGCTTCCATGTGTTCCATTGAAAGTTTTAAAGTGTCTTTCCAGGTTTCGTCTTGTTTCTGACAAAATTTGTCTTTATGTCTGCTGAAGCGTGATGCGACAGGATCAATCCCCTATCATAAATAGAAAGAACTCAAGAGAAACTCTGAAACATGCTAATTTACCTGCAAATAATCAGACCTTGTCTACACCACCAAAACGGGCAATTTTTAGCTCTCAAGTGCAAAATTTACAGATTCCTCATCGAGTAGCATTCTTTAGTGCTCCAGACAGCTCAATGTCAAGTCCTTCTAGAAGCCCAATGAGAGCATTTGGCACTGAGCAAGTTATCAACAATGGTTTCTGGGCAGGAAAAACGTACTCAGATATTGGTTTACTAGGATCCGGACAGTGCTCAAGTCCAGGTTCAGGCTATAATTCTGGGCAGAACTCAATAGGTGGAGATATGTCAGGACAGCTTCTTTGGCCAAACAGTAGATGCAGCCCTGAGTGTTCTCCATTACCTAGCCCCAGAGTGATTAGCCCAGGTCCCAGTTCCAGAATACACAGTGGTGCTGTCACTCCTCTGCACCCACGAGCTGCTGGGGTTACCATAGAGTCACCTACAAGCCGGCTTGATGATGGAAAGCAACAAAGTCACCGCTTGCCCCTTCCACCGATAACAATCTCCAACACCCATCCCTTTTCTCCTACCTATTCCGCCTCAACATCTCCTTCAGTGCCTCGAAGTCCTAGTAGGATGGAGAACCCAACAAGTTCTGGTACACGCTGGCAGAAGGGTCGTATGCTTGGGAGAGGCAGTTTTGGAGATGTATATCTCGGGTTTAACAGGTCTGTGCAAAGGTTATTTGCTAAATGTTTTATTGCATAGACATGGGTGATTTAGCATCATAAAAAACTCTAGAAAGTTTAGTCCATAAATAACTGGGTGGGGGAAGCAGATTAATTTAGGCGTACAGCTTGATTGAGATTGAGACTAAATGGAGTTGAGTTGACATTGTTTTGGATTAGTTATGACCATTGCATTTATAAATTTTTTGTTTTACTCTGCTAATCCATTCACCTCTGTAAAGCAACACTTGATTTGTCATGTTTCTTTCATCATCTTCATCATTGTGATGCATCAAGTGACATTTTAATCCATCTTTTACTTAACATTTGAGCTAACATCTCTCCTCTTTGTCTCACCACTCACACCCTCTTTTAACTCATTCTGCGTCCTACTCGAGTGACTTGTTTGCAACAGAACCTCCTTCATACCTTAGAGAGTCCTTATTTGCAATTGTCATCATTATTGCTATCCTTGTTATTGTTATCATGCATTCAAGTCTAATGTTAATATCATTTCACTTCATAATTAAAGAGGAGATTCCCTGATATTCTTGCACACAAATCCGACACCATACTGAACTGAGTTATCAACCATTTGCCATGCACATTATTTATGCATTTTGCATGTCTTATCTGATTTTGTTGTTTGGGCCTTAGAGAAAGAGGTGAGATGTGTGCAATGAAGGAGGTAACTCTATTTTCAGATGATGCAAAATCAAAGGAAAGCGCACAGCAGCTGGGACAGGTAATTTTTTATTTTTCTGTTTTTTTAGGCAGTTTATAGGTTGAAGAATATAAGGTTTTGTATTGATATGCATAGATGTTAATTTAGAGCTAGTTCTTCTCTGGGAAATTTTGAGGAAGATTTTACAGTTATTCATGATACGTGCAGGAAATTGTGCTTCTGAGTCGCTTACGTCATCGTAATATAGTGCAGTACTATGGATCTGAAACGGTAACATTTTTCTTGCCAGTTTATGTTATCTCCTTTTAGATTTTTACTTTCTGAAATAATTTCATTTTACATGTTAGTCATAAAATATTGCATGTGTATGTTCATTCCAAACTACTGAGACTCCTATATGTTGCCGACTTGCAGTACTTCCTAGTAGACCGCTTCTTGAATTTTGTGGGATTTAATTGCTGATGATTTATATAATTGCATTATCATTAGTTGATTCATGGTAGAGTGTTGTCATTAGATATTTTATTAGCATAAAGTTCCAACAGATTTATGAATAGAAATCCATGGCTTAGATTTTTGTTAGCTGAATTGGTATTTTATTTCTTATCAGGTGGATGACAAATTATATATATACTTGGAGTATGTGTCTGGTGGCTCCATCTATAAACTGCTTCAAGAATATGGCCAATTTGGTGAAATAGCTATTCGTAGCTATACTCAACAAATCCTGCATGGGCTTGCTTATTTGCATGCTAAAAAAACTGTCCACAGGTGAGCCTTATTATTTTGCTATCTCATGGTTTTGATAGGGAACCACAACTTACTCTAATCACTTATAAACATTATCAAGCCTATTTCATAAGTTTTAATCGTGTTCAGAGACATTAAAGGGGCTAATATTCTGGTGGATCCCTCGGGTCGTGTTAAACTGGCAGATTTTGGGATGGCAAAGCATGTAAGGATATTCATCTGGAATTTTCTTCTCTCTAGTTATTCAAACCTGGGAAAATATGTTGACTGTTATTGCCACTGGTTTTGAACAAATGCTAAATTCTGTTGGTTATGCAACCAAATTAAATTAGTTCTCTATAACTGCTATCTTTTTAGTTTAGTTAGAATGCAAGATGAAAATTTACTCATGCATATTAACCTGTAGGCAATGCGTTGTAACCCATTTTAATCAATTGATCTACAGATATCTGGGCAGTCTTGTCCATTATCATTCAAAGGAAGCCCTTACTGGATGGCACCTGAGGTCAGCCTTGGTGTATTGTCACATTCTGATTTTATATTTCTTTGTGATGCTTTCAAGTAATGCATTTCTTGAATACATTAATTGTTTCAGGTGATAAAAAATTCAAATGGTTGTAATCTTGCTGTTGATATATGGAGCCTTGGGTGCACTGTTTTGGAGATGGCAACAACAAAACCACCTTGGAGCCAATATGAAGGGGTTAGTAAAATTGAAGTACAATAAATTTTTTAGTTTTGCAACTTGTTTTGCAGTTTGAATGGCACTGCTTGAAATCTTAATGTGTGTCTTGGTGAGATTGTGTTAAACTAGAAGTATGATTTGTTTGACCTTATTTCTTACCCTCATTTTGCTTTATTTTATTCTTGAAAGGTTCCTGCTATGTTTAAGATTGGAAATAGCAAGGAACTTCCAGAGATTCCTGATAATCTGTCAGATGATGGAAAGGACTTTGTGAGGCAGTGTTTGCAACGGAACCCATCACATCGCCCTACAGCTGCTCAACTTTTGGAGCATCCTTTTGTGAAAAATGTTGCTCCGATGGAGAGGCCGTTTTTGTCCCCAGAGCTTTCAGAAGAACTGCCTGCAATTATGAATTCAGGAAGATCAATGGTATTAGGATTTTTTCTTGGTGTGTCTAATGATATTGAATATTGCAATTTTTCTTGTAGATTATATGAGATAAGAAGTTATTCACTACTATTTATCATACTATAATATTTTTTTAGAAAACAAAAGATTTCATCTGATGAAAAGAAGAAAATATACAGAGACAGGTAGGAGAATAGGTCATCCTCCAAACTAAGAAACAGAGCAGAACAAAAGCTATGATAATAAGCATCCCAAACTCATGGTACTTCAGTTTGGTAAATGACTGGATGAATGTGTTAATTGGGAGTTGTTATATGTTTAGTCTTATGCACACCACCTTAGATGGCTAGCATATGTGGTCGTCTGATTTCATGTTGGTATTGCTTGCTAATGCTACCATGATGTATTTTGTTTTCTTCATGACACAACACGGAATAATTCCTTTCACTTTGCCTGACTTGTCAGTTGTGGCTTTGATGATGTTGCTTGAATTGACTAATGAGTTGAATCTTGGAACTTTTAATAGGGAATTGGACCTGCAAGAAATGTTTCAGGCTTTGACTCAGAAGGGATTTCTATGCATCAATCTAGAGCCACAAAAATTGGTTCAGGGATCAGGTCTCTTCTCCCTCCCTCCCTCCCTCATCATGCCCCCACCCACACACTCACTCACACATGTGCGCTCTCGCCCTTATTGTTTTTCTCTCGCTTCATTGCATATTCAGGAACACATATGGCGAAGTTTGTCTTATGTGTTGCTAGGATTACTGGCATGTGTACTTGTCTTGTCTGAAGATGGACTGATATTGCACAATGCATTTCAGCTAAAAGCACATAGGTTTTTCATCAGGGCACAGAAAAATATTATGTCAGATATCATGTTTCAAAAGCAATATCTTGCTATGAGAGCAGTATTGAAGGAGATCAGTATTAAAATTCTAGTCATCTTCACCCACAACTTGCATGAAATTAGTTTGATGGTGTTATTACTTTTTTTTTTCTTGGTTGGCTGTTATTATTACTTTGTTCAACAACAAGCAATAAACTGTATTGTGTTCTTAGCTCTTCAATAACTTTTTTTGTGAAGACTTCTTTCATTGGTTCTGCTCTGTACTTGTTAACATTTTGCTCCATTGCCCCAACTTACATTTAAAATTTGAAATTCCATGTAGCATTTGTTGTATTGAGGGGAGAAATCCTTGTGCTTTAGCTTAAGACTGCTTAGTCTGCAGAATCAAAGTGTGAAGATCTAAATGTGCAACTAGTTGGTTTATGTTGCGACGAAATTTGTTGTGTTAAAAATAAATATCTGTTCTTGTTTTTATACTCAAAAATATTTCTTCTTTCTTTTAATTTGATGTTTTTTCTATTCCAGTGATGCCCATATGAAGAACTCATCATGCCAGGTGTCTCCTATTGGGAGCCCTCATCTATATTCAAGATCCCCACAGAATTTGAGTGGAAGGATGTCTCCATCTCCTATATCTAGCCCTCATACTGCATCTGGTTCATCCACGCCTCTCACTGGTGGTTGTGGTGCCATCCCATTTCATCATGCAAAGCAGCACATAATGTACTTGCAAGAAAGCAAGGGAATGATCACTGGGTCCCAAAGTAGTTTCTATCCCAATAATAACAACCTTTATCAGGAACCAAAGCCTGACCTATTTCGAGGTATGTCACAAGCCTCTTGTGTTTTCCGGGAAATAATTTCATCAGAAAACAGCAATACTGGAAATCAGTTGGGATGGCCTGAACTCTATGATGGGCACCCTGTTTTAGCTGATCGTGTGTCCCAGCAGCTCTTAAGGGATCATATGAAATTGAAGCCATCCCTGGACCTGAATCCAAACTCGTCAATTCGTGGCCGTACCAATGGAATCTAAAGTCTAACTATGCATGAATCCTTCATCAGAAAAATCTTTCTCAGTATTCTACCTCCCAATGCATCATTCATTTTTTTCATTCTAATCAAGGGGAGACAAATCAAATCTGTGTGCTAAAAATGAACTCTGGACAAGTGATTCCAGTAGGTCAGATGTTTCGGAAGCTTGAAGGTCTGGATTAATTTCTTGGAAATGGCCTTGGAGTTTGGTTTCAGAGTTCCTATGGCAAGTAAGCAGTTGGCTTAGATACGGGAGGACTCGAGTATGGAAATGTGGCAGCACGTGCAAGTTATTCCACTTGTGTCTGTGAAGCTCTTTACCTGGCAGCTATATATTTCACTGAAGTCAGTAACTCGGTTTGATTTCCTGCCAGCTTTGTTGACCTGAATTCTTGTGCAAACTATTCCATGAATGAAGATTTTGTGATTATTCCAAGAAGGTTACCTTCTGAGACCTATATACATCAGCTCCTCACATTCATGTAACTGCTAGATAGACTGTAGATTTATTATACTTGGAGTGCAAAGCTACTACCATTCGTGCATTTCACATCCTTTTATGTTCCTTCTACTATTTTTTGGGTGGAAGGATGTGGTGGGAGTTGAAAACAAATATTGTACAGAAAGATGGGAACCAAGTTGGAAGTCCAGATTTTGTGAAGATAACAGTTGAGAACTTGCCTGGCTTCGCCTGTGCCTTTTCTTTTATCAGTTTATGGTAGCTCAGTGTAAAACTTCTTGTGGGCTGTCCAGCTGATTTCTTGTATCTAATGTATACGGTTATACCTTGAATCAAATTAAAGAAATCTAATTCAACCTGTGTACTAGTGAAATCGTCCAGTGCAATTGTAAATTTTTGGAACAGCAATGAGCCAGGTTTATTTTTAAGAAATCTTTGTCTCCCGCATTGTGGCTTAAATTTCAGAGCTGGTTTTATTTTTCTTTGATAGCATCAGTTCCTTTTCTAATTCATTTCAGCCTATGGGGATGGGAAAAATACCTATCTTGGATTTTCGAGGTGATTTAAGCCTGTAGTTTGGAGTCAGGTTATGGTATTTTTAGTGCAGAGACAACCTGGCATCATTAGCATATCTATATAATTTAGGTTAGGTCCCATCATGCATCTTCATTACATTTCAAGGTTACATGTTTTTTAACTCTGTATATCCCATTGTCTCGAAGGTTACCCCCCCCCCCCCCCCCCACACACACACACATTAGGGAGTGGTATTGAATCTATAGTGAAGTCTTTTGATTTTGAAGCTATACTTGGTTTGCGACGAGGAAGACAGAAAATGTAGCCATATTTTTTTTTGTTAGTAGCAACAATGATAATATAAAAACCTTCAAACCTGAAATCCCATAGAAAACCTTGAAGTAATGGACATTCAACAAGCTTGACTTGAGCATGTCTATAAGAGTACAGCTTTGTTTACTCGTAGAAAACCTTGAAATAATCCTGATTACTTGTTAGTGATGCTGAAGCTGAAATCCCATAACTTTTTGGCCAGTTCTGCATCTTTAGCCTGTGAGCTAGGTTCTGCTATATTACTGTCCGTAAAATACTTTCCACTTATCCCCTTGACTTGTGGATGCAACGCTACATAGCATGTAGTTGCTGCTCCTTGTAACCATAACCAAATGAAATGAATTGTAGTAAAACAGATTCATTGTTCAGACAAAGCAATTTTATCATCATTTTGCCAATCCACACAGGATGGAAATGTTTTTCTTGAAATGTTTTTCTCAGAATTATGAAAGCCATAACTGCTGAACATTTTTTATCATGTATTTACCAAACAAGTTCAAAATAGCTGCATTAAGACTACCGAATGGGAAAAATATTAATAAAACAAAAAAATTCCGGGCACTGTGAAAGAATAAGAAGGAATATATCAAGCTGATTATATCCAAATGCTATAAACAACAGATGCAAGCTCTGAGAGCCTTTTCCAATCTTCTGTAAAATTTGCAAAAAGACCCTAGCAACTCCATAACCCAACATCAGATTAATTTACTACTGTAAAAGTCTCAAAACCGAAATATGTCATCGAAGTACAGAATCTCGGAAAGATAAAAGTGACAAGGCTTAAGAAAGATTTACCATTAACAAAACCTTGGTGACGCAGAAGATTGGCATGGATTGCTCCAGGATGTAGTGAATTAATAGTTATCTCTTCCCCTTCTTGCTGTAAACTCAAGCCATAATGATCCAACAATTTTATATTACACTGCCTATCAGAATAATGTGATTGATTACCACTCACACTTCAACCTAAGGCATTTAAATTTTGTGGTGGTAATCTTCAATACCAAAACGCAAAAATGTAGAAAACTAAATTCAGCTGAAAAAGCTTTATTGTCTATGCTAGGTAAACGAAATTAAGATAATGGAAATTGATTTAGGACATGTTATCATGCTTTAATTACCTTCAGGCGCCTTGCAAGCTCATTGGCGTGCAATATGTTAGCAAGCTTAGATTGCCCATAAGAAAACCAACTGATACAGAATTTGAAATTATCAACTATCAGAAAAAGGCAAGGCAGACAGGAACTGCCGATGCATGGTGATGACAATGGAACATTATATGTAGAAACTTAAAACCATAGACAAAAATATTTCTGCCATCAAGTTGCCACCTACCTTGCCTCGTCATAGATTTTATCGAAACATATTCCTTCCCGGCTCACAATACGGTGACCTACTGATGATACATTAACGATCTTCCTTCTTGCTTGCTTCTTTGCGCTGTGTTTTTCATGATCTCCAATAAAAGGTTTGTCAATAGAAAATGACCTGCAAATTGTAGTATTTCAACCCCAAGTTGGAAAATCAACACAGAAGATACTGTGACTGAATATTTCAATGTTTGAAAGTCAAATGTACCATCCCTATATGGTTGGTTGCAAATAATATTTCAAAGTTTGAAAGTCAAATGTAACATACCTATATGGTTGGTTGCAAATAACATTTCAATGTTATCTTGAGAAAGCTTGGAAGGAGATGACAGAATCCCTGCATTATTACTTCAAACAGAGAAGGAAAGTATTAATGTTTGCTAGAAAGCTAGATGCTGCCTGTGAATATGAATTGTATTACGAACATAACAGGAACATTCAACTGATTTGTGATAGTTGGATAGGTATAAGAACTGCAATTTAATTTCCCCAATATAGTTTCCTTACATGATGATGTTCAAAGGAAGACCCAAGGTAGTATATTCTGATGCAAACTTCCTAACTGATGCCATAGATCTCAGGTCTAACTCCATAACATCAATCTGATCAGTGGGGATTTCCTTGAGTATTGCTTCTTTGACGTTCCTACCAGCTTCCAGATTCCTCACTGCCATAACTACATGGACACCACGCATTGCAAGGACACGCGTTGTCTCCACACCAATACCACTTGATGCTCCTGGAAATTAAGATTTGATTCAAAACCACAGATAATTCTTTCATTACTGTGAGTCTGAAGTTAAATTCATCAAGTAAAAACTGATGTCCTCTCAGCTCGAACTTTCAAATAAAACCTCACTACATGTATCCTACGGCTAAACAAAGCTCTAGCCAGGAAAACTAAGGCGGGGTATTTGGCTTAGCAAGAAATAAAAAAGTAAAACCTGTAACAATGGCAGTGAGACCAGTTCCATCAATTCCTTGTGTTACTTCCTCTGCTGTAGAAGAAGCAGAGAACCCAGATGGCCCTTTCCATCCAAAAAACCACATTCTGCTGATTTTAATAATGAACTCGTACTACAAACCTTACCAAACTGTTATATTGATGACTGCTTTGCGAAGCTACAATTTTTAGCATCAAAGGGTCCTCCTCGGATTTATGTAACTAGTTTGACTTAACGGATTTAAATGATCCAACTACAAGCATATTTGGGGTACTGTTCTTCATTTAACTCATTGGGTCTTGATCAACAGTATTAATTATCCAGCATAACCAGTCATATAGGCAGTGGCTAAGTGGTAAGAGATTAAAATTAAGAGGTTTGCTTTTTCTGCGGTTTCAGATTCGAGCCATGTGGTTGCTTATATGATGGCCACTAGAAACTTATATGGTCATTAGCTTTAGAGCCAGTGGGATTAATCGAGGTACGCGATTGCAATTCATAACCGTCCAAAGTATGGTTCCAGATTATTTACATGAAGGACAGAATACATTGATAATATCGAGGGCAAACATTACCCACTTTTCGAATCAGTTTTTCACGCATAAATTCTGTGCTAATAAATAAGACACGAGAAAATTAGCTTCTGGTTATTTTCTCCTAAGACATAAAAAATTTTCTTTAGCAGCAAAAAACAAGTTTTAGTTGCAATAATACTTTAGGTTATAATTAGAAAAAATGATGTACGTAGACGAAGTATAAAATGACAAATATTTCAAGTTTAAAGAATAAAAAATAATATATTTTTCTAAAAAATATAAAAAAATTTATAAAATAATAAAGATAAGAACAAAAATAAAAGGTTATAATTAGACAAACTGTAAAATATATCAAATATTAAAAAAAAACAAAGAAAAAAATATTTATAGATTTACAATATCCACTGCAATAAAAGAAATTATAAATCTGCCATTTCTACACGGAAACGTGTCCAAATATATAATAATAATTATTTTTATTTTTATTCCCTTCTGGTACAAAGCATAAAATTATTACAAACACTGTTTATTTCCATTGAAAAAAAAAATATAGGAAGAAGAGAGACACCACACCAGAATGTCAGAGGCTGACACAAGCACTAAGCTGATCACAAATGAAGGCCCGTTTAAACAAAAACATGACCTATATATGGAAATTTTAGGCAACATATCTATTTTATGTGTACAGTACAAATTTCATAACTACTTCTACAGAACAAGATTCAGCTCTACGTAATCATGCAGTAAACAGGCATCGCGCTAGTTTGAAAGCAGGAGGCAATCAAACTTAACTAGGGGTTGGTCAAGGGCAAGCTGAATTCCCATAGTTTTTTTGCCAGTTCTGCATCTTGGCCATAAGCGCTTGATTTGGATATGTTGCAGTCTTCGAAATACTTCCCACTGACGCCATTAACCTGTGGATGCAATGCCACATAGCATGTAGTTGCAGCTCCCTACAACCATGTACAAGAAATTAACAAAGAAACTGTGCGGGCATGGTAACAAACAGAAAGGGTCGTATGATTTGAATTTGCACATATGACGCTTTCTGTCATATTCACATTGATCCTGCAGTACACACATTCCATGAAAATTGTAGAACATACCTGGGGAACAGTTTTGAACATGAATCTACCAATAGTACTGGCAAAGCCTGCCGAGAATTTAACCCAGGACCAGAAAATTCAAAATTTAGTGAATGAACGAGGAAATTTATTAATGCAAGGTGTGATTAACATAGGCCAGGAATTACCACTAAGAACAGTGTGGTAGCGGAAAAGATTGGTATGAATTCCTCCAGGATGAAGTGAATTAGCAGTTATGTTTACCCCCTCTTCCTGTATGAATAAAGAAGGACAAAAATGGATATAAAGTTCCAGTATCTTTATTTATCAAACCCCTGTTCGATGAACTTGAAAATGTCTGAGTACCTTGAAACGCCTTGCAAGTTCATTAGCATGCAGTAGAGTAGCAAGCTTTGATTGCCCATAAGCCTTTATACTGCCGTATCTGCAAATCAGCGTGAACAAAAGGGTGAAACTAAGAAAAAGCGCCTTATCACAATAATACATGACAGAAGCCCCCATATGCGGGTGTTACAGCATGACTTGGCACTTAGCAGAAGGAAAATAGAAGATTGACAGAATGGTACTGCCAAATTGTTACCCTGCTTCATCATTGATAGTATCAAAACGAATTCCTCCAGGAAATGGATGACGATGAGCTGATGAAGATAGGTTAACAATCCTTCCTTCTCGATTGCTTTCACGTGCTGTGTTTTTCATGTTGTCCAACAAAAGATTTGTAAGAAGAAAATGGCCTGCAAAATGATAGAAAACACTGTTATATAAAGAACAACACTTTGATATGTACAACTATCATTCCTTCAATGCAGAAGAAAAAAAGAATCTGCATAATTATGTGAACATACTTAGATAGTTGGTTGCAAACTGCAGTTCTATGTTGTCTTTGGAAAGCAAGTAAGGAGATGCCATAATCCCTGCATTGTTACTTCCAACAAAGAAAAAGAATATTAGTCCTCACTATTGAATTTTGTAAGAAATCTTAAATGGCATAGAATGTCACCAGTTGTTCACGGATAGAGAGAAATTGCCGTCATAACAATTTTGATATACGAGCAAAACAAAATCTACTACAGAGAATTGCTTCAAATTAGTTGTCTTACATAAGGATATTCAGTGGAAAACCAGAGGAATTATATTTGGATGCAAATTCCCGGACTGAGGACATTGAGCAGAGATCCAGCTCCATAACCTCAACCTTGGCACTGGGGATTTCCTTGTGTATTTCTTCCCTGACCTTATTACCAGAATCCACATTCCTTACTGCCATAACTACATGGACACCACGCAAAGCAAGAACTCGCGCTGTCTCTGTGCCAATACCACTTGATGCTCCTGAAATTAGGCAAAGAAACAAACTTAAAACCTATCCTATCAATGACAAAATACCCACTGACATTGATATCAACTGCCATCAAAAGAACAAATATGATTTTGAGAAATTACGGTATAAAAAGCACAGTTACGATTTTTGAAGTCTCCGCAGTATTTAAGAGCATAGAATTTATAAAACACAGGAGAGACAAATTTGAAATTGGTCAAACTTGGCTATAAAATCAAAAAGTTCTTGCCTTCTGGGAGGATATCCCACAACCACCAGTGCTAAAACCCTGACCGAGAATCTTCTTCACAAATATTCAGATGAGAGAATTTCACTCATCTCATGCTACTCAGATCTGTAACTTAGATAAAATTATGATATTTCTAATGTGAAACAGAAACTACAGAAATTTCAAGTGGATCAGAATTGCTAGCAATCCATGCATAGAACAAACCAACAACCACAGATCACTGACTTTGCCACTTATCTTGATCAACAAAATCACAGCACAAAACAGAAACCAAAGATTTTAAAGAGCATATAGATGATGCAGAACAGACAAAGATAAGAAAAATATACCTGTAACAATAGCAGTGAGGCCACTTCCATCAATTCCTTCCGTAACTTCCTCAGCTGTGGAACTGGAAGAAAAGCCAGATGGCCCTTTCTTTCCAAAAAACCCCATGTTGGCAGGTTCTGAACTACACCAAAAGTTGCAGACTCTAATGTATATACCTCTCACAAGTAGCAGCAGATATGGACCGGCATCAAGTATTATATGGGAGAATTCTTCAAGGATGAAGCCACCAAGAATTGTTAAATGCCACCTGTGATTTCTTAATATTTATTTATTGCATGCCATTATGCTATTCTTTGGTTTTGTTCAAATTCCATGATGCTGTTTCCTTGACTTATTGATGATGCCGTTGCCCAAATAGAAAGACAGACCCCTGGTGCTTGACTTTCAAAAAAGGCAGCCTAATATAAAAAGTCCATTATAACTTTAAATAATCCCCATGTTCTTAAGATTTAAACAATCAAGTCCCTCTAGTTTTAAAACTAATTAACTAATCCCTATGTGTTCACATTTGTTTACACCTTAGTCCCTCCATTAACTTTTATTGTTAGTGAAATGCTGATCAGGCCTTTTTTCACCGTTGGTTCTGTGACTGACTTGACGGTCAAAATGTGAACAAAAGATTAATTGATAATTTATGAAACTAGAGGGATTAGAAGAGTGGGACTATAATTTACTCAAATAATTTGCAAAATCAATCAAAAGTCATACCATGACCCCATGGAGAATTATCTGGTGTAAATAAATAAAAGCTTGATAGGAACATGATAAGCATATTTGCATAGAGCTTTTCATTTTGCTGTCAGATTTGTGTGTTTGCTTTCATTTTCTTTCCTTAATCAGAGTAGCGTTCTAGATGGATCGTTAGACTTGGAAAACTTGTATGTTATCGGGAGGTGATAGCCAGTCGTGATCAAATTGCTCAACCAGATGTCTCCATATCCGGCCAGTCGGTCCGAAAAATACCATCGGTGGTAAAGGAACGTCAACATTCATTATTGAATCTTTGTGCGTTGTGCAATCACAAAATACTACAGAAGCTATACTGGAAATTCGTGCACCTCGGTTCAGATAAAAAAGGCATTTTCCTTCGGATTTGTCCAGAGAGGGACAGACTGGAGAAAGTGCCTTAAATAAAAGACTCCATCATCAAATTATAGTACTCAAAGTTAAGTTTATCCCGGGTGGACTGTATCAATAGGCAAGAAAGTGAACGTATAACTCTCTCTACGCATAAGTACAAAAAAATGGAGATCTTAGCCTCTTTCCTACGTCAAAAATGATCAACAAAGTAATTTAAATCAAATAGGGTGGAACTGGTGGTAATGTTTATAGACATGTTTTATAGACTACCATCTTAAACCAACATGGGAAAGCGGGGGACCTCCAATCTTTAACCACCCATTTAGAAATAGATGCAATGTGATTTAATACACGAAACAGGTTCGTATGTATAAACTGTGAAACAAGTTTGCAAGTTTCCTGACTTCCCCAAAACAAGAAACAACTACTTCAATACGCAGCACAGCTCAGAGGACTACTTGGGGTTGGTTAAGCTCAAGCTGAAATCCCATAGTTTTTTGGCCAGTTCTACATCTTTAGCCAAAGAGCTAGCTTTGGACAGGTTACTGTCCATGAAATATTCTCCGCTTACCCCCTTAACTTGTGGATGCAATGCCACATAGCATGTAGTTGCAGCTCCCTATAACCATATAAAAGAAATTAATAAGCTATGTAGCGTTTTAGAGGTAGTCCAATAATTGCATATGGATTTTATAATTCAAATTAATCCTGGGTATTCCATGGAACCGAAGAACATACCTGTTGAACATTTTTTAGCGCAAATCTGCCAACCATAGTTACAACACCTGCATTCAACACAACAAATTTAATCCAGAAGCAAATCCCCATAGGCCAAGAAAATCCTCGTATGGGAACCAAAAACAAGTTAGATATATCAGAGTATTACTATTAATAACACTGTGGAAACGTAGAAGATTGGTCATAATTGATCCAGGATGAAGTGAATTAGCAGTTATATTGACCCCTTCTTCCTGCATGGGCAAAAGAAAAAGGGAAATAAAAAACGAGCTCATAAGAATTTATTTTGGACAAAAATGTTATAACTATGAAAGTCACAGCCCAAAGAACATGCTGATCAACTGTTTTTGTCATCCATGATTTGTACTGATTTAACTAAAGAATCTTCAGCACCAAAAATCTATCTATTTCAACTTCATCAAATAAGGTGAGCAAAGGCAATGACTCATACTTCCACTGGAAACTATTCTAAATTTGAGAGCCACCTGGTCTATAACCACAAGAAGGTAAGATTAAATCTCTGAAACGGGGAAAAGAAGAAAAAGAAAATCCCAATTTGCAGTTAGGGAGCAAATTTAATCATCTCAATGGCAGATTGCTGTTTGGTAAACTTGAGACCATGGACTACCTTAAGGCGCCTAGTGAGCTCATTAGCATGCAATACATTAGCAAGCTTTGATTGTCCATAAGCCCAAATACTGTTGTATCTGCAAAATTATCAAGCACAAAAGGGTAAAAACAAGTATAATTAGATAAAGAAATGTCAATCCATATATAATACATGAACAATTGACTAGTGTCTGGTGTTATAGCACAGACTGAGCAGCATTCCAAGACAAGATTCACAAAATGATACTGAGAAAGTGTTACCCTGATTCATCATTGATTTTATCAAAACGAATTCCCTCACTGTATGCAAAACGGTGAGCTTCTGATGATAAGATAACAATCCTTCCCTCTCGATCGCTTTCAAGTGCTGTCTTTTTCATGGTGTCCAATACAAGGTCTGTCAGAAGAAAATGGCCTGCAAAATTATAAAATCTCTTAAGAATCCAAACTTCTGCACTTGGCAATATGCAGCATTTCAAATTTCCCAACATTGAAAAACAAGATTTGGTGGAAAGGGACTTTCTTCTTCTTTTTTTCCTGTTTTTTCCACAGCTATCAGACTAATGTTTATTTATTTTCATCATCTTCATTCACAATAATTGATAAGACTGATTAAATAGATAAATGAATATGAAGATTACAGTATTCACAGACATGTTTATTTATTTTCATCATCTTCAATACAAGTTGTGTTCTTTTTGTTGTTCAGTATTGTGGCTCTCAAGGTATCCATGTTCAAGAATCTCATATTTGATAACACGAATTTAAATTGTCTATGCTGGATCATTTTTATTGCACGTGCTCTATTTCCCTTCATTTAAAGATTTAAATTCTATTCTCTGGCCTTTCATTATCATAATAGATACTGCAATCAAATTAATGGCAGATATGCAAACAATTTATAATGTTATGTCCAACATACCCACATGGTTGGTTGCAAATTGCATTTCTATGTTGTCTTGGGAAAGCATGAAAGGAGCTGCCATAATGCCTGCATTGTTACTTAACCAAGAAAAGATAATATTAATTCTCACTATTAAATTACAAAACAGTTCCTAAATGTGTGTAGGATGTCTTCAGTGGGCACAGTTAAAGAGTTGCATTGCCTCTTAGCAAGTTCCATTTAAGAGCACAAACACATTGACTACGGAAAAGAATGAACAGGAACAGCCAACATCATAAGTGACACAGAAAAGTTAGCCATGGAGACCCAAAACGGATATACAATACAAATAAGAAGCATTGTTTCAGTTTTAGTCTTCTTACATTAGGAGATTCAGTGGAAGACCCAAAGATATAAATTCCGATGCAAATTTCCTCACTGATTCCATTGAGTTGAGATCTAGATGCATAACATCAATCTTAGCAGTAGGGAATTCCTTGAGTATTTCTTCTTTGACTTTCCTACCAGATTCCACATTCCTTACTGCCATAACTACATGGGCACCACGCAAAGCAAGAACACGTGTGGTCTCTGTTCCAATACCACTCGAGGCTCCTGAAATGGATTAGGCATGGAATGTATTAACAGATTAACCAACCAATTACTAAAAGTGCAAATGTATATCTATTGCCATCAGAACCCTAAATATAGCAAGCTGTCCACAACTGATCAACACACGAATAGAAAAATTCTGATATAGGAACTCCATTCTGATGTAGAAAGTCTCGCCCCAAGAATATGATAAATCATAAGTTCCAAAATGAATCCCATCTGCAGTGGACCACTCTCTATAAACAGGAAGATAAAGAGAACTCCACTCCAAATATTAACTAGTGATCCCCACCTATGGATCATGACAAAACTGGTATGGCGGTATGTAAAACCTCTCCAAATATATTCATGTGAAATAAAGTAATTAAATTCCAAACATACCACGATTACAAGCTACCCAGGCCAAATAAGTTTATTAACATCTGCAAGCGCCTAGAACGAACTAGAAAAAGAATTTGAAGCCCAGACATATTCACCAGACATTTTCAACTTCGTCTCTATAGATCTTGCACGAACTAAAAAATAGCTTAGCATCCATGAACAGAGGAAAAAAAACTGGCAAAAGCACGAAAACCCAGAAATGATCACCCAAAGAAAGAAACTTTGCATATTCCGTTTTACAAATGAACAAGAACAAGTCTTAATTTTTCCCGTAAGTTTCAATCAGAACAAAAGCAAAAAACAGATATCATCATCACGAACCTCGAAATTTTTTTGACTGCTTGAAACGTTGAACATAACACAACTACTTGGATTAGTTGACTTCGTCAAAAAACACACATAAACAAACAGAGTATATGAGATTCATGGGTCCATTTTTCATTTGTTTTCCTTCGCTTTTCCAAGCAGCCAAACAAGACTTAAAACTTTGTGAGAAGAAATGATCGAAGTATGAACATGTTAGATAAAAATTAAAATCCTAGAGTAAGTAGGTTCAAATACTTGTGCGTTTAGTTTCTAACAGAAAAAGCATAAAACTTGAAAACAAAAGAAACCCGGATCGGCTTCAGACCTGTAACAATGGCAGTGAGACCAGTTGCATCAATCCCTTGAGTAACTTGCTCGGCTGTTGATCTAGGTGAGAACCCAGATGGTCCTTTCCACCAAAAAGGCCACATATTTTCCGATATTTTGATCAAAACAACAAACAGCTTTCGAGTTTGCAAACTCTTTATGTGCTCATAATCCTACTGTGATGACTATAAGAATTGCAGAAAATGGTATCCCATCATGGATCTAATGCATCAGCCCATGGTAATGATTACAACATGCTATTAAAAAAAAAAACCCGAATACGACATCATCTTGTTGACGATGATTCCCATAGGGTGTTTTTTTTTTATTTTTTTTAATTGTGGTAGTGGTAATTTCTTAAATTAATATATATATATATAGTTTTCTTTTGCTATTTTTATATTTTAGTGTTGGGATCTATTTTCCGAGGCTTTTATTAATATTTATGCTTTAATGATGATCGTGGATGAGAAATTAAGTTTCTCAGGATTGGTTGTTTGAACGGTTTAGAAATTAAATTCATAACGCATATCAATTTCTCGTGGCCATTAGTTCAATGACAAAATAGGTTTATACCAAAGGCTTGGCTACTCCTCCTAAATTCCTAATGATTCCAATGGACCCGGGCCCTCTGTAATTATTGCTACGTTCTTCAAAGACATTTAATTTAACTCCCTCAAGGGTCTATATCCCCAAATCAGATGACATTAATAGCTCACCGACCAACAATACTATTGAAAGTGTTTTAAAAAATTATTTAGGTTAAAAAATATTAAATTAATATTTTTTAAAAAAATATTTATGATTTAAAAATAAAAAAAATAAAAAATTATTTTAATATATTTTTAATTAAAAAAATATTTTTGAAAAACATCTACACAACAACAAGAAATAAGTATTTTTTATTTGATTCTGTTTTGGGTTAAAAAAACCTAACCAAACCATGATTTTTATTTTTTTAAAATTATGAACCGAGCAGAATTAACTAACCGGTTCAAATCAAATAATTTGATTATCTTCAGTTAGGTTTTTTTCTAGAACCGATTAAACCTATGTTAATTTTTTTGAGCTTTTATTAGTGGGCCCGGGCTTTTTTATTATGGGCCTAGGAGTATTTTGCTAATAATAACAAAATTAAATATTCCTCTGAACTCTGAAGCTTAAAGGCTAGTTCCCCATCATTCTATCAATTCTTAAAAATTAAAACGAAAAAACCAGCACCGACTACACCCTTTTTTTATAGTCAAATAATTAATAAATCGGAGCATTTGTGTTCGTGCCTCCCAGCTCTTGGAGCTGGAGAAGAAACTTGTAATGTCTTGGAGTTGGAGAAAATATATGGAACAAGTTGGTGTTATGTTGTCATGGCTCGTACACCTCCTGCAAATTCAAGGAAGAAGACTTTTTTAAGTTGTAAATGCAACAAAAAAGGCTCTGGTTGTCCACTGATCAATCACTTTTGATAACAAAATCATCAGCTAATCATTTCATTAAATCAGAAACATTTGTTGCTTGGAATGAGTTCGTGTTTGTAATTCAGTGAAAACCACAACCAGGCTGGAGCGAGTTCTTGTCAGTAATGCGATAGTCAATGGCTATCAGATTAACACTTTGCTTCTTTTGTTCAGACCATACAAAGTATATACAAAATTAGCAGAGGCAAAAAAAAAAAAATGTTATGAGAAGAGTAGGTCTGCGCTTATGATTAGTAGAGCAGGCATGTTCCATCAGTATATGAGAACACCAGTTGAGAGATGGCATAAATACTTGCAGAATGAAGAGTACAGGACTCAGTAGCCATAATTATCCATCCATACCAGCTGTTTCTCCCCGCACAACATCCATTCGCTTAGCCTAAAATAACAATTAAACAAAGCTAGAGACTTTGGTGTTGATATCTATTTTGCAAAAGCATTGCAACTCCTTGCATCATAAGCAATTGCAAGAACAGTTGTACCCCTCTCTGGGCAAGCTTCAAGGAATTGTTAACATACAAACAGACAACGCATTTAGAATCTAATGGAAAAATAGTAACCTGCTTCTGAGCACAATTTGGCTGTCCTTTAATCTCCCATGTGAGACTAACAACGACCATAATCGTAGCACAATAGTGATGGTTGATCCACCTGCAAAAGCATATTATCTTCTTTGTGGCTTTTTTATGAGGGAAAAAAAGAAGCAAAACGCAGATACAAATGTTTAGAAAAGCACATGGCAACTTTTTGACACAGTTAAGCATAAATCTAAGACAAAAGAAAAAACTTACATCATTTTGGTGAGAGGGTGTAGTGATCTTGGGGAAGCAGCAGCATCAGCACGTAAGGTGTTTGATGAAAAGCTTGGCCGAGGATATGGCTTGGATGTGCTAGAAGCAATTTGTAACAAACCAAACAAATTAGTATCTCCAAGCAAGAAGCAAGTAAACAATAAAAAAAGGAAAAAGAAAAGGTTGGAAAGGAAAAGGACCCGAGAGGGTGCAAATGCATAGAACCTGCTATGTTTCCCACTCACTCACGTGTTAACACTACTCTCATATTTCACGCATTGATTATGGCAATTTGCAAAGATAGTAACACGACAAGACGAAGAAGCAACAAGAATTGAATATATGATATGGAAAGACAAAGATTTGACTCAAATATAAACTGAACAATTATGAAACCAAGCTGACCCGAACTAAAAAATGACCCGAGATTGAAAATTCAAAACGCATTGACCCGAACCTATAATTTTAAAGCAAACCTGGAAAAAAAAATCGACTTCTAACTTGAATTTGTGATTTGGTTGCTTCCTTTTGGAGAAAATAATAATAATAAAAAACAAACAAACCTAATGTAGCTAACCTAGACAAAAAGATTAATGCAATCTGAAATAGTTTTTTTATAGAAACATAAACTACTAAGTTCTAGATATAAAATAATTAAAAACTAAATCAAAAACAACAAAATCTAAGAAATTTAAAACTAACAAGAAGAAAATAAAATATATAACTTGATTTTCGAAGTCTTACTCTGATACTAACCGATGTGAACCTCGTGATCACGTAGTTATATAACCCACAATAAAATTAAAAATTCAACCCAAAAAAGCCGAGTATCAAGTTTGAAACTCCAACCTAGAAGTAAGCATGTACTTGAAAACCAAATATATTGGAAAAAGAACTCGGTCCCGGAGATAACCATGTACCTAAGAACTTGAAGTATGCGAATGATGTCATGAAACTAGTTAATCTTTGATAAGTCGGTGTACGATATTTGTCCCTACAAATTGCAACACGCAAAACAAAGAAAAAATCTGGTTTATGCAAATCATCATAACTACCAAAACTTGCAGTCATAAAAGCAATATATAGTCCCCTCTAAATAACCTTAATGTACCTCTTTTGGGTTGCAAGTCAATGGATCTTTTCTAGTAATAAACTAACACAAGTCTAATACATAAACAAACCTAAAAAACATTGTCTAATATGTAAAAAAAAAACCCAATTTAGAATAAAATCCAAAGCTAATAATATTCAACACAAAATAAATTAAAAAAACATCATAAAACAAATTCATCTTACTTAAAATCTCCATACATGACCGAAACTCCCGCTTGCTTTCTTTGGAGGCTTTACTGAAATTTCGTGTTCTAAATCAGCTAGGAAACTCTGTTTTTAATTGCTGAAATTTTTTCCCTTAAATTGCCTCCTCTTAATCTTCTTGATGTGCAAATAAATCTTGTAAAATAAGAAAAAAAAAACAACAAAATAATCTCAAGCCTCCTTGCCACCATGTACATTCTTTAATGGATATGGAATCCTTGCAAACTATAGATAATATTTGCTACCATAAATGTCTCCTTATTTGACATAGAATCCTTATAGAATAGGTAGGTTAATACTTGCCACACATGTTTTCAAGAGCATTAAGAAATCATTGTATTGACTGAAATCTATAATATACAAGGAAAAATTCTTCAAATTTCACACATTCTTATCATATTTCATCTTTAATTTGAAACAAATCATTTTTCTTGTCTGGATAAATTAGCAAGCCTACCATATACTTTCCAACCCAATTTTAATCTCTGCGAACTTCTTTCTATAGCTTCAGATATAATCCAAACAGTAAATGACGGTTCAGACAGATTTTACAAGATTCATCCAATAACTTCGACCATCTGGAATAATCTCTTTCAAAACTCTAATTGACATGAGATTATAACCCAATGTAGAATAACATGTCTAGAAACTCCTATATAAATCTCAGTCCAATCCAAGTATTGAGTTGAAAATTATTCTTGATAGAGTAAAATTGGATAGTATAAAATTTTACTCAGAAATTTGATTATGACCTTGCTTGGGTCATATAAAAAAAACATATTTTGATTACATGGAGAGGAAAATGAAGAAAAAAGAAGAAATAAAACAAAAATTGATCTGCCTTTTGTTGATTAGAGAGATGGGATGAGGAAAAGGGTTTGTGAGGAGAGGGTTAGAAGCATAGTTTTGAAACCCGACCCGGTCATTGACCTTGTCAAGTGATCGGGTCACGGGTCAGATGGGTTGATCCGGGTTAACCCGGGTCAACCCAAAAAAAACCTATAAAAAAAAGACAGATGGTGCTGTCCTGGTGGGCTAGTTCTCTAACGTTTCTCTCACTGAAAATGCCAGCCTATGAGTGGCTTTCATCACTTCAAGAACTCGCCACGTCACCCTAGGTGAAGTTACCATAAGGGCCTAAGGCTCCTCCTTTTGTTCCAGTCCTTCCCCCTTTTGTTAAATTGTTATTAGCTACATAGTTGAGGAGCTATTATTAAGATTTGGCCAGCAATATCATTCACTCTTGTCAGAAGTAGAGTTCTTTGAAATTCTTTCTTCGTTCTTGAGGCCAGCAAGCAAACTCCAAAAACAAACCAGAACCTACCTAAAAGATTCACTTAAAAGAGAACCACAAGACCCTACAAGATAATGCAAGAATCTTTAGCTGAACCAGAACCAGGAGATGAAGTGGTGAAACTCAAGTTCTTCCTCAGTTATGGCACTCTCTAAGCTTCCTCTCTTCACTATCTTCTTCTTGTTGTACACTTCGCTTTTTACAGTATCACAAGATAATTGACAGAAACCCACTTGTTTATCCACTTTTTCAAGAAACTAAGAACAACCTTTTTGTGATTTTCTTGTTTTTGTGTCAAATTTGCAGCTTTATCATCGAAAATAGCAGTGGCGCAAAATCAAGCCCAAAACGACGTCGATTAATGTCTATTAGTATAAAAAAAAAGACCAGGTCTCAGGCGGGTTTGACCGGGTGGCCCGGGTCTCGGGTCGACCCGCCGGGTCGACCGAGTTTCACCGGGCCAACTCCCAAGCGGGTTTTTGCCTCCACCCGGACCGGTCCCATGCCCGGGTCGGCCGGGTCCCGGGTCGACCCGCCGGGCTTGTCCGGGTTTTAAAACTCTGGTTAGAAGGGTATGGTTTATGTCTCTGTTATTTTCTTATATACCTATTAAATATTTATTGTAGGGTTTAATGTTAGGTGAACCAATTTAATTCCATTCGGTTCAATCGGTTTTGAATTTTTAAAATCAAATTGATTCAAAGCGATTTTTTTTTTTGTTTTCTAATTGGTTACCTTGATTTTTTTTTTCTTTCAATTTTTTTTTTCTTACCCCTACCCTCACCATAATACAAACAGACAGACCCTGCTATAATACCAAACAGTCGTTACAGAGAGAGAGAGAGAGAGCATTTTTGAAGGTCCCTTAAAAAATAGTGAAAATACATAAGCACATGTTGCGTTAGCTGCCTGCAATGTATCAATCCCATGATAGATGTGTACTAGAATGGTCCAAGTATCGAACCCTATATACACATGATGACTTTTTGCAATTTGCTAGTGAATTACGAGACCATTATCAATGATCACAGGTAATGCATAGCCATAAAAAAGAATTCAAACATAGTTATTAAGGATATGATTAGGGTATGATCCAAATTCCAAAATGTCGCTTAGTGTTAGGGGAACTCCTCTTTCCCTAATGTGATTTTCTAATGATTACTTCAGTTTTTGCTTGGTGTTAGGAAACACCACTTATCCCAATGTGGTGAAGTTTTTTGGTCCCTTTTGTTTTTTTTTTTTTTGAAGTCTCAGATTTAGCCTTCGGAAAATTGATGAAATGAAGCAGTGTTTGGCCACAGAATAAAATCTCTAAAGCAGTGTTTTTTTTTTTTGCCAAGTGGAAGGACAGACAAGCGAAACTCTGTGGTAGCCAGGGAGAGAATGAAGCAAATAAAAGTAAACAGAATTCTCCATTCAAAAAGCTAGATAATTTACACACATAAATTAACACCACAATACCAAATTCACGTGATAGATAGAGAAGCCAAAGTTCAAACAAGGATAGAAGAAGTTGAGAGATGGTGTGATTCTTGAAAGGGCGAACGAAATTAAGCTCTGCTCTTGAAAGGAATGGCTCTGATGACTATCTGGTGGTAGACAGCGGCAAGAGCAGCTCCAATGAATGGGCCAACCCAGAAGATCCACTGTAAGAAACAATTGCAATGAATTAAAATCATTCATTGAGCTAGTAGTGAGAGCAAACTAAGTTGTTTCAATCAAACAACTTACGTGGTCATCCCATGCATGGTCTTTGTTGAAGATGATGGCGGCTCCGAGACTCCTTGCCGGGTTAATGCCAGTTCCAGTTATGGGGATGGTAGCCAAATGAACCAAGAAGACTGCGAATCCAATGGGAAGGGGAGCCAAAATCTGCAGAATAACCATGAATTACATAATGAGAGCATGCCCCTGATTGTATTTCTCATCAGCCAAATCAATTTGCAGCAGTTACCAGAAAGAACACACACACACACATGATATATAACATCTATATATAATATATATATATATATATATATATATAACATCATGTGCAAGCCAAGCGAAGCAAAAGGCACGCATGGCTAGCATGTGTACGTGGAGGTCCAAAAACCACTGACAAACCACACTAATATCCATCAATTGATATTAACCTATTCCTTGTGACTATCAACAGATAAAGCCACCAAATATAACTCAATGCAGTACCCCTAACATAGAACATACGAACACTGCAAAAAAAAGCATATGATAAAAATAATAGCAGTGGAGCAGTTGGTGGACATGGTAAAAAGCATAAGAGGAACGGATTGGCACCGCGTGGTTATTCTTTGCTTTGGAAGGTGGAGGGGGCTACAACTTTTTTAAAGAAGATGTACTCTGGCAGGATGCATAGCACACAGGACTAAGCACTCCAAGAGGCTAATTACTAGAGCGCATGCTAAAGTTGCAGACATTTCAAATTCACCATCATCATTTTTCTCTTTTTTGGCAAAAGAAACCTACCAAAAGGTGAAACATCATTATCAAAGTTACCATCACACCCTCCACCTTCCAAAGCAAAGAAAGCAGACAAACTACCCAGCCACACCCACCAGTCTCTGTAAAAAGATTTCAGGAAACTTGAAACCAGAAACCACACCCTAGATGAAAACCACACATCTACCTGTCTAATTGCGTGTTTGATTCTGTGGGTGTTTTCAAAAGTGTTTTTTCTGGGAATTTGTTTTTTATTTTTAACATTAGCTCATCAAAATATCCAAAAGCACTATAAAAAAAAATGTTATTTCAAGACAAATATATTTTAAAAACGCAATCACAGTTTGAAACGAACTACCAAACATGGCACTGAAACTTGGAAAACGTGATTTGTACCCATATTAAAGATCTTGGTAAAAGAAAAAACCAACAATTTCTTGCTAACCAAGAACCATGCCTGTCAACGAGACAAAAGAAACCTACCAAAAGGTGAAACATCATTATCAAAGTTACCATCACACCCTCCACCTTCCAAAGCAAAGAAAGCAGACAAACTACCCAGCCACACCCACCAGTCTCTGTAAAAAGATTTCAGGAAACTTGAAACCAGAAACCACACCCTAGATGAAAACCACACATCTACCTGTCTAATTGCGTGTTTGATTCTGTGGGTGTTTTCAAAAGTGTTTTTTCTGGGAATTTGTTTTTTATTTTTAACATTAGCTCATCAAAATATCCAAAAGCACTATAAAAAAAAATGTTATTTCAAGACAAATATATTTTAAAAACGCAATCACAGTTTGAAACGAACTACCAAACATGGCACTGAAACTTGGAAAACGTGATTTGTACCCATATTAAAGATCTTGGTAAAAGAAAAAACCAACAATTTCTTGCTAACCAAGAACCATGCCTGTCAACGAGACGTACATGAAACAATCGAGCAATAAAAAGAAACAAGAAACACAGAAAAACATAGTAGAGTCTGTAAAACAATCACATAGCATAAATCGACACGGCAAGGACTGTTGTAAAGTTAAATAGGTAAACACATGGAGTAAAACAAAACCAAAGAGTACTTACAGGGACATGAGAGTCTCTAGCGTTTCTCTTGGCATCAGTGGCAGAGAAGACAGTGTAGACAAGAACAAAGGTACCGACTATCTCTGCACCAAGGCCATCACCCTTGGTGTATCCATGATTCACAACATTAGCTCCGCCACCCTGAAGCTCGTAGTTGTGACTTCCTTGGAAACCCTTCACTACACCAGCACCACAGATTGCACCAAGGCACTGCATGATGATGTAAAACACAGCCCTTGTCAAAGAGAGCTTCCTTGCCAAAAACAGCCCAAAGGTCACAGCTGGGTTGATGTGTCCACCTGAGCACATGCAGATCTAGTTAGTACTATACACCATCCTGGACTTTAACAGGTAAAAATAAGGAAAACCAGACAAAACCGGTATTTGCAAGAGAGACTGAACATTTAAGAGGCAGAACCCAGTAAGAAGGCTTATTTAGAAAAAACAAGAGAGAATTATCCAAGGCTAAGCAGGTCTAACAAAAAAAAAAAAACAGAGAGAGAGAAGGAGGCATCTTTATCATTTATTACCTGAGATACCAGCAGTGCAGTAAACAAGGGCAAAGATCATGCCACCAAAAGCCCAAGCAATGCCTTGAATACCAACAGTGGAACATTTGCTGGTACCAGGCTTAGTAACACCCATGACAGTCAAGACAGTGATGTAAAGGAACAAGAAAGTGGCAATGAACTCAGCAATACCAGCCCTGTAAAAGGACCATGACTTGAGTTCACCAGGCTCAAACAAAGGAGCTGGTGGCGCCTCTTTGTAATCCTTGTCTGTTTGAGCTGATGTCCCAATAGGCTGTCTTTCTGAGAACTTGTTAGCTCCGAGCTTAACATCCTCTTCTTTGCCCTCCATTTTCTTTCTTGTAAGATGGGTTGTTGGTTTGTTTTTCTATCTGTGTTCTCTCTGAAAGTAGGAGAGTACACTCGGGCAAACAAAGCAGAAGTTTAATGAGAGGAACAGAGATAAGGTGGTTTTATATATAGATGATAAAAGTTTTTCAATTATTTGGCCACTTAGAAAAAATGTGTTGTCTTTTTTTTTTTTTGCTGCTTGACTATCATAATCAATTAAATTAAGCCACGTCACGGACCGGCATTTTTATTTATTTATTTACAGGTACAATAATAATAAATAAACTACAGCTTTTAGTTTTAAGTTAATTTTTTATATATTTTTTAAATTTTTTTTTAATATTGTTATTAATTTTTAAAAATAAAAAATATATTATTTTAATATATTTTTAAGTAAAAAAACACTTTTAAAAAAATATTTACTGTATTCTCAAGCATATGCTAAATAACTTACACCTTATCCCCAAAGTAATAATTGATAAGTTTTTTTTAATCTACTCTTATTTAAAAAAGATGAAAAATATCAGAAATATTTAGGAAAACATTATATATCTCAGACTTGTTTAAAAGGATTTAATAAGATTTAAAATATTTCACTAATAAAGTTAATTCATACTTGTTGAGGAAGAGAAGAGTGTTTAGCACTTAAATATTTTTTTATTTAATTGTGAATATTTAGATTAGTTTACGTGTATCTTAATTAATTCATCGAGACTCTGAAGTTAATGACCATGCAAGTCTCCAGTGACTCTGAGATTTGTGACACTTGAACTAATGATTTCTAAATAATAAATTCAGAGACTGATTAGTTAAATTATACCTATTATAATTAAATACTTCATATTTTAAATATAGTTAGTGTTGAGATAATCTGTTCATTGCCATGAATCTCAAGATAACGAATAAATAGAATTGTTTTTTTTTCTAATTTTAATATAGAATAATCAGAATGATAAATACAATTATAACGATCCTGGTTGAGAATTAATCCCATCATAATAATCATACACTTCGTTGTTATTCCTCTATTTTATTATTATTATCATTATTATTATTATTATTATTATTCAGTTTTGAATGGAATAGGAGAAATATTATTGTTTAGGAATATAATATTAGCTTGATAACATGATTAGAAAGGGATAAGATATAAGGGTTAAGGCGGTATTTTTCTTATGTGATGGTATCATGTTTTTTTTTAAGTTAAATTTTTTATTAGTATTTTTAAATTGTTTTAATGTATTTATACTAAAAATAAATTTTGAGAAATAAAAAAGTATATTATTTTAATATACCGAACGACAAACATTACACAGGCAAACGAGTGAGGGAGGGGTAAGGGGGATTGTTCTGGAAAGATCAGTGAGAGATGTTGACAGGTTTTGGTTGGCGGTTCGTACCCTTTGTTCTTATCCTCTCACCATCGGGGAGGGAGGGAGGGAGGGAGAGTGTCGTCTTTTTCTTTGTATTTCTTTTTTGGTCCCTGAATTAAAAATAATTAGCTGTGCCTTCACCTAATCAGATCAAGAGAATGTGTATGGTAAGGTAAGGGCTAGCTAGAAGAAAATACCACCTGTGGTCAAGCTCAGTGAGCTTCACCACCAGCACGTGTAAAGACCAAAGTAACCACCATCCTTTTATAGGATGTGCTAGCCTGTTTATTCGCGTCCAATACTCTAGTGAACACGCGAAAGAAAAAGGTTTATTACTTATAAAATGTTGGTATTAATCCTAATAACAAATATTCAAAAATCAAAAGAAAATTTTTTTAATAGAGAGAATTTTTATCTTTTTAGGTGGATTCAAATGTGAATTTTTTATGTTTATTTCTTTTTTATATTGTAAGTATTGGTATTTACAATTTGAGCCCATTTTAATTTTTTATTTGGCTATGTATAAACCTACTTTATTACATAATAATAAAAAGAAATCATAAAGACTCCAAATAATTTTATTAAAAGAAGTTATTAGAAATAGTTTGAAAATACGGTTAAAACGGTGTTTTTTTATATTTTTTTAAAAAAATCATGTTAGAATTATTTTTTTATGTTTTCAGATCGTTTTGATATGTTGATCTCAAAAATGATTTTTAAAAATAAAAAAAATATCATTTTGATGTATTTCTAAGTGAAAAGCACTTTGAACTGCAACCAATACCACAATCCCAAACAGGACATAAATACACGACTATCAGAGTTAATTTTATATTAATAATCTAGATTCAAAATCAAAAGAAAGTTTTTTAAAAAGAAAAAATTGTAAATGTAGAGCTCGAATCTAGTAAAGAATGTGAAAATAAAAATCTACATAGACATGTCTATCCGAATACGAATAACATGTTTAAAATTCAACTCCATTGAAGAAAGCTTTCAGAAACAATAATAAAAAAGGTATTTCATTGTCATAAAAAATTGTGTTGATCTGTCTATTTCCTTTTGTTATAAAGTTAAAAAGCTATAAATTCCATTGGTTCGTTACAAGCAGGTGGCTAGCTCGAGCAAGATGGACAATGAAGAAGTCAAATCGCTTTCTTGATTTGACACCCTTTTTCCTTACTTTGGATGGTCATGATCTCCTTGTTTTTCCCGGAATATTCGTTATGCAGAATCAAGCATCCCCGATGCCACTCCCTCGAAGCTGAGAAGGGTAATATTGTCATTTCAGCTAAAGCAAGAAGCAACTGGATTTTCCTTCCAAGGAAAGCAAAATCACAACCAAGAAAAAGTGGATAAAGTTGAAAACAAACAACGAAAAATCGAGTGGCTGTGAGAAGCTGACCGTTTTGTGACCGTTAGGAGAAGGGCAGCCTTTTTGAAAGGAGAACGAGGTGGAGTTAACGGCTAGTTGGGCAAACGGCTATTGAAAGAGTGAAAGAGCAGTAAATATTGTTTTTTTATAGTGTTTTTTTTAGAAATATATTAAAATAATATTATTTTAATTTTAATTTTTTTTATATTAATATATCAAAAATATTTAAAAACACTAAGAGATAATTAGTTTTTTTAAAAAATCAAATTTTGAAAAAGAAATACAGCCTCAGTTACAATCTTAAAATTACAGTTGCGTCCTTCTTGTATAACAACGGACTGACATGAACGGTGGTGGGGTCCAAAAATAATCAAAGAAGTAGTAGGTGGGCAAGGGACCCCACTTACTCCATAGTGAACTTTGATTGTCTAAAAAGGAAGATGGTTGTTAACTTCTCTTGTCCTGCCTGGATCATCATGGATTGCATCTATTTATTAAAAAAACAAATAATAATAATAACCCATCATTTAAGCTATTCGATTTTCGTCACTCCCCACCAAGTTTTATTACCAGAAACCAGCGGCGCTTATTAAAGTTTTTTTTTTTTTTTTCCGGTCTACGACAAACATCTCCTCGCTTAAGCAGTTTTAATTATAAATATATTAAAATAATATTTTTTATTTTTAATATTAACATATCAAAACAATTTAAAAGATATAAAAAATAAATTTAAAACAAAATAAATCTTTGGGGGGGTTTACATGGATTTAATAATCATTTGCATGACAATCAAACAGTAGAGATTGGGACCACATGCTTTCTTCCTCTCTCTCCCTCTCTCTCTCTCCCCCCTGTTCTATGTCTATCCTCTCCTTTCTTTTCTTTGTAATATTCATGTAGCTTTTTTTTTTGTTTACAGAAAAGGTGCATGAATGATATCATGCTGGACAACTCATACTCATGGGATACCCTTCTGGTACCGTCCCTGCCCTCACATGCAGCCTCCGGCCCCATTTCCAACCATTTGTGACATTGAAAATGAGCACCAACTGAGAGAGAAAAAAGAAAGATAAAAAGACACCTACAGAAACCCTAAAACCTGGAAGTGCACTCCAAACAAACACACGTCATCTCCAACCGTCCAAGCCTCTACCCCCCAGACACGTGTCATAGCCTGATGTCAGCCTGGTCTGTTCCTATAATTCTCCGCTGTGTCACCTACAGCTAGCTAGACTGACCCACCAATCCATAAGGGGTGCCCCATGTGGTCCCTTCCTGAGAACCACAAGCGCTCAACTACATGCTTCAAGATCTTGCCACAGCTCACCTTGCCTTAGCCAGAACATGCTTTGACTGCAAGTGATTAGATTATGTATTTATTGTAATTAGGTTCGTTGGGAGGGAAGAGAACTCTAGCTCAATCCTTAGCTGCGTATTTTAATTCATCAGATTTTAGGTTTATTTTTTAAGATTATCATTTCAAGTGTTGCAAATTTTAAGATTAATGAAAGTTTAAATAGTTATTAACATAAACTGATTCAAATACCTATAATTAAGAGAGAAAAAAAGGGTTGGATGCATCTTTTTCCCAGGTGAAGGACATCCTGTAGCAGACACACAGATAGATACAAGACTAGGGCATCGATCTTCACCGGGAATATTATGAACTGGCTTCTAATTTTCTTATTTGATAAAGAATTGATGATGGTTCATTCGTGATACACGGATGAGATTAAGTTTTTTTTTTTTTTTCTGTATACAACAAACACTACGCAAGAATCATGGGTTTGATTAAAGATTCTTGAGGAGATTTTATTCTTATCATAACAGATATATGCCAATTATTTAATCAACAATCAATAATTTCCTAGTCAACAATTCTAGATCACTGGTAAACCCTAGGTGCACTTGTGTTCTAGAAATTATTTCCACCGGAATTCAATTCAATGGGTCCAAATTAATTTCTATAGTTACGAGAAACGTGAGAGTTTGACGTCTTTGCATGTAAAGATAATCTATATCCTACACGTCCCAACCTTTTCTCCTTGCTTCATGAAATTTATGTTGATAATACTTTACATTAAGCTAAAAAAAATCAAATTATTTATAAGATTGTTAATTTTATATTTTAATCAATAACTAAAAAATCTTTATATTAAATATTACAAGTTTTTCATTAAAAAAAATAATCGAAACCACCATTTGTATATCGTTGCAGCCAATGAACCAGCCCCTCCGCGGCTCCGCCAGTGTTGCAACAGCTCCTCTCACGAATAGAGATCCTTTATGTCCATGGATCCACAGGGCTTCTGGGTTTACAAGTAACATTGTTGAAACTCTTACATTTTGTTATTTGTAATTATTAAACTATAACATTTTGTTATAGGAGATTCAAACTATAAGCTTGGTGGGAAAAAGAAAAACTGTTGTTACATTTTAATATTAAAAATGTTTTTAAATTAAGTGCAATTTAACTAAGATATTAATTAACTTAACGTACTTAGGTTTATTTAAAACATTAATTAACTTATAAGTTTCTTCCACACTATCACTTTATTAAATATACTAAAACATTTGGAGTGTTAGTTTTTTATATATATGAACAATAATACCATTTGTTTTATGCTTAAAACCCTTTTTTTTCTTTTCTGACTGCATTCAGAAAACCAATTTAATGAGCTTGGTTTAAATGTGTAAGAAATAAATTCAAGGAAAAATGATCTAAACATAAAACGTGAGAAACTCACATGTCTAACCTGACATTTACGTACGTGAAGACTTATTTTAGCCTGAAAATTCATAATTTTGTTTATTTTTTCAATTACTGAATTTGAGAAAGGAAGATAAACTCATTAAAAAACAATGAAAAAGAGACATAGCTGTCAAGTGGCTATATTTTGAGAATAAAAAAGAATAATCTTGATATCAACAAGTTTTATTTTAAAAGAGGATGAGTTTCATTAATATGTTATTTTTTACTTTAACTTACTAGAGAAAAAAAAAAGAGAGACGAGGATTGAAGAATTAAGATTTATTTATTTTATTTTATTTTGTATTTTTAGACTATTTTCAGAGTTTTCTTTGTTGACAAATTGATTCATTAACACTTTAAAAATATTTATTAAGTGTTTATAAATAAAAATAAATTTTAAAATCCAAAAAATCTCAATCCTAATTTTCCACCTACCTCTTTAATGGTTGAAAACTAGGTTTGCTTATGTATGTCTCCTTTCTTTTTTAAAAAAGAAAAAGAAAATGACTTGTCATCAACTCTTTTAACCGAAGAGAATTTAAATCATCCTACGGAGAGTGACACGGAACAGACTTCGACGGGAGTATTCATTGCAGCAGAACCACCTGCCAAGAAACAACGCTTCTTAGTTCCATCCTCTTGAGAGATAACATTAACTACATCATTTCCTTACTGTTGTTCTCAATGCTTTCTTCTTCACACAACTAGGCTAAGATCCATTGACCTCTCATTAGAAAAGGCTTATAGTTGTGCGCTCCTCGAAGATTATATTACGATTTCCTTTTAATGCATGCAGTAGCTTTCATTGGGTTTATACGCACTCTTGCTTCGTCAGGGGTCAAATAGTTGTGTGCTCCTCGACGATTCTTGTTTCTGTTGGGATTCGGACGATTATGCATCTCCATCACCACCTCTGTTAATTACTGCATTTTGTTCCCATGATCCTGAGACATCAATTGTTACCATTTATACTTTTCTCAACAAAAAACCATGCCTCGTCAACTTTTCAAACCATACGTTTAGAAAACTGCATCGCGCGGGCACTCTGTGTTTGTGTGTGTAAGACTAAGTGATTGTTAAATAGAGTAAGAAAAGACATTGAAGTGAATAGATATTTATATATAATGTTAATTCATATAATAAACGTCTTGGAATTTGACTGGTCGAAGAGGGTGTTGATCTAGTGGTGGAGTTTTGGGCTCTTTCACCTGTTCAGAGATAAAGTAGAGTCGAATAATGAACAGTCATGGAGAAGAAAGTTCACAGAGTGTTAGTGTTTACTGTGCCGATTATATATTAACCCTTTGCCTATCACAGAGAGCATGGATTTTTCCTTTATAAAAAAAGGCAAGATACTTGTGCTTTAGCTTGTACTCCGTCGTCAGCTAATATTTTAGTTCTCTAAATATATTATAATCTACTGTAATAACACCAATAATTTTAAATAGATCCAAGAAAAACTGTCGGGATTTCTATCTAACAGTTTAATTTATGAAGAATTAAGAATAATAATAAAAACTATATATCGGCACCACCATCTGACAATGTCGGGCCGGGAAGTCCAAGGAAATTGTTGAAAAAACATCAAACAGTTTTAAAGATTCTAGAAGTTAAGTTAGCGAAGTACAACTTAATGTATTTCTAACAATATCAAGAAGATTCAAATAATTTGTACGTACAGAGAATGTAAAGTGTTGATTCCTGAAAAAAATCAATACAAAGCATGCATGTGATGATCCAATTAAGGACTCCATTTCAAATGCACAAAAAAGAAAAGATTTTGTCCACTCCATCTTTATGAATCTAGTAACGTAAGTAACTCTCTATGGGAGCTAGCTTAGAAAAGATCTTATACTTGAATATATATATATATATATATATATATATATATATATATATATATATATATATATATATCAAGATAATCACCTAACATTAATTAATAAAGTTATTGGTTAGAGAATCTTTGTAAAAGGAAAAATAAATTCATTTCTCTCACAAAAATATGTTAGTGGACAGATATTCCTATTGTATAAAAGGTTCAATGATGTAATTAACACTCCTATTGTACAATGGCATACTGATATGCTTAAAAGAATGATGTGTTGATATATTATTTCTACTTTATAGGTGTCGCTGCTGGGTGGGCTGAATTTTCTTTAGTGTAAAAATGAGATGCTCAAGTATTTTCAATGTATTTTAAAGATTGGAAAAATATTTACGACTTGACATTATAAAACAAATTTACGATTGTCAATCTTTAAAAATCCAAACATATAAAAAAAAATTAATAAACAAAAAAAAATTAAAATAAATAAAGAACTAATAAATTCAAGGGAGGTGATCAAATTCACGAGTAAGATTAATATGAATAAAATAACTCAATAAAAAATAAAATAGTGAGTTAACCTATTACCTGAGGTTTAGAACAGGTTGGATTTCAAAATAAATCTAGAAAGAATTGACTTGAAGTGAAATGATAAAAAACACAAGTTGACCTGCGACAAACTTAGTTAAAAACTCATTGATTATTTTTATATAAAAAAAATGATGTCACTTTTACTTTTTTTCTTATAAAATAAAAAAAAATCATTTGGCTTAAAGTTAATGGTGTCAACTCTCATGACATGTAATTAACTTGGTACTTGTCTGACTCTTGAAAAATGAGAGGGAAGCCTAAAATTTTGAATTAAATGGCAAAGTAAAAAAAATCAATTTAACAAAACAATCTAAAAAAAAAATAACCCAATTAAAAAAAATAAAAAATCAAGATTATGGATCTAATGATGAAATTAAAAACAAAATTAAAATTTGATAAAAGGGTTAAGAATCAAAATTAAAAATCAAAACATTTAGGGCCTAACTTTAAATATTATAATTGAAGAGTAAATTTTAAAAAAAATCAAATTAACAAAAGAATTCAAAAAAATAAAATAAAGATGAAGATCAAATTTGAAAAAATAAAAAAACCAAGATTATAGTTCCAAAATGAAATTAAAAATAAATTAAAATTTGATAAAAGAACTAAAAATCAAAATTTAAAATCAAAACATTAAAGGTTTAACCTTAAATATCATCAAACTTTGAATTAGAAAGTAAAATTATCAAAAAAATCCAAATCAAGAGAATGAGTAAGGATAAAACTTTAAAAAATTAAAAATTAAGATTATAGATCCAAGAACAAAATCGAAAACACTTGAGAATTTTATTAATAAAAGAATGGTGTTTTAAAGTTGGATTTTGGTGCAAAGATGAAGTAAAGCTCAAAAATAAACAATTGAACTATTATATTATGGAAAGGACAAGTCATAAAATGTCTTTATATTAGATTTTTGCCTTCAATAAAGACAAAATACCGATGCCTTAACTTGTAAAATTTATTGCAATAACACCATCATAGATATCAAACTGTTTCTTATAAAATTGAATTTACAAGGTTTAATAGTCTTTTTATTTTTTTATCAAAGGCTTTATAGTAACGATCGAGCTGCCCGCACGCACAAAAATCTTCCATTGTTCACCTGCAATTAAAGACTTCTTGGCACAATAACACCTTATATTAGACATTTTCAGTCTTTTTTTTTATTATTATTATTTAATAGGAGGTCTAACAGGCTTTTCCCTTCCCGTCTCTTAAAACTCCTGCCCATCAAAGGTCAAATCTAAAATGAAAATCTCAAGGTGTTAACCATCTAATTCTTCCTACAGAAACCATCACAAATACCCTGGAGAACTTTAAAACACGAGAAATGATTTGGATCGTTGCCATGCACAAGTGAAACGGTTTTGCCCGTGTGATTCCATGACATCCGTCCATCGCATAGAGGGAGCCTGGTCTCCCAGTGGCCAGACAATATCACTTCAGGAGCTCAAGGTCCTTGTTCAAACCATTCCTCTCTATGGAGTAAATTTCAACCAATAAATAGCATTCAGGAGAAACAATGTTTAAACCAACAAGCTTTCCCATGAAGTTTCACCTAGCCCTCACCTTTTCCCATGAACGTGCAGCACCCTGATGTCTCTGTGGTACCTGCCAGAAAACATAAGAGAGTTTTCTTGGAACAATAATGCACTCTCGTTATGTTAACTTATAGTCAGCCCAAGGTTGATCTGAAGGGCCTGAAGATTTGATACAATATTTCAATTTTATGTTATTCTTGACTGGCTGCTTTCTCACCACCAGCTTCCCCGTGGATGAGCAATAAACTACAAAATACCACAAATATAATTACACAAGGAGTCTTATTTTTCCTAGTCCAATTCTTCACTATGTTGGAGACGGACATGGGAACATGGTGTTTCTGGTTCTCCTTGGGTCCATAAGACTCTGAGATCCCCTCTTTTCTTCCCCAGTGCCAGAAAAGTTCCTGCATCAATGTGTGAATTTTTTCATAAGGTGAAGTAAATGTTAAACCAACTTGCATTTTCAGGTTGTTTTCCTTTCTTCTTGTGTAAAAAAGAATTACCAAGGGTGAATGGGACAATATAGAGCAGTGCTGGTTGCCCATGGCCATCCATCAAGTTCAGTGCCACATAAGTAACGAGAAGACCTGCCACGTTTAATGATTAAAAGGGGGAATCGGTAAAAATATTATTATTGCAATTTAAAAATCCCGAAGTACAAGAACAGCACAACAGTCCTCTTTATCTTTTCATTTTGGAAACACAGTACAGTGTTCCAACAGAGAAAGGGAATGGCTTTTAATATTCCATACCTAGTCCATAAGCAAGCATTGCCCACGGGAAGTACCCAGCTCGAAGACTCTTAGTTGCTAACCAATCATACCTGCAAGAGCGATCAATTTTTTTTTAGCATAGAAATCTTGTTGAATGAACTGTCCATGTGATCAGAACTTGCTGACTGAAAAACAAGCTCAAGACCAAAGGTGGAGCAGCATGCGTCATTGTTTTTCCACTCCTCTAAAAAAGCCAAGAGTACAATTTTCTTTTGCTTTATTTCCTTACATGACAGATTCTTAAAACTTTAGAGAGCTAGAACTACTGTTGCAAATGTTCTTATAACAACTTAGAGAGCTAGAGCTAAAGTGAGCATCATAGCTTTGAAATAGAATGGAAGAAGAAAAATATTGCAAGAAGAAAGTACAGTCGCCAATTCTGTGATCCAAATTGGAAAAAGAATTTCATAATCACATAAATATAAAAAATTAACTTAACCTGGAGGAAAACACGAGGAAGGAACACCAGAGAATGCTAGCATATATTGAGTTTACAAGAATAGAAGCAGGTTAAGAATATACTTCCTGCAAATACATGCCAGAGGATCACTGAGTGAAGTGTAAACCTGAGGGAAAATGCTATCAGCAATCCGGGTAAAAGGATGTCACCAAATCCTATGATGCTGTAACCACCCCAAGGATCAAACAAGCGTGGGATCTTTAACAGCATCGGTATTCCATCCTCTCCACTTCTATCACCACGAGCCACCTAAGGAAAAACATACAATCAACCAAGTTATGCTTCAGCAAGCGAATGCATTGATATTCAAAAGTAAAAACTAAAAGTTATGCATGATAAATGGTAAAATTAGCAGGATTACTTACCACAATCATGACGCTTTCATGGAACACCTTCTTAGAAACAAACACCCAAAAGATGTCATACAAGAACGCACAACTGAGAAGAACTGTACCCACCTGATTTACAAAACATATGTAATTCATTTCAGAAGAAAAACCACTGAGTTACCAGAGATATTCATAGTCCTCAAATCTGCTCTATCTAAATTGATGCCAAGTGATACTAAACCTGGTAAAACTAGACCACGAGCACAGTTGATCAAATAAATGGATTGCATCTTTGTATGGAATTAAAGGAAATTTGAATGATACTATCACAAATGCAACCAAAATAAATTCTGTGACTTGACAGAAGAAATCATGTGAGCATGTGCAGAGCAACACTGAAACAAAGAAAAAAAGGGTCAATGCTAGAGCTCTTTGACTTAAAAAACAGCCAATGATTGCCTATTTAGAAAGGAAATCCACTGGACACATACTAGGTCCAAGAGCAATTAAGAAAGGAAAAAACTGATGAGTCGGATTAAAGAAAGAATCTAAGGAGCAGTCTGCAGGCCCGTTACTTGGTGCGATGGCAAAAATTTTGAACTTGCAATCACAAGGAACAATTCTTCCTCACATCCACCTTGGTGGGACCATAACCATTGCAATAACTTCTACTTATTTGCCTGTCTATCTAAGAACATCACCTTGAGATTAGGCACATGGACAATTTGCAGAACGGTGATTATCAGTGCAATTCCCTGATTTAAGAACAAATAAATGAGAAGGATTATTAGCTAAATTGCCCCATCAGTCTTGTCTAACAACTTCCCAAAAAAAGATATATATATATAAGAGAGATGGTAAAAGGCTATAATGTATGCTTCATAATATTCATTTCATTTTGGAGTCAATAATCATTAGTGTTGGAATGAAAAATATAGCAGATGGAACAACCAAAACAGAAATCAGAGAGATGATGTTCTATCATCTTGATAACTGGAAATTAAAAGTTGCAGAAACATCAACCAATAAGGAAAAAAAGAAGTGAAGGTATCCTTACCAGTATATCTTGACCTATCCAGGCAAAGGAAACAGTGCGATACACAGCCCAAACAACTGCAAATGCTATGCAGAATGGAGTAACAGCCAAAGTTAGGTATGAGAGAGGTCCAAAGAATGGCACCTTAATGTATGATTCTCCAGCATGCTTGAACCACCTGTACAATTATTGTAACTTTAGTTCTTGACCACTGAACTGGCAGAAAATACTCAAGTGATAACAAGCATCCATGGGGTAACCAGCTTCATAAAAACTCCCAGGCAGAACCTTCAAATACATAATAGCTGCATTTGATACATTAACACTTGTTGCACTGAATTGGAATCACAAGATGAGTTAATGAACTTTCCTCAGGAGGAGCGTGCAATTTTCACTACCATACTACTTTCATGGCAACTTACTGACGAATGGGAACTTTAACCAAAGTTCCCCAAATCAAAGATAAAAGAATCATTATGAACAACTCAAACATGGAATGTGGCTAGCAAGGAGTTAAAAGCAGAAATCTCAGTAAAGTTAAGTCACATATCAATAAGAGATTGATTAATATACCTTGACAACAAAGCGACCAGGCAAGTTTGCAATCCCTGCAGATGCATAAAACTACATAGTTAAAATTGATCCAAGCAAACAGAAAGGGGAAATGATGGAAAACATAACAATCAGGATGTTCATGTTTCAAATAGTTTGATCGCAGTTTGCATAACAATCACTACTTGTAACATGTGCATAAATGCTTAAGTATTTGCTCCCGGCACCACATTCCATCATGATTTCATTGTGAAACAGGAAAAGTCATACCTCCACACCACCTATGCAGAAGAGGACCACCAAAAGCTCTATGAACCAATATGACATGAGTTTGTAAAGTATGACCAAGAAGCATGAAGCAATGACAACAAACAGAACAGCCGACGTTGTATTAATGTCTACAACAGTACTAAAACCCACAGCCTTTTCATTTGGAATTTCATCCACAGCATCCTACATGAAGATGACGGTCATGAATCAGAGTGTATATAAAAGTTGTAATGATAAGAATACCACTTCCGGAAAGAAAGCACTAATTGATGCTATTTTGCAAATATTGTCAAAAGATCACCTTCAATAGCTTGTCTTGTTCAATAGCTGCTTCTCTGGCACTCCATGCAGACCAATAAGAGGCGCACAAGATGGTACCGACTGCCATCAACCACAAAAAGACTTCAGCAATATCAACTAATGGTCGCCTTGGAGAGTAAAGCTGCACAGACACTGCAAACAGGGAAATATTTTTAAACAACTCTCCCACAAGAAGGAAACTACCCGATAAATGTATGCAGTACATCAAAGCAGCAACTTGTCATCGCCTAAACAAATGGACAATCATCATCTTCAGAAAAATGTAAAATCCAAATGCAGGCAAGGTCAAGTTAACAAATGGATTTGCATGTTATCTCACAACATGTGAAATATGGAAGAGCTTACCAGATGAATTAGTTAGCAGCATTTTTTCCAAGCTTGAACCTGCATCTTGTGGAAGCATAACAGCAGGTATGTGTATATCCAGATCAGTTTCATCTGGCTCACAGACCATCTTGTAAAGTTCTGCAGAAAAGGGAAACAAGTTCCATGCAAGATAAGACAAAGTGGTAGAAATTGAGAGTAAAGTACACTATATAGGTTGTTTGCCCAAGTTAGCATTTGTGTAAGCAAGATGAAGATAAATTCAAGATCAGTTATTCATCCATGTCCACAAAGATTAAAAGAATGATGTGGTTAAAGAAAGATTTCAAGGAAGAATTTCAATGGTGAGTTCAAGGAAGGAGTTCAAGAATTTCTACATGCAATCCTAACATACCTCTTAAAAATGGCAGATTTATAGGACATTGGGCATTAACAAAACAAAATATTTGTAAAACAGGTGTGGCTAAAATGAAAAGGTGCAGATGGAGAAGGGAATGGGCAGAGTAATGGAAAAGGATTCATATGCCCAGCCCAAGCCAGTTAGCATCAAGAATTAGTTAGGTTTAATTTTAATTGAGTTGACGAGTTTAATGCGAGGTAGCACAGCAAGACCATTATCGTTGCTTACTAAGATCTCACATTGAGATCTCTACTGATTACTAAACACATCAAATGTAGCAGCAGATATGCTGGTTACCTTTTTGGTTATTTATAATGAGCAAGGCTGAAGCACCAGCAGCCTCAGCATTATTTGCTTTGGTAGTGAACTTGCAATGACCTCGGTGAACCATAATGACATCTCCATCAAGCTAACAAATTGAAGAACATCAACTTCAGTAAATGTCCAAAACATATAACTGAAGTACACAGCTATGTGCAAATATCTAGAGCATATATAGTGTCCTGAAGGAAAAACCTTATGCTTAGGTGCACTACAACAATCTAGAGGGTCTGAAAGTGTGAGGCGAATTTGGTTTGCATTTTTCTCTTTTGACACAATGGTAGTGCCAAATCTAGCACCCACACCAACAAATTCAGCATCCTCAACTCCATCGACCCAAGTTTGAACTTTTACCTAACAAAAACCATCCACAAAGTTAGCAGATAAATATTATGAACACAATCTGAGTCCAGAGCAGACTAAAGTACAATTTCCAAGCAAGAAAGAAGACAGACCCCATAAAATCTGGTGAATGTAACTTTCCTATAAAACCAGATAAGAAGTGGTAGGCTTCAAAGGTATGCACTAAATCAAAGCAAGCGTGGCACTGACAACATTAAATGTCTTTCCCAATCAAAGCGCATAATTTATGCAGTTATGCATATTTGATATTAACCCAAGAAACCCAAAAGAGAACCAGAAAGATAGAAATGGACCCGCACTAAATTATGGTCATAAGAAGTAAAGAAACCATCTTCAAAACTACCTCCTATAAAAGTTTCTAAAACATGGAAACCTAATTCAACCCAACAAGGCAAATCAGCACCAAATCCAAATACACAGAACCAAAACCTAAACAAGATCACAGATTTAGAAACTCCAACTTTTGATGGATCACATTACTAGCTCCAAATCGCACAAAATTGTAAAACAGATACAAGAAAAAAGGGGCATTAAAACATACAATCAAGTTGAAAAACTCTTAAAACAACCATTCATACAATTTGAAGCTACAACAAGACCATAAAATACACACACAAAATACAAAAATCCAAGAAACCATCAGAGAAAATACTCAAAATCCAGTTGAGAAACCATCAAAACAAAAAAAACTGGGTCGATGTAAAAAAAACCAGCACTTAGAAGTTACCAAAACGAAGTCATTTTCGCAGCCTGGCTTTTTTGGGGCTAAATTATCATCATGAACTATATCTCCTGCGGTAACTGAAGATGGGTAACACACCAGTGAAATCACAGCTGTGACAGTGATTACAAGGCACAGTTTTTGCAAATCCATGGATTGTTTTTAAGAAACCTTTCTTAGTGTTCTCTTTTCTTCTCTCTGCTACATCAATAAAACTTTGGAGCAAGAGAGAGTGAGCGAGGGGGCGAGAAACAGAAGCTTTTGTCTTGTCTTGTTCTGTTCTGTTCTGTTCTGTTTACGTAAGAATTTTTTTAATAAAATAAGAGTAGCGGTGACCGGTGAGGTATTGTCACTGGACAGTGACAAAATTATGATCAACATTCAACAGTCATTATTTAAGGAAAAAAAACACAATAATTATTAACGTCATGAGCTAGTTGCTAACGGGGTTTAAATAGTATTTTATAAAAAATTTATTATTTTTATTTAAAATTTATTTTTATATTTTTAAATAATTTTAATACGTTGATATTAAAAATAATTTTTTAAAAAATATTATTATGACATATTTTTAATAAAAAATACTTTAAAAAAACTATTATTATATATTCCTTAATCATTGAAAAATAATTAAAATAAATAATGATTCACAGATTGAAAATTATTTATATATTTAGTGAATATCTTTCATATATTTAAGTAATCAATGTGTTTTTCTTTTTTTTTTTCATTTTTGATTTAAAAATGTATTTGCTAATGCGGTTTAAAATGAATTTATTTTTATTTAAAATTAATTTGTTATATTTTTTATTTAAATATTTTAAAAAATTAAAATAAGAGAATTTCATGGATATATTAAAAACATCCAACTGAAAATTTTTATTATTATTATATAGAAAAAATTAAGAAACATGTGATAAAAAAAAATTATTAGGATCACTATATGTTTTAAAGGGATATTATTGATATTTTTCTAATCTTATAGTTAATGTTGAATTCAATGACATAAATTAGGTGAGAGAAAAATAATTAGTTTTTAAGTTGCTGATATTTTAATTTATTATATGCTAAATGGCATCCGTTCAATTTGAATGATAGAATACATGGAAATATTATTGAAGATGAGGTCTATATGTCTTATAAAAAAATTATTTAAAATTTTGAATCATAACATGTTTTTTTTTAAAAAAAAATCATATAAATAATTTATAATTAAATTACTTAAGATCACTATATGTGTGCAAAGCAAACACTTGAAGTATCCTTTTGAAGAACAAAAATGGTATGAATGGAATTGGGTAAGATATAAGCTGAAAAACTTGAAGTTGTATGAGAAGTTTAATAAATTTAAACATGAACTTCAATATCCACATAAATTTATCAAGAATAATAAAGTAAGACAGAATTATCATAGTCATAAATTAATATAAATCTAGATCCACCCACCTATAAAAGTAAATAATTGGCAAAGACCTAGTGGTAAGAGTTTAGGATCAAAAAGTTTGGTTCCCTTGCGGTCTCAGGTTCGAGCTCTGTGGTTACTAATATGATAGCTACTTGAGACTTACATGGTCTTTAACTTCAGGGCTCGTGAGATTAGTCGAGGTGCGCGCAAACTGACCCGGACACCCATATTAATAAAAAAAAACTTGGCAAAGTAAAGAAAGAAAAAGGGAAGATATTATATTAGTTTTCAATATGTTTTAAGGCTTACATGATCGTTAACTTCAGGGCTTGTGAAATTAATTGAGATGCATATAAGCTGATCCGGATACCCACGTTAATAAAAAATTTTTGACAAAGTAAAGAAAGAAAAGGGGAAGATATTATATTAGTTTTCAACATGTTTTATAGTGAAAGCTTGATAATTGCATCATCAAATCACAATTAATGATAGTAAGCATGGAACTTTAACATATTAAAAGTTAAAACAACATTGATGCTAAATATGGCTACAACTTTGTTTAATATCAATTAAAGTTTATGTCATTGCAGTGAAAAGTGCACTACTCAGACAAATAAACCTTTTTCCACACTAACTGATCAAAGAAAATCATATGATGAGCCTATAAAAAATTTATGCAAGGCCTCAAAACATTTCAAGCTTGTTTTTTTAGTCCAATACACAGGATAATAAATTCACATAACTGCTTGTTAGATCAAATGATATATGATAAACAATCGGAGACATCGAAGTTATCAAGTTATCGATCTCTTATGCATGCCAATGGGAACTTGAATATTCTTAATTATAAAAAATATAAAAAGTTGCTTATTGAAATAATTATATATGTCAAAGGATTTAAATCACATTTTCATTAAGTATCTTAAAACTTTTAGACCCTGTTTGTTTTTTTGTTTCAAAAGTGTTTTTAAAAAATTTTAATTTTTTTCTTTACTTTAAATTAATTTTTTTTTGTGTTTTCAGATTATTTTGATATGCTGATATCAAAAATAATTTTTTAAAAAAATATTATTTTAATACATTTCTAAATGAAAATTACTTTGAAAAGCAACTGCTACCATATTCTCAAACACCTTTTACAAAACAAATGCATTCATTATATATTGTCAAAGTTAACAAAGCTAAAAGAGTCATAATTGTAAACAATACATTTAATACTAGGTCATCAACCAAAAGTTTAATTAATAATTCTAGGATTCCTATCTTTTGATTAGCCATATAGAATTAGTATTTTCAAATAAGAATTCAGTATTTTTAAAAATAAAATTTGATAAATAAAATAGCTAATTTGGATCATCATAATCAAGTCTCTAAGAAGAAACCAACCCAAAGCTTTCTTGAATTATAATGGATGCCTAATTATGGCTACAAACCATTTTAATTTTAAGAAATTTCAATTTTGAGTCTTTTCCCACTTCCAACCAAAATATTTTAGTTTAGTATATATATAAACTAGTAATAAAAATCTAGCATTTTAGAATCATATTCTCAACTAATTTAACAAAGTTTGAATACAAACTTTATCCAATTTCAACTAAAAATTGCATTGCTCCTGATGTTGAACCATCAACAACTTTCTTTTCCATCTTCAAATCATTAATTGCCTTTTTTTTAATCCCCTATGACCTAAAATTCTTAGGCATTCATTATCTACTCATTGACTTAACCCTCTAAGTTTGTGTACCTGTATAAACATAGATAAAAGCCTGTATTAGCACAAAAACATTATTTAAGCTCAATCTATTATGCTAAAGAACTAGTTTAATCCAAAAATTTAAGATGTCGAGTGAGGTCTCACAAATGATTTTATATTATTCTCTAACATGCCACCTCAAATAAAAATTCTTGAAACCTATGAAACTCACCTCAAGTCAATTCTTTATTCTTCAATTCACAACAACCACCTCTTCTTCTTTATCCCTTCTTCTGCATCTCTTATAATCTCCGTTGATCCATTTTTCTTTCTTTTTTTCTCCTTGTTAATTGAAATAATAAGAAAAAGATACCAAACTCTTTTTACATATATCCCTTTCACTCATGCGCCCCTCTCTTTTTCTTGAATCTTATTAATTTTCTCTTCTTTCCGGTAAGGTAAATGATTAAGAAAAGGACAAGGTCTGTATATATGACAAGCAACAATTTGTGTTTGAAGATTACAACCTCTTCAATAATAGAAAACTAAAGATTGTATCACCACCAAGATGAACTTAGACAATTATGATGAACTTACATACACAAGAGAGCATATACAAAATGTATGAAGCATTGTAACACAAGACAATGATATTGTATGCAAAGTCCTCTTAATAATATTCTATTGATCTACTCAAGTGTTGTACCATGACTTAAAGCATGGATCGTCTTTAACTTTTATGATCTTAGCGCCAAACTCACCTCTCGTTTCAATACAAGCATATGAGCTAAAAAAAAGGCATCATTAAGCTCTTTGTCATCACACAACGAGAGTATAAGAGTACTGAAGCATATCTTCAAATGATCTAATAAGAAAATACTTAAGTCTACTTGAACCCATTGAGAATGAAGTCCTGAGTTGTGAGGTCTAAACTAATCTTCATGAGAACAACTGTACATTTTTCCTGGTTGAAATCTTCTCAATGTGAAACAAGCGATGGAAAACCATATTTGAATAGAATAATCAAGCGTGAACAAACATGAACACCCTTGTTTTTTTCCATTAAATGTAAGGATGTTTTGTCACGTCTACAATAAAATTTCCATTTCTCTAAATGAATTCTCCATGTCTCCCAATGAGTCTTTATGTCTCTAATAAAATATCTACAATGAGATCTTTATGTCTCTATTGAAATCTCTATGTCTCCAATAAAATATTCACGGTGAGATCTCCATATCTCCAATGAAAGTCTTTATATTTTCAAATAATGTCTCCTTACATAAAGCTTTAACATTGCTTTTATTATTGTAAAGCATTCTCCACTTTCTAAGTAATAATGTTCTTTTTTTCTAAGAGAAATAAGCAAATTAATTAAACTCATATCTCTCTTGCAATCCCATTAATAAAAACCACGACAAGTAACTTGACATGTATAAGATAATAAGTGTTTTCTTTTCCTCTTACTTCTACTGATTAACTCTTTTAAACATGAATGATTAGAAGACTTGTAGGGCAAATGGTTTTGCAAATGGTTGTGCAAAAAAAGTAATCTTAGTCATTCATACCTTTTGTAGCCATTTAGGCCAAGTCTAAATGGCCTCCCCCTTGCTTCATCTTCACCAAACCACAAATGGGCTTTATGCAAAGCTTTTAGGCCTTGATTCAGTACCCTTGTCACACATGCACGTCAATGTATTTTCTAGTTCCAAGATGTAGAATAATGTTGCACACCATCTAGTAGCGCACACCAAGTTTTCTATGTAGAGTATATGCACGTTATTTCTTTATAATAGTTATTTCATGTCCATATGTTGCCTTAAAGGGCATGGTTAATCATCAATCCTTCCACCAATGGTATAACAAGGTACCATAACCAATGACGAACACTAACCTCTCCATTAATAGTATAATAACCAACAACTCACCACAAGGTACTTGTGACATCATTCTCCACTCTCCATGAGGTAAATTGATGTAACAAAAATTTATAAATACATCATGTCATTAAATAAACATTTAAGTAATTCACGTTCAAGTTTCTTCACATCAGTTCATTCAACAATCACACATCCCTACATTTTTATTCTTCTTTTCTTTTCTATACAATATTATATTTACAAGCTTAAACAATGAAGTGTCCCATGTTACGATAAAGAACTTGTGTTTGTAGTTTCAAGCCCAAACACACAGATAGTTGAAAAGCCTAATCCAAATCTAAAGTTTTCATGATTATCAGAAGTAGTCATCAAATTTTGTATACGATGGTCTAATGAGGGGTTATTTTAAGATATAGAAGAACACAAGTGGGCATTCAGCAAAATATCTCACTCCTGATTAAACCTTGCCTCAAAAGATTTCGACATGGAACGCTGAAATCAGACACTGTGTGCTGTTAGTTGTTCGACCAAGCATGTGCCATTGACAATGATCCTCTCTGAGCCTACAACCTCAGTCCTCAAGATAAAAACCTAGGAAACGGTAGAAATTAATCCAATGACGAAAAAAATGCATGGTTTACAAATAACAGTGACACGCGTAATGTTCCAGTTCTTGAAACTGGTCGTGCAAATCACGTCAGTTCTTGGATTCACAAGAGTCCATTTTACTTTTTGAAAAATGATTCTACCTCTTCCTCCTACTCACGCCAAATATTGAAAAAATAATTGAGAGGCAAGATGGGCCAGCAGAGGAAAGGGAATATTTGGTGCGGTGGCCGGTCGGATGTGAAAGATTGGGAAATTTACCGACCACTTGACCACGATGGTTTATCAAATATCTTCACTTATTGATCAATCATGAAATATAACTAAATTCCCGTGCATTTTTCATTACCACATAAAATAATTTCTGAGGCCACCGGAATTAACAGTTTGAAATTGAATATGACTTTTCTCACTTTTCTGATGTTTAATATAAATTTGATTATATATATATATAGTCTAAAGTTTACGACCGTCTGGATGAACTAAAAAAATAGCAATTACTAATTAATCTTGAATCTTCGAACTTGAACCGATTCATTTGGCGACTTTAGGTGATTAGCAACATTGACGATAAACTTATTGCTTACTGAACCAAAGTAAAGGCAGAACATCAAAATATATGGTCCATATCTTGTCAGATAACTGTAGATTTTGCTTAGTGGAGGAGAATAAAGAATTTGCAGATTTTCAAGCTTCAAAAGAAACATACACCATCCTGCACTTATTCCCTTCACATTCAACAGCATAAACAAATAAAAATAAAAAAAGTTGTAGTTTATTGCTGAACAAAATTGACACCAATCGATCAAATCCAAATGAAAAGGAGATAAATATTCCTGTTGATTATGAAGAAATCACTTCTGACATCGCTGCAGCCTTTTTTGAGAGGTAAAAGTGAAGGAATCAATCTCAAATCTTTCATTTTCTTGCATAGTGAGTGCACTTGAGGCATTGAAACTTCAGATAACCCATCATGGGAAAAGCAGATACCAAGTTAATTGAAAGAGCATCCCTTATCTCACTTGTGCCAATGTTAAATTACAATATCTATCAAGACGTGTACACACTCCACACGCCACTTTCCTAGTATATTGCCAGGTGAAGGGTCTGTGAAAGTATCAAAATTGCTCTCTCTTACAACTGTTAAACATTGAAGCTAGGCAAAAACAATAAAGAGATGTTTAGGATCTTGGGGCCCATAGTTGAGTACAATTTTCGTTCCTGCTCAGTATTCGCCTCGAATGAAAAACTATTTTGGGAATTGATAACCATCTTGATATGCCATTAGTCTACCATCTACTTTGTAACTAGAATGGTTGAGAAAGTTGCTGGCTGTAAACTGTTCTGAGAAAGAGTAGCTCCCCCCTGGAAGCCTCGTGGCTCCTCCTCTCATGCTTAGGCTTGGCATGCTGCTTTCTCGAGCTAGATTTTCCAAGCTGACTTGGGTTGGAATACTAAAATTACTATTTACGGCCTGAAGAAATGGATCTGGGAGTCCATTTCCAAAAATTGATGACGTGCTATTTTGGTTGAAGTAACTGATGCCTCTGGAACTCACTTGAGCAAAGTTTCTACTTCTTTCCTCTGGCTGCATGTCCTGAAAGTATCCATGAAGACTGCTTGAACCTAGTAACAGATTCGGTCTTTCTGAACTCAAGCCTATTTGATTCCCAGCAAGTCTTGGTTGAATAGAGTTCAATGAAGATGTATCAAACCTATGGTTTGCTACATGAGGCTTTGTTAACACAGTAGGCAGTGTTAAGTACATTGACGAAGCTACCTGGTTGGAGTTAGCTGGAAACATTGGTTGGACAGATAATGGCAGCCTTTCTCCTTTGTCCCTCTCAGTTGATGTCAAGGATCCAATCACTTGGGCACAATCAGATTGATGTTCAGGTACTTGATGGTGACGATTAGAATCACTAGTCTTTCTGCCTTTTGCAGACCTCTCTGAAGATTTATTGTTGCTTTGAGCTCTTATGCCCAACACAATGCTATTTAGCTGCTGCACTTGCACATTCTGATCCGAAGAACTAGGTTTAGAATTCAACTTGGCAGATAATGCCATTCTTTCTTCTCTGTCCTTCTCAGTTCTTGATGAGGGTACATTTGCTCGGCTATAACCAGCTTGACTGTCCAATGATAGACTGCAATTACTAAAATCAGCTGATTTATTGGTTTCACCAAACCTCTCTGTAGATTCATCATTGCAGTCTTGAGCCCCTTTGAAAGATTTGAAGGCATTTCGATTCTGCAGGAAAATGGTCTCCTGATGATGCACTTCAGTGTTCTCGAAATTGATTAGGTTCTGCCTGTGGACGTTCTCCTCAAACTCTTTATGGGCCTGCAGTTGGCCATACCCCTGAATGTTGTTTTGATGTTGTGCCGGTATGTTCTTCTCGAAGATGTTTCGGTGCTGAACTTCCGCATTCTCCTCAAAGTTGGTTTGGTTCTGCAATTGAACTTTCTCTCCTCTGAAGCTGCGTTCTCTTGTTTCCAGCTCAGAAACTGTCTCCTCTGCCACCAATTTCTGCATTTCTTCCCTCATCCACTTCAACAAATTCTCTCTTGAAACTTTAAGATCCTCCAATAAGAAGTTCATGTATTTCTTAAGATCATAAAATACAGCCTGCTCATCAGTAATAGTTTTACTCTTCTTACGGCGGACTCCTTTACGAGGGCCCTTCTTTATCTCATTAGGAGCTGAATCATCCCTTTTACTCTTCCTCCTCCTCCGGCCATTTTCAGCTTTCCCAGATTTCATTTGGTCCGAAATACCAGGATCACAGTTCCCATTCTGGTGCAGTTTACTAGCCTCGCTAGTTTCCTCATTGTCAACTGAAATGAAGCTGGAGATCAGTTTGTATGTTTTGAGAGCTGGCTCGCCACTTGGTTTTGAATCATTGCTAGAAGAATCGGAATCATTGTCTTTCCTGCTAAACTCCCAGCGTTGATGCAGTTTCAGTTGCTCTGCCATTTTAGAGTTGGCGGACATCATGAACTCACTAACTCTGGATCATCACATAAATTGAAGATGTTGAATTGTCAATGTTATTTTTTCCATCGCCTGGGGAATCACAGCACCGATTCCTTCCCACATATCAACATTCCATGATCTTCTGAAGTGAATAAGCTGGTAGGCAATCAGACTACCAAACTTCGACCGCAACTCATTAAGCAGGAACCTGATTGCATAGAGAATACTTCAAAGTGAAAACGAGTCTATCAAACATGGTGTTCTAAATATGAAATATTTGCCTTCTTTCATCATTTTAATTTCATAACAAAGAATAATCAATAACCAATTTTAATGAATTCACTGACTTCATGGATTCTCTGTACTTGTGAAATTATGCAACAGGTGATGCTATGAAGAGGTAAAAACTAACTATCAGGCTGAATATCTACAGCAATACAAACCCGCATATAAAAGAAAGAGCACCATCTTGATCTTAAAAAATTAAGTACTTAAAAGTTTCAAAATCCTCCCCTCACTAAGGCATGAGATGTAAACCAGCAGAAAAGCAATCCAATTTCTGAACCTTATATACCTTTCAATGAGGCAATAAAGTCAAACAAGGCACGAACTAGCATACCAAACTGCTACTTTATAATATCCATAATCAGGAAAAACTGCAAAATGATGCTTTAAACAGTTTAAAAAGAAAAGAATAGAATGGCACCAAAAAACTTGTGAACAGACACTAATCAACTCATAGGATAACTACTATCTTGTATGTTGATCTCATAAACCCAGAAACCAGAACAATTCAAAAAAGGGCCTCAAGCAATTCCGAAATCCAAATATAATGTACATAAAATCCACAGGAAAGAAAACTGGATTCAATCATTATCTTTTTCATGATATTGCATACGAATAAAAAAACCGGAAATTATCATAACAAGTGAAAAGGGAACATTAACAAATGAAGAGAAGATCAGAATAACAACACCAAAGCACAAAGTACTGAGCTTTTGAAAGATGGACATCAACTCACCATGTAAGAAGTCAAGAAGATGCTTCCTCTCTCTCTATCAAACATCTACCTCTAAGTCCCATTTCTTTTAGAAGAGCTGTTTTCACCGTGGGTTTATATCTCCACTCTCTCCCTTTAAAAGGCAAGAAAAGATATGTTTTGTTTCCATCTCTGCAGTGTGAATGTGTTTGCTGTTTATGGAAGTGAGTCTGTGAGCTGGGTGGGAAGTGGCAGAAAGAGTTATGGGTGGCAATTAACCTTTTTTTGTTAATACTGGCTGGTCATTGTGGCAGATAGACATCAAAGCTTACTCAGTGCTTTTATTTATTTTTATTTTATTTTTTTGTAACTCCAAAAAGAATGTTCTTTAGCATTTTAAAGATTTTGTCACTGGATTTGAGATAAGCCCATTTATAATTCTTATCTATTTTCACCGAACACCTGCCTTTCTTGTTGAGACAATTTGTCTTTCCATGTAAACTGGCTTCCTGTCTTCAAGTCTTTTAACTTCCATGCGCAAAGGACTTTTGTCTCGCGTTCAAGTTACAGCTGTAAGGATTAATGGGTTTTATGTATGCATTCAATATTTAGATAATCTGGCAATTCTAGAAAAACCCATTTATTGTTTTTACTATTGGTGCAATCATGTCATAAATGTTTTTTTGTGGGCAAATTTAGAAATGGTGTTCTTTGGATGGCATGTTGAATCAAATATGGCTTCTGAGCAATGTAGCTCTAATGTGCTTCTCCTTTCCTTTTCTTCAAGATGGAACAGACAAGAGGTCTAGTTTGAAAATACAGTTTCAGTATATAAATAGAATTGAAAGGAGTAGTATCAAAAACAGAGAATCACCGAACGCATTTGCACCAAGGCATTAACTTTACATCAATGCTACTGGAAACTGTAAGAGATGTGGAAGAAAGGAAAGAAACCTCGTGTTTACTGCAGAGAAACAGCAAAATTATTCCATCATTTTGACTTGGGATACACCTAAAGCTGTGTAGACTGTAGAGTTGAAGTTATCCTGCATCGGCAAGTCACATTTTTTTTTTTTATTAAAAGAGAGAGAGAGAGAGAGAGAGGATGACAAATGATAAGGGCGGTGATGAAAATCAAATTTCTTTTTTATCCACAGGGATACCTCAGCCAATTAAACTTGGAATTTCCAGCTTTGGGTCTAGTTTTAAGATTTATAAGCAGATTATCAGTTCAGGAATCTGAGGGTAAGACCTTTCTTTCCCCTTCTTTTCTTCTTGACTTTGCCTTGCTTGAACAACAGATTATCAAACCCAATTAGCAAAATGAAATCATTGGAATTTCCATACAGGGCACACTTAGTGTGATCAATGTTCTGAGACAATGATGATTGATGCGTACTAATTATATTCCTTGATGCTGCTTTAGCAAATAGTCCACCATAAGAAAAAGAAAAAAAAGGCACTGGTTATTAACCAGAACTCAAACCTTATCAAATTACAACGTGGCAGGACCATCTACACACTATCTCGTTGTTGAAAAATTGTAAATAAAGACATCAAAGATTAACAACGATCAAATTATTAAAGACAGTCGAAAAGTGTAAGGCCTTGTTCTGTCAGGATCATCATGGTGGGAAGACACATCACATGCACTGTACCCTCATCAACCTTCGGGCATAGATTCTGATTATTAAGCAAAGGTACAACTTAAGCATTTGCTAGTTTTCTGACAGCATTGTATTATTGATGATAACTAAACTTATTAAAGGGTTTTTAGGGTACTGACGTGAAGTGAAATGAAATGAAATGAAATGCCCGGGGATAGCCAAGAAGGACCTCATTGTTTCTCTCGAGCAAATACGATGGGTCTACCATTGAATCTAGTAGCTCCTCGCTTTTCATTCTGCTTCAACAGGAGAGCAAACGGACGAAGGTTGTAAAAAAAAAATTCACATAAAATTAAATTGTAAAATTATAAAGTTATAAGCAAACTTTTTAACTAATTATATAGATAATTTCAACTAAATAATAAATAACTTTGTAATGCAATTGATGAACTTTCGCACTATCAATAACATCAAGTAAATAAAAATTTGATCTTTTTATTACTCTATAAATAATATCAAGCAAATAAAAAGTTTGATAAACCATGATTTTCCTTTTTAGTTGTCCAATCATCATCATTGTAATTCAATTTATTGCACATTACAAACACCAACACCGAGTCATTTATTTTTTTTAATTGGAGCTTAGATTTTTTATTATTATTATTTAAATGATGTTTGCACTACTCAATTCCTTGAAGGATAAGGTAGGTGATTTCATCTTGAATACTACACATATTTCTTTCTTCTCTGTATAGACGACTGCAAAAACCATCCATTGAGATGAAGAGTCATATTAGCCATTGGCACGACTTTAGTTTTTATGTGAAGAGCGAGGAGAAGCTCAAGAAGATTTGCAGTGCTGACACGTACAAGTGAAGAGGAGATCGAGGATCCTGTTTGCAAAGGATGCCCTCAAATCATTCATGGCTCGGCTTGTGCCTGTCAATCAGGTTGCGATTTTTGGCTACATATATCATGCTTTGAATCGCCCACTGAGTTGGTGCTTCCTCTTCACTTGCTCAATCACCCACTCAGCCTTGATTTTAAAGATAGTTACGAGTATTTCATTTGCTCTGAATGTAGAGATTTAAGCAACAACTTTTCCTTCCACTGCAATTTATGTGAGCTCAAACTTGATGTCAGATGTGCATCCATCATCGATGGTATCAAAGTTCAAAGACCAGAAAGAAGCAAGATAGAAATTGGGATTTACTATTTCAGTGATCCCCATGAATTGATCTACTTCAACACGAGGGACATCCTTACTCAAAACTAGTAAAATCAGTGCAAAATCAAGAGTTTGCATGATTTTACCGAGTTTACCAAGTTGAGTCCGACCAATTTTGCATGCTAAATACAAATTGACTCGTAAAATAGTTAACTTGTGATTTTAACAATCTTGAAACGGACCATTGAAGCACAAAAACCAATTTGGTATACTGAAAAGAACATCGAAGGATTCCTCACACTTGGCATACAGTCAGTAGTCCATGTCCATGCAGTTCTGCAATATGCTTGCAAATGTGTACCTCTGGTACTTCACAGGATCAGAATTTTCATATTCCCACCCTATATGTTTACACCAGACTTTAGACTGCACAAAGACCTGAAAAAACCAACGGGGCAAAAAAATAGCTTTTACAAACTCATTTTAAGGGATTGCAAGTGCAGATCTTACCGGTTACCATACCCTTTCTGAAGCTTTCATCGAGGATTGCACCGTGAAGATCTTTCCAGCCACGAAGCATTCTCTTCCTTTTGATAACTACCGTTGGGAATTGAATAGATTCTACTTTTATACAAGAGAAAACCCAAAACTATTGTTCTCTTCGTTGCATTGGATAGGTTCAGTATCGACCAATTCCTCTCTGACACTAAATCAATGGCTTCCTGGTAACCTGCTGCAGCAGAGGCACGAAAAAAAAAAGCATGAGATATATGCAAAAAGTTCATGTCTTTTTGTACGCATCAAGTTCTGGATCCATCGCATGTGATGATCAATAAACAAGAGACAAAGAGAAACTATCTTTTTATTCTGTTTTCGTTGTTACTCTGCACAAGTCACTATCGATATGAGAGTTTGAGATCCTAGTTCTTTGAAATAATCCATCTGATGACAAGCACTGAATCAGAAAAGATTTTAGAAGATGTAAGCTGGAATCAGATTCCCAAATGAAAACCCCAATATAGGCATGAGAGGAAGAAGATGCTGAACCATAAAACTAAATTTCTGTACGCATTACCACGGTACTTCCATGTCCTAGTAATCCAACAAAGTATGAGCTTACTATAAACAGGTTAGACAAATTTCACAATTGATCCTTGATAATATGAGAACAATCAAGACCGGGCTGCATTTTGATTACTATTTTGATAACAGTGAATTAAATTACCTCCATGGGAATTCACTTGTGTCTATCCCAGCTTGGTGAAGCTCGTCAACGTACTGCTACGCTTCCCTGCACTCTTCCCAGTCGTCAAAAGAATTCTTTTTTGTCACCTTCAATCTGATATGTTTCATGGCCTTTACCAGCAACCACCTGCAGTTTAGAGTATTCAAGAGACAAAATATACATAAAATGACACTCGGAATAATTTCAAGGGAACAATTCAGTTTTCCTTGAAAATATTGAACCATCTGTCTATAATCTTCAAAAGCAGGAGCAGCACAATGGGCATAAACCATATCGCCTTCTTCACCCAAGGCAACAGCACAACGCACAGCTACTCACCTAATATCATGCAAAAACAGATGATGGCCATTGAAAAAGGAGGGTAGTAATCATTCTCCCCATGTTTCAAATACCCATGCATTGACCATCCTACACCAGCCAACATGTCATCCAAGATGTCCACTGATAAAGATGAAATGAGTTAGCTGTAACTTTTTCAAACAAGGCATTTCAGCTACGCAGTACAGTTCAACACGCATACATGGATCTTCACCCCTTGGATTGTCAGATGTCAGAATTGTCACATCACTTTTATCTGTTGCAATTTTTTGTCATTATTGGTCTCCTGCCTCTGTCTCTCTCGCCACCACAACCAATAGCTTCACAAAAAGTACGAAGTTGGTCAGGAGAACAAATACTTACATTTCTTCAAGAAACTCATCCTTGCCCCAGCCATCACAATGACAAAAATTGGCAACTTCACCAAAGTGAATTGGCGGTTTTCTCTTCCAGCAACAATCAGAACATAATTCTTACTTGTCAAATGAAGAAGAAAATAACAAGATAACCATAAACCAGTCAGTACTAACAGGCTAATGTACATAAATGAAGCTTCCAAATTCCAATAAACGTTTTGAATTCTCGGGATTATGTTTGTCTTCAGCAGTTTTGATCCTATGGACTTGCTTATCTCTAAGGCTAGCTATTTTGATTCTTCATTTATTCATCTTATTCATAACTTCTCCAAATTTAATGTTCACCGTCTCTAATTATTGTTACATAGCCAAATAATCACATTCCAGATTATTTTTATTTTTTAATAATTATTTTTAATTAATATTATTAAGATTTAAAATTCATATTAGAAACAACAAAATATATATTTATAAACTTTCTCATGTGTTTACACTCAATAGATATTACTCTTTTCAGGTTTCACTTAAATTTTTTTGCTTTCCAAGATAATATGATTATTTTTTTTACTTTTACCTCTCAATCTTAAATTTTCAATTCTTTAAGGAATTAATTCACAACAAATCAAAAACTAATAATTTAGTATCGGCAATCCAAAATAATATATAAACTTAAAAGGCAATAAAAATTTAAAACTATCGATACAAAACTATGAATATAAAAATATAAAAATAAATTTGCACAAAATATGAATGATATAAAAACACAAAACATATTATTAAAATAAAAAAAACTAATGAAATAAAACTTAGATAACCCAAACTAAGCAAATACAATATTTGGATTGATTTTATATACCGAACCTGAAATAATTTTTAATACAAACATATTATAATAAAGCATTTATAAAAACTCTTTAATACTACATTCCTTCAATATTTATTAACTTAAATATCAAAAGTCACATATTAAGGTATTTATTTTGTAGGAAAGCTCATGAACAATGCCCGAATCACTCCACTGTCGAAAGACGCAGCCCGTTAAAAGCACAATCATGTCTGGAATTTTGCACGACCTCATCACAAATAAACAATTCATGGTTTTTGAATTCCTTTGCTTTTTTAAACGAATAGTTTTACAGTTTTGGATTAAAGTAATTTTATATTTGAATTTGAATTTTTCAAATATGAATTTGAAAATAATATTATAATCAATTTCTATTGTAAATTAATATTTATATCAATATCAAATAAAAAAAGATGCAAGGAAATCCTTCATAACTTTGTCTGATCTCAATTGCTAGTCAAAAATTCATTGAAAATATCACGTGAATTTAAAAAAAAAAAAAACAAAAAACTAGAAACGGTAAGCCTCTCGCACAATCAAATGCTCCAAACCTGAACCAAGCTGATCAAATGACAAGTTAAACAAAATAATCCACTTCAAAAAATGGATACAAATTAACAAAAACCAAAGCTTGTAGTGTCTTTACTATAGCTGAAATCACTGTTTATTCTTTTACAAATTATTGTGGATTCGAGTAATGATTTTTTTTATTTTTTAATTTAATCCTTAAAATTTTTTTTGTACACAATTGAGCCCTTTTAAGCTCAAATTAACACTCAATTACATGTTTTTTTTAAGAAATGATTAAATTGAAAGATAGGATCAAAGTGAAAAACATAGTTCAACTAGGTGGTGTCTTCAGATTTTATACAAAGTTTTTTTAGTCCCTTAAAATTTTTAGTTTAAAGGTGATTGATCTTTTTAGTTTTTCAGAAATTCAATTTTGATACCAAAGTTTATTTTTCTTATTTTTTAGTCATTTAATTTTGTTAGAGGAGAGAGAGAGGGTTGCCTAATTTTGACAAAAAAAGATAAAGTGGTAGTTAACAACGATGTTGGTCATCAAAATGGTTGAAATTGGTATCAATATATTTTATTTAGTGAGGAAAGTTTCACATAGATAGTTTTTTTCTTCTTCTTCTTGCTTGAGGAGGCAGATCTGACTATGTGAACGTTTTTGGATTCGAGTTGATATCAGTTTTTTAAGCTATTTTTTTTATTTTTTAGGTCATGGAAATGTTTATCAAGGTGTTTTGAGTAAAAAAAATAACTTTGAAACAACAAAAAAATAACTCTTTGTTTTTTCCAACAACCAGGTCGCCAAATTCTGCACAAAGCAAAAGACCTGTCATCTATTATAATATTTATAAAAAAAAACCAAGTAAACAACCTATTATCCACCCCAATAAGAAATTAAAAAAAAAAAAGGCTAGGCTCAAAAGCATAAGTTGGGCTGATGTTTTTTGCCCAATATACCTGGGCTTCTTTTTTTTCCTTAAATTTTGTTGTTTTATGTTCGAGTTGAAAAAATTGATAAAAAATTATTGAATCTAATTAAATTTATAAACCGAGTCATATGTTTAATGGGTTCATCCGTAACATTCAAGCTATTATTTGTTTTTCTTTTTTAATATTTTTTGTCCCTCGATTTAAAAATAATAATAATATAACCCTTTGTTATTAATGATTAATTTTTTTTAGCTCAAAACCAAAAAAAAAACAATTTCACTATTTTTTTTTATCAATGATCTACTAATGTTATCTCAGTCACACATGTCTAATATATATATTTTTCTTTTTAAAAAATATTTCATACAAAAAAAATTCTCATGCACTTTATTATTATGTAATTATATAAAAATTAAGGATGCACATGACTTCCATGACGAGTTATGTTGTTAACTCGAGTTTATTTAAGTTTTTTTTAATTAAATATTATTTTGTATCACTTTTATTTTTTAACATTAAGTTAATCAAGAATTAAATTTTTTATTTTAATTTTTTCAAGATTATTAATGTGATTTTTACTTATTAACTCAGGTATATCCATTAAACTTTTATTTTAATATTTTAAAAAAATCATTCAATACATATATATTTTTAATATACGTTATTAATGTCTAGATTTTTTTAATCTAATTTTTAGGAGACACGTTATAAATGTCTAAATTTTTTATTGTGTTTTAATTTTTTTTCCCTGATCCGCGGCCAACGTACCAGTAAACAGCTAAACCCCACCTCACCCCGCCAACTCTCATAAACCCTATATGCCGTCTCTTCCCCTGCCCTTTTTTAAACCCAAATCGCTGTCTCAAAAACCTTAGCCGACACCATCATCGCCATCGACTCCGCCGCCGCCGCCGCCGCCGCCACCAAGATGGACCCAAAAGCAGTGAAATCAGACCTGGTACTAATCCTCGACTACGGTTCACAATACACTCATTTAATTACACGAAGAATCAGGTCCCTGAACATCTTCTCTCTCTGTATCTCAGGCACTTCGTCATTAGAAACCATAACTTCACACAACCCCAAAGTTGTTATCCTCTCAGGTGGACCCCACTCGGTCCATTCTGCCAATTCACCAACTTTCCCATCTGGGTTTGTCGAGTGGGCTCAAAAAGGTGGTATCTTTGTGTTGGGGGTATGTTATGGGCTGCAATTGATTGTGCAAAGATTGGGCGGTCAAGTTGATGTTGGTCAAAGGCAAGAGTATGGGAGGATGGAGATTGAAGTGGAGAAGAATTTGGGTGTTTTTGGAAATAAGAAAGTTGGGGATAAGCAGGTTGTTTGGATGAGTCATGGTGACGAGACTGTTAAGTTGCCTTATGGGTTTGAAGTTGTGGCTAGGAGTCAACAAGGGGCGGTTGCCGCAGTTGAAAATAGAGAAATGAGGTTTTTTGGCTTGCAGTATCATCCGGAGGTAACTTGGGTTTGAATTCGATATTTGGGTTTATTTTGATTTTTGAGGTTGTTTTAGTGTTGTTGTAATTGAATGGATTTTTGTGAGTTCTGAAGTACCATTTATGTTTAAAGTGTTGCCTGACATTTAGTTAAATTTGAAACATTTAGATGCCATTAATTGACAAGTTTTATTATGTGAAGCAGTTTGCAAAGAAATTTTAATTCGGTAAATGGTTAGGGTGACTTTATGCAATGAGCTTGATGTGTGTAAAGTTTATTGTTATTCTAGTATAGGAATTTTTGTATGTTGGTCAAGCATGGTTTTCAGATAAAACTAGGAGGGAGATTGTTATTCTTTGACTGGCTACGTGATTAGCCAAGCGTAAGCTAATAACACTCAGAAAATTGATTGTTTTCTATCCTTTTGCCGTGGTTAATGTTTTGGAACTTGCGTAGGGTGATAGTGGGAGACTACTTTGTTTTATCATTTGTTGGCATGGTGTATATGCTGAAACTGTTGAATATTCTGCAGGTGACTCATTCACCCGAGGGCATGGATACACTGCGATACTTCCTGTTTGATGTCTGTGGAGTCTCTCCAGGGTGGAACATGGAAAATGTTTTGGATGAAGAAATCAAGGTGATCAATGACGCAGTGGGGCCTGAAGAGCATGTCATATGTGCATTGTCAGGGGGTGTGGATTCCACAGTTGCTGCAACTCTTGTTCACAAGGCAATTGGAGATAGGCTTCATTGTATTTTTGTTGATAATGGCTTATTGAGGTGAGGGCAACCACCTCTCCTTTTCCATTTTTCCATTAACTACGTGACTGGCATCTCCCACCGAAATCTTTTTCCATATATCATGGTTTTATGTCATGTAGATATAAAGAGAGAGAACGTGTTGCGGAAACTTTTGAAAGTGATCTGCATCTACCTGTTACTTGTGTTGATGCATCAAATGAATTCCTTAGTAAGCTGAAAGGTGTGGTGGATCCTGAGATGAAAAGGAAAATTATTGGAAAGGAGTTTATTAGCATCTTTGATGCTTTTGCCCATGAGTTGGAGCAGAAATTGGGAAAGAAACCTGCATACTTGGTCCAAGGGACCTTGTATCCAGATGTTATTGAATCTTGCCCACCTCCTGGATCTGGAAGAACCCACTCTCACACTATCAAGAGCCATCATAATGTTGGAGGGCTTCCGAAGGACATGAAATTGAAGCTCATTGAACCACTTAAACTTTTATTTAAGGATGAGGTATTGATTAAACTTTTTGCTGTCTTTTTTTTTTTTTTGCAATAGGTTTTTTTTTAATAACTTTCTCCCTTTTCATTTGAAAAGGTTCGTCAGCTAGGAAGAATCTTGAATGTTCCTGATGCATTTCTGAAGCGCCACCCTTTCCCTGGTCCTGGCCTTGCCGTACGAGTCTTGGGTGATGTAACTGAAGGCAATGCTTTAGATATCCTCCGCCAGGTATATACTGTTTATCACTGGAGCCGAACCTAATCCATCATTTTTGCTCTTTTATACTTTTTGGAAGTTACTGTTTTGGCTGCCTTTTCAGGTTGACGAGATTTTTATTCAGTCCATCAAGGATGCTGGGCTATATGATTCGATTTGGCAAGCTTTTGCAGTATTTCTTCCTGTTAGATCAGTTGGAGTTCAAGGTGATCAAAGAACTCATTCTCATGTTGTTGCTCTTAGAGCTGTTACGAGTCAAGATGGAATGACAGCTGATTGGTGAGCCTTCTCTTGTTGCTATATGTTTTGACCTTCTTATGACTCTTTCACGTGGGTGTTTGTGTGTCCTGGGCAACCTATAAAATGTTCAAGATTTACATGTATTTTTTGGGTAGACTCAGATTGTACGATTTGTGCCCTTTCACATATGCATGCCTAAACTTCCTTTTCTTTATTTTTCATTATTGAATTTTTTCTTGGCTTGCTAATATTTGTGGGATAAAGGGATTTACAATTCTTATTTGCATTACAAACATTTTTTTCTTGCATGGTAATGGTACAAGACTCCAAGCTTAAGATTTCTCTAGGATGGGAAGTGGTCAGAACAGACGTGGGAAATTTAGAAGAGCATGGTTTGTCTTTACTAGTGAGAAATGATCATTGGTTATTTAGGCATTCTATCTTGCCAAAAATTTATGCATGCATTGCTGTTTCATCTATTAATAAGTACTCTTATACCTATATTTGAATTGCGAAATTACAGGTACTATTTTGAACACAAGTTCCTTGATGACGTGGCCAGAAAAATCTGTAATAGTGTAAGAGGTGTAAACCGAGTTGTTCAAGACATCACATCAAAGCCTCCGTCAACAATTGAGTGGGAATGATGCAAATCTTGGATGCACGAGGCAAATGAGTAGAGTTGATAAGTCCAGTCATTGCTTGCTCTCGGCCCCAAATTCATTGATTAGCTGGGCGGCAAATGAGTAGAGTTGATAAGTGATGTGATTCTTTTACTGCATGATGTCGCTAGAATCTCTATTTAATGGACGGATGATACTTTTTAGACATTCAATTGAAACTTTATAAGAGTGATCATTATATTTAATTATTTTCTGTGATGGCTTACAATACCTGGTTTTATTCTTGTGTTGCTTTACTTGCGTATGAAAGTTAAATTTCGGGTCTTGCCCAATATGGGCAATGCCACATCTATTCTATGGTGTGGCAACTTATTTGCAATCTGCAACTCATAGGGCAGCAAGGGGAAAATGTCTTGGGTAGTAACTTTTTAAGTTTGCAGCAGGTCTAGGTTTTGTAATGCTTTTATTTTGCCAAAGGTGTTCTTGTAATGCACTCCTGTTGGAGCCTGCTTTTATTATTTACCATACTGTGGATCTTGTTATGTCATTAGGTTAAAAGTGTAAAAGGATTTTAGTTATATTGTGATTTGTAGGAAGTCTGTGAAGATATTCTTCTTCTCCTCTGGTGCTTTTTTATTTTCCTGCTCTGCTATAGTGCCCTAGATCATTGCCTGGTGAATAGCAGTCAAACCTGCCATGGAACTTCAATAATCAAACAGTAATCTCTGCCTATTGCTCATAATTCTAAACCCTAAAGATCTTCTGATGTCTTGTTATCTATGGGTGTTGGATATCAGGATTTTATTCGTTAGAAGTGCTTGCTCTAGTAGACAGCATGCCATGTCCATTTCCTTGACATGGACTGGTTTATTGAATCTGCTGAAACTCCGCCTTTCCACAGTTGATATTCTTGTCTTGAAAATAGTATCTTCAGACATTTCCACAGACATGTCTGGTTTATTTTGTTGTGGTCTTTATGTATTTGGCATGCGTTCTTGTCACTAGCTCTAATGGTAGGAGCATTAGCAGTAGAGATATTGATCGGTGATAATGGCCTGTGGTCTCCACAACTATGCTGATTATGGTTTGATTTAATTATAAATTATCTCCAAAAGTTTTGATTTTGATGGGCTACACCCACTTGCCTTCTCGCTTTATACCTAACCCACTATTAGTAGTTGCTAGGTAAATGCCAGTGCTGATAATATTAATATTAATGTTTTAAAATGAGTAAGAAAATTTTAAAATTTCATAATAAAAAAAAGGTCATTTGTGCTATTAGATTAATGACTCATAAAGTAAATAAAAACAAAAACAACACAAACAATGAATCAAGCATTTCATGTTTACTAACATAATTAATTTAATTTAATTTAATTAAAATATAGAATTCATTTTTAAAAAACTAGATTGTCGGAAAAAGAATTGAGTTAACTTCTAAAAGTGAATGAATAAAAATAACAAAATGTTGGTGGATGAAATCGAAAAAAATCCTTAATTTCATAAATTATTCTAAATAAACTAGATTGTAATAAAGAGAATAAAGACAAAATTTTCAGGACAACAAATCTTATGAGTTGATTTGGATTTTTTTAAGGCTAGCACGAAAGTCAAGTATGAAAAAGAGAAAAATAAAAAAGGTCACACACGCTACATGACATCGCTTATACGTGGAAGGAATGTCGAGATGCTTCGGTTGTTGCCCTGAAAGCAAGGTACTATTAATGTGCTTCTAAACTTGTTTTTTTTTGTTTATTAATAAAATCTTCCTGCTGCTTTCGATGATATTTAATAATTATCAAATAACCAAATATAAAAGACAAAAACAACTCCTCCTTAATCAAAGACAAAGTTTTTACATTCTAAAGGCAATGATATAATTTAATTGTTTGAAAATTAAGTTGAATACTAGAAGTTCAATTGACCAAAGTTTAGAAGTTTTTGCTGTTAAGAATAATAAAATAATCTGACCGTATAATAAAAATATATAAAAAACAATCTAATCCTAATTTTTATTATAAAGACTAATGAATTCCATAATAAAAAAAAATCTCTGCTAGTAGAACAAAGCCACCTGATTTTGCCATAGGTAAAATCATAGTTTCATCATGACACGGCGAAACACTTGGCTATTTTTTACTCTTGTTATAAATGTGGTGCTTAGATCTCCATTCATCCTGAAATCCATGGTATGCAATGCTTAGTGGTAGCAGTTATTAAAGGCCTCAATTTACCTGTATTATTTCTGGAAGAAGTAGAATTAATCCAACTGTGAAATTGAAAACTTGAAGCAATAAATAATGTGAAAATTCCCTTTTAGCTCTGCTCCCTACCTATATGTAGCCTACCCTCTAGCCTAGTGCTTCAAGCAACTAAAGAATCGTAGCCTTTTATAGTATATAATGGCTGAACTGCATGTTTCTGTAGAGCTTCCTGTGTTAGATTTATCCCAACCTGTGAACCTCTCATTTTTATCTTCCCTTTCTCAAGCCTGTCAAGAATGGGGCTTCTTTTATGTTACCAATCATGGTATCTCAAGAAACTTGTTCAGCAAAGTTTGCACACTTTCGAAACATGTCTTTAGCCTCCCCACAGATTCCAAGCTCAAAGTCGGTCCATCAACATGCTTAAAGACCTACACTCCTCATTTCATAGCCTCACCTTATTTTGAAAGCCTGATAGTGTCTGGACCAGATTTCTTTGCGTCTGCTAAGCGTTCTGCTGATGAACTCTTTAGTCAACAAAACTCCGAATTTAGGTACAATCTTTTTATATCTCCAGGCTTCATATTTTTAAACCATAGTTTTCAGTGCTATTTGTTTGCAATAGTTTCTGATGTTTTCAGTGTCGACTAAGCATCTTTTATATGTAACTGCCCTTGTCACTTTTCAATTGCGCAGTGAGATATTACAGGAATATGGAAACAAGATGATCGACTTGTCAAAGAGAATCATCGAGGTTTTAGTGATGACTTTGGGAGATGGTTGTGACAGGAAGTTTTGTGAATCAGAATTCAGCAACTGTCATGGCTATTTCAGGGTTGTAAACTATTCACCACCGAAGGATGTGGAAGAAAGGGAGGTTGAAGGGCTTGGAATGCACACTGATATGAGCTGTATAACCATCGTCTATCAGGATGAGACTGGTGGGCTGCAAATGAGATCCAAGGAAGGAGAATGGCTGGACATACCTCCATGTGAGGATCTTCTTGTTGTTAACATTGGAGATCTGATGCAGGCTTGGAGTAATGGAAGGTTAAGATCATCCGAACACCGGGTTGTTTTAAAGCGTTTAGTAAATCGCCTCTCTCTTGCTTTCTTTTGGTGCTTCGAGGATGAGAAGGTGATCTTGGCCCCAGATGAAGTTGTGGAGGAAGGAAACCAGAGGATTTACAAGTCATTCGTTTGCTTGGATTATCTGAAATTTAGAGAGAGCAACGAGGAAGGTAAATTTGAGAAAATCGGGTACACCGTAAAAGATTTTGCAGGGCTCACACTTCAAATGTAGCAAGTCATTCGTTTGCTTGGATTATCCGAATTTTTTATGCTAGTAAATGGGCTGTGAAATTCTTGATTCTGTGGGAGCAAAACTAAAGCTGGATGGGCTCAAGATGCGATGGATTGAGCAGGAATCGCGTGGTTCGTAGTGTGGAAAAAACAAAGGCAAGCGAAGGAAAAGGAAAGAACAAAATAAAATAATCTGTGATGTAATGGATTGAGCTGTGAGTATGCAATGGTGTTGATATTCTACTCTTCCTGCATTGTTTAACTAGCATATCAGCCGGGTGGATTTTCTGTCGTTTTCTTCTCTTTTCTCGTTTTCCTGCTCTGCTTGATTGCTCTTGGGACCAAATGGAGATCTGGGAATGATGATACTCTACCCTACGCACAGTTCACGCCCACTTTACTCTCAGCAGGTGGTTTCCAGCATTTAGTAATATATATAAAGTATTTCTGTGACTGGTCCATAGCACATATCGATTGTCTTATCAGGAAAAACTTTGTAGAGTTACGTAAAAGATTCTTAAAGATGATTGCTGATTGCCACTAAGACAAGTGATAAGATCTGGGCAGACCAAAGGAAATCTTTGAAAATAAAATGAGTAATGATGGCCAATCCCATGATTTACAAGCCTTCATAAACAATATTTTTCTTAGAAACTATCCGGCAGTTGGAAAAGAAAGGCAGGCCAGTTCTTTTTTTTATTAATATTTTTGTCAATTTTCGCCATATTGTAATTCCAAAACATTTTGGTTTCCAAGTTTAGTGCTCATGTCAATGAGGTGTTTAAACCACGCTCTTCATCGCTGTGTTCCTTTGTGTTTATAACTTGAAAATTTTTGTGAGTAAATTGGCGTTATATAAAGAAGATTCTAAGCGTTTCAGGGCCGTAAAATCAAATAATTACTATATTTTTTATATATTTCCACAATTCATGCTCAATTTATAACAAAATCATATATGAAAAGCGTGGACTGTAGGCTAGTATTATTGCGTGTCAGATCCTGTAATTAAGCCCTATTGAGCTTCTCTTTTTTGAACAAAAATAAATAAATAACCACTGGTTAAAAACATTAAATTATTTATTATTTCATGGACTCTCTCTTTTTTAAGCTGCCTTGATGAGTTTACAGAGCACTCCACTGTAATTTGGAAACCAAAAACAAGGAGTTCGCCTCCATTACCCTGACTAGATTTGGTGGGCCATCTGTTCAACTTCAACCTGTGTCTAAAAATCAACAAGGAAAAGCTTTGCAGTAGATCGACTGTATGAAACTATGGTTTTCGCTTTGCTTAATAATGACAGAACACTTTCTTTCCTCAGCTGCTTAGATCCTATTTGGAAGTTTTACCGGAGGTTATTTTTTAATGTATTTTTTAGTTTTTAAAATTTATTTTTAATATAGCATATCGATTTAAAATATTAAAAATAAATAAATTAAAACAGAAAAATATAATTTTTTTAGAAATAACAGTGTGGCTGCAATATCAAAAACTCTCTTGAAATGTTCCATAGTTTATTTTTTTGAAATTCTAATATGTTACTTTAGCTGGTATATTTTTGCATGTTTTTTTTTTTATAAACTCTAAGGTGGTGTTTCACATTGCAGCTTTAATGTTATTTGTCAAAAACTCAAATTTTTTTAATTGTTTTGATATGTTAATATAAAAAAAATAAAATTTAAAATATATATATAAAACTTAAAATAAACACTTTAAAACCAATCGCGATCATAATACTAGCGAGATACTTAGGGTTGCTTACTGTTCTCCACGCATGTTTTACACGATGAGCACTAAAACAAATCATAACACGACCTCTCTTTTCCTGTCATCTATCTATTTATCTTCCCAAGCCAGGCTTCCATGAGCTGTGTAGACCGATTTTCTAGTCAAAAACCTTGGTGGTGAACTCAGCTTCTTTCTCGGCGTATAGGCTACTTGAAGTGATAAGGGCCTTTACTTGTCTCAACGCCGCTATATACTTGTTCTTCTTCGAAGCAAACTGGACTTGTCCACGTCCCAGATTTTGAACAAATCAGATGGTGCCTTCTTTCAGGAACCATAAAACGGCATGCAAGGCCATAACAAATGCACCTGCCGAAATTCAGTGGATCAAAACTTTACTTTCATATCTTTATTTCTCTCGGGTGTACACCCTTCGATCCTTTGATGTGACATCATTGAAGCCCCTTATCTTACAAGTAATCCACTATTCCATACACGTACAAAACATAAATGTTTATTAGACATAAATGTTCGGAATAAGTGCATTTTCTGTTTATTGGACTACTCTACGTGGAGGAAATTCTATGTTCATTAGCTCTGATCTATGAAGCCCTCCACAACACAGAATCTTACGACTGAAGCAGTGAATACTAATCATACAGTCATCGATTCGAAAACAAGTTCCCAGCAACCATTTGAAGGGCATGTTTGATTGTGCCAACTGATGCAGCATTCAATCCCTTGTGCTGCAATAAACACATTGACATTACAGTAAGGAATCGATGCTAATAATAACCATCAAGTTACCTCATTGGATCATATTTTTCGTTGGGTCGTCTTTAGGTGACCATTTTCTTACAAGGCACATGATATAAAGACGGTGACTTCCATTGTGTGATTTTGAGTCCATACCTTTGATTTGATAGTCAGCGAAAGAATCCCGTCCATGATGGATGATTGAACCGAGTGAGAATCTAAATGGAGATGGCTCGCTGCATCCATTATCTCGAGCAATATTCCCTCCCTCCAAAGACACTTGATCTCGATTACAACATCCCCTTTATTCATGCTGACAGTTATATCGTCAGCTGAACCATCTTTTGATATGTTATGGTTGGTATCTGGCTCCATTTCATCAATGTCAGGAGCCTTCCTCTTATTTGTCAACGAATTTTTACCATTTCCAATCTTATTGCTGCCGCAGTTATCAGATGTCCTCTCCACAGTATCTTCAGGTTTTCTTTTGGTTATTGCCTCTAAAAGCTCCCTCCTACATTCCAACTCTTCAACCTTTCTTTCAAGCTCTTGAAGGTATTGAATTGTGTCATCTAGTATAGATACTTTATCAACCTGCACAAACAAGGAGAAAATTAATCTATGACTTTTGCTATTCGAGGCCAAAAACTTTTGGGAACAGAATTTTTAACTACCTTGCTGATTGAAGGGACAATTGATTTCAGAATCATAAAACTTTTATTCAGCTTTTCTCTTCGCCTCCTCTCTGATAATACATGGCTTGCGCCAATTTCATCAGCCTCGGGCCTGCCACCTACAACTTTGTCACTACTATATTCCGGGGAATCCAGCAAACCATCAACATGCATCCGAGGAACTTCAAACAGTATCTTCTTTAGTAGTTTTTGTGGAGTTCCATTTTTCAATTTTTGAGAATGCATCAATCCTGCTTTCTTCCAACTGACAAAGCTCGGTTCCTGATAACAATTCTGGACATTGGGTCCAAGAATTAATGGATGGGAGGTCTTTAAGAGACACGAGAGAACACTTTGATAATGCAAATCATCGCTTTGAAGGTTCAATGCAGTCAGCTTCTTGTGATTGCAGTCTTGAATGTCCTGAAGACTCTGGCCATTTACCTTTCCATCCTTCAGAAAAGGAACAAGCATCACAGGATCTACAATGGTTTGAGATACAGAGTCACTAGAATTCAAGGGATGATGAACACGGTTGCTGAAGTCATCATCCATGAACTGCCAACTTTGCACTTGGGAAGCTCCTCCATTCAGCCCTTCAACCATAATCGAATCTGTGGCTGCCTGATCATTTGAATTGTCATCAGGGGAAAGTGTGTCTAGTTCTCTACATCGTATAACTGGAACAGGTTTGGTGTCATGTATTTCACGATTGAAAGTGGCACAGGCAAGCTCTTTGTCACTTTTTGCACTAGAATGATTGGCAGTTACTGTGTATGGGATCTCCAAGAATGAAGTCTTGATGTGTTGAATGAGACTTGGGTCCTCCAAAACCTTTAGAAACAAATTACAATGAAGAAACATGACTTGATCTGTTGGTAATTGTAATACACGGACAACAAATCAGTAGTTGATTGTATTCTAAATAGAAATCTGACAGTAGTATTACCTGCTCAGACACACCCAGCTCAACAACTCCTCTCATAAATGGAAAGCATACAAGAGTCTGAAAGTTTAAAAAGGAAATGTTTGCTCAGGTTTTGGTATAATCCAGTTATACTAGTTTTACAAGCTTTGATATTCTTTCATACAGGATCTTATGCATTTGGTAAAAGCACGCTGCTGTGTGCTTGTGCCTATATACTGGAATTATAGTAGGAAAAAGGTAGAATCGGTACCTGAATTGATGCACTCTGAGGGTTATGGTTGCCACAATTCCCATCATAGAACAAGAACCAAAAATATTAAAAAAAATATTTAATTTCTTCTATCATTTTGAGTATGTGTAATGAGTACAACTTTTATTCGGAAATGAAATAAGATCTCTGAAAGGAAACAGAATCCTAACCTTAGCTAGCAGAGAGCGGCTGAATATTTTGCTATCTGCAGAAGGAGCGTTGCATAGCCAGGTAGGGTGACCATTTGCTAATGTTGTTCCTGGCAAGCTATGAACAATTCGGAAGAAGAATTAACAACGATTTAACTCTAAAAAGGAATAAATTGAAAGGCCTTGTTCAGCAAATGGCAAAGAAAATGAAGTTACCCCTGGCCACTGTCGAATACAAAGGACATGCAAACCAAATAATACCACTCCGTATCAGTGAGATCTTCTGGGGATAAAGCAGCTGAAGGTCTCCTCGCTTGTGGATTGGCTTCACCAGCCGACAGTGACTCATAGAGTTCTCTCAATTGCTCACTTCTCTGTAAACCCAATTCATCTGCATTAAGCTCTATGGATTGAACTGTTTTCCGTGTCTTAATATCTCCATTGTAGTACCCATCAGCCCACTCCAAAACCCTACAAAACATTCACATTTACCAGTGATAAGAACATAAACAAATAATGCATTAGAGCTATGAGCATGAGCTAGCTCCTATATGATTAAACGGCTCATGGCTATAATCAACACGCAAAACAAATAGACTACCCTTTCTCCAAGGTAGTCAAAAAAGAAATGCTTCCCATTGAAAGAATGAGATACCTTCATCATAAATGCTATGTTCTTTTGTTATCTTAATCAAGTACCATAAAATGTGGCTGCAAAATTTGAGAAAGGGATGGATTCCTTCAAAGCTAAAACCTAAATTTCAATTCACAAAACCAATGCAAACCATTTGTCAAAATCAGTACCATTTGCACAGTTATTCACAAAAAAAAAAAAAAAACCAGATTTCACTCTAACCATACAAAATGAAACATGTATTTTACTCTTTCTGAAAAGTAAACTCCCTGCACTTAATTCCAACATGTGACTGAACTCCCAGAATCTTAAGCTGACTCGCTTTCTCAAAAATCGCAAACAATGCATAGAAAATTTCTTTCGCGAGATTCTTAGAAAAAAGATTTCTTTTAGCTGCAAAAAGAACAAGTTCTAAAAACAAAGTAAAAAATTAGCACCTATACAAACAAAGAAAATAGAGATATAAAAAGGTTTAATTAGTACCCTGGTTGTCCAGTTGGATTTGACCAGAAGATTGCGTAGCTCCATTGAATGCTCCTCACAGCAAGAGCAAGCTGTTTCTTGAGGTTGTCTGGTAGTCTCTCTTGGTTACGGAGCTCATTTGCCATATCTTAAGCTCAAAAGGATAAAGCACACCTCTTTTATCAGATCAGAAAAGAAAAAAAAAAGGATCTTGCTTTAATCTCTCTTCTGCATTTCTAAACATTAGAAACTTTGACAACGGAATTTTCAGTATCTGAACAACCATATGCTTTAAATCTTGATTCTTGAATACAAAAGGTGGGTTTGTTCAAGAAAACTACAAAGACAAGAAACTCAAGGTTGGAATTTGTGAGTAGTAATGAAGCTTGAAAATTAACCACAGAAAAAGCTCTTGCTCAACTTTTTAGCAGGAGTGAAAAACATACTTCTTCGGAGGCTAAGGTCCCCTCTCTAGACGAGTGTAGTAATTAAGCTATCTCCTGTTATGAAACAAGAGACAAAACACGAGCTTTAATAAGGAAAGGGACAATAAATGGAAGTATGATTTTTCTTGTGTTCTACTCTCAATCTTGTAAATGGTGATTTAAATTATTGCTGCTAATATTCTATTATATTAGCTTTATCAAAATAAACCCAAGAAGGAGAAGCCCATGAATGGATGAAAAATTCATGAATACACCCACTCATCTCCCTTTTCCTATTCTTTTTTTTTTAATCTCTTGAAAACACAAAAGAACCAATTTAAGAGCCTATTAAAAGATCTGAGTCCTCACGGACCCAGAAAACTGAGACACTTGGACCTACAAAACTGTGCACACAAAACAACTTTCTTCTTTTTGAACTTTGTGAAAATTATTTTCACCAAAAAAACAGTTCAAAATACTTCCTATGGCGAGCAGATACGGAGAGAGATGCACTATGGTTTGCTTTAAGACAAAAGAGCTTCAACACATGCTGTAAAGAGCACTTGTCTCATTCACTTTCCATGTGTAAAAATCAAGTGCTTAATTTGTCTTCATTTCTTCATTGTGTTGAGAGCTTAAAACAACAAAATATGTACATAAAACAATTACAAAGAAAGAAAGATTGTCTTCTTTTGCATCCGAAGTTTTTTCCAACAAGGAACTATAGAGAGCGAGCGAGCGAGAATGTAGATGATGCGATGGTGGGGCCATGAACATTCAAGCAATGGTGAGATCATGCTGTACCAAGTATGTGTTTTAATAGTGGGATTTGGTGAAAATTGAAGTATTAAGTAAGAAAAACCAAGAATATTTATTATGGTAATTTAAATATGAATTTAGTACATTCTTCTGTCATACAGGAAGAGAGAGAGAGAGAGAGAGAGAGAGAGAGTACACTCTCCTCCTCTCGCCAAGAATGTAGAATTATATTTAATCTCTACTTGTTGCATCTGCACAAAGGAAAATAATAGTGTGAGTTCAGTGTGATTATCAGCCATTTCATCTAAGCACCGTGTATCCAAGAAGTTGGAGCGGACTATGGAGGTCTTAAGTGAATATCATCAAGGTCTTTTAGTTAGAAAAATAAAAACAAGGTAAAATTGACGGTAGTTGGGTTGTTCTTGAATTTGTCCTCTGGATGTTTAAGTCAAGCATGTGTATTGAATTGTGAAATGCCACTTCAACAAGAACAGGACGGCCTGAATCTCTGTCAACATCATCGGAATTGACTTGGGCTCAGCTTCACGAATTCATTAATTATAAAGTTAAAAGGTGAGGGAAAACATTGTTTTCCGTACCCACCAAGTATTACTATAGATTCCTTTGATTTTTTTTGTTTTTTTGTCATTAATTTTTTTAATTTAAGTTCGTGATATTTTAGAATTGGTAATTTTTATATGATTATTATAATATTAAAAAAAATATTTTAGTATCTCATCGATATCAGAAAAGTATAACATCATCACTATATAGTTTATTTTAAAAAAAAATTAGTTAAATAAATAATAATTTAAAAAAAAGTAGGTTATTGAATTTTAGGGAATTAATGATTTAGAGTTCGATAAGGTAACTATAGTTATCCCAATTCGATAATTTAGTAGGGCATTTTTTTTTATAATTAAACTTGATTACGTGATTTTTTTTAATCATATAGTTAAAAAAAATAGTTTTAGAAAAAAAACATGTTATTAAATTTTAGAAAGTCCATGGACTTGTTAACGAGTTTAGCGAGTTTAACTTTAAAAAAAAAAAATTATTTCATCCTTTAATATTGGGTTGATTGAGAATTGAGTTTCATAATTTGTTTCGTTTTATTTTTTATAAGGTTATCATGGTCTTAAAAAAAAGGTCTCGATATTGGTTTGACGCTTAATTTTACTATCGTTTATTTTTGTTATCATATAGTTAAATAAATAATAGTTTAAATAGAAAAAAAACAAGTTATTAATCCCAATAAAATTCATTACCTAACTTACAGGTTTGACATATTAATTCCGGCAACCTAATTCATAAATTTAGTAGGTTTACTCATTACACCTTGTGTTTTTTTGTCCCTCCATCAGGTGAAAGGGAGAGTAGTTATTGCCATGATTATGTTTGTTTAAATCACTAAAATAACCTTCATGTAGCTCGATTTCCTAGTAGTTATAGGGGGTCATTTTAGTCATGGTCAATAAAAACACCTTGAACCTCCATTGAATCGCTAGATGCAGGTGTTTTGACCATGCATGATACCTCGTCCAAACATCAACTCTTAGCCCCGTTTGGGATTACAGCCCAAATAAAAATTGGCTAAAAATTATTTAAAAAAAAAACTTTTAAAATCATTTTAATATAATAATATCAAAAATAAATTTAAAAAATATTATTTTAATATATTTTTAAATTAAAAAATTAAAAAAACAATCAATGTCGCACCGTAAAAATTCAACCCTCATCCTTCACATCTTTACCCATGACTGTGACAATGAGAAATGGCCACTACACAAATAAGAAGTAATGACTTAAGTGGTCCAAAAACGGTCGGATCAATGTAACTGTTGTCGTTATTTTAACAATAATGTTGATTGTTTACCCAAACCATGCAGTGGGCAGTGGACCGCGGCCAGTTTGCAGTCGCCAAGGTAATAATTCTAAAATTTATTTTGATGTGCTGATGTTAAAAATAATTTTTTTAAAAAAAAAACATTGACATGTATTTCAACACGAAAAATTATTTGAAAAACAACCACAACCACACTGCCAAATACTCTCTAATATTTGTGGGTGGCATGGCATCAGCATCACCACTCCAGATTCAACAATACATGGACGAGGCCACCTTTTGTGGTTTAAAAAATATATATTTTTTAATTATTATTGATGTGGATATTTGGACCGGTTTATACATATCTTAATTAATTTCATGGATCATGAAATTAATAATGATGTAAGTTTCTAGTAGTCCTGAGATTTGTGAAACTTAAACTGGTGATTTAAAAAAAAAATATTAAATCTAACCAGTTAAGCTATAGCTTTTAAAAGGTTAATGTATATTTTTTTTAATAACGTGATCGGAGGGTAATGCTTCCCTAAACTATCAATCAAGTCAATTAATTGAATAGTAATTAATTAGAGGCCTGATGGTGGTGTGCCCACAACTATTGAAAATAACAGTGACGCCAGAATCATTTGAAGGTTAGGTTGATGAAAGACAAAGGAGCAGATAACTTGCATCTCACAAGTGAATGTAGAGTTTCTTATTAAAATTGGGGCATGCTACTGAATTAACTGGTGTTGTAATATGAGAAGGGAAAAAATAAAAATTCTATCTAATATCGAATTAAGCTATAATAGCTCGTTCATTTCCCTTGTGCAGCTTGGTAGATGGCGTAGGTGGAGGTTACTATGAAACATATTCAAACTCTTATGGAGTGAAAAGAAATACAACAAACGTGTTCCTCGTTTGTCTAGGACAAAAGGGGAACAAAGGTTTCAAAAAAAGGCTATTACTTTTTAGCACAATCATTTGCAAACTCTAGCCAGAACCAAGCCTGTTGTGCTCCCAGCTACCTTCATGGGCATGGTCCCCTCACCAATAATTTCGCGCTACTGAAGAAGGCATCATGCTTTTCTCTTACATGGGCCTGTACCAAGTGGCCATCCTGAATCCCAGAAACTAGAATTAACGCAGCTAAGAGTGCCTCCATCATCTCTCCGATAATTGGCTCGAGTCTACTCATCGATCAAGCAAACCAACTCATCATGCGGTCAGTTGAGCATTATTCTCCCTTTTTGCAGTCTGGATTGGACTTCAATATGTTGACTACAAGTGAAGGCTACTCAAGCTGATTCATCTCTGAAAAGAAATGAACAATACTTGATGTCACGATGATGACAAAGCATCAACCTCGTCACTCTAAGCTCTTGTAGCTGAAAACCAGGGCAATGGTTCTTACAGACTGACACAATACTCCTATTGTTCAGAAACGGCTGCCTTTTCTTAAGAGCCAATTAGGAATGTCAAGAAATATCAATTCAATTACTAGGGGAAAATAGTTACCAATTGAACTAATCTTAACAATCGTTCATGCTTATGGAAATCAGAATGCCTATGAATGATCTTATGAACAGTTGTGCTCGGTGAGGGAGCCAGATGATCGATTTAAAGAAAGCAATCTTCCCATAATTTTAAACGAGCTACCTTCTTACCAGATTCAAAACTCCCCAAGTAAAACCAGTGTGTGATGCGAAGCAAGTTGTACAGATAGTTCTCGTGAATACTGACGTGGCGAGAAGCAAAGGGAAACAATAGTGTTACAGCGCCCTATTAGAAATTTCTGATCTGTGGAAAGAGTCGCTATCCTGAATACAAAGCCTTGTGTAGAGCCCATGTGGGTCCCAAAGAAGGAGGACCCGCCTATGTTACCTCCACGATAGGAAGAGGCACCGAGAAAGTTAGATGAATACTGTTTAAAAAAAAACCTATTAATCAAGAAAATTAAAAGAATTAAAAAAACTAAACTACGATTAAACTGATTTTTAAAATAAAAAAAAGATATAAATTAATCTAACTCTAACATAACCCTCCCACCAAAAAAACACTACTCAAAAAATACTTTTCTCATTTTTCATTTTCCTTTCATCTGCTCTGCGCCTCATCTCCATCTCATTCTTCCTTTCCCACACTATTTAGCCAAATACAGACCCATCTCTTCATCTCCCTGGCTTCCCTCTTTTGTTCTCTCCTTTTGTTTGAAGGTAATTATATTGTATTTATTGAGTTAAATTTTATGCATTTTTACCAAACACAATTGTCAAGGATATTTACCTTTTGTTATTGTGGATCCTCTAACCCAAAGCTCTACGACTTATTCTACACAAGGATATTAAGGTTTATTACTGACCTTGTGGATATTGATATATAACTTTTGAGAAATGAAGATCATCAAATTACTATATGCATCTAATTTTTTGTTTTTTAGCGGGTACTGGGAAGTAGGGCTAGGGAGTCATAAACAAACAAATAATAATAAATTATCAACTTTCTAGATCTTATTGATTTTCCTGACTCCATTATTTCATGTAGGAGAGAAACACAAATATATTAGCCATAAATGAACACTTGATAGTGTAAAAAGAGCTATAAAGTATAAACCATCATATTATAGATTTAAAATGCGCCCATATTTGGCAAGATTAGGTTTATTGGTTTTATAAAACACCGAACCAAATCAGTTTGGTTTGAATCGGATTTCAGTTCCGTCCGATTTGTATTTTTCAAAATCAAACTAATTCAATTTAATTGATTTTTTAGTCCAAACCAAACCAAACCGTGAACACCCATGAGCCTATTGGTTCACCAAATGCAGCTTAATATAGAGTGGGGTAATTGATTTTTAGAAGTACGATAAAGATTAATTTTTAAAGTGTTATTTGCTTGAAACTGTATTAATATAATTTTTTTAAAAAAAAATTAAATTAGCAAATTAAAACAATCTAAAAATATAAAAAAATTATAATTTAAAGTTAAAAAAACAATCAAAAGTGGAATGTCAAACACCACCCTCTGTGCCTAGCAAACAAGTATTGTAAGAAAAGAAACACAAAGGATACAGTTGAGTGGCTAGTGCGTCAATGTCCTTCATTACCTGGTTCAATCTGCATCCAGAAATAGGCTAGGCAACAAATGTCCTTCATATTCAGCATACCGTGAAATATTGGCAAAAACATATGTACAGAAAGATTTTTAAGACCTGTAGTTGGGTTGCTTAAGTAGTTAGGCAACAAAGGAAATTATCTTTTGCCAAGTTAGAGTTCTTACCAGTTATCTCCAAAAGACGTGGAGAACTATTTAACACTGTTTTTATTTTCTGTTTTGCACTCAGAGGTGGGTGACAGAACAACGCAGTGACAGATGCAAATTAAAACTTTGTGCAAATTGTATGTTTGATTCTCAAAGCAGGAATAGTGAAATACTTGTGCAGAAAGATAAACCTGGCAAAACTTTAGATTCTATTTTCTGATCACAAGGACATGATCCCAGGAGCAAATGAGGGAAACGACAAGGTGGTGGAAAAGTCGAGTAGAATAATATTGGTGAAATTCAGATTCAGAACATGATGAAGGATATCTCTTTGAAAACAAAAATAAAGCAAATTTTTCATGGAGATTTCTCTATCCCTCGAACATCCATTCTAGACCCTATGTGAGACCCTTTAATCTCCCAATTCTCCTAACAGCATCTACAACCATCAGACACTCCGAAAATTTGTCACTTTAACCTTGCCCCCTTTCTTAATCATCATCAGAGAAAATTTTAATCTTGTTCTCGGTCGACTGTTAATATTTCTCCTACAAAAAGATAAAATTCAATATCGCTCAATTTTGCAACCTGTTTCTTTTTCTTAATCAAACCTAGCATCCGTTGCTGCATCAAGCACTGCAGAATACAACGATCATAATAATAAAACAATTCACAATTAACTAATAACAATCATAATCAATTTCTTAAAAATAATACTCTAATTATCTTTACCATATTCTTGAAGACGACCAGCAGCATCACCAAAACATTGCATGTGATCAACTGGTGTACTAGCAGCCTACAATTTTCAAAAAAAATAAAAAATACTTCACTTCCGTTCTTTTCACGGGCACCAGACAGAAAGTTACTAGAAGAAGAGTCAAAGATCACCTCAGAGAGAGCCAGAAGAAGTGAAGAGAAGAGAGAAGTGAAGCTATAGGCAATGGCTAGAGCGTCTCTCTCGACGATTTCTAGTGCCTTGAAGATCTCGCTCTGGTTCAAATTGAATTTCGGTTCAGTGCTATCGGGTATCTGAGCACGAGGACGGTGGATCGAGGTCTGGCTGTATGATTACCGTTTCCGTATCAGTTGATTGATCTCTCTGAGTTGCTGCTGCCGCTTCTTCTACCATTTCCCGCGATAAAAAGACAAAAAATTAAATAAAAGCAAAGGGAGATTTGTATTTATTTATGTATTTACGCGCTTAGCTGGGGACTTCAGTGATCTTTCCATTCTAGCTCGGAAAGTGATTTTTTAAAAAATATTTTTTATTTTTTTTTGTGTTTATTTAGTATAAAAAATACTGATTTGGTTTTCAAAGAATATTTTTCTTTTATTTTGAGAAAAATACTTTTCAGAAATTATAAAAAAATTAAAAATATTATATTATTTGCTGATTATATTAAATTTGATCCTCAAACTTCTTGTTGCTATATATTGTTTTTCAATTTTATCTCTTAAAATTTGATTTTTATATCAACTTTGGTTCTCATTTTTATAATTTTTATTTACCTTTTCTTATTATTTTTTTAATTGAAATTTTTTATCTATTTGATTTGATCATCATTCTTGTTTTATTTAAATAATTTATGAAATTATAATTTTTTTTAATTTCATCATCTTTCAACTTTTTAATCTGTTATATTTGATCTTTATTATTTTGATTGTTATTTATTTTATTTGAGATAATTTATGAAATTAGATTATTTTTTTCAATTTTATTCTCATTTAACTTTTTAATTTGTAAGATTTGTTTTTTATTATTTTAATAAACTTGAAAAAAGTATTGACAATTTATTTTCCAGGTCATTTTTCATGACATGGTCAAGCACTAGAAAGTGTTTTTCAACTTATTTTTTTACGATACTACCAAAAATCGAAAAATAATTCACTTTACAGGAATCCATTTTTCAAGGAAACCACTTTAAAAAAGAAACCACTTTCCAAGTTAAACCCGACTTGATCCAATATATCAATATCTCATGACTTAGGTAATCGACTTGGCAAGTTAATCCGAGTTAACCCGGGTTGAGCCAATATATCGATATCTTAATAATTAAAAAAAAAATGCCCTCTAGAATGTTATTGTCTTGGAATCTAAAACAAATGTTGTCGTGAATTTTTTTAAAATCATTCTATATTTTTAACAGTCATTAAAGTTGTTTTTGAATCCATCAATTTGATCAGGTTACTTTTAAACTTATCAAGTCAATCGAGTCATATTATGTCAACCCCCACCTGATTTTATTTAATAATTGACTTTATAATTTTTTTTTACGGGGTTATCGTAGTCTAAAAAAACATTATGACATTTGGTTTTGGTTGGGATTCAATTTTGTGAAAAAAAAAATAAAATTAATTGGTAAATGTGCTTTCAAATTTATTTTAATTTATTTTTGAAGTAGTTATCACGATCTCAAAAAAAATCCTGATATTAAATTGATACCTGATTTTGCAAAAACATATATGATTTTATTATCTGTAGGTGCTAGTTTTTCAAGGTCCTTTCATTGTTTTATTTTATTTTCTTTGATTTTTTTCCTTCATTTTTATCCATTAATACTACATTAATTAGAAAATAACATTCATAATTTATTTTAATTTGCTATTCAAAACACATTGGGAATGCCGAACATTATATTTTTACATTCAATTTTTTTTGGTTCCATCCACAGCATAGCATTAGCCAATTATTTAGTGCTAGATAAATAGCACGCGCTTTATTGCAGGTTGGACAAATAATATTTTTAACATAAAAAAAAATGTGTAAACATTACTATTGTGTTTGTGGCAGCATATTTTTTCTATTATGAACTCGAAATCTAATATATATGCTTGATAAAATAGATTGAGGATTTTTACATTGATAAATGTTGAATGGATATTCTAACGCTAATTAAATACCAAATCATTAAATTAAGAAACATATATAAATTAAAATATTCAATATTATGTTTTGTGGAGCTATTTAATTTTTTTATTTAATTATATCACACCAATTATTTTTTATGGGATGATCATTGATTTATATTATCTTGTAACAAACTAATTTGTTAGTACAAACTTTTTTTTTCTTTTTTATTTATTTAATAAAAATTAAAATCAATTAGAGAATACTAGATTTGTTGCCTGCGCTCCACCAGACAAGACTCTTTATCGACGTTAGAAAAAATGCTAGGGTAAAAAAATTAAAGTCCGGGCCATTGCTTCAACCGGTAATCTAAACAATATAAAAAATATAAAAACAATAAATAAACTAAAAAAAAATAAAAAGAACTAGCCCTGAAATCTTTTTAAGCCAAAATCGATTAAAGTTTTTTTTTCATGCCTCAATCTTTTTAAGCATGTAATGAATGTGAAGCTAAAAAATTGCAGCAACAATAAATAATAAATCTTGAGTGCTAAAAAACTCAAAATTAAATTAAATAAAAATTTTTTAAGCCTCAATTCTTTTTTCTAACATGATTAGAAATCTAAATCATTTTTATTGAATACTCTATTTTCAAAATGATTCATCAGCGCCAAAAATGATATTTTTATCGTTAAAATATAATCAACAAAAAAATTTCTCCCTCCTCTATTTTTTTAATGATATTTCTTTTGTTTTTTTAATATTTAAATATTGAACAGCAATAAAAATAAAGTAGAAACAAAACATAAATATCTAAAACTATAATAACCAAATATGCAAATATAAAAAAAATTAAAGGATTAAATTGTATTTTCACGTCTTCAAGAACAATAAATTTTGCATTATGCATGTTGTGTCCCGTGTCTATAGAAGCTTGCACAACTTTTTTGTTTTTTTTTTTAAATTAAATTTTGATTTAATTTTAATACGACACATGGTATAAAATATAGCATCATAGAATCTTCCATTTTAATTCCGCAGCACGTGACATCAATTCATCATGTTAGTAATCTAACAAAAAGGCTTCCATCATCAAGGCAATTTTGTTAGCACCCGTCTTCCACTTTCCGAAAAAAAAATAGCGAAAACGTCGTAGCTTCACCTTTTTCAAAATCTCGACAAAAGCAACAAGGCGGGAACGCCCACTCTAAATTTGTTGGGGCCATGGACCCCACCACTCCAAAAATAAACAGAACAAAAACATTTTCAGTTATTTTGTTTTTTAAATCATCCCAAAATTGAAAATACGCGTTCCATTTGCCAGCGAAGTCAGACATACATAGCCGTTCTCCTTTCTCGATCTCTCTACACCCGGAAAAGATAGAGGAAAAAACGGAGTCGATCTATACATTTCTTCCTCGACGTGTTTTTTTTTTCCTTTTCCCGTTTCTTCGATTCTCAAAAGCAGCTACTGTAATGCCTGTTCATTCTTTGCGATCTCATGTTCGCTTCTTCCTCTAACAATCTCTTTCCTTTTCTGTTATGTCGATCTGGTGCGGAATTAGCGTATTTCTGGCACTTATGGAAGTGCATTTGTGATTTCTGTTTTCCAAATGAAGAATTTTGCTCTTCTCAGGGTTTTTGCTGTTTCTAAAAAAATCATTGAATTCATCAGGCAGCTAATGGCTGAGGTTAATTAGAATAAAACAATTAAGCTAAACAATTGTGTTAATTTTTTTTTTCTTTCTATATCTTGTACTTTTATTCTGGTAAAGTCCTGGGAAATAAAAGAATCCTAAAGCACGTGTTTTTAGCTTTTTCTGACATTTGTTTTTACAATTGAAGCTGCTAATAAGTGGAAGTTAATATTTTGACTTTTAATTCGCGCAGTTACAGACAGAAGCAAATAGTTCTAGATCTTTGAAACATGAGTGCTTCGCCAGAAAGGAGCCTGAGCAAAAATGGGAGATATGACAGCTCAAATGGAGCTCATGCTGATGGTGAGGAACACGCAAAAATGCGTGCTGCTTTGTTATTTCTCGTTTATGATTATGTGTTTTATTTGAGAACTTTGACTTGGTTGCAGTTAATATTCAATCAGTGATTGAGTGGTTAAACCGTTCGCTACCTCATTTAAATTTGCCATCGGATGCGTCGGAGGAGAAACTGAGAGCATACTTGATTGATGGCACTGTCTTGTGTAACATTCTGGACAAGCTCTGTCCTGGTTTAGTTGAAATGGTTGGATTACTTTCTTATTGATGTTTCTGTTGCTTGGTTCTTGTACCTTTTCCTTTTTTTGGTATGGAATTTTTCTAAGAGGAAACTGGATTTGTTGTTTCTGCTTTAGAGAGGCAATTCTGAACCTGGACCAGAAAATATCCGAAAGTTTTTAGCAGCGATGGATGAAATTGCATTGCCTAGGTTTGTACTTGCTGACATACAGGAGGTATGTGAATTTTTTCAATCAAAGGAATTGTGGTTTGCATTTTATTCTAATTTTGATTCGGCTACGTATCATTCACGTGATTTGGGGATTCAAACTTAAAAAGAAGGTGGAGCCAACGTGACAATAGGTCTGTACTCCAAGGACAATATGATTAAAATGGTCATGTGTTGACACGCTAGTTCTATTAAAAGGCCATTTCCTGGGCAGCTTTCAGTGAAGTGGGTCTTGGAAGGGGCAGTTTTGAGAGTCTCCTAAACCTAGTTCATACATTGGGTACATTGTCATGAAAAATTTAGCTTTTTAAACGATCGTGCTTCATCATAAATCTAGCAGGGCTGGCTCTTGTTTTTGTTTTTAACTTAAATATAAAGTTTAAGTTATGGAAATGTTTATTTGGTCTTGGGCTTTTTATGAACTTTTCCAATACAACCTGCCTCTGCATTTGGCATTGAAAAACTGGACATTCTGTTACCAGTTTTTATGTCTCTGTCTGTTATAAAAAATTTCTGAAACAGATAGTTTGAGATGCTTTGCAGGGATACATGGAACCGGTTCTGCAGTGCCTTGGGACGCTTAAAACTCATTTTGAGTTTACTGGTGGGAAAGAGAGCATCCGTGAACATCTAAGAAGAAGATGGAATCTACCGAAGGTAGAATTTTCAGAGGGAATCACTAACTCGCTAGTGTACACAGCAACATGCGATGAAAACCCTGCCATAAATGGAGACGAGAGGCAACAAGATTCTTTTGAGAACAAATATGGAAGCAGCTTGGATGATTCTATCTCTTCAGGTTTGTATGAAACAGAAGCTATACTTGTATGGGTTGGAATTGCAACTTTCCAATTACACGCATGATTAGATTCGCTTGACAAGTTCATGTTATAGTTACTTCTGAGTGAGAATTTATCTTGTTTTGAATGACCCAGACTGACTTCTCTGCATTTGATTGGGGTTATTGTGATCTTACACGGGGAAGCTATGGAAGGGCATAATATGAAACATGATCTTGGTTCATGGTGGGGGCTGTTGTCCCAGCAGTGTCCTACTTTAGGAACTGGCAGCCTTTGGCTGCACAATCCATTATCATTCTTGACTTCTCTGCACTTGATTAGGGTTATTTTGATCTTATATGGGGCAGCTATGGAAGGGCTTAATATGAAACCTAATCTTGGTTCATGATGGGGGCTGTTTTCCCAGCAGTGCCCTACTTTAGGAACCGGCAGCCTTTGGCTGCTCAATCCATTATCATTCTTGAATGGAACATTATCCCCCCTCTCCCATCCCCCTTCCTCCTCTGAATATATTACATATTTATAGAAGTTTGTATGTGCTATTTTCTTATTCTTTTTATTCTGGTGCTTTCATATTTAGAGTCTGCTGCTTTGGCGCATGATGCTGCACACAAGTTATCTGAGATGTTCCAACAAAAGCAAGGGTCCTACGTTGATCTTTCAGATTCCAATATCTTGGAATTGATGAAATCAAATGGGTTCGATGTAAGTTCCTGATATATTGTGTGTTTGTGTGATGATCAATTAAGAAAGCTAACTTGAAGTGATGCTGCTCTAATTCATTTTTTTTCCCATTCTTTTTTAGCAGAATGCCTCTACTCGAACATTGTTCAGCTTAGTGAACAGAATTCTGGAAGAAAACATTGAAAGAAAGAATGGGCATGTCCATCATGTATGTTAATCAGAGGATGCATAAACATTATACGTCTAATGCATGCTTGAAATGATATCTTTTTTAATCAATAATTTTTATGGAGTTTTCTCTCTTTTGTTTCTTTACCTGATGTCTTTTTATGTTTTGGATGGCAGATGGCTCTTATATTGAAGAAAGTTGTGCAAGTTATTGAACATCGGGTTTCAACCCAAGCAGTGAACTTGAAAGATGTAATGTTTCATGGAATTGTCTTCTAGATTACATTGATGTATAATATATTGTACACTGCTCGTGCATATTGATGATCATGTTGTTGCATACTTGCAGCTAAACAATCTTTATGAGGTTCACTTGGGAAAGTGCCAATCACGAATAAAAGTTCTAGAGACCCTTGCAGCTGGAACCACAGAAGAAATTCAGGTATCTTGAATAAAATTTTGAATTGTGTTGCTTATCCTTTTTGAATTTCGTTTTAGTAATTGATTTTTATCCTTTTTTTTCTTTTATATGCAGGTTTTGTTGTCAAAGCTGCAACAAATCAAGGTGTGACTTTGTTATTCAATATTTTTGTAGCGTGCCATTCCTGTTGCTTCCTAGTTTCCTATGTCTGGGTATTTCTTTGGTGCCTTTGGGCAAATGCAACATAATCAGCATGCATCTTTTGTCATTGAAGTTATGGATATGTCCACTTCAAAAGAAGGGGAGAAAAAGAAAAGAAATTCATTGAACTCCTGGCATTGATGTTGGAGTGAATATGGCCAAGAACCCTGAGTTCCTCAATTATAGAATTGTATATTGGTACCAATTAAGCTATTCTTGCCTTCAACCAAGGTTGAAATATTACAGCCCCAGATTTTGCAGGTTTGATGGAACTACGATTTTGATTAAGATGTATATTAATTTTTCTTAGTGGCTGATGTGCATAATAGGTTTTTTAATTCGTTTTGTGTAGTCTTCTTATAATATACGTCTTATACATAACCGAGGAGGCTTTCCATATGCTTCATTGATGAACAATTATTTTTTTTATTGCTAGTGGATGATAACGAGTTTTTTAAATTCTTTACAAAAGGCAGATAGTAATCATTGTTATTTTTCATAACTGATATGAAAGAACACCTGCAAAGATGTCATAATATCTGTGTTAAATTGTTTGTTCTCTTCAGTCCTCTCCTTTTTTTGTTGCAGATTGAGAAAACTAAAATAGAGAAAATGAAAAGGCTTGAAGAGCAGGAACTACTAAGAACAAAGCAAGAGAAAATCCACAGTGATATTGAGAACTCCACGCTGAAACATGAACTAGAAATAGCCAAGACGGCGCATGAAGAGCACTGCTTGATATTGCAAATGCGGGCTGAGGAAACTAAAGTTCAATTGGAGAAGAAATTAATGGAATTCAAATGTTTTTTAACAGAATCAAAGGAGAGGGTGAAGGAGCTCGAGTCATTTTCTGAATCTAAATATCAGAGATGGAAAAGCAAAGAGGGCACCTATAAAAGCTTCATAGATTATCAATCTAGAGCTTTACAGGTTTGCCTTACTCACTTGTTCTTAAGTGAGCCTCTGTCGATTTTGCAACAATATTAAATTATGCTGTTACTGCTAGGAATTAAGGGGAGCTTCTGACTTTCTAAAACACGAGATCTTGAAGACCAAAAGGAGTTACGCTGAGGAATTTAATTTCCTGGGTAGGATTGATTTTCTGCTGTAGTTTAGTTTAGTGTTGTTTTTTCGTAATTCATCTTTTGTTCTTTATTTTAATATCAACACGTCATTTCTGCGATTTATCTGGCATTTTCTCATGTCGTGCATGCTTTTTTTTTTAATCTCAAACAGGTGTGAAGCTTAAAGGACTAGTTAACGCTGCTGCAAATTATCATTCTGTTCTTGCAGAAAATCGAAGATTGTACAATGAGGTTCAGGATTTGAAAGGTACACTTCCCTGTATTGCATGCTTGGTATGCTTGTGACCTTGTGTTGCTTTTGCTGATATCATAAGAAATGTTATCGTGCATTTTCTTGTAGCTTATACTTGTCTGTCATCTGACCATAGGCAATATTAGAGTGTATTGTCGAATAAGGCCATTCCTTCCTGGACAATCTAAGAAGCGAACAACAGTAGAATATATTGGTGAAAATGGTGAATTGGTTATTTTGAATCCCTCAAAACAAGGAAAAGACAGTCATAGGCTCTTCAAATTTAACAAGGTTTTTGGCCCAGCAGCTACTCAAGGTTAGAGTTTTTCCTTTTTGTTCTTTCTTTCTTCATTTTTTTTTATATAAAAACTTTAAGTGGTTGTAACGCTGAATTCAGTTGCACATAGTTGTATTTTAGAGATTGTATATGACTCCTAGCTTTATGTTCTCATGAACTTGTGATGGCAGAGGAGGTGTTTTTAGATACCCAACCACTAATTCGGTCTGTCCTTGATGGATACAATGTATGTATATTTGCATATGGTCAAACGGGCTCAGGAAAGACCTATACAATGGTATGATTATCTATTTTTCCTCACCTAAACACATACATTATTATATACCTTTTGCTGCTTATAAATTTTACTTCTGCTTTTATCTTTCCTCTAGAGTGGGCCTAATATAACATCACAAGAAGATTGGGGGGTCAATTACCGAGCACTGCATGATCTTTTCCAGATCTCTCAGCACAGGAAAAGCTCCATCTCATATGAAGTTGGAGTTCAAATGGTTGAAATTTACAATGAGCAAGTTCGTGATTTACTATCAAGTGATGGTCCTCACAAAAGATATCCTTCATGTTTATTCTTTTCAATTTTGTTATTTGTCCTTGGTTATATATTTCACGATTGGAGATTTAACTCCATAGCTTTTTTGGATTGATTCTGTGATCCTTTCTGGTTCTTTTTTGATTTATGAATGCAAATTCTTGCTTTCTGGTCATTTTTTTGTTGATTAGTTCAGAGTTTTAGTGTTAAAATATTTGTCTCTCTCTTAACTTGCACACACTTGGGATTTGGAGCACAACCCAACCAAATGGTTTGGCTGTCCCTGATGCCAGCATGCATGCGGTTACATCAACTGCAGATGTGTTAGAATTAATGAACATTGGCTTAATGAACCGTGCAGTGGGTGCTACAGTTCTAAATGAAAGAAGTAGTAGATCCCACAGGTTGTCTCTTTTATGTTGATTGTTGCAATCGTTGGTCATCACAAATAGTTTTTGTTTTAACTGAACTCTTATTTTGCAGTGTTCTCACTGTTCATGTCTATGGCATGGATTTAGAAACTGGTGCTGTTTTACGTGGCAACCTACATTTGGTTGATCTTGCTGGTAGTGAAAGAGTGGGTAGATCTGAAGCTATTGGAGAGAGGTTGAGGGAAGCACAACATATTAACAAATCACTATCCGCCCTTGGGGATGTAATATTTTCCTTAGCACAAAAGAGTCAGCATGTGCCATTCAGAAATAGCAAACTAACTCAAGTGCTTCAAAGTTCGTTAGGTACTATTTTCATCTGAAGTGCTTTGTCATAATTTATGACTCACAATGTCTTATATCTCATTCTTAGAAAAATGCTCTAATGGCTTGCTTTTTTTCTTTCTTATTGTATTTCTCTCCACATTCTAGGCGGTCAAGCAAAGACCCTTATGTTTGTGCAGCTTAATCCTGACGTAGATTCCTATTCTGAAACTGTAAGTACTTTGAAGTTTGCTGAGAGGGTTTCAGGGATTGAGTTGGGTGCTGCAAAGAGCAATAAAGAGGGAAGAAATACAAGAGAACTTATGGAGCAGGTGAACTTCTTCTTTCGTCAATACTCATAAAGTTAATGTATGAATTTTAGTAGCCTCCAAGGATAGGCATAACTCACGATTGATCAATGTCAGCCATGTAAACAGGCACATGCAAATATGAAAGGGAAATCCCTGAACTAGCATAGGCCTGCTTGACTTGAACCTTATTCATTACATTTTCCTGACGTGATGGAGTGGCTGCCATTTTAAACCAAAAAAAAAAAGATTTTTTTTTTGGCCTCTTCAATTTCTTATGGTACAGACATTCAAGTGGATAAGGGTGAGAATGAGAAGATTATTGTTCAAAATTCAATAGAATCTACCTGTTTTCAAATTTTTATGGTTAGCATTGAATATTTTGAGTCCATTTGTTGTGGTATATTCAAAGTCAATCTTGCAGGTTGCGTTCCTCAAAGACACAATTTCAAGGAAAGATGAAGTGATTGAGCGGTTGCAGCAGCTCAAGGCGAATGTCAATGGTGTGAAGTGTGGTATGAATTCACATGGGTATGATTCTTCTTCTCCAAGAAGATATTCAAATGGGACTGCACTACATAGCCCTAGGCTCTCAGGAAGGAAAGGTTCAAGAATTTTTGAGAAAGCATCTTCTGATACAGACAACTGCTCAGAGCACAGTGAAAGACGCTCTGAAGCTGGTTCTGCACAGTCAATGGATACCTTTCAACATAAAAAAATGTTGCTTCCACAGTCAAAGTCAAAGGATGACTTGACACTCAAGAAAGAATTTGTCTCTCGGCCAAATTTTGTCGGAACATGTTTGTCTCATAAAGATAAAGAAGACCTTGATCTCTTGGGCTTTGGAGATGCAGATTCTGATGAACGATTAAGTGACATATCTGATGGTTGTCTTTCAAGAGCTGAAACTGAAGGCTCTCTGGGTAGTGCAGTAGAGTTCACTCTTTTCCCTGAATCTAAACCATCTGAAGCTACAAAACCAGTTGAAGTTGCAAAACCGGTTGAAGCTGCAAAACCAGCCGGGAAGGCTGCGAACAAGAAGTGAGTATGCTTCATATTATTGAGAAATTTGAATGTTCTACAATCTTTTTTGTTTGGGTCAGACAGCTTCTTGTCTCTGCGATACTACAACCTGACTGGCACTCAGTTTTATCACCCAAGTAAAATTGCAGTGTAAAAGTTGTGAAACGATTTTGATATTATAAATTGCTTCGGTTTTCACAAACTTTCTAAATTATACTAAAACTAAGGTACATCTTTAGAAGTTATTGCTCAGTTTTAAAATGACCTACTATCATATCCTACACATATCTTCAGCGCTGTTGTACCTGCATTTTTACTGTTATTCAACTAAATTTATTCCCTGAAGTATTTGGGATGGGAAGTCATCATTAGTTTGGTATCTTCAGCATAAAATAAAAGGCATAGAAAAATAAGGTAAATTTTTATTTTGTTATATAGATTTCCTGTGCAAAGTGCTGCTGCTACATCTCTTTATTGGTAAATTTTATCACTCACGTTCTGTCCTTTCCTCCTCTTTGAATGAGTTTCTGTATGGTTGTTCTCGAGGTCTAGGATTTTAATCAGAGTTATACCACTTTCTTGCATTGAATCCAAAGCCTGATAATTTTTGCTGTTTTCAGCAGACCGAGTTTCATATCTAGGCTTCCTAAGCCTTCACCAAAGCTGGCACAAACAAGATTACCTCGTCTGTCAACGACTATCAGCTCTTCCTCTAAGGCTTCATCAAGTACGTATGTTTAATTACTTTTCATACTGAACCATGGATCTCCTTCTGTAGTCCCTTATCTTGCAGGGCGTGTTGGTATGCTATTACTGCTAACACTAATACTTGCAACTATTATCCTTCACTTACAATGGTGCCCTATGCTTTTAATAATCTCTGTTGATTCACCCTCCGCTTTTTTTTTCCTGGAAAGGTATGTCAGCAGCCAGGAAACCTCCTGCAAGCAGTTTCTCTGCAACCAAGCCGGTGAAACAATGGCACTAAAAGTGAAGGAGTTTTAGATGGTAGAATGATTGAAGCTTAACCTTAGCAGAATGTGATTCTAACTTGTAATGATTATTATTACCAACAATTACTTCCATTTATCTCGTGGGAGTGTTTGTGCTTGTATATAGGCAATGGTAACCCATTTAGGTTTCACCATTGTCACTCTATAACATCACAAATTTTTTTTAACAGTTTTTTTTTTTTTTTGGCTTCCCCTCATTGTCATAAGAAACAATAAGCAGGCGGGATGTCATTTCTCTTGGTTTTCTTTTGAGCGGACGAGTGTAGTTTTTGTTTCTGTGACTGCTTCAATGGTGGAGAGAACACATAAAGAAGGAAAACAACAAATACTATTATTATCTATAGAGATATTCCTCTTTCTTTTTTTCCCTTTTTTTTTTTAAATGGGAGGTCGCGGGTTAGATTCCTAATTAAAAAAGGAACCTAAGCACTAGTAAAATAATTATAAATATAGGATTTGTTTGTTTTCTGAAAATGGTTTCTAAAAAATTACTTTTAAAATTTTTCTGTGTTTATTTATCAATAAAAAAGTTGATCAACATAAAATATTTTTCACTCAAAGAAAAATTTAGCTTGGTTTCTAGGAAAGTGTTTTCCTGTAAAATTTGGACGGAAAACACTTTCTGAAAGTTGTGAAAAATTTAGAAATATTATATTATTTGCTGATTATATCAAATTTGATCTTCAAACTTTTAATTGCTATATATATTTTGTTTTGAATACTTAATTTTCAATTTCATCTCTTAAAATTTGATTTTTATATTAACTTTGGTCCTCATTTTTATAATTGTTATTTGTTTTTCCCTTATCAATTTTTTATTGAAATTTTTTATCTATCAAATTTGATCCTCATTCTTTTGATTGTTACTTATTTTATTTGAAATAATTTATGAAATGTTAATTATTATTATTTTAATTTCTTCATCTTTCATTTTTTTTTATTTTTTAGATTTGATCTCTATTATTTTGATTATTATTTATTTTATTTGAGATAATTTATGAAATTATATTTTTTTTCAATTTCATTCTCAATCAACTTTTTAATTTGTAAGATTTGTTCCTCATTATTTTAATAAATTTCAGAAAAATAAAACATTAATAAGTTATTTTTCAACTCATTTTTCATGACATAACCAAATACTAGAAAATATTTTTTAATTTATTTTTCATTATACTACCAAACATAAAAAATAATTTATTTTTCCATAATTCATTTTTAAAAAAATTACTTAACAACATGCCATAGAGTAAAAGCCCACTAAATACAAAGTTCCCGTTTTCTTCACTGTATTAAAATAATTATCCTTCTTTTTAATATTAAGTAATCCGACAAGCCGACTCCTTGAACAGGAAAGTTGAAGAATGGGCTAGCTCGGACAGATATCCTAACGGTTGAGCACGTTCGACAATCCTTAAGGAACCAGGCTTCGGAAAATAAGAAGTCATCCGATTTAACTACGGAATCACAAAGTCTCTGGTTTTATATACGTAAGAGGCCGACCTTGTGTGTAGCTGCTCTATCACATTATACTTTTCACTAGTTAGTCTCTTCTGGGAGCACAAATTGACGCAGCAACCAGAATGGCTGAGTGCTATAACCTTCCTCAAGATTGCAATAACTTAGCGATTCAGCAACTTCCAGGTCTTATACTACCTACTGGTAGCCTCAAGAGGTCCTCCAAGACACACCAATTCTTGCCTCTGAAACAAATCATCAACAAGGATGATAACCAAGATCGCCCTGCGCCTAACAAACCGCTAATGCTAACAATCCCGCTAGCTGGTAAATATTGCGGGTCTTATCGAGGGTGGCTGATCTTGGAGGACAGAAACGAGGAAGCATTCACCAATAAAATAAACAAGGACATGCTTGTCCTGAATCCTGTCTCGGGTGAAAAATTCGAACTTCCTGATGTGTCCACACTCCCTCCTTATGGCACAGGCGGTGTTCCATCATGGTATCCTAGATCATGCTCTATTGAGAAAGTTGTTTTATCTTGTAGTCCAAACCCCTCAGAAGCAAATTCATGCTTGGTCTTGGCCATTTATAACTATGGTCAGATTGCTTATTGCAAATTGGGAAACAGAGAGTGGAGAAGCATTGGATTTGGACATTCTTCAATTGACCACGAGGGTTATTTGGACGCGGTTTATTGCCACGACCGGTTTTATGTGTTGCATGTAACTAAGAAGTTATTCGTCTGTAATTTCGACGGGTCTGATCTATGTATCAATGAATTGATAAACAGTGTTCCACGCACTCGGAATTCCAGTTTCAAAACGTTGGAGCATCTATACTTGGTGGAAGCACAAGGCGAGTTGTTGATTGTGGTGCGCAGAAAGGACGGAGGTGATCAACGTGCACTAACCTCACAGTTCCTATTGTACAAACTGGATTCCGATTCCTATTATCGGGATAAACATGAAAAAGTTAATGACTATGATTGGGATAAACATCAAGTCAGGAGTTTGGGTGATTATGCCCTATTTCTGGGACCAACGCAGATGCAACCATTTACTTTACCAGAGTCAGAGGCATCGAGCTTAAAGGGAAATTGCATCTATTACACGGATCAATCTGTCAATGCAAAGGGCTGCAAGAATAAGCAAATAAGATATGATGCAGGTGTCTATAACTTGGAGACCGCTTGTTTTGAGCAATTCCCTACTACTTCCTCCACAAAAAAGATGCATATGATTTGGATTACCCCCCATGGCATAGTGTAGGCTTGCATTACAGTATTGTCATCATTATCCTAGCTTTCTTTATTTTGTGCTATATCTCTTATAACATTTGATTCAGGTAATTATTATGATTATAATTTTATATGTTGTAGTTTTGTAGAATGGGAGAACGATAAAATCCAATGGTATTGAGCAACAGCTCTACCACGAGGTATCGGTCAAAAACTGTGAAGAAGAACCCTACCTACTCTTTGAGTTGTTTTAGCCCCTCTTGTTTCCATTACATCCAAGTACAGTAGGTGAAGCACAATTTTATAAGATTATAAGAATTTGACAAATATAATAGAAGACAGCTCCGATTGAGCACAAGAAGAAACAGTGATAAAATCGACTGTTTTAACTAGCAACTTTGATAAAGAAAACACAGGATCAAGTTCTGAGGATCCTTCTAACATATTTTATACCAGCACAACCTCCTGTCAACGATCACACTTTTCCTGCACATCCTGCAACTGATACAGGTTGGATCTATGAGATGGAGTAATTATAAATCAAGAATAAAATGTTGAGACTAATAGCAGCAGGTTCCTCTTGCTATAGTTGACAAAGGCACCAATGATAACATGCTGGCATACCAGGCTTCAAGTAATCGGCATCGGTTCCTACAGAGGAGTGAATGAGGCATTGGGCTCGGCTCTTAGATAATACCTGCAAATATATGATTTGAAAACTGAAATAGTCTCCTTCCAACAATAAATTAGAAGGAGATATAATTAGAACAAGAAACCATAAGGTTGATAGCTTCTCCTTCCTCGTGTTCATGTAATGGTAACTTTATTTTTGCTTCGTAACCATTGATATAGACAAAAGGAGAGAGTTTTAAATTGCAGCTGTAATTCTCCAGAATGTTTATGCACACACACAGACAAAAAAAATTTAGTTCTCCACAAATGAACACATTATCCGATTTTTAATTGAAAAAGAAAAAGAAAAAAAGAAGAAGAATATTATTAGAATGTTTGATGCTTGACAGTATTTGTTTTTCATTGCTGACATGTATTAATTATCACAGACATCCGTGAATGACACTGATAATTCATTGTCTTCCTGTAATTGGTGGTTGCTATTATATTGTTTGTAAACTCTTGCATGAACATCAGGTCATCGACAATTAAAAGAAACTCCGATGAAAAGAAATAAAAATAATAAAAAATAAATATGAGAGGTAATGGAGAGGAAGATCTTCAAAAATAAATCTAGAGATATTGAGAAAATTGAAAAGAGATTTATGAACTTTGAATTAAAATTTATAATCTCAGCAAAACCATTACCAAGTTTCAGCGGATAAAAAAACAAAAAAAACTCAAAATAAATATGTTTTGAAATTAAAAAAAGTGAGTCGTTTTGGCAGCAACTATGGTGATAATAAAAATGTTAGAAGGTGTAATTCTTATAATAGACCATCTTAACATGGATTGAATTCCTATTTAATTTAAACCGTTTTTTAATTAGAAAATTTACAATAATCTATCTTCATCACGATAAAATTTTAAAAATTATTAGGAACTTAGCCAAATATTTTAGATCAACCATGTAAATTTATTGATGGAATCATCATGTTCAACAATGGTATTTCTAAGGGAAAAAACAATTAAAAATTTTATTTCTTAGAATAATATCTACTGCTCGATGAGAGGAGTGCTCCATCGGATCCATTATCATATCAATGATCGATGATTGATAGTATTGGAAAAAATAAATTTGGGAACGAATAGCATTACTTATGAGAGGGTCCTCGCTGTATTGTCTCGGCCCATTAAACATAGTCCCAACATTCAATTTTCAAACAGGCAAGAATCTGTACGGTGGCCCATCACTGCATAATGGTAAAGCAATGATTTGATAGAATTTATGCTTAAAAATGATATCACAAATTTAAATAAAAACCCTCGTAAAAACCCCAAGTTTTCCTTCCTTCAAAAATATTTATCCAGGAAATGATTCCAGAAACAATTCTCAGATACTGCTACTTTCTGCTAGAAGAAAAGTCAAACTCATCAAGGTCTGAGCTTTCTCTAAAACTCCTTAAACTCTTATAAATGTTCGACCTTTTTATTTATATTCTGTTTGGATAATGTGAAAGCTCTAACCCAAATAAGAATGGTCTCGCTTTTTGTTTTTGTGAACTGGGTTTTAGTTACCTTTAGAAGCTGCCATGTAAAAAAGCTTGCTTTTTCGTAATTGGGACTACATTTGTTCAATTTTGCATTCCATTGCAGCAGGTGGGTTTTGCTATTAGTCTCAGTCAATCTCGTTTTTTAAAGGATTTTGGGTTTTGCATAATTACGTGAATTACTTGGGATTTAAGGTGTTTGTGTGTTGTTTAGATTTGAAACTCAATCTTTGTGTTTGCAGTTACTGTTGCATTCAAGATAGTGATGTTGTACTGTCTGCTTTTTCGAGGGAAGTCTTGAAAGATCTGTAACAAAATGTATGGGGGCAAAAGGCCTGGTAGAGGTAATCAGCCTCCTTCAATTACTTACAAGAGGAATCGAAATGGGGGAATGCCTTTTGACCTTGCTGATTTTGTCCATGATGGACATTCCCCTTCCATTTCTGAGAACAATAAGCCAAATGACATAAAATCTGGAACTTCGTCGCCAGAAATATTCAGCACGACTGAGCTTGTCTCAGCAGTTGGGCAGGTTTGGAATCTTTTGAATCCTTGCGCCGTTCCTGAAACCAAGGATCAGAAAAATGTTATCTTGAATGATCTGAATGGGGCAGGAGCTGGCGGGGCAGCTATTCTAGATGATAATACTAAATACTTTTGTGTTGATATAAGGAATGGTAGCCATGTTACACAGATGGTGCAGCCACAGTTTGAGTTTCTTAAAGTAACTAAGAAGATGTTGGTGTTTGAACCTTCTAGTCAAAATTACAGCCGGTCACTGTTCTGGCGGTTTTTGAAGAGAGGTACCAGCTTGCGGAATGAGTCTCGGGAGGGAAAAGGTCTTGCAACTGTGGGTACTGGATATGAATTGGATAAGATATATGGATGGATGAAGGAACTGATTCCTGCTGGTTCAAAATATCCTGCAAATAACAGCACAGAAGGTTGCATTGCCAGAGATCGTCCAACTAACCCTGCAAATAACTTAGCTTCTAGAACTGCTGACTGTTATTCTGATTCAGTCGAATCAAAAGAAGTATCAGTGTGCGATAATGCAAGAGTAGTAACTATAGGAAAATCCAGCTCTGTATCCTCTGACCATTTCCTTGGGGCTCTCCATGATTTTAATGCCAATAGTAGTGCTTCAAGAGCTCTAAATTCTGTTCTTTGCTCAGATTATCATATTAATTGTTTAGCTCCATGTAAGAGTACACATGAACATTTTGAAAATGACATTGGTGATTTTGATGCACCTAAAAATGCAAGAGAACAACCTCAAAATCTGGTCACTCAGGGCAGAACTGGAATACAAATTCAGTCATCAGCATGCGAAAGACCTCAGTATGCCTTAGCTAAGCAAGAGCATGCATTTGCGGGTGCATTTGCTGGTATTTTTGTTAGCCTTTCTCTGCATCCTATAGATACAGTAAAGACAATCATCCAATCTTGCCCTGCAGAACAGAAGTCTATCTCCTTCATTGGAAGATCAATTGTTTCTGAAAGAGGTAAATTCTAGTGTGAAAAGTTGAAGGTGATTGTGCTTGCTGGTAGTTTATTGAACTTGTTCTTCTTCTTGGCTTTCTGTTTAATATTTATCTTGGCAGCATTGGCATCATGTATTGATCGAGATGGAATTTTCAGGCATGACTGGGCTTTATCGTGGAATAGGTAGCAATATTGCATCGTCAGCTCCAATTTCTGCCATTTACACTTTTACATATGAATCAGTTAAAGGATCTTTGCTTCCTCATTTTCCCAAGGTTGCATTTATTCTATTTGCTTTGTCCAACTTTCTTGTTGTTCCTTGTTTTTGAAATGTCTACCCTCTGTGTGCAGGAAAATATTTAAAAAGGAAATGGATTATGATGCTTAATATTGCTTTTCTGCATGTCTTTTGTGTTATACCTTGATGTGATGTCTATACACCTAAAAGTCTTAACCATTTACTTTTGCAGGAACATCATTCTTTTGCCCATTGCATTGCAGGCGGTTGTGCAAGCATTGCAACTTCCTTTGTTTTTACTCCCAGTGAACGTATAAAGCAGCAGATGCAAATTGGTTCACACTATAACAATTGCTGGTATACCTTTGAGAGCTTACTATTACCTTAGTGTTTGAAGTTCTGTACTTATTTTTCCTGGACACTGTTTTATGTTGTCTTCATAATAGAGAATCCATTCTATTATTGGTTGTCGTTCCTGTGTTACTTAAATATGCCAGTCCTTTGTTACTTAAATATGCCAGTCCTTTGTTACTTTAATATGTCATTCTTTTGTTACTTTAATATGTATTTGCAGGAGTGCACTGGTTGGAATAATTGGAAAAGGTGGTTTCCACTCGTTGTATGCAGGTTGGGGAGCTGTACTCTGTCGGAACATTCCACAGTCAGTGATCAAGGTTAGATCTTTCTGCATGCTAGATGTTTTTGCCTGTTCTGTGCACCAGATTTTAGACTAATGATCTTTCTGATCATAATGTAAATTAAACTATGAAATCTAACCGCTTTACAGCTTATGTTGACCCCTGCTATTTGATATTCTACAGCCTCTTTTATGTTAATCTTCTGCTCTACTTTAACATGTGATAATGTCTTTAACATGTGAAAATGTGATGCCTCTGGGTTGCAAGATAGTGAAACGCGATAAAAAATCTGGCTGCTTTAGACCTCAAGTTTTCACAAAGATTTTGTTTTTTATGGACTGTCTGCTGATGCTTTTTGATTCAGCATCCAATTCTAAAGATATATTAGCCATTATGCAGTTTTACACATATGAAAGCTTGAAGCAGTTGGTGCTGTCATCTCAAAATTCCAGTGCTCAACCCAGTACATTACAAACGGTTTGTTCCTTTCTTTATGCATGCTCCCTTTATAAACCCTCTGCCTGTTGTGTGTAACATTTCCACTTTTTTGTGGTGCTGGCTTGGTGGTTGGATCATAGCATTTTCTTTTAGTATCTTCAAATCATTTACACGGGATGTTCTTAGATAAAGTCCAATCAATGCAGCTAGTTTGCGGAGGATTAGCAGGATCTACTGCAGCCTTATTTACAACTCCTTTTGATGTGGTGAAGACAAGATTGCAGACGCAGGTTTGTAAATGTATTGAATTGTTGTTGTGTAGCCTCATGTGATTCTTGAAAGTTAGATAGTAGAAGTATCACATTTGTCTAGCTCTTATGCACCCATTGAAACACACACACACCCCTCCATCCATATTTGAAACAATGCACTGAAACCTTTTTTGTATTTCCATTCTGGAATGGCTCTATATGGGTGTATCATGAATGTGACTGTACAATTTAATTGCAAGGATATGTTAAGGACTTTATTATTCAAGATATTTATCATAAGGGAAAGATTGATATTATTCAATGACATGCCATCTATAGATTTTCAACTGATGAGAAGTTTATGTAGTATGTTTTTTTTTTTTACTTTTCTAAAGCCTTTTTGAGTGTGCAATTGTGTAACCTCAAGAGAGTTTGGTGTGAAAAAAGACCTGTCAGTTAGCTGTGTAACTTGAAACTAATTATATTTCTCTATGCGCTGCCTGCTATCATCATTAATCTTTTGCACATGTTTCTCTAACAGTGGCATTTTGCAGATTCCTGGATCCATGAGCCCATATGGAAACGTATTTCATGCACTTCAAGAAATAGGCAAGAATGAAGGTTTGAAGGGTCTCTATAGGTACAGTTGATTTGGATCTGCACATTTTCATCTAAGCATGATAATTATTTTAAAAATTGTTTACACGCTTAAAATGGTGGAACATTTCAAGTTCTTAAGTCATCATCCACGAGTCATAACTTCTATGAACAGATAACTCTGCTGTGGCTTTTGAGTTGAAGAATGTCAGGGTGTTAAAAATCTGAAGTTTTTTAGGATGAACTATAGTATCTAGAAGTGTGACATATTTGGCAAATTTATTAGAAGTTTGAGAAGGCAACACACATCTGAGGAGCTTATGACCTGTATGACCGTCAAACTCTTTGAAGAGTAATTTTAGTTTTTGAATTATCATTTTATAAATTATATTCCCAGCATTGAAACTTGTGATTTGCAGATATTATCAGCTCTGCTTAACCACTATTCTTCTTGTTTCCATGTTCAGGGGATTAACTCCGAGATTGGTTATGTACATGTCTCAAGGAGCACTATTCTTTGCATCATATGAATTTTTGAAAAGATTATTTTCTTTGGAGATGCCACAGTTTAGTGCTTAAAGTATTCAGTACAAAGAAAGGATTGAAGATGATTCAGCATCGTTGCCAATAGCATCATCATCACAATGTTGGCACCCCGTCATCAAGATGATCAGGATTATTTGTGAACAAGTGTGTTCACTTGAAGAATAAAGAAAGAAGATATCTTCGTGGATCATGATTATTTTGTGAACTGTGTTGATTGGAATTGGAAGAATAAAGGAATGAGAGAGTCCATCAAGGGAACTGTGGACTGGAAATGGATGCCGTACCTGAAACATGAAGTGGATTTTTGTCTTTGCCATTCACCTCAGCTAAATATGATATTCCATGCTATTCTAGCCTCTCTCGGGTTTCTGGAAAACATCGACCAGGACATGAACCAAATTCTTGGTGTTTACATTATCGAAAAACCAATGCTGCTCTGGTGCTGTTTTTTTTTTCACAGAGAATGTAGTAGTGGATGAATAATGGAACCAACACTAATGCTATTTTGAATCCAAATTCTTTATAGTCCAATCACTGTAATTTTTTTAAGATATATTAATTATTTAAGCACTGGAAGCATTTCAACAATGATTTCAATGTGTTTCTCTCAGCTGACTTTTACTATTGATAATTGTTTTCAACTTTCCAGTCACCGGTTCTTGTTTCTTGAATCCAACCACGTACGGTGCCCCCATGCGGCGTTTACCAAAATAATTATGTTGTAGAAATATTTTTATTATGCATGACCTTACAACCGTGTCGTTGTAGTATAGTGGTAAGTATTCCCGCCTGTCACGCGGGTGACCCGGGTTCGATCCCCGGCAACGGCGACTTACTTTTTTAGTTGAGCTAATTTTATTTGTCAGCGTATATATGACCTCTATATTGTACTTTAGCCCTGCAGATTCAGAAACTTTCTACTCCGATTCCTGTAGTTAAAATCTGCGATGATGGTCTTATAAATTATAAAAAGATCCAGTGTGGCTCTTGATTGGTAAATAACTAACGAAATTCCCACTTTTACATTTTACTTTTTTTTCAATTTTTCCATTTCTTTCTTTCATCTGTATCTTCTAGACCACTATATTCATGCAATAATAATCTATGAAAATAATAATAATAATTAAAAAACGATTAAGGCTGTACTGAAACTGTATGAAAATAATAGGAATAACATTGAGACACTTTTGAGTTATGGGAAACGTTGTTGAATATGTAGTGGCTACAATAAATTAAATAATCGATACTTTTTTAATATATTTCATTTTTCCCAAGCCACATAGCCATGCCGGAGTAGGCACGAGGTGTTGTTTCAGATGAGAAAAAAGGACAGTGAGTATCAAAGTATGCTACTGTAAGTATTAGCTTAGCAATTCCATGAAAGCCAAAAAAGATGACATGAAGGCCAAGGATGTAAGAATTTGTTTAGTGCACGGTCACTGTCATGGGAGCATGCTCTTTGGGACAGAACATGTCAAGATTTTCTTACTTAAGCAAGGACATGTCCTGCAAAAGTTAAACCACAGCATGGCTCTGTCATGATTCTCATGAAGGATATCAAGAATCTGGGAAGCCGATGTTTTCGGACTCCCATCCCAAGTGTGAGAATTTATTGAGTTAGAGAGGGGGGAAATACTCAAGAGGTAATTGCATCACTGCGTGAAATATTTAACCATGGAGAACAAACAAGGATAAAGTAACCCATTATTCAAAATTTTGAAGTTACAATATGGTTTTGTGAACAAATATTTTGAACTGCCTGCCTCCAAATACATTAGTGATGAACGCTTCTAAAAACCATCTGATCTACTCCCCTTGGCACCATATCCTTAAATATAATACAAATAAGAACAAGACCCCCCCTCTTATCTTTCCAATTAGTGTTTTTCCCTTCCTGTCAAGTTACAATTATGGACAGTGATACGTTTCTATACTATTTCTAGCTAGTTGAAAAATGGAAGAACAAAATAGAATCAAATTATACATTGAAGTATTCTGATGAGCACAGCTGTGCAAGGGTTTCAAAAGCATTTTCAAACTCCCAGCTTAGTCACCCTTGGCAAAGATTGCTGCAACCGGCTTCCTGCCGAACCCTTTTAGATCATGAAAACCTCTTTCTTCATTGAATTTCTTTTGGTTCTGGATCTTTGCAAGCCTGGTCAGTTTCGCTAGAGGAAGCATTCAGTATGACGTTGAGGCTATACCCGAGCAATTGGAGAAAAGGGAGGGTTAAGCACGTAAGATTGCTTGATCCCTTCCACTTTCTTGGATGCTTTCCTTTTCTCCTCCTCAGTGACTGCTTCAATGAAGAACTTCACTTCCTCCTCCATAAGCATTTTCAGTGAATTGCAATGTGATAACCGATTGCCTCTTTCCTCTCCAGTCACACCAGTGGCTTTTGTACCATGCAATACAGCAACACAGATGGAAAATGCTTGTAATGTGGATAATTGTGCATGGAAATCAACAGCATACCGACCCTCTTCAAGAACTGTCATGGTCATTGCTGGTATATTATTCTCTTTCATTCCCTGCACAAAAATCAGAATCTTGTTATAGGTAGGAACCGGAGAGACTAATTGCATGATTCTTATTACCAATAAAGCAAAGTTGCCCGTATTTGGGGCATAGATTCTTTTATCCAAGTGTAAGATTTCCATTTTATCCATGTCAGCAATGTAAAACATCTTCCGAGTATGAATCAGGAAGCTTACCTGAAGAAAAAGTTCCAAAGGCCGCTGATTATCCAAGAGTGGCTCGTCTTCAGCACATTGGATGCCTGGATTGCCAAAAACTGTAAGGGGACAGGCCATATCCCAGCCACCACAGTCACAGCCTCCACCGGATCTCCATCTGTCAAGCAATGAAGAAGGACCCCGACCATCACCCTTTGGCAAACTATGTTTTCCAGTTGGAATCACCACCTTCACCTTCTCTTGATTTTCTTCATCACGGATAATTTTCATCCTTTGCTCGCCAACAGAAAGGTTGAGCAGATTCGAATGCATTTTATCACTACCCCAGTCCCCCCTTTTGTATTTCAGGCTCTCTCTCTTTGCAAATGGGAGTTTAATAACAACGGCTGCTATTTCGAGGTCTGGATGCAAAACTGCAGCTGCCCATGGATAAGGATTGGAAGAATCAAGGTCGCCTCTATCAAAAGCAAGTTGAGGTTGATGTTTGAACTTCGCTGCATCAGAGTTGCCATCAATCTCATGACTTCCACCAACCAAGCCTGGTTTGGCACCTATGTCAGGTCTAACTCCAGGGGATTCTTCAGCAGAAACTCTTTGTCTTGCATGGACATTATCGTACAACACAAACTCTGTCACCAGAGAGTTGTCAAAGTTCCCCCCATCTTTTAATTCTGAACATAAATAACATGAAACTTGCATCTGCCCCACCACCGACGATTCCTTATTTCCATCACTCAACCCCCGTCCTGTGGCGTTGCTCTTTTTTCTATTAGAAATGGAGTGAAATGTATAGACCCAATTAAATGCATTATTTGCTTTCCATATCTTAGCCACCAGAACTTCTTCAGGGCGATTCAATGAGAACTCGAAAAAAGGCACCCCGTGCTTAATTTCCATCTTCAGACAACCATGTAGGTGAACTGGTGAACACACTACAGCTGAACGATGGTAATCTTTCTTGACAATCTGAGAACCAAAATCTGATTTCTGAACTGTATGTGAAAAGTCATGGAACAAAGATCTCCGAAATGTCTGATTCCTTCCCATGTTTGACATCCCAGTGGTTTTGGCATCACTTGGTTCAGGTACATGACAAAACGGACTCCGGATAGACTTTGATTTTGTGAATGGATCGAACATCTTTCGGATGGGACTGAATTGGGACTTTGAGATGGCTCCATTAGAGAAATCGCTTTCTGAAGAACAAGGTGAACAGGGCATTTCTACCTTAGCAGAGACTGATTGGTGGAATGCCAGAGTTGTATCTCTTTCCAGAAGTTCATTCCCATCATTTAGTGGACCAACCACCTTTTCGCATTTGAAGTTTGGATTCCCAATCGAGTCACTCCGTACAGCTCCAACAGAATGTTTGTCTCTCTTATCCAAATTTGGACAGATTTCAATGAAGTCATCTGATGAGCGTGGTTCTACACAAGGTCTTCGAACAAACTTGGAATTCGAGTTTGAGTTCACAGAGCTTGCAAGAGATCTCTTCGGCATGCTCTCTTCATCTAAGCTACACAGAGAGTCAACAATCCTGAAAGAAAACGAGGTGTCACTAGCACGGGAAAGTTCAATTGTTCTCCTCCCCCCATTAGAACCCATTTCCTTCGTTCTCCTTACTTCTCTGGAGCTTTGATATATGGAGCCTCGCTTCAGCTCTATGTTACCTTGTAGACCGACAGGTCTAGATGAAACATTCTTACAAGAGGAACTACGGTAATGACGGAAGCTAATGTCGGTGAAGCCCTCCTTCATCCTCAAAATATCATCTTTACATGTGAGTTTGCCATTTGCATTTCTCTTTTCTGCTTTTGAGCAACGTCGATGCGGAAGAACAGTATTAGGACTCAGATCTGAGGTGCTACTCTTCTCAGAATCCAACTCCATCTCCAGTTCCATTAATAGATCCACAATCCTAAGAAAGAACAAATCCAAAATAAGAAGAAAAATTTGTTAATATCTGAAGAAGCCAAAAAAACAAAAGACCCAGCAATGCGATAGTAGCAATTTCTGATTATAAAACTCACAGTACCCCCAAAAACAAGAAATAGAAGCCAACTTATCTGACAACTAAACGTTGCCAGAGACCGATAGTATTAATAGAGAATCAATAAAAATTATCAGCATTTAAGAGGATTGTTTAATTGTCATCATATGCATTTATTTTTACACTAAATTTGACATCCAGCTACGAACAACAAATAGCTATCTGCTTCCAAGTAAACTGTACAAATCACACATGAAACGGAAAAACAGACAAAAAAAAAAAGCCGCCTAGTAAGAACTTATCAAGCCAGCACATTCTCATTTACAAATACCAATCTGCTCACTTTAAAGAGCCGTCTCTGATATTCTAATTTTGAAGAGCTAACGCAAAAGTTGAAGAACTATTATGACGACCTTAAAAAAAAAAATTACTTCAAAAAGCATGCTCCCCATTTGATGATTCCTAAGTTTGAGATCACAAAAAACCTCAAAAGAAACTAACTTTGATGATCCATAAAACTGAAAAACTTGAATTAACAAGGAATCCTATGATCTCTATAAATTTAACTCCCCAAAAAAGTAAAGTTGCAGACATGAAGGCTGCATACAATTATTAGCAACAACTTTATCTTCACTTGCATTCTAAGCCAAAGAAAAAAAAGAAAAAAAATGTTGAGAAAAAAAGGAACTCGAGGAAATGCCATACCCCACTGGATCTCACGGTTGTGAATTCAAAGAAAAACCCAGCAACAAGTAGCTGTAATCATATCCTTCCAATCTCTTCAAGCTAAAGCCTTTTATCAATAGAAACAAAAAGGTCAAATAAAAAATCCTTAAGAACAGTCAGTAATGACCCCAAAGAGTGTTTACACTCTTAAAGAATCAACAAAAGTACAAAAGGAAAAGAAAACAAGAAGTAGACCAATGACAGTAAAGCATAATAAACACAAAAAGTGAGAGAGGGGAAGAGTGCATGCCTTGGTTTTAGTTATAGAGAGAGTGTAATGTGTCTTTGTTTCTATAGAATATAGAGTGGAGTCTCACTCTCTCGCCCACTCACGTGACAAAGGGTTGCAATGAGAGACAGAGAGCTGCAAAGCTTCTGCGCATGTCTACTAAAAAAGCCATCTTGTGTTCAAGTCATGATTTGCAGCCTAGCTATGTTGTTGCCTGTGTTTCTTTTTGTGCTTTGCTTCGTTTTGTTTTTGCCTTTACTTTTTGTCTGAATTATACGGCCAGTTTTAGATGGGGCACTCGTGTATGCAAAGACATTTATACCCTTATTTAAAAGCGGAATCCATTTCTTGGGTGAGGGTGATTCTGGTTATTTGGATGTGTTCTTAATTTTAAGAGGACAGAACAGATCCATTTTATATGATAAAATTATACTATTTTTTATTATTATTAATATAAATATTAAATCGATTTGTAATTATCTCAATTAATTTTATAAATACTAAAATTAATAATAATATAATTTTTTAATTATCATCATATTAACAACAAGTTTTTCTTGAATGCATAATAAGGGAACATATCATTTACCTTTATTTTATATATAAGTGTATAATTTTCTTTTTCATTTCTCCTTCCTTTGTATACGATTTTTAAAATAGATGTAACTTAAACTGGTACTCATTAAATATATGGATAGTTTGTGTAAATATATTTATATTTTAATTAATAAATTTTTGACATCTACTGAAAAATTAAACACACGTAATCTATATTGTCACGCATGCATATACAAATAGGGAAATCAAGATATTTATATCAAGCTAAAATATATGATATGAGGAAGTTTTTAAATTAAATACTTTGAATTATAATTTTCTATAAAGGTTTATTGTAAATTTTTTTTATTAAACTAATAGAAATTAGAAAGTTCATATCATAAACTTTAGTTTAAAATACATATTAAATAATTTTCAGTAAGAATATGTTTGGGAACGTGGTGCAAACCGCTTTTCCAAAAAATTTAAATTTTTTTTTTCTAAAATTTAATACGGTTTGTACGTTTTGGATCGTTTTGATGTGCTAATGTCAAAAATGATTTTTAGAAAATAAAACAACATCATTGGCATGTATTTCGTCACAAAAAGTTATTTGAAAAGCAACCGCTACCACACTGCCAAACACCATCTAAATATATATAAAAAAAACCAAGAAACCCATTTCTTATACTAGATTAACCCATGTCACTATAGAAGTTTTATTATTTGATTCTTTATTATTTTTCAACCAAGCCTTTTTTTAATAAAATTACAAAATCAAATGATACATTATTATTTTTTAAAAAAATTAATAATATTGGCATTTTTATTATCATTTTTTAGAGTATTGTTTTGTTATTTTTCAATTTATGAATTTAATCTTAGATTTATGACTAGAGTTACTGGTTTTAGATATTAACATGAGTTTATTTTTTTTGTTTTTTTATTAAAAACTTATCTTGTTTAAATTGGGTTATCATGATTTTGTGTCATGGATGTGGAATTAGAAAGTTAACTTGTATACTTTTTTCCATTGTTTTCTAATTATTATTTTTTAAAATGAAAATCAAGAGGGTTTACTTATTACTTTGGAGTGATATATTATACCTGGGGGGGGCATGCTACTAATTCTTTAATTAAAATGAGACGGTGTGCCGGATTCACTGGGACATCTTATTATCTTCTTGTTTTGGGAATAACATATATCAAGACAAGATGGCGACTACATTTAATTTTAGCTGTTTCGAGTAATTAAACTAATAATTGGTATTAGAGTACCAAAATGCAGGTCTAATTCTACTGTAATTACAAGTAAGTCCTCAACGTTTTGAAGCTGTGAAAGTGTTAGTTGGCATGAATGGCCATTTGCAAGGAGCAAACTTCCAATATAGCCAGTAAAAGAAAACAAAATTGGAAATCATAAGCAAATTATTTATGCCATTAACAAGTGGCTCGAGATTCCTGGAACTGGTTCTTAAACTCTCTTCTACTGTGATTACTACATCATATGGATGAACTAAAGTTTAGTTGAAGCGGTCCTAGACATAAATAAAGTGGTCCGAATTGATGTAAAAACCTGCATCCAACATTCTTGAATTGAATGGGAAGAATTATTAATTTTTCTCTCCAGTATACTCCATGGATTTTCCACAAGTTCGAGAACACAACGATTTGTTTCAAGGCATTCAAGTCCCCAGCAACGTGTGTAGTTCATGTGATACCCCCCCCCCCCCCCCCCCCCCATCTTGTTTTTTTTTTTTTTTTGATAATATGCTATTCATGTGATAATTGATGTAATATAGAGCATCAAAATCTACAGACCAGTTGAATTCACTCCGTCAAGGTTATATATACTATTAATCAATGAATATAGCAGATATCATCTCTCTCTCTCTCTCAAAAGTGCTAAGCTAAAAGCTCATGTAAGAAATAGCTCATGCGCGTGCATGCCTAGAGCATATCACTTCCAAGAAAACATAATGGAACCTCCACGCACTTGAACAATAGAGTGCTTGAAACCTAAAGAACGGCTCACAAGGATGATTGGTATTTTCTCTCTCTCTTTCTTGCCGCCCGTGCAAACCAACAGAAGATATTTGCAACGCTCATTTTGCCAGAAACCGTACTGTTCCGAATAAAGTTTATCCATTTCGGCTGAGATCCAAATAACTTCAGCTATTTCAGTAGCTATGCATTTATATAAAATTGATTCAAGAACAAATCGAGACTTGCTGTCATTAGGTACAGATAACTTCTATCCTGCAGTGATCAGGTAGAACTCCTAAGGTCAGAAGTATTACTAACATAATCCTACTCCTGTAAAGCAACTCTTAGTTAATTTTTAGATAACTATACATGGAACTTCAGGAATGTGCAAAACTATGCATAACCCACTAAAGACATCTGCACAATCAAGCAAATTCCTGGCAGTGTTTATTATTCAGCATTCTTTTGAGTTTCAGAACTCTCTTCAACCTTGACCTTGCTAAATGATCTCTGGTTTTCCAACACGGGCATATATGGTTCACTTGTTTTCTTAAGGAATTCAGTCGCCTTATCAGATTCACAGGGACTCACTAGCTTCTTCTCAACCTCATCAAACTTGGCAGTTGCCCATGGTGCAGTGCCTACACTTCTGGCAGAATTCGGGGTGTCTATTAATAGCATAGACACCTCATCCCTGGATGCATACCAGGAATTGCCACAGGCAATGCACTCCAGCTGAAAAAAAATACCCTGAAAGTTAACTGACTTAAATATGGCAGTTCATTTACATGGACAATTACTTCTAGCTATTGGAGATTGCAATTCAGAGTTGTATTATAGTCCAATCATTCAAAATAACACAGTTTGTTTGTCACGTTAATGTTCTCGATGACCCAGTTAAGACGTCATATCAGTAGAGAGATGGAAAGGCATGCATTGTCTTAAATAAACATTTTTTAAGATTTGATGCTTCCATGGAAAATGGCTTGTGGAGTACAAGTTGCCAAGGGAATTTGGCAGAGCCAAGTCTTCCGGCACAGATGCCCATTGAGATCAGATTACATGTTGCTAATGCAAAGTACATAACCTTATTGGATTGGGGACTAGCACTACTGGCAACGAGTTTAAGAAGACATAGCTATCAAACACGAATATCTGCAAGCTAGCTTAGCAACTGAAAGAGCAGCAAGCATTATAAAGCCAACTTGTTAAGGTCCAACAGAAAGGCAAACCCCAGGAAGTTCCAACTGATAATCCAAACATGCAAATTGGTTTTCAATTCCGTGTCTGGTCCCAGTAATCATTGAATATAACAAGACAAGGAATACGGAGAAAGAAAAGGAAAGATTTTGATAAAAAGGAGCTACTGTCCTTCAACATATAAGCAAACGATTTATACAAGAGAATAACTTGTGGTTTTTATTTTCTTTTTTATGGCAACTGACAGTTAACATTTTGTCTGTTGAACTTATTACCTTCTGAAGTTGTTCACTATCATAGATCACCAATGGAAATCTGAAATGCAATCTGAGTTACCATGGTCAGCAAAATTTTGACTTGCAAGCCAATATTTCATATGGGGATTTAATAAATGCACAAGAAGACTGAACAAGGACTACCAATTAATTTACCAGACACGGAAAAGCAGATGAGACCAGGTGTCTACAACTTGGCTGTATGAACATATTATGCAACTGTGCATGAAATGCATCTCTAGAGTTCAAAATATTAGCACGTCTAACATGTCACTTTATGCATTGGGTGCTTGCACCCTAGCTCGTTAGATGTACTACAGTCAGAAAGGCAATGCAACATGCTAAATATTTGAAATTAATGTCAATCTAAAAAATAATAGCAAGTAGAAAAAAAGGTTTGGGTGTGAAGAAAACCTGGTAGCGGGCTCCATGTCCTGCTTGGATTACGTCCCTTAGTCGTACTTTAAACTCGCTGCATCTTGAGCAACGAGCATCGGTCATCTGATACACAAGCAAACAGGTTAGCCAAGCAATGAGCATAAGCACCCATCCAAGTGTACAGCCAAAAAATCTATCCAACACCTCAAAGTTAAAACCAAAGTGTGGCAAAAAGAAGCAACCTGCATGCGCTCTGACTCATCAGGCTCCTTCTTTGCAGTTTCCTCAGCTGTTAAACCCTCCTGCAGATAAGTTTGTTAATTCATACAATTATAACATTTGTACATATTCCAGAACAAGATCATAATAGCAGAAATAATCAAAATAATGCCAAGCAGGCAGATATAGAGCTTATACCTTCAACTCATTTGGTGACATGTTCAGCATTTTTGAGGGTTCCAACTCTTTGTTTAGAAGACGGCGGGCTAGAAATGCATTATTCTGCCAAGAATAAATGGAGAAAATTTTAGGTAAAGAAGATTGATATCAATATCCTCAGCAAAAGAAGGTGGCATGCTCAGTCAAAAGTTGAATACTAAACACCATTAGTTTGAAAATTCATCTTGTTCCACAGCAAAGTCTTAATCATGTGAATTTGGACCATACTCCACACCCTATGATCAATACCGCTTAAGACAATCCTACTAGAATGCTTAGTTTTCCCTTTAAAAGCATTTCACCAAATGCTTTTGATAAAATTTCAATCTTTCATTTAAATACGCCAGTAAATACATATGTATTAGCATCATTGATATTTAGAGTATGCTTGTTTTCTCTTTTAAAAACCATTTCATTCACATGCAAACAGGAAAAACTTCAATAGTTTATTTTGTTTAACAGCTTAACACGTATATACGTGCATCACTAATATACAGATGTAAAGAAAAAGCAACTACAGTCCCTCAACATGACTGACATCTTTTATGAAGACTGAACTCAACTCCATTGCACCTTTATTCCCACACTGAGCAGAAGGGAAGAAGAGTATCCACATGGGGTGAACCCCCGGAGAATAACAACCTTGATAGAGAGTGAGAGCAAGACTAACCTTGAGGTTGAACGCTAGCTGGCGCAGCTTTTGATTATATTTCTGAAAATCAGAGGAAAGAGCGTCATGTGAGGCCTTCTCAAGAGCACTTACTGCAGGAACAGCTGCATCCAGCCAGGGAAAAGACTTGCCAACCTGTCATTTACAATTAGAGCACTAGAGTCAAAACATCTTCAAGATTGTCAAATTTCCATCTCTAATCTCCTCCTACTAATCAAGATACAAAAAATGGAATTCAATGTCATATGCCAAAGCTAAGTGCAAAAACTCATTATACACCTTCGCACTATTTTCTTCGGATCCATTTGCAGCTCCCTGGGACTTCTGCTCTTTTTTATGGTCACCACCATCAGAACCACCTTTTAGCTTACCATCATCAAGTGTGCAGTTAGGAGAACTGCACATATATTGAATACTCTGAAGAAGCCGCTCCAACCACTTGTCTCGAAGGGTATCTCCAGTCAGGGCATCAAACTTTACTAAGATGGCATGATATTCCGAATCATTACTTGGGCAGCTTCCTGGTGTTTCAGCTTTTAAATTATCAGGTCTGCCAGTTGCTTCTTCCTCCCTGGTCACATCAAGAGGTGAAACATTCTTTCTCCTCAGAGTTCTTTTTGCCTTTACTGGATCTTCCTGTTCAGGAGCAGCAGTGGGAGCATCTTCAATTTCAATGTCAGGAAGGTCTCCCATCCTCGATAGAGTTTTCTGAACAAGAAGATCAATCCCGTGCTGTTTATTATATTCATAATCCTTGTCAGTAAGCTTCCAAAGCTTCCTCTCCACAGTGTCATACACTTTCTGGACAATAAAGCCAGGATATTGTTTGCGATTTGGCAGCTGTTTGTGAATTGGGACAAAATGCACAACACACTTGTGCATGACAGACTCTGCTGGAACCTCATCATGATGAAAACTATAAAAGAGCTCTCTAGTATCACGTGACTGCCAGCTTCCACCACCTTTTCTCTCAGCTTCCTCGGGGCGATAAAACCACTGCCCAGTGACCATCATGCTGCCGTGCTTAGTTTGAGAAATATCCTATCAACAGAATAACAATTCCATTGGTCTCAAAGGAAGGTGATGACAGAAATCATACATACTAAATGCAAAATCAAAACAATCTGAATGGTTTACATCATCAAGATGAAATGACTAAATGAGTCCTTTGTTCACCAGGCAGCATATGAATTATGCTAAATAGAACAAACTCAGTCAGCAACAGAACTACAATGAAATTGGCCAAACAGTGTGTACTTAAGAATCTTTTACCAGAGAGATCCATGAAATAATAAAATGTGAGACAACAATTTACGAAATTAATTTCCAATTCGGCGTGCAATAGAAGTTTATCGCATGCCCAAAAGTGAAAGAAAATAAGTTGGAATATGAATAATTAAATCGCCGAGGTATGCAAGCCATGTCCCATTTCCAACCAGTGGTTGGGAAATAAAAAATGAAAAGAAATGAACAGACAGAAATACATTAATATGGAATAACAGGGTCTTCTCATAAGCTTGAGTGTAAACAAAAAGATGCTCCCATTTAAAATATGATAGGACCAAATTCCCAAACTTAATTGATGTTCAGAATTTATCACCGTTTCATTTTGGAAATATTTTAGTATATCACTCATGTGTTCGGATATATTTTAGAATATTATTCATTTAAGCCCATCACCCATTATTTAGTGAAGGGTCGACAGCATATCATACTATTGTGAAATCTGTCAAAACATAACTGCTCATCATTAGAATCAAACATCACCAAAATATTATTGATTTCAAACCAGTACAAAATCTGTGCATGAACTCCTGAAAATTTGCACAGTTAACACAAAAAAATTCTCATTATCAAGGAAAACAGAAAATCAATATTTTGCTTCACCACCAAGTCATCCATCATTAAAGAGAAAATAATGAATGATAAAGGGTAGGAGGAAAAACCACATGAAATTCAAAATAGGATATCCATGCATGAGATACAAATCCACCAAATATGATACAGAACACATGAGGAATTAAAATAACAAGTAATTCCACGAGTTACCTTGATAATTGCCACATAAGGTTTTTGCTCTTTATCTTCAGGAACAAGAAGGACAGGATCCTCCTGCAGAACAGCCAGAGGAAAAACAAATAAATAACCACAATGATTCATTATATGACAATTAGGGAAGAACAGTAAAAACAATTCCATGAAGTTCCTCAAAACCACAGCTGCATTTACTGATTAAATAGGGCTAGAAAAACAGCTGACAGCTTAAATCTTAAAATGTACAATTGTATACTTCCTTCAAATTTTGCAGGAGCAGAAACAGCACCAATAGCTAAACTGATTGCCAGCAACAAACCAATATTACCAAAATATGGTTACAGCAAACCCCAAAAGCAATCAATCAAAACATATGTATAATCCTAGATTCCAGCAAAGCTTCTCAAAACGATGAATACATTAGAATCAATAAATCAAATAGTGCATAACACAAAAAAAAAAAGAATAAAGAATCTAAATTCCACCAACCATCATCATTTCAATTTCTTGTGATTCTGAACAACAGCCACATTAAGCCTGTCACTGGACTTTACAAGTCATGCTCCTTCCCCAATTCTTTTTAGCAAACTCAAACTCCATAATCTAATCAACTAAAATAACCAGGTGCAGAACAAAAATCAAGGGATCCATAAAGTAAAGCACACAACAGCTCGACAAAATAACAAAAAACAAACACAAATTCAATCTAAGCTTGAATGTTCCCTGTTTTTGTCAGAGCCGAGGATAACCTAGGCCAAAGTGTTTCCAGAACTAAATCCAGCATATATATCTATCCCGATCACAAACACAAACTCCACTAAACCGTTCAAAAACCAAAACTGATGTCAAAACACAAGGCCGAAATATAACTAAACAAAACATACTTAAAAACCTTAAATCCACCAAATAAACCTCCCAGACCAATCAAAACCAAACGGACGAAAAATCCCCTATTAAACCCCAAATTCACCATGCCTGCCACATTCACAAGTTCAAATAACTTCTAGCGAACAACCAAAGTGCTAAAACAGCTAAAACAATGCGAAGAATCATTCAAAGAACAAAACCAATTGGCAAAATTAAAGCGCAAAACCTAATCTTTCTCCAAAAAATGTAGCTAAGAAAAAAACCCTAATTACACTAATTAAAATAAATAAATAACTCACGAGCTCATATCGATTCCCATCAAACTCGAAAGCATCAAAATGAGTTCTCCTCCCTCTCCCTTTCCCCGAAACCCTAGTCAATACCCCAGCCGGCTTCGCATCCTCCTGCGGCACCTCTTCCACCTCTACTTCCTCCTCCGATTTCTCCTCTCTTACTTTCTTCCTCGGTCTCCCTCTCCTTCTCGTCACTGCTACTTCTTCTTCTTCTTGAAGCTCTATCTTCTTCCTCTTCCTCTCCATCTCGCTGTTGTTTACAGGCTTTGTCTTTGTTAATAATGACGGTGCCTTTGGTGGCGCCTCCTCTTCTTCATCGCTGGTGGAGACTTGAGCGAATCTTCGGTTTCCCATTTTATTTTGATTTATCCGGTGAGTTTGTTGCTGCAACAAGACTTGGTTTTTTTTGCGGTGGTGCAGATAAGTATATATCCAGGCCAAGCAAGGAGGAGTTAGCCGTTGGATGCTTTGTATAGGAAAGATGACGATAACACCGAAATGGTCTTACAATTTAATTAAATTACATCTATCCCATGCAATCACATTGTCGGCAAACCCAGAATGTCTAGTCAACGCTGCTGGTATTATTAAAAAAAGAGGACAAACATTTCCGCATTCTTGTTACGGTCTTGGATTTTGACTTTTTTCAATTTCATTCAATTTGCTCTTAATCATCTTTTGTTTTTTCAATTATATCCTTAATTGAAACATTTTAGATCTTTAGTTTAACAATTTATTGCAAATTCATCATTGGTTCTCATAATTATACAATTTTGATCAATTTAACTCTCAATTTTGATTTTTTTATTTTAATAAGTTTTTAATTAACTTTTTAATTTGATCAAATGATTCAAATTCATGGTTGCCTCTTCAATTTTTCTAATTTAGAAGGTTAAATTAAGCCTTTTTTCTTAGATTTATATTCAATCAAATTCTCAACTGAGGCTGGAAATTTTTTCAAGCTTTATTTTTACTCGTTATCAGTCAAATTTCCACCCCGCCTATGTTTTTTATTTTTGTATTTTCTTTTTTTTTTGTTTTTTTATGTTTCCAAGATTTTCTGACACAAAAATTAAATAAAAAATGATTAAAATTAACTAAAATTACTGAAAAGATATTTTTTTTAGATTTTCTAATTTTTTTCAAAATATATACAAAAATAAAAGGTCAAAAATTAAATTACAACGGCCTCCATGTATGATTTTATGCAAATAAAAGCAAAACTTAACACATGAATCAATATCAATATCAAGTGCAAATATGAAATAGCAAAGAAATAAAGTTTGTGAACTAAAATGAAAAACAATTACTATATAATGATTAGTGTTGTTCACGTTGATTAGACAAAACAATTTAGGAGCAAACAATCGAAGAAGCAAACATGAAGCTAGGAAGCAAATGTAACGGATAAAAACAACGGGATAATGCAGAACGAACAAAAGCCTAGAATTTCATAAAATCTCCCATTCTCTACTGAAAATTAGTACGTTGCAATCGGATGACTAGAGTAACCCCTTGTGATTCTTGCCCCCTGTATTAAACACAAGAATGCCTGTCCTACTTACATAACTCTGGATTAGTCAAGTCAATTATGTTCATTGCTGTCAATCATTTCATTCTTTCTTTTACTTGATGTCCTAAGTTATTTTAGCACCTATTGCAGCAATATGCCTTTTGGATTCCTCTGATTACTCGCATCCTAATCTATTTTTCTTTCACAGAACATTGGGAAGAACAGAAATGCTAGTTATGGTCCTTGTCAGTTATTTTCCAGAGCTTCTGCTCTACAGCATCATAAATTTGCCGGACGATAAACCCAGGATGTTTTCTGCAATCTGGAAGCTGCTTGTTGGCGGGGATAAAATGCACCACACACTTGTGCATTACACATTTTGCTGGAACCTCAACATGATGGGTACTGTAGAACAGCTCTCTGGTATCACGTATCTGCCAGTTTCCACCACCCTTTTTCTTAGCATCTTCGGGGTGATAAAACAGTTGTCCAGTGACCATCACCATACCATCAATGGTCTGAGTAATGTCCTGTCATCATGATAACAGGCATGTTGGTTTCAATGGAAAAGGATGATATGGAAGTTGTTTATGCGCTAAATATAAAATGAAGGCAAGCTCAATTAATTCACTTGAAAAGATTGGGAGAAATTTAGATCGGTTGACAATCGGTTGCTTATCATTTATTAAAGACATCCGAGCATGCCAGTAATGCATGAACTGCAATATTTATGCAGAACAGTAACAACTCAAAGAACCTTTTCATCCCTACAAACAGAGAATCATGTTTATGCTTTAACACTAGCTTATTTAGCATCAAAAGCAAATACGAGGAACAAAGTGAAAATGAAAAAATGTGCAAATATCCAATTTAAACATGAATGGCATAAGTGCGTGTACACCAGATGGGTCAACGAACAAAAAAAAGGATCAATGAGAAGCCTATGACACACCACAAAGCAATTCCAAGCAATTACCTTGATAATTACAATGTCAGGCTTTTGCTCTTTAGTTTCAGGAGCTAGAAGCACAGGATCTTCCTGCAGAAAAGCAAAAGCAGAAACTGAGAAATATAATTCGTTGATGACATGAACAATTAAAGAATAAAAAAAAAGCAAATGCAACCATGATTCCACCAAGGTCTCAAAACCAGCGTGCATTCCCACATCAAATTCAAACACACAAACAGATGAAAATTTAAAGTTCAAATTGTCCAATTAGCTAACCAAACTTCACCTCAACAAACCCAACACACTAAATAAGGGATTTTTCAAACATTAAAACCCCGGATGCAATCAATGAAACTAACTGCAGTCTCATTCCAACATAGCAGCTCAAAACCACTGCTGCATTTGAACCAGTAAATCAAAGAAAACAGGTAATTCGAAGACAAGAAATGAGAAATCTGAATACCATAAAAAAAATCAATTCCTTTTCTTGTAATAGTACATTTTCTTCAAGCCACTTCAAGTTCAAGCTAGGGAGACTTCGCCCCGCTTTTTCAGTCCCTCACGCAAACTCCAAATTCTTACGAATACAGGTCCAGAATAAAAACCACATTGATAAAGAAAACAGATCGAACATTCGATAGCCAAAAACAAACAGGTACAGCCTTCGCAACACATGAGAATGAAACAACTGACATTGAAAAGCTCTAAACTTCCATATCTTCCTCACTTATTTTGAGCAAGCAACAAACCTAAACCCAATTCCCTCCTGATTTAACAACAACAACAAAAATTAAAAATAACCTCCAGCACTCAATAACAAGCACAAACTCAAAAGCCCTTCAACAAAGAGACCAATAGCAACTAGATATCCAAGGCGAGAGGTTAACCCAAAAAAATACTTAAAACCCCAAAATCCCACCAAGAAAAACACAAAAAAGCTAGCAAACCAAACGCAAGACCCAATTTCTTTCCAGCTTTAACCCTAAACACACTGAATAAAAAAACCAAAACTTTCAATTCAAACACAAAACGTCGAAACCCATTCATGTTGTCAAGAAAAAAAATCACTCACAATAGTGTAACGGTTTCCGGAAAACTCGAAAACCTTGTAGTGACTTTTCTTCTCGCTTCCTTCTCCTGAAAACCTAACTCGTTTCCCAACCGGTTTGGGATCCTCCAGCGACGCCTCCTCATCCTCATCCTCTTCTGGGGGAAGTATCTCACCCTCTTCATGTTCATTTGACATTTCTTCTTCCTCTTCCTCTTCGCTCGTTGAGATCTGCGCGAATTTTCGGAGTCTCATTCTCTGATTCCCTCCGAAATTTGGCTGCCGCCTGGTGTTGCGCCACTGTTTCAATTTCAAGAGGATTTGACCACTTGGGGCCTAGGAGGATGAGTAAATTACAGAAATGACATGAATGTAGGGATTTGACAACTGTTTCCATTACTAGAGCACGTAGTCATGAAATGTAAAATATATCCTTTTAATATATTTTTTTTAAAAAAGAAAAATAAAAAACAATGTAAAATATTATACTCGTTGAGGGAGATTTTATTGCATTGGTGGTCAGTATTTGTTCAGTATCTGCAGCAACCTGATGGTGCAGTTGCTGAAGGAAATTGAAGATGAGTTTTTGCAAAGGGACAGAGAAAAAGAAAAGAGTAGGACAACTGAACTGAGAATGGAAGCATTGCTGACGACTTTCTTCTGGCTATAATCTTGTCAAAAGCCATGTTTTGGTAAGATAGTTTTCATTTTCATCCTCTAATTAAGGTGGAATATATTAGATAGTGTTGTTGGTTCTGAGATAGTAAGGTTTATTTGTTCTCTTCCAGAATGGAGTCTATTTTACATACCCCAGCCATTTAGAGTATGGTTGCTTCACTAAATCAATCTTTAATCTCACCTCAAAGGTTTATTTATTTTTTTTACTAGAAAAAACACTAACAATATCTGAATAGTTTTTTTATTTTTTAAAAAGAATAATCCACCCGGCAGAACAACAATCTAGTAACCATCTACACACAGTACCTTGGTGAAAAATTGAAAAGCATTAAAGCCCAAACTTCTATGTTGCTAACGAACATACAAAAGTAAATCCAAAACTTTGTTTTGCTGGAACCTTTTCTTCCCTCAAGATTGTTTATGTTGCAGTAAAAAAACAATTGGCCATGATCTTACCAGCAGTCTTCATTGTTAAGAAGATTTTTCTATTTTACACAAAACATTGGCTTTGTCAGGGTTTTAATTTTTCGACTCCTATTGTGCTCTTTTCTCCACAATTTCCTTCAGGCTTGTCCAAGATTTTCTCTTTCTTTTACTTGATGTGCTGACAGTGTTTTCAGCATCCATTGCAGCAGAATCGCCTTCAGATTGCTCTGGTTTTTTAGCTGATCTATTTCTCTTTTTCTTCGTGGCATCCAGCAGAGAAAATCTGCCGCTTGGGAGTGGAGTAGCTGGACTGCTTGTGATTGAAGCGCTCATGGATATTGCAGGTAAAGCTGTCTCATCAATCTTAATTATCTCGTCTGTCTTAACTCTTGGAAATGGAGTTGTTGGACTGTCTGTGATGGAAGTATCCACAGTTATTGCAGGCAAAGCTGTCTCGGCTATCTTGTATATCTCATCTGTCTTAATCCTCGGAAATGTATTTGCTGGATTGTTCGTGATGGAAGTATCCAGAGATATTGCTGGCAGAGCTGGCCCGTCGATCTTAACTATCTCACCTTTGCTACTTGTGCCTTTCTCCAAGTTGGCAGACTTCTGAAGCACGGACTTGGTTGGTTTAGCATGTGGCTTGGGCTTGGGCGGACATATTTCTTTCATGTGGCCTTTAGGAGTTCCTCTCTTTAGATTAAGATGTAAACAGTGGTGGCATTTGTAGACGACATTATTCTTCGTCGAAGTACTAAATCTCTTGTGTCGACGCCTTGCCTTTGGTTGATTCTTTTCAATTTGTGTTGTGCAGTTAAAGCCAGGTCGAAGAAATGTCTCGCACCTGCGAAACACAGGATATCCAATTAGGATGAAAAAATCCTACTGATCATGACAAGATTGAATTTCAACAAAAAAAAAAGGGAGGGGGTGTCAAGCAAATAAGCTCAGCTAAACCACATTTGTAAGATTATGCGTTCAACTAGAGACCACAGTTGAAAGATCATGCATTCAAGTAGAACGCCATTTTCATACAAGCAGAAATTCGAGTCAAAAGTAATTGAATAACGCTGCTAACAAACGAGGAAGTCAATATCCATTGCAATGGCAAAAATAAGCACCATAGAAGCACACTGCTCTGCAACCACAGTGTGAAACTAGTGAAAAAAAATCCAATCTCAAGCCTATTTCGTATTCAAATGTTTGCACGATGACTTGAAAAGCTAACAATATTTCACAACCTGCTAAGCAGTGTAATTTCTTCAGCTTAAGCCAGCGCGAATTCATCAGCAAACTTGTAATTCAACCATTCAAGTAAAAACAATCGCGTTGAGCCCATATTAAATACACACAAGAAACAGAAACATAAAACATAAAAGTCTCAAAAATCGTTTTGCCAACACAATCAAGCTCTGACGTTTAATACTAACCTCTGACACTGAAACAGAGCAGAAGGGTCAAGTGGGACACCCAAAGCCTCTGCAGAAGACGCAAACTGACGCCCAAAAAAGGCAGCAAGAGAAGGGATTGAAGCTTCTTCAGTAGCCCATGATGCAAGATTCTGCAAGTGTTCAAGTTTCAATAATGACCTGGGATTGTGATTTCCGCCTTTTGCACTCAGTGCGAAAGACTTGTTAGAAGCTGTTAGCGTGTTCGGTTGCGGCTTTTTGCTGACTCCCCCTCCTCCTCTCTTTCCCATGGGCTTGTTTCTTTTAAGAGTTTTATCGAACAGCTGGTGGAGGAAAACGGAGAGTAAGAAGATAGGGAGGAGCTTAGGTTTTTGGCCTGGATGAAGGAATAAAGGATTGTTGATAACGACGTCGTGCCAAACGTTATGGTGATTATTTATGGGGACGCGTGTTTTTTTCTCCATAAAAAATTATTTGTTTTCAACCATTTCTACAAATTATTTGTGCAGGGATTTTTTTATAAATTGAACAAGGGATTTTGGAGCATTGGGGAGTTTTTGGTTTGATTTTAGCCCAAACTAATTTTATTATTAATTTTCTTATTTAAGTTAATAAACATAACAAAAAAATAACAAAAAAATGTCGGTTATTAATTACTCGACATTGTAAATATAAGTTATTTGATTATTAAAAAAAACATTTTCAATCATGTTATGTGCTTCAGTAGAACAGATATGCACGTGGTTTTCAATGATAAATATGAAAGGTTCGACACAACTGCTATCAAGCATCTAATTATACTAGGATTAAAAAATATTTAGGTGGTGGTTTAGTAATAAGAATTTGGGATTAAGAAATTTGTTTTCTCTATGGTCTCAGGTTGAAGCCCTGTGATTGCTCATATGATGGTCACTTGAGACTTACATGGTCGTTAACTTCAAGGTCCGTGAGATTAGTTGAGGTACGCGCAAGCTGACCCGAACACCCACGTTAAACTAAAAATAAAAAAATTATAGTAGGATTAAGAGCAGTGGTAATAAATACTCGTGTGATTAAATTGAATACATTTTATAGACTCAATTGTCTATATGAATTATATATGCAATTCTACGATAGATTCAAGCGTAATAAAAACTCACGAGGGAATAAATCATTGGACTACCATGAAAAATAATAAAATTAAAAGAATTTTCAATAGTGAGAACTCAACCGTTCCTAACCAAAAATTAGTTCAAAGATTTAATGGAAAATACAAATTATTGATACGTGATTGGCATAAACACTAGGGTACATAAACTAGATTAATGTTTACTAATATTGTGGAAGGTACAACCTTGTGATCAGGTGTTAGAATTAGAAATACTTGTAGGATAAGTTTTTTTAGTTGTTGAATTATGAATTGGTTAAGTTTCTTTGTAAATAATTTATTTTTTCAATGTCAAGGTAAATTTTCTTGATGAATTTCTTTGAATACCTGCAAAAGTTCTCTTTTAGGGTGTTTAAGGACTTTCTAATGGTAAAGATGACAACTAATAAAGTCGGTAGTGGACCCAAACACATCTTTTGGGTGTAAGGGTTGGGCTTGGGTGGTACGCTCAAACCCATAAAGAGATGCTGGAGGTGTCCAATACCTGACTCGGGCTGCATCCAAGCCCAACAAAAAGTGCTGAACATGCTCAACACCTAGGCTCGGGTTGGCGCCCGAGCCCAACCTTCTTCCTTCTTCCTGGACTCATGTATTTCTACATGAGTTTGATGTCAAAAAAAGAGGAATCTTTATCCGTCAATTGAGTTCAAATATTTGATAATGAACATATGCCTGTGGTACTAATCAATAACATAATAAAGATGATTTTCAATGCCTCAAACAAAAGTGTGGATACTTTTATAAATATTCATGAAATCCAGGTGGAAGCACAAGACCAAAATAGTCCTTAAATTTAATAAATTTCTCAAGAACAAAGTAGTTTTATACGTGTATCTTTTATGATTGGACATTTATATATTATGGTTTGAAAAATAATGCCACCATTGATTTAGTTCATGTCTTGAAAAGTTGACATGATTAAAGGTTTAATACCAACGAAACTTTTAAAATTAAAATTACGAGTTTAAGTATCATAATTTAATTTAAGTGCGGGAATGTTGGATTTAAAAGGTATAAAATCGAGTTAGATTGTTATAATACTAAAAGACTTAATGATTAAAGTAAAAGGAATTTAAAAGGTTGAGGATCATATTATAGAATTAGAAATTTGAAAATGTATCCTTACAAATCTTACCTAGTCGACTTACCAACTAGATATATTGTAACATCCATTTTGTATCAGCCATATATTTAGATATTCGACTTTGGAGCCTACGTTTCTGAACCACATGTTTTGTTAAAGAATTTTATTTTATTTTATTAAAAAATCATGGATTTTGAAGGATTTATTGGGTTTTAAAAATAAATAACTAAAAATATCAGCTATTCATCACTCGATATTTACTCTACTATTGAAGGTATATTTGTTTCAATATGAAGGAAAATAACATTCTTTATGTTACAAGACACGCAGTCAATATCAACTTTCCTAACACAATTCCATTTTTTTTCATAATATAAAGTTTATTTCTCGAATAATTGTTGCGAGAATGTATTGATTGGATTGATTTGCTTGGATGATGGAATTATAGTTTGTATTGATTTGTTCAACCTTACATAAGTCAATTCTCCTTTTATTTTTTAAAAAGAAATTAAAAAGGACCAAAATCAACCTGTCAAATTTCTCAAACCCATGACATGGTTCAAGAAGCTGGATTACACTGTATAAAGCAAATATAAAAAAATAATGAAGTCAAATTCCAACTAACCAAAATAATAGGGGATAAAATTGAAAAAAACTAATTCAACAAGAAAAAAGGATCATCCAATATAAAAAAATAGAATTCAAGAATGAGGATCAAATTTGACACAAGAAAAAATAAAATCAATTAGTAAGGGATGAAATTGTAAAAAAAAATCAATCGGAAAATGATCGGAAAAAAAACAAATAACAATAAAAATAATGAGGGTCAAACTTGATATAAAAATCAAATGCTAAAGAATAAAATTAAAAAAATAATTCAATAAAGGATTCGAAACCAAATATATTGCAATAAAAAAATAAGAACTAAATTTAATTCAATCAATAAATGACCTGACTTATTTAAATTCTTGCAATCCCAATGAGTTTTGTCGAGGAGAAGTGGGAGAAAAGAAAAACATGCCACCGGATCTCAATTGTCGATCCCTTTAAGACACGTCTCGTACCACCATGAAGAGAGTGACAAGATACTTCCAACGCTGCATTAGAAAGTGGTTTTCTGCAGTTGTACAATGTCACACGTTCCGTTTGAAATGCAATGATGACACGCAATCACTAGCAAGCACTACCATCTTTTTCTTTTTTCATCGATATTTTACATTTGTTAAAAGACTTAATTGTTTCTCATTCAAAATAATTATAACTAAAAAAAATCATGATGATAATACGAGTTCTCCCTAGACATCAATTTTTTTTTAAAAAAGGCAATGTAATCATTTTATTGTGCTAGAGAAAAACAAAAGGATCGAAAAGCCCCTAGACCTTAAATTTAGAAAAATTATCTTTAAGAGTATTTAAATAATTTTATTGTTTTGAAAAAGAAAAAATAACTCAAATGCCCTTGTATGTCAATTTATTTTCTTTTATTTAAAAGGTAAATTAGCTATTTTACTATGTAAAATAATATGTGAAAAATGTTGATCTACACCTATTCAATTTTGATAATACTAATTCAATTTTGATAATACTAATTAAACCTTGTGAAAACATATTATGCCCCCAATCCTCACTTCTTTGGTTTTTATAATGGAGGGGAAAAACTTTATTTTACTGTGCAACATGCACATAGAACACTAATTACTTTTAGTTTTTTCTTTAATATATCAAATTTATATATAAAAAATTATTTTTCCCCTGTAGTGATAGAAAATCTCAATAATGGAAAAGGAAAAGGAAAATAAAAGCTAGGAGGGAGTGATTGATTTATGGAACAATAGCTATTTGACCTGCACTTCATTGTGGGCTAGATATTTTTCTTTTTTTTAGAAAAGAATTATACATGCGGACCTTTTCGATGTATTTTGAATATAAAAAATTTAAATGTAAATTGAAAAGCTCATGAAATATTTAATCAAATAAATTAAAAACTATGTGTATTAATAAATAGAAAAAAAAATTATTAATGATAACTAGAAATAAAACTTGACAAATTAAGAGATAAGTATAGATCAAGAAATGCATTTACCTGGTTGTGTTTACCGAATTGTTTTTTAAATTGATTCGATTATAAAAATAAACACATGTATTAAATTAATTAAATAAAATAAAAATAAAAACAAATATCATGCAAGGCTGTAATTATTAGAAATATAATCAGAAAATAAACATTTTTTTTTTCAAAAATAAAGTTCTTGTATAAAAAAGATTTAAAAAAAGCTTTATAGATTATCTATAATAATCTTTTAAAAAATTAAATATACACCATAAAAAAAGCAATCTCTATAAATAAATAAAAAGATTAAATAAGCAAAAACAAGTCACAAATAAGGTATATTAATCAAAATATAAATTTAAAAATTATTTCTTAAAAAATATATATATTAAAAAAAGATATTAGTTAAGAAAAAGCAATATCAAAAAGAAAAAAAATAGTCCGAGTTATATGGCTTAGCTCTTTAAACTTGTGACCTAAACCATGAACTCAACTACATTCAATAATATTTTTCCTTTAAATTTACAGTCATCCTAAAAAAAAAAAGCCAAAAAGAGTCAAGACTCGAGGGCCTATAGCCCAATATGTTTGGCCATTATAATGAAGAGCCTAAGAGCATTGGTGGGGCCTTGGTTTTTCTTTTTTAAATTTTTAATGTCATCTACTCTTATTATTTTACAAAAAAAAAATAATTCGTTGATATGTTGCCAGCCAAGGCAGACGATGTATCGTCTGTAAGCCTATATTTCGGACACTAAAGTGGTGACTGAAAATCAGAACAATGACACTTTTGACCAAAATAACCCATTTTAAAGCTATTTCTACCTAAAAAACCTTACCATCACACTTATAACACCCAAAAACCATTTTATTAACTCCAAATACTTAAAAAATAGCCTAAAGACCTGAAATCAGACCAACTTAGTTTATATTTTCTCGACTTAGATATGGTTTTTCATGCAATATGGAGGGTCCAAACAACCACTGCGAAGTCCCTTTCATCTCATAGAACTGTGGACACCAATAAAAACTATTTAGGTGGTTGAAAAAGATAATGAACAATGACATTCTCTCTCATCATTGAAATCTAACAATCCCTCTGTTTCTTCTTTTTGATCGGGAATTGAAAAATAACACAAATGAACTTGTATACCAAAAATAATTTTTAAAAATTTAAAGGAATCTAAATTATATAAATTGTGTTATTTTCAAAGACCAATGATCTAAGTATATTTTTCATGTAATCTCTGACATGCCATTTATGTCTGACCTCCTTTTTATTTCAATCATATTTTTTTTTTAATTTTATCATTAATTAAGAAATTAGAAGTAATTTACTTTCGATGAGATCAAATAGATCAAATAGTATAAAATAAAACTTTTAGTAACAAAATAAATTATATAATCCCCCCTGTATTCTATAGTCTATAATATAATAATAATAGTAACTGACGCGTGCCCAGGAAGCTGGACCCTTTTCTCCTTGTAAAAAAGTCTTGGTGTAATTATAAACCACAGAAAACAACAACCATTCCTTCAACAATAAGCATCACACACACTCGGAGATATTCACATATCCTTCCTCCCTCGAAGTATCTAGCCACTCCCCTCTCCTTCTCCAATCCCACCCATCGAATATTTAATCAACGGTTACTTCACAGGTTCTTCATTCCCCCCTTTTCCACTCTAAAATGGATTAAAAAATTCCATAATTTAGAGGCTTTTTTATTTGTTGTGTATTAGCCTTCTGGGGTGAGTTTTTATAGGTTTTACAGCTGTTTATGTTGTTTCTTGAGGTTTTAGATTGTTGGGGTTAATGGGCTATGCTTGGTTTCGCTTTTAAGCAAGCAAGTTGCTTTCTTTTTAGTGTAAGAAAGCGCTGCTTTATTCTGGTCTCTTTTTAAGGTTTTAGAGAATACTATTATTATAGGAATTTGTATAGCTTTCTATCTAAAAGTTCAGGTATTGAATTGATGTTTATTTGTGTAATTATAATTACTGCTGTGTAAATTTTAAGTTGTGTACGGTTCTCTAGGGATTGAATTAGGGGAAATTTAGTTTAGATTCGAGTTGAAATTTGTTGGTGGGTTTGCCTATTTTGAGAACTGGTAAACATGGCGGATTCAGTTGCTGCAGCATCTCTTATTGGATATAGGCCACTGTGTGGGGGATGGTCTGTCAAGGATACTTCTTACAGGAGAAAATCTTTGAGTAGTTGTCGGTGTCCGATAAAAGAAGCCGTGGGTAAAAGGGTTGTTTATTCTTCTCCTATGTTGCCAAGATTGAAAATTGATAGGTTAGTTAATACCTCAATTAAGGCTCTGGCAACAGAGCTCACGAAAGAGGTGTATTCATACAGGGAGGAAGAGAGAATACCACGGACTTGGAATTACCGAGTTGATACTGGTGTTGATAGAAAACCAGGTTTGTGGCCACCAGAGAACAGAGCGGATAATGCTTTGTTGCATAACCCCTTGATTCGACAAGAAAGGATGGGTTGCAGTTGGCTGGGTGCTATATTTGAGTGGGAGGGTGTGATAATTGAGGACAATCCTGATCTCGAGAGGCAAGCTTGGCTTGCTCTTTCCCGAGAAGAAGGAAAACCCACTCCTCCAGCTTTTATTTTGAGACGAGTAGATGGGATGAAGAATGAGCAAGCGATTTCTGAAGTCTTGTGTTGGTCGAGAGACCCGCCAGAGATGAAAAGAATGGCTACAAGGAAGGAAGAAATCTACCAATCTCTTCAAGGTGGGATATACAGATTACGAACTGGCTCAAAGGAGTTTGTGAATATTTTGATGCATTACAAGATACCAATGGCATTGGTTTCCACACGTCCAAGAAAAACTCTCGAGAGTGCAATTGGAACTGTCGGGATTGAAGGGTATTTCACTGCTATTGTAGCAGCAGAAGATGTTCACAGGGGGAAGCCTGATCCGGAGATGTTTATTTATGCAGCCCAGCTTCTAAACTTTATACCACAGCGCTGTATTGTGTTTGGGAACTCTAATCAAACCGTGGAGGCTGCACACGATGCTTTTATGAAGTGTGTTGCTATTGCTAGTAAGCATCCCGTGTATGAGCTTGGTGCTGCAGACTTGGTGGTGAGGAAACTAGATGAACTTTCAATTGTTGATCTGAAGAATCTTGCTGATATTGAATCGCCAGAATTTGGGCCTGTTGAGCTAGAGACGGAGCTGGAGCCTGAGGAGGATAATGATCGATCTACCTCAGCGGGAGTTGATGATATTTTCTGGTAACTCTTATGAATTGTACAGTTTATTTTGTGCTTTATCCAATTCTTGATGAAAATAGTTCTATATCGCCCCCTCTAGAATCACTGCAAACTGGTGAATCCCTTGCCGTGTAGAAGGGATAAAAAAAGATTAAAAGTAGAAAGAGGGAAATAGAAGAAAAGGTCAAAAAAAGAAGGAAAAAAAAATGGTGGTCTACATTGGACTAGAATTACATTATGATGTATCACCCGTACAATGTATATAGTTGTGTTATCAATAATTTGTTTGCGGTGCTTCTTTCTGTTTCTGTTCGAACCTTTAGAATCAATTCAACTGTACGAATAAGAATCATTAAGATCATTGCTCAATGTTCCCTCTGTTTATCATATTGTTTAACCATTCTCAACAACAGAATTGCTTAAGATGATCAGGTCGAGAGCCTGGCTTGTAATAATTGGTACGTTTCCTTGGAGGTTGAAGTTGCTTCATAAAATCTTTGGTTTCTCAGAGGTCTGGGATGTTTGGCTGAGCAGTTAGACATCTGTAATATAATTGCTTGCCGCCGTTGTGCTCTAACCAAGGAACCAATGATTCGACTTCGAAAATTATTAGATCCCTCCAGGTAAAATCATTGACAACATTATAGCACTAGCGTTTGTGGCAAAAGTGGCTCCTTTTGTCATGTTCTCAACAATTCTTTGGTAATTTTACTTGAAAGTTGCAGTGGCTTCGTATTTGGTCTCACAAGGTTGGGGATTCGGTTCCTGTTCTATCCGGTATCACTCGGTTCGGTCCGCGGTTTCTTTGTTACCATTTGGGTTCTAATCCAAAGGGGCCGATGACCAGCATGTTTTTGAGTCCCCGTTGGCATTCCAACAGGAGAATGAAAAATAAGTTTGAGAACTAAAAAGTTAAGACATGATACTGTAAAAATTAAAAACTTTATGAACTAAATTATACCTTTTCACACCTTTAGAATAATAATTAAAAAAAAAACACATTATTCCAGTAAAGTCTACCATAAAAAACATAAACCAGTTAATTTATTTTATAATATGACTACACGCCTATTTGAAATTTATGCTGAAAATTCAAGTTTATAGCAACTAAAAAAAAAGAGTCACTGTCTCGTGTCAAACAATGATTACAGTCGACCCAAACTTACATATTGTAGAAGGATGCAAGACAGGACTTGTATGTTGGGTATACTTTGGGCCATGTTTTATATGTTCGGATCCATGACATGTATTGGGCTTTACATTCTTTTTCTCCCACCTTTCTCTTGAGGTTAAAGATGATCAAATTTTGGTTTAGTCCTTGACTTGTGAAACTTATAGCTTAGTCCCATAGCTTTGGAGAAATTACAATATGACCCCTGAAACATAATTTGGAATTGTGGACAGAAATGATTGTGAGTTTAAGTATAATTAATTTCATCCTGGTCACTAATTTATGATAATTTTAGTTTAATACTTCAATTTTATAAAGTTACGATCTGACCCCTGAATTTTAGGAAGATTACAATCTGGTCTGTGATGGTAAAGGACACTTTTTTAGTGATTCGGAATTATATAAATACCCAATTTATATAATAACAAAAAAAGTGAAAATAATTGGGGGGAAAAAATAGAAGAGAAAAAAGGATGGAAAACAAAGGGTAAAAGAAAACAATTTGTATAAGGGAACATGAGAATGCAAGTAAAGAGGGACAAAGCACACCAAATGAAGGTGGGAAATCCCTCCTAATCAAAAGAAATCGGCAAAACGACGAGGGAAAGAAACAGCAAGAAGGAAGAAACCATAACAATGGTGAAGATTGCATTAATATATAAAAATTATACAGTAGAAAAGGCATCCCAATATTAGACTATATATTGCGTATTAGAAGAGAAACAACCCTTGCACGAGATTTTACTCTGTAGCACGACGACAAGGTGAAAAGGTAGGGGGAGATTAACTCAGGGCCCAATTTAACATGTAGAGGAGCCGAAATAGAGGAAGGTGAACAGTAGCTTTAAGAAGGACTGTAGTAAAGGAAATTGACTTGTAAATTATTTTGTTGAGCCCTGGTACGATGCCAGGAAAACTCAGCGGCCTAGCTGATCACAAATGCTATTGAAGAAATCATGTGAGAAAAAAGCAAAGCACAAAAGCTAACATGCTAAAATTATAAGGAATGCGAAAGGGAAAACCCGAGAAGCACGAACAAAATGCAGGAAAAGCTAGTTCAAAATTGCAGTGAGTGGTAAAAAGAAAGGGTGGGCAATTAAGAGTTGACAGAAAACATAACATACATGCACCTACTCGTAAGAACAGGGTCATAAAGAATCGTATGAGGCAAAAAAGGTAATGAGAAGGACTCTCGTGCATGGGGAAGTTTTCAAGGGATGCGAGACTAAGAATGGCAGATGATAAAAATTGAAATGCATCATCAACTTCAGAAAATGCAAGGATTTGGTGGTTAGCACGAAGGCCAGGTGCATGGAAAACGATGGAAAAGCTATAATGTTGATTGATAAGCCATTGTAGACCTGTACACGCCAAACAGAGACCAAGGGGAAAGAAGCATAAAGCCACATCGGCGCTCTGTTAGAAAGCATGTTCCCCATGCTAGGTTTGGTAAAATTAAAGACCCCTTAGGACCTTGCAGCTCTAAGTTTAAACCCTGGAAATTCGAGTTAGTCTTTGTTCGAAAGTGAGATAGTAATTATTTTTTAAATGATTTTTTAAAAATGAGTTAAAATAATATATATTTTATTTTTAAAAAATTATTTTGATACTAACAAATTTAAATAATTTAAAAATAAAATTATAAAAAATTACAAAATTATAAAATTTTTCAAAAATTAAGTAATATTTTAAAAGGCATGAGGAAAGCAACAGTGTTTTATTTATAATATATTATATTTTCCCACGCCTTTTAACTTTCCCTATTATTTCCCCATTATTAATATATTATATTATTATAATTATTATTATAACCCCTGTACTTATATATAATATAACTTATATATTATAATTATATTTATAATAATATAATAATAATAACATATACTAAAATAAGCTGTTTTTTTTCATTTTTTTTAATTTTTTTTTCTGTTTTTATTTAATTTTTTTTGTTTTTTATACCTTTATGGGTTTTTTTTGCCTTTTTCTTTGTGTTTTTTCCTTTTAATTATTTTTTAAAATTTTAGTTGGTTAATGTTAAATTTTTTTAATTTAGTTATTAGATTTTCATGACACGAATCCTGAATTTAACGGGTTAATCTGGTTTGACAGGTTAACCCATAATTTTTTTTTTACTTTTTTTCATTTAGTTTGTTAATGTTAAATTTCTTTCTATTTAATTATCTGACTTTCATGACACGTATCCCGAGCTTGACGGGTTAACTTGGTTTGACGGTTTAACCCAGTTAACCCGTCAATATTTTTTCTATTTAGTTATCAAACTTTCATAACGCGAATTCCAGGTTTGACGGGTTAATCTAGTTTGAAGGGTTAACCCAATTAATTCAGATTTTTTTCTTTTTCTTCATTAGTTTTTTTCTTCCTATTGGTTTTTTTCTTTGTTTTTTTCTTTTTCATTAATCTATTTAATTATCACACTTTTATGATACGACCTTGTAGCTATACTCACATCCAAGGCTATTGAGTCTGGTATTGCAGTCAAACCCACTTAAACTTAGGTCATGCAAGTTTAATATTATTATTAATATTATAAATATTACTTTTAGGTCAGATGTTGTAGCGAAACCTAAGATTCTTAAATATAGTTTTACAAAAACAAAACCTAATATTTTTAAATTTTATTTTTTTTATTTTTTTAAAAAATAACTCACGGCATTGCGTGATTAATGTAACTAGTACTGGTATAAAAGACGTCCAGATTGAATAAACAAGAGGAGAGAAATGGGCTTTAAAATTTAAATAAAGCAATTAAAAAGCGGGAATTACACGACTCGCCAGTAACTGAGGCTGATATTGATGGGTCCCGCACAGTGGACCTCTGGTTTGGAGAGAGAACAAATATACTTGTGTTTGCACTGGGTTTAAAAAGTGTTTTTAAAAAAATTTAATTTTATTTTAAAATTAATATATTTTTAATATTTTAAAATTATTTTGATATAGTAATTTTAAAAATAATTTTTTTTTAAAAAAAATATTATTAATATATTTTTCCAAATAAAAAATATTTTTAAAAATAACCATAACTACCTCGTGCACATAGCAAAATGTCTAGAAAGCCATGCCCCACTCCATTTAGCGGGGAGAAAAAAAGGGCAAGATAGTAAAGTCAAGAGACAACAACCCTGGCAATTAATATAAAAAAAGACGCAGTAAAACGCAGCCACAAACAAAAAGGAGAGACCCTTGAAAAGAAACCCTCGAAGTTTAGTTTAATTACATAGAAAGCCTGGAAATTGTTCCTTACCAGCTCCCATATAATAGCAGTCATGAAGGTCCATACGGTAAATGCCCCGCTGCTTTGTTTTGCTTTGTTTTTTTTTTTTTTAATTTAATGAATACTTAATAAAAATGAAAGTGACCCGTGGAAAGTTACATTCACAATTTGTTTTTGCTTTAAATTTTATTTTTTTAATGTTTTTATATATTAATATTAAAAATAAATTTTAAAAAATAAAAAAATATTATTTTAATAAGAATACGAAAATCAAAATAACACACGGCTCTGAATCGGTACAGATTTTCCTAGAAACTACTGCATGTTAGCATTAAAATAATATTATATATATATATATAGTTTGGACTGTAATGGCTGTTGAAATATTCGGCTTTCAACTAGAAAATTATTTTTTAAGTACGAAGCCACTTGTTTTTTTATCAGTGGTTAGGTGTAAGCCGCCAAGCTGAGTGAAAGCGACTTCGCAGTAACCCATTCCAAGAAACGTGTACGTATTTTCATAAATCATTTTCGTTGACTATTGCATAGTAAAATTACTAAATAACCATCGAAAGTAAATTTCATTTAACTAGCCTCTAAGGGCTTTTTCATTTTTTCACTTTATTTTGGAAATTGAAACGACTAAATTGCTCTTAAATTTAAATTTTCTTAGTTTTGCGTTAAGGTTTTTCTTGTTATTCATACAAGTTTTTTTTTGTAATTATAGGGAGAGAATAAGGGTAATTTGGTCTTTTAAAAAAATTAAATTCTATTTTTTTAAAAAAATGATGACATATGCGTGACACGCATCAGAATATAGAAAGGGTCATGCTCTTTGAGCACCGCATGCTATGACTCTTGATGGACAAAAATGGTTAACCACCATGTTAGTCAAAGTATCAAATTAGACCTCATTCTTTTGATTATTTTTTTTTGTATTTCTTTTGAATTATTTCTTTTTATCTTCAATTTTATCATTTGATCCTATTTGATTTTTTATATCAAATTTGATCCTTATTTTTTTATTGTTATTTAAAAAAATCAATTTCATCCCTCATTATTTATTTCATTTTATATTATGTTAGCTTTGATTTTTATTTTTTTAATTACTTTTTATTTTCTCTAGTTCAAACTTAATTATTTTTTTAATTTTATTTTTCAATATTAGTTTAATAGCTATTAAACTTTATACCAAATCACTCTTGTTTTCTATCAAGATTATGTATAATAGAACAATTTTCTGAGTATCTGTAGAATTTAGAAGAAGACAACAGATTAATACATAATATATATATAAAAGAGAAGACAACCGATTATATTAACAAAGCATGAACATATAGCCAGATTAACAAAAAAAAATATTTCGTTTATTTAAAGATAACTACAAAAAAGTTGTGTTTTCTAGCAATTTATTTGGACTCACAACAACACTATCTTATTTTTAAACCAGTCAGCTTCCTTTTTGTAATCCTTGTTACGACAGCTGAAATAGATTCCGTCGTCTTCTTCCATCCACTAGACGGCAGAACTAACTTTATACACAACACCTATGTGATGCTTCGCCATCAACAAAAACATCCACATGTTGTTGATGCTTTTGGCCCTCTTGAAATTACATTGAAAATGGGTTTTGTGAAGCTGATTCCTCCGTACCAAACTTGAAGGTGAAAGTCTCCTCCAATACAGGGAGTATGGTCTCCAAGGTTATCATCCTCAGACCAGCAATGGAGATTCAGCGGGCGGTCTTTTGTTGGTCAAGCCATTCATGCAAGAACAGGGCAAGATGCTAGAATGAAAAGGAGAGGGAAGCAAGCACACATTTTGTTTTTATTTCAAGTACTCATTTCTTTAATTGTTTTTTATTTGTTTTGCATTTTTTTTATGTTGTTTCTTCAATTTATCTCTTAGCATTTGATCCTATTTGATTTTTATATCAAATTTGGTTCTCGTTTTTTATTGCTATTTTTTTAATTTAATTTTTAATTTCTCCTTCATCATTTTATTTCATATTATTTTATGTCAAATTTGATCCTCATTCTTTTAATTGCTTTTTATTTATTTTGGTTTTGTTTTTTTTTTAAATTGATTTTTTATTTTATTTTATCCTTCAACATTTAATTTGTTAAGAACTAGACTTCATTATATTTTTCGGTGTGGTGATCTCAATCTTATGACCCGGGTCACATGTATGAAATGTTAGCTCGAATTAATACTAGTCTTTTTTTTCACCGATTTTATTTTTTAATTTCATTATTCAACATTGAATTTATTGAATATTAAACTTCTTTATTTTTTTTTGTTTTACTTTTGTGATGATAACTTGGTCTCATGATCCGAGTCATGCATCTTCCATGCTCGCTTGGATTGGCTTAAGGCTTTTACATCATTCTATTTTTATATCAAGTTTGTTCCTCATTCTTTATATTGCTTTTTTTGTCTTTTTTTTTTAAATTTATTTTATTCTTTAGTTATCATCGTTCAACATTAGATTTATTAAAAATCAAGTTTTTTTTATAATGTGGTCATTTTGATCTTATAAATCAGGTCACAAATATGAGATGTTAACCCAGATTGATATCAATTTTTTAAAATGTTTTTTTATATTATTTTTTTAATTTCAACCTTCAACATTGAATTGATTAAAGATTTAGCTTTTATATATAAAAAAAAGTTAAATTCCAAGATAACTAAATGCTAAAAGCCAAGATAAAAAAAATGAAAAAAACAAAAAAACTCCAAACCAATCCGAGTTAGCATAGCAAACTCATGACTCGGATAGTGAGGCGAAGTCATCCTTATAGAAAAGCAACTATATGTATATATTCTCATTTTGCAAGCTTTCTTTTTATGCTAGTCATCGATGTCATGTTTTCTCTTTCAATTCAGTGCATTCACTCTCGTTGTTTTTCTTTTTCATCATATGATTAAATTAAACTATTTTATTTTACCTAATAATGTCTATAATTCGAGTCATACAATTTTATTTTTGTTTTTAAAAATATTAACGGTGCTTGAACATTACTTTTTAAATTAAAAAATTGACCTGGCCGCGATGAATCACGTGCCACCTATTTAGTAAGAAATGAAATTGTACCATACACCACCATTGCCACCTTTCATGGTATGCATGAATTTCTCAAATTGACATTAAAATTTTACAAGTATAATTGAATGTTTATCCTTGTGTTGTTTTTTTCCCGAGAATTTTATCCTATTGTTATAATCACCAAAAGGGAAAAGGAGTTCCAAGAAAAATTATAAGACAAAAGAAAAATGCTACCTGCTTCTCTTGAATTTTGTGGTTCAGCTGAGTATTGCTGCTGCCTTCTTTTTCTTTTTTTTGTTTTTTAATTTAATGTGGATGTCCGGATCAACTTTTCATTTTTTTTGCATTATCTTCTTATACACATTTCGTCACGGAGAAAGAAAGAGAAAAAACATTTATTTTGTATTTTTGTAACTGTAGAGAAAAAGAGACTACTGTTGAGATTTTTTTTTTAGAGAAAACTAGTTAGATGCCGCGCTACGTGGCGAGCTCACTTTTTATTTTTATAAAAATTAATGTAAATATTTATAACATAAAAAATAATATTTTTTAAATATTTATAATAATTGTTTTTTCAAATTTGTTAATTATTTTATCGATAATATTAATTATAATAAAAATAATAATATTTATAACAAAAATAATACTATTTTAAATATGAATATTTAGAATAATAATAATATATAATATAAATAATTATATTAAGAATTTCAAGGATGATTACAACACATAATAGTATTTTTTATATCAATACTTTGAGTTATAATAAAAATAATAATATTTATAACACAAATAATACTATCTTTGATCTGAACACTTTGAGTTATAAAAGAAAAAATAATATTTATAACACACATTATTATGTTAACACATGTGGGTGGCCGTGAACGCGTCTAGACCCAACTTGAGGGTAGGAGTGGACGCGTCCAGCCCCAACATCAAATTGGGCATGGACGCGTCTAGACCTAACTTGGGTGTGGGCGTGGTTGGGTGCCCCAAGTTGGGCATGGATGCGTCCAGGGTCCACGCCCATCTTGGGGTTGGGCGAAGATGCATCCACACCCAACCTGGGGTTTCGCATGGACAATAATAACAATAACATAAATGATAATATTTTTAATACTCACACTATTAGTTATAATAAAAATAATTATATAATAATTATATTAAGAATTTCAAGAATGATTACAACACAAATAATAATATTTTTATATCAATACTTTGAGTTATAATAAAAATAATAATATTTATAACACAAATAATACTATTTTTTATTTGAACACTTTGAATTATAAGAGAAAAAAATAATATTTATAATACACATTATTATTATATTAACACATGTGGTTGGGTGTGGACGTGTCCAGACTCAACTTGGGTCTGGGCGTGGCTGTGTCCAGCCCTTGCGCCACGTGGCACTTTGGTCTGTCCCGCGCAAGGGCAGGGCCACCTATGCGCCATGTGGCGCTCGGTCTGCCCCGCGTAAGGACCAGTCAGCCGAAGTGCCAAGTGTCCTTACATGGGTAGCGCCAGCGCCAGGTGCCCACTCACCATGACCTGCAGCCCTACCAAAACTTGTTATGATAATTTTCCCTCCAACCATCTCTTCAATGCCAAATGTACCCCCAATGAAAAGACATCCACATCCCTTCCCTGCTGCCATTGCAACTCTCTGTGTCAAGGGCTAGACTGCTATTATACTGCTCCAATCTACAGTGCTTTGTGTTTATGTAAACAATAATAGAAACACTGAGTCATTTTAGTTTATTACGTAATAACCAAAGTTTATTTTGTAAAGATATATTAAATAATAACGCACAAATGTAAACTCATATATACAATAAATTAACACTTTTTTGATGTATTTTAATAATTTTAATAGGATAATATAAAAAAATCTAAAAAATATATTATCTTGTTAGTAATATGTCTGGAGAGCAAATGACCAATTTGATTACAAGCAATATGTCGTACATAATTTTTAATTCAAACTAATAAGCTCCATTGTTAGTGGGAAAATGCCAGGAATCTTCGTTGTTGTGCGCTAATCTAATATTTTTATTCTAACCTTTTCCACAAAAAAAATATAATTTATTCTTGCATCACTGGATTTCTAGATCGGAGACCCCATGTACCTATGCTGTTGCGGTCATCAAATACATCATCGTCCTTGTCCTGTGTTTCCTCGCAGTTGACGGCGGCCGGAGCTTATTTAAGATAACTTAGTACAGTGATTAAGACGTTGCTCGGTCTATGGATTCAAGTCTTTCTAAAGTCAAATAATTTACAGAGGGATACGGTTAATATAAAAAATGTAATTTTATTAATATAAAAAATAGCACATTCTCATGAAATTTAAACAAATATAAAAATGGAATATGACAAAATGAAATCTTCAACGTAGAGACTTCCCAATAAATTTTCTTATAGTCAATGAAGATGCTCTTTTTTTTTTTCCCTCTCTTTTTATGCTTGAATTCCAGTATTGTGATGAGTTAGTCAATATTAATTTTTATTAGTAATTTTCATGTCACGTGAAGTCACCCAAGCTGTAACTCCTGTAAAATTATTATATTATACTACACATTTAAAAGAATTAAAGGTTTTTATGATTTATACGAACTAATGAAATAAACTAATATATTTATTTAATTCAAATGATAGTAACTTCTTGTCTAATGAGTTTGATTTGCTGTTGAAATGTCAAATGCCAGGTCTAATCCTTTTCAATCTTTTTTTTTTTTGGGTTTTTTAACTCTCCGAAATCTTTTTACTAGATTCTCTTCATTTTAAGTTTTAAAACAGTTTTTAAATATTATTATAATTTTTTATTTGAATCTTAATATTTGTTTTTCAATTACTTTCAAAGTTTTAAAATGCAATTTCAACATGATTTTATCATATTTATATATATATATTTTTTAATTTTTCGATGACACATGAAATATGTATATATTATTTTAATATATTTTTGTTAACTTATCTTAATAATCATAAAATGTTTTTTTTAAATAATAATTATAGTTAAAAATCTTGTATCGGCTAAGATAAATAAGAGATACATGCATTAATAAAAAAATTTATGAATTTTTTTTTAAAACAATTATTTTTTAAGTTAATAATTATGCCAAAAAAATCACTAAAATTTGAACTTTTCTTACTTGTTTCCTCGCAACACAGCGAAGACGTACAAACTACTAAGATGTATGTACCATTGTATTAGTTAAGAAATATTTTTAAACTAGTTTACACATTAATTAAGGTATTTTGCATATGCTTGGAGAATCTATAAAAGTGCTGACGTGTAAGAAGCCCAGCAGAAGGGGACCATAAAAGCAATTGAGCAATGCAATATGCAGCCTTGCAGTGCCGCATTCATTTTTAATCATCTCGTCTCTTCACTTTCACTGCAAAACCAACCCAACAAAAGCTCTCTCCTTTCTTAGCTATCGCTCTCTCAAAAATTTCTCCTTTTTGATACTCTTCAATCCATCAAAACCTGCAACTATTATTACCTTAATCTAATCACTGCGAACCCTAGAATTCCTTTTGTTTTCTCTTGCTCTTCAAGGTAAAAATTCTGTCTTTTATGTGAACAAGAGCATTCTTTTATAAGGTTTTTTTTGGTTCATTTGATGCCTTGATCGTGTTACTGGTCTTTTGCCGCGAAAACCTTTTTTGTTTTATTGTTTTTCTAATATAGTGTTAGAAATGTAATGGGAATCAATGACTATTGTGTTTGTTGAATGGTGAATTGGGTATTGTGAAACTAAGGAGAAGTGGAGGATTTTATTTTTTTATGCCAAAATTCTCTTTTTTGTTTCGTTTCTGATTTACGTGAAGGGATTTTGTTATTGATACTTAGTTGGATAAGCTAATCTGGGTTCTGTTTATCCTGAGATGATATGCAGTGAAGTAGATGCCTCGAGCGTTTTCTGATTTTTGAATATTGAATATGTATGTGAACTTGAAATGGACAGCAAAGTTTTCAAAATAAGTGTATCATGTAAACTTATTGGAAGTACGCTCATGAACTTTTTTGTGTTTTGGTTACTGAAAATATAAGTGGTGAAGTTGAAAAGGGGCATTATGTGAAACTATTGAATGTATTACTATGAGATTGTCTTTATTTTTGGTTCCAATATGACCTGCAATGGCTAAAATTTAGAAGGTGCATAGATGTTACCTTGAAGACCATGTGAAACAATGTGAGTGAATTTATTTTGGAGCTGCAATGCACTTTTAGTCTGGCTGAATAAGTTCTGTATAACTAACTTTCCCGATGTTTTACAGTTGGTTGACATGTAATTTTTTTGTGTTCATAATTTTCTCTCTGGATGCCTGATTCCTATTCGTGTTGACTTTATAAGTAGTAATTGAAAGGATGGATGTGGGTTGTTGCAGGCATGACGCTGGTTTCCCAGGCTGGTCCATCATTCTGTATACCTACTGATATAAGCCGCTGTAAAACTGCACAAAATGTGGTTATTGGTATGGCTAGTAACATTGATGCATCTAAGCTGAAGGAAACACCTGCCAGATTCTCTTCATTATCATGTAATTCTAGCAAGACACCTAAGATTCTGAGTTCAGAGAGTCTGTCCGTAGGAATGAAAAGAGGGCATCAATTTGTTGTCGCCGCAAGCCCTCCTACAGAAGATGCTGTCGTTGCCACAGAACCTCTAACGAAAGAGGATCTTATTAGATACCTTGCCTCTGGTTGCAAGCCTAAGGAAAATTGGAGGTAAATTTTCAGTTCCTGATCATAGTTGGATTGGGGTGGTATCGTCTTCTTGCTGGAGACCTTGTCACTGATTGCATCCCCGAGGAAAAATGGTATATTGTTAAAATCATGCATATGGATAAAAGACTCTTCTTTGGCCCATTCCACCGTTCCTAAATTCTGCAAATCGTAGTGGTTCCTGAATTCTTGCAATTCAAATACTCTGACACAAATCATGTTTGTATCTACCAAAGGTCAATTATGATCGAACATATAGTGGGAAGGTTTTGTTGTGCTTGTACCCTTCTGACTAGTCTATCTCATACTGTAGTGCTTCGTATGCTTTTCAAGTTGTAAGTCCAAGCACCTTCTGTTAAAGAAGAGTTCATCCCTCGTCCTTGCTAACAACCTCGTTTATATCCCATTTCATTTTGTTTTCATTGATACTCAATTCTATCGGGGTCTTTATATTTGATTTCTTGTTTTACCTGTACCCAAGGTATTTGCTTGTTTACATGTGTTACTTTTGCAGAATAGGTACAGAACACGAGAAGTTTGGTTTTGAGATCGGAACTTTGCGCCCTATGAAATATGAACAGATTGCAGAGTTGCTTCATGGTATTGCTGAGAGATTTGACTGGGACAAAATAATGGAAGGTGACACCATCATAGGACTTAAACAGGTAAAATGGTCATCATGTTTATCTTCATTGCTTTTCCATAGCTAATTGCATCTCATTCTTATGCATATCATATACTTTGTTCTGGACTTCTTTTCTACTGTTTATATACAAGCTAGATGCATCTCTTACACTGGAATTCTTTTGTGCTGCTTTCTCAAACGGCACCTGAGTTGTTGATTATGTGCTTTTAATTGTTGTGCCCAGGAGAAGCAAAGCATATCATTAGAGCCTGGTGGTCAGTTTGAGCTCAGTGGAGCACCTGTAGAAACTTTGCATCAAACTTGTGCAGAAGTTAATTCACACCTTTATCAGGTAAATTGAGATCGTTATACTTTTTTAGCATTTGCATGACTTGTGTTGAGGTTAATTCAACTTCTAGGTTTGTTGTGGTATAGGACAAGTGTCTTTTTTCCAAACAACGTCTGAGAAACATCTAAATGATCTGTTTCCATAAAAAATATGTTTTTCTTCATGTTTTGCCACAAAAAGGTATACGTGCATAGTTCTGTGGTCTACCTGATTCCAGTTCACTGTCCAAAATATATCGGATTAGATTACTCATTTTTATGCTTCAAATCCTTTTCTCTCTAGAATTTTTCATTCCTTTACATCAACTCTTTATGTTTATCTTATAACTTTCTCGAATTAATTTTGGGTCGATCTTGACTTGGATTCTATTAATTGTTGGCATTATAATTTTATTATTGTATGAATGAATATGATATTGCTTGGTGGTACTTATCTCTTTTCAAATGCCTAATGAAACGCCTGCACACACACAATACATCCTATTGAGCTTGACTTATGTTAATTTCTCCAGGTGAAAGCCGTTGCAGAGGAAATGGGAATTGGATTCTTAGGAATTGGCTTCCAGCCTAAATGGGTACTCAAAGACATACCTATTATGCCCAAGGTATAATCATTCAATCAATTTATACTTTTTTTTATCCAATTAACTTACATGGAAATATAAAATGGATAATTGAGGAAAGTAAAAGGTAATAGTTGCCACAGAATTAGCTTGAACATGCTTTTCATATAAGACAAATGTGCCCTTATAAACTTTTTAAGTGAGTTTTTGCGTCACTGACAAAAGGGATGGAATAAATAAAATTATGATCATATGGATTTATATTCATGGTTTTTATATTGTTTCATTGGTTTCCTGTTTGCCTTTTGCATGTTGAACCTTCAAAGAAGGGATGGATCTAGGACTATTGAGATAGGGGGGAGGGGGTGAAAATTCCTTTCCCTATGAAAAAGTAGAGGAAAAAAAATACTTAGATATGTCAACTCATTATCTTTTGTAGGACACAAAATAAATTAAACGTCTTTAAGGATTCAAACTAAAATTTTGTAAGAGGACCAAATGGGTCATCTTCTAATAAGGAAAGCTAATTTTCTATCTTTGGAGGGTTAAAATTATTGATGAAAAAGGCTTTCAAGGGAAAACAGTTATATTTTTCAGGGATTAAATGAAAATTTTCTAAACAACAGAACCTAATATGCTGTATTAGCAGGGGGGAGGGGCAGGGCAACCCCTGGTCCCCCATGGATTTGTCCTTCCTTCACAGTATGCTACAAATGCTTCCTTCTTTGTTAAATATGGCAGATTGTGTCTCTGAGCTTTCACATATCTATGCCTATCTGTTGGGAATTGTTTAGTTTTGTGGCTTTAAGCTGACTATTCAGCCAACTACACCCCCCTAGTATTTTCTTGCTATAAGCTATCTAAAGTTGCATATGTAGACTGATTTAAATGTTCATGTCAAGAGGAAAGAGCCTCTAGAAATTTGCGGACTGCTTTAAGTATTGGATTTGTCAAAGGATCCTTTCCAATCTATCATGTGAGTCTGTGACACACCATCAGTGATATTTAATATATGTTTATTATCCCTGCAGTACTAGGCCTTTCAATTAATCCCTTTTTTAATACTTCTCCTTCCTTCCTTTTTTTTTGTGCTATCTGCTTTAAGTATTGGATTTGTCAAAGGATCCTTTCCAATCGATCATGTGAGTCTGTGACACACCATCAGTGATATTTAATGTATGTTTATTATCCCTGCAGTACTAGGCCTTTCAATTAATCCCTTTTTTAATACTTCTCCTTCCTTCCTTTTTTTTGTGCTATTTATAATCATGGTTGTCTTTGTAAATATTAATTGCATGTCTACTGACATGTATTTTGTCTCAGGGAAGATATGATATCATGAGGAATTACATGCCCAAAGTTGGCTCACTAGGACTTGATATGATGTTTAGGACTTGCACTGTTCAGGTCAGATGAATTTTGCTTTTTCAATGGTTTAGTCATTATGAGCAAAATTTTGCCTGGTGGCTAATTTTGTAGCTCAAACTTCCTTTTTTGTATTTAGCGAATTTTTCTCCTAATGCATATCGATAACTTTTATTTATATTAAAAATTGACTTTCAATAGGTTAACCTGGACTTCAGTTCCGAGGCTGACATGATAAGAAAATTTCGTGCTGGCCTTGCTTTGCAGCCGGTGAGAAACTTTTCTATATTCCTTCTTTTTTTTTCACTGCAAAATTTTCTGATTTCTTATTTTTTGAAAATAAACAGATAGCAACAGCTCTATTTGCAAACTCACCTTTCACTGATGGAAAACCAAATGGCTATCTCAGCAAGAGAAGGTTTCTAAACGTAATTGTACTGTTGTACTTAATATGAAATTTGTTTCCCATGGGCTTCCAATGACTTTTCTTTACCTGAGCAGCCATATCTGGACTGATACTGACAACAACCGTGCTGGGATGCTCCCATTTGTTTTTGATGACAACTTTGGGTAAGTTTAACTTGTTATTTGAGAGGAAAATAACACTTAAGATAATAATTTTTGGGTTGGGGTGGTGGAGGGTGGGTGGATTTGGAAATCCAACTACATAATCTATATTTTTCAAGCTTTTTTGTTATTCTGAACATTGTGATGTACAGGAACCTAGATCGCTTCAATTATGAGCACATATGATCATTGTTTGTGTAAATATAGATCTAATGACATGTATAGATTCACTCCTTGCTAGTTTGTTTATGATTAAGAGGAGCCATCATGACTTCCGACTACTGAGTGAAAAAGATTCAAGATGGTAGCATCAATCCTGTTTCTTTTATTAGTTTGCAGATCAGGTGTAAATAATCATGTGGAATATACCCATTCCTGCATTCAAATACATGCTACATGTATGTTTGAAAGCTTAAGTTCATAATGCTTGCATGAATACTTGCATAAACAAGTGCCATCATGACTTCCGACTACTGAGTGAAAAAGATTAAAGATGGGTAGCATCAATCCCGATTCTTTTATCAGTAAATAAACATGTGGAATATACCCATTCCTGCATTCAAATACATGCTACATGTATGTTTGAGAGCTTAATTTCATAATGCTTGCATGAATACTTGCATGAACAAGTGGACAAGTACTTGGTGTACGAAGTTGATTAAATGATGACAATTTTGTTTTATTTTCCCCTTTGCAGGTTTGAGCAGTATGTTGATTATGCTCTTGATGTTCCAATGTATTTCGTGTATCGGAAAGAGAAGTATATTGACTGTACTGGAATGTCATTCCGGGTTTCTATCTATCCTTAATAGTCTTGTAATTTATGGCCTTTGATATTTGCACCAGCTTTTCAGGAATATCATGGGATGATAAGGTGTGCTAATTTTTCAAGAAGTAATGGTCATTTTATAATTTTGCAGGACTTTTTGGCAGGAAGACTTCCATGCATTCCTGGTGAATTGCCTACTCTTAATGACTGGGAAAACCATTTGACAACAATATTTCCCGAGGTTAAATTATTTTCATTTTGGTTCGTTTGCTAAAGATACTGTGTTCTGATCCTGACTCATTCGAAGCATCTTGCTTACTCATCTCATTCAGGTCAGGTTGAAGAGATACTTAGAGATGAGGGGTGCTGATGGAGGGCCTTGGAGGAGGTTATGTGCATTGCCAGCATTTTGGGTAGTTGGCCCCTTTGATCCTTTTTGTTTTTTTCCATTTTTTGGCTGCATGATTTGTATATTTCTGATGTGACTCTAGCGAAATTTTTAGATGGAATGAACATTGCTATAAAGAATATGATAGAATCCTAGAACAGTTACAGTTGCAAGGATGTGTAACTTGAAGATATCAATCTTGTACCCATAGCATGTTTTCATTGCTTTGCATCTTGTAGTTTGGCACTGTTTTCATGTTGATATGTTTTTTTTCAAATGTCAGGTAGGGCTGTTATACGATGAAGACTCACTTCAAAGTGTTCTAGACATGACAGCTGACTGGACTTCTGAAGAAAGACAAATGTTAAGGAATAAGGTGACACACTTTTACAACCTATATTAAGTCAATCTCCTTTCAAGTCATAAAATGCCTCAAACAAGACTGAATATAGGCAAAAGACCATTACCCTGTGGAGTCCAATTGTAAAAAAAGTCTTGGTTGGGTGGGTTGTGTTCCCTGTTGGCATTTCTTCCGTTGGGATATGTTTAGGCTGCCATAGAAGGGTCCACAATATGGTGATCTAATGGACAACGAAAATCTCAAACTTTGCTGGGGACAATGAAAATTTCTAACTTTGCTGAAAATTTCGTTCATGTTTTCTCAATATTCATGAAGCAAGTTCATGAAACCTGACAATGGTAGAGGCATAGGTTTGTGTTTTGATATCTGTCATGGCATTGTATATAGATGAGCATATGTGGTATTAATTAGGATAGGTCTTGCTTGCCATTTAATTTTATCCTACCACACAGCCTGCATGTCTTTCATAGTCATGACTCATGACAGTGCATCTGATATCATCTTGTTTGTAGGTTCCAAAGACAGGTCTAAAGACACCATTCCGGGATGGGCTGTTAAGACACGTTGCTGAAGAAGTTCTAAAGCTAGCTAAGGTAAACCACCCCCCCCCCCCCCCCCCCCCCCCCCCCCCCCCCCCCCCAAATATGCTTTTGTTCATGAGGCAGCATATAGCAAAAGATAAAACCTAGGGTTCTTCAAGCCCTAAATTCTGAATATCAATAATCTGAATAATCAATCTTTTTTGAAAAATAACACAGTGTTGTTTAAATAGGAGCTAAAACTGATCCAAGAAGGAAACTTAACCAAATAAAATTTTGTATAAATCCTAAAATAATTAAAGAAAATTTTTGAACATCTTCTGAGCTGAATCTGGACATGAAAACAAAGCTAGCTGACCCCCTTATAAAACTGGGCTTGGAGACTGCACTTACAAAATTGCAGCCCGATCATAAAAAGCTATGCTTGTTTTCATCAAAAAGGTTGTTTGTCGCGTTTAGACTTCTTCTTGGACTTGTACTTATCTCTGGGACATCCCGAGTCAGTTCAACTTTAGTAAAATGTTGTTCTCAAAAAAATCACTTCTTCTTCTTCTTCAGGATGGCTTAGAAAGGAGAGGCTTCAAGGAAGTTGGTTTCTTGAATGCAGTGGCTGAGGTGGCCAGCACAGGTAACTTAGTAATATCTACGTGTTTTTGCATGTTTCCCCAGTACTTAGTCTAAAGTTAACCTGCATAAGTTGTTTCTTGATGGTCACGAATGTTAATGATCTTATGGCAGGCATTACACCAGCAGAGAAGCTTTTGGAACTTTACCATGGAAAGTGGGGGCGGTCTATAGATCCTGTTTTTGAAGAGCTACTTTACTAAGGTGAATTAGGTTTTTGAATTTCTGCAGCAGTGTCCTGCTATGTAATTCTCTCTGCTTACTTTGGGTGTAAGCCTTGTTCATGTTCTGAACTATTTTTACCTACTGTTACTGATAGTTTGTCTTATGCTGAATAAATTTCAATGTAAATCCTTGGTACGAGGATTCTCGTGAAACTCTCATTGAATACACCCGGATAGTTTGGAGCGAGTGGATATATTTTTTACTTCCAGAATTATAACAAACTAATTGTATGCTTTTCACAAGCATTTATGGTTAAGTTGTACGCCTTGTGTCATGCATCATCATTGTGATCATCCTTGATGAAAATGGTTAACCCATTTGGTTGATCGATTCCATTTTCACAAATTAACCATGTTTTCACTGACCACAATATGCAAAATTCAATTGTGAAGGTTGGTGATGGAAATGTGAATAGCATCAAACCTTCAACCTTGTACCTATTCTCGGCTCAAACATTGATGCATGCAAAATAAACTAACAGTGCTCATTTTAAGAATGACGCTACCTAGCTTCATCATGTGATAAAAAACTCTCTGCTCTTCAGATACTATCCCACATTTCCCCAGCTGTAGATCCTTCAATGCCATGCTCTTCTAGGAGGTAATTAATTCATGGTCATTTGCTTAACCAGGGTTTCCATTCTGTATCGCTAAAATCTTACGTGAAATTTGTTGTGTCTCAGGCCACCTCTCATGACCGGGCCATGTGGCTGCCCACAGGTACCATGTGCTCCCGATACCCACTAGAGATACCCCACCACGTTAACATTTTATATGGTAGCTATCCATGCAATTGTTTTGTTTACTTTCTCCTGTTTTTTAGCTACCTCTTATCATATACTTAGATAATTACTTATTGGTATATGCATTTTATCTGTTCGGTGTATCCAACCAAGGCAGAGATTTGGAGGGGGTTATGTCAAGTGCACCTGACTAGATTGAGAGGTTTGAGATTGCTGTGGAGGGAACAGGCAAAACATTGCAATGAGATTGTGTGTTTGCACATGTGTTTGATAATTTTAAATGCAGTCCAAGCACAGCAACAAACAGGTTGTAGATAGGCATCCACATATGATCTCATTGGGTGAAAGGGAAAAATCATATATCATATTATAGGAGGAGGGCTGAGCATAGGATTCCAGCAACAAGAAGCCAGCTAGTCCTCGAGGAGGGGTTCGGAGGAGGGCCAGAAAGAATACTTATTCAAGAAGAGACAGATTGATGACAGGGAAGCCTCATTCCCTACAATAATTGAAGCTTCTTAGCTCTCACTCCTCTGTGAAACCACCTTAGGTTCTATATCACCAATCAGGCACCTAATTTGATCTGAAATCACCAATGAGATCTTAATTCCTTGTGGTCTAACCACCTTGTTTGTCCGAAGTTCCAACATTACCAGACTACCCTCCCTCGTACGTCTATCATGTCATTTCTGTTCGAGTGACCAAGTTGTCTGAAAAAATCTCTAAAAATGGACAGGTTTGTATTGGCCATAGACATCCCATCCGGGGATGGACCTTGTACAAGGCCTGCCTGGTTATATGAGTTAATTTAAGTTAATTATTTTGTTTTTAAATATTAAAAATAATATCATTTTAAAAAATAAATCAATTAAATTTTTGATTGGATAAAGTGGGTTGATTTGTTAAGTCGATTATATTAAATCAAGTTAAATTACACCGGACTTTTAGAGAGAGAGAGGGCAGTTTTGGAAAGTTAATTGACAGATAGAAAATCAAATTGGGAGTGGGGTTGAAGGAAGCCTATAATGCAACTTATTTCCTCATCGAATCCAGCTCACAACTCATTGTTGGAGTTATTGACATGTTCCCCTCCTAACATGGACACACACACACGATATCATTAAATATTTTCTCTATAATCCTCGCTTTCTGATTGGCTAAAATAATATCAAAGTCACCCTCTTAAAACCCTATCCTTCCTTGCACCTACAAAAGCCCTTCACTTCTCCATTCTCCATCGCTCTCCTCTACTCTTTTTCTCTACATTTCCCTTCTTAACATTACCATTGTTAGTTATTAATCCAGATGAGAGAAATCCTCCATATTCAAGCTGGTCAATGTGGTAACCAGATTGGTGGCAAGTTCTGGGAGGTTGTGTGTGATGAACATGGGATTGATCCGACGGGGAATTACACTGGCAACTCTCACGTTCAACTTGAGAGGGTCAATGTTTACTACAATGAGGCTAGTGGTGGCCGCTATGTGCCTAGGGCTGTCCTAATGGACCTTGAGCCAGGGACCATGGACAGCTTGAGGACTGGTCCCTATGGGAAAATCTTTAGGCCTGACAATTTTGTTTTCGGCCAAAATGGAGCTGGAAATAACTGGGCCAAGGGACATTACACTGAAGGAGCTGAGCTGATCGATTCTGTTCTTGATGTTGTTCGAAAAGAGGCTGAGAATTGTGATTGCTTACAAGGTATAACTTCCACATCCTTGCATTTGTAGGTAAAATTGTGTTCAGTTTAGTCCATGTAATCATTTCTTGGCACATTAACTTTAGTTTCTTGAATTAATTATTGGTGATGTGATTAGGCTTCCAAATCTGTCATTCTTTGGGAGGTGGAACTGGATCAGGAATGGGGACTCTGCTTATATCAAAGATCAGGGAAGAATACCCCGATAGGATGATGTTAACTTTCTCAGTATTTCCCTCTCCTAAGGTTTCTGACACAGTGGTTGAGCCTTACAATGCCACCCTCTCTGTACACCAACTGGTTGAAAATGCTGACGAGTGCATGGTCCTTGACAACGAAGCTCTCTACGATATCTGCTTTCGTACTCTCAAGCTCACCAATCCAAGCTGTAAGTCTACGCCCCAATTGTGCTCTGATATAACATATTGTTGATTCTCTAATATCAATGTATGCGTATGTGTTACAGTTGGTGACCTTAACCATCTTATCTCAACAACCATGAGTGGAGTGACATGTTGCCTTCGATTCCCTGGTCAATTGAACTCCGATCTTCGAAAGCTGGCCGTGAACCTAATCCCCTTCCCGCGTCTCCATTTCTTCATGGTTGGTTTTGCACCATTAACATCCCGTGGCTCGCAACAGTACCGAGCCTTAACCATCCCTGAGCTGACACAACAAATGTGGGATGCTAAAAACATGATGTGTGCAGCTGACCCTCGGCATGGTAGGTACTTAACTGCCTCAGCTATGTTCCGAGGCAAAATGAGTACCAAGGAAGTTGATGAACAAATGATAAATGTGCAAAACAAGAACTCATCATATTTTGTTGAGTGGATTCCTAATAATGTAAAGTCAAGTGTTTGTGACATTCCACCAACTGGGCTAGCAATGTCATCAACATTCATGGGAAATTCTACCTCTATTCAGGAAATGTTTAGACGTGTTTCGGAACAATTTACAGTCATGTTCAGGAGAAAGGCATTTTTGCATTGGTACACTGGGGAAGGAATGGATGAAATGGAGTTTACTGAGGCTGAAAGTAACATGAATGATTTGGTTTCTGAGTATCAACAATATCAAGATGCCGCTGCGGATAATGACGACGAGTATGATGAAGAAGAGACAGCGGAGAACTAAAGGGCTATTTGATCAGGTTGTTGTTTGGCTATGGTTATGGCTGTAATAAGGATGTTTTTCTTCTTCTTCTTCTTTTTTAACGGAGTTAATTTATGTTTATTGTTTTGGTGGTCAATCATGAGGTCATGTTTGAATAATTGTGATATTGTGAATATTACTATGTATAATTGTTGAGTACAAAAATTGTATTATTGCTTCTTCTTCTTCTTTAATATGGATTGGTTATGATTTGCTATTAGTAATTTTTATTTATATAATATTAATATTATCGAAATTATCTTTTTAAAAATCTCAACTATAATTTTAATTTGAGGAGGAATTTTAAATAAAATCATCATTTCATTCTCTCTCAAATCTAAAAAATACATGGAAATCACTAGTTTTCAAATAAGATAGGTGTTCATATATAATTTCATACACACAATACAATGATACAAAAGGCTTATTTGACGTTGCAGTTGAATTATTTTTGCTATTTTTTGAACTATTTTTTTTAAATAAATATATTTTTATATTATTTTGATATGTTAATTTTAAAATAAAAAAATTATTTTAATATTTTTTTTTTAATAAAAAAACAGTTTGAATCGTAATTTCTACCGTCATCTAAACAGACACGAAGGGCCGTTTGCTCTACAGGGAAAAATAAAAGCAAATATTGAATTCAAATATTAGTATTACATTATTGAGCTATTAAAGCACCTTGGGTCCATAGCTCAGTGGTAGAGCATTTGACTGCAGATCAAGAGGTCACCGGTTCGAACCCGGTTGGGCCCTCTTTTAATATTCCTGACATTTTCTTTTTCTAAGCTTCCTTTGCATCGGTTTTATCTCTCTCAACAGATGAACAATTATTAGACCACTTTAACCCAAATTCACCCCATACACACAGGAGGAGGTGAGCCCGGGAGAAGGTCGGTTCCCGAATCACCAACTTTTCTTATGGCCAATCAGGGTTCCTAGTCTGCTATTCTTTTACGGGCCACGGATAACTAGTCTGGTCTTAACCCGACCGGCCTATTGCAATGTGATACACCTCCTCCTCCTCCTCCCATGACACAACAAGGAAAACACAGGCGGGGAAGATGATGGCTAATGTTTTCATGGCGCAGAAGTTCTTTCAATATTATTAAAAAGGGAGACACCAGTCTCAAATAATAAAAAATAAAAGATAAAAAAAATGTCGGCATCAAGAGTGACTTTTCGAGCAGCAAAATTAATGTTGAAACCAATAATGTAATATTAGATCAGCTAAGATTTCAAGGGCCGGTGCTGATATTGAAGGGGACAAGTGGACATATAGAAACCAGGTTAGGTTGTTGAAGAGAATGGTGTTTATCAAGCATTGACGCCTCTTGACGCTGTTGCTTCATGCACATTTGACAGATTTTTTTTTTATTTCTTAAAATTTATTTTTAATATCAATATATCAAATCAATTTATCTAAAAAAACAATTGAATGATGCTATCCTCTGCTGCTCATTTGACAGATTTTTATTACTGCTCCTGAGAATTTTGCAGGGCTTTGAGACCAATTTAAACACTCTGCCTGCACCACAAATGCAAGCTTGCGCTTGCACTTGCACAACGAAAATCCCACCGACACAATAAAAAGACATGGCTGAAAAGCAAAAATATTTGATTAAAAAACTTGACATAAATGAACACCAATTCCACCTCTGCTTATGCAGCCACAACCAATGACACTGTACATAAATTACATGGATTGCAATAACATTTTCTATTCACCCTCCAAAAGCAATTTGCAACAGCAGTTGATTCCCTCTACAAACATGTAATCTGTCTCAAGAATGTCTTAATTATTCCTCAAGATTTCTGTATTGGAAATGGTCAGCAGCAGAAGCAAGAGTATCCCTCATATCTGCATGAGTGACAAATATGGCAAACACCCAGCAAACTGACCAAACCTAACCCATCAAATAATGTTCCAAAATAATTCTTCAAGATGACAACCAATCAATGCATGCAGAAGATTGAGGCAATTTACAGCCATTTTTTTTTTGCTGTGAGGTCAAAACTCAAAAAAGCCCTGGATCATCCTGACTTGAAATTAAGCTTGTGTTCACCATTGGTGGTCGTCTTAAGGAAAAGAAGAGATTTACTTTGACCCTTGTCCTTGTACTATCAGGCATTTGTGCTCCTTTTATTTTCAAGAGTTGATCCCTCTTTTAGAGCTGCTTGTGCTTCGTTCTCCCTTCCCAGCACAAAAAGAGCTACTGCTTGTAAATAAGATGCAATATGCCAAATAGGGTATATTGCCTGGGCTTGCAGTGCATCATTTAGGGCCTCCTGGGGCAAGTTGTTCATGAGGTAGGATAGACTTCGGCGTGCATGAACGGTTGGGGAAACCATGTTTCCAACATCAATGAACTGCAAATTGATAAACTGTGAGCCTGATTTGGAAATTTTGATGATAACCAATAGAACAATTTGGAACATTTGATTGGATACAGAAATACATTAACCCTACAAAAGAATCCTAACATTAAGATCTCACTGTTCTGTAATGATAGACTTCTTTTCTAATTTACAATTAAATTCGCTGACGCCCCCCTATACTTATATTCTCCACTTTAATAAAATCACTTATTTAATTCATTTCAACCAATCTCAAAGGTTATTAAGAAAAAACAGAAACAAATTAACCTGGGAATAGAGTTCAGCGGCAGCTACAAAATCTTTGTGCTGGAAAGCAACATCTCCCTTCTTCGTATTTAATGTTTCCTGCTTTTGGTTGGTCCACATCTGGAATGAGAGCTACATGACAGTAAGAAAAAAAAAGCAGATCATAGGAAGCAATGTTACAGCTGAACCAGTCAGGCATATGTAAGAAATCAATGACATGCATCCAATAAAGGAGATGAAAACACAGGATGAGTACACTCGGTGGGAGTAAAGAATCAAATGAGTTTTCCCTAGCATCACATAAAACCAATAGGGAAAAAGTGGCAAAAATATACAAACATGAGCATACAAGTACATAGACACTAACTAAATAAATGCTAATGGGGAAACTGTGAGCATCAAGCCAATAACAAGAACCAATCAAGAAATATCAAGACCCAGTACACAATATTGCCATGCTAAAATCAGAAGTAAAGTATTCAAATGTTAAGGTCAAAATGATGCTAGTGTAGCAATAGCTTGAAGCTAGAATGATTTGTCAATTTCTTAATTTTTAATTCCATTGATTTAGCATAGCAAAGTGAAAATCAAGATTTTCTTTGGCAGAACTATAGGAAAAACCATGATCTGACACAAAAAAAACCAGAATCTTTGAATCTCTAATTAAAGAAACTGATAATAAATGCCCAGATGATTGCATTAATAGCATTCCATTGTTCCATTTTACTATATCAGAAACAAACCTCAGTAGCTGTACCCTCGTCATCTTTATACCCAAGCTTTTCTAAAATCTCATGTATGGCAGTCAAATCCATTCTTAAACAAGCCTCGCCAAGTGGTGAAAGAGGTAATGCTGCAGCACCATCTTGTATCCCCATCAATTCATGAGAAGGAACCTGCAAAACAGTTTACTAAATAATTCCTTTGAAGCATAGAGTGATTCAAACCTTTTAATTCTCACCAGGAAGACAAAAGCGTATGGCCTATTATAGTTTGTAAAAGTTCCATGAGATCAGCACCAAAACTCAAAGCAATAGGTCAGAAAACAGACGTTCCAAAAAAAGTGTTAATAGGACCACCAAAGCAAATCTGAAAAGAACTGCTTGTTTCTGGGCCCGAAAGAAGCATTATTTTGACCAAATACCATATTTCCAGATATCAGGTCATGTAATTGAATACTCATATATGACTAAGAAATTTGCTCATTTTATTTTAATTTTAATTGCTTTAAGTAAAATGAAGTTGCTGTATGTGGTAGGATTTGTTTGAGAAACTCAAGGGCTTAAAAAGAATAAATTCCCAGATACTTGAGAGTAAGTGAATAGCAACCAACCTCGGTATCCTTCTGAAGAGGAATCAAAGCAGCAACTAAAGACTTTGAATTTGGTCGCTCCCGGGGCTCATATTGTAAACAACGTGAAGCTAACCGCACCAACTCAGTGCCATCATCATTTGTAAATTGGCCTTCCAAGCAAGAATCTGTCAGCATTTGAATATTTCTGTCCCTTATCAAATCCAGTGCCTGAAATAAGTTTTGAACCAAAATATTAGATGCCAATTATGTGATACTCCAAATGTTGTGATGGATAAAGACAACACAGTTAAAATAAATTTTACATTATTGTTCAAATATTTCAGGAATGTATGGAAATCTATTAAGAAAAAAAATGAATAACAGAATAACTATGTCTGGTCGCTACAGCCACAGCTTTTATCCCAGGCAACGGTCCCAGATTATTTTGTGATTCCAGTGAGAAGATGGAGCTTTTGGGATGCACAGCATAATAAATGAAGAAATTTACAATAAAACTTGCTAGCAGATGCTTGATATTTCAGTATCAAAATAATCCTATTGAGGACGGAACTTACATGGCTGGGAGGAATATGTTTCCCACTAAGAAGGTCCAGCAAAAGGGTGCCAAAGCTATAAATTACACTTTCTGGTATTACCCTTCCTACAGAATGAATGAATAATTTAAGTTATAAAGGAGATAAAATAATCAAGAAACCATGATCATGATAGCTGATTAGGCAAATATTCGACGAGCATAAATCGTGTTAAGAACTTTAATAGGATTAAATTGAAACAACAATTCCACATGCCATGTGTACAAAGATCAGGGTGAAGATTAGATGCGCAATAACATTTAGCTTGTTTCAGAGAATTAGATACCCGTCCTCAGATACTCAGGAGGAGTAAACGCCAAGTTTGTACTGTAACTTTTTCCATCTCTCCTGTTCTTCATCAGACCAAAGCATGAAAGTCTAGGGTTGCCCTCCTAATAAATAGAATGATAAGATGAACATGAACTCTGTTAAATCCTAACATTGATACGGAACACATTAAAAGATAATGACATACTTACATCATCAAAGACAATTCTATAAGCATTCAGATCATGGTACAGAGCACGTCCCTTGCTGGTACAATATTCTAGAGCTTGCGCAAGATGGAGAGCCACTCTAAGTCGCATTGCCCATTTCATTGGTTGTGTTTCCCCTGAAGAAACCATAGGGCCAGCATTGATTTGTAAGGAAAAAAAAAAGAGAAATTAAACATCAAGGCTGCTCCCTGGTATTGTTGTTAGGTGTATTAATTCCAAACACACAGCCAGGAGCTCAAGCAACAGTAATGGTGACAAAAACAAGAGCGAATCTTTTTCGTTGCAAAATCTGTAAAAGTAGAAAAATTACAGTTTGTAACCAGGAATAATGATATAACAGAAAGGTGCTGCATTTCCTCCATAATCTACTACATGCACACACAAAGAGACATAAATTTCCAATAATAGGTACACTAATTGCTCAATATGAAAGAATACATAATGCGAGCTTGGAAATAGAAGAAAGAAGCTAACAATATCCACTAGATGCTAAAGCAAACGAAAGGGCACCAGAGACAGACTTACAATGGAATAAGTGTTTGGCTAATGTATCATTGGGCATAAACTCTGCAACAAGTAACCTCTCATCCCCTTCACCACAACAGCCAAGTAAATTTGCCAACCTATGGTTCCGGAGCTGACCAACAGCTCTTGCTTCTTCCTAAATTCACAGAACATTGCAGTTAAGGGACAGCATTATCATGCTAGTGGCAGTTGTATACAGTAGATGGAAAAGGCATGACTTCTGTGAACATGGTATTTGGTAAAGAGAAACAATATGCTTCACTTACCAAAAACTGCCTGGCATCAGGCCAAGCTGATCTATTAAACCGTTTCACAGCAACCCTCCTCTGATTCTCAAGCTTCCCCTTATAAACCACATTTGGAGCCTTTTCCCCATGTTCAGAAACTATATTTTCTACAGAAAACCCTGATGTCGCCATCCTTAGGGTTTCGATGTTGTATTCACGAAATGCAGGCAAATCGTCAAGTTCACTCTTCTCTTCATTAACTACAAAGACCGAACAAACCAATGATCAAAATGACACCAAATAAATAAACTAACAAAAACCACCCATTTCACTTACCCTCATTGCGGTCCTCGGGAACTGATCCATTATAGTCAGAGCTCCAACAACACTTAGTAAGCTTTGAACACTCGCAGCCCATCCCAATACCACAATTTGAAAGCAAAGGACTAATTAAATCAAATCTTCAAGGCCCAATTTTTCTCTAGCTCAAACACTCCATTATCTTCAGTAGACTTAGCCTTTCTTCAAATTTTACAATATCTCAATGGCAATCGTGTGTGTATATATATATATATATAAACTGCAATCCTCACTGCAATAAGAATAGAAAAATTTGTCCTCAAATACTTTTTTTTAGAACAACCCAATTAACCAATGGCAATAACAGTACTATTCAAACATTTGATTCTACAACAACCCAAAGCTACAAAAATCAAAATAGGAATCTTGTATTGTCACATCATCAGTTCTCTAAAGAAATATATAAAAAGAGCAAATCCTAATACTTATAGAAAAACATCATTTTCTTCAAGTACAAACTCTTCTTTTCCCTATGAATCTAAACTCCCACAAAAGTTATGCAAAAAGGTAAGCAAAAAAGAGCGATTTCTAGATGCTGATTTATTTCTTTTTCCTAAGCTATCTGAACAACCAAACAAAGGAAATCATCAAAAAAAAGAGGAAAGAAAAACCCTTTAGTCCACCAACAATCAAGCCAACAAAACTTCACCTCTCACTCACTCACTCTCTCTCTATCCCTGCATCAGCTCAAGTGGTTCACTTTATTACAAAAAAAAAAAATCAAACCCACAAAACTTCACACAAAAAACACAAAGAAAGAGAACAAAAGAGAGAGTCTTGAACCTGAATAGAGGGAAGTGAAGAGAAGACTTGAGCTTTAACAAATTTCAAGAGTAAAGAAAACAAGAAGGGGGTCTTTTTATTACGAGGTTTATGTGTGTTTTTTGTAGTTTGTGTTTGGCAATGCAAGAAAATAGATGGAACTTGGCTTTTTGTGAAGTTGGGTTTTAATGTTTTTTCGAGTTTCTGAATCCGAGAGAGATCCTTCAGTTCCTTTCTTTCTTTCTATGCAAGAGAATAAGAATTTTGAGGGCTTTGAGATTTGGATTTAATATATCAAATTTTTATTTAAGACTACTATATACTTAGTTTAGTATATATTTATAGAGAGAGGGAAGGGGGGATATGGAGATATGCGTGAGAGCCTGAGAGGTTTCTCTGTCTTTGCTGGGTGTTTTTGGATGTGTTATTGTCTTGTCTTGTTTTTATTATCAATCTATATTTTTTTTCTCAATTTCCACCGACATGACACTCACTTTTCTCATTTTTCTACGAGTAAGCTCCCATTATCAATCTGCCCACCTGTACTGTTTACTTAGATCAGCTATAGGAGATCATCTATTCAGATCTTGGAAGTAATAAACTTGTAAGAAATTCACAAGGTTTTGTTGAGAGAAGTCACTTTTACCTATAGTTCCTTGCACACTCTCTAACATGTTGGGTTGTTAGGTTGCTAGGTTACGGAAAAAGAGAGACAGAGAAATACTAGTTTTGGTGGGAATGGTTTCTGTTTTCCATCAACTATAAAAGTGGGACTTGTCTCAAAACATCACCAACTCAAAAAACATGGGACCTTGAACAAAAGAGATACGGCCATTCCTTTTCTTGTTTTCCTTTTGTTTTTGTTTTTATCGTTTGTTTAATGATTCATTTATGATATGCAATTACAAGATGACTATAATTGTTATAACCTTGTTTTGATGGGGTTTGTGTTTGCGACGGTTGTAACATTTGTTGTTCTGAAGTTTTTTTTTGAAAAATGCATCAAAATAATAATAATTATTTTTTAAAATTTATTTTTAATTAACATCAGCACATCAAAACAATTTAAAAACATTAAAAAAATTAATTTTTTAAAAACTCTGGTTGAAATGTAGAGCCAAACACCCCCAAATCACATGATAAATTAAGTTTAATTGATAATCTATTATATTTTTTTATGTTTCGAATAGAATATTAAACTATATAATTGAATTTAATTACTCTTTTTAGCATATATGTGAAAATGAATTAAATTAAACAATCATTATATAAAATATAAGACCCTTATATTTATTTAAAATGAATAAATTATAAATGTTTTAAATAAGAAATAAATAAACATATCTCGTATAATTGTTTATTAAACATTTATTGAAAAAAATTTTATATATATATATTTGCACCCTTTCACCCATCAATCAACCATCATCCATGCATTACTTTAAAAAAAAAAAACTCATCTTCCACGTATAATTGACTGAACAAAACCAAAAAAGAAGGGAAAAAAAGGAAAGATTCCAGCAAAAACAAAAGAAAGAAAAGAGGAAAGGAGAGATTAATAACATACTTTATGATAACAATGGATAGATGACAAGTAGAGAAATCAGTGATATTACTACCAAGAATTTTCTGAAAGAAAAGAAAGAGCATTATACAAGAAAGTATTATATTTATGGAGTGTGGTTGAGATTGTTTTTTAAAGTATTTTTTTATTTAAAAACATATCAAAATAATATATTTTTTAATTTTTTTAAAATCAGTATATCAAAATAATCTAAAAATACAAAAAAATATTAATTTGAAATAAAAAAAAAATTTAAATTTTTTCAAGACCGTTTTTGAAACGTAAAAATAAACAGGAGGTATTTTTAAAAAACAAAATTCACAAGAAATTATTGTAGCAAATAAGATGGTATCTCATCTTATTCACTTTTAAACCTCTTTTTATAAACTGAATCCCATTTGAAACTCAAACTAATATCTTAAAAGAGTTACAAATATAAGAATTTATTTAACTATTCAACTCTAATTGAATTCAATTCATGGAAGAAGTATACTACCATGTATCCCGGCTAATGTGGCTAAATTCGGTTTCTGAACTAATAACTAGCTACTAGCTAGGTTGCTTTGTGCTTGTCAACGAAATGAATTAATCATGGAGAAAAACTTAATGATCATCATCCCAAATGTGCCATCTCCTCTCTATGAATCCATTGCAAATGGCAGAGCTTTCATAATCACAGCAGCAGAAGATGGGGTACAAATTAATAGATTGCCATGATTGAAGAAACAAGAGGGCTCTGTATTCTGGACTTCCTCGTGGATGCTATTCAAATATAGCACCGCTTTTCAGCCATGGTTTTGTCATTTAATTTTTAAATTGCACTCCAAATACTAAAATTATTTCATATTATAGTATTATATTATAGTGTCGTAATCGGAGCTTCGAAGATTATCGCAATGCTACAAGAGATAAAAGATGGGCACTAACGAGCACACATGTATAATTGAAGCAACATGAATATTTCACTTCCAATGGGGGTGCTTCATAATGAATGTGTCATCAATATTTATACATGTGAATGTCATTTACACAAGTAGGAGGTCTAGAAATGGAACATTCTAAAGTGGACCTTTAACTCTTTAGGTTGCATTGGGAGTCTCAATAATGCTTCCACAGCCAACTTTTCTTTATAAAAGTAAGGTATTAATATAAGAATAGTATTGATCTTACCCCAAAGACTTTCCAAGATTTCAAACCTTTCAGCCATTGGATCTATAGAAGTTATCCATTATTTAATAAATGGGATTTTTTAAAAATAATTTTAAAAAGATGTATGCACCAGAGAGAGAGAGAGGGATTACCTCAACTTAATTGTAAATGCATTTGCCATGAGATTACCTACCCGATTAATCATAGTTGTTGACAGGGAAGTGGATTACTGTCTAAATTGTTCAATTTTCATTTTATTAAAGCATTGAGTACCGACAAACATGATTATGAGAAAGCTTTCTCCCAAATCACCCTTGATTAAGGATTTGGATTGGGACAACATCATCCTAATTTCGAGAAACTCACCACCCTCAACTTATGGACTAAAGTCTAAACTCCACCTACCCAAACCCAAACCATACAAATAATGGGTTTAGGTTAGGCTAGTTAAAGCCACCAAGTTGGTGATTTGAACTCAAATTTTTTTGAGAGATCCACCACCCTCAAACCCACTTCATCAATGGTGGGATAGGGTTAGTTTAGCGCGGGCCCACCACATTGGTGGCTTAGGCTAAGACTAGGTCTGGTGGAACTCATCTTCCCCCATTACAATATATCTAAATCTAATGGCGGAGTCAACTCGTGCTTATCAACTATTTACAAGGTTGATGTTGAGTGTTTAATGCTAACATGACCTTTTTATTACCATGAAACTCATGGAACGGTGTTAAAGCAATGCTCATGTCGGAGTTTAACCCGTCTAAATATCTTATTTCACATTTGTTATTTTTATTTATTAATTTTTATACAGAGTTTTCAAGACAACATTAATTCTCATTAATTATATCTGCGCTAGATTTAGCATAAGAGGTTCCTAAACTATATAAAAAAACTTGTTTTTCCAAGAGATCGGTCATGGATCGCTGATCAAGTTATTCGTCTTCAACCCCCAAGCTCATAAACCAGTTGTGAAAGGTACTTCAGAATCCTTAGTTTGCTTAAGACTTCACCAACTACAAAGAAGAAATTAATACTAAAATACAGTAGCATAGAATTATTGACCCATAACAACGAAATCTCTAGCTGTTTAATGTGGACAATATTTGAGTCGAAGTTGATTCTCTTGGCAATTTAAGCAGTGCATCTCATGCCCGCGACGATATGCTTTTCTTTCACAAGTCAATGCATGCAATATTTTTAATTGGGGTAGATAATTCAACAATTTAAGCAGTGCGTCTTGTGCTGCTATGTTTGAAAGTGTGATAATAATTATTTTTCAAAATGTTTTTTGCTTGGAAATACATCAAAATATTTTTTTAATTATTTTTTATATTAGCATATTAAAACAATCCAAAAACATGAAAAATAATTTTTTTATAAATGTTGTTTGGAACGTAATTCTAAATGGCTCCTAAGTCAAAATCTAGCTAGATCGAATGTTGATTTTGAAAAACAAATAATTTAAAATAGAATTTAAACTTTGATGATTCTTTTGTTAAAAGGTTATGTGACCTAACTAGTAATGAGAATATTTAATGGGTGAATTCATTATATTATAGGTTGATTTATATATGATTCGGAAACTCAAGATATTAATCATATAAAATCTCATTAAATAATATCTTTGTAAAACTCTTTTGGAAACTATACTCCAAGCAGTTGATATCAAATAATTAAATGGAGTAATAAGTTTGTTGAAACACCTGGCATCTAAAATATCACAAGCTTTTCTGCACCAATCTTTTCGCGAGACTGAGAATTTTGCTTGGCACGAACAGGATATAATACTGATCATAATCATTAGCTAATCAAACATGAAGGGAATCGACTATGAAAACAAGATCAAGCCAATCTCAGGAACCCTAATTAAGATGCTTTAACCCTCCCATGAGTCCCATCACTATCTCTCTTTTATTTTCATCATCATCTTCATTCCAGCTATGTAATCATGCCTGACTGCCATTATCAAAGCTAGCTAGCTGCTAGTTGTTGGGCCATTGACCTACAAATCATAAAAACAAGAATACATGGAGGTGCTAAAAGTTTCACTATCCAACTGGAATGTGAATCAGGAAAAGACAAGAGGCTTTAGCCACAAACTTCGTGACAGCATTTCAAATCTACTGTTGAAGTTTCTAATTCAAAACTCCGCAAATCTCTGCAGCTTAATTCCCGTGCTTCGGTGCAATGAATTGAAATGTGGATATTGTTGATTCTGTTTATTCACTGAACAGGTTTCATGTGAAAAAAAAAGTGCATAAATAATTAATTTGTTATGAAAATATATATTAAATGATAAATTATAGAAACAATTATTAATACTAATTAACCGTTAAAGTTGAAAGTTGATCTTCATGGTAAGAAGCAAAGTATAGATGCACATGTGAATATTTGATCTCAATAATTTTTTAATTTTTTTATTTAATTGTGTAGCAATAAAAATAGATATTTGTAAAAAAATAAATGATTTAAAATTCAAAAAAAAATTAATTCTTTATTTGAATAAGAGAGAAATTAAATAACGTATAGATATTATGTGACATAACTACTAGTATATATAAAGAGAGAAAAATATAATGATGAACATGTAAAAGATAATAAAAAAAGAAGATATATTTATACCTTACTTTAATTTTCATAAAACTTTGTACTATTTAATTCATTAATTCATTAGAAAGTTTAAGAAATGATGATTGATAGAATATGATTAGGGTTTCCAAGAGAGGTTCTTAAAATCATTTCAATCACTTGGTGTGGAATCAAAGAGACAAGATGAAAAACATCATAGGATCTCATAAAAAAAAGTGATAAATTGTTGTTGCATATACACTTTGGTCCCCAATGCTTTTGAGTTTTTTTATTTAGATCCTAATTTGTTGATGAAGAACAATTTTGCTTGGAATAACAAGGCCCGTGAAGCTTCGACATACTTAAAAAAGCTTCGTGTGCAACACCAATGCTAGCATTACCCAACTTTGATAGAGTTCTTGTATCAGAAGCTAATGCTTAGAAGTATATGGTAATCTTGATGGGAGTAGAAAGATGGAGGTATTATTTAGAGCATGATTAGTTTATAACTTAAATAAATCACGAAAGTTTAAAATATCTTTTAAAATAGAAGATTCATACATCGATATAGAAGAAATAACTAATTAAGCTATTAGGACCCTTTATAGCCAAACAATAACAAAATTTTTTATTAATGTAACATTATATATTTAATACATTATATAATTACTTTGTCTTTCTTTTGTTTTCTGCTTCTTAAAATATTAATTCTTAACTACTATCTACGCTTAAAGGACAATCCTCAATAATTTACAATAGTTTTTTTATAAATAATTTTGGTAGTTGAATTCTCATCCTTTTATCTTATTTCTAAAGTATGTATAAAAATATTCATGGCAGATATCGATTTTTTGCTTAGTTGATTTTGATATATATTGAAAGATCTTTTTCATTTTTTTTTTAAAAAAAAGAAAGAAAAACCAACTAAATAGATAAATTATGTGAAATCAAAATTTGAGAATTTTCCCAATGAGAAGAATGTGGGCCGTTTTATTTTCCTTTCTTTTGATGGGTCGTTCCAAAGGTTTGATCCAAATACAAAATAAACAATAAACATGTTGAGTAGTCAATCCAAAAAAACCCTCAAAATGAGATAGAACAATCACGAGAAAATCAACTGATAATAAAGATGATAATAAGCTTTATAGAAGATAACTAAGAGAGTAAACTCTCAAAGCAAAATAAGCAAATTAGCAAAAATCTAACGTCTTCTTTTACACACCTCTTGTTAATTTATATATAAAGATGATATTGAAGTCTAAATGAATATTCTTACTTTACTTTTCTGTTAAAGAAAACTATCTATAGCTATAATTTTTTTATTTGATGAGCGGATTTAAACATCAATTAAACTAAAGATTTTCTCTTAATAGTTTTAAAAATATACTTTTCACATATATCATATGTATATTTAGAGGAATAAAGTTTTCTAAATGTTAGTCCTAAAACCTCAAACTTAAAAACGAAAATAAATTTAGCTTTGATCAACATTTTTCAATGTAGCATTTGCGCATTAACCACAACAATAACCAAACTATGATTCCTTTTATTTTCCTTACATTTGCCACCATTATTTTTTACCAACACAACTTCGATGTTTTTGTTTTTACGTTTAAAATTATTAAATTTTTTTTGTTACAAATTAATTTTTTATTATTTTAAATCGTTTTGATATATTAATATTAAAAATAATTTTTTTAAAAAAACAAATATATATATATATATTTTTTGTTTTGATATATTTTCAAACGCAAAATACTTTGAAAACAGTAGCTATTACAATCTCAAATACTACATTATTATCCGTCTGACTATGGGCTCAAAAGATCTCAGGTTCATCACCAAAGAAATGCTATTCTAGCTCATCAGATCTTCCATCAGAAGCTATATAGTATGCACATTTAATTTCAAACTTATTTTAAGTTGTTCTGTGTATTATTTTTTGCATTCTGGTAGTTTTATGTCTTTATTAATGATTAGAATGAATATTCTTTACAGATAACTAGTGATCAAGGTGGGGCAACTTTATTAAGTACAATAGAACATTACTGGCCAAATGTGGATCCATCATCCAATAATCACGACTTCTGGACGTGAGAATGGAATAAGCATGATTCATTCCGAAATTTATCCATTTTCACATATCTTCACAAGACTGTAAGCAGGCGTAGGCTTATACTTTGCGTCAGATACTCTCAACTCAAGGTTCTCACCTTCTGAATTGTTTTGCTTCACTCGTATCAATGCATAATTTTGAATTTCTTGATCATTGAAAATCTTGTTCTTTTTAAATGTAACAAGCATTCAACCCGGAGGTCCATGCTCACCATATAATATCTACAACGCAATTCTCGAGATGGAAAACGTACTAATTTATTGGCTAGTTTAGCAATGAACCATGCAATAGATAGAACACAGTTGCCAATTAAAATCCGAGTAAAAGATGATTATTATAGAAAGGAGAAAATTGGGATGGAAACAGAATTGGCCTGCATCCATAAGAATCAATTGAATAAATTAAATGATTGACAGCCATCTATTTTCCTTGCCTGTGAAAAAATTGGGACAGGATTTTGAGCTCTGTTCGCTTTTTAGCTGCCCTTCTAAGAGGCTTCCGGTTCTGCCACCCCAATTGATCAATCCCACTAGAATGGATAAATACATTACTATGGTTTTCAAATGCAAGCATTTTTTGCATCACATTGGACTCTGTTTCACCTGGCTTCTTTCTTGATTTTGTGTGCCGAGGTGAAGGTGTTTTGGGCTCTACAGATTTGGCACTCGTTGATCTGTCAAGGAATTCATGACAAAGTCACAATAAACATGATTTCCAGAAACGATAAGAAAAAAACTATTTACAAAATCTTCTCCCTATATTCTTGGTTTTTTAACACAGTATTGAAACAGTCAACTATGAACTCAGAAAACAATATCTAAAGACCGTGTAAGGTATGGCAATGTATAAAACGCATTCTCAAATATCATACCCTAAGCATAGAGAACTTCAAGACAAGAACTTGCTAATGCAATTATGAATTACTCAAGACAATAATGTTAGTCAACGATCTTTACCTCTCATGATCTGCCAGTAGTGACACAGACAACCCTTCAGTTTGAGGCTCACATGCAGCACAGAAGTAGATCTTTGGTGGGGTGAGTAGCTTGATACAATCAATATGGTACCACTCACCACACAACTTACACGCTACCTTTACTCTACTGTCAAATGGTTTTCGGCAAATGCAGTACAGCATGCTTCGAGCTCTTAATAACTGCAGAACCAAGCGCTCATTGGTAAATGAAATACTTAACCATCCAGTCATACAAAGTCAGAATTTGTTACCTTCAGTTCCTTCTCTAAGTATATAGGCAAATTTTCACCTTCTGAAATAAGTTCAAAAACCTTATCCAGGCCAAGAGCTCCAGAATCTGTTGCAACCTGCCCACATAAAAGAAAGCACCAAATTATTGAGCAATAGCAAAATTTAAAGACAATTGGCAAAGTGTTGTCAACCTTCTTTGCGTGATCTGCCCACTGCAAGCCAATGTCCTTCAGTTCAGCAAGTTTCTGCCATATGTAATCTTCTGGAGGTATGCTCATAGCTAGTCCCTGCCAACGTTTCACACAGCATTTTACCATTCATCACTGACATATGTATATACATATATACATGCATGTCTGTGTCTGACGTGAGCTAGTTTTTATTCAGAAACTAGATGATAAAGAAGTGATGTCAAACCAGAAATAAATGAATTAAATAACAAGGAGACAAACCTCTTTCATGTGCCGCTGAATATGTTGCATCGTAGGCTTCTGTGCATCCTCCAATAGTCTCTTGACTCTCACTCTCCAAGAATTTCTAGCTGATGCCAGTTCAAGGTCACATTTATCTTGATTATCACAAACACCTGCCACTTCCGTGGCCTGCAAAACAAAATCAATTCCAATCAGGAAAATTTACCAATTTGTAGATGTTTACATCTTTCAATTGCTAACAATGTTTCAAGGATACGAGTCTCTTTTTTTCGAACGGGTTCAAAAATATAAATCTGATGCCATAGGCTATGACGAAATAATAGTTAATCAAGGCCAGAGAATAAAGAAAAACAAGTTAACCAAATGCACCAGTGCAGAAATATAACAAAAGCTAAAGTTGTGTGTGTGTGTGTTAAATTTTATTCGAAAGTAGATGCAAGTCATGACGTACAGATAATACAAAAGGATTGAGTACCTTCAGAGCAATGGTTAGTTTTTCACAGACAACAGTGAGATCCTTGTCCAAATAAGATAATGCAAAATCCAATATTTCTCTCAAGCATTTTTTGCATTCATGAGCTTGGTCCACAATCTGTTGTAATAAATCCTTTTCTTCAATCCTGTCAAAGAGAATAGCTCATGTCGCCATATTTAAAATAACAATAGAATAAAGGGATTTAGGTAACTGGTAAGTTCTTTCTATTTTTTTAAGAAAAAGTAAAAACAACATATTCACAAGAGTGACAGATACACATTAGGAGAATCATTAATATTGAAGTGAAACTGTTAAAAAATTCTATACTTAATGTACGGGAAGTTCACCTTAATGTTTAATGCAATTATTTTATAATCATTATACAAATGTACTCTAACTAGTTTACTAATAAGTCAGTTAAAAAAAAAGTATCATAATGGGGCTTTGTTGTTGTTTTATACAAAATTTCACAGTTCCTTTACACAGTTATATTACTGCAAATATGAGTTTAACAGGAACAAGCAAATAATCTAAAGCATACTAAATGCACTGCATCCAATTTAATTGCAAAAAAATGTTGGTACCTTGTAGGGAAATTCTCAGAATCAGATAGAAGTTCAATCAGCATTCTTAATTCAAGCTGCTTCTCTCCATTTTTCTATAACCAAGGAAAAGGTGAGAAGCGTACACCAGATTCTTTATAAGAGAAAGTCCAAAGATATTTGATAAATGCATACCAGGGGACCACCTCCATTTTGGGATATTGACCCATCATCAAAAAATTGGCAATAATGGCAAATAAAAACTTCAGCATTATTTGGATTGACTTGTGCTGAATCAAGGCACCGCAAATGGTAGCTGTTCAATTGAAGTATAACAAAGCATGTGATAACCAGACCATGTGAGAGAGAAAAAGATCAAGAGATGGTACACAACCATTAAAGCATCTGATAACCAGATAACATTAGGACAGCACATCATATCAAAACTTTGATAGTGTTATAAGGTATTGGCGTTGGTTTAATTCCTCAAAGTTCTTCGCAAGCCATATTGATCTCAGGCCATTATAATAAGGGTTTGACACGTCAACATACTATTGGGAGTATTGGTAAAAACTCTTCACAAAGAGCTCAAATAATTGAAGGCTATAATTGGAGTTGAAATTTTAAACTACTTTCAGAAGGATGATATTTTTGGACATTAATATAAAATAACAAAATGGCAGCCACTATGTGACATAACAAAATATAAACTCACCGGTCCTTGCACATTGAACAAGTGAGAAAATCTTTTTCTTCGTTGTAACCAGTATAGCACATGCATAGTATTCTTGCTTTAGCGCTCCATGATTTGCCATAGATGTTCAGAGATATATCCAGAGACTGCTTGACCTGTACAATATTGAAAAGGACTATAAACATATCTGCAAAATATCTTAAAATCAGGATAAATGTCTGAAACAAACAATGAAAAGAACATTTGATCAAACCTTCTGCAATGCATCAGACAACGAATTCCTATCATCTACAAATCTTCCAATAATCTCCACAAATTGTTGCTTCCACTTTTCAACCTTTTCAACTTCATATAGAACCAGATCTAGCTCTGAACAAGAAAATGCTGAAGCCTTCCCCAGTTCCTGAGTGAGATAAAATCATGTTAACCAAATATATAATTGATTTATCACAAAAAATTTATTAGATGATAGCGAAATGGCATTTTGAGTTCCTTAAAATGAAGGGAATGGGAAGCAAAAACCAGAGCACCAAAATCTACTATGTTCAAGAACTGAAAACCAGGCTCCACCAATAATCCAGAGTCACAATATCATATAATTAAAATGCATTAAATATGACGCGCCTACTATAAAACTAAAACATGCATAATAGATGGAGGTGTACAAGAACAGCCAATACTTCCTCGTTCGAAAATCATCACATGCAAACTTATCCAGGCAAATGATATACATACAGCACATGGTTGTGGTTTCTAGCGCTGGTATTGAGCTATAAGAAGATAAAAACATAACTGCAATGGCCAAAGTACAAGTCCGCATCCCAGAAAATAATTCAACATGCATTTGCGAAGATGCAGTGGTTTCCTTTAAAGTATCCCCAGTCAAAAGTCCAATATGATCTTTGTTTTAAGTTTAAGCAGTGCAGTTCATGGAAATCCTCAAGATAATAATAATGAAGGTGTAAAGAGTAAAATCCCATCCAAACAAAAAGCAGCACAGCGTTTCCAGCATATTCAAGAATATGGGATGATGATGCAGACTATACCTTAAGCTCTAATATTAGAGACCAGGATCTTTCCTCAGAGTTTAGACTAAAAAATCGTTCAGCTTGTTCTAGCCACAACCTACAAGTGAAACGTGCAAATCCATCAGCTACAATTTGTCACTGATAATCAAGGAAAAAACTAAAAAAAAACACTAGAACATACACCTACATAACATTCTGATTTAATGCAATGCTAATATTGTCTACAGTTGAAAGAGAAAAAAACACATAACATGATTTCACTGTGTTACTTGCAATACTTGTGTTGTTTTGAGTTGGAGAAAGAAACACTACTTAATATGTAAGATTGTTTTCTTACATTATGAAGCTGACAACGAGTTTCGACCACCCTGGCAGTGCAACGGGTGGTAACGGCAAGGAAATCAAAGAATATGGTTAACATAGCCAAATCCATGATAAAAATAGCCTTGTGTCTCTACTCTATATTTCCTATCGACAAAACAATAGCCTTCCAACTAATTGCTTTGTTATAGGAGTTGGTATTAAATATGAAAAGCAATATAAAACCAAAGGCCCAAGCAGCATTCCCAAGTTTCTAAATAAAAACTTGAGAAAAAAAATTTCATGTAAGCTTGTACTTTTCTCCACTTAAACAATAGAAACTATGGAAAAAAATGAAAAGAAACATAAAAAAGGTCTCACCCAAACAAAGGATCATAATCATAATGGTGATGGCACAAGAAGAGTAGATCCAGTTAGTTGATAATCACACCACCTTCTCTACTCACTAATTAACGTGATTTTCTCATTTTGAAACTATATGGATCTATCGAAGTACAAAAAGAAAATCATTTTAACAAAGTACGTGGATCTGACCAAGTAATGGTGACTTTCTAATCACAATAAAATGAACAAGTCAAACAACAGGAAGTCTAAGCTCAGAGTTTCAATATATAACAAATAATATAAGCTGTTTGTTTAAAGCTGAAAGTGTTAATACTGCTACATGAGCAACCCCCAACATGTGAAGAAATTAAAAATCATTGCACAGGGCAATAGCTAAAGAAAATCTTCCTATACAAGAGCTCAAAATAATACACTAATGCAAAAGAGCATATTTAAGACAAGCACAGGAACAGCTAAACTCTCATCAAACAAGATTAGAAAACCAGAATTGATTTTTTGGATACATGATTTCATTTTTCATTCAGCTTAATTCAGCCAAAAAAGGTGCTTTATTTATATGCAAGACTTCATCTCAAAGATATTTTCGTAGTTATGGTTCATATTGAAGTCCAAACATGCTCTAAAACACCAACACCAGGACTGTCCCAGAGGGCAAATCATATGTTGGATTGCATATCTATCCAACACAAAATAAAAGGTTGGGTAAGGGAACTTCAGTATTATCCACTAACCTGAGGAAAAACTTCAGTTCAAGTGTCTGGGAAAACAAGAAGCATAGAATATTGCATACAAGAATAAGAAGACTCACTTGTGTTTATGAATGGCATTTACAAGTTGATTGACCATCAAAGGAAAGGAGATTTGTATACTCTGCAGTTGGAAAATCCTACGAGTAAGTTCTACAAGAACCAATAATTAATTGAACAGCAAGCAGAAGTTGTAACTTCCATAGAGGCAAAGCAAGCAAACATAAACTTGAATACCTGAGATTCAGCAAGAACTACTTCGGCATCACTCAGCTTGAATCTTTCAAAATTGCCAGGCAAAGAAATTACTCCCAAGGCTTTCCTAAGCCATTTGACCCCATCAATTAATGCACTCCATAGGGTACCAGAGACACCGATAACAGAAAGGTTTTCTGCAGCCTCCATCAAACTCTCAACATCCTACATAAGAACAGAGAGAAAGCTTTTACAAATGAGTCAATGGGAAAAAAAACTGAGGAAAGAAAGATTACCAAAATAAGCACAAGGTTAAAAATCGAACTAGCAAAAAAAGGGGGTGAAAGCCACATTAGGCATTCCCCCCTGATAGATGAGAAACAGGGAAATCGAGCACGTCAACACTAAAAGCCTAGCCACCAGATGTTTGAAGATGGAACCTGATGGATGAGACAGGCTACAGTAATACAAAATACCCAGGCTCATTTAAAATCCAAAGGTGAAGAAGCTTTTGCTAACCATGATGCGACAACTCAACATATCTTGTTCACTTAAAACAGAAGCTATAGGTAAACCAACCTCGCACAACTTGCTTCATTTTTAACCTTGTATTAAAAGAAATGCATACGAATCAAAGATTGAATTATCAAAAACACAGATGGAAGGATTATAAAGATTAAGTACAACCTCCAAAGAAGGAGCACAGGTGCAGAAAGAAAGAGCTCTAGAGCACCATCGCAGCATTGAACATGCATTCTGGAGTTTTGGAATCTCAGCAAAGTCAAAATTCAGAGATAAACCAGCTTTAGTGATGGATTCCATTTTAGTAGCTAAATGTTCAACTTTTCCAAAAAGACAACCGTTGTTTCCATCATCAATATCATCTGTACTCAGAATGCACCTAGCATCCTGCAATGCAGAGTTGGCATCCTGCTGCCATTCATCACAGTTCTTCAGAACCATTTCAAGCATTCTTCGTTCATCCAAAGATATTTTTAGTAACTTCGAGTGTGAAACCAACTCCTGCATGACAAAAATTACATTTGCAAAATCATGGTTGATCAATATTTTCTGGATATAATATATTCTGCAGACAAGACAAACCTTTAGGACCTCGAGTTTGAGTGAAGAAACAGAGCCAGATACCATGGAACTAGAAGAAACCAAAAATGGCGCAGAATTCTCTAACCAGGACTTAGCCATCGCTACAGCATCTTTAATATCATCTAGCAAGGGTAGAAGCACAGGTATATCTGCTGAAGTCCTAAGAGATTACAACTCAACTGTTATGAACACAAAATATAACACATCAAGTCAAAACAAACAAGCTAAGCACACTTAAAACCTTATAATATCCTCAAAATCCAACATTTGAGCTTCCTGTGCAAGAAGTTTCGTGGCTCTTTCCTCCCAACACCTCACAGCTGCAATTACTCCAGACAAATCAACAAACAGTTTCTCCTTTTCAATCTGTAGCCTGAGAGGAAAAACCAACAGAATGAGCACTCAAAATCTAACACAAATATCTAGGTTACTGTAGCAGTGCATGAAAAACATACATAAAAGCCTCCATCATCAGTTCCTGAATGAAGTCCAAAGGCATTTTCATATCACGAGCCTGCAATGAGCAAAATAAATTTGTAAGAGATGCACAACCAATACAAGTTTTTTTTAATTGAATGCATCAATCATCAAGTGAACATAGCCCTTGTTATCTACAAAATTTAAACCATCATGTTTTGGGGAATGGGACAAGGAAGATTGTGACATTAAATCAAAACATATACTGTGACAAAACAGCCACTGGAAGAATATAGAAATAAGAGGATAGGGATAGATTACTTTCAGAACTTTTACTCTGCAACAAGCCTTCTTCAACTCTAACTCAACTAGAGGCAACTCATCAACTGTTCAAGGAAATGACTGAGCATTAAGAAAAATTTACACCAGCAAAGATAATGCCAGCAGAGATGAACATTTACTATTTAACGAATCTGAACATTCCAAGAAAGAAACCTTGAATTCTCGAAGATGCTGCATCTTTTAATAGGCAATTTAATTCATTAACTACTTTATCTTGATCTTCCCGTTCATGAAGATTCACCAAAACATCATTACAGCGAGAAATCCATGAAACAGCATTGATGTGGCATTGCTTCAGAAGCATCAACTCCGGTATGTTAACAGTAAAATTCTTGAATTCGTGAAGCAACACTTCAACATTCTGCATCAGTAAACACTTCTAAAATTTAAGCTCCCAAGCTTCACAGAACACTTAAGGGAGAAAAATAAAATGACGATGATGTTAACCTTTAAACTAAATGGAGCTTTCAAGATTTCCTTGCACTGAGACTGACATGATTCAGCTTTCCTTACTAGATCCAAAAGCAATTCTGTTTCTGGAAGTTGAATTTGAAGCTCCGACATCTATTCAACAAACATTATAACAATTAGAATAAATTTGGAAATTGACAAGATGTTGTATAAGTTTTACAGGAAAAAGAAATTCAAATCACCTCTGACTTCAGCTTGTAGAGAATATCAATGTCAACTGCAGCGCTTTGTGTCTCTGATATGCATTTCTTTGCACTGTCTATCCAGATCTACAGGGCAATAAACTACATGAGCAACAGAATACAGAAAGGTACCTGCTAAAAAGATACAATACTAAGGAAATTGCTTATGCTGGTACAATGACTTTTGGCCAACAAAAAATGCACTATGAAAGAAAGTAGATCTGTTGAGAGCATTGGACATAAGGGACGTGGGTATGTTCAATAACATAAAATTATATAGAGTTATGACCTTTGCTTGGACAGCATTCTCATGAAAAAGTACAGTTTAAAGAGGATTGAAAGAAATTATCCTTTTTATCATGATTAAAAACACACTTATAGATATAAATTTAAACCAAACACCAATCCCTGAAAAGCAAGCATTTTTGAAGTAAATGAAAACATCGTCTAAGCTGGCATGAAATGGAAGAGAAAAATAACATGTAATGTAAACAAATTCACAAAGAATCGTGTAAAAAATTAACCACCATCCAGGAAGAAAATCACATTCATGATGTGCAAAGAGTCAGAGGAAACAACAATCTGTCAGGACTACAATAACAAAATCCCTCTTTACCACCCAAACCTAAATGTTTTAGAACACAAATCTACCATTTAAAAAGATACATATACAAGTGAGTGACCATTCACAAATGCTTATAAAAATGGTCAAGCAAATCAAATTAATAAGGTTCCTTCACTTCTTAGGTCACAGGAACCCAGGTTGCATACCTAGGTATCTATATGACAAATCAAGAAAATTACAGAGGAAAACTAAAATCTGAATGTGTCAACAACAAATTTACCTTTGCTGATGAAAGTTTTTTCGACAGCTTCTTGCTTTCTTTAATATATATTGGCAAGTCACTAAATCTCGAGTACAGTGATTCCAGCACAGATATCTGGCATAACAATATGAAATTGAATGATATTCATTAAAATAATGAGAGCATCAAGAGATACTGCTATTAGAATTATCCATTAAAAGGCAACAGCACTTTAGAGCTTATCAAAACAAAGTTAATTATGAAATTAATGATTGCATGGAGTGCGAAGGTTGGATTGGAGATACTTCTGAGCATGATGACAGAGCAGAATCAATTTCCTGAGCCAAACGCCATGCCTCATCTGCACGCTCCTGCATTAAATAAGTCAAATGGGCATGCTTTCCATTAGAAAACAATAAAGTGTGAAGAGGAAACTACTCATTTATGATAACAACCTTCAACATGAGATGCCCTGGCTCATTACATGGCACGGGATCATTATTCAGCAACTCAGCAATGTATTCCAAAGGCACTCTCTCCAAATCACAGCTGTGACCAGATGACCAGTTTTGAACTTTAAAAAGACAATCTCTTATGCCTCCTGCCCACTTCTGAGCTGCATTCAAGCTCTTCACCATGTCTCGTAACTATATTTCAAAATGAAACAATCATTTTCCATGCACACAAAAGGGCAATGCAAGTATGAAATAGATGACAGCTAAAAACTCACAGGATCCATCTCAGGACCAGCCCAAAGAAATTGCTCAGCTTCCTTCAACAGGGTAGCACATGCATCACCCAAATATGGATGCTGAAAAACTTTTTGGCACGTGAAAGCCATTGTTCAGCAAGTTCAGCCAGGCTGACATGCCCCCCCTTGACCTGCATGCAGAGCATGATCTCAGATGGGGAAAAAATGAATATCTAGTCCTATTGAAGCATTTATTAGCATAACACATGCATCATTATAGCTGAAGAACACTATACATTATCCAAGCACCATAATACTGGATGCTACAGCATGAAAACCCAAACCCCCCCCCATGCTCAGCACATGCGAACAACTGTACATGAAAACCACAGTAACTGGCTTTTTATGGTATGCTAAAAGACCGTAGCAATACCTTCTTCGTTAACACATTCAGCTCATTGGAACATGAGATTTGCCTTCGTAAGTCATTACTTGGTGATCTCTCCTCAAATCTATCGCTATCTGATGCGAGCACCAAATCAGACAATTCTGCAAGGGTATGACGATATAGAAGACGACGTCTTCTGGATTTACATTCACAGATACGCTCCCAATGCTGCACCAGAAGCAGATGAAATCAGTAAGATGGGAAATGCATTTGGCAGCAACAAAAAGTTGCAAAGCAGGGGAAATAGAAAAAAAAGCTTGAGCAAGTACAGAAGTCATCTTCACTACTGATCTTAAAGAAGCTGTTGAGAATGTCCTTGAGAAATAAAATTAGAAGCAAAAGTGTACAATTAAGCATTACAAAATCAGGCAGCAGAAACGAGAGTTGCGTTATAGCAACTCAAGTTCTATAAGATATAATATAAACCACATAGTGGTCGCACCAGACAATAGCAGGCATTCCAAAGTTGAAAATTCAAGAAGTTTAGCAATGAGCCGGGCTTTCTTTACGCGTCTTGAATTTCCAATCCACGAGTAGTTCAACAACATAAATGTTTAGGAAAAAAATTAATAAAACTCACTTTGCTCAATTAACATTTACAAAAGCAAAAGAGCTGAAAATAAAAGAAAAAAAAGGTGGTTGCTACATCAGAAATTACAGGTAAAGCTAATACTATTAGATCATAAGAAAATTTTTGTGATAACAAGGCGTTCTCTTTCATTTAGAACTAGTGAAGCACTTTACAATCATAGAAACCATCCTCTAGAGACATAACTAATATAAAGTTAATGTTTGCTTTTTTTCTCATTTAACAAGGTTGATGAAGATAGGAAGCACATAAAATTTAACTAACAATTATAATGAAAAAAATTTAAATCTGCTGATTTATAAAGACCACATACCTCCAGACAGACAAATGCGGATGGCCTACAATGGCAAACAACTGCAGAAAGATACAGATATTGTTTGCATATAATGCATGCAGGATCCTGAAAAGGCCGGCAGAAGATAATTGCCATCTTAAGATAACCGTGATATTAATGTGAAGCTTCAAAAACAAAAAATTGAATGTATGAATGCATAGATACAGTATTACCTCCTCAGTACCAACATATTCAGGACATTTCCGCAGAGGCATAGGGGATGATTTGATGATGCCACTTCTCCAAATCCTCTCCCTCCAGGACTTCTCTTTGGTGTATATCCTAAGCATTTCTTTCTTTATATGAGGCGATGCTTTGCTATCAAAATCACCCTGCTTTAAAACTTTAATAATCAGAATGATAAATGTAATCCACAAAAATTAGTACAGGGACTCAGCTTTTTAAAAAAAATCAGGATTGGAGAGTTATCTTATTCCTCACTAATTACTCATGTTAAGTGAATTCAACTCCACCATCTGCAATTGTTTGCAGAGGAAATCATGTCTTTAAGTATTAATTCTTGTTATTTTCAATTTAACTGACCAGAAACTTAAAGAGATGAAAGCAGAAACTTATTAGATTCATCTTATTGGCCAAGCTTAATTTAGTGAGCAGTAAGTTCATTTTTCTCCCAAGTCAAAGCAGTCGCATCATCTTTTTGGCAATCCTTAATTTTCGCATGAAAAATTCTTTTTCACTATTGTTACCCATTCTTAAAAAAGCAGAAAACTGGTAACCTTAGCCACCACACAAAGAAGCTCCTCGTGAGATAAAACAGCAGTCTTATGATAAGTCTTATACAGCTCTGCTCCAAATCCACCGTAAGGTAGCCAGTCAGCCGGAGCAAAATTCACAGCTTCTGCACAATTCAAACCTGAAAAGCAAAGCCAAGGTGGTTCAATACATCAGCTAGATATCAACATAAATCTCCAACCCAAGTTCATTAAATTGACAAATCCAATGATTTCAAGTTTAAATGGATATTGCATACCAAAGTTGAAACCTCCATGGTAAGACCTGGGAAAAGTGATGACAAAGTTTCCAGGCTCCTGTTTAAAGAGCAAGTGCAAAAGGAATTGTAATGCAAGTTTTCAATTGGAAATCAAACATATAAAGCCACTAAAGAAAAAGGTACTATAAAAAAATTGTTATGAAGGCAGTTTATAGATAATGAAGAGTCAAAAATAAATAAATAATTAGTTTAGCAGTTCGCACATGCAACCTACACCATGACACTTAGTTGTGCTCAAATTCAAGAACTTCACCACCAACAAATGAAAACTCAAGTCAACAAACAAACAGTAATGGTTCTATTTCCATATTGACATAGATAATCAATTGAAAAATATCAATTTGAATGCTCAAGTATATCAACTTAGACAAGCAAAAACTATATTCATGGACATGGAACTCATGTCCTTGAGTATCAAACCTGCAGTACAGTATAGACTGGAACCCGATTATCTTGCAAGACAGATGGGTTCAGCATGGTTACAAGCTGGAAGAGTAAATCCGGTTGTGCATCAAAGAGATCAGGAAGACTACTGCGCATCACCTACGGAAAAGTAGATTATGTTAGCATTCAAGAGACAAATTACCCTACTTACATAGTAGATAGGAATTCATCTGAAAAGGTGAATATGGAACATCAAAGAATGCACATGAAATTCCTCCACTCGACAAAAATAAAAATTTATAGGAAATACCAAAAATGACATAGATATTACAGAAGAAGATAGAAAAGTTACCCAAGCACATAAAATGTGAAATAACTACCTTCTCAAAAGCACCAGCTTCACTACCCGGAACACTGTACCAACATTTTGGCTCTCCCCTGAGACCACAAGACAAACATTCAACTCTCATATAAGCAGATGAAATCCATTTTAACATATACCTTGCAGGCTTCAGTGGAAAAAATGTCTAACATGATACCATTGAACATTTCACTAATAAGAGTGAAATATGAAAATGATGCATCTGCAAGGCTTGGGTAAATGTCCAGAATTTGAAAATCATACGAGTAGATTATCTTTAAATAGAGGCTCATATTAATCTCAAACCACCACGCTCTTCAGCATGAGATTATGAGTCCCACATGTCCACCATTTCACCGCCAAAACATCTAGAAATGAATAGGATTCCATGGAAATGACATCTAAGTTTGATGCATGAAACTATGACAAATGTGGAAAGTTGTAGTATTTGTATTGATCAATCAGGACAAAGGATAGTGCACCCAAGTAAAAATAAAAAAAGATTTCACAAGCCAACCATCTAATTTTGTCAGTCAAATATCAACCGGTGCACCAAATAGATGAATTGGGTGGCAGGAGCATTAGAGCCAGCACCGGTAAGGAAACACCTCATAGGTTAAATGGAACTCCTCACTATTTCCATCTACATTTTGTTCTTTTGTCAAAACTCATCAGTTGATTTCATCTAGAAGCGTGATTGGATGACCAGAACATGCAATCTAGAGAAAGAGACAAATGCAGTGACAATGAGAAGGAGAGCAGGCAGAGTGAAGTCTCTGTTATTCCACCAATTCTTCTCTAGTTTATCTATCTTCCATCAAAGGTAAGTACAAACTCTTGGTCAGGCCAACAAAGTTCCCAAATAATAATAATCTGGCTGTTATAGGCACCAAAAGCCAATCAAGAAACACAAGAATGTTTGCAGTTATAACCTTATGAAGGCTGGTTATTCAACCTCTAAGCATTTCAGAAAAGCTATTGCTTCCATACGCAACCCAATTTGAAAGACAAGGGCTTCATTCCACCAGCTACCCTCCTAATCTTTCCAAAGCCCAAACATGAGCACATAATTAAGAAGTTGAAGGTATGATCTTGGAGAGAAATATTTTTGTTTGTTTGTTCATTTTTATTACATCTACAAATGAAGCATGGATCCCTTTCATCAAATGAACTTTGATGTGATTAGTTGTTTTATATGAATTAGGCATGTATCATGTAGACCTAGGAACACACCGGCATGAAAAGGACACTTGGTGCAAGTAAAAGACACCGAAGAAACATAGATATAATCACAAAAAGGTAAACTCAAAAGTTGATAAGGGAATATTTCAATTGTTGACTGATGCCTAAAACAGGAAAACGCATTGCCACCACTTTTGGTTTACAAATACTGATGCAATGCTAGTATCTCTGTCCAAAACATTTAAAAATCGATACATGACGTATAACTAACAGATAAAAGAGCTAATATTTATCTTTTAGAATTCTTTAGTTAATTCCACTCATAGGGGGATTTTGGTAAAAAAAAAAGTTATGTGAGACATCAACTAGCTACAGCCTGAAGTTCACTTGTAGTTTCATTTTATATTCTAAAATTTCAATTAGCAATTTTCATCTTCCTGATCTGCAAAATGTCACTTTCTTTGCAACTCAATGGTAATGGGCTTAATAATGAGCAACTTTTTATGTTACCGTTTCTTATTCCATTGTCAAAGAAAGATATGTATTTTGTCAAATTGAAAAATGAAGAAGAAGAAGAAGATGAAAACAACTGCAGAGTAAGTATAAACAAATGTTTCAGACACGTACCAATGTAGATAATTCATTGAGTAAAAACAGTGGTCTTCAAAATGCCAGCAAAAAGATGAGAAAAGCATGCCAACATATAGCCAGGGCACCATAACACCAGTAATGTTATGATGAACAGCTTGGAGCATTGAACCTTTCAACTTGGGCAAATTATTGAGGTTCCATGGACTGCCACAATATTCATCCCATAAGTTAGCCTCAACTGATTCTGGTCTCTGATCATTTACACGTGGGAAGCCACTCCCATAAACAGAAGTATCCAAGTCACTACCATACATAACTTCAACGTCACCAGCTGATCCCTCCACAATTTCCCAGAACTTTTTCTCCATCTGCACTCGAGAAGTAGATCCTGAGCCAAACCATCTCCTCTTGGCCCGATCAGCTAGACGCCTAAAAGCTTCCACTGTGAAGCGCTTGCCAGGGACAAAACCAAAAGTATCCTTGTCAGAATTCAAACACTCAAAGCAATACCAATTCCCTGGAGGAACTTGCTTTAATGGCGGTGAGAGACAATAAATATGCCACCCCTTGTTACATCTATCGCACAAAAGCATCACCTCCCCATGCAAACCACTCCTGCATTGCTCGCATATCTGATCATGCTCTTCTTCCTCCTCTACCTTATTACAAACCTTCACTTTCTCACCATCACTGTTCTTCCGCCTCCTTTTTGAACGTGAAAACTCCATCCTATCATCACTCTTCTTACACTTTCGCACTCCCCTTTTACAACCCCTAGCAACCCCCTTATTCAATCGATTATAGTACTCCTCATAATCATACAAATGCTCTTGATACAACTGACACAAAACATGCTTCGCACACTCTGTAATCTTCCTCCCGGACCTAACAAACCTCGAAACCTCACCCCACTTCTTCTCCTTCACGACCTTATCATAGCCACCGAACCTCTTCACTCCATTAAACAATTTACACAAATCCAACTCTTCCCCTTCAAAAATCACCCTCCTTTTCAACTTCTTCCCACAATGTTCCTCCAAGAACCTATTATACTCCAACTCAAAAGTCTTGGAATCACAAGACGCCGGCCTCACTTGCAACTGATGAATAGCCTGAGTCTTCGTAGGAAAACTAAAATTCTCCAAATTCAATGCAAATGGCGGTTTCCAATTATTTGGTGGCACAATTTTACAAATCCCATAAGGCTCCGCTTCCGGTCTAATTTTGTAAATATACTCTAATGGATCCTTAAATTCCTCTTCATTAGGGTAATAAACAGGTGCAGATGGCACATGCAATGACCCGGATGACGAAGAAGCCGATGAAGACGACGAAAATAAACTCAAATTTTGCCCTAAAACTCCTTTTTCTACAGCCCTGGGTTTTCCTTTCCCCATTTGCCACCAATAAATCAATAACGCAATTAACAACAATCAATCTATGATTACACTATCTCTATAAATTCATGAATATATTGCAAAAATTGAAGCCAATAAATCAATGCAAATTGAATTCTAGGGTTTCTTTCGCGCGTACCTTTTTATTTAGAGACTAAAGAAAGACTAGGTTTTTCTCTGAGTGCGCGAGATAGAGAGAGTGAAGTTCCGTGGGAGATTTTAATTTTGGTTAGGAACGAAGTGGGGTGGTTTATATAGGAAGGGTAGTTTTGACCAGTGAAAAATAATTAAAGATGGGTTTGAGATTCAGAGGTCTCCAAGTTGATAAATACGAAAATGGTAATTTTGACCTTGAAAGCATGGGAAAGACTATAGAGAATGGGTTTGGACTTCGGTATATAGAAAATGAGATTTAATTGTGGATAAAATTACGGAAATGGTAAAGCGGATTTATTAGGGTTAGTTTTCTTGATTCGAGTGTACTTATTTCGATCTCAATAGATTCAGAGATCTCAATACTTCCGTGTTAGGTTATGGGTCAAATAAAAAAAAATTAAATGTAAGAAAAAATATACATGAGAAATTTTTATGGTATTATTATATTAAATTTAAAAACTTTTGACTCCATACTTTATTTAATCAAAATTTTAAATTAAAATAATATTTAAATTATAATAATGATTAATTTTTAAAATATTTTTTACTTTGAAATATATCAAAATAATATTTTTTTATTTTTTTAAATTTATTTTTGACATCAACACATTAAAACGATCTAAAAACATAAAAAAAATCTAAGAAATTTTTTAAATAAAAAATGCATGGTCCAACCATGAAAACAAACCATACCTAAATCATGTGGAAGTTGCTTGGACATGACCTAATCAACTTGACGAGTTTAGAGAAAAAAAATCAAAAAATAAAAAATATTATAGAAAAAACACCTAGACACGCTAGTCTCAATGCAATCTAGATGATTGGTAAAATCGTGGTTTGGCAAAAAAAAAAACATTGAAATAAAAACATATTGGATTACCTTAAGTCAACTCAGGTTTCTTTGTCAAACCCGTTGTAACCTAGGACATGGACTTCACTACACTCAATAATATTTTTTATTTAATTATAGATAAAAAATATAAAAATCAGTTCATAATTAACTAAATATTGAAGGATAAAATAAAAAAAAATCAACAAAAACTTATTATTAAATAATAAAATTAAAAAAACTAAAAATAAAAAAGGGAAACAAAAGATCATGTTAAGTGCGTAGGCTTGAGGCAAGCTCATGTCAACAGGCCATGTTTTTTCTTTAAAGGGTGAACAACCTATCGTTCATCCCTTATGATTTTTTAGAGAAAAAACAACAACGCACCTATGAGGTGCCAACTTATAATCCAGCCACCAAAGTGGTGGCTAGAAATTTTGGAGGTGTGTGTATTTTTCCTTGCTTAAAATATATTTCCATTCAAAACATATAATAAATACCATAAAAATCTCTCTAAATCATCTACTAATCTCAAAACATCCAGAAATCACTAAAAAAATGAAAATCAATTGAATAGAAAAAATCAAAACAGATTAAATCTACTTTTTCAGACATGTTTATGGAAAAACATTTACCACCATCGAATAGAACTCGTTAATACCAAGAATAACAAGTTTGTCACTGAAAAATGATCAAACTAAAATGTTAAGAAAATAATTTTTTAGATCAAAATTGAAATTACAAAATCTATATGGAACGTGAAGGAAGAAAAAGGAAGGTATGAGGATGTAAAAGAACCTTTCCACCAAATTTTAGATTTAACATGGTTTTTTTCTTTATTTTACATTTTGATCGTTTATATTTGAATTTTTTTCCCGAATAAATTTTAACAAATAGGTCATAAAATCAAGCATAAAAAACTGAAATTGAAAATAAAAATACAAGGATGGAAAAAAAAGGATTTGCTAATTACTATAATGTTTATCTAGCAAGTTGTTTTAATATATATATTTTGTAATTTCTAAAATTTGTTCCTATCATTTCCAAAATGTTGCTAACTAATAGTAAACATCACGTGGATCCAATGCTAAACCCCTTCCTAATTTTTTATCTCTTAACCTCTTCGGTTCTTATTTATGTTTTGTAGGATACCATTATCTATATGAAATATTGAGTGAAAAACAAAATAAATAAATAATAATAATAGAGATTTTAAGAAGTTGTTACTCTCATTTTTCGTTGTTAAGTTATTATATTAAAAATTATTCTCTCAAAACAATGATAAATAAATAAAAAAATGAACAATTAATACTCTCGAGATGAGAAGAAGATATCTATCGATGTCCAAATGCAAACAATACCTTGGAAAACAAGTTAATTTGAACATGATTTCAATTTTTGTAGTTTATATTTTGTAGTTTATGAGCTGGAAAGATGTTTTGAAACTTCAAGAACAAGTTTTTTTTAATTTTTTTATTAAAAAAGAAAAAGAAAAAACAACTGAAAAAGAAGAAGAAAAATATTCTTCTGATACTGAACAGCCTAGTGGCTTCTGTCCTGTGTGATATATGGAACATATGTTTTACGACGAGAGAAAATAGAAAATTTGCTGCATGGGATGAATTGCATACGAGGAACAAATTCTGACGGAGTCAGCAAGGAATTCCTAAATTAATAGTTAGTTATCACGTCGTTTGGCTTCTCTCTCCTCTTGCTCTTATCTTCTTCGTGTTCAGGTAACGTTCATTAACAAAGAAAATAAAACATGATAAACATTCACCGTAGAAATGGCAGTCTTATATTTTTCTTAACATCTTGGCCTTTTCTTTCTTTTTTTTTGACACGTGTTGCACAACTGTTGTATAGTTTTTTGGTATTTATTTTGATTTTAAAATATTTTTTGTTTAGAAATGTATTAAAATAATATATTTTTTTATTTTTTAAAATTTATTTTTAATATCAACACATTAAAATAATTTGAAAATACCAAAATAAATAAATTGAAGCAAAGATAAAAATAAAATAAAAATTATTTTTAAAACACTGAAACAAAGATTTTAATCTTCCTCCATGTTTGCTCAAGAGATGGCATTGTTGTAATTTTTTAACTCTTAGTCCATTTTTTACAATTGTTGCACAATTATGTTATTTTGGATACATTACTGGATACCTGTCTTTCATAATGAAAGGCCTGCAAAGAAGTGTGGGGGGATAAAATCAATTGAATAGCAACACGAACGCAGAACTGGAGGTTTTTAAATTCATCAGGTGTGTTGTGTTTGAGATTGTAATAATAACTATAGTTTAAAGTTTTTTTTATTTAAAAATATATTAAAATAAATCTTTTTATTTTTAAAAAATACGAGCTAAAGGAAGAAAAAGGTCAGGTATAGACCTTTTCTGTGGAGCAGTCAAGGAGAAATTAACCGATGATTAACGCCAATCCACTCCCCCTGAAGCAGGAGAAAAAAAGGGTCTAATAAGCGGGGAGGCAGAACCATAGCTGATCAGCTGCAAACTAAATTGACGCAACGCAACAAAACAAAAGAATTCGCTGGTGGTCACTGGTCAAATATGCTAAAGGAAGAATCATAACCAATCAAACACATTTGAAAATGTTGTAATGAAATGAAGTGCGAGGAAAAGCTACAAGTCATCGGCAAAAACTCGTGGGTAATGGGAAAAAAGGCGAAGAAATTAACGGGGGAAAAAAAGCATAACCAGCCAATCAACAAAAACGAGTAAAAAAACATATAAAAAAGGGCTGGAAAGAGCTAAGAATCGTCCATAGGACATGAGCGCCAAAACCTGTAGAGAATAACGATTGCTGACCAGAAGAACAACATAACCTGTAGAGAATAGCGATTCATAGTAAATTCGGAGCCCAATTAAACTTGTTAACATAAAAGAGAAAAACTCAGAGAAGAGAAGGGAAATGAAGCTAAAAAAAATACGAAGTAACCAATAAGTCTTATCAAAACAGAAAATATCCTTTCCTGGAAAACAAACAAACAAAGACCCATGCTCCAGAGCTGGAAATGCAGGACCAAAAGCCTCCCGCAACACAAACCAGAAAGACCGGAGGATCAACATTCTACATGATTACACATAAATGTTTAGATGGAATCAGATAGTCTCCTAATCAACGACGTTTGGAAAACAAAACTCTAAATATTAGCAACCAGTGTATTATTCGTGTATTATTCTTAAACTTTGTGCATCAACCCCAATGAGATATGCAGCTTCGCAAGGGTATATTTAAGGATATAATAGCGGTTGCGGTTTAAAGTATTTTTCGTTTAAAAATATATTAAAATAATAATTTTTATTTTAAAAAAATTATTTTTGATATTAGTATATCAAAACGATTTGAAAATATAAAAAAATTAATTTTAAACAAAAAGAATTAAATTTTAAAAAAACATAACCTGAACCGCGTTTTCATAGATATTCTAGGTGCTGAGAAGCCTGCAAAACGCTAAAATAACATCTTTGAAGGATGCCCAATTTTCCTGTTAAACCTCATTAGCATTTAAACAACCATAATAAAGTCAAGAAACTATATCATAAAACATTCATCAAGCGCAAATAGAACCAATCACATATGTTCACAAAATCATATAAGGAAGTTTTTTCAGCATTTAACGGCAACAACCAAGGCCCATTAAATTGAAGTCCAGGACATCCACAACGGCAAGACATCACATAACAACATAAAATAATGTATAAACATACCAATCATTACAATAGTATGGTTATTATAATAATATCCTTTTAGATCTATTCTGGTTTTATAATTATAATATTATAATATTATTAATTTTAGTGTCCAATATAAACTAAAAAATAAATATATCTAATTATTATTTTACATAGATAAGTTCAATAATAATATGTATTAAAGATAAATAGACTTTTAATATTTTATTTTGTCTTATTTATCATAATAAAAAAGGATACAAAGATATTCATCATGTCTTATAAATCATTACCAAACATAATTTTATTTTTATTTTTTTTTATCTCCAAACATAATTATAGAGATTGCAAGAGAAAAAAGTAATCTCAATAAGAAATCAATTAAAAAAAATCAAATTCTATCAATTATATTTTTCAATTCACGTGTAAATATAGTAGTTTGGCTTGTGGGAGTAGCTTTCAAAAGGTATATTATATATATATAGAAACCAAATCCAAAGCGGATACAGTGGACACATGATAAAGACTGAACAATGAGCAGAGATTGTCAAGACAAAAAAAAAAAAAAACAAAGAACCAAAAGCAAGAATAAACAACAAAGAGAAACACAACCAATAAACAACAGAGGTTGAGCAAACAAAGAACAGAGTCATAAACGAAAAGAACCACCTACAGAGACCTAAAAAAGACATAAAGCAAATGAGGGAGCACACAAACACTCTTTTTTACATAAAAAACAACAAATAACCACCTGACATTCTCTTAAAGAAAAAAATTAAACAGCTTTGACATGATGAGAGCTACGACGACCATGGCAAACGTGGCAGCATATTATAAAACGAAGTGACATGGAGTTGCCAGGATGTCCGAAAAAGAAAATAAAAAAAAGCCTACCAAGACAAAACAAGGCGTTACAAACCTTAACGGGACACGGAATGGCCAGCCCTCAGAAAACCAGTCTCAGCCAAACAGTGCTTTGATTCAGCACTTCCCTCGAACAACTTGCCGACTTGGAAGCGCATTTCATGGGGAACCCATCACAATTCACTAACCAAGGAACCTGTGAATCAGCGCCAAAAAAAAAACATTGGATTTGCAACAATGTTCCTCACAAAAGCAAGTAAAAACGCAGATGAAAAAGAAAAAAGAGAATGGTTGAGAAACCGCGCCGACCATGCAAGCCATGACGTTAGAAAGAAGCTATCCTATCCTATGAAACAAAAGGAGACGGCTTTGACCGATAAAGAGAAGAGGAGCGTTGGAAAAAACAGCGAAGCCAGTTAGAAGACACCACTGCAAAACATCTAGTAGCTCCAGCCCAGCCTAAGCCAAAAGAACCCAGAAGCACACATAAACCCCTACCCAAATGAGAAGAGAGATGAGTCCAAAAGAAAAAAAAATCATGTCCCTAATCCACAAGCCCATATTTAGCAGAAGAGAATGAAAATTCACAAAAACTAAAGCTTGTGGAGTTTTGACTGTACATAAAATGTTCACTTTCTCATAAATTACTATCAATTGAAGCATTGATTTTTATTTTTTTTTGTAAATCACCGTTCCCCTTCTCACAGATCACTTGAACGATCACCTGCTCTACTAATTGATTAATACTAAATTCTTGATCAGCGCTAAGCTGCGAGATTGATCATTTTTTTAATCCTAAAAAAATGTAAAGACATGGAGAAGTAAAAAATGTAATGCCTGCTAGATGAAAATTTTTTAAAATATTAAGATGTTGATATATTAGAAAAAAAATATATATTAAGAAGGTAATACTTTAGATCAACTCGAGCCAATCATGATTAACTTAAGAAACATGCGATCTGAAGTATGAAATCATGATAACCCTATAGAATACAAATTGAAATAAATTAGAAAACTCAATTCTAATTAACCAAATATTGAAGGTAAAAAATAAAAACAATATTAAATTAAAAATAAAGACCTAAAAAAAGTGACCTTACTAAACATAGATTGGCGGCCTGTGTTACATCGCGACTCGTGAGTCGGATCAAACTTTTTCTTATGTAAAAAAAGATGCTCCAACGATGATAGTGTTTTTAAAGAAATAAGAAAAACCTGAGACCTAGGTTGATGACTTGATTGAATCCAATAAACCCGATTAATTTAATAATATGATAAAAAGGCAACAATAACAAATAAATCGAACAATTTTTTTTTCAATAATTAATTATAAGAAATGAGTTGTTAATATCATATTTGGAAGGAGTCACTTCGTTGTAGACACTATCTCATCACATGAAAGAGGACGCACCCACCACAAAAGCAAGGGCTCATAAATCAAATCAAATAAAATATCATTAAAAGTGCATCTTATACTTATATTTAAATAAATTAATTTAATTTAATTCAAAAACATATTTTAAAGAAAAACTAAATTTAACAAATAATGATAAATTTAACAAAGGGAATTAAGCTATATGCGCCTGTCTAGGGATGGAGGTACAACCATGACAAATAAAAAAAAACCCTGAGAAAGGTTGGTTTTGGCTACCATAATCCGTTGCACGTGCTATCTAAATATAATGAGACAACTTACTTGTTGGTGTATGGAACGCATGCGCCAACAACCTTTTTATGATTATATTTTTAAAATATCAAATTGCTCATCTTCTTACTTAACAACATCTAAAAAGTTAGGGTGAAAAATACAAAAAGACCCTAGGAGTCAAGTTAAAAAAAAATTGTTTTGCTTTAAAAAATACAAATCCAAAAAAACCCTTAAAAACTAGTTGATTGAGTTTTGCTTTTAAAGATAATAATGTCATTTTATCATGCAAAAAAATTCAAAGACTGACCCCACTCATCTTCATAATGAAATATTGACCATGTAAAAAAGATCATCCTATTCTCAAGATCAAAGCCAATGAATTTTCTTGTGATGGGGAGTTTCATTAGCATATTACTGTAATGAATAATGTTTTGTCTCTTATACTACAATATTTTTTCCACAAGAAGTAGTTTTTGTTTATACTTCATAATTTTATTATGAATTCTTTTTATAAATTAGTTTTTTTTTAGTCGTGGCCAAAGTTCGTGAATGGTTTTATATTTCTTAAGGCCATAAATCTAAAATCGACGTGATTTGTGCTTAATAAGTATTATAAACCTCCGAGCCAAATACACACCATACCTCCGAGCCCAATACACTGTATGTATGGCAGTGAAAGGAATAAGTGAGCTTACTATCAAATTTATAGTTGCAGTAATGTTCCTTTGCTTGAGCTTTATTCTCCACAGGCGCAATCCAGGCGTCTTTCTTAAGAATCGAACCTACCAGGCACCAGCAGAGGTTATCTTTACAATTAAAATTATGAATAGATTTAAACTATTGGAATTTAAGCATCCCATCTTTTCTCCACTATAATCCAGTTCAAGAACAAAAACAAAGGAGAAGAAGCTGGCATGCAGCACTAGTTCTTCATACATACAGCTGCTTTAATTACCAGGCCGTTCCGATTAAAACTTTGATAATTAATATTCGCAAAAAAAAAAAAGTTGCCGCAAGACTTTAGAGCTCATACAGCTCGTACATTTTTCTCTCTTCTTCGGGATGGGCAAGAACCACCAGGGCATCTCAACTTCTTTGATAATTGATATGATAGCTTGATATACGTTCGTAGGCATTTAATTCAGTTTGTATTTGTGTGTGTGTATATATATAATTCAGTTTGAATAATTATATCTTATGATTTGAAAAAATTAACACTCTCTTGACAATCATGGAGAAATGAGATTTTTTGTCAATGGAGTCTAATAATGCGGCTCGTTCCTCCATTCATTTATGATGACTCGAGACTTTTCTACATGTATGAGATGCAAACAATTGTTTTTTCTATGTCCCAAGTAGGGAATATCAGAAGTTTCAATTTGACGTCAAGAGAGAGAGCTAGTAATGACTTGAAAGATCATATTTCACTGTTTTTATTGGTCCATAGTAGCCACAATGGAGTCTAGTAGTGCGGCTACTAAAGTTTAGTAACAGTCATTTTTTAGAAATTCTAAAAGAGAATATGAAGTTTTCATTTCACCTCAAAGATCATATTTCATTATTTTTATTGTTTTTTTTTTAATTTGCTTCAATTTATTAAGTTGTAATTTTTATATCTAGTGGGTCTTAGAAACAGTAATGTCACATGTCATTGTTGATGCTTCGTCACGGGTTAAATTAAAATTTTTTATATTAAAAATATTCGAGTATTGTTAATGAATTTTTTAGTAGAAAAAAATTTAAATTATATAGGATTAATATGATGTGACCGCTTGACTTGGCATGTTCAAAAAGAGAAAACAAAAAAAGAAGTTTGACTAAAAAAATTAAGACAACAAGTTTTTTTAAGTATTGAAATGACAACATATTAGATTAACTTGGATTAATTTATCAAATCTGTTATTCAGGTTATGAAACCCTGATTACCCTATAGAAAACATATAATTTTTTTTTAAAACTCAATTCTCAATTAACCCAATATTAAATGATAAAGTTGAAAACAAAATTCAACTAAAAAAATAAACCGAGTCAACCTCGGGTTATCTTACCAAACTTGAATTATGAAACCGAGATAACCCTATAAAAAACAAATCAAAATAAATTATGAAGCTTAATTCACAATCAATCAATATATTGAAGGATGGAATTAAAAAACAAAATCAATTAAAAAAAGACATAAAAAACCACTTAAGCCAAACAAACAAACTCTTGACCCGGGTCATAAAACTAGAATAATCTCATATAACGCAAATTAAAACAAATTATGAAGCCTAATTTTTAATTAACTCAATATTGAATGATGAAATGAAAAAAAAATCAATTAAAAACAAGAAAAAAAGCCCATGTCAACCAACTTAACTCGTGATCCAAATCACAAGATTGTGATAACCCCATAGAAATAAAATAAAAAATAATAATCATGAAGCTCAAATCCCAATCAACTTAATATTGAAGAATTAAATTGAAAAAAATCAAATAAAAAGGGACAAAAATAATGACCCGAGTTGACAAGAATTAACCTGTTAAACCTAGGTGAGGAGACTAGAATAACTTTATAGAAGGAAAATAAAGAATTTATAAAATTCAATTTCCAATCAATCTAATTTTGAAAGATGTAATTGAAAAAAATACAATAAAAAAATAAAAAAATTGAGTCAATCCGACTAACCCGTAAAATTCGTAATCTGGGTTATAAAACCATAATAATCTTATAGAAAGCAAATAAAAAAATAATTATGATTATGAAACCAAGTTTCCATTCAACGAAATATAAAGCTGAGAAAAAAATAAATTAAAAAAAACAAATGATTCAAGTCGACACGACTAACTCGCAAAACTCCTAACTCGGGTTATAAAACTGAAATAACTCCATAAAAAATAAATCAAAATAAATTATGAAGTCCAATACCTAGTAAACCCAATGTTAAATGATAAAATTGAAAAAAAATTCAGTTTGAAATTAAAAAAATTTAAAAAGTTTTCAAAATTTTAATTGGGGTACTAAAATGAAAATTCACTGATTTATTACTATAATGTGAATTGTCAAGGTCTTCTAGTATATGTTAGTTTAAAGAAAAGATGCATGGTTCAAATAATAAGGATTTATTGGTTGATAATTCATCATTTTTTATTTTTTTATTAATTTTTGACTGATTTTGTTTTATTTTAAATTTTATCATAATAATTCAACATGTCTAAAAAATATAATTTCTTGTTCTTTTGGATTAGTATAGACGCATTAAATAATTCATCACTTGATTTTCTATGCAAATTTATAGCTATATTTTAAATAATAAAAATCTATATTCAAAATTATGTCAATATGAGTGAAAGAATTTAACAATCAAGTAGAGAATAATGATGTTTTTAAATCAATATTTATGAAATTATTAATTCAAACTAGACAGCTTTTCAATACAGATCCTTTGAGCATACTTTCAATGTCGATTCTTGCCTTTATTGACTATTTTAATTGATTTTTTACGAGATAAAAACAATTAATTGCATTTATATTTTTTAATTTATCAAAATAAGATACATTCATAAAATTACTTAGAATTGAGAATGAAGACACAAACCCTTAGATTAATTGTTCGGGCACACTCGTAAATTCTATTCTACTGATAGAACTAGCTGCTTAGAGACCATAGAGAGACTGTTATCAAGTCTGCAATAGTTCGGTTCGGTGTCTTTTTGAAAGCAACACAAACTCAAATCTCTATGGGGCCCCATCTCAAGGAGGAGCCCCCTTTTCAACTTAAACAGGCCCCTGTAACATGTCTGGAGCTGCAGAGGGAGTGAAGACAATTTGATAACCAGAGTCATTTTTTCTTTCCTTGTACCTGGCAAGCCATACCATCTCCCTTTCTTTTCTTTACATAATTCTCTAATATTATTTCCTTGCCTTTCCCTGTTACTACTAGAACATTGTCTTGTCTGTTTCTCCGAGCGAAGACCTCCTCAAAAAGATCCCTCTCCCTCAGTTTACATCAAAGTAGTAATAGTGAAACCAAAACCAGTGAAAGGCTCATCATTCCATTACCAGTATAGAGGGAGAGGGAGAGGGAGAGGGGGAGCTCATTGTTTTCACTCATGGTAATCTGATTAGGACATCTAGTGTAAGGTTTGATACTTTGGTAGGCCACCACACCACACACTGTCAATCACTCACTCTCTTTTTAGTCAAAACACTCACTCGCACATACACTCACACACACTCTGATCTGACCAGACTACCAAACAATAATAAAGAAACAAAAGACAAAGGGAGGGTCTTTAATTCAAAAACTCACACAATTTTCATTTCATTTTCCGCTCTTCTTTTTTTCCCCACTTTTGTCTTTTCTTGCTCTCTCTTGCTTTTCTTTACCAGCATCTGCATTTCCCTGTCAAAGCTCTAGATTATTTTCAAATCTAGGGTTTTGTTCTTGTTATGGCGTGGTTCAGGACTAGTTGAGTTGTCCATCCTTTTAGGCCTGTGTATTGTGTAACTATCAAAATTGTTTCTAATTCTGCACAACATTTGTTCACAAAATAAGTTGTTTTCTGGTGCTGTGAGAGTGAAGTTTGTTGCTTGTTTAACATCGTTTTCTTGCTAGCTTTAGTGGGGTTAGATTGCTTTCTTATCACTGGATTTTCTTAATTCTGTCCTTTGAAACAGAAACCTCTTTGAAACCCTTGTTTCAAAATTCCTTTATATATGTGTAATTGAGGATTTAGGGCTATAATGCGTTTCATTTCCTTTCATCTTTTCATATTTCAAGTTAAAGATTTTAAATTTTGTTGTTTCCCAGCATTTGCGCTCTTTATAGAAAAACCCTTGTAAAACCCTTATCTTGAAACCCTCACTTGCTCTCTAGTTTAGTTTCTATTTTGCACAATCTTTGGTTAAATTCATAATTTAGTGTTGAAGAGGGTCTAAAAAAAACTATCTTTAACAACTAAAGAGAGAAGGTAAAGAAATATTAGAGATCTTTTTGCTGGTTTGATATTGTGCTGTTGTGATCTTGCTCAATTTTGCTTAGTAAATGCATGGATGGAAGAGAAACCATGGCATTTCCTAGTGGGTCATCTTCATACTATATTCACAGAGGAAGTGGAATTCTTGGGTCTGGGTCTGGATCACAACATGATCCATTACATCCCCCAACTGGGTTCAGATCCTTGTCAAGCCCTCACCTTGCATCTCAATCAAATGTCAGGCCTGGTTCATCTGCGCCAGCATTTTCAATAGAGCCGCCAAATGCTAATTTTGGTCATGGCATTAACATGGCTGCAACCTCTGAGGTGCAAGTGGGCGAGCCAGTGAAGAAGAAGCGAGGTAGGCCCCGAAAATACGGTTTGGATGGGCAGGTTTCACTTGGATTGTCTTCCTTGCCAGATAAGGCTAAGCCATCCTCAGGGGAGGATTCTTCCACCTCAAAACGAAATCGAGGGCGGCCGCCTGGGAGTGGAAGGAAGCAGCAATTGGCTACCCTTGGTAAGTATTTGAAGTACATCATTCCTGTAGTTATATGCTATTGCTACTGTAAGTTATTTATATGATATCTTATTGACATTTATTGTGGTTTAATAATAAGTTTGAATGCATTTTCTGCATTGGGAATTCCACTTAGCTTAATATTAGGAGGCAATGCATTATCTTCAATAGTGATCTTGTCATTTTATTTTCAACAAAGTGTTTGATTTGCAATGTTTTGCTTTTGTTATCATGATTTTCCTTGAGATATATGCTACGCTCTTATCCATTTTTTTACCTTGCTCTATTCTTTCAAAGTTGTTTCCATTTGTCCATTGTTCCTTTTAAATGCTTCTTGTTTTAAAGCATTTTTAATCTGTCATTGACGTCATATTTTATTTTGATATTTATGTTCCATTTTTCAATAATTCCTTTTAAACCCTTCTTGCTTTAAAGCATTTTTAATCTATCATTGATGTCAAATTTGATTTTGATATTTATGTTGACTTTAATATATCTAGTTTCTTTATTATTTCTTTCAATTTTCTAAAATGATTTTAATTGATATTGCAAGGTGAATGGATGAACAGTTCAGCTGGACTAGCTTTTTCACCGCATGTGGTCAGCATTGGAGTTGGAGAGGTATGCTATATCCTTTGTAGTTTCAAGTTTCTTGGACATTTGATTTGTAATCTTAAGTTGAGTGTTCAACTTTTTTAGTCCAAGATTCAGTTAACTTGAAAGTTTTTTCTCCATGAAACTCATTTTACTACCCGCAGTTATGCTTTTTTAAATATGAAAGCAGCTGGTCTAACATCTTTGGAATCGTATGCATGAGGTTTTCTTGCATTTTGGAGGGGAGAAATAGTGATATTAGGATAGTCACCCCTGACTTTGAAGTTTCCTTCATTTCCAGTCTCTGTTTTGTCCAGTATGCAAGTAAACTTGAAGGGTTTTCCTCCATGAAACACAACTGGCCACATTTATGCTTTTTAGAATCTGAAAGAGTAGTCTTAACGTCATTAGAATTGAATGATGAGGTTTTCCTGTACTTTTAAAGGGACCAGTTTTTAACTACTGCTAGCATATTAGCTTTGCTAGTGGGGCAGAAATAACAATATTTGGTACTTGCCCCGACATTGAAGCTTTCTTAATGTTTTTCCAAGTGTGTGTCTTCTTTGGTATGCAAGTTGTTTAGCTATATGAAATAGCTAAACAGATTGTTCAAAACAAAATATGCATATATCAATGGAGAAACTTGGTGCACATGTGCAGGCACACACATGGATGCATTTGCCCTTATGGAGTTGCATGGTTTCCCGATTTCATGTTGATTTAAAACCTGTTATGCTGTTCTTTGTAGGATATTATTTCAAAACTACTGTCATTTTCCCAACAGAGGCCAAGGGCTGTTTGCATCTTGTCCGGTACTGGTACAGTTTCCTCTGTGACACTTCGTCAGCCAGCATCTTCTGGGCCCCCTATCACATACGAGGTTAAGGCAATCAAATATCTTTTGATATTTTTCTAGATTGAACTGTTTCATTTGAGTGACTCAGCTTCCTTACTGCAATTTTGTTGAAACTGTTGATCAGAAATTGGATGTGAATGCCACTATGCCACACTTATTTTCCCCAAAGTTTTATAAGAACCCCACAAGGTTCTGACTTGTTTTATAGTACATTATCTTTTTCCACATCTTCTAATACGTTAATGCACTGCAATAATTATTCCAAAATTGCAATTGAATTGTAGCATGTCCAGCTTCCTGATATATTTTTACTTGTTCTTTTGTTAATCGTTAAAATGCTGAAAATATAAGAGCGCGTGGGCAAACAATGTAGTAGCTGTCAACTTGTAGATTTGTGACTAAACTAGGTCAGAACCAAGAATTCAATAAATGAATTTAAAGGAATATTTGAGCATAGAATGCAAGAATAAACAGGGAATGGTAAGGTTCTGGTAGAAAAATAGATGGGACTCAGCTTAATCTGGAGGTGATTAAGCATTGCATGAAAATAAATTGAATCTGAAGCCTGTTAGGCTGATAAGCAACAGTTGGGAATTTGTTTGAAGGTCTGGAATTTGAATATGGAACATAATTGGGCATATAGTTCTATCGAGTAGGAGAGCTTTTAGGCTGGGTCAAGTGTCTAAAGTTGGTAATTATGTTCATGCTTTGCCTGTGATTACATGGATAGCAAATGGTATGTGAACAAGGATTCTAATGTCATTATGAGGAAGTATGTCACGGGTCTCAAATTATTGAAATATCAATTAATGTGTGACATTAGTGCAGATATCAAAACCAATTTTATTCATCATTTTTGTGAAACCTCAGGCAAAATCATTTATCAGCTGATAACTAAGACAAGAGTGCTTACCTGGCATGAATGTTGGTTAACTGTTACTTTGAACTTTGGGTGTAGGGTTCTAAAACCCCAACAAGGAGCAGGCATTTGCTAAATTTGGGAATGCTGCCCGAGATAGGATTGTATTTCTTGGCTTCAATGTTGTTCATTTTGTGGTAGATTTGTAGAGTAATTACATGTCTGGCCACATAACTTGTTCAGTAAGTTCCAGGGTTGGCGAACACTTTACTACTTTCTTTCAATGAATAAAAATATGCTTTTCCAATGGCTTTGTCATCGTGGATTGAAGTGGCCTCACAGTTTTTGGCAGATTTAATGTAAAAATAAGTGATGCCTTTTGAATGTGGTCATTTGAAGTTTTGCCATCTTTTTGGCCACATTGGATTGTTTAGTGAGTTTCAAGACTGGCAAACACTTTCTGTAGTGGATTTAAGTGGGTGCTGAGTACTGTGGTTTAATGGATATTGTTGAAACTTGGATGGATCTTTTTTGCCTTTCCCTTCTGCTCAGGTACTGTAATTAATTCAAACATGTTTTTAGCAGCAAGAAGGACCTCATTTAGAATATTTAACTTGTGTAGGGCCGTTTTGAGATATTATGCTTGTCAGGCTCATACTTGGTTGCTGAAGATGGTGGCCCTCGCAATCGAACTGGTGGTATAAGTGCTTCTTTTTCCAGTCCTGATGGCCATGTCATTGGTGGTGCAATTGCAATGCTTATTGCAGCTAGCCCAGTTCAGGTACTATTTTGATGCTCTGAATTGTGTTGTACCTTTAATTGTTCATTCTATGATAATGTTACTGTTCTGCTTACAATCTTTAATATTACTGAAACTTCGTTTCTTCTTACTTTATGAGTGTGCCCGTGCTAAATGCTGTAAAATTTGGTGACATTCAAAACTATTTTAATTGCAATTCAGACTTCCATTTTACTGGAAACCAGCCAAAATCATGACATCATGCTTGGCATATGGTAGAATGGCATGCAAAAATCATGGTTCATCTTTTGCATCTATGTGAAGTGTGCAGCATTGTTTGGGATTTGCAATATTGAATTCACTATGGATGGTTTCCATTATGGGTGATCAAAGTGCACATGGAAAATGCATACTTTATGAAATACAATATGTGAATTGTGAAGCATTGTTTGGGATTTGCAAGGGTGATTGTGTATTGGATTAATCTTTTCAATACTGAACTTGGTAAAAACAGAATGGTTTAACTGAATATATATCCCTTTTGTTATTGTGTTGATACACCACTTTATATTCACCTTTATATTCTAGCTTTTATCAGTCTAGCCATGTGGTCATAATAAAATGATAAATGAGCCCTCGCTGCAGGTGGTTGTCTGTACTTTCCTATATGGTGGTTCTAAGAAGGATAAACAAGTAGGCCGTCCCAAAAACAAAAAAGACTCTGCATCTCAGCTCGATGATAATTCTGCTAACCTGAAATCAGCCACCCCTACCAGCACTCCGCAAAGTTTCACTCCCTCTCTGATAAGTGTTTGGCCTGGTCCGCGACCAGCTGATATGAGAAACCCCCACACTGATATTGACTTGACCAGAGGATGACTGTTTGCTGCAATAGACACGTGACAATTTTGTACATATCTGTTGTTCTAAATTATCCAATCCAGCGATGATTATGAAATCGGTTTACCCAAGTAAAGGGCAATGTGCTTGTGCTGACGTAGTTTGTACAAGTAGCCACCATTTAAAATTTTCAAGTGACAGTGGAAACTTGTCAAAATTTCCTGGTAAAAACATTAATCTGCAGCAGAAAGTAGCGTAAATCGCTGTTTCAAGCAAATGATGGCTGCTATTCTTTGGAACTTTGGTTTCCCTTGTTACTCATTCCTAGTTTAACCGAGCCTTGGCAGGTGTTTCTTTGTAAGCATTACCCCGATCAATTCTTTATGTAAGAAACCCGTGTTGCTCGAGCATGTGACAAATATTATTGTTATTGTACGATTTTGTCGATCAGGGAGAAAACACCAGCCTTCAACTGTATTGCTGATCTGAATTATTCATGGACTATGATATAACTGCTTGGGGAGGAAGATGTATTGATAGTATTGTATCTTGGATCTGCTGCAAGCCTGTAAAGGACAACCAATGGAGATCATCACGAAGATCTTAAATATAACGATGAAAATGTTACCGATCTGGTTGTCCTTGAATTAAGAAAGAGCGTGTCTAAACGAGATTTGAAAATTTGAACTCCAGTGAATCTTCCTAGGAATCATCATAAACAATAAAAGAATCTAAAACAGTAGAACCAAATGACAAAACATGTTGAATAATTACGTGATGCCACGATGCAAGTCTCACATCAACCCAGTTGTCTTTTGTTTTCCACCGCGAGAGTAACATTGTTTACATGCATCGTAAAATCTCCTAATCACAATTAAGAGGCAGTCTTTGGTAGTTTCCGCCCGAATTTTTGTCCTTTAGCAACCCCCCTCCCCCCACCCTTTTCTATTTGTTTTCTAAGGTGTGCACATTCTGTATACTAATAATCAGCATCACTGCAAGAAGACATTCTGAAAAAATGAAGCAAGTTTACCCAACTTTTACGTATCTTCTAGTCCTCTTTGTGCTTCTTGTCACAGCTGGTGCATTGGTTGAAGCACAAAAGTGCAAGCCAAGTGGCAAAGTGAAAGGAAAGAAGCCCCCGAAAAATGAGTGTAACCAGGATAATGGCGCAGAATGATATGAACAAGGAAAATTTTACACCACCTACAAGTGTTCGCCACCCGTGTCCGCGCATACAAAGGGAATTTTAACAATAAACAGTTTCGAGGAGGGTGGAGATGGGGGTGGACCATCAGAATGCGATGGTAGGTATCATGACGATGACACACCTGTGGTGGCACTGTCAACAGGATGGTTCAGCAACAAGAAGAGGTGCCGCCACCATATCACCATTAATGGAAACGGAAGAAGCGTACGTGAAGGCGTTGGTGGTCGATCATTGTGACTCTACTATGGGATGTGATGATGAACATGGTTACCAGCCACCCTGCGCAAATAATATTGTAGATGCCTCGAAAGCTGTTTGGAAAGCATTAGGAGTAAATGAGAAAGACAAGGAATGGGGATGGATGGATATCACCTGGTCTGATGCTTGATTTCCATTTGCTTTCTTTCTTGTGTTCTGCTGTAAGATTATTCATGCATGAAAGCTGCAATAAGCTTGCTTTGCTGCAAGGCAGTGTTGTTGTGTTTCTAACTTTTCATACTTTTGGTTGAAAGGGTGGTGTTGGTGTTAATAAGCTTATCATGAAATGATAACCGTAGTGATTCTAAGATTTTGTTTGGATAAAGGTTAAAAAAGAAAAAGGAATCAATTGAAGATAATCCTATTACATTTTACCTTTCTCTTTGATAGGAAAAAAAAGAAGAAATTAATGTTATTCAAAATTTGGGTAAAAAGCATCACAAAGAAAAGAAAACTATGGTACAGATGGATGCAAATTAGGTAGACTAAAGGTAGCAGCTACTGTTCGTTAGAATAAGGGCGTATAAATGCAGAATTCATTTGCCATATCTTGAGTGAGGAAGTGACGGTAGCCTCAATGGCGTTGTTGAATAGAAAAAGCCTAGCAGCACCATAGATTGCCCTTGTTGGATAAACCCGTGATGTGATAACTGTCCGACCACCTTGAGCAAAACTTTCGACTATCGAATGATCCACCAGTATCCTAACAGATAATTTTTCACCCTCTAAAACTGGAACATAACTTCCATAAATTTCTTTCTTAACGTCATTTGCCACAGAAGACCTTGACTGGTCAGTGCAGAAGAAAGTTTTGTGGGTGCCATTATTTCCTTTAGCAACATAGAAGTATACAGAAGTGTGCTCAGCTAGGCTGTCATCTGCAAGAACCAGAAGACCAAACGGTCCTAATGCACCACGTTGAGCAGCCCCACTACTGGTGCTGCAGCTGTAGTCCACATTGGATTCAGCTGTGCTCTCTAAGGCCTTCTTGTCCAACTCAAACTCAGCAGCAATGTCTAGTTGTGTGGCACCGTCAAGTTCAAGCGGCATAACCGACCCTGTCTTAACCTCTATGTTGTTGAATTCCTTGCCTTTTAGTCTTAACCTCTCTACCTCTTCTACTGGCCATTGAAGCAGATTGCTACAAGTCTTTGTATCCAACAGAATAGTCCTTGGAATGCCCTGAAGAGATGCCCATCCTTTCTTTACATCATCAGCTTCAGTATCAGACTCTGCAACCCAACCCCACAACACTCTTCTTCCTTTCTCCTGATCATAAAAGGTCTTGGAGGCATAGAACATACCATAATCGAGCATAATTCCGATACCAACATCAATTTCTGGATTATCTGGATACCATTTTCCAGTCTTGTCATCATATGTCCCAAGAGCATAGGAATCCTTCCTAACATCATCTAGGCTTGTCTTCACCACATGCTTCACATGAGGACCATTAGCCGATGTATCCAATCCATTTTGACCTGTTTTCGACACAGGGTAAAAATCCACGCACTCCCACATTCCAGTTCCAGGGACACCATGAAGTACCCCACTTAACTTAAAATTTATTAAGTCTTCAGTATCATAGACTAAAGCTATGCCAGTATTGTTAGCTTTTGACCCTATTGTGATGCGCCACTTCCCTTCAGAAGTGTACCAAGCTGTTGTCGGGTCACGGAAGTCATTGGGATCAATGCCTGGTGGTGAGACTAAAACTGGATTGCCAGAGTACTTGACCCACTTAAGGAGGAGAGGATCATTGTGATCAGCTGGATAGGCAAGATTTTGTACCTGTACTGACTCGTTAGTGGATCCTGTGTATAGCATGACAATTTTACCATTAGGAAGAATAGTCGCCGAGCCAGTCCATACACCATTTATATCGAACCATTCATCGGCAACAATTGCCAATGGGAGGTGGAACCAGTTGATTAGATCTCTTGATACAGCATGGCCCCAAACTATGTCACCCCATACTGCAGCATGTGGATTGTGCTGGTAGAAAAAGTGGTACCAGCCCTTGTAATACAAAGGACCGTTAGGGTCATTCATCCAATTCTTTTCAGGTTGAAAATGGAAAGAAGTTCTTTGCCATGACAGCATGCTATCGTTCTGAGGATAGCCCTTCTCTTGTGCACCCTTCAAATTCACGTTGGCCTTCTCTGACACACCAGCTGACACCCCCCGTGATCCTGGCCTCAAAATTTGCGGTTTTGTCGTTTCTTTGGGCGGAGACAAAGATACATTTTGATCATCTTCTTGTAAATATTGGACATGTTGTTTGAATCCGTTGTCATTACTAGCTATAGATACAATTAAAGGAACAAGAAACAAACCAGAAAATACGAAGAGAAGTACTTTCTTGGATCTCCATCTAATAGAACTATAGGTGGAACCAGGGCCCAGAGAATGGGAAAATGGAAGCAATGGACTTGTGTCTGCCATGTATGATAGGCGTAGATGAAAAAGAAAGATGATGATTTTGGGTAGAAAATTTATGCAAAGAAAGAGAAAAAAGGGACCGATTAACAAGCGGAATTAGTTTGGGTGTAAAATGGATTATACAGTAGTGCTATGTATAGGGTTTTTTCAATGGAGGGTCAGGGTTTTCTGCTGTAAAAATAATCTGGCCTGGGTGTAACCGTTAGTTTCTATCCCTTTAATTTGGTTCAAAGAGCTAGATGGAGAATTTTCCACATAGAAAACAAGTGTATAAATCTTTACATGAACTGTTTCAGTGAGTAGAGAACTATAAATAGGGCATATGAGTATTCACTGTCTGTCTGCCAACGGTTTATGATCAGATTAGCCTAATGTAACTTGACTAATTTGGAGTTGTAAATTGGGGTTCTGAAATTAATGCCGGATAACTAGGCAAGGTGAAGGATCTGTTTTAGCTCATGGATTATGGTTTGCCAAAAACATTGCAGAAAAGTTATGGTATTTGGTCCGCAGCTGGAAAACAAATAATCACAAACATTTCTGGCTGTCCGAACGTGTCTGGCCTTTAATTTAGGAGGTTACTATTCATACAGAGAAGATTGTCATTTAGGGTATGCAACTTACTAATACTTAGATGAATGGTCACGAATGGTAGCATCATTATGTTGGAAACCAGTTGTTTTCGTTAGAATAAAGCTCCTGTCTTTCAGGAGCCAGTAAGTTAGTTTGTTAGTGCAAGTCAGTATAGTTTGTTAGTGCTGACTATGACTAAGTCATTGTTTTGTAATTTTTCTATTGTTCTGTTACCACAATCTTCAGCTAAGAAGATGTGGTTTGTTTTTCCCTGATTCCAAGTTGTAATGGCTATTTAAGCCAAAGGAACACTACTGAATAAAGGGTATTTTCACAGTTAAATTGTGCAAGATCTTTGATATTATAACAATTGGTATCAGCGCCTCTTAACAAGGCCTGACTGTGAATACAAGAGTGAAAAGAAAGATTTGAGTGTTTCTTTAAAATGACAGAAGGAAGCAGCAACAGCTATGTGCCTAAGTTTGTGGGACACTATGATCATTGGGCTGAACTGATGGAAAATCTGCTTCGTTCCAAAGAGTATTGGAATGTTGTAGATCGTGGCATCATGGTGGATGTCACAGGAGAAGCAAGGTCTTTCTCCTCAGTCGTATCAGAAAGTCGTCCACTCACAGATGTTCAAAGGAAGGAGTATGAAGAAAACAAGCTAAAGGATTTAAAGGCAAAGAATCTTTTGTATCAAGCAATTGAACGAGACATGCTTGAAACCATTCTTGACAGAAGCTCTTCAAAGGCAATCTGGGACTCCATGAAACAAAAATTTCAAGGCTCAACAAGGGTTAAGAGAGCACAGTTACAATCATTACGCTGTGATTTTGAAATTCTTCGTATGAAGGAAGGAGAAACTGTAAATGCCTACTTTGCTAGATTTTTATCCAAAGCCAATAAAATGAAGGCTCATGGTGAAAATCTAAATGAAACAATGATCACGGAAAAGATTCTTCGATCAATGATCTCCAAATTCAACTATGTGGTCTGTTCAATTGAAGAATCTAACAACATGACTACAATGACTATAGATGAACTTCAAAGCAGTCTTCTGGTGCATGAGCAAAGGATGAAAAGTCAAGGAGAAGAAGAGCAAGTTCTTAAAGTTACTCATGAAGACAAAGCAGGCAGAGGAAAGGGACGAGGAGCTTGGAGATGTGGACGTGGTAGAGAAAGACATAGTTTCAACAGAGCTACTGTGGAATGCTATAAATGTCACAAACTAGGACATTTTCAGAATGAGTGTCCTAGTTGGGAAAAAGGGTGCACATTATGCCGAGATGGATGAAGAGGAAGAACTTCTACTAATGGCTTACGATCAGGACAAGAAAACAAGCAAAGAAGAGGTCTGGTTTCTAGACTCAGGATGCTCTAATCACATGTCAGGAAATAAAGATTGGTTTATAGAAATGGATGAGCAGTTCAGACACTCAGTCAAGCTGGGCAATAGAGCAAAAATGATGGTGATGGGTAAAGGAAGTGTTAAACTTGTGATTGCAGGACTAACTCAAGTAGTAAGAGATGTATTTTTCATTCCTGAGCTTAAGAACAACCTATTAAGCATTGGACAGCTTCAAGAGAAGGGACTTGCTATTGTTATGAAGGATAAGGCTTGTAAAATATATCATCCTACGAGAGGCCTTATTATGCAAACTCTTATGGCAACAAATAGGATGTTTATTTTACTAGCCACTATGATTACTCAACCTTCAAACTGTTTAATAGCAAGTATGGATGACTTATCAGACCTGTGGCATCGTCGCTATGGCCATGTGAACAACAAGAGTCTCAAAACCTTGGGGAGCAAGCAATTTGTCAAAGGCCTTCCTCAATTCAAAGCAACAAACACAGCATGCACAGTTTGTCATCGTGGCAAACAACATCGAGCAGTGATTCCCAAGAAGAGTCAGTGGAGAGCTTCAAGAAGACTTCAACTAGTGCATGTAGATTTGTGTGGTCCAATCACTCCAACTTCAAACAGTCTAAAAAGGTACTTATTGTGCTTTATAGATGATTTCAGCAGAAAAGGTTGGATTTATTTTTTAGCCGAGAAGAGTGAAACTTTTGCCATGTTTAAAGTATTTAAAAGCTTTGTGGAAAAAGAATCAGAATGTGATATATGCTGTTTGAGGACAGACATGGGAGGAGAGTTTACTTCCAAAGAATTCAATGTGTTTTGTGTTAATCATGGCATCAAGAGGCAACTTACTGCTGCCTACACTCCTCAACAGAATGGAGTGGCAGAACGTAAAAATCGAACTATATTAAACATGGTTCGATGCCTGCTTTCAGAGAAGGAAATGCCTAAACTGTTCTGGCCAGAAGCAGTTCGATGGGGACTGCATGTGTTAAATAGGAGTCTAACTGTGGCTGTCAAAGAAAAGACTCCTGAAGAGTGTTGGAGTGGAAACAAACCCAATGTTGAGTACTTTAGAATTTTCGGCTGTATTGCAAATGTGCATATTCCTGACAGAGGGAGGACAAAGTTAGATGAGAAGAGTCATAGATGTGTGTTTATAGGTGTTAGTGAAGAATCTAAAGCCTATCGGCTTTATGATCCTAAGACCAAAAAGGTGATTGTTAGTAGGGATGTAGTGTTTGATGAGAATGAGGGCTGGAATTGGAGGAAGAGTGATGATAGTGTGAGTGATATTTTACTTGGGAAGATACAGATGGAGAAATTAGTGATTATGATGAGAAATCAGTAGAAGGAGATGATTTAGGTACAGAGGGAGTTGAAAATGATAATGAAATAGAAGGTGGAAATGATGATACTGTATCAGGGGAGAATGTTGAGGTACTGGAAGATGAAGATGGTGACACTTCAGGGGAAAATGGTCTTGCTGCACCAGAAAATGATACACCAGGGGAAAATAATCCTTCTATATCTCAAGGAAGAATTAAACGGACACCTAGATGGATGGATGATTATGTTTATGGAGCTGGTTTTCCTGACAACTCAATGTGTTTTATGGTACATGATGATCCAATATGCTTCGATGAAGCAGTAAAATAGAAGAAATGGAGGAAAGCCATGGATTTGGAAATGGAAGCTATAGTAAAGAATAAGACATGGGAGCTAGTGATTCCACCAGAAGGGATAAAGAGAATTGGTGTAAAATGGATTTTTCGAACCAAGCTGAATGAAAAGGGAGAGGTAGATAAATGCAAAGCACGCCTGGTAGTAAAAGGATATGCTCAGAGACATGGGATCGACTACAGTGAAGTTTTTGCACCTGTGGCTCGTTGGGACACCATAAGGCTAATCTTAGCTTTAGCAGCACAGAAAGGATGGACTGTTTTCCAGCTAGACGTCAAGAGTGCATTTCTTCATGGGGAATTAGAGGAAGCTGTCTATGTGGAGCAGCCAGAAGGCTATGTTAGCAAAGGAGAAGAGCATAAAGTGTTGAAACTTAAAAAAGCTCTTTACGGCTTGAAACAGGCTCCAAGAGCCTGGTATAGTAGAATTGAAGGGTTCTTCATGAAGGAAGGCTTTGAGAAATGCAGTCATGAACACACACTGTTTCTTAAACATACAGATGGAGGTAAATGCTTAATTATTAGCCTTTATGTAGACGATTTAATTTATACAGGAAATGATGTGGAGCTATGTGAGAAATTCAAGGAATAAATGAAACTAGAATTTGACATGAGTGATTTGGGGAAAATGAAGTATTTCTTAGGAGTAGAGGTTCAACAGAGCTGTGAAGGAATACATTTATGTCAAATGAAGTATGCTGGGGAAATTTTAGAAAGATTTGGAATGGGAGGCTGCAATTCAGTAAAAAATCCTATCGTGCCAGGCACGAAATTAATAAAAGATGGTGGAGAAGACAGTGAGAATTCAACCTTGTTTAAGCAAATAATTGGCAGCTTAATGTATCTATCAGTTACCAGACCTGACATTGCGTTTGTTGTCTGCATGTTAAGCAAATTCATGACTGATCCTAAAACATAACATATGGCAGCAGCAAAAAGGGTTCTCAGGTATGTGAAGGGAACTACCAGCTTAGGAGTGTTTTATAGAAGAAGTGCAGAGAATTCTGAAGATGATCTCAAAGTCTACACTGACAGTGACTATGCCGGCGATGTAGAGGATAAAAGAAGCACGTCTGGTTATGTTTTTTTTTCTAAGTGAAGGTGCAGTTGCATGGAGCTCAAGAAAGCAACCAGTGGTGACTCTCTCCACAACAGAAGCAGAGTATGTAGCTGCTGCTGCATGTGCATGTCATAGTATTTGGATGAAAAGAGTGCTCAACAGTCTTGGTTTCTCTTCCTGCAAGTGTGTTAAGATTTTTTGCGACAACAGTTCCACTATAAAGTTATCAAAAAATCCAATTCTCCATGGAAGAACAAAACACATAGACGTGAAATTTCATTTTTTACCTGATCTGGTAAAGGAAGGTGCTGTAGAATTAATTCATTGTGGGACTCGTGAGCAAGTGGCAGACATCCTGACAAAACCTTTGAAGTTGGAATCATTTACAAGGCTACGTGATCTGCTGGGAGTGCAGAGCATCAAAACTATAAACTGACTTGTTAGCAAGTGAAGTTTAGGGGAGGATATGTTGGAAACCAGTTGTTTTCGTTTAGAATAAAGCTCCTGTCTTTCAGGAGCCAGTAAGTTAGTTTGTTAGTGCAAGTCAGTATAGTTTGTTAGTGCTGATTATGACTAAGTCATTGTTTTGTAATTTTTCTGTTGTTCTGTTACCACAATCTTCGGCTAAGAAGATGTGGTTTGTTTTTCCCTGATTCCAAGTTGTAATGGCTATTTAAGCCAAAGGAACACTACTAAATAAAGGGTATTTTCATAGTTAAATTGTGCAAGATCTTTGATATTATAACACATTCCATATATATATATATATATATATATATATATATATATATTATGGCTGTCATCATCTCTGGGCTAACTCATAAACAGGAGTTCCATACTCGAAGTAAAATGTCAAATACAGATGGGAAATAGAGGGTCGTAAGCGAGCATCACAACCTCATCAACAGAAATGATGGTTTAGGAGTACTTGGAATCTTGAATGATTCCTTAGAAAAAGAGATTTTTACGGAAACATCAGTATGGGTGATCAAAAAATGGGGCTCCAAGTCTGAATGGGCTCAACGTTTGAGGGTGCAGTTCATCCCTAGACATAGCAGCACCAAAAATATCGGGATCCTTAAGAGGATATTAAAATTTGGGCACGAAGTAAAAATTACACAGTTCTTGCATTAAGAGTGGTTTGGATAGTGGCTGAACAAGCCTGTAGATGCTTGGAATATCTAGTATCCAGTACTGCAAAATGAGAGACAGTAGGGAATGCCTTGATCATGATCATCATGAAAGGTTAGAGAAAGACATGAAGCACCAAAACGAGCATGCGTATAACCTTCCGCTATCCATTAAAGAATAGGTTCTGTGTGAACGACAAGGTGATGGAAAGCTGATCAATTTCAGATGCAGGAATTAAGTGTCGATCAAACTTAGAAAAGCTCAGACAAACTCTCTCCGCAGAACTTTTTGGATTAACAAGAGCCTTATAAGTTGTTTGAAGAAAAGAAGTCTGATTGTGTTAGGTGCATATATGTATAGAGTGTGTGCATCCTTCTATGTAAGTTTTTGCGCACACAAACCATATAGTACTTATGTGGAGGCTCATGCACCTCTCTAAACGTAGATAGCTCTGAAAAGGTTTTGAGAAAACCACACTTTTTAAGGTGGTGACTGCGTTTATTTATATAGAGAATGTATACATGTGTAGCTGGAATACTAAGAAGAAAAGAATCATAATATAAATACAATATATTACATTCCTATAATTATTAGCTAAGAATCAGGAGGGGATTCTGGAGAATCCCCAACAAGCTCCTTAACAAACTAGTATTAAAACTCATGGTTCAACTTGAGATGGGTGATGACTGTGGTTGGGCTCCCATGGTTTTGTTTGCTTCTCTATATAATTAAGCAAAAAAGCGAGGTCTCAAGCTCTAGATAACGCACTTGAACTATTAAATACTTTTGTTAAGGGGAGAGTTGTGTTTGAATGGACTGGATTCACATACGAGGGGGGAGATGCGTTCGGTGTATATGTGAGTGGCAAATATCATTTATTAAAAAGGAATATAAAACAAAGAGTATTTATATAAGAAAGATCTAGGATCCATCTAAGCTTTTGGGTTAGATCTGTGGTGTCCGTCATTATATGTGCACGTAGCTAGGTTCAATACGGACGTAGAGGCCTATAATCTTTCTGAACACATGCAACTTCTTAACAAATTGCTTCTTAAAAAAATAGGACGAGGAATACATTATGGGATCAAGAGCCAAACTGAACCTATCGGGGATCTTGGAGTCATATGCAAGGTTAGTTAATTAATGTTTTTGTTTTTTTTTCCCCACAGGCAGAAACTATATAAAGACAAAATGTGATGAGAATATATGATATTCTTCTAATAAATGTAAATTATACAATTCGATAGGGTGAATGATTGCAAAAGTATTTCCACAATTCCACTTTTGGGAAATTTAGATATTGTAATTGACCATTCAAAAGTTAAATTTAACCAATTTCTTCTAAAGAGAGAATCGATGTTCCTGTAGGATCAAGAGCCAAGTTTAGAGGGGAGTGAATAAGCTTTGATATGATGATATATAACAGCAACACTTGTAATGAATTTGTAATATATAAGTACAAAAGTGTAAAATAAAGAATGTGAAGTTAAAGAGATCATACTTGGTTCTAACTTGCCTACATCCAGTCTCTGAGCATAACTTAGACTTTTCCAATTCATGATTAAATGTTCATATACTTACATGAACGATCGAGGACCAAAACCCTTTACAACTATTTTTTTTATGGGCTCAAAAGCTAACCCGAGTGTTGATCTAGTAATCTATTTTTGAGTGTTGATATGGTGCTACGTACGTTCATATCAGCAATATTTTAGCAAAGACTATAAGTAATTCAAATGATTATGCTTTCATGTACACATGATTATGCTCACCACAAAGAGCAAATTAATCAATTGATGTTCATAGCACAATATTAGCATAATATACAAGAATATAACCAATTACTAAAACTCTCAAGCATGATGATAATGTATGTGTAAGTGTTTTCCTAACTTTCCTTCTTATTTACTCCTCGTTTTAAGATTCATAGAAATGACAGGTATTTATAAAGGATTCAGAAATCTAGTTGTTATCCCTTGTATGAAAATAGTTGTTACACAAAACCTTTCCAACACAGAAAAAATCATGCAAAAAATCAACTAGCCTGGTTCTGGACTCAACTATCTTGATTCTGAGTTTACTTTACTAGATTCAACACTGAATGGTTTGTGCACTAAATATAACTCTCTCAGTTTTTTTTTAAATTCCTAACTTATATTCCTTATATAGGAAGATATTAAATATAAACTTTATAAAAGTGAAAATGTTACAGCTCTAGGTGCTCTTTTGTTAAGAAACCGCTCGATCGGGCCGGTGTCCAAAAGAGATTTGAACCCCAGTGAATCTTCCTAGGAATCATCATAAACAATAAAAGAATCTAAAACAGTAGAACCAAATGACAAAACATGTTGAATAATTACGTGATACCACGATGCAAGTCTCGCATCAACCCAGTTGTTTTTTGTTTTCCACCGCGAGAGTAACATTGTTCACATGAATCGTAAAATCTCCTAATCACAATTAAGAGGCAGTCTTTGGTAGTTTCCGCCCGAATTTTTTGTCCTTGAGCACCCCCTCTTTCTATTTATTTTCTAAGGTGTGCACATTCTGTACACCACTAATAAGCAGCATCACTGCAAGAAGACATTCTGAAAAAATGAAGCAAGTTTACCCAACTTTTACGTATCTTCTAGTCCTCTTTGTGCTTCTTGTCACAGCTGGTGCATTGGTTGAAGCACAAAAGTGCAAGCCAAGTGGCAAAGTGAAAGGAAAGAAGCCCCCGAAAAATGAGTGTAACCAGGATAATGGCGCAGAATGCTGTGAACAAGGAAAATTTTACACCACCTACAAGTGTGCGCCACCCGTGTCCGCTCATACAAAGGGAATTTTAACAATAAACAGTTTCGAGGAGGGTGGAGATGGGGGTGGACCATCAGAATGCGATGGTAGGTATCATGACGATGACACACCTGTGGTGGCACTGTCAACAGGATGGTTCAGCAACAAGAAGAGGTGCCACCACCATATCACCATTAATGGAAATGGAAGAAGCGTGAAGGCGTTGGTGGTCGATCATTGTGACTCTACTATGGGATGTGATGATGAACATGGTTACCAGCCACCCTGCTCAAATAATATTGTTGATGCCTCCAAAGCTGTTTGGAAAGCATTAGGTGTAAATGAGAAGAACAAGGAATGGGGATGGATGGATATCACCTGGTCTGATGCTTGATTTTCATTTGCTCTCTTTCTTGTGTTGTGAAATAATCTTGCTTTTCTGCAAGAAGATGTTGTTTTATTTCTAACTTTCCACCCTTGTGGTTGAATGGGAAGCAGTTAATAAATTTGTTCCTCTGGAACATACAGGAAATGCACAACAGTAGTGCATGAAAGTGGGAGTACCAAGAAAAAATTGTCATGGTACTTTTTGAGCTGAAGTCAATTTCACATCTTGAAGATTTCTTTTCCAAACTGGCATTTTTTATTATTTGTCTTCATTCATTGTTCTGGAAATTACAAAACAAAGAAGTGCTAAAACAGTGAACTTTGAAGGGTATCCAACAAAATACCAATACTCAGTTGCTCATAATACAAAAATATTAGCAGTATCTTGTTAACTTGGGAGTATCCGAAGCAAAACCAACTTACAACACCCGAAATCAGGGGAATATTAAAAGATCTCATTCCAAGAAGCAAAGTATATGCAGTTTCCTTTTTCAACAACGCAGATACAAGTAATTAATTTTGATTCTGGATCTTGCAACACTCAGGTCTCATGATACTTAACATATTCTGCAAGAAGTGTTTCACAAGTCTTGATGTAAAATAGCTCAGAGCAATTAAACATCATATGCTTCAATTCTTCTATGGTCTTGAATCCTTTATACCTCAACAAATCATAAGATCTCCAGCAGTTTCTTTATGTCACGCTGCAATTACATCAAAAGGATTGAGATTTCCCACTACAAACCAACAGAAGCCAGCATAACTGAGATAAACTAGAGATCCAAACACGTTTCCTATAGCGAGTTTTTCTATTACCTCAAGACTGAGAGGTGGTGGTTGTAACGATCGACAACTTGGCCATCCTTGTTGACAAGGAAATTGGCGAAGTTCCACTGAATATCCATCACCAAAAATTCCCCATTTTCCCAACTTTAAGAACTTGTATACAGTGGAGACGGATTCTCACCATTCACGTCATGCCTCGAAAGCTGTTTGGAAAGCATTAGGAGTAAATGAGAAAGACAAGGAATGGGGATGGATGGATATCACCTGGTCTGATGCTTGATTTCCATTTGCTTTCTTTCTTGTGTTCTGCTGTAAGATTATTCATGCATGAAAGCTGCAATAAGCTTGCTTTGCTGCAAGGCAGTGTTGTTGTGTTTCTAACTTTTCATACTTTTGGTTGAAAGGGTGGTGTTGGTGTTAATAAGCTTATCATGAAATGATAACCGTAGTGATTCTAAGATTTTGTTTGGATAAAGGTTAAAAAAGAAAAAGGAATCAATTGAAGATAATCCTATTACATTTTACCTTTCTCTTTGATAGGAAAAAAAAGAAGAAATTAATGTTATTCAAAATTTGGGTAAAAAGCATCACAAAGAAAAGAAAACTATGGTACAGATGGATGCAAATTAGGTAGACTAAAGGTAGCAGCTACTGTTCGTTAGAATAAGGGCGTATAAATGCAGAATTCATTTGCCATATCTTGAGTGAGGAAGTGACGGTAGCCTCAATGGCGTTGTTGAATAGAAAAAGCCTAGCAGCACCATAGATTGCCCTTGTTGGATAAACCCGTGATGTGATAACTGTCCGACCACCTTGAGCAAAACTTTCGACTATCGAATGATCCACCAGTATCCTAACAGATAATTTTTCACCCTCTAAAACTGGAACATAACTTCCATAAATTTCTTTCTTAACGTCATTTGCCACAGAAGACCTTGACTGGTCAGTGCAGAAGAAATTAAGTTTTGTGGGTGCCATTATTTCCTTTAGCAACATAGAAGTATACAGAAGTGTGCTCAGCTAGGCTGTCATCTGCAAGAACCAGAAGACCAAACGGTCCTAATGCACCACGTTGAGCAGCCCCACCACTGGTGCTGCAGCTGTAGTCCACATTGGATTCAGCTGTGCTCTCTAAGGCCTTCTTGTCCAACTCAAACTCAGCAGCAATGTCTAGTTGTGTGGCACCGTCAAGTTCAAGCGGCATAACCGACCCTGTCTTAACCTCTATGTTGTTGAATTCCTTGCCTTTTAGTCTTAACCTCTCTACCTCTTCTACTGGCCATTGAAGCAGATTGCTACAAGTCTTTGTATCCAACAGAATAGTCCTTGGAATGCCCTGAAGAGATGCCCATCCTTTCTTTACATCATCAGCTTCAGTATCAGACTCTGCAACCCAACCCCACAACACTCTTCTTCCTTTCTCCTGATCATAAAAGGTCTTGGAGGCATAGAACATACCATAATCGAGCATAATTCCGATACCAACATCAATTTCTGGATTATCTGGATACCATTTTCCAGTCTTGTCATCATATGTCCCAAGAGCATAGGAATCCTTCCTAACATCATCTAGGCTTGTCTTCACCACATGCTTCACATGAGGACCATTAGCCGATGTATCCAATCCATTTTGACCTGTTTTCGACACAGGGTAAAAATCCACGCACTCCCACATTCCAGTTCCAGGGACACCATGAAGTACCCCACTTAACTTAAAATTTATTAAGTCTTCAGTATCATAGACTAAAGCTATGCCAGTATTGTTAGCTTTTGACCCTATTGTGATGCGCCACTTCCCTTCAGAAGTGTACCAAGCTGTTGTCGGGTCACGGAAGTCATTGGGATCAATGCCTGGTGGTGAGACTAAAACTGGATTGCCAGAGTACTTGACCCACTTAAGGAGGAGAGGATCATTGTGATCAGCTGGATAGGCAAGATTTTGTACCTGTACTGACTCGTTAGTGGATCCTGTGTATAGCATGACAATTTTACCATTAGGAAGAATAGTCGCCGAGCCAGTCCATACACCATTTATATCGAACCATTCATCGGCAACAATTGCCAATGGGAGGTGGAACCAGTTGATTAGATCTCTTGATACAGCATGGCCCCAAACTATGTCACCCCATACTGCAGCATGTGGATTGTGCTGGTAGAAAAAGTGGTACCAGCCCTTGTAATACAAAGGACCGTTAGGGTCATTCATCCAATTCTTTTCAGGTTGAAAATGGAAAGAAGTTCTTTGCCATGACAGCATGCTATCGTTCTGAGGATAGCCCTTCTCTTGTGCACCCTTCAAATTCACGTTGGCCTTCTCTGACACACCAGCTGACACCCCCCGTGATCCTGGCCTCAAAATTTGCGGTTTTGTCGTTTCTTTGGGCGGAGACAAAGATACATTTTGATCATCTTCTTGTAAATATTGGACATGTTGTTTGAATCCGTTGTCATTACTAGCTATAGATACAATTAAAGGAACAAGAAACAAACCAGAAAATACGAAGAGAAGTACTTTCTTGGATCTCCATCTAATAGAACTATAGGTGGAACCAGGGCCCAGAGAATGGGAAAATGGAAGCAATGGACTTGTGTCTGCCATGTATGATAGGCGTAGATGAAAAAGAAAGATGATGATTTTGGGTAGAAAATTTATGCAAAGAAAGAGAAAAAAGGGACCGATTAACAAGCGGAATTAGTTTGGGTGTAAAATGGATTATACAGTAGTGCTATGTATAGGGTTTTTTCAATGGAGGGTCAGGGTTTTCTGCTGTAAAAATAATCTGGCCTGGGTGTAACCGTTAGTTTCTATCCCTTTAATTTGGTTCAAAGAGCTAGATGGAGAATTTTCCACATAGAAAACAAGTGTATAAATCTTTACATGAACTGTTTCAGTGAGTAGAGAACTATAAATAGGGCATATGAGTATTCACTGTCTGTCTGCCAACGGTTTATGATCAGATTAGCCTAATGTAACTTGACTAATTTGGAGTTGTAAATTGGGGTTCTGAAATTAATGCCGGATAACTAGGCAAGGTGAAGGATCTGTTTTAGCTCATGGATTATGGTTTGCCAAAAACATTGCAGAAAAGTTATGGTATTTGGTCCGCAGCTGGAAAACAAATAATCACAAACATTTCTGGCTGTCCGAACGTGTCTGGCCTTTAATTTAGGAGGTTACTATTCATACAGAGAAGATTGTCATTTAGGGTATGCAACTTACTAATACTTAGATGAATGGTCACGAATGGTAGCATCATTATGTTGGAAACCAGTTGTTTTCGTTAGAATAAAGCTCCTGTCTTTCAGGAGCCAGTAAGTTAGTTTGTTAGTGCAAGTCAGTATAGTTTGTTAGTGCTGACTATGACTAAGTCATTGTTTTGTAATTTTTCTGTTGTTCTGTTACCACAATCTTCAGCTAAGAAGATGTGGTTTGTTTTTCCCTGATTCCAAGTTGTAATGGCTATTTAAGCCAAAGGAACACTACTGAATAAAGGGTATTTTCACAGTTAAATTGTGCAAGATCTTTGATATTATAACAATTGGTATCAGCGCCTCTTAACAAGGCCTGACTGTGAATACAAGAGTGAAAAGAAAGATTTGAGTGTTTCTTTAAAATGACAGAAGGAAGCAGCAACAGCTATGTGCCTAAGTTTGTGGGACACTATGATCATTGGGCTGAACTGATGGAAAATCTGCTTCGTTCCAAAGAGTATTGGAATGTTGTAGATCGTGGCATCATGGTGGATGTCACAGGAGAAGCAAGGTCTTTCTCCTCAGTCGTATCAGAAAGTCGTCCACTCACAGATGTTCAAAGGAAGGAGTATGAAGAAAACAAGCTAAAGGATTTAAAGGCAAAGAATCTTTTGTATCAAGCAATTGAACGAGACATGCTTGAAACCATTCTTGACAGAAGCTCTTCAAAGGCAATCTGGGACTCCATGAAACAAAAATTTCAAGGCTCAACAAGGGTTAAGAGAGCACAGTTACAATCATTACGCTGTGATTTTGAAATTCTTCGTATGAAGGAAGGAGAAACTGTAAATGCCTACTTTGCTAGATTTTTATCCAAAGCCAATAAAATGAAGGCTCATGGTGAAAATCTAAATGAAACAATGATCACGGAAAAGATTCTTCGATCAATGATCTCCAAATTCAACTATGTGGTCTGTTCAATTGAAGAATCTAACAACATGACTACAATGACTATAGATGAACTTCAAAGCAGTCTTCTGGTGCATGAGCAAAGGATGAAAAGTCAAGGAGAAGAAGAGCAAGTTCTTAAAGTTACTCATGAAGACAAAGCAGGCAGAGGAAAGGGACGAGGAGCTTGGAGATGTGGACGTGGTAGAGAAAGACATAGTTTCAACAGAGCTACTGTGGAATGCTATAAATGTCACAAACTAGGACATTTTCAGAATGAGTGTCCTAGTTGGGAAAAAGGGTGCACATTATGCCGAGATGGATGAAGAGGAAGAACTTCTACTAATGGCTTACGATCAGGACAAGAAAACAAGCAAAGAAGAGGTCTGGTTTCTAGACTCAGGATGCTCTAATCACATGTCAGGAAATAAAGATTGGTTTATAGAAATGGATGAGCAGTTCAGACACTCAGTCAAGCTGGGCAATAGAGCAAAAATGATGGTGATGGGTAAAGGAAGTGTTAAACTTGTGATTGCAGGACTAACTCAAGTAGTAAGAGATGTATTTTTCATTCCTGAGCTTAAGAACAACCTATTAAGCATTGGACAGCTTCAAGAGAAGGGACTTGCTATTGTTATGAAGGATAAGGCTTGTAAAATATATCATCCTACGAGAGGCCTTATTATGCAAACTCTTATGGCAACAAATAGGATGTTTATTTTACTAGCCACTATGATTACTCAACCTTCAAACTGTTTAATAGCAAGTATGGATGACTTATCAGACCTGTGGCATCGTCGCTATGGCCATGTGAACAACAAGAGTCTCAAAACCTTGGGGAGCAAGCAATTTGTCAAAGGCCTTCCTCAATTCAAAGCAACAAACACAGCATGCACAGTTTGTCATCGTGGCAAACAACATCGAGCAGTGATTCCCAAGAAGAGTCAGTGGAGAGCTTCAAGAAGACTTCAACTAGTGCATGTAGATTTGTGTGGTCCAATCACTCCAACTTCAAACAGTCTAAAAAGGTACTTATTGTGCTTTATAGATGATTTCAACAGAAAAGGTTGGATTTATTTTTTAGCCGAGAAGAGTGAAACTTTTGCCATGTTTAAAGTATTTAAAAGCTTTGTGGAAAAAGAATCAGAATGTGATATATGCTGTTTGAGGACAGACATGGGAGGAGAGTTTACTTCCAAAGAATTCAATGTGTTTTGTGTTAATCATGGCATCAAGAGGCAACTTACTGCTGCCTACACTCCTCAACAGAATGGAGTGGCAGAACGTAAAAATCGAACTATATTAAACATGGTTCGATGCCTGCTTTCAGAGAAGGAAATGCCTAAACTGTTCTGGCCAGAAGCAGTTCGATGGGGACTGCATGTGTTAAATAGGAGTCTAACTGTGGCTGTCAAAGAAAAGACTCCTGAAGAGTGTTGGAGTGGAAACAAACCCAATGTTGAGTACTTTAGAATTTTCGGCTGTATTGCAAATGTGCATATTCCTGACAGAGGGAGGACAAAGTTAGATGAGAAGAGTCATAGATGTGTGTTTATAGGTGTTAGTGAAGAATCTAAAGCCTATCGGCTTTATGATCCTAAGACCAAAAAGGTGATTGTTAGTAGGGATGTAGTGTTTGATGAGAATGAGGGCTGGAATTGGAGGAAGAGTGATGATAGTGTGAGTGATATTTTTACTTGGGAAGATACAGATGGAGAAATTAGTGATTATGATGAGGAATCAGTAGAAGGAGATGATTTAGGTACAGAGGGAGTTGAAAATGATAATGAAATAGAAGGTGGAAATGATGATACTGTATCAGGGGAGAATGTTGAGGTACTGGAAGATGAAGATGGTGACACTTCAGGGGAAAATGGTCTTGCTGCACCAGAAAATGATACACCAGGGGAAAATAATTCTTCTATATCTCAAGGAAGAATTAAACGGACACCTAGATGGATGGATGATTATGTTTATGGAGCTGGTTTTCCTGACAACTCAATGTGTTTTATGGTACATGATGATCCAATATGCTTCGATGAAGCAGTAAAATAGAAGAAATGGAGGAAAGCCATGGATTTGGAAATGGAAGCTATAGTAAAGAATAAGACATGGGAGCTAGTGATTCCACCAGAAGGGATAAAGAGAATTGGTGTAAAATGGATTTTTCGAACCAAGCTGAATGAAAAGGGAGAGGTAGATAAATGCAAAGCACGCCTGGTAGTAAAAGGATATGCTAAGAGACATGGGATCGACTACAGTGAAGTTTTTGCACCTGTGGCTCGTTGGGACACCATAAGGCTAATCTTAGCTTTAGCAGCACAGAAAGGATGGACTGTTTTCCAGCTAGACGTCAAGAGTGCATTTCTTCATGGGGAATTAGAGGAAGCTGTCTATGTGGAGCAGCCAGAAGGCTATGTTAGCAAAGGAGAAGAGCATAAAGTGTTGAAACTTAAAAAAGCTCTTTACGGCTTGAAACAGGCTCCAAGAGCCTGGTATAGTAGAATTGAAGGGTTCTTCATGAAGGAAGGCTTTGAGAAATGCAGTCATGAACACACACTGTTTCTTAAACATACAGATGGAGGTAAATGCTTAATTATTAGCCTTTATGTAGACGATTTAATTTATACAGGAAATGATGTGGAGCTATGTGAGAAATTCAAGGAATAAATGAAACTAGAATTTGACATGAGTGATTTGGGGAAAATGAAGTATTTCTTAGGAGTAGAGGTTCAACAGAGCTGTGAAGGAATACATTTATGTCAAATGAAGTATGCTGGGGAAATTTTAGAAAGATTTGGAATGGGAGGCTGCAATTCAGTAAAAAATCCTATCGTGCCAGGCACGAAATTAATAAAAGATGGTGGAGAAGACAGTGAGAATTCAACCTTGTTTAAGCAAATAATTGGCAGCTTAATGTATCTATCAGTTACCAGACCTGACATTGCGTTTGTTGTCTGCATGTTAAGCAAATTCATGACTGATCCTAAAACATAACATATGGCAGCAGCAAAAAGGGTTCTCAGGTATGTGAAGGGAACTACCAGCTTAGGAGTGTTTTATAGAAGAAGTGCAGAGAATTCTGAAGATGATCTCAAAGTCTACACTGACAGTGACTATGCCGGCGATGTAGAGGATAAAAGAAGCACGTCTGGTTATGTTTTTTTTTCTAAGTGAAGGTGCAGTTGCATGGAGCTCAAGAAAGCAACCAGTGGTGACTCTCTCCACAACAGAAGCAGAGTATGTAGCTGCTGCTGCATGTGCATGTCATAGTATTTGGATGAAAAGAGTGCTCAACAGTCTTGGTTTCTCTTCCTGCAAGTGTGTTAAGATTTTTTGCGACAACAGTTCCACTATAAAGTTATCAAAAAATCCAATTCTCCATGGAAGAACAAAACACATAGACGTGAAATTTCATTTTTTACCTGATCTGGTAAAGGAAGGTGCTGTAGAATTAATTCATTGTGGGACTCGTGAGCAAGTGGCAGACATCCTGACAAAACCTTTGAAGTTGGAATCATTTACAAGGCTACGTGATCTGCTGGGAGTGCAGAGCATCAAAACTATAAACTGACTTGTTAGCAAGTGAAGTTTAGGGGAGGATATGTTGGAAACCAGTTGTTTTCGTTTAGAATAAAGCTCCTGTCTTTCAGGAGCCAGTAAGTTAGTTTGTTAGTGCAAGTCAGTATAGTTTGTTAGTGCTGATTATGACTAAGTCATTGTTTTGTAATTTTTCTGTTGTTCTGTTACCACAATCTTCGGCTAAGAAGATGTGGTTTGTTTTTCCCTGATTCCAAGTTGTAATGGCTATTTAAGCCAAAGGAACACTACTAAATAAAGGGTATTTTCATAGTTAAATTGTGCAAGATCTTTGATATTATAACACATTCCATATATATATATATATATATATATATATATATATATATATATATATATATATTATGGCTGTCATCATCTCTGGGCTAACTCATAAACAGGAGTTCCATACTCGAAGTAAAATGTCAAATACAGATGGGAAATAGAGGGTCGTAAGCGAGCATCACAACCTCATCAACAGAAATGATGGTTTAGGAGTACTTGGAATCTTGAATGATTCCTTAGAAAAAGAGATTTTTACGGAAACATCAGTATGGGTGATCAAAAAATGGGGCTCCAAGTCTGAATGGGCTCAACGTTTGAGGGTGCAGTTCATCCCTAGACATAGCAGCACCAAAAATATCGGGATCCTTAAGAGGATATTAAAATTTGGGCACGAAGTAAAAATTACACAGTTCTTGCATTAAGAGTGGTTTGGATAGTGGCTGAACAAGCCTGTAGATGCTTGGAATATCTAGTATCCAGTACTGCAAAATGAGAGACAGTAGGGAATGCCTTGATCATGATCATCATGAAAGGTTAGAGAAAGACATGAAGCACCAAAACGAGCATGCGTATAACCTTCCGCTATCCATTAAAGAATAGGTTCTGTGTGAACGACAAGGTGATGGAAAGCTGATCAATTTCAGATGCAGGAATTAAGTGTCGATCAAACTTAGAAAAGCTCAGACAAACTCTCTCCGCAGAACTTTTTGGATTAACAAGAGCCTTATAAGTTGTTTGAAGAAAAGAAGTCTGATTGTGTTAGGTGCATATATGTATAGAGTGTGTGCATCCTTCTATGTAAGTTTTTGCGCACACAAACCATATAGTACTTATGTGGAGGCTCATGCACCTCTCTAAACGTAGATAGCTCTGAAAAGGTTTTGAGAAAACCACACTTTTTAAGGTGGTGACTGCGTTTATTTATATAGAGAATGTATACATGTGTAGCTGGAATACTAAGAAGAAAAGAATCATAATATAAATACAATATATTACATTCCTATAATTATTAGCTAAGAATCAGGAGGGGATTCTGGAGAATCCCCAACAAGCTCCTTAACAAACTAGTATTAAAACTCATGGTTCAACTTGAGATGGGTGATGACTGTGGTTGGGCTCCCATGGTTTTGTTTGCTTCTCTATATAATTAAGCAAAAAAGCGAGGTCTCAAGCTCTAGATAACGCACTTGAACTATTAAATACTTTTGTTAAGGGGAGAGTTGTGTTTGAATGGACTGGATTCACATACGAGGGGGGAGATGCGTTCGGTGTATATGTGAGTGGCAAATATCATTTATTAAAAAGGAATATAAAACAAAGAGTATTTATATAAGAAAGATCTAGGATCCATCTAAGCTTTTGGGTTAGATCTGTGGTGTCCGTCATTATATGTGCACGTAGCTAGGTTCAATACGGACGTAGAGGCCTATAATCTTTCTGAACACATGCAACTTCTTAACAAATTGCTTCTTAAAAAAATAGGACGAGGAATACATTATGGGATCAAGAGCCAAACTGAACCTATCGGGGATCTTGGAGTCATATGCAAGGTTAGTTAATTAATGTTTTTGTTTTTTTTTTCCCCACAGGCAGAAACTATATAAAGACAAAATGTGATGAGAATATATGATATTCTTCTAATAAATGTAAATTATACAATTCGATAGGGTGAATGATTGCAAAAGTATTTCCACAATTCCACTTTTGGGAAATTTAGATATTGTAATTGACCATTCAAAAGTTAAATTTAACCAATTTCTTCTAAAGAGAGAATCGATGTTCCTGTAGGATCAAGAGCCAAGTTTAGAGGGGAGTGAATAAGCTTTGATATGATGATATATAACAGCAACACTTGTAATGAATTTGTAATATATAAGTACAAAAGTGTAAAATAAAGAATGTGAAGTTAAAGAGATCATACTTGGTTCTAACTTGCCTACATCCAGTCTCTGAGCATAACTTAGACTTTTCCAATTCATGATTAAATGTTCATATACTTACATGAACGATCGAGGACCAAAACCCTTTACAACTATTTTTTTTATGGGCTCAAAAGCTAACCCGAGTGTTGATCTAGTAATCTATTTTTGAGTGTTGATATGGTGCTACGTACGTTCATATCAGCAATATTTTAGCAAAGACTATAAGTAATTCAAATGATTATGCTTTCATGTACACATGATTATGCTCACCACAAAGAGCAAATTAATCAATTGATGTTCATAGCACAATATTAGCATAATATACAAGAATATAACCAATTACTAAAACTCTCAAGCATGATGATAATGTATGTGTAAGTGTTTTCCTAACTTTCCTTCTTATTTACTCCTCGTTTTAAGATTCATAGAAATGACAGGTATTTATAAAGGATTCAGAAATCTAGTTGTTATCCCTTGTATGAAAATAGTTGTTACACAAAACCTTTCCAACACAGAAAAAATCATGCAAAAAATCAACTAGCCTGGTTCTGGACTCAACTATCTTGATTCTGAGTTTACTTTACTAGATTCAACACTGAATGGTTTGTGCACTAAATATAACTCTCTCAGTTTTTTTTTAAATTCCTAACTTATATTCCTTATATAGGAAGATATTAAATATAAACTTTATAAAAGTGAAAATGTTACAGCTCTAGGTGCTCTTTTGTTAAGAAACCGCTCGATCGGGCCGGTGTCCAAAAGAGATTTGAACCCCAGTGAATCTTCCTAGGAATCATCATAAACAATAAAAGAATCTAAAACAGTAGAACCAAATGACAAAACATGTTGAATAATTACGTGATACCACGATGCAAGTCTCGCATCAACCCAGTTGTTTTTTGTTTTCCACCGCGAGAGTAACATTGTTCACATGAATCGTAAAATCTCCTAATCACAATTAAGAGGCAGTCTTTGGTAGTTTCCGCCCGAATTTTTTGTCCTTGAGCACCCCCTCTTTCTATTTATTTTCTAAGGTGTGCACATTCTGTACACCACTAATAAGCAGCATCACTGCAAGAAGACATTCTGAAAAAATGAAGCAAGTTTACCCAACTTTTACGTATCTTCTAGTCCTCTTTGTGCTTCTTGTCACAGCTGGTGCATTGGTTGAAGCACAAAAGTGCAAGCCAAGTGGCAAAGTGAAAGGAAAGAAGCCCCCGAAAAATGAGTGTAACCAGGATAATGGCGCAGAATGCTGTGAACAAGGAAAATTTTACACCACCTACAAGTGTTCGCCACCCGTGTCCGCTCATACAAAGGGAATTTTAACAATAAACAGTTTCGAGGAGGGTGGAGATGGGGGTGGACCATCAGAATGCGATGGTAGGTATCATGACGATGACACACCTGTGGTGGCACTGTCAACAGGATGGTTCAGCAACAAGAAGAGGTGCCACCACCATATCACCATTAATGGAAATGGAAGAAGCGTGAAGGCGTTGGTGGTCGATCATTGTGACTCTACTATGGGATGTGATGATGAACATGGTTACCAGCCACCCTGCTCAAATAATATTGTTGATGCCTCCAAAGCTGTTTGGAAAGCATTAGGTGTAAATGAGAAGAACAAGGAATGGGGATGGATGGATATCACCTGGTCTGATGCTTGATTTTCATTTGCTCTCTTTCTTGTGTTGTGAAATAATCTTGCTTTTCTGCAAGAAGATGTTGTTTTATTTCTAACTTTCCACCCTTGTGGTTGAATGGGAAGCAGTTAATAAATTTGTTCCTCTGGAACATACAGGAAATGCACAACAGTAGTGCATGAAAGTGGGAGTACCAAGAAAAAATTGTCATGGTACTTTTTGAGCTGAAGTCAATTTCACATCTTGAAGATTTCTTTTCCAAACTGGCATTTTTTATTATTTGTCTTCATTCATTGTTCTGGAAATTACAAAAACAAAGAAGTGCTAAAACAGTGAACTTTGAAGGGTATCCAACAAAATACCAATACTCAGTTGCTCATAATACAAAAATATTAGCAGTATCTTGTTAACTTGGGAGTATCCGAAGCAAAACCAACTTACAACACCCGAAATCAGGGGAATATTAAAAGATCTCATTCCAAGAAGCAAAGTATATGCAGTTTCCTTTTTCAACAACGCAGATACAAGTAATTAATTTTGATTCTGGATCTTGCAACACTCAGGTCTCATGATACTTAACATATTCTGCAAGAAGTGTTTCACAAGTCTTGATGTAAAATAGCTCAGAGCAATTAAACATCATATGCTTCAATTCTTCTATGGTCTTGAATCCTTTATACCTCAACAAATCATAAGATCTCCAGCAGTTTCTTTATGTCACGCTGCAATTACATCAAAAGGATTGAGATTTCCCACTACAAACCAACAGAAGCCAGCATAACTGAGATAAACTAGAGATCCAAACACGTTTCCTATAGCGAGTTTTTCTATTACCTCAAGACTGAGAGGTGGTGGTTGTAACGATCGACAACTTGGCCATCCTTGTTGACAAGGAAATTGGCGAAGTTCCACTGAATATCCATCACCAAAAATTCCCCATTTTCCCAACTTTAAGAACTTGTATACAGTGGAGACGGATTCTCACCATTCACGTCAATCTAGGGACGAACATGGGAGAAAGATTAGAATACTATCTTGCACAGTTCACATTAAAATTAGAATTTCAATCTTTCAGATGCTAAATAAACGGGCTAAATGACGCCCACAGAACCAGACTTCGGTAAAATCTAAGAGCTTCACAGCTGTTAATGCAACAAGATATATTGTTGTGATTTTTGACTTTTATACGAGCAAGCATAAAATTGAAATAGATTAAAAGAAAATAAAAGGAAACATGTCAATTGGCACATGTATTTCTTGCCATCTGTCAACTAACTAAAAACTCTATACAATATCCTTGCCACAGGCTACTGAAAAAATTAGCCGGGAGAAAGGGAAGAAGTACCGAGGATATTTGCTTAATTAAACTCTTAAGGCCAAATGAATCATGGTCATTTCACACAAGTCATGATCTTCTAAAAATTGAACAAATGAATTAAGACAGCATTCCTATGTGAGTCAACTTCCATACAACCACTACTTACCTAGTCAACTAGTTATTATTTTGGACTATGATAGAGGCTTGGTACCTTCATTTCAAATGGTTTTTTTTTTCTTCAATCAACTTGTAATTGATTGAAGAATACTTGATTGCAGTAAATCTAACGTGGACACATGCAAGTAAATATTGGCATGCACTAATGAATTGCATTATAGAGCAATAAGAAATGAACATAGTTTCATTTAAAAAGAAAAAAAAAAACGAAAAGGATGATTTCTGAAAAGAAAACAGGATAAATATATTAAAAAAAACTAACGTCAGAAAAAAAAAGCCTAAAATTGAATCAAACCCTAATCGACTAATCGTTTTATTTTGAACCTAGATGAGCTTTCCAGAACATGTGTTTTGAAGTTGCATGTTGGTGGTTGTTGAGTTACAAAGCCTAAATTAAAATTGAGTATGGTAAGGGTAGGATTGAATATAAAAGCAAAATATTTACTAGATAATCAAAATATTTGCTCAATGTGGTAGGACATGCATTACATCCTAGATTTATCCGATAAGAGCAATTTATGAGGCTCCTATATTGCATCAACATATATTGTAATAAAATAATTATATCATATAAATTAAAATAATGACTTCATTCAATTAATTCAAAAACCAATACTATAAAAACATGAGAAGTGTGGCTCAACTAGTCAGACTTTAAATTTGCTCTTTAAATATTACTAGTTCGAGTCTTACAAACCTCAGAGTTACTGGAAGCTTATATGATCGTTAACTTTAAGACTCGTGGGATTAGTTGAGGTGTACGCAAGCTGGCCCGGACACCCATGTTAATAAAAAAAATAAAAACCAATACTATGAATATGGCCACATTGCAACAAACTTCAAAAGAAGGCTGATCCCTTAATTTAAGGATTGATTTTCAAGCCTAGAAAAACCTATAACATAACATCAATAAACCTGGAAATTTACAAACTAAGAAATCTTATCAAAATCTACAATCTTATATAAGACTTATCCAATACCAAAAACACAAATTGTACCCATCAAGAACAAAAATTCACTCTAGTCATGACAAGATCAGAACAAAAAAGAGACATTAGACACAAATACAACCATTACCCAAATGATCAAACTATTGTTGCTAGCACCCACAGTACTTTGATCACCAATCAAACTATTGTTGCTAGTACCCATACTTAGTTCACCAACGTTGTAACTCTTATTCATAAACCAAACATTTACATTTTGCAGGGTGATGGGAGAAAAAGGGTAGTGTACTTTAGGGGGGAAGGAAACGTCATATCAAATTATATAATTTCAGTAATGTGCTAGAAAATTGATGAAAAAAAAATGATATATGTCCTATTTAGAGCATGCGTGGAATCAGAAAAGAAATAAGTAGACGTAGATAATATTATTATTACAAGAGAGTATCCCGATGTTTTTTTTTTAAAGGAATTACCGAGTTTACTACCTGAAAGGAAGATTGAAGTCTCCATTAAAACCTTAAATGGAACTACACCTGTAGCACATATGCCTTATAGAATGACACTTGTGGAATTGATAGAGCTAAAGGTGAAATTGTAAAAATTGCTTGACAAGAGATTTATTCGACCGAGTGTCTTAACGTAGGAGCCGTAATGCCTTGGTTTAACTTTAACAAAAATTAAGTCTTATGTTCAGGTAAAAATTAACCTGGAGAAATAAAAGGTATAAAGGAATGATATAAAAGGAATTAACCAACGTATTAACTATATATATACACACACACACACACGCCTGCGCGTACGGGGGTTTCGACTAAGAAAAGAAAAAAAAGAAAGGGAGAAAGAGAAAGAGCATTTTAGAGAAAACATGAGAAATCTCTAACAAAACCTCACAAATTTGAGAAGAATTCTTGAGATTTTACAAAGATAAACATAACAAACACTAAATTTGAGAGAAAATCAAGTGGATAAAAGTAAAAGTGGTAAAGGAAGGAGCGGCAAAGAAGAAAGGAGAAATAGAAGAAAATTGAGAATGGGAAGCTTTTAAAGTTGTATAATTAATTGGTATGGTAAGGAATTTAGAGTTCATGTTTTTACAAGTTTCCATCATGTATGTTTGTTTTTTAACAAAACATGTTTGAAATAGTAAGTTAAGGTTTTAGATTATTTTGGGAGAAATTGATATTTGTATTAGATAAGAGAATGGTTAGAGGAATTAAGTAAGGAGTTTTGATGAATTGAAGTGAAGAAAAATCCTTATAATATTCGAGGGTTGTATATATAATTAGTTGTAATTAGATGATAAATTGAGGTTATGCAAAGAAGAAGACTGAAGTTTGACTAGGAAACACTTTTTTTTTTGTAATGAAATGGGGCAATATTATATTTTCAATGAGAACATAAAATCTGTATTAAAATAATAAGTTTACTGAGATTTGGATAATCTGATTTTTTCATAGTGACCAAATTATTTGAAATAAATTTCGGTTAATAATATGAAACTTTCAAGAATTTTTCTATTTGAATTTACTGGGATAGTGCGGATCTTTTGAATATTGCTTGCCCCTGTAGCTTTATTGTCTGTTTTCTTTACAATATTAAATATCTGTTTACAATATTAAATATATGTTTAGAATTGTCATAAGGTTGAAAATATTTTTTATTTTAAAATATATTAAAATAATATATATATTTTAATTATTTTTAAGATCCGTACATCAAAACAAATCTAAAAAAATAAAATAAAAATTTAAAATTTAAGAGAAACAGAGTTCCCAAATGGACTCTAAACCAAGACAAGCTGTGGCAAATTTTGCTTTTTTTCTTTTTCCTTTCTTTTTACCACTTACATATAACTATTGCCCATGATGTATTGTTCACGACATGCAAGCTTGATCACAACTCAGTTTGGCATGTAATAAAATGAAAGAAGTATACAAAGGATCAACTTAAACAGTCAATTACCAGGGCACGGTGCTTTATTTGTACGGCACAAGGACCTGGACACCTCATAGCTTTGGTACTTTAGATTGACTCTAGGGTTGTTTGTTCTGGGTAAGATATTTTACAAGTGAACATTTAAAATATTTTTTAATAATGGTGGTGAAGAAGATGTAGAAAAAGTATAATTGTTACTATAATTTTTTATTATCTATATATATATTAAAAAAAAGGTGCCTTAATAAAAGAATGTCTTTTCATTATTATTTCAAATCTTTAATTTTTTTTATATTGATTTAAATTTTATATATATATATATGTGCATTTTTCTTTCCAAGATGCCACATTCAGATTAGGAAGATGAGACTGGTACATCAATAAGCCAAAACACATCCTAAGATACAGACAGGTTTGTTCATTTTCAAAAAGAAAACCATATAATCCACGATGAAGATTTAAAGCGAACACAAGATGATTAGTATAAAGTTGGAAACTGAGTTCTGAATATTAACTATAATTCATGTCTTAACAAGCTCACAAAAGTGAAAAAGACCAGGTAAATACACCCCCAGCATCAACTACATGGTGTTTATTCATAGTAGTGCAGCGTACTCTTTTATTTTTTCCATAGCCGATTAAGCAAACCAAGCATTGAGCAATTAAGCAATCCCCAGAAGTTTCTTCACCTCTTTCTGCAGAGAGTAACAATATTGACCAGGATCATATAAGTTACTAATCAGACATCTGAAATCAAATGCAGTCGCTGAATATGGGGAATGAAATACCAGAACAAAATTTTACCTCAATGCTAAGAGGGGAGGTAGTGGGAGCATAACGATCCACAACTTTGCCTTCTTTATCTACCAGGAACTTGGAAAAATTCCATTTAATGTTGTCCCCAAAAAGCCCACCCTTGCTAGACTTCAAGTATTTGTAAATTGGAGCAGCGTTGTTACCATTCACTTCAACCTATACCCAGAATAACACGCTTCTTAAGAAAGTGAACTTTGATTCATTGACAATGTTCACCAAAGACACGAACATTACCAGGTGGAAATTTTTTGGCAGCCATGTCAGAAAGAAAACTGATTACAAATTAAGAAATCCATTTTCATCTGGCTGTAAAATGGCAAGAGTTAGCTTACCTTATCAAATATGGGATATTCAGCCTTAAAGCGAGTGCAAGCAAACTCTACAATCTCTTCACTGCTCCCAGGCTCCTGAGATCCAAATTGATTGCACGGAAAAGCCAGAATCTCCAAACCTGCATCAGTACAAAGGCAAGCAATCAGAGAAAGGAACAGTCATACAGCAAAAAATGGCAATTACTTGAAATGATTAGCCATGTCAAGCAATTTGATTCCTAATTGAACTTCACAAGGAAACATATAGAAGCCATCCAAAGATACAGGCAAGCCCATATACTAACCCATCTAGTACACTAATAGGGGTTCATTGGTTCCTAATGCAGAAGCTAACTTATGAAAAAAATACTAGCAAGTCTACAAACTTAAGTGCCACAACACAAAACAAGATAGAATCTGACCTTGATCCTTGTATTTTGCATATAGCTGGGTCAGCTCCGTGTAGTTTGAATCGGTCAAGCCACTGCATTAAAATTAAAGGTCATAGAAGTAAACAGTGGACTCCTTATTTCCAAACTTAAATGAGTTTACATTCGTGCACTCTTGTTTTGCGACAGGATTTCAGCGAAGTGAATCCGTGAGGAGTGAACCCACCGACTAACACTGATGTTGCAACAGTAAGGATTTTGATTGGAACTATGTCAAGGAGCGTCTCTTTAATAAAAAGGTAATAAGAGCCAGAAAACCCTTCAACCTCTTCCCATCGAGGACAAATGAAAAGTAGGGAAATGAATTACCATTGTGAAGCAACATTGACAATCAAGAGGACCTTCCCCTTATAAATGCTGAGGTCAACATCATTTCCCTTAGCATCCTACAATCAAGATAGAGCCAAAGCATAGGAGAAATATAGATAAGTCATACATAAGAATCAAAGATAATACATTCGATGGTCCAATAGCAACAGATAAATGGCAAATAACTAAAACATAGACAGATTGAAAAACTCAAAAGGAACAAAATTAAAAGACACCCTCCATATTCTTTAACACCATCAAATTACACAAGTTCTTGCCACCTCAGCAACCTAAAAAAAAAAAGACCTTCCTCGCGTACAAACCAACCTAGGCCTCATTTTTTCTTAATAACAATTACAGTAATCCTCTCAATTTCCAGCAGCCAACAAAAATGATCAGACTACAATTAAGCACCGTTCAAATCACACAAACACAACCCAGAACCAAGAAAGTTATGGTACCCGAACCTCAAGATCAGCATAAAGCAAGCAACTTTATAGACAAAAACTAAAAGGACAAAAAAAAACCATAATTAAAACACAGAAAAAGCCACCTTAACAGTGAAATCATGAGCAGATTGAGGACTGGATTGGCTAGCCATTGAATGATTGAATCTTACAGAACCCAAAAAACGCCTTGAAACCCCTGCTTTGATTGACTGAGAATGTAAAGAAACTGGTGAGTTATGCAAAGATGGCAAAAGGGTTTGCTTGGAATTGAAAGATGACTGTTTTGATAATAAAAAAGCAGCAGATAACGATGCAAAGTTGAGATATTTTTGAGAGAGAATGCGAGAGCGAGAAGTGTGCATGGAATGGGTCCCAATAGAAATGGACGATCTTTGGATTTTGATGGCCAAATAGTAGCAATTGGGTTATGTTATATATGTGGATAATGAAGATGCAAATGTATTTTTGTTTTTTATCATTGGCTAATAGTTATTTTTTAAATTACTTTTTATTACAAAAATATTAAAATAATATTTTTTTTATTTTTAATAATAACAACTATTTAAAAATATCTAAAATAACTATTTTTAATAAAAAAAAATTCAAAATTTTAACAAACACGTGGCTAACTGTGCTGCCAAGCATCTTCAATGTAACCACGCTGTGGGTGGATATTACTACACGTGGAAAGATTCGAAGTAAACACGCTGAGGGTGGATATGACTACACGTGGAAACGTTTAAGCCACGTTTCAGGTTTGAATCAAATTTGAGGTTATTGGACGGTCAGGATTGTGACTTTGCATCCCAGTGGAAAAAAATAATATCTAGGTTCATAGTGTTGTGTGATGATCCAGCAACATAATGTATGATTAATTAACATACACGATTAAGGAGAATGGAGTTTTGAATAAAACTATAAATGTGGTTTTTTTAATTATTATTATTATTATTATTATTATTATTATATATAATAAGTTGGGTCATTGATAATTTTCATTTTGTGTTGGAAGTTTTTTTTGTTAGGTGAAGATAATTTTTTTTATATAAAATATATTTGACAAGTATATTTTATTTATTTCTAATTTTTTTTAAATAAAGATATTAAATTATTGTCTAAATGACTCTAAGCTTGAATTCTGCTAACTAATAGATCGGATTTAGAAACAACTGCTGAGATGAGGGCACAAATAAATAATGAAATATTCTGTCGGTGATCCCGTAAAAAAATCCAGTGACCGACAGAACCGACAACGAAACTTAAATCCCTGATGACATGTTTCCGTCAAAAAGTCCAGAAGAATTGTATTTGCCGATGTAAGTTTGACCTAAACACAGATGGAATATCCCATTGGTGTTTTCCAATTTTATGTGATGTGATAAATATAAAATTCATTGCATTCTGCTAACCCTCTCGAGCAGGTGTTCATTGTTATGGAAATTGCATCCTCAAACCGAGAGCTCGAATCACCATACACCAACTCAGGCAGTACTTCATACACTGCGTAACTCCTCATATCCTCTCTTTCCCTTGCAGAAATACTGCTTAGCCTCTCCACCGCGTTCACCTTCATTTGCCTCACTTCTTCTTGGTCTATGAACTCTGAATCTTTACCATGATCCTCAGGTAATTGCCATGGATATTGGTAATAAGCTGTAAAAGGATCAAAAAATACTGGTATGCATCCTGAAATAAGTGGATCAAATACAGATTTTCTTGCTGGACTGTCACCAGGAGGCTGTAAGCAGAATTCAGACTCCAAAGACAGCTTTGTAACTAATTCAGGCTGATCACATCCACCTGATTTACAACCCAAAAATTGGCAGTTATCACTGATTGTGGAAGTGCTCTGATTAATCAATATTGACCTTATGCAATGGGGTTGATCAGGACGCGCTGCTCCAGCAAAACTGACTAGGCTCTTTCGAGTTGTTCCAATAATCTTTTGCTGCCAGGCAACAATATCATCATCTGAATGAGGGTGAAAGAAGGTAGGATGTGGAATTCCAATGTCGATGACTTCCCATGGCTGTCGTTCGATCATGAGGTTTACGGGTTCTTCATTTGCTCAAGCTCTAGAAACCTAGTACCTCATGAAGTATAATTCCTTCTCCTGAAATCCCACATGAAAATTTTCCTATCACAAACACATGATCTATGCCAGAATTTTGAACCCAGGGTTCTCTGTACTCGAACCACTTCATTAGGTCCAATGCCGAAGTGTATTTAACATCATCAGAGACATTCTTTGAGATGCCACCTTAGGATGTCTAGACCACCAAAGTATGGAACGTAAAAGAGTATTGCTTCATTTTCATCATACACCCTACATGGATGCCTCAGTATTCTTGAATGAAATATTGTCTCCAATGAGTACTGATGAGCGTGATACCAGCCATTTCCAAGATTTGCTATTGGCTCACCCAAGGCCTCGTTATTGAAATACTTGAAAAAATCTGTCCATGGCATTATATCTCCACACATTGACCTATCAAGGCCTTGTTGAAAAAAGATTGACGAGCTTCCGCGAGGAAACACAGGTGAACAATCTTGCCAGAGATGATGGTAGTGGAGGAGGGACCATAGGTACACGATAATCAAAACAAAACGTACAGGGTAAGTGCCTAATTTGTACGCACGTTGTTGTACATTAACATCCATAATTTCTGCACTACTATATATATAATTTAACAGGTGAAATCAATCATACAAGATTTATTAGATTCCATGGTTGACCTAAATCCTGATGTGTATACTTCTGTCAACCCTGCCTGGTCTCTCTGTTTTTTTCGATTCCATAATTATGTCATTTCCTTGGGCATGATAGCTGCCTGGTAAATGGATTCTGCATTAATCATTGCTACAAACTATTTACTTGAGGAGATACTCTTGAGAATATATATATATACCGTAAAAAGAACATTCATGAGCAAGCCCGACCAACCTAAAAGGTGCCATTTGCACGCTATCGAAGAGTTGTTGAATTTATTTTAAAATGCACGAGTATAATTATCAAACAAACAAAGAAAAAGAAAGAAATGCTTGTCCTTGTCCTGGATGTGTTTTCTTATGAACAGACCGTCACAATTTCAAAAATAAATTGCCTCGTAAGATTCCCTTCCCCTCTTCTCCCTTTCCATCCCCTCTATTCTTCCCCGGGCAAACCGTTAATCTTTTAACATTTCGATTAGGAATGAGCAAATGACGTTAAAATCAGGAGTTGTCTTCCACAAATTAACATTTTGACAATGGCTTGTGTCACCAAATTGCTTCCAGCATCGGTAACCGGCTTCTGGGATGCACTTATAAATCAGACGTGGCAGTATGGTGGAATATCAGACGAAGTTTATATGGCAGTTGGTGAAGCAAACTGGAAGACATCAAGTGGGCAGCAAATGCGAACCACCCAAAACAAATGGTGGGAAGGCAATGTATTTGAAGCTTAATAGAGAAAACTGAGGGTAAGACTGAATTAATAATTAATCCCCGACTTCTGTAACATTTTCATGAGTATGGTGCGTCAGATCAGACAATCTCGGATCAAATTGAAAACCTAGAGTTGTTCGGGAAGAAAAGAAAATCAGAACATTGACAAACTAGTAAATTATAGAACATGGACCAAGTTTTTGCTAATCAAATTATATTTAACAACTCCTTATTTTACTTTTCTGTGGCCACACATGCCAAATACAGATTATTTGCAAACTATTTTAGCGATTACAACTTTCATAGCCAATCCATTGTAAACAAGAACTGCAAAGCAAGTGCAAGCATCCAATTCCAATTTACAGCATGCTATCTGTCCGAGCAGGAAGCCTACGAAAAAAGTTAATGGGCACAGATGGTGTCCTGTAGCGAAATCTTGGATGCCTCATCATGTAGAAGCCTGCCAAAGCTGCTATGACCTGAAATGGTGTCACAAACAAAACCAGTGCAGCTACAAGGCAGAATATAACAAAGATGGCAGTGGCCCGTGGATCACGCCAACTTAACAGTGCCTGAAATCGCTCCCCTTGGGTTGCTAGATCGCCTATGACAGTTTGAATCCTTCCAGCAACACTTCGTAACCTATCATACCTCATTCCCACCAGCTCAGGGCTCCTGCTTGTTGGGAATGTATCAAATTCCTCATCTAGCTCATCAGGATGCACTGCCTCAGCCTGTGAAATCTTTGTGTTCATATGGGGAGGGTACCTTGGTCGATATCGGTAATTCCAAATGCCTATCAGAAACATGTAAAGAAAAACTGTGGGCAGAATAAGTTCTGGGAAGCAAGCAAGCATAAGATAGAGCACATGAACAAGCACGGTAGTGATAGGATTCTTCCACGTGCAAATATCCCCGAACCACTTTCCAGCTGTAAATAATCCTGAGAAAACAGTCATCAAGCGAAGAAAATTTGCCTTGCTTCGACGCATGCTCCAGAGGTGTGAGTCCACATCTGACATGTACTCCACCACTTCTTTCCTAAGAGGAGGTTCTGCCCGACCTAACCGTAATGCCACTATGTTGACAGCTTGGTGGCGGAGCATATCTAGCTGCATCACATTGAATGGCCTGATATAGTGCATTTTGGGTAGAAGTGGTCGTGAGTACTGATAAAGCATGTTTGCAAAAGATATGCATGTAAATCTAATCGCCAAGTGCAATTCCCCCATCTTCTTAACCCCGGTAGGATGAAGAACCAGCAAGGGATAAGAGTGCGTATAAACACGCCCAGTTTCAAGTGTAGAGATGCGAATCCGAACCTTTCCAATCTTTAGGTCCTTTCCATTTGAACCTTTTTCCCCAAGCTGGCTGTTGTCAAATACACCAACTGTAAGAACTGTAGCTGGATCAAAAACTTCCCATGTGTACTGCTCATTGTATTTTGGAGACAGGTTGTCAATAAGGGTGCGTGTCCGGACCCATTTGTGACCATACTTTGCAACACAGTACGTATCTGCTGTACCCCTCCCATCTCGTGTTTTCATAGGATGGAGTCCCACAGCTTTTAAGACGCCAAGTTCCAGTATCCCAATCGGAGGCCTCCAAAGCTGTTTTGCCGTTGGACAAAGATCACTGCTGTAATGAGTTGACTCATCAAGAACATGGTATCCTCCATCTAAGCAGGCTCGAAGATGAATACGGCTAGAGAACTTGTCTTTCTTCAACTGATCTACATCTACAGCAACTGGCTTTTCCAGGTTAAACCAGCGAGAGTGAATTATCCGATCATCAGCACGCTTCTCCACAGAGCTCAATGGGATGATGACCCTCCCGATTATCTCATCTTTTCCAGGACCGACACGATCCTCAACTGAAAGAACTAGATGGTCCTCGAAGGGTTCAGCAGCAACGAATAAAAGATCCTCATTCCATAACGCACTAAAAGTTCGAGCCTGACATGTCTTCGTTTTCAAAACTTGGTTTCCCATCTGTACCTTAGCATACACTTCAGGGAAACGTGTCTTCTCTGATGGGACCAAGTCTTGCGCCTCGACAACATTAACACGTACATACCACAACCTTGGTGCATGATAGACCTTTGAACGTGTAACAGTGGAGGTAGCCGGTGTATTATCTACAGGAGTAGCTGCATCAGAATGCCACGCATCGGGAAAGGTCTCATCTGCTTGGGTTCCAATCCACACCGCAAGCATTAGCTCGCCCCTTATCTTCTCTCCCTTCTTGTCCTCAAGCCGATACCACTCTGGAGCTAGAGGACTATCTGGTGGGACTCGCAATGGAACCTCGTTGATATCAAACCTTATGACGCCTACAAAGTCATCTTTAACAAGATCCTTGTCCTTAATAACAACTTCTAAAACAGAAGCTTGCATCCGTTCCCTTGAAAAAGCAAACACCTGATTCCACTCTGGATTTTGCTTTTTCTCAAAGTGCTTTGTAATTCCTCTGTAGTTTCCAACTCTCACCTCAACAAACGGATCGAGACTTCCTGTAACATCCATGGCAGGAAGATCACGAGCCTTAACAACCCTTACATACAGGAAGTACATCCGTTCAACAAGATCATAAGTGCTTGCAGTCTTGTCTCCTCGAATAACACGACCCCCAACAACTCTTCCCCCTCCAAGAAAGGGACTTGTCTCCTTAAGGGCATGGTCTACGGGTTGTGATGATGATGCTGAGTACATTCGAACTAACTTTGGAGGCTGTGTTTCTGCAGCTTTCATCTCATCAGCCACATACTTTGGTACATGATGGGTGATTGAAGGAGCAGAAGAATGATTCTGATGCTGTTGTTGCTGGTGATTTGGGTTAGGAAGATGATGAAAGGTGTGTCTCTCAACTCTTTTATGAGATACAGTATTTGTCATAGGGTCTACCATTGGAGCCACGGCATGTGTTAAGCCTGGATCCTTTGTTGGAAAAGATTCAACTGCAGGAAGTGGGGTAGAGGATTTGATGGATGCATCATCAGTGATATAAACTTTCAGGCCAAGCTCTCCTCTTACACGCGAGAAAATTCCACGCTTTTCCAGAGGGTAGTGCAACACAACAGCATCCGAGTAGGGTACAAATGAATTCCCAGTGAGGCAAACCTTACCAAGGAAGTACCTGGAGTTGGTAGCTCTGATGTTATTGTAAACATGGGCATCAAGAGTAAGATAGTGTAGGTTGGAAGGGTCAGGGATGTTGAAGTAGAAACACTCACTCCACACAGGATGGGGATCCTTTTCTTTGATGGTTGTGCGGAACCTCTGGCCGTCAAAGCAGAGCTCTACAAAGGCACTGGATGAACCGTGCTCATCTTTGGGCAAAAGATTGTGCGCACTAACCACTTCTACCCCTAGCTTAAGGTTGCTCATCATGAAGTAGATGCAGCTAGGCTCGTTTAGTTAAAAAGGTGAACTAGAAAGATGGAAGAAGACTGCAGTGCAGAAAACAAATACGATTATTGTTTGTAACAAACATCGGTGTTGCAAATATCAAAGAAATGTACTTTGGAAGTAATGCAAAGAGGAAAGAAAACACTAAATGAACATAAGGGGCTAGCTGTGTCAAAATAATTTACTTGCCAACTAATGACTAGTTAAATATTTGCTACAGCGATGGCTAGACCTTCCCAGCTGCTCAATTCACAGCAGAGCTGATATGTATCAAGCAGAAAGGACACCATCTCCAGTCATTCAAAAAATCCCAGTAACTAACACTCGTAGACGTAGCATTTACCTTAGCTCGTGTCCATCCAGGACAATTCAATCATGAAGGCTCTAAAACATTTTCATCCAATTTGTTTAACATGCTTCATTAATCCCACCATTACACCTAACCATTCGAAAATTAACAGATTATTTACCTGAAAATAGCACTAATTTCCCATGAATCTGGAAAATTAAGTGGATGGAGCTAACACCACTAGAGTACTTTTATCTTTTAAGCAAATGACAACTCCTTTTCTTTAATAACCCCTCAAGAAATTCCTTTAGGAAAGTGCTAGTAGTTGACTTAAATTTGCTGAAATTGAGACCTTAAGAAGAAATCTAAGGAATTCTAATAGAAAAGGCACACAAGTCAAATGCTTAATTACATTGATGCATGTGATAGACTCCCTACTGAAAAGATCTAAACACATTCAAATAAAAAAAGAATAGAAGAAGAAGATCAAACCATGTACCTAGCTAACTATTTATCATATGATCAGTCAGTCCACTCTTTTATATTAAAGATCCAAAAATCACGCTTAAGACACATGACCTTTTTCATCACAAATGAATATTTCCATTTAATAATAATATATTAATATATTTATTATAAAGGCTTGAGAAAACAATAAAAAAAGAGAAGCCATGAGGGTTTTCCATGCTTTTGGGCCCCAGCTAGCTAACAAAAAGAAGGAAAATAAAATCAAAAAATTCAAAATCATGCATTTCTTAAGAGTTTCAAATTATTATGGAAATCAGATCAAACTGAACCGGCAGATTCAATGAATATCATTCTATTTTACTCAATTTTTCTTGGCAACCAAACAGGAATGGAAACATCAAAGAGCAAAAGGCACGAAATCAAAGAAGAACATGCATGTTCATGCATTGGTTCATTCATCGAAACTAAAAAAGAAGTACAGAAAAGTGATTATAGCGAACATCATTCACATTTCACGATTCAATTTGATAATAGAAAAAATAAAAAGCCAAAGATTGCTTCTTTGAGCTCATTTTTTCCAATAAAAAAACAACATGGAATGGAGAAAGAAACAGAGAAAGAAAAAGCTTCACCTTCTTTATAATTGGTTTCGTCAATGCGAGAACAAAAACTAAAAAAAAAAGAAAAAGAAAAGGAAAGAAAACTTCAGATGGCAAACATTTTCAAGCAATCATGAAGGTGCCTGCAGCTGCATTTAAGTCGGCCCTCCATGAAATAAAGAGAGAGAGAGAGAGAGATGCATGTGTTATGGCTGGGCGCGAGAAACGGGGAAAGAGAACCAAACTAATGCAGCTTTAGAGAGAGAAAGAGAACATATCTAATTTCTCTGTAATTGATTCTACAAGTGTCTCTCTACTTACTGGTGCAGCAGCGGGCAGCAGCAATAAGGTGCGAGAAAAGCCAGCTTCTCTTCTTCTTCTTCTTTTTTCCAGTTTTAGCAGAGAGAAAATCAGCTACTACGCATTTCATTTTTGCTTGTCATGAGCTTGTGTTTTTTTCTTTTTGGTGGTCCAGTTACTGCCGTAAGTAACTGATTTGAATTTAGTTGTGTGCGCCATGGATAAATGTCAAGTGTCTGACGGGGAAGGGTAGTGCTACCACGTGATGGATTCCTTGTAGGTTTATGGGTTCTGTCGGCGTCAGCCGCTGATCAAGAGGTGTTTAAGGGGGTGGGGTTATTTGACTTAATCAAACGGTTGGGAGAGAGGGTCTATCATGTTGTAAATAGAGAGCTGTGATCGTACCATTACCTCTCTTTCCGTAACGGCACTTCTTTGTTAATTAATCTAACGCAGTTTTATGATCAATAAATCCTCCGTTAAAGTTGAAATTATAGTCTTATTGCTGAACGTTTTAAATTAATCTAACGTAGCAGAGATTGTTTGTTTTTAAGGTTAAAAATTGTTTTTGAAAATTTTTAAGATTTTTTTTGTTTTAAATTAATTTTTTATTATTTTGATGTTAATAAAAAATTTTAAAAAATAAAAATATATTATTTTAATATAATTTCAAGTACTATTAAAAATTGTTTTTGAAAATTTTTTATTATTATTTTGATATACTGATATTAATAATAAAATTTTAAAAAATAAAATTATTTTAATATATTTTAAAATAAAAAATAACTCCAATCAGAATCTTAAACATTACCGTGCATAAACTTTCAAATTGGTATTTGAATTAGATGTCAACTTTCAATTTCAGTAGATAGGCATAGTTATAAAGTAATTAAAACAAATACCAATTCAGCCCACAAAGTATTACCATGTTATCAATTGAGTCTTAAATCTTTTAATTTATCAATTTTTGCGTCAAATGTAATTAATATAATTTATTATTAGCTTAGTTAAAAGTTTCCTTCTCAATTTCTCCATGATTTGAAAATGAACTCGTATTAAGTTTTCCACCATTTTGCTAGTGAACTGTAACGCTAACATTGTCTTTTAAGAAAAATTGAGGTTTGTTTTGGCTTTTTAGTTGAAACCACTTGATAAACGCATGTAAATCACGTGAAAATTGTACTAATTCTTTTAATTGTTAAGGATGGATGGAATATTTATTATATTTTGAGAGAAAATTAATGAAATCAAAAGATGTGAGACTTCTTTTCAAAAAAAATTAAAAAAAATAAAAGATGTGAGATTTAATTGATATCAATGGGTTGATACGAGGTTCCCAAATGTTAAGATACCTTCTTTCTTCTTTATTGCGATGTACTTTTTAATTTTTTTGACTTTGTATATTAATGAACTCAAATTTAATAGGGATAAAAATCCTTTTATTGCATAAAAATCTTCTCCAAAATAGCATGGGCCCAAGCCATTTATTGGACCTATATGCTTTAAGAGCATGCATTAGATTGCTAGAACTAAAAAATTAACTAATTTTTTAATATATAAATCTTATTTCTAAACTACTTGGATTTATAAAGATATCAATATTTTTATAAACTTTATTTTTAATATTTTCATACCATTCTATGACACACAACCATGACATATCTAGGCCAGAACGCATGATGAATTTACTTGTTACCGCCATCACGAGCACTTTTGCTCAACCAGACGTTCAACAACTCATCAATCAAGTGTAAATCCTTATCCAAGTTGTGTTGGCAACCTAGGGGCAAAATCAGATCTCACCATCCCAGCAAGTTTTGACATCTGTGATAACACGCTTCACCCTAGCACCATCACCATCACCATCGGCCGCTCCCAACACCCATAAGCAATTGCATTACCTAGAAGAGCCTAGGCAGAATAATCTCTAAAAGAGTATTTTATATTTACACTCGCCAAGTCCCTCTATAGATTGCTCGCGTCATTGCGATACCCATGCACGTAACCGATACTCTAGACGTGCTCCCCTTAGCTACCATAGGTTGGAACTCACTTATCAATCTTCTTGTTCACACCAAACTTCCTAAGCTCCCTAAAGCCCAACATATCACATTGGGATGCATTATCCTCAATAAAAAATAAGTTTATTTGTAAAATAAAATAATCATATCTCTTACACAAGTATTTTCTATTTGCAAATCTTTAGTAGGGTTTCCAAGCTTCACGAAATCTTCAAGAATTGATCTTGGATCTCTCCCATCTCCAATGCAATCTCAAGGAATTGATCTCTGACTCTTATTTTTTCTAATGTAGTCTCGGACTTGCATGACTCTCTTCTTATATGAAGAAAATTTGACAAACTTGTCATGGTAACCGCACATTTTTATAAGTCTCTACGTATCAATATCATAAAGACTTGGGGGGCTTTTAATTAACTCATATTTAATAGGCTCAAACCTCTAAAAGACCTAAATTTAACGGGCATAAAACCCTCCCATTATGGCCAAAAAATCTCCCTTAAAAAAACATGTGCCCAGGCTACTGTCTAGGCATAATCACCCAAGACACGTGGGCCTAGAAAGTAGTCTGGGCTGTATGATTGGCCTTGCATATGGTTTTGTTTTTCTTTTATTTTATTCAATTAGTTTTGTATGTGTTTTTGTTTCTATTATCTTTTATTCATTTTAATAAAAAAATTTAGTTGACACAAACATGTAAATATCTCATTTTACAGGATCAAATATCTTGGTTTGCATTCATCTCTTAATTTTTTTAGTTTTTCTTTTGGTTATTGTTAACGATTTTTTTAGTTATTTACATAAATGATTATCGATTTATTTGATTAGATGCTTGCATAAACCTTTTGATTTATACTTTGATTTTTATTAGAAAATAGCTTGCATACCTAGATTTTGTTTTTTTTTTTTAATTTACGACCCGTAGTGACGAGCGAGTTAAATATCTAGTAAATAGTAAAAGGAAACACAATTTTATTGTATAAATGTCACAATTGAGATTTTATCCAATTTCTTCACTATAGTAGTTAATAATATGTAATTTTTAGTTTTTTTTTTTTTCTAGAAACAAGTTTTCCTTATGTTTTCTTTTTCTTTATATTTGATATCTTTATTATTTTATACTTGGCATATTCATCACCATTTTTTGTAATATTTTTGTAGTTTTTCCTTTTTTTCTTTATCTTTTTTTTGGGAAAAAATTAATATAATTTTTTATTCTTTTAACTTGAAATATTTATCACTCTACAGTTAGCCTACTTATACTTTTCTTTTTGTTCTTATCTTCATTCTTTTGTATTTTGTATTCTAATTATTTTTCTTACACCTTTTATTTTTCAAAAAACTCTTATACAAAGACTAAGAAAAATAGTGTTTCAATATAGCAATTGCAATATTATCCTATTTTTCTATTACGTTAAAAATAAATTTAAGATCTTATATGTTTTTATTAACGTTCATGATCGTCACTATATTTTTTTTATATATAAGCAATAAATTTTTTTATTTATAGTTATATTTCTAACTCATTGTTAAAAAAATACGTTAATAACACCGCATATTAATTCATTTGTGTTAGAAAAAAAATATTCAACTTGAAGCTAGGTGAGTCAAATAGATGCGTTGATGTTTTTTTTATTTTATTTTTTATTGGCACATATAGTTATTGAGTTATTTAATTAAATATATACCTAGGTGTTTTGAATTATAATTCAGATTTTTATTGTAAGAAAATATATTTGAAAAGTTTGCATATTTTGTTTTCTAAAAATTATTAATCAACGGTGAAACTTAAGTTAAATAACAATAATTCCTCTCTAAGTATTTAAATGGATTACATGTTTGGAACAAATCCACAAAGGTAATGTATTCTTCTCTCTATTAGTAATATTGAATTGGATACTTAATTATTTTACGTCTCAGATAATCAATTGAATCACACCAGCTGATTCTATAGAGCTTTGGTTAAAATTTACGAATCAAAACATAAATAATCAATTTTCTTATCTTAATTACATTTATTTATTAACAACTACGTCCTGATTTATATTGGCACGAAAGTACAAAAATTGCTAATTCTATGAACTTTCAATTACTACATCAATGTCAATTAATCAATTCACCTCACATTATAATAAAAATAAAAAGTTTACTCCAATATAATTTCAAGTTCAAGGCTATGATTGTTAATATAATAGTCACTGAAGACTTACATGATCATTAATTTTAGATCTCATATAATTAGTCGAGGTACTCATATACTGATCCGAACAATTACTTTAATAAAAAAATAATAATAAAGATTCCAAACTGTACTTTATTCATATAGTAAACACAATCAACAGCCTATAATGAAAAAATAAATGAGTTTCTTATGGTTAAGAAAAAAAAAACTGATAGTGTAAAGTAGTAGATGATGAGACAATTGCACGGAGAAAAAATAGAATTTTATAAATAAATAGATTGTTGAATATGTAGCTGAGGTTACAATCTTAATAAAATTAATTTAAAGAATTTGCTATCTTCAATCTACTCTTTTTTTTTTTTTAATATTATTAAAGAACAAATTTATCTCCATCAAACTTCATTATTCAAGACAAACCAACTGGTGCTATATGAAGTTGAATTCTTTCTCTTTCCTTTTCCCTTTTGGTGGCCTTTTCTCTCTCATTTCAATATTAATATTAAAAGATGTGAATAAAATAAAATTGTGAGGTCAAAATACTATAATTAAAAATAACATTGACCAAAGATGAAAAATTCAAAAACTTGGTTTATTTAATAATATTATATAAAATAATAAAAAATAACAAATATAAAAAATATTAGCCAAGATAATTAAAGTTGTCTTAGGCTTTAATAAAATAAATGTTGTTTTTAAATGTAATTTAGTCAAGATAATTAATTTTTCTTTGAAGAGGTAAAATAGTAAATATAATATTGCAGTGAATCATTACACATCTGGACACCGTGAAGCCTCCATGTTGATAAGTTTTTTTTTTTTTTTTTTAATTCTATCTTCGAGAAAAAAATACTCCTTTGACTAATGTACATCTAGGGTAAGGTTTCCAAGGCTAATAAAAGAATAGATTACCGTGAGAATCATTCATTAGTCGCACTGCTCGAGGAAAAAAAAAAAAACGAAGAAAAATCAGTACCAAGAGTGATTGAAGAAAATGGAGCTGAAAGTATATGTAGATCGTCTGTCACAGCCATCAAGGGCAATTGTCATCTTCTGCAAGTAATTTTTTACTTTTTTAAAAGACCCTTTTGAATTCCCTCTGTGATGGATTCTTCTTTGATGTAATCATCACGTACTGAAAATGTTTTGAACTTGAGTTCTTTTTATATTCACGTAATTTATTTGATCTGAGTTTCACATGTTTTTTGTATAGGGTAAACAAGATAGACTTTGAAGAGGTTGGAATTGAGTTATTAAAGGGTCAACATCTAACTCCTGAATTCAAAGGTACCCCTCAATCAAGTATTTCTTCTCTCCATTTGCTTATATATGTGTTGACGTGGTGTCTTTTTGTCTAAAAATTGAGGCTTTTGTTTTCTATTTGCAAATTGAGACCACCCCAGATGGAAATTATGTTGATCAAGTGTTTTGGTTGCTTAAAATTGTGCCATGAATGATCTCTAGCATGAAGTTGTGACAGTATCTAATTCTTGATTGTAATTTCAGAAATAAATCCTATGGGAAAGGTGCCAGCTATTGTAGTTGATGGAAAGTTCAAGCTTTTTGAGAGGTAATCTAAGCACAAACTGTCAGTTGCTTGCTCGTTCTTGTGATTGATCTCTTATGTATGGGTTCCTGGAAATCTAAGACTCGAGCTTGCTGCGAGCAACTTCGCTATATGATATAGTTTATATATGTCAACCTTGCATAAATTTTTACTACTGTGTGAGAACTTGTACTCCCTTTCGACCCATGAAATTTTTACTCATCAATTTAGTTTTTAAATTGTTGATTGGTCTTTGCAGTCACGCGATCCTAATCTTTCTTGCTTCTGCATTTCCTGGAGTTGCTGATCACTGGTTAGTACAGTTGTATATCCATCGTGATGAATTTTTGTATATTTGTATGTGACATGAATGGCTTAAAATATGAAATACATAATTGGAAAGTGAATGAAATGGTTATTGAAAATGACATAGAGTTTATGTAAGCATTTATGTTCTCAATACCTAAAAATGTGTCCAACGAACCAGGAAGTCTCTTGGCATTCGAGAGTTCTGGGCCACATTCTTGATTTGTTATCTTTTGTTTAAGGAAGGCAGCTTTTGTACATCATCACTTCACTTTAGGATATAAATGTAAAAATGGAAAACGTGAGTCATTTTTCTATGTTCTAAAACCTATCTACTGCTGATGAATTGGATATTTGTTATAATCACACTAAAAAAACCATGTTAGTTTTTGTATAATGCAGGTGACACTGTGTGTTTGGTTTGCATGTGCTTTCAGATGCAGGATTTTTAGTGTACTTGAAGATTAATTGAATTTTTTATATTATTACAAGATTGTATGCTGTGACTAGTTCTTAAGTGGTTTTGCTCAACTGTTAGGTATCCAGCTGATCTTTACAGGAGAGCTGAAATTCACTCAATTTTGGATTGGCATCACTCCAACTTACGTCGCGGCTCAGGTATGTCATTGTAAATCTAATCTGAAACATTTGCCGGATGGGCTATCTCATATTGTCTATGTCATCTTGTTCTGACTTGTTAAACGCTGAAATAGATATTTTGGATTGTATTTCATTCATGGTAGTTGCCCTATTTCTGTCCTTGCAACTTCCATTTGAAGGTTTTGCTTATTTTCCTTTCCCACACGTACTTCGTTCTGACGAAACCAATGTTTTTCAACTTGATGCTTCTTCAGTTGAATTTATTCAGAATACTTTGCTAGCACCTTTTTTTGGCCGACCTCTGAATCCACAAGCAGCTGCCGAAGGCGAGAAAGTTTTGTCTTCATCCCTGTCAAAGATAGAGGCTCTGTGGCTTAAAGAGAGTGGCCAGTTCTTGCTAGGCAGTAGCCAACCATCCATAGCTGATCTATGCCTCGTCTGTGAGATAATGCAACTAGAGGTATGTAGCTATGAACATTAATTTCTATATAATATGACTAGTGTTGCTGCTATTATGGGAGAAAATTCAATGGATAGTGGGATATAGCTAAACTTTTTGATAGGGTATAGTTTTTTTGGGAGTGAGGATTTACTTCATTTGAACACAAGGAAAAACCCCCACTTCCTCATTCCTCCCTTTTACAACACCACCCAAGGGCTCTTCCATTCCCACAATCACAACCACAACAAAACATTATGGAGAGAGATAAGATATGGATATGTAGCAATGTGTTTGGTGTCTTCTTGGCAGTATTTTGAAATCCAGCTCTCTTCATTAGAGCACCACCTTATGTTTATTGATGCAGAAAGAGGAATCTTTGTCCCAGCTGCTTGCTTTTACATTGATTTTCTGTGACTGTTTAGATCAATAGCAGTAAGCTGATGTTTTGAGTTAACTTCCCTGCTTTGTTGATGTGTAGGAGGCCCCGCACCTCAAGTTCACATGTTTCTTCAAAAAGAGCTGAAACCTAGACCAAGCTGCTTTTGTCATTGTTTTAGGATTAATGGGGTAGTTCATCTTGTATCCACTAATTCATTATAGGAGTTTTTTTTTGGGGGGGGCTTTTTCTTTCACACGCACACACCCACACGCACACATAGACTTACACTTGGTGAGCTGGGAATCTTTGTTGCTTTAAACTTGCCTTGAACATCCTATTCCTATTTGATACCGAGGACATGAAGTTGCTAAACTAAAGGCATTTGTTATCTCAAAATAAAACTTTTTTTGGGCTTCAGTTTACAGATGAAACGGATCGCAATCGCATACTTGGTCCACACAAGAAGATTCAGCAGTGGATTGAGGATACCAAAAATGCAACAAAACCACACTTTGATGAAGTGCATCAAGCCCTCTTTGCAGCCAAAGTTAAATTACAGATGCAACGTAAATAGAGTAAAAACTGTGAGGTGGAGCAAGATATGTATGAAGTCTTTGCTTTTAAATCTTTCACAAGACATGCAATAAATATTTCTTGGTTCATCATGTATAAACTTTGAGCCAAGGATTTTATGCAGCAAGACTGGATCAAATAATGAGTGGACCACAGTCCACAACGTATTAATTTAGTACTTTTGATATTTTGCGATGTTTTGTAATAACAATTTCGGGCTTGAAAGAGATGATGTATTATTAGAGACACCAGAACCGTCGTTGTGAAACTTTTTTGGATAAAGAAATTGTCAGTGGGTGTTTAAGCTCTTGAGTGATTAAATTGTCAGCCTAGCATTATTCGATTCTGGGGTTAGCTACAATACTGAGCATAGGCAACCATTTGATTTGACGTTAATATCACCATTCAAATCCAATGGCTTATACTGCCTCTACTGCATCCGTGTTTTGCTGGCATTCTAGAGTTCACGTTCATTTCTTATGCAATTTTGATTACAGTGTTATCAATTGCATTAAAGTTTTTCTAGGGTTTAAGAGACTCGTGGCGACAGAATCTACGTCATGAATCTTCACGAGGGTTATCAGCAAGCACAGCATCCAATTTGATTTGGTGGAAGTATCCAAGCACATACTTTACCATGCATTGACGATGTTCTTCTCATCGGCAAAAGCTGAGGGGTGAGGCTTCTTGGCCAAAATATTTGGGAAATGCTTGACGGTGCTGGTCCTAAAGCACTATAATTAATTAAAATTAAAAGAAACTCTACCGTGTAGGAGAAACAATGTGGATGTCCACAGTGAATCTAGTGTTTATCCCATTTTTCCCATTTTGGTGGAAGTATCCAAGCTCATACTTCACCACTATAACTTTAAAATCTTTCTTGCAAATTTCCTTCATATAATATCTCATGGAGCACTAGTCAATTGGCAACGCTTTTCCACGTATCGTCTACATTGCTCTCAATCAACTCCTGATCAACATCTATTCAGAAAACCTGAGTCGAAACTAGTGCTATTAATCACTCAATCTTTATTCCATGAATATTTAGATTTTCCAGTTTCTTGGGCCTTCTGTAATTCTTCAATAAGAGGGAGCACAGAACCACACTGACTGAAGATGCTGCCATTGCAGCTCCAGCAGCCCATGGTGGTAAACGGAGTCCGGTGCCAGGAAAAAGCGCCCCGGCAGCTACCGGGATGCCAATGAGATTATACCCCAAAGCCCATATGTAGTTTAGGCGAATCCGGGAAAAGGTCTTCCTAGATAGGTCTATAGCAGTAATCACATCCTCCAAATTGCTCTTCATCAGAACTATGTCAGCTGCCTCTATAGCAATATCTGTGCCTGCACCAATTGCCATTCCAACATCGGCTGCTGCAAGTGCTGGCGAATCATTTACACCATCACCTACCATGGCCACTGTAAAGCCTGTAGCCTGTGAATCAAAGAGATTGGAAACAACTTTCACAGCTAACAAGATCCTGGGAAAATAGGGGTTGCAAGGTGCACAAATGTACCTGTAATTCCTTCACTTTCTCAGCTTTCTCCTCAGGCTTGGCTTCTGCAATAACAGTTTCGATCCCAATTTCCTTCGCAATTGAATTGGCAGTTCCCCAGTTATCACCTGTGACCATGATGCTCCTAACTTTCATGGACTTGAGAATCGAAATGACTTCACGGGCACTAGGTTTTAAAGGATCTGATATGGCTAGAATTCCAGTCACTTCCCGGTCAATAGATACTAAAATCCCAGTTTGAGCCATTGTTTCAGTTTCGGCAAGCATCAATTCTCCATCAACTGGAATAGCAATGTTCTGGTCCAATATTAAGCTCTTGTTTCCAATTATTATTTCCTTGTTTCTGACAGTTGCTTTCACTCCATAGCCAGTAATGGACTCAAAAGCTCTTGCTTCAGGCCAAACAGGGTCTTCTTCATCTTCTCTGATCTTCTTTGCGTACTCTACAATAGCCTTGGCCAAAGGGTGCTCGCTATTCATCTGAGAAAGATATGCAACCCCAATGCTAACTTACAGTCATCATAAAAGAAGAGTAGTATACTTAAGGCAAACTGTAGGTTTTCCATGGAAAAAAAGCTTACCTCAGTTGCTGCAATGAGTTCATAAAAATCTTGAAGTACTATGCTTTTCAACAGTGTTGTTTTGACCACCACTGGTTTTCCAATTGTAAGAGTTCCAGTTTTGTCAAAGATGACGCAGTTCACCTACAAGATCATTAACCACCTCCATGACAAGTAATCTGTGAAGATCCAGAATTTGTAAATAGAAAATCGAATATTCTGGTTAACCTTATGTGCACTTTCTAATGCTTGCCCCCCTTTGATTAGAACACCTTGAGATGCTCCAACTCCTGTACCAACCATAACAGCAGTCGGAGTGGCCAATCCAAGAGCACATGGGCAGGCTATGACCATGACAGAGATTCCAAATTGGAGTGCGAGCTGAAAGCTATCCATGGAATGTGGTATCCATGATTTTGGATAGCCATGGAACACTCCAGCTAAAAACCAGGTTAGCCAAGTTGAAAATGAAAGAATGATGACCTGAAAAAAAAGGGTCAGTTGTTCACATGAATAATTCAGTTAGTTGATAAAAAAGAAACTAATAAATGAACTAAAGAAATGTATTCGTGCTTGTTATGGACTTACCAGAGGCACAAAGTATTTGGATATAGTGTCAGCAAATTTCTGCACCGGAGCTTTAGCCAATTGAGCTGATTCAATAAGCCGAACAATCTGTGAAAGGGCACTGTCTGATCCAACCCTCGTTGCTTTAATATGCAGTACCCCATTTTCATTTAAAGTGCCTCCAATCACAGGGTCACTCACCCCCTTCTTCACTGGTATTGCTTCTCCTGTTATCATGCTCTCATTCACATGGCTTGCCCCCCAGATGATAAGACCATCTGAAGCAACTTTTGCACCGGGAAGAATTTTGATCACATCATTTTTTTGTACCAGCCTACTGTCTATTTCTTCTTCGCTTAAAATGTTCCCATAATCATCCAGGGTTAATAATATTGCCGTCTCAGGTCCCAAGTCCATAAGCTTGGCAATGGCCTCAGATGTCTTTCCCTTAGCCATTACCTCGAGGTACTTCCCAAGAAGAATAATTGAGATTAGCATTGAGCTAGTCTCGAAGAAATCGGTACCCTCAAAATCTGGAGAGCCAGCAGCTCTCAGTACTGAGTAGGCTGAATAGAAGTAGGCTGCATTGGTTCCTAAAGCAATCAAAACATCCATGTTAGCTGAACCGCGCCGCAATGCTTTATAAGATCCAGTATAGAATCGCCGGCCTATAATGAATTGCACTGGGGTGGATAGCATCCATTTCAATACCTCTCCTACATTTAGCATATTGACTGCTTTGGTGTCTAGCTGACAGTTAATTATGGGGATATACATAAATACCATGGATATTAGAAACACAGGAATTGTGAAAACCAAACTCCATAAGAAGGTGCTACGGTATTGGTTGATTTCATCTTGTCTGTGACTTTCTTTCTCTTCTCCTTGTGGATATACAAGTGCCTTGAAATTTTCAGACCCAGCTGATTCAATGGCTTTGATGATTTTTCTAGGACCTGTCATACTTGGTTTGTAAGAGATGGAAACTTTATCGAGTTCAGGGTCTATCTCGATTGCTTGAACTCCTGGAAGTGTTTGAAGAGAATTTTCTATTATTTGCATTGAATGACCTGCCCCTAAACCATCAACTTTAAGAACTATCTTGCTCACGTCTTCTCCAGCGCTCACAAGCATGGTTTGAAATCCTATATCTTCCATGGCTTCTAGTAGGTGGTTGTAGTTCAGGATCTTTGGATCATAGTAAACTTCAGCCTCTTCAGTTTCCAAGGCTACCTGGATTCTTTGTACACCATGAATTGCTTGCAGAACTATTTCAGCTGTACAGCAGCACGAAGTGCATCTAATTCCATTGATCTGAATTCTGCATACTTGACTGGATCTTTCATTGATCTCATCTTCAATCAATGTGGCTTGAAATCCAGCATCTTCAATAGTCTCACGAATAGTTTCTTCCTAAACAATGATGGAAAAGAACAGGGAAAATTATTTTCACATACAGCTTCAATTCAAAACCCAGTGGAAATATCCTGCCGTCAATTATAGTCCAGGAGGAATCAGTCAGTAAACAACAATCAATCAATAACATTTTAGGCAACATCAACCATTTTTCTGTTCAAACATTTGCATTAGCGACATTAATGATAAGGAATACAGCACTACAAGTCTAAGGAGGGCTGCCAGAAATTTGTCATGAATGAACCTGGGAAGGCACTTTAGTCTGGTTCTAGTAGTGGTATACCTTGACCGTTAAGAAAAACCATGATCAAATAATGCAAGTTCCCTTTTCTCAAGAGGTGTTTTTTTCTTCTTTTTTTTTTACCAAAACTCCTAACCCTCTTAGATTTGAGTCTTGTGAATTGTAATTTTTTTTTTTATTATTATTAATATAGATATTCAGACTAATTTGTGTAAATCTTAACTAATTTCACGAATACTAAAATTAATAATTATATAAGCTTTTAATAATTCAAAAAAAGACACAACTCTGATATGAATTGTAATTTTATTTCTCTACCAAGAGGTGGCCCTTCGAGGTCACAATCATGATGAATTCATGATCTGGCAATCAAGAAAAAGATAACACTTGCTTGGTGCACTAACTGAAAAAGGAAAGTGAAATGTTTCCCGTCCAGACACGAAAACAAACCATTATTTGGTAAAGGGAAAAGTGAAGGGGATTTGCATTTTCATCTGCCTAATGTGCCGAGTGGATAGTTGCCAAGATCAAATTCATCCTGCTTCAACTCCACTACCAAAGAAAAAACAAAACCATGATATGCTGCTATCTATACAAAAGAAATTGGAAAAAGAAATGAAATGAAAAGACAAAAAAGAAGCTAAAAATATATCATGTATTTTGACCATTCTCCACTGTAATGGCATATGCCTTGTAGGTTAGTTGACATGCTGTCATTTTCATGTCTCATGATAATCTAGTTTGAGTCTCGATTAAAAAAGAATAAGGTTTGCAGCTGGATGGCTATAGCTTTGCTCCTAAGCAGTGTTCATCAACTAGGAAAAGTTCCAGTGATAAAGAGTTAGGGGCCATCATGAGAAAGAAATTAACGAACTAAAGGATGAACCCCTTTTTCTCTCGTGACATTAAAGATACTAATTGTGTCCGACACACACTAAAAAGAATGCTCTTTTTTCAATGAAGATAAATTGGAACTCTCACTTGAGAACAAAAATAAAGCAAGGCTGGATTATTATTTTTTTGACAGAATACAAAGCAACAGAACATACAAATTAATCCCCCTACAACATGTTACAGATTTAGAAAATGAGTTATGCAGCCTAAGGAAAATAACCAAGCATGTATGCCTAATCTTTGTTAGTATTTTCTTGGAAAACAAGCAGCAAACAGAACATACTTACATTAACAAGACTACTGGGGTAAAACAGGACTTGAGCCCTATTGTTCAAGACATCAACGACGGCTTCAAGAATTCCAGGAAGCCTTTTGATAGCTTTCTCAACTGAACCAGCGCAAGCAGAACATGTCATTCCTGTGACTGAAAACATTGCCTTCACCTCTGTTCCCTTCACGTCCACTGCCACGCCTTTCGGATACTTTGACATCGATGGATAGTACTGTGGCCTTGCCAGCAGGTCCCCACAATTCTCCCTGCGTAAACAAGTTAATTTCAAGAACATGGTAGCCATTAAAATGCTAGAAAGGTGGCTGCGTTTTATGCTTGTGGAGCTCGTAGTTTTGGCAGTTAAGATATTGCTGCACAAAACATCAAAGTACTGAAACTTTGAGCAATTTCTCAGCAAGACAACACTATTGTCTTCACGGCATTGTCTGTATTTTGTGTTCCTTTATAACAAAGTTTGAAAGCAGGGGGACTCTTAGCGAGAGGTAGTGGCTATAGAGAAAGGTTCTTCTAAATGGTTTATGATTGAGAATCTTAGGTTGAGTGGAGTTATGATCTGTTTGATTTAAAAAGAAGGAATTTAGTGAATGGTTAAATGGTCCTACCTGAGCATACTTGTTATGATTCTTGAGGAAATTTAATTTATAGGGTCCACCATTTTCTAAGTTGTAATAGAACTGTTATTGCTGTTTCCTTTCATGACATGGAACTATTTGGTTCTACGAAGGTAGTATCCAAAGTAAAAATTATGCATTTATCATTTATGATTTTCAAAATTAATTAAATGCAATCAAGGTAGAAAATTTGATAGCATTAATTATCACTACTAAAAAATTATCAAATAACAATGAAATTACCAATTCCAATCACAACAATGATATAAGATATTCATGGGATACTATTGATATAATTAGCGGTGAAATATGTGTCGTCAGTAATTACTATCGTTGGTAATTACTAACAAAATTACTAATAAAATAAAAATAATTAATAAATATTTTGTCAGAATTCTGTTAATAATATGACACGTTTGTAGATGAAATTACCGATGAAAATATTTTATCACCAATTCTCATCGGAAGTTATGTCGGTAAACTTAAAAATGTTGTAATCGACAAGAGCCCCGTCCCTTCATGTCTTCCTTTTCCTCCTCTTTTTCTTCAATGCAGAAAACAATAGTCCTTCCCCCTATCTTGCCACAATCTAGCTCTCATCCTTATAAATTTGGTCACTTCAACATTTAATAGTATCAGCATCATTGTCTTGGTTTAATTTTTTCTAAATGTTCTCTGCATGAAGTAAGCAAACCCACACATTTATGTTTCATGTTAATTTATTGGTGTAGTATTTGTAGTTTGCTTATATATTTAAGTGCTTCACAATTTTTTTTAGAGAATCTTATTATATTAAAGTATGAATTGTAAGATAGAGTTTGTTTGAGATTTTAGGGGAAATTGAATTTGTTTGTCATTTGATAAAATTGAGTTTGGTTTTATAACTTAGGCGTATTATACCAAAAGAAACGATGAGTTGTTTGTCATATTTTATCAATTTTATTGTTAAGTTAAAAATTAGAAAAAATTAAATATTTGTGGGATTGATAATAATTAAAGGGTATTAATTTAAATTGAATAAGTTTGAATTGAATAAACGATAGATAATTTGATTAATTGCTTAGTTCATATTTTGACGCAACATTGAATTTGTGTACAAATAATAATTGATTATTAAATTATGAATTTATTGTTAATTACCAAAGTGGAATTTTGAGTTGATGGTTACATTATTAATAAATATTATCATCAATATTCTATATAGATTTCATAAATAATAAATGATCATTCTTAAATATATCAGGATTCATTGAAAAGGTTGTACATGGAATATTATTGTAAAGAGAACGAGAGTTATATTAATTTTATACTTTCTAATTCAAAAAATATTGGTGGAGGTAGAATTAAATGTTCATTTGTGAAGTGTAAAAATAAAATTTTGTATTAAATAGATGTTGTGATAATATATTTTTTTTAAAAAAGAATTCGTAGAGAAATATATTAAAAATATATATTAGAAATGGATTCATTCATGAGTTCTCAACACTAAGAACTCCAGAAAAAGATACAATTATTGAGAAAGAAACCAATCACTTCAATGAATAGGATTAAATTTTCATGAGAAATGGATGAGCAACGTTTTCATTTAGTGTTGAAAACTGAGTGGCTGAGAAACCCAAATTATTAATGGGCTGAAAATTGCCGAACATTGGGCCAATCGACACACGTGCAACCCCAGACAAAAATAGACAAGTCAGGAGATGCCACTTGCTTCGCTGGTTTTCAATCAGCAAATTATCAATTACTTGCCAATTCTGGAAGTCAATCCTGCAGGTTGACTCGGGAAAATCTTACCCCCTACGTGGCAAGAACACCACAAACAAAGGGCAACGGACAGAAGCAGATTCACGGTGTAATAAAGTAAATATTTCTATTAATTCGATATTACACACACACACACACACACACACACACAAGCACACATAAATTAATTACTTGCGAAGCAAGAAGTCTAATATTTATAGAGTAGGGTAGAACCTAACACATAAATTTTCAAATATATAATTGAAAATTATATTTTTCTTGGGCTAATTTGTTGAAATTGGAGACATTATCATCCGAACTTGATTCATCAATTCACTAATTGGTTGAAATTGAATAAAATAAAATTAATTTTCTACATTATATTATTATAAATATAAAATATTAAGATATTTTTTTTATAAATTATAGTTTTTTTTGTGTGAAAAACAATTATAATCTTGATGTATTAAAATTTCGTTTGGTTTTCAACAAATTAAAACGTTTTTCCATTTTTTCACTGGAAAAGAAAAACCAAAAATAAAAGCAATAATTTTATATTTTGTCCTGTATTAGGTATATGGTTTGGATTGGACTAGACAATCTACTTTATTTTGTGTTTGCTAGACATTAGACGAGACTTGGCTAACCCAAGATCTAGACCATTCCAAGTTAAAAAAAATAGAGAAATGACTAATCCAACCTCACCCGGTCAAAAACTTAGGTCAATCTATGACCCGGTCGACCCAAGATAAAACACGAGTAAAAAATCCATTGATTTGTTTATATTTTTTTATGTCAAAACGAGATTGCTTTGATTTTTTTTAATTAGGTTGATCCTCCAAAACCGTGACTCGAACCTTACCCCAAGTTGACCCCCAAGTCAAGTTTTAAAATTATGATAATAATTATTTTTATTTTTATGTCGCTTTAGGTCAACCCGAGTTAACCATCCTAACATGTGGTCCAAGTCTTGCCCCAGGTCAACCATTGGGTAGAGTTTTAAAATTATGATATAACTATTTTTATTCTTATGTCAACCTAGGTTAATTTTCAACCAAGCCCATGACTCGACTCTAACCTCAGGTCGACTCTCGAGGTGAGTTTTAAAACTATAATAATAATAATTTTTATCTTTACGTTGACTTTGGATCAATTGTCAATCTGACCTATGACTTGGGCCTATCCCTGAGTCGGGTTTTAAAACTATAACAGTAATCACTTTTATCCTTATGTTATCCTGAGTCAATGTTCAACTCAACCCGTGACCCGAGTCTAACACTGGTTTGACTTCTGAGTCAGGTTTTTAAAATTATGACAATAATTTTTTTTATTTTTATGTTGACCTGAGTCAATGGTCAACCCAACCCATGACCCGGTTTTTACCTCGTGTTTACTTCTAGTCGAGTTTTAAAACTACGATAACAATTATTTTTATCCTTACATTAACCCGAATCATCTAGAGTAACCATTGTACAAAAAATTAGACAAGCTTGTCCTGTCCTTTTAGTGGAACATAAATTTCTCTATTAAAACAACTTGAACATGACAAAAATTAATTTTTATATTATCCAAAAATACACCAAACAACATCACAAAAAAATTATCTTTTCTGATACATCATTATCTAGCATACCAGACACAAGCCAATGAGTACAACCGGGATTAGCTACTTCTAAGAAAATGGCAACTTATGAAAGTAGCCAAGCAGGCCACTATGGTTTGGTAGTGGTTATACCGATAATGGTTTTAATTGCCTCACGAGTCATGTCTATACCTAACAAGAATAATTTATTTCTTGATTTGGGAAAAGGAAGGTTTTAAGCCTTTCTGCCCTAATGTTTACAATGAATATTAAAGAAGGAAATATTCGGAGTTTGGACTTTCTCCCCATGTTGATATAGGAATGGAAAATGCTGAGCAATAATATTCTAGATAGTTCTGAGTGTGGTTAGGAAAACGAAATCCAGGTTTGATTTTATATTCAAGATTTTCACAGCAAGCAAGTGGATGCCACTTCGTCCATGTTTCTATCATCTATTGCTCATTAAAAATTTCTCTCTTTTTTAGAATAAGAAAAGATGACGATGAGAATGCGAAACCTCCACACCACATGGAATCGTTAGGTCACGGATAAAGACCCTATTCCATATAATGCATGAGCACAAAATGTCTAGCAATGCGTCTGAATGAACTTTTCGCTAACCCCACAGGACTCCCTTCTGTTTATCAACATTTCTGATCATCACCTGCTGCTCAACCTAACAATTGCAGCATGCATGGACGCTTTGACTTGCCACAGATTTTAGTGTTTGTCTTGCTTCGGTTACAGCCATTTGTCGATAACAACTATATATATTTTCATCAGCAAAAACTACGAAGGAAATTGCAGGTTTACATCTTGCTGGGATGATTATAAAAAATAAAAAAAAAAAACAGCAAACTGAATAAGTTATTACATGCATCAGAAAAGGTTTTTTTCGTTGCTGATCTTCCTGAAGGCCTTATACTTGCATTGGCATTTTAGAAGAATCGACGGTGCATGTTACCACTAGCAAATGTATTTGTACAGAAAAAAAAAATAACAAGCATCAACAACTTTGTACAGACTATCTGCACTGCTCAAGGAACACATGCTTAAGTTTATCACAAGGCAAATTCCACTCTTTCACAGGAAAAAAAAAAACTGAATCAAAACCATTGTAATTATTGATCACTCGATCGTTATTCCACCGATATCTAGATTTTCCAGCTTCTTGGGCCTTTTATAATTCTTCAACAATAGTGAGCACACAACAACGCTGACTGAAGAGGCTGCCATTGCAGCACCAGCAATCCAGGGTGGTAAGCGAAATCCAGTGCCTGGAAAAAGGGCCCCGGCAGCTATTGGAATGCCCAGGAGATTATAGCCCAAAGCCCAAATGTAGTTCAGGCGAATTCGGAAGAAGGTTTTCCGGGAGAGGTCTATGGCAGTAATCACATCCTCCAGGTTACTCTTCATTAGAACTATATCAGCTGCCTCTATAGCAATATCTGTGCCTGCACCAATTGCCATACCAACATCTGCGGCTACAAGTGCTGGTGAATCATTTATACCATCACCTACCATTCCCACTGTATAGCCTGCAGCCTATGAATGAAAAAAAATTGAAGTACAGAAAAAATCTTCTTAACTAGTTTATTAATGTTGGAAAGGAAAAACAAAGTTCAATTATGTACCTGTAATTCCTTCACTTTCTCAGCTTTATGCTCAGGCTTAGCTTCTGCAATAACAGTTTCAATCCCAACTTCCCTGGCAATGGAATTTGCAGTTCCCCAGTTGTCACCTGTCACCATGATGCTCCTAACTTTCATGGACTTGAGAATGGAAATGACTTCATGAGCACCCGGTTTCAATGGATCTGATATTGCTAGAACTCCAGTCACTTCCCTATCAATAGATACTAAAATCCCAGTTTGAGCCATCCCTTCAGTTTCTGCGAGGATCTCTTCTGCTTCAATTGAAATGGGGATGTTGTTTTCCAACATCAAACTTTTATTTCCCACCATCACTTCCTTGTTTCTGACGATAGCCTTCACTCCGTGTCCGGTAATGGACTCAAAATCTTGTGCTTCTGGCCACTTAGGGCTTTCTTCATCTTCTCTGAATTTCTTGGCATACTCTACAATGGCCTTGGCCAATGGGTGCTCACTGTTTACCTGAGGTGGTTGCGCAACACCAACTTTATATCAATGTTCATCACACAATAAACATTAAGCAGATACTTGAACCCAGATTCTCTATGCTTCAGTAGAGACACTAGAATGGCCAAAGATTTAGATTATATTGGTAAGCAGACACTCTAACAGTGAGTTCATACAAGGAGAAAAGCTTACCTCAGCTGCAGCTACGAGCTCATAAAAATCCCTCAGTGCCAAATTTTTCAAGAGTCTTGTGCTAACAACCACAGGCTTTCCAATCGTAAGAGTTCCTGTCTTGTCAAAGACAATGCAATTCACCTGAAAAATCATTTATCAGAAAAGGAGTCCCTGAAAGGCTCGTGCCTCATGTACAGAATTTCTTAGGACTGAAAAAAAGTTTAAGAACTAGAACATATTTCAGTTGCTCAGATTGCCAGAAATGATCTTGAAGTATTACGTCAATTCGTCAGGACAATGCCTATAATATCATGGTTCTGTAAATAGAAATAGGAATTTAAAATTTCTTGCTAACCTTATGTGCACTTTCTAATGCTTGGCCACCTTTGATTAGAACACCTTGAGATGCACCGACTCCAGTACCAACCATGACAGCAGTTGGAGTTGCTAATCCAAGAGCGCAAGGGCAGGCTATGACCATAACAGAGATTCCGAATTGGAGAGCAAGCTGAAAGCTATCCATGGACTTTGGTATCCAAGAGCCTGGATATCCATGGAACTTTCCAGCTAAAAACCACGCAAGCCAGGTTGAAAAGGAAAGTATAATGACCTGCAAACGTTGACCAGAAATTAACAGAGTAGAATGCTTATGCGAAATACTGGTGACAGAAGTTCAAATCAACTTATGAAATTAATGGTTAATTCGAACTGTGTATTATATACTTACAAGAGGAACAAAGTATCTGGAGATACGATCAGCAAACTTCTGGACAGGAGCTTTAGCCATCTGAGCTGACTCAACAAGTCGAACAATCTGTGAAAGAGCACTCTCCGATCCAACCCTCGTTGCCTTAATATGCAACACCCCATTCTCATTCACAGTCCCTCCAATCACTGTGTCACCTTTCCTCTTTGCAACTGGCCGTGCTTCTCCTGTTATCATGCTCTCATTCACGTGACTCTGCCCCCAAATAACAAAACCATCTGAAGCTATTTTGGCACCAGGTATGATTTTAATTACATCATTCCTTTGTATCAACCGACTATCAATTTCTTCTTCGCTGACCACATTTCCTTGATCATCCAAAGTCAACAATATTGCATTGCCGGGTGACAAGTCCATAAGCTTGGCAATGGCTTCGGATGTCTTTCCCTTAGCCAGAACCTCAAGATACTTCCCGAGAAGAATGAATGAGATAAGCATTGAGCTAGTCTCAAAGAAATCGGTGGACTCAAAACTTGGAGAGGTAGCGGATCTCAACACCGAATAGACTGAATAAAAGTAGGCTGCATTTGTTCCTAAGGCGATCAACACATCCATGTTAGGAGAACCGTTCCTCAAAGCTTTATAAGAACCTGTATAAAATCGACGGCCTATGATGAACTGAACTGGAGTAGATAGCACCCACCTCAAGATTGCTCCTATAGACAGCATATTGACTATTTTGGTGTCTAATGCATGCTTAATTCCAGGAATGTACATAAAAATCATGGATATTAAAAACACTGGAACTGTGAAAACCAAACTCCATAGGAAAGATCGGTAATATTGTTTAATTTCCTCTTGTCTATGGCTTTCTCTTCCTCCTCCTTCAGGAAATATCGTTGCCTTGAATCGCCCTGACGTCCCAGTTGATTCAATCACATTGATAAAATTTCTGGGACCCGTTACATCCGGTTTGTAAGAAAGGGAAATTTTGTTGACTTCAGGATCTATGTCTACACTTTGAACACCAGGGAGAGCTTGAAGAGAATTTTCAATTATTCTCATTGAATTCTGTGTTCTTACTCCATCAATTTTGAGCCCTATCTTGCTCATGTCTACGCCAGTACTAAGTAGTATGGCTTCAAATCCTGTCTCGTTTATTGCTTCTAATATCTGATTGTAGCTCAGGATATTTGGATCATAATGAACTTCTGCTTCTTCCGTTGCTAAGGCTACTTGAGCTTTCTGCACACCTGGAATTGCTTGCAAAGCTTGTTCAACAGTAGAGGAGCAAGAAGTGCAAGTCATTCCATTAATACGAATTCGGCATACTTGAGTGGATCTGTCACTGGTCCCTTCTTGAATCAATGTAGCCTCAAATCCAGCATCTTCAATAGTCTCACGAATGGTCTCTTCCTATCATTATCCGATTAATATGTCAACAAATTGATGGAAGTGGAAATACACCTTAAGACAGTTAGTGAGTGGTGTACTGCTACAAACTATCAGCTCGGGCAAATTGACATGGCAATATAGGTTAGTGAAATGCAATGTCAGATTTTGCAACTTAGAAGGAGCACTAGACATGTTTGTATTCCATCTATAGCTAGCTAATGATAAGGAACTGAGCATACTTTGTTATTATCTACATATTTGAATGTTGGGGATTGGGAACATGACATGGTCTCAACCTTAAATAACTCTCTCCTATTTCACAAAAAAAAGAACTCTCAGGTCGCATTAACTAACAATAAGGAACTTAATATCTAAAATTACAAACAAATTAGTTACAAATTAGTGTAAGATTCAAAAGAAGAAGAGCAAATGATAAAAGTTCCTTCTGCCTCTCGCTTTTCTTAATTTCAAACTAAGAACATTAATAAAGAATTCCAGTTGCTTTTCCTTCACGCATAATACAAAATAAAAAAGTTGGATCAAGAAAAGATTAATAACTTACGTTAACGAAACTGGGGTAGAACAGAACTTGAGCCTTGTTATTCAAGACATCAACAACAGCCTCTCTAATCCCAGGAAGCCTCTTGACAGCTTTCTCAACAGATCCAGCACAAGCAGAACATGTCATTCCCATCACAGAAAACACTGCCTTTGCCTCTGATCCTTCCACGTTCGTTTCTCGAACTGAAACCCCTTTCGGGTACTTCGGCATCGAAGGATACCTTGGCCTTGGTGATAAATCCCCATAGGTACTCTCTTTGCGAATGCATGCTAATGCCAAGAATTTGGTTGCCATGAAATAAAGTGTTTATGTATACGTACGTTCTTTCAACCTGCACAAGTAGATATAAATATATAGGAGATGTTGTTGTGTTTGAAATTAATCTTAAGAAAGAGGATTTCTGTAATGGAGGAGACTATTTATAGGGGAGATCGGAGAAATTTAATTTGCCGACAGCAACCAGTTGAGAATCTAACGGCGGTGATTGGATGATTTGTTTGACTGCAAAAAATTATGGCGTGTGTATATAAACATATATACATATAGCTTGTTTGGCCTTTTGTGTTTCCTAAAACACATTGAAACCTAAAAATATTTTTTAAAATATAAATTTTATATATTTAAAAATAATATGAAAACATCAAAAACAAATAATTTAAAGTAAAGAAAAAAAAAGAACAAGAATCAGCTCATGACTTTTCATTTATGAATAGAAAAACAGCAGACAGCTTAAATTTTCAATGGACAGTGCTGAAATCATAGCCTTTTATAAAGTGACTAAAAATAAAGAGTAAAACAAAATCTTTTGATTGATTTTTCGGTTGGGTGTGTTGTACGATCAATCTTCATAGACATTGAGATTAAACCACCTTTCATATACTAGAAGGCAGGCTAGCTATTCACTCCATGATTAAGAAATTCATGAGAATATGAATTCTCATAGCTTAATTTCGAAGTTTGACCTCTGATAGAACCTTTTTAATGATTTGAATATATAGCTAGCTCCTTAAATTGAGCGAGGAAAACAATATATTACTTCTTATATATTGAAAGGAGCTCAAGCTTCGATACTTGTCTGTATAGGATAAACGCAAGTTTAGAGGAAGAGGGAATTTAATATTCTATCAATCTTTAAACTATTTATATATTAAAATCCTTTCTTTTAAGTATTGTTATTGCCGTCCACATTAATGGGAACTGCACGTAAACCCTTCTTCTTCTTCTTCTTCTTCTTCTTCTTTTGCAGTATATATATAGTACGTAGTATTATTGCCCGCCCACAATCAATGATTAAACAATTAAAGAGTTAATGATATAATAATTAGTAGTTAAAAGGAAAGTGGAAGAGTACTTGTATTATTGTAACGAACTGAATTGGCAATATATCCGAATGGTTTAACGGAAACTCTTGATGCCGGTGAAGAAAACCAATATCAGCAAGCTAGCATGCATGCTCAGTAAGTAAATGCACAGGAAAATTATACATATGTGAAAACTTGTGAAGTGTGCATTATGCACTAACGAAAACTTTAGAGACTATGGAGAGTGAAAGAGAGAGAAACTTTACTTGAAAGAAATGTCGACGGTTGATTTACACTCCTGCTCGTGGTCTGCCTTCCAAGCATTGATTTATATAGTAACTCGAACCACCAAACACTCTAACAAAATATTAATAATTAATTAAATTAATTGTTTCCTTCCTTTCCTTTTGGATCTTGTTTAATTATAACAGCCACCAAAGAAAAACTGCAAGGGAATTATAATAAGGTACAGTATTTATCAACCGGTGGACTTAATTTGCAAAACTTGATATTATTGTCATCTATTCAATTGATAAATTTATCAATATATTATATAGCATGTTGTCAACAAAATAAATTGTTGATAATTTTATTGATAATTATATACATATTACTGACAGAATTAAATTATTAAAAAACTTTTTGATAAATTTAGTCCATTAGCAATTCCTACTATAATTATTAGTGATAAAATCCTGTAATTTATTTTTAATTTTTTAGAACTCTCCGATAAACTTAGTTGGTCGATAATGTAAAGTTTGTTAGTGATTCCATGAGTATTTTATTTAATATTTTTTTTAAAGTAAATTCCTTTGAAGTTTGTGTCAAATAAATGAATCAATCACATTGTTTTTTTGTCACGAAGTCATAACAATAGGAAACAAAAAAATTAATTTTAAAAGATACTGGAAGGTTTAATCAGTAATTTAATTTACTAATGGTACTCAATTGATGTAGTAAGGCACTGGGGTATCATCATAATTTTGCAAACTTCAACGAGTCAACGAGACATTTATAAATTAATTAATTTCGGAAGACCGGAAGGATGGAGAGCGCAATTAATTCCACCCTCCTTCGATACTTCGCTAGACTAATGCATTTCAGTTCTGAACTTCTGTACCTCAATCAATATTTTGAAACTAAATGGCATCGATTTCTTTCACCTACCATTTAAAAATTACAAGGCGAGAGAAAATAGCGGACAGCAAGTTGAACATGAAATAAAAAGACAGATAAGCTGACCAAATTAAACCAAGTAATTAAATTGACAAATAACACTCTTTTATTAATTATTCGACCGAAATTCTGGCATCATTCTAATAGTCAATGCCGTAGTTGCTACGAATCCGAGTCCTTCGATGATATGATTGATGAAACAACTGTGATTGTGGTGTTCGAAAATCTTTAAATTATCACCCAGTCGTAACTATTGATCAGCATTTCCCCGCAATCCTTGGCCATGTAGGTTTTTTTTAAGGAAAAAACCCGCCGGTACTTTGCCTAGTAAAAACTCAAACCTCGTATTTTTTAAGCCAATGGACCCAGTCGTAACTACTTTGTTTAGTACACTTTAATTACTTGAAAAAGCAATGGAGAATTCAACGGTCATTTGTTCTTGCTAGGTTTTCTAGTTTTATTAGATTCCCAAGTCGCTAGGTTAGGATGACTCGTCTGTTACTCAGTTTATACAATGTGATATTGAGCAACTTAAGAAAATTAAACTGATCAATCTATAAGCAAAATAAAATAAAATAAAAACTATCTAAGAAATTACAAACATACAGTGGTTAGAGAAGTTTAACAGTACTATAGTAAAAGCAATACTTAGCAGGATAAATTAGAAGAGTAAATTAAGAATAAAAACGGATAGAACTTGAACGAAGAAACTGTTAGATAATAATATAAATCATATCATGAGATCTCACCTAACAGTTTAAGCTATTAGGTTGAGATAGCTATTTGACATGGGACCTTACCATGACCAAGCGGTCACGAGTTCGAATCTCACAATCCCTATTTATTTGATAAAAATTAAGTACGAGGTAATGCGAGTCTGTGCAAGTTTCAAGCGCGAATGAGCTTTCACATGAGGAACCTTACCTAACAGTTTAAACTATTAGATTGAGATGGTTTTTTGACAGAAGCATATCAAAATCAAAATGAAATGGATTAGCTCTTGTATTTTGTAAGAAAAATTTGTAAGAAAATCAATTAACTGCATTGATAATGACTTCCCCTAAAATACAAAAATCAATGAAGAATATCGTATTTATTTATTGTTATAATAAGATATTGCTTGAATCTAAAACTTCTTGAAAGAAAAACAGACAGTAATACTAAAACATTATTAAATTTATTTGACTAACCAACATATGACCAACGTAGTGTTACTTCAAAGAGTTCTTCTTTTCTAGAATGACGCCATAGCAGCTAATAAACAATGTTTGATGAGTTTTCATGGCATCCTTGGCATACTCCATCGGAAGCAAGATTATAAAAACCATATATATATATATATATATATATATATATATAGCATTGACAACGATGAAAAATGCTAATTTACTTGGTAAGGCTGATTTGTAAATCATTTTCCTTAAAGTGTTCTATTCAAACACAAGCTCTCACATCCTAATTTTGTTGACATTAACTCTTTAAAAAGAACAAGACGTTTTCTAATTCGATTCCTAGCGTTGACTCTTGGCCTAACGAGAAATTAGCTGACAACGTTTAATATACTGTTTAACTTTTGTGTACTGATGATCAGATTTTGCTTGGGATTTGGATGTAGATTTTTTATTTTATTTTTTTGCCCTATAAACTCCTAAATGTTTGAGCCTAATAACCCTTCGAGACATTTCGCCTTGCTCCATTTCATTATCCTCGGCCTGCAGTTCTTGACTTTTGACTTTCAAAACCCAGGTTCTTTTGTCCTTGGTCAACCAAATCTCAAAACTCAAATTATTGAAATCCATGGACCGTTTAATTTTAAAAATTATTTTTTAGATATTTATTTATTATTAAAAAATTGACGAATGGGAAATATTTTTTAGTTAAAAAAAGATTTGGCTTGCTTTTCAAGAAAGTATTTTTCTTTTATTTTGGATAAAAAATACTTTTCATAAATTATAAAAAATTAAAAAATATTTTGTTATATGTTAATTATATTAAGTTTGGTCATCAATCTTTTGATTTAATTTTATTTTTATAGTAATTGTGGTTCTTATTTTTTTATTGTTATTTATTTTTTTCTTATTCTTTTTTTAATCTAATTTTTTTCTATCAAATTTGGTCCTCTTAATTTTGATCTCTATTTATTTTATTTAAAAATAATTTATGATTTTTTTAAAATTTTATCATTTTTCAATTTTTTATCTATCAGATTTTTTTTAATTGCTATTTATTTTATTTAAAATAATTTATAAAATTAACTTTTTTTTAATTTTATCTTGCTTCATATTAATAAATTATTTTTTAGTTTATTTTTCACCGAAAACGATTGAAAGTTATCAACTTAGTGCTCTTTTGTACTTTTGTAAGTTCAGGACACCAACATTTCGGCTCACCCAAGTTATGGACCTGATGTGAAAATATTGATGCATATATAGTTGTATCAAATGTTCTTCATCTAGCTAGTTGTAGCAGTTTGTACGTGCATGCTAAGAACCACTCTCTCTAAAGTGGTTTAAGTTCACACATGATTTCTTGTCTCTAAAGTGGGGTGTGATAGTTGCTGGTTGATTAAACCTCAGGGCATCGCATGGTCAACCTTGAGGTTGATTCTAAAATAGCAGTGGATATTAGTCTTGGATGGCACCGATTGCCTTTCATGCAGAGCCAAGTACTACCCCCTGGTTCTTGCCATACGGGGATATTGCTTGCTAAATTAAGATCTTGGATGGTCAAGGTCATTCATTTAGTCTTTTTTGGGGGTCGAATGGATAATTAACTTGGCAGCTAGCGTACGTAAAAATAAACTCTGAAAGCCATATTGTTCAAGGATGAAGATCCCTCTGTCGCAAATCTTGCAGAAAAAATCAGTTGTTAATAGAAATTGTCCTAACCTGACCAATTCTACCACAACTCAAGTGATCCATACATGGTCAATAATAAGGCTTGTAACTTGTAATTAAGGTAAGAGTACAAAAACTCTGGCACTGATAATTTAGAGTGCGCGCCAAGTATAAGAAACCTAATCAAGCGTTTGTTTAAAACGCTCGTTCCTTGACAATATCCAAGCTTATTTCACTGGGATCTGTGGCCTGTAACTCAAATTGAACCCCATCAAGCTCTCTTCTGAATCTGTCCTTTGAACTAGCATACAACATTTTGCTCCTTATCTTCGATGCATCAGGAGACCTGGAGCCAAATATGTATGATATTTTAAATGAAGATATGGATAAATTCATATAGAATTGTATTAAAATAATGATTGCATTGCAATATTTGTTTGATTTTAATTACCATGCAACGAAGAAGATTTTGCTCTTCTGAACATTCTCATCAGTGGTGAAATCGAAATCGTAGACAGCATATCGGCACTCATCTATTGGCAAACTGGCAGTAAAATCATCATAGCTCTGTTGAGGTTCTCCCAATGTCTCAACCACCACTTGTTGAGTCTTTTCTTCAATCTTGAACACGATAAATCGGTGGCTCCTCTTCGCTTTTAGTTCCAGGAACCTCAGCTTGCACCCATCATTAACAGCCATTCCAGATGCTGAATTTGCCTATACCATAGACCAAAAGGAAAAAAGAAATATAACTTTAGTTCGATATAATTAAATAGTTAATTGTCACAGACAAATTGCTTAAGCACAGAGGAACTGTTTGTAATCATTTCAACATTTTATTTTATTATTTTATGAAAAATCAACATTTTATATTGTTTTTAACATAACACAGAAGGTACAAGTTTTGGATTTTACTAAATCTAATGCATCTTTTCAAATATATATATAGCTTTGGAAGATTCATGAATATAATATTAGACACGGGGAGGTTAATTTTACAACTTTTCCTGAAATTGAGAAAAAATTAAGTTGAGGTGAAATAATAATCTTGTATTCAGAATGGCTAAAGTGGATGGTGGATGTCACCTTAAAGGAACTCAAACTCATGCGGAAGCTCAAATTGTGAAGCTTTAAATGCTAAAAAAGATTAATGAGACACAATTAGATCTCTCTCTATCAACAACATGCTCCACCATCTTGAACCAGACAAGTTTGCGAGACCAAAATTTTTCACTGTTGATCGTGACATTATCAGAATGAACTAATCATATGAAATTCTTAAATTTAGCAGTAGCAGCCATCATGCATCGTAGCTTTCAATAGCAATATTTGATACATTGTTGTGCAATGCAGAGGTAGAGAGGAAGGAAGCACATACCATTTTGCCACCAAAGAATGTCGGGCCTTGTGAATTGTGAAAAGGTAGAGGAAGCAAAGATGATCAATGAGAGTTGTAAGAATAAGAAATAGAATGGAGATCCTTGTTTTTTGGAGTCTTGAGAGGTGAAATTTCTAGGGTGGAATGAGATTGTGAAATATAAGACAGTTTGGAGGAGAAAATGAAGGGTGTTCTTTTTGGAATTTTCTGGCTCCTTGCTGATTATGTCTTACCTTCTAGACTTCTAAGCTGAAACGATCTATTTTTAGGGTTTCTTTTCAATTCTCAAAACCAATTTTTATTTTTTTTATAACGATTTTATTAAAAAATATTCGAAGGAATTAATCTCAATGAGTTAATTTTTTTTTTATTTAAAGCAACAGTAAATTTTTCATCAACAACGTGATTTTTTTAATAATAACTTAAAGAAATTAAAATACAAATTCATAGGAATTCAAAAAATCTAAATTTAGAAGGAAAAAATGTATTTCCTTAGCAAAATCTCCTTTTTCGTTATTTATATATTTTTATTTTTGATGTTTATCAGGAGTATGATTTTTCAAAACAAAAATTATCATGACTTGTGAACCAATTTTCAATAAAAAAATAAAAAAAATAATATCTCAATCATTTTTATACAACTGCATGAAAAAAATAAGTAATTCATGAAAATAATATAAAAACATTGATATTAAAAAAATATTTTATTGTCAATGAATATTCATGTGTAATTTCTTTTTAATGCTAGGCATGTTAGTTCCATATGCAATTATTAAAAAATTACAAATATAACCATAAAAATCCTCTAATCGTATTTGAGAAATATGATATAATTTAAATATTTTTTAAAAATAATTACAATTATTTATTTAAAGAGAATTTTATTTAAAAATTTGAAGAAAGTTAAAAGAAGAAGAAGAAAGCGACCAAGTGAGGCTAGGCGCTCATGTGAGCCCCAACTGATATACAATTTCAGCCATCTATAATGATTGAAAAATTAGATTACAAGTTATTTGGATTAAAAACTCTAATTCCAGTTTCACATTAAAACTCCTAAAAACAATTATATGAACTTCAATAATTTCATTTATAACTTTAAAACACTAAATAATCAATCTAAAATTCTAAAAATTAACAAGCCAAATCAAATATATTCAAAACCCTATCCTTTTCTTTTACATGTTAAGATCCAAACCACTTCCAATAAATACCCACTTCAAAAAAACCTATTTACACTTTCAAGATAAAAATTTACTTGTTGGTGTTTTTTATTGTTGGAATGTACTCTTTTTTCCTTTTTTTGCCGTGACTTCTTGTCTACGATCTCTTGAGAACTGAAACATAATAAAAACAATTTTTTTGAAGTGAAATATAAATATCTAAAACTATAAGGACCAAATTAATATAAAAATGAAAAATTAAAGGACTAAATAATGTAATTTTATGTTTGCATTTTTTAATGCAATCGATATATGATATAATTGTGAGATCACTGCAAAATCAATTAATTTTGTAATATTCTTTTGGATAATGCAACATTGAAAGTCTAAAGATATAGGAACATTGAGCATTATAGGAGAGAATGTTGGTTTAAAGTTGCTTATTTTTCTAACATTCTTCCATCAAACCTGATTAGGATGCATAAAAGGATTAGATGCCTGGACCAGTTGATTACTTGCCAAGTTTGGTAATGATACCATCAAATTGGATTCTTACACTGGATTATTCCAATAATCTATTTGTTTTGTAGTTTATTTCAAACAATTGAGGGAACCTGGACACTAATTGAGTAAAAGTGCAACATATAAGATGATTAGAGAATGTTTAATTAATTTAGGGTCATTAAAGACTTATATGGTCATTAATTTCAAAACTAGTAGGATTAATTAAGATATATGCAAACTAACCCAGATATCTATATTATTCAAAACCAAAAAAAAAATGTTCAATCATCAAGATAAAAAAAAAAAAAGTCAATCATGAAAGAGAACTATGCCCTATCTTGTGATATTCTCTAGTTGAAGAACCAGTTTGGCAATGCGATTGGTAGCGTGTCTAGAGTTTTAAAACTCAGTTCAGTGATCGACCCGCCCCAAGATTCAGGTCACTAGTTTTGATTAGGTCACCCAAGTCAACCCCCATTTTTTTTAATAAATCAAAACGGTGTTGTTTTGATTAAAAAAATAAATAGTCAACAGGTTGCAATCAGATTTTTGACCGGGTTAATCTGCTGGGTCTGCTGGGTTTTTAACTTCCCTTATTTTTTCTAAAACTAGACCCGGTTCTAGCTCTGGATCAGTCGGATCCCGGATCGACATGTTAGGCTAAATTTTAAAATTGGTACCAACACCAAACACTTCTAGCTGCCTGTTTGAGATTGTGGTAGCGGTTGTGGTTCAAAGTGTTTTTCGCTTAGATATACATTAAGATGATGTCTTTTTATTTTTAAAAAATTATTTTTGATATTGACGCATCAAAATAATTTAAAAACACTAAAAAATATTAATTTTAAATAAAATAAAAAAAATTATATTTTTTTAAAATATGAATTAAACCGTATTTTCAACGGGATAGGCCAGCCGAGTGCTAATAGGAAGTGTCAAGAGAAAATATCATCGTCCCAATTCATGTTGGAGGAGACTTCACCCCATGACGTTGGTGAAATGTAACGGGAAAGCATGACAAACCAATTGATAAGAAATTTAGGATCCATTTCGAGGAAACTTGGCCAATAATAAATGGAGAAAAAAAAACCTAAAAAGCAAAAGATGACCCAAGAACTTTCAAGCAGGAGCATAAAGATAGCTTAGCTTGCCTTCCAGTCGAAGGCTACCACTTGGAATATTGTCAGAAGAGAAGAAAGAAGTAGCCTCACAGCAAAATGAAAAAGAGCATATTAATAATCAGTTGTAGTGGGCCATCACTGCCCCGTTAATTATGCCCAACATAGGATCCATGACAAGGCCCAATACCACACTCCTTCCTTGACCTCTGACCTCTGACCTCTGACCTCTGACCTCTGATCATGTGGCTGTGATGGATAGAGAAGTCCGTTCTCTTTCATAGCTGTCATGTTCCTAACAGCTTTTCTTTGCTTAGGTTACACTTTGCAATCCTGCTTCTGCTACTCGCAGTTGTACTTGTGGTCCACTGCCTTTTGTCAGTCCCCTGGATCATCGCTGCTCAAGCAACCCCCAAGTTTCCCCACCCACCCAGGTCCACACAGAACCAACCAATCTTAGCCGCTCGATGCAATCAATAATGAAGTTATTCATTGATCTTTGATTAATACTACTTATTATTATTAGTATCTCCCACACTTCCACTATCTAGCAATCCCAAAACTAAAAAAATATTAGTATCATATTATAATATTGATTATATAAATTTAATTATTATATATTTTGTTTAAATATTTTTCCTTTAACTTCTCCCATTAAAATTTGATTTTTATAAAATTTTAGTTTTTATTTTTTTAATTGTTATTTATTTTATTTGAAGTAATTTAAAAAATTAAATTTATTTATTTTTAATTTCACCATCTTTTAACTTTTTTATTTACTATATTTAGTCTTTTTATTTAATTAAAATAGTTTATGAAATTAAATTATTTTTTTAATTTTACACTCCTTCAATTATTTTATCTGTCAAATTTAGTTATTATTATTTTAATTACTATTTATTTTATTTAAAATAATTTATGAAATTATATTTTTTTATTTCATTACCTTTCAATTTTTTCATTTATCAATTTTAGTTTTTATTTTTTAATAAACTTAAAAAAAATATATCAATAATTTATTTTTTAAATCATTTTCTATTATACAGCCTAACACTAAAAAATATTTTTTAATTTATTTTTCACAACACAAACATTATAAAATAAATCACCCTTTATAAATTTATTTTATATAAAAACCCAATCCAATCGACAACCATTTATTTACAACCCAGATTCCACTTTCCGCCAAATTATTCAACTCCTCCATTAACAAATCACCTCCTTCCGCGTCTCCAACTGCACAAACCCAATAAAAACTACCTCACCAGAGAAACCAAACCCAATTTCAAAAATTTCAAGTTCCCACTAAAACCAAACGTCAATCCCTTCTCCACCGTCAACTAACAGAACCGTCAAATTCCTTCTTTTTTATACACAAACAAGGAAGAATCAAACCACAGAGCACACACACTGCATCCTCTCCAGTCTCCTCTACTGAAAAAAAATAATCATATATATATATATATATAAGAACCCCTAAACTTTCCCTCCCAAAAAATTTTCCGAGAAAATGAGAGAAATCCTTCACATCCAAGGAGGCCAATGCGGCAACCAAATAGGAGCAAAGTTTTGGGAAGTAGTATGTGCAGAACACGGGATTGACTCAACCGGTCGGTATCATGGTGACTCGGCTCTCCAACTCGAGCGAGTTAATGTTTACTATAATGAAGCCAGCTGTGGAAGGTTTGTCCCTCGTGCTGTTTTAATGGATCTTGAACCGGGTACTATGGATAGTGTTAGATCCGGTCCTTATGGACAGATTTTTAGACCGGATAATTTTGTGTTTGGCCAATCTGGTGCTGGTAACAACTGGGCTAAAGGGCATTATACGGAGGGCGCGGAGTTGATTGATTCTGTTCTTGATGTTGTTAGGAAGGAGGCTGAGAACTGTGACTGCTTGCAAGGTAAGGAGTTTTGGTCTTAATTTTTTGTTTTTCGAAAAAAGTGGAATGGAAAGCGATCCGGTTTTCCTGTTTGTTTCTCAGGAAAGTGGACCTGGAGTTCTGTTTTTTCCTTTTCTGTTTGGTTCTTCGGAAAATGAGGAAAAGTTGAGTTATGTATTGAGGGAAATGGAGGAGAATGGAACAAAGAGTTTCTGACTAGAGTTTTTTTTTAGAGAGAAAATATAATAAATATTTTTTTTAATGTAATAAAGTAAAGAAGCGAGTTGCTTTCATAAATTTTGTCAGTCCATCTGCTACTCTAATCTCGTTGAAGGCTTTTTGTTTCTGATAATGATTCAGCAAATAAAAGAGACTCTTGTCTGTGTTTTGGCTTTGATAAGTAGTTAATAAATAAATACATTTGTTGGTAATGCAGGATTTCAGGTATGCCACTCACTGGGGGGTGGCACAGGGTCTGGAATGGGAACACTCTTGATCTCGAAAATAAGAGAGGAATACCCAGATCGAATGATGCTAACATTCTCTGTGTTCCCATCTCCAAAGGTATCAGACACTGTGGTTGAGCCTTACAATGCAACTCTCTCTGTTCACCAGCTTGTTGAGAATGCTGATGAGTGTATGGTTCTTGATAATGAGGCTCTTTATGATATCTGCTTCCGTACTCTCAAGCTCACAACTCCCAGCTGTAAGCCCCCCCTCCCCTTTCTGTTACCTCTTTTTTCCTGGTCTCAATTTCCTTTGATTTGCTTCTCTTTGTGTGTGTTTGTCGTGCACTTCGTTTGCAATTTTAGTAGGAGCTGTACTTTAATTTATCATAGATGTGCTGCTTGAATTAAAGGTTTCAGTTTCTTCCCTTTCATATACCTGGACAATGAAGTAGGCAAAAAAGGTATTCATAATCATGATTTATGTGAGATGGTAATATATTAATTTGATCTGGGTTTTATTTAAATGGGGAGCTCGCTGTCTCGTAATTGAAACAATATTCTAGTTTACCTAGAAGAATAACCGTGTGCTCATGGTCGGTGCACAAATATATCCTCAATTTTTCAGTGACCATCTTTGGACGGTTTTAGCCACATGGTTTCATATTCTTTTCTGTCTCGATGCACAAATACAGTTGTGAGTGCACATGGGCCTCGCTTGCTAAAGCCTGTTTTAGCTCATAAAGATATAAAACGTCAGGTTTCATAGGTTTTTGCCATTTTTAGTAATGCTTTGGTAATAGCTTCAGCTAAACTAACACTTGTTTTGATGTGCTCATTGTTATAACATGGTTGTCTATGGCTTGCTACAAGTGATAGCCTTCTTTTGTTACTGTTTCTCTCATTCATAAGCCTGCATTTTGAGAAAAAAAGAACTTTCAACCGCAGAATAAAAAAATTGGGTCTTCGGAAACTTTCCTTACCCTGTTATGTTATATAATTTTTCACTGTGATGAGATGATCAATGTGATAGATGCCTTTATCGTTGATGGTAACTAACTGGAAAAATTTGTTTATCAGTTGGGGATCTGAACCACCTGATTTCAGCCACCATGAGTGGTGTTACATGCTGCCTTCGTTTCCCTGGTCAGCTCAATTCAGACCTTCGCAAACTTGCTGTGAACCTCATCCCATTCCCCCGTCTTCACTTTTTCATGGTTGGCTTTGCACCTCTTACATCCCGTGGCTCACAGCAATACCGTGCCCTAACTGTACCTGAACTCACCCAACAAATGTGGGATGCCAAGAATATGATGTGTGCTGCTGATCCTCGCCATGGCAGATATCTCACAGCCTCTGCGATGTTTCGTGGCAAAATGAGCACGAAGGAAGTTGATGAGCAGATGATCAACGTTCAAAACAAGAACTCATCCTACTTTGTTGAATGGATCCCCAACAACGTCAAGTCCACTGTCTGTGACATTCCTCCTACAGGCTTGACAATGGCTTCCACTTTCATTGGCAACTCAACATCAATCCAAGAGATGTTCAGAAGAGTTAGCGAGCAGTTCACTGCCATGTTCCGCAGGAAGGCTTTCTTGCATTGGTACACTGGAGAGGGAATGGATGAGATGGAATTTACAGAGGCTGAGAGCAACATGAATGATTTGGTCTCAGAGTACCAGCAATACCAGGACGCAACTGCTGATGAGGAAGGCGAGTATGAAGATGAGGAAGCATACCAGGACGAGGATTAAAGATGAGAGATATCTGTCTTTCCTTCATTTGCTTATGGGATATACGGGTGTCTGGTTTACTTCTGCTGTATGTTTTTTTTTCTGTCATGTGCTTCGGAGTTATTTTCAAGCAATGTTGCGTTGCTTGTTTCTGGGTGTGCGCATCTTTTAAATTGGTTTTGTTTTCTCCGCTGCTTACAAAACGCATTGGGCTTGAATGGTCTTTCTTTTTCATATTTTTTCCAGAAGCGCATGTTCTGGGAAGCTCGGTATTGCAGATATACTCCAATTTTTCAGGAAAAAATAAAAACAAAAAACAGAGAGTTTCTTGTTCATGTTCAAAAATTTTTAATTAGAAAATTGGGAAAGCGTGTTTTCTAATTCTCTGGTTTTGTTCTTTAGCTCGGAGAACATTTTTTTCATGCTCTCCAACTCTTTTCGTTGAATGAAGGGTTGTGTTTCTCTTTTCACTACCATTCCTTGCATAACTCTTTTTGTTTTTTCAATAAATGTTTTGTTGCTTGAACTTTCAGATTCAAACTGTATTTATTTTAAATTCATATGATTATCTCTAATTTTGTAACTTAGAAAAACATGGTGAGACGGTAAGGAATGAACAATTTTTTATTGGACAATAAAACTGAAAATGAAGTAGAAAATTAGAATTGGAAAGGGAAAAGGAAAAGGAAAAATATTTTCGATTAAGTCAGGAATGCCTGTTTTGAAGTGATTAACGAGAATGTTAGTTCCTAGTTAGGCATCTGGCCCTAAAATTACTGGATTATGTTTTGGGCATATATTTTTAATGATGGTGCTGGATTCTGGCCCAAAAGGCCACAGGTATGACAAAGTTTCAGCCAAATATCCAATTATATCCCCTTTATGTCAAAGACAAATCTTTAAATATACCTTCAACAATATGAAGATTATATATATATATAAACACTGTTTAACATCTCATATTTTATCGTGAATTACAATGGTGTAATTTTTTAAAAAAATTCAATTTGATACTTAATTTTTTTTTTTAACAATTAAGCTCTTTCTAGATCAAATTAGAGCTTAATTGCATGTATTTTTTTTGTAAGGAAAGGTTGATAGAAAGAAAAGATCCGAAGTGAAAAAAGTAGATACTATAGGTGGCATATTGAAAATTTATGTCAAAATTCATTTGAGTCCCTTATTTTTTTATCTATTAAGTGACAGGTCCCTTAAATTTTATAAAATTTTATTTTGATACAAAAATTTATTTTACTTATTTTCAGTTTTTTTTAGGTTGGAGAAGAGAGAGGAGGGTGTTAGATTATACCTTAGAGAGAGAAAGTGTTTGTTAGTGAGGATTTAAGCCACCAAAACAATTGTTTTTTGTGTCAAGTGGTTACATATGATGAGGAGAATTAAGAGTATGTGTTTTTTTTTAACTTGAAAACACCTAAAAAATCAGATATAAACTTGAGAAGTTTTTTTTGTGGTGGATTTCATGTTTTAGGATGGTTTTTTACGTTTTTGTGGTTATGAATTAGTTTAACAAGGTCTATAGGGTATTCCTAGGTGTTTTGGACAACATAATGAGTTGAAAATGAGTTTTGAGTAAGAAAACAAAGGGTCCTATTTTTCTGGCCATCATAGTGACTAGATTTTAGGGATGAATAAACGACGCGTTTAAAGCTCAAGTTTTTTTAGTTTTATTTTTTAATATTTATTTAATTAAAAATTTGGCTTCATTAATTGTTTTTATTGCTTTTGATAGGATTTTCACTGATTTTGAAAATAACTCAGGTTATATCAGGTCTCTTTATTTATTGTTCTTTTTTAAAGTTGTTTTCTTTTATTTTTTAATTAAATTAAATTAATTGATTAAATATAAACATAAAATGCTTATTCTTAATATTTTTAAAAAGTAAAATAAAAAAATATTTTATTGGATAAATATTGTTTTATTAATTATCACGGATAAAAATAATCTCTAAATCACATTTTGTGCAAAACATAGTCAACAATGAGGGTCTTGAGTTGAACAATCAATTACCCTTTTTTATTTTTATTTTTTACAAATACTAAATTAGCTAACTCCAATATTACCAAAAATATGAATTATGATCTAAAAGCAACTATATTTCCTTTTATCTTCTCCATCTAATTATAAACCTAGATCATGCATATTAGATTTAAAGGGTGTTTGAGAGTATGATAATATTGTTTTTCAAAATATTTTTCATTTAAAAATACATCAAAATAATATATGTTTTTTATAAATTATTCTTTATATCAGCATATCAAAACAATCTAATAACATAAAAAAAAATAATTTTAAGCAAAACTTGTTTTTCAAATATTCATAAAATACTATTGGAATGCAATTCCAAACAGTGCAGGCATTGTGACAATTTCTCTGATCAAGATTCAACCTTGAGAATAAGTTTTAATGCAACTTAATTTGAATTAAGCTGGGTAATGAAATATAGGCATTGCTTGTAGTGGTAAGAAACACTTAACATGGAATATTAAGTGACAAATAGTTAGATAATTTATGGGTCTAATTTGTCTTACTTTACAAAAGGACTTTGCATCGATGAAAAATCTGATGAAATATGGCACCGGAAAAACAAAAAAAAAAAGGGAGGGGCGCAGAAAGAAATCCCCCATTACATGAGCTAAAGTTCTCATGGATTGAATTGGTAAAAAATTAAAAACAAAACAAAAACAAAAATCGTCTTAACTGAAATCGATTTATATAAAAATCTCCTGATCTATATACATCTTGTGATTATTTTGAAGAGTATTCACAGTTTATGATGCATCAAACCGTACACAGTAACAAGTCCGATGATAAAAGAGTGGTCAACATGAGGCTCCACCACCAAGGTCAGTACATCATCTCCTAATAATACTCCCGAGGATGATTGCTTTCTCTTGGCCTGCCCAAGCACATAAACTAAATGTTAATATTTCTCATGACATAAGGTATAAAGAGACCGAACTATATAATATATAGCCGGGTCCCAAATCATCAGTTGTATTCTGGAAGAATCAGAAGGATACCTCTGCAACAATTTCACCATTGCTGTTTGTAATCTTGAATGCTAATTTTCCAGCCAAGGATTCTAACTTGTAGTGGCATCTCTGACCAGGAGCTTCGCTGGATCGAACAGTAATTCGACAAGATAAATTGCCATGGAATATTTCTGTACTTTTAGCTTGGAAATAAGGCTCTTGATTTCTTAACTTTAAGCCATCACTTTTATAACCCCTCCACTGTCTGAAGAAGAATAGTTTCTGCATAAATTAAAGATAAAAACATTAAATCTTGTGACAAAAGGGCAGTCTTTCAAATGATCAGACTGATCACAATTCGAAATCATGAACATACCCTTCTAAGTATAGTGAAGAGAACATTGCCCTTGAGATCCATGAGATAAACTGTATTGCTTCCCTTCTTGTCATAATTATCTACTCGATAAACAACCTCACCATTTTCATTATAAACAGTGCACCCATTTGTTTGCATCACAAGTGATTTCATCCATATAGTGAACGTTTCTGGCTTTGAAGAGATATAAGAATTAGAAGAGGTAGAGCAAGAAGAAGAATCAACTTGTGGTAAAGCATGAACCTTGGCCATTTGAATCAAGCTTGGTTAGCTGGTGGATGAAGAGTTAGCTTGGATTTTTGAAGATGCTTGATGTGAGAATGAGACTTGATAACATTTATGCGTGTTGTAATGTGTGTATATATAGTGAAGCCATTAAAAGAGAAGATAAGGACACGCTTATGGTTATATGTAATTTATTTCAATCTCACACGTTTATATATGGTATGCATAGGTCTTTACTCTTCGATGTGTTTGCGTATTATATCACGAAGGTTCTCATCTATGACGACAGTTCATTCCTTGTCTTCTTCACTTGGCAGAACTGGTTTGTGGTAAACTTCCATGGATTTGAAATGGGGTTGTTTTCTTTTCACTATCAGGATGATTCTGAATGACATGAGAAACAGCAACTTGCTGCTTCAACCTAAGCCAAAGCCATCCTTTATTTTTTTCTTAAAACATGACTGTTTCATGGTTTAATTAATCAAATCCAATTGCTAATCTCTGTGTACCGGTACAAATATAGATGGATAGAGTAGGTAGCTCTTTCCTAGACTAGTTTCAACAAGTCCATTTATTGTCTATTTGTACAAAGGAAGAAGACAGCTATACTTTGTTGATTAATTAACTCGATGGTATTTTAATTGGTGGTCGAATAATATCAGATCACGGCTCATTCGAGTCAATCTTGAAAATAATATAAACCTCTCTTCCCAAGAGACTTCAAGATCAGGGAGAAACAAATTTGGATTCCAAACTCAGACTACTAGAGAGCATCCTTTCGAGGACTACCAACTTTATAACATGCCATCTTCTCTCTAGAAGTTGGCGAGTTCTCAAAAAGGGTTTTGTCAAATGAATTAGATCTCATAGCCATTCAAGTGTTTAATTTTGGAGGTGATTCCTATCACCAAGCTTTCGAGTTTTCTTGATTCTATTTTCTCATTCAAAGATACCTTGATTACCCTATATATAAGAGATTCGGCCACATGGTTTAATGTTCATGTAGTTCATCCAACAAGCAAAAACACTTGGTTTTCTGGATCAGGAAATAGAAAAGAAAGCGCCGGAGCTGCTGTCTTTTTCATGGAATCTGACGCACAACATTTAAAATTGTTCTGATGACAAAGCGCAAGTGTTCATTAAAAACCGAATGGTGTTTAAAGAAAGTATGAAATGTAAAGAAACACACATGCTTTGCTTGTCCTTGGTTTGATTTGGTCGTTGAAAATATTTTTGCAGACCGGAGACCAGAAATATATTCAAGTGCTTCATGTTACATGTGTATGTATTCGCAACAATATAAAAGAATAGAAATCAACAAAATGATAACAATACCATACCTTAAATCGAAGGGCAGAACACAGTATATATTTTTTGAGAACGCATGTTCCATGATACCAAAAATATTTATAGAGAGGGAAACCTAAATTATAACAAGACCGAGGATCAGGGATGTTATATATTGACTAGTTTTTCACATACATTTAATCCGTACTGATAACGTTTAGGACATGGGCAAATGCTACATTGTAGCACATGCATAGAGAGGGTGCCTGCGGGGGAGAATACGGTGCATTTATAGCTTGTAGAATTACTGTTTGCAGCTTAATTAATTTCTTCTGTCATGGATGGTGCATACTCTATTTATCTCTTGTAATAACTATTGCTATTCTCATCTCACTTCTTGCATTTAAAGAGCTACAACAACAAAATGAAGAGAAGCCATTATTAATTTGTTTAAAATGTTTTTTTTTCTTTTTTCCCCTCGATATATATTTATCAGGGGAGTTGAAAGAGAAACCTTCACCAATTGGTTCAAGGTTTCTTTTTTCTTTTACGTACCCTCATTGTTTTGTTTAGGGGAATTGATGTCATGGAAAGATATCTTCAAATACTTCTTTCTTGTTCTAGAGAATAAAAGTATATTAATCTATATGATATATAGTTCAAATAATTAATCAGAACCCATTGATGCATAGATCAGTCGAATATAGTTTCTTTTAATTTTGATTATTCACACAACTAGCACTTATGTTATACCTTTAATTAATTAATTTGAACGTGTTATTGTCCCATAGTTTTGTGCCATAAGTATTTTGATTAATCCATGGTTTTGTGCCATGCATGTGCATTTTGATTATTCCAATCCATGGTTTTGATTATTCATACAGCTAGCAAATTAATCTCTTTATCATCGTCAAAATGTATTTTGTTGTGAAATTAGCGTCTACTACTTTTAATCATGGCTAATGATTTTTTCTTACGAAATATTGTATTGGTAGCTAATTTTCTATTTTGCTGTTCCGTATGACAATCTTGATTATTGGGCAGAACCTTTTGGAAAAATAGCTCTTATAACAAAAAAACAATTTTGTATGTTACTACTATAGTCTATATAAAACAACAGAATTTTGACTTTTAGAAGCGGAATCTCACATTTCTCTGTTTTATATATATATATATTACACGAATCAAAATAATTTTTTTAAATAAAAATTATTATCGTTTAAAAATGTAGCTCAAATAACAACAAACTTTGTTAGTATTTGGCAACACCCACACTATTTAGGCCTAGCTCAAACAAGTCACTCCTAAATTTTTTTGAACATATTTTGGTGTTCTTTTTAGAAGTTAAAATGCAACACCATATACTGTCTACACATATACACATAATATTAATGTCAGACACTACAACTTAAGATGGATAATCATAACATTCACCAGTCTTTTCATCAATAACAATATCAAACACTATAACATATGATGAATATTAATATTTTCACTAATCAATCGTAACATTACTTTTCACATTCAAGATAAACCGACATGACCAAAACCTATAAATATCTTGAATCACCTATAATAGGCTTCTCATGTCATAAATATCTACTCACCATTTGTTTTACATTGCAAGACTTTATCTTATATTGCAAAACTCATTTTTCTTTTACATTCTTTTTCTCCTGTCAACTTAAATAATTTCATGCAACAGTGGATATGATGCTCTTGACATTGTCTAAATGCATGTATTCAAAGAGAGATGCGTACGCATGCAGCTTTCTTGGAATGAAACATCAATTATCAAGGTTGGCCAGCGTATGGAGTAATCCCTTATTTTTTGGTAAAAATTTCTCCATAATAATGTTGATGATGTCCTCGCGGAGATCATCAAATGAAGTGCCTTCATCTTGTTTTTCAACTTTGGTTAGCATCTAGCAAGTGTCCCGTTAGTCTCAATTTGTTTTATGAAAACGTGGTTGCCACTATGCAAGCTTCTTTTGTAGAGTTTGGCCATATGTAGCTAGCTGGGTAGCACAGCTACGCCTGTAAATATCAAACCTTGTCGCAAAATTAGGAAGTCGAAGGCTGTGCAGAGAAGTAGCTAGAGCGACTGTTTGATCATATTGCTAAGCTGTATTGTGTTGAAAGATAAAAAAAAAAAATTAAAAAATTAAGGAATGTCATTAAAACTGGTGTTTTGATATTTAATTGTTGTTTTTTTACTTGAAAAAAAATTAAAATGAATTAATTTAGAAGTATATTTAACAAATATATGACTTAAAATAACATTTTCTTTTAAAAGAGAGATAATGTAAAGTAGAATCAAATCTTAACTATTGATTAAAACAAAAATTTAATTCAATTGTATAAATTGTTTATTCAAGTCAACGTTATTTGTAACCGAATATATTTGACATTTTTTAAAAATAAAAAAAAAACTTAAATCAATTCACAGAATTATTTAGTTGCTTTCACGAAAGAACTTACCTCACACATTGAATCTGCCTCGAAGATCTTAACTATTGATGAATATTTGCGTGTGTGCACCTCTATAATTAGCCCTCTTTTGGAAAGATATTTTTGTTGGCAAAAGACAAACAATTGAACAGAGAGAACAGATTAATTAAGCTCAAATAATAGCAACATTTTCTACAAAAATTAAAAAAAATAAAAATAAAAAAATAACAACGACGAGGACATTTCGGGACTATACACTTTCATATCTATCCTAGTAGACTTCTCTCCTCTCGCTGCCTCTACAATGGCCAAGATATTCAGTGGCTTCTGGTCTTTGAAGGCTATGAATATCACTGCTGTCTCACTGTGCATCAAAAGCAAAAGACAGTAATATCCTACAGTTTATAATTGATCAACCCATAGACAGTCACAATTGCCATTATCAGGGAATGATCTATGTGAGGCTCCACAACCAAAGTTAGCACATCATCCCCCAGTGAGATTCCTGAAGATAATTGTTTTTGCTTCACCTGCATTAAACCAGCAATCTGAAGAATTTAAACCTTATATAAACCTGCGCTTGCAATAAGGAAAACATAAAATCAATATGAAGAAACGGTATACTAATTACCTCTGCAATAACCTCTCTATCAATGTTCACGATTCTAAATGCCTGTTTGCTGCCCAATTTCACCACCCAATACTTGTCAAACCCTACAGTAACTTGACAGGCAAAGCTTCCCATACAGATAAGTCTGCGATATGTTTTCACTTGAAACCATGGCTTCTCCTCGTTGGCATCAGGATTCCATCTATAACCATACCAGCACCCTACAATCTGTAACCTCTGCATGGATACCGATCCAAAAAGAAAAAAGAAAATCCCCATCCATTAAAATGATCAGAAAATTGCATCAAACCGATAATTATAACAAGTTCACTCGAGATCGTAATACCTTTCTTTGTATTGTAACAAGAACTCTGCCTCGAAGATCCATGAGATAGACCTTACTGCTGCACTTCTTATCATAGTTGTCGATGCGATAAACAATGTCTCCATTGGAATCAAAGACGGTGCAGCCATTAGTTTGGCACACAAGTGATTTCATCCATATAGTGAATGTTTCTTTTTCTAAAGACACGAAAGGGTCTAACACAGGTCTCTGACTGTGAGGAAACACTTTAGCCATTAAAGTAAGGAAAGAAACTTGGTCTTGAAAATGGAGAGTAATGTATTAGGGGTAATTTATGTTCCAATGAAGTTGGCGTGGCTCGGTTAAACTTACTATTATTTAATTGGGTTATGCCAAAAATGCAACATCAGCTCCCTACGGACACCCTTTCCTTTCCTAGAATTTCAAGTTTTTCCTTGGCCGTCGGCCATTGTTTAAAGTCAAATATCATTCCGCTTTTACAATTTTAGAAATTAACAAGAGTTTGATGATGTCGAATTCACTTTTTTGAATGTAATACACGTGGATGACATGTCACCAACTTAACCATATATCACAATAAGACATAATTAAAACACGCTCTAAAGTATAACCTAACATCAAGTGCCGCCGGGTCTCCTTTACTATTCTGGCCACCGTCGCTGTTCAGAGCTTTTTTTTCTTCTTTGTTTTGTTCGCACTAATTTCATATCTAATATTTTTACTACGTGCTTTATATGGTGTTTAATTTTCAGTTATTTCAGGTTATTATTTCTCCTTTTATTTTTTTGTCCTTTCATGGGTCTTTGTACAGCGATAAAATTCTTATACATATTACCACTTAATTTATCTTCAGATATCTTCTCTGGAAAAAACAAATATCAAGTGAAAGATTGATGCAAAAGGTTTTATATTTTATAGGAAAGAAACAAAACACATAGCCCTTAATTTTTCAATTTTATTGATAAGAAAACATATTAAATCTAGATTAATAAACACAACTAAAACCTAAAAACACAAGCTTTATGTTTTCATTCACCAAATGAGATAAAATATTTCTCAAACAAGAACAGCTAAAAAAACTAATCCAATGACTATAAAAAAATGACATCACAAAAACACGAGAGAGAAAAGAAAAGAAAAAAAACAAAAGAGTAAGGTGTTGAAGACACAATAAAACTCTGATAATGATACTCTCAATACTATCAGAAAGATATCAACGAGACTAATTTATAGACATCATATAAAGCTGACTTTGGAGCTAATGGTGAGTCACACGTGTCATCTAAAGATAGTGACACGCTCACTTGTTGGTTTCTCATCATTAGCAACAGAGTTGACTTTTCATGGTGTTTATGGATTCGTCTTGTTGATATTTTTTTAATGGTATTGAGAATGTCATCATCAGAGTTTCGATTTTCTCCACCAATTTATTATATTTATTTTAAAGATGAATATGGTATTAAATATTGCATGGAATAGTAATAAAAATGATGATATTATTACTGGTGTCCTCATTAACAAGCTAGAGATTGAGGCTAAAAAAAAATATTAATTTATGTATATTGAACCTTTTTATTATAAATTTTATATCATTACAAAGATAAATTTGTTTAAAGATTATATGGATATAAGACATGTTGATGAAGCAAGTTTGAAGTCTGTAATTCATTACTCTAGAAATCGATGGAAAAAAAATAATTTTTTAATTGATGTTTCTTATATGAAATATAATATGAAATGACTAAAGCCCATAGCTAGAATTGTTATACATTCGAGGAGAATAAAGAAAAGGGATTGTGGAGCTTAAATAGGATATTCATGAAATTGAGACAAGAATAATTTTAACTCGATGATGAGTCATTTCCAATCTGGAAAGACTAATACAGGATCTTTTTGAAAAAATAAATATTTTCCTCAGTTATTTTTATTTCTTCTTCTTTAGTTTATGAATTTTATTTTTCCTATTTTATTTTATTAGGATTTTCTACTTTTTCTATTTAAAAGGTATAGTTTTCTTATTTATATTTTTCTATCCAATATTATTAGGCTTTTCAAGTTTTCATATTTTATATTTTCATTAGTATTACGGGTTGTAATATTCTTTTAACAAGTAGAGTTTTATACTTGAATAAAGAGATTATTCTCTTCTTTCTTTTTTGGGGAGATATATTATCTACTTTCTCAAACCCTTTTCATCCAACCCTTCCTTGTTTTTCTTGCAATTCTAATTATCCTTTGTTTTGACTACGTTGAAGATCAAGGTAAGAGTGTCAAATTGAAGATCGAGGTAGTAGAGCAATTGGTAGATTATTACAAAAGATTATGTCAATTGTTTATTTAAAATAGTTTTTATAATTTAAATCTGAATTATAAATTTATAAATCTTTAGCTTTTGTTAGCAAATATACATGGTATAATGTTTCTTTCTCTGTAATCCTCTTGGTTGAATTCTAAAATAAAATTCTTCCTTGTCCCTAGTTAAATGAGATTTAGCTTAGAGTTCAAGTTCTACCGATCTAAGCTATACAAGACTGTCGCACCCTCGCGGCGGAGCGCGGCGTCGCGGCGAACCCTCGATTGATTTCGGGGTCTTTTTATTTTCTTTGTGAATAAGGGAGTCGCCACCTAGTATTATGGTCACTAGGAAACCTAACTGGTCTTTCAGAGATTCTAAGGCAAGGGACTGGTTGCGTAAAGGGAAGGTATTAGCACCCCTAGTACGCCCTACCTAAGGTAAGCTGCTTGGTGTTTGGTTTGCCTTATAAATGCTATGGTGTTGGTGTTTTCTAATACCATCAGTTTTCCTAGGTTTGACTCAAATTAAATTTATTAAGATAGAAATCCAAGAAGATTCCATGCGCTTTAAAAGCTCATTTTTCCCTTAGTATTTCAAGAGTTTACGACTCGTAAATTGCAAGGAGGATAGACAAAAATCTAAGGAAATTCAAGGCACTTTAAAAGCCTATTTTTGCCTTAATGTTTCATACTCTCATGGCTCGTAAACCATGGAGTAATAAAAAAATGAAATGTCATTGATTATAATCAAGGCTTCTTTCAAGGATGTGTAATGACTTATTATTCCTAGAAAAATATTTTGGATATTAACCACTTTGGGTTTCTTTATCCAAACATTAACGGTGAATAATAACAAGTTATTCCCAATAATATTTTGGATATTCATCCCTTTGGGGTTTCTTTATCCAAACATTAACGGTGAATAATAACAAGTTATTCCCAATAATATTTTGGATATTCATCCCTTTGGGGTTTCTTTATCCAAACATTAACGGTGAATAAAAGATTAATTCCCCTCAAAATAAGATTTTTATATTTTTTGGAATATTGGCCAATACCCTTTGGAGTTTTACAAACATGTTGTAAAAATCCAGAAATGCAAGAAAATAATTTTTTGTTGTGTTTAAGAAATCCATGCGAAAACACATTTTCGAAACTTCCAATATTTTTTTATATAAAAAGAATGTTCAAAACATGTTAGAGTATTGGCCGTATGCAACACACAAGAAAACAAATTTTGATATATATGTATATTTGCCGCAGTTGCGTCGAAAACCGGGTATTCTAAATACGAGATTGGTATGTATTTTTTTACAACATAAAAAAAAATTCAGACTTTAAAATAAATATTCCAGAAAATAAATCTCTCTCTTTCTTTTATATTTTTTTTAAAAAAAAAACAGCATGTCCGGCCGGGTCACTTGCCCAAGCAAGTGACCCGGCTGGACACAAAAACAAAAGGGCGCAGTCTTCTCAATGAAACAAGGCAAAAATGCATGCAAAGAGACCACGTTACTGTTCAAGTGAATTAAAATTCACTTGAACAGTGCAAACACAAAGCAAAAAGAATGCATGGTGCGGGAGGTGAAGAGAACAGACCTGGGAACGAAAGGACAACGGCGCTGTTTGAAGGCTTGCTGGCTAGTCGATCAGTGCTGCCGTCTGCTTCAGTTCTTTCCCCCTATTCTCTGTTGGCGTTCTTCTTCTGAGTTTCACCTCTGCAATCTTCGTGCCTCTTTCTCTCTACTGGTTTTCTGCACTTTCTTCTTCCCTGTTCTGCAGATTTTATATGCAAAAAATGAAAGCAAAGACCGAAAGGCAGTCCCTGCTGGTTTATGGTTTTTCGTTTTTTCTGCGCTTTCTCCCTCTTTTTTTTTTTCCTCCTCTGTCCCGTTTTCTGTGTTTTCTTTCTCTCCCTCTCTGGTAACTGAGATGGATGAAGACAACGATACTGCAGCTTCTGCGCACAGCTGGTGGTCACTGCTTCTGGGGACACTGAAAACGATGGCCACGCCGGTTCTCTGTTCCTTTTTCTTTCTTCTGCTGATGCTCTCTGTGGAGATGATGAGGGAGGCGGCGATGAAAACGTGCTATGCTGGTTGAGTTCACGCCCCTGCCTCTGTGTTTTTCTGCTTTTGACAGTGGCGTTCTGCTTTCCTTTCTTCTCTCGTTCCTCTCCTTTTTTTCTCTTTTTATGCTCTTTCTTTCTGCGTTTTTTCCACTTATTTTTCTGCCCTCTCTTTTCTATTTTTCTGCTCTCTCTCTGCCGCCCTTGGCTAGGTCATTAGAGGGGTTTATATATAGTCTAACATGTCTCTATTTAGGAAAGATTTAATGCATTAATTCTAGGACGTAAATCCCTACTGATTTGTAGTAAAAAAACGCAAAAGGAAGCTGCCATATTCTGATTTTGTGCTGGTCCTTTACGTCTGATTTCTTTCCAGTTTTAGAGGAGGGTGTGGCTCTTTTCCTTCCTTCCATAGGGCCAGCTTCTCCCTTTGAAATGAGGCAACAAAAACGTGGTCTTGAGTTCCAAAAATCAGGCGTGATGAGAAAGGAAAACATCAGAGAAAAAAGGAAAGAAATCAGCTGGAGGGTGCAGCTGCAAGGTCTTATTTTCCTTATTCGGTGTGGTAAAAATCCTGTCATTTATGATGATCCAGCCCCCCTCTCCAGCTTTCAATGTCCTTCTTCAATTCAATCCCTCAATTTAGCACATTTTGATTCAGTCCTTGGTCCAAAAAAAATCCTTCGAATCAGTCCCGCGAACTTGGGCAAAAAATCCTTCTCGCGGTCAGGAATCCCTGCTTTCAACACCAGATATTCAAATGAGAATATCTTGAGCTTCTGATATTGAAATCAAGTGATTCAAAAGCCCAAATTCATCTACGCGTCTAGGACTACAACTTTGATGAAGGAGTCGAAGTGAGATAAAATCGTTTTATAGAACAGAAACTGGCAGTAATCTAGTTGGTCAAAAAGGTTCTTGATCTGACAATGCTAAGCATCCAAATCTGACTAAGAATTTGCCCTAAGAACAATGATCCCTAGGACCTAATAAAGGTGTACGTCAATTTTTTAACATATCATGAATGACAGAATATACCTAGGATGGTCAGATATCGTACGAAACCGAATCAGAATCAGAGCCTAAGTTGGAACAAAAAATTGCGACAACAGCAGAACTATTTTTTTTATGCAAATTCTGAGGGATTTATTCAACCTTAAAGACCAGATAAAAAAGGAATGAATTTGGCATTATGAAGACTTCTGATCAATCTAAGAAAACCTGATGATTTTGGCAGCAAAGGGGAAGGATAAAGAGAGCAGAAAACAGCTCAAACAGGGTTTCGAAAAAAATATTTCTTTCATCTGCTTTTGTCAACCTTCCAGCAAACATGGGGTCCAAAAATGAGTAACAACAGCTGCCCCCTCTTTACAATGCTTACGAAGCAAAACTTGTCCAGTGCTTCGCGTAGTAAGTGTTGTAAAGATAAATTGTATGTTCATGCTAAAACTCAGTGCTTTTCCTAAACAATGGTCTCCCTATCAGGTGAGCTGCCTATCTTAAGATTTCTAGAAAAACTCCATGTCTTTTTTTTTAGAAATGGTCCAATTAGTGGGTGACCTGCTCATCCTAAAATCCTTAGAAAACTCCACGCTTTTCTAAGGAATGGTCTCAATATCGGGTGACCTGCCCACGTTAAACTTTTCTAGAAAACTCCACGCTTTTCTAAAAATGGTCTCAAAATCAGGTGACCGGCCCCTCTTAAAATTCTTAGAAAACTCCACGCTTTTCTAAGAAACGGTTTCAATATCAGGTGACTGGCCCCACTTAAAATTCTTAGAAAACTCCACGCTTTTCTAAGGAATGATCTCAATATCGGGTGACCTGCCCACCTTAAACTTTTTTAGAAAACTCCACGCTTTTCTAAAAAATGGTCTCAAAAACAAGTGACCGGCCCCTCTTAAAATTCTTAGAAAACTCCACGCTTTTCTAAGAAACGGTTTCAATATCAGGTGACCAGCCCCTCTTAAAATTCTTAGAAAACTCCACGCTTTTCTAAGAAATGGTCTCAATATCGGGCGACGTGCCCATCTTAAACCCTTTTTTAGAAAACTCCACGCTTTTCTAAAAAAATGGTCTCAATATCAGGTGACAGGCCCCTCTTAAAATTCTTAGAAAACTCCACGCTTTTCTAAGAAACGGTTTCAATATCAGGTGACCAGCCCCTCTTAAAATTCTTAGAAAACTCCACGCTTTCCTAAGAAATGGTCTCAATATCAGGTGACAGGCCCCTCCTAAAATTCTTAGAAAACTCCATGCTTTTCTAAGGAATGGTCTCAATATCAGGTGACCTGCCCACCTTAAACTTTTTTAGAAAACTCCACGCTTTTCTAAGAAACGGTTTCAATATCAGGTGACCGGCCCCTCTTAAAATTCTTAGAAAACTCCACGCTTTTCTAAGAAACGGTTTCAATATCAGGTGACCGGCCCCTCTTAAAATTCTTAGAAAACTCCACGCTTTTCTAAGAAATGGTCTCAATATCGGGCGACCGGCCCATCTTAAACCCCTTTTTAGAAAACTCCACGCTTTTCTAAAAAAAATGGTCTCAAAATCAGGTGACCGACCCCCTCTTTAAATTCTTAGAAAACTCCACGCTTTTCTAAGAAACGGTTTCAGTATCAGGTGACCGGCCCCCTTCTAAAATTCTTAGAAAACTCCACGCTTTTCTAAGAAATAGTCTCAATATCGGGTGACAGGCCCCTCTTAAAATTCTTAGAAAACTCCACGCTTTTCTAAGAAACGGTTTCAATATCAGGTGACAGGCCCCTCCTAAAATTCTTAGAAAACTCCACGCTTTTCTAAGGGATGGTTTCAATATCGGGTGACCTGGCCCCTCCTAAAATTCTTAGAAAACTCCACGCTTTTCTAAGGGATGGTTTCGATATCGGGTGAACTGCCCACCAAAATTTTTTTTTAAAAGAAAACTCCACGCTTTTCTAAAAAATGGTCTCAATATCGGGTGACCTGCCCGTTTTAAACTTCAAAAGAAATCATCTTACCTCGAGGAATGAAGCAATGCCGGTTCACAATTCCTATCCTTTTCCGTAGTTCCGTTGACTTGAGATTTTGGACCTCAGCGGTTTTCCCAAAAACTTGGAACTATTTTGGCCTTCGTCACACCTTCTCCTGCCAGGTTAGTGTTATGACAATATAGCATGCATGTTTTTTTGTTACCTATTTTGGAAACATAGGTCCCCCCCCCTTTTTGTTGTAGACTTATTGAGCTCTTGTTTCCATTTTTTTTTGCTCGACCTATCCTTTTGAACCGGAATATGCTCCACGTGCTATATTTCCTACCTTCTTATGTTTGGTGAAGAGATCTCTAGTTCCTTATGGGGCCCTTTCTTGCTCCATTGAACGTTGCTTTGTAGTATACTTTTGACGATGTTTTAATTGCCTTTTTCATTTTTGAGAAATTATTTTTAAGAGGAAAACTAAAACAAATTTGGTTTTGTTCATGAAAACTTTCAATGCAATCATTTCTCATAAAGGTGCTTCAGAGGTTTTTTATGATGATATCCCTTTAATGTTGGGCTTTGATTCACTATGTTCCCCTATGTGCACTTCTTGCCCCCAGTATGGTGTGCAAAACCTATCAGGTTTAAATTTGGTTTGGATCCCTCGAATTTGAGAATTGATGGAGTCATCTCCTTAGTCATGCGTAAAAACAGTAAAAGATTTTGAATGCTATGAGATCATGCGTTTTACGAAGAAAAGGTTATTTACAGAGAAAATTCATGGCCGAACTTTACTTTATTGATTGGGAGATTACGGAATACATCAAGCGTAATATTTCCTTACAGAGTCAGAATTCACTGGCCTAACTAGATCTTCTCCATCCATTCTAGATAACAGCAAAGCTCCTCCCGAGAATGCTTTCTTCACCACGTAAGGGCCCTCATAGTTCGGTGCCCATTTACTCTGATCTTCTCCTGGTAAAGACAATATTTTTTTCAGTACAAGATCTCCTTCGTGGAATCCTCGAGGTCGAACCTTTTTGTCGTATGATTTGGCCATCCTTCTTTGGTAAAGTTGATGATGACAGATTGCGGCTATCCTCTTTTCACTGATCAGATTCAGCTGTTCATATCTAACTTTTGCCCATTCTACCTCTTCCAGCTCAGAGTCTACCAGTACTCTCAATGAGGGGATTTCCACTTCTAAAGGCATAACCGCCTCCATTCCATATACCAATGTGTACGGGGTGGCTCCTGTTGAGGTTCGGACTGCGGTGCGATACGCATGAAGGGCAAATGGCAACATCTCATGCCAATCCTTATACGTGACTACCATCTTCTGAATAATCTTTTTGACATTCTTGTTAGCAGCTTCTACCGCACCATTCATCTTTGGTCTATACGGTGAAGAGTTGGAATGCTTGATTTTCCATTTAGCGCAGAGTTCTATTATCATCTTGCCATTGAAATTCTGGGCATTATCAGTTATAATCTTTTCTGGTGGACCATATCGACAAATCAGACCTCTCTCAATAAATTTCTTCACTACTTTTTGCGTCACATGAGCAAATGACCCGGCTTCTACCCATTTTGTAAAGTAGTCGATAGCCACGAGAATAAACCTATGACCATTGCTGGCTTTTGGGTTTACAGGTCCAATCACATCAATTCCCCACATCGCGAAGGGCCATGGAGATGTCAAGTTAAATAGAGGAGCTGGAGGGGCGTTGATTTTGTCACTGTATACTTGGCACTTATGACATTTTCGGACATAGTCGATGCAATCCTTTTCTAATGTCATCCAGAAGTAACCGACTCTTTGTATCTTCCTAGCCATCACGTGTCCATTAGCATGGGTTGAGCAAATCCCTTCATGGACTTCTCGTAACGCGCTTTTTGCCTCAAATTCATCCAAACATCTCATTAGATGATTTTTTTACACAAAGTTTCCCCATCAAGACAGAAATCCCTTGCCAACCTCCTCAAAGTCTTCTTGTCGATTGTGGATACCCCCATGAGATATGTTTGGTTTTTGGATGAAATTCTTGATATCATAATACCAAGGGTTTCCATCTATTTCTCTCTCAACTGAGCAACAATGAGCTGGGTTATTTCTTATATCAATGTGTACCGACTGTACCTTGTGCCCAAAGTCTATTCTAGCCATAGAAGCTAACGTGACCAAAGCGTCAGCAAAATGGTTTCCTTCCCTTCCTAGATGGGTGAACTTTATTTCCTCAAATTCTCTAGCCAATTTAGACAGTTATTATTGGTAAGGTCTCAACTTCTCATCCTTAATTTGCCATTTTCCTTTCACTAATCAAAATCGAGTCTCCATACATATCTATCTTTCTAATATTCAACTCCAATGCCGCCTCTAAAACAAGAATGCAAGCTTTATACTCCTATGTTGTTATTGCACCAAACTGCAACTTAACTAAAATCGAATACTACTTTTTATTAGGAGAGATTATCATTGCATCAGCTCTATTACCACATACGTTTACAGCACCATCAAACATAGTCCACCAATCTAATTTTCCTTCCTCAACTGAAAACACATCTTCATCAAGAGGTATTGCTTGATTTTCTCGAAAGCTTCTTCACACTCTTATTCCAAATTCCGAGATTCTTCTTCCTTAACAATCGAAGATTGGGTCACAAGTCATGGTTAATTGGGATATAAATCGAGCAATGTAATTCAACCTTCCCAAGAACTTTCTTACATCCTTCTCAACCTTGGGAGTTGGCATAGATTGAATAGCCTTTACTTAACCGGGGTCCACTTCTATCCCTTTGTCACTCATCATAAATCCCAACAACTTCCTAGATTTCACCCCGAATGAACACCTTGCATGGTTAAGCATCAACTTGTACTTCCTTAGTCTTTCAAATAATTCCTTCAATATTTGGACATGATTCGTTCCCTCTCTAGATTTAGCAATCATGTCATCCACAAATACTTCAATCTCTTTGTGCATCATGTAGTGAAATAAAGCCATCATGGCCTTTTGACAGGTGGCCCCGACATTCTTTAACCTAAATATCATGTCTTTGTAGCAAAAGGTTCCCCATGGTGTTACAAAGGTTGTCTTCTCTTTATCCTATTATGCCATTTTTATCTGATTGTAACTCGAAAATCCGTCCATAAAGGAATATGTGGAGCTACATGCTGCATTATCAACTAACATATCTATGTGTGGTAGACAAACTCTGATTTTATCTTTCTTTTTGGGTAATACCACTATGTTGGACACCCATTGTGGATATTTGACTACTTCTAGAAAATCGGTGTTCCACTGCTTTTCAATTTCTACCTTTACTTTGATCAAGACATCCGAATGGATTCTTCTCAACTTTTCCTTAACCGATTTGCACCCTTCTACTAGTGGTACCCTATGCAACCAAGCATATCCTTGTTTAAGCCAGACATATCTTCATAGGACCAAGCAAAAACATCTATATAATCTCGAAGTAACCAACTCTTCTCTTTCTTTAGGAGTGATCAAAATCCCTATCTTCAGCTCTCTCTTGATTTCTTCATTACCCACATTTATGGTTTCAAGTTCCTCTTTAGCGGGTCTCCAAGCTTGTTCATGTTGTCCTATTTTTATCCCATTCTTTCTCTTTTACAGCTACTATGTATTCTTTAAAGTTTGGCCATTCATTCTCAGTATAAAGTTCAGGTGTTTGTTTTGGAAGATCCACTTTGAAAACGGAAAGTGATGTGTAAAAACATCAAGATGAACTTTTGAAAATGCATGATCTCATTAAAGGGAAAAAGTTGTCTCAAAACATTTGTTTGAGCAAACCGATTAGGTGTGCATCATCATTCCAAATTCCTTCAAGCTCTTTTTGGCACTAGGTGTGACCTTTCATCATTTTCCTTAGTCAATTGTTATGGATTCTAGAAGGGGGACCTATGTTTCTAGGTCTGCATATGCGTGTATAGATGTATAAGAAAATGCATGATATAATGCATGATTATGATAAGAATGCATTTGTATATTGGGTATGGATGTAGCCTTCTTGTGAACGAATAATAGCCACCATCTTATAAACAGAAACATAGATTCTCTTGTCACATTGCTAGGAGTACTGCCTTTCAAGTCGTTTGCTTGAATCATATTCACCAAGAGACAGATTTTGCATAAGAAGATGGGTCAACGCCCTTTTCATTAATGCTTGATAAGTTAATTACATTTATAAATGAAAAAGGAAATACAACATAATAATCCCTTTCCTCCACAAACTCTCTAGCCAAAGGTAAAAAGGCAAAGTCGCGGTTCTCAATCTTCCCTAAAAAGGCATCGGTTTTAGCTAGGCTTCGGCGATAGCGAATGATGTCCCCTCCCACATTTCGCGCATTGATTCTAATAATCCGAGCATGTGCAGCAGCTTCGTCCATTTGCTCATCTGTCTTGGTCATCTTTTCTATGAGCAACATATTGGTTCTGTTCAAAGCAGTGTTGTTGGTGTCGATTTGATCCTTGTGTTTTTCCATTGCTGCTAGCTTCTCGTCCAAATACTTCACTTTTTCACGTTCCTTGTCAAGTTTTATCCTCATAACTTTTATCTCATTCTTCTTAACTGCTAATTCTGTTTCAACAGCCTCAAAACCTTTCCTTTTATTTCCTTCTTTTGCAATCCCCATCAAACGGCTTTCCAACTCCATATATTTCTTATTCAAATCCTCATACTTCCCAATCCTATCCATCAATTCGAACTGGACTTGTGCAAATTTTTCTTGGAAATATTCTGCACTTCCTTGGCAATCGTTCAAGTCAATCTCCATTGCTTCAAGTTCAGAACAACTTTGCATCCAATCCAAACTCATCCCTCTTAGCTCCTTCTCACTCCTTTCCCTAGCAATCTTCTCCTCACCCAGCTTTAACTCAAGCTTTGTTATTCGCGCGTCTCTAGATTGTATTTGCTCATCTAGAAATGCTCTCCTTTTATCTTCTTTTAGCATCATTTCTTCCAACATTGCCTTGTCTTTTTTGCTTTTGCTCAACTCTGTTCGAAGTTTTTCCACTTGTCTTCTCAACTCCTCTTCATTATTGACCCTTTTCCTCTTAATAGGCTCTTCTACAGTTTGGGGAGATTTGACTCCTACACAAGGCATGGTTGAAGCTGCTAAATCTCTCCATCTTGCATATTCTTCACTTGCACTTGGATCCTTTAAACCTTCTATCTCAACCAAAACCAGATGCTTCCAATCTTGTTTGATGATCTCCAAAACTTCTTGTGCAATGGGATCTTTGAACAAACCAAAGAATTGAGCAATTCCCATAGTCCTTGGAACAAACTGCATGCCCCCAAGTTGCCTTACGACCAGGGCAGGAGCATAACTCACATAGCCTGTAATCCCCACCAATGGCACCCAACGTCTCTGTCCACAACTCATTAGGACTTTCACTGTCGTTACCCATGGGGCTCTCCACTTGAAATCACTATTAGGCAAACCTTCTAATTTGTCAACCCAACCTTGGTTTCTAGATCTCCCCATTCTTCTTCTTCTACCAACTTCAGGGGTCGTTGGGTGAACCACCAAAAATTATTAAAGACAGGTTTTTTTGTTTCGATATGGCTAACCATCCAGATATACAACAACTGCGTGCAGCATCTCATCGCCCCTTTTCTGGTCCTCCTACAATGATTGAGTGTCAAGATGGTTTCAGCTAAAATAGCAGCCATTGGATTGATTTGTGTATTCTCATACTCTACATAAGCAGCAGCGGCCTCCAAACTCACTAAACCCGTCTGACTTGGGAACAACACAAGGCCAAATATGCCCAAAGCAATCAATCTCTCTTTTTCTAATCCTGACTTCTTTTCCAGCTCAATTTCTAGCATCCTCCATTTCAGACCGGTAGCATTCTTTTCCAAAAACTTTTCCAAGTTGGAGATTCTAAGCAGTTTTGACAGTTCGGGGATGATTTTGTCAGATCTCAAAGGCAAATAAATCCGATACAGATTGTTTGGAAACTCAGTCAACATCCCATATTCCTCTATAGTGGGACATAGGTCTATGTTTCCAAAAGAAAAACACCGGTAGTCTGGATCCCAAAAATGAACTATGGCTCGCACAGCTGGGCTTAAAACTTCTACCCTTGCAATTTCCATCAAACGTCCGTATTTACTAAAAAATGCATCCTTATCCACATTCTGAAAGTGAGTCGTTAACTTGTTCACCTCATTCATAATGCAATTCAGGTTCTTGATTGGGGACAGTTTCTTAGCATCGCTTCTAAGGCAGTCTCCTTCAGTCAATTGTGACAATTCAGAATTTTTCCCATATTCTATGATGGAAAATTTAGCAATGGTGGCCATTTCGTTCACAAGTCCTGCAATTCAAAATGCCTTGGGGTTAGACTTGTTTTGATGCAAAAGATATTATGGATCATACACCTTAAGGATAGGTTCTAGTTTCTTTACGTGAGACATAGGGTAGGTTTACTACTTGGTCTCTAAAGAAGGGTCTCTTGCTGTCCCAGTGATCGCCCTCGTAAAGGCAATATGGGGGTTCAGCAGATAGTGGGATGGCACATGTACCAATCACTATCAGTCTAAACACTCAGCAAAGAGTTGGGGTTTACACAAACTTAAACCTTGACTCAAGTCATAAGGTAAGCTGCTAGTTCCCCACTTAACTTAAAGTTAAATGTGTGTGCCCTCAAAAAGATAATAATAATAATAAAGTGATGCATGACTATATCATGTATGACAGAATGTAAAGATGCATGCTAAAGCTTTTTAAACAGAGTATCATTCATATAAGAAAACAAAAACCAATAACACACAGCATAAACAAACCAATTATCAAGCCTAGTCCTAAGTCCCCAGTGGAGTCGCCATCCTGTCGCACCCTCGCGGCGGAGCGCGGCGTCGCGGCGAACCCTCGATTGATTTCGGGGTCTTTTTATTTTCTTTGTGAATAAGGGAGTCGCCACCTAGTATTATGGTCACTAGGAAACCTAACTGGTCTTTCAGAGATTCTAAGGCAAGGGACTGGTTGCGTAAAGGGAAGGTATTAGCACCCCTAGTACGCCCTACCTAAGGTAAGCTGCTTGGTGTTTGGTTTGCCTTATAAATGCTATGGTGTTGGTGTTTTCTAATCCCATCAGTTTTCCTAGGTTTGACTCAAATTAAATTTATTAAGATAGAAATCCAAGGAGATTCCATGCGCTTTAAAAGCTCATTTTTCCCTTAGTATTTCAAGAGTTTACGACTCGTAAATTGCAAGGAGGATAGACAAAAATCTAAGGAAATTCAAGGCACTTTAAAAGCCTATTTTTGCCTTAATGTTTCATACTCTCATGGCTCGTAAACCATGGAGTAATAAAAAAATGAAATGTCATTGATTATAATCAAGGCTTCTTTCAAGGATGTGTAATGACTTATTATTCCTAGAAAAATATTTTGGATATTAACCACTTTGGGTTTCTTTATCCAAACATTAACGGTGAATAATAACAAGTTATTCCCAATAATATTTTGGATATTCATCCCTTTGGGGTTTCTTTATCCAAACATTAACGGTGAATAATAACAAGTTATTCCCAATAATATTTTGGATATTCATCCCTTTGGGGTTTCTTTATCCAAACATTAACGGTGAATAAAAGATTAATTCCCCTCAAAATAAGATTTTTATATTTTTTGGAATATTGGCCAATACCCTTTGGAGTTTTACAAACATGTTGTAAAAATCCAGAAATGCAAGAAAATAATTTTTTGTTGTGTTTAAGAAATCCATGCGAAAACACATTTTCGAAACTTCCAATATTTTTTTATATAAAAAGAATGTTCAAAACATGTTAGAGTATTGGCCGTATGCAACACACAAGAAAACAAATTTTGATATATATGTATATTTGCCGCAGTTGCGTCGAAAACCGGGTATTCTAAATACGAGATTGGTATGTATTTTTTTACAACATAAAAAAAAATTCAGACTTTAAAATAAATATTCCAGAAAATAAATCTCTCTCTTTCTTTTATATTTTTTTTAAAAAAAAAACAGCATGTCCGGCCGGGTCACTTGCCCAAGCAAGTGACCCGGCTGGACACAAAAACAAAAGGGCGCAGTCTTCTCAATGAAACAAGGCAAAAATGCATGCAAAGAGACCACGTTACTGTTCAAGTGAATTAAAATTCACTTGAACAGTGCAAACACAAAGCAAAAAGAATGCATGGTGCGGGAGGTGAAGAGAACAGACCTGGGAACGAAAGGACAACGGCGCTGTTTGAAGGCTTGCTGGCTAGTCGATCAGTGCTGCCGTCTGCTTCAGTTCTTTCCCCCTATTCTCTGTTGGCGTTCTTCTTCTGAGTTTCACCTCTGCAATCTTCGTGCCTCTTTCTCTCTACTGGTTTTCTGCACTTTCTTCTTCCCTGTTCTGCAGATTTTATATGCAAAAAATGAAAGCAAAGACCGAAAGGCAGTCCCTGCTGGTTTATGGTTTTTCGTTTTTTCTGCGCTTTCTCCCTCTTTTTTTTTTTCCTCCTCTGTCCCGTTTTCTGTGTTTTCTTTCTCTCCCTCTCTGGTAACTGAGATGGATGAAGACAACGATACTGCAGCTTCTGCGCACAGCTGGTGGTCACTGCTTCTGGGGACACTGAAAACGATGGCCACGCCGGTTCTCTGTTCCTTTTTCTTTCTTCTGCTGATGCTCTCTGTGGAGATGATGAGGGAGGCGGCGATGAAAACGTGCTATGCTGGTTGAGTTCACGCCCCTGCCTCTGTGTTTTTCTGCTTTTGACAGTGGCGTTCTGCTTTCCTTTCTTCTCTCGTTCCTCTCCTTTTTTTCTCTTTTTATGCTCTTTCTTTCTGCGTTTTTTCCACTTATTTTTCTGCCCTCTCTTTTCTATTTTTCTGCTCTCTCTCTGCCGCCCTTGGCTAGGTCATTAGAGGGGTTTATATATAGTCTAACATGTCTCTATTTAGGAAAGATTTAATGTATTAATTCTAGGACGTAAATCCCTACTGATTTGTAGTAAAAAAACGCAAAAGGAAGCTGCCATATTCTGATTTTGTGCTGGTCCTTTACGTCTGATTTCTTTCCAGTTTTAGAGGAGGGTGTGGCTCTTTTCCTTCCTTCCATAGGGCCAGCTTCTCCCTTTGAAATGAGGCAACAAAAACGTGGTCTTGAGTTCCAAAAATCAGGCGTGATGAGAAAGGAAAACATCAGAGAAAAAAGGAAAGAAATCAGCTGGAGGGTGCAGCTGCAAGGTCTTATTTTCCTTATTCGGTGTGGTAAAAATCCTGTCATTTATGATGATCCAGCCCCCCTCTCCAGCTTTCAATGTCCTTCTTCAATTCAATCCCTCAATTTAGCACATTTTGATTCAGTCCTTGGTCCAAAAAAAATCCTTCGAATCAGTCCCGCGAACTTGGGCAAAAAATCCTTCTCGCGGTCAGGAATCCCTGCTTTCAACACCAGATATTCAAATGAGAATATCTTGAGCTTCTGATATTGAAATCAAGTGATTCAAAAGCCCAAATTCATCTACGCGTCTAGGACTACAACTTTGATGAAGGAGTCGAAGTGAGATAAAATCGTTTTATAGAACAGAAACTGGCAGTAATCTAGTTGGTCAAAAAGGTTCTTGATCTGACAATGCTAAGCATCCAAATCTGACTAAGAATTTGCCCTAAGAACAATGATCCCTAGGACCTAATAAAGGTGTACGTCAATTTTTTAACATATCATGAATGACAGAATATACCTAGGATGGTCAGATATCGTACGAAACCGAATCAGAATCAGAGCCTAAGTTGGAACAAAAAATTGCGACAACAGCAGAACTATTTTTTTTATGCAAATTCTGAGGGATTTATTCAACCTTAAAGACCAGATAAAAAAGGAATGAATTTGGCATTATGAAGACTTCTGATCAATCTAAGAAAACCTGATGATTTTGGCAGCAAAGGGGAAGGATAAAGAGAGCAGAAAACAGCTCAAACAGGGTTTCGAAAAAAATATTTCTTTCATCTGCTTTTGTCAACCTTCCAGCAAACATGGGGTCCAAAAATGAGTAACACAATGAGGTTGTTATTACTATTAAATGTCTATTTGGTTGAGCGGATCAACTTGTTTTTTATTAAAATTTTATATTTTATATTTTATATTTTTTAGTCGTTTGGATATGATAATAAAAATAATTTTTAAAAAAATAAAAAAAATTATTTTAAAATATTTTAAAAAATAATCACAACTAATCTCTTAAACACTCATGTCACTATGCCCAAATTATGTTTCACATATATCTTTTCTAAATAAATAAAAACAACTGTTATACGTAATGTCCTAACAAATTACTGCAAGCATATACTCATAATAAATATATATTTTTTTTTTTGGAAAAGGCTAACATCTGGATGGATACACTCCATTAGGCGGGACCCTACAAGGTGCTGGTAGCAGCCAGCAGAACCCATTCTTCGGTCAATAACTGATAAGTGATAACAAGAAGAAAAGAAAATACTGTTTCCTGTCATCCTGTGCCCGACGTCACGTGCCGGCTTCATTCCTTTTTTTACCTTTTTTTTAATAATCAATTAATTTATTAATGAAACAGTTACATAATAACTAAAAAAAACTAAAAAAAATAAAAACAAGTTCAATTATAATATATCAAAATCTAGACTTCATTCTTTATATGTTTTTTGTTTGTATTTATTAGAGATTAGCACTGGAAAAAAAAAACTTTTTATTATTATATTTAAATTTAATAGCCCAGATAAATAATGATATCACGTATTCAATACATGGAAATTCCTTCTCCGAACGGAGCCAATCTTCTTCAATCTGAAGCTATTATAATTTCTTTTTTGCTTTTTTATGCCGGACTGTCACACTCACACCATTCATTCATGGCACTTTATCTTTCATCCTCCTGCTTTTAATAATTCCTTCTTTCTTTATTTCCTTTTCCTCTTGTCCGACAATAGATGAGGTGGCACGAATTAATTGGCGAAGAAGTGAGTCAAACTCAGGGCCTGTGTCAGCCTCGAATAAGAGTTGATTAGAACTTAGTCCCAGCAGTTTACCATAATTAATTAATTAGTCCTTTTAGTATAAAAAATAATTCAATAATTTCTTAACCAACGCTAAATATCTTTAATTAGTAGTTTTTCGTTCCGAAAACATCTTCTTTCCTAACTAAATGCTCTCTTCTCACCTACGCTATATAATAATAATAATCAATGGATCCCTTAAAGCTTGATCGATAAATCTGCATATTTGCTTCCTACAATTAAGAGGAGGAGGAGGAGGAGGAGGAATTTCATGGAATGATATTGAAAAACCCTACAACTATTTATGGACTAAACTGATCATATAGCTTATTTGAGTATCAAGAAAACCTAAAGGATATAGGCAATCCCATGTTGCATCTCCGAAACTTAAGTCTCATTGAGCATGATTATAATTGTTTTTTAAAGTATTTTTTATGTTACAATATATTAAAATAATATTTTTTTTATTTTTTAAAATCAACGCATCAAAACGATCTAAAATATAAAAAAAAATAATTAATTTTTAACAAAAAAAATTAAGTTTTTTTAAAACACGGGATTGATTCACACAGTGCAATTATTATTTTTTTCCTGCCATGTGATCTTCTTTTTTAATTCAATTCTATTATATTTATCTGTTTTGCAATTGGATTTAGTAATTTATTTTTTCTTCGTGGACTTCTCCTGTAGTTAGAAAACATCCTAGCATTGAATTTGCGATTGATTGTGTGAAAAATTGATCGAATTTTTTGTTTTCAAAGTGATTTAAACTAGAGGAATTGAAATTGACAAGAAGAGAAAAACAAAAGGTTGTAAAGGTAGAAAAGACGAGCCATATTATGAAATTCAAGGGAGGAGAGCGGAATAAAAAGGAAAGAGTTGGAAGGAAAAAAGAGTCATTGACCCCATATTATCAAGACTTGCACTACACGAACCATCTAGGGAAGATGGGAATGAACCATCTAGGGAAGAAAGTTTTAGGAATATCAAACAAGATTGTCTTTGGAGGTGCTACGAAACCACATATGCCACTCAAATTCCACTCAAATTGGATAATAACTCTTCAATTAAATCTTGAATCTCATATGATTTGTTCAATTTAATTCTTAATTCACCAATAACTCTTTAGTTAGGCCTCAACTTGCATTTGATTAATCCCTAATTCAATAACACCTCTTTATTTTGAGCCTAAATCTCATCCCACTCAAGCTAAGCTTTTTCTTTCAAATTAGTCTCCTATTCTCTATTAAGTCTTCAATTTAATATCAATTTTCATCCAATCCAAGCTCAAATAAAACTCAAGTGACGATAGAATAGAGGAATGGAAAGAAAAGGAGATACTTACCTGACTGAGTTAACGCATTACGATCATGTCCATGATCCGGGTCACACATTTGATATTTATCTCAAATGATCATACGTGATCCAATGTGTCATAGTTTTAGTATTAAAATAACATAAAAATATCATTGTTTTTTTTAGGGCAACCCATATTTTTTTAAGTTGTCTCACCTGGCTTTTGACTTGCCAATTTAATTAGTTTATGGTGAAACAATTCTCACACAGTTTAATTTAAATATTGGCATAGACAAGTAATTAGATCGAGAGTTTCTAAGACATGTAACTACTTATACACTATCATGAATATTGTGTTATGTCTTCTTAATAATCATTTATAAAAAGGAAAAAAACAATTAAAGTTAAAACTAATTCAACAAATCATTTATTTGGACACGCATGAATGTCTAAAAAACGACTAATAAGTTTAGAACTAATTAACTCATTAGGACATCTGTTTGTACTGCTGATATCGACACATGCTCCGTCGTCTGTAGAAAGAGCGACAAATGACAGGCAATATATTCGTCAGCCCATGTTGTTGGAGATTTCCCTATATCCTCAATCCTTATACACTGTTTTCATTATAGAATAACACTGCTCATGCCTGAGTCGATACGGATCGAGAAAGGGAACAAAATAGCTAGCGGCCGCACGCAGACATGTACATATACCGATTAATGTTCCTTTGCTCTTTAATTGTTGCCAATGAAGCACTTGCATGTGATGTGTAAGAAATTAAAAATAAGATCAGGATAATAACTTTTTAATTATGGATTAAGATTCCAAATCGGCAGCTCCATTTAGTGCTCATGACGTACGTATATACGTTGAATGGATCAACGTCTTACAGTTCATTGTTTCTTAATATTCTCTTTTATGGTTTCTTAATTATTGTTAGTGATAATAACTCTTTGATTGATCCAATCCCGTGATGAATAAGTGGGGTTAGTTAGATTGCGTTTTCTACACGTACGACAATTTCATCCTGCATCAAATTAATAAATTTATGGTGCTGGGAAATGAGGATTCCATGCATATACGTACTACCCTCGACTTTTTTATCCTTTTTTTTTTCTTAATCAATTACGGTATTAATATAATGTTTAGAAGTAGGGTAATATTATTTGTAAATTGTTTAGAAATATATTAAAATAATATTTTTTTATTTTTAAAAATTATTTTTAACATCAACATATCAAAACAATCTGGAAATATCAAAAAAATTAATTTGAAATAAAAAAAATTATTTTAAAAAAATTATTTTTAAAATAAAAACAAACAAGATGTAAATAATCTATTAAAATAATGCCTTAGAGCCCTTTTCTTTTGAAAATAAGAAGAAGAAAACTAGAGAGTTTTTGGAGAAGTACCGAGTTGGATTCACACACATTTGACCAAACTCGCACATGTGTGGATGCAACGTAAGTAATAAAATAATATAACAATGGAAATATATTCTTCACCGATATAGGTTGAAATGATTTCTAAAAATAGCCAAATAGGTTCTAATCATTATTTCTTTTTTAACAAGTTAAGTTCAAACAGTTGACTCTTGAAATTTAGGTTAAATGTTCAGAAAATTAATAAAAATATCTTATCGATCCTAGCTAAGGCAAGAACGTAATATATATATATATATATATATATGAGGGGAAGCATATGTAAGTCAAATTAAATGCTCTCAGCAAACGGAAAGAATAGATTGTATAGTAAAAGCAAAATGCAGTAAAGAAAGAAGGTTTGGTGAAAACTCAAAGAACACACCAGGAAAAAGGAAGTACCGGACGAGTGGATGCTACGTCCGTGAAAAGCAGGATAAGACCTAAAAGTTACTTGTCTAGGAGATTAATGGGCCGTATCATTTTTATTTTTTATTTGTGTAATAAGAGATTAATATATTATTAATCTAGGTTCTTTACATACCTTACTTTTTTGGTCTTTTCTAAGGGCAAAAACATATTTCAACTACTATAGCCTAATAAATAAAAAAAAGCTAAAAAAAATTCTTGTTCAACAACTCTAGATTTTTTACCTTAAGGGTAAAGCAATGTTTTTAACTGTTTTAAAGCTAAAAACACCATTTGTTAACAACTCTAAATTTTATTGACTTCAAAGGTAAGAGTCTAACCTAAAAGTGTAACTTTATTGTGCAGAAAAATTAAAAAAAAATTATGTTATTCTCGAACAATCTTCTAATGACCAATGAATAATTAAAAAAGATTAAATTATCCCCACAACTTATGCCACTATTTCTTCTACCCAAAAGAAAAAATAGTATTTTTACTGTAGCAATCCAAACATTCTTTGTTAAATATATTTGAAAAGAAGAGCAGAGCAACATGGGCTGTGATTTCTAAAGCTTTGACAGAAGCAAGGGTAGACTACACAAATAAAACGGGCCCAAACCCGATAAACAAACATCATACAAAGTGGGTCTCCTTGAAACCCAGATTAAAAGTGGTCACCTAGATCATGGAATTGGGCAATAAATTCTACAACAAAACCCATAACAAATAGCCTATGAAATAAAAATAAAAATAAACTTATTTGTAATTTTACAAAATAAAAAAGATGGAGATTTTTTTTCATCACAAGTAATATTTTCAAACTTAGTTTTTTAAAAAAGAAAAACAAACTAGGAATATCATATTAGTTTCTTTCTATAATCTATTTTATAGAAATAAAAAGATACAATTAGAATAAAAAAAGTTTTAGTTTTAGGTGAAGATATTCTTGTGGATAATAACTTTTATATTCTCTTCTCTTTTTGCCTTTTGTTTTATTAAGTGAATCCAAAAAGTAAATATTATTAAAAGATGAGATTTAACATTCCTCTGTTGGTGTTCTTTGTCTGTCTAAGAGTTTAGGCGGAGACAGGTGTAAGTGGGGGCCGAGCCCCTGCAAAAAGCCGAAAAGTAGAGGCTTCGACATTCGATAAAAAGTGAAAATGGTTTGGGCCTTGGTACATGGGCCTACTACATAGGAGCGTTATTTGAACGTGATTTGATTTTCCTCAATTTTAAAGTTAAAAGCACTTTCGATATGCTGTGAAGGAAACAAGCCACACATCACCACAGTGCAGTGGATTACAAAAGAATCTGACACACCATGGACCAATTACTTGAAAATGCTAGCTGAAATCACTTGATGGAAATCAATAAAGATCTTCCATAATTGCATAATCTATTATGTATCGGCAAATAATCTACTAATTAGTAATTTCTTACCGGGTAGTCGCATTGCAAGGGCTACGCACTCATCATCTATTTCCATATGAAACATGCCTTTTCATAGGTTGAAGATGGTGCGAACGAACCCCTTGTGTTGGGTTGTTACTAGGCAAAGTGACAATGACGAAGACCATTAATTTAATCTTTTTCATCTCTTTCGAAGAGGACAACGTTAACTGCACCGCCATGATTTAATCAGACTCTTAATCACCAGCACACTCCAATGAAAAGAGCTGTGTGTATGGAACATATTAACATGTCTGCTGTCTCGGGCTATTTGGAACACTGCGCAAGACCTTATTCCATGTCCGAATCACTACATATACGAATACCATTGCAAAATATGAATATCGATACTTCAAAGAAAATAGGTAATTATAAGGTAAGCCAGCCGACAATCACTTCTAATCATTTCTTATCATCTTTCTTCTCCTGTTCGGATGGGCCAACTGAGACTATATCTATTTTTCCTATTTTCTTTAGCTTCTTCGCAATTGCAACTGTATCCATTTCTCCAATGACGGTCAACCTCTGCTCCTTCAAATCAGCGGCAATTGAGTCAACCCCTGAAATTAATGAGCATGTACACGGTAATGATCGATTTTCAAGTTTACATTCCTAGTTTGAATACGAGAAGTTAGCACAAACTGGTTGCATTGCTATAAAACTCATACCTGATACTGTCATTGACTCCTCATAATTCAAACAATTTGAAAATCATGACAAGCAAGACATTAATTCTAAGTTATATAGCTAGCACTGCGTTCCGGCGAACTAATTCAATGGGAAAGATGTCGGACAAAGTGACCGAGGAAGGAGATACATGTAAAATAAATGGAAGGGGGTGAGGCCGTAATGTCTATTCCTTACCGTAAATATTAGCGACAGCCTCGATAGCTTTCTGCTTTGTCTTTTCATCATTCATAGTCATCATGTGTAGAACCACCTTCTAAAAAAAAAACAAAACCATACTACAAATATATCAAACACGAAAATCATTATGTGTTGTTTTTATTTCCTTGCTTGTTATAGCCAGAGAAGACAGCAGAAACATTAACAACTCATGGGGTTAACTGTACCTGTGCCATTTATCCGGAAACTATGAATATGAAAAGTTGAAGAGCTACAGGAAAATTAAGAGAAACTCAAAACAACGTGGGGTTGGGGTTTTGAGAAATCAATACATTTTAAAGCAAGCTGCCCTTGCCTTGGCTTAGATCATGATGACCACTATGTTCATACTGTTGGCCACTATTGCAAGGAAAGGCCTTTTTCTTGCTTTTCTTACTCGATTCTTTTCTCATCTATAGTCAATAGAGAATGAAGAGGATTACACTCTCTCATGCATTTGCTTTCTTTCTTATATAATATTGATAATATTTTTTATTAATGCCTTTTTTTTCCCATTTGAGAACAAGCTTTTCTGCTTAAAAAATGTATTTATATGGTCCAAATGTCCAAGCAACAAAATATATTATTATATTATTAAAAAAAGAAGTAAAAAAGGTGTTCGTTTTTAACTGCAAATAGCATTGTTCACGCATTTATAAAACATGTTGGACCTACTATGTATTTTTTAATAATTTATTTTGGTCCTCAAAGCTTAATTTTAATTGCATATGACATTGTTCATACACTCACAAAACACGTTGGACCTATTATGTATTTTTCAATAATTTATTTTTGTCCTTAAAATTTAATTTTAGGTGATTTAATCATAATTAAAGACCAATTTCTTTTTATTTATTAGACAATTGTGAAATTGAAAAAAGATGAACCAAAATGAAAGAATGTATTTTTCAATAATTTATTTTTGTCCTTAAAATTTAATTTTAGGTGATTTAATCATAATTAAAGACCAATTTCTTTTTATTTATTAGACAATGGTGAAATTGAAAAAAGATGAACCAAAATGAAAAAAAAAGCCGAACATGATTGGCTTTCTAAAGATTTCATAAAAAATACACTTTACTCACACTTTTAAAATAACACAAAGTATACAATTTAGGTCCCTTTAAATTAAAAAAATAATTTTGGTATAAAAGTTTATTTGTATTATTTTTCAATCCCTAGTTAGAGAGAAAAGATAGAGAAGGGTTGACGTCGGATTCTAGTGATGAGAGAGAAAATCATCGTTCAAGCCATTTCCGACAACCAAAATGGATTTTTTCGTTGTCCACGAGTTTTATGAGATAAGAGGGGCTTGATGTTGGTTATTTAGAGCATCAATGTTGCATGAAAAAATAGATCTAAGCCGAAAAGATATATCTAACCCGATTTGATTTTGGATTTTAGGATCCTTTTGGGTATTTTTAGTTAATGGATTTGTTTGTGGGTGTTCCAAGGATATTAGCGAGGTGTTTTTGGATTGAAATAACTTTAAAATTAGGCTTTTTGAGCAAAAAAAATGTTATTTTAATTTTCCAGCCATCACAATGATGGCTAAAATTTGAGCTCGTAGACGACATGTCATCTGACCTGTGGCGAAACGCGGGTCACATATAGCAAGTATAATTTATATGTTGCACTTGTTGTCTTATATGAAATATATATGTACGTATGTGTTGGGTGGATAATTGATCAATGCCATTTTGGGTTCCTAATGGCTTCAAGATCATATAACAATATATATAAATATAGTGCATTGATGAATCACATCCAACGAAGCTTAACTAGTCACCCTTTATTTTCTATAATTTTGATTATTATATAAATATAGTGCATTGATGGATCCGTGATAGCAATTGTGAGTTTTATTACAACTCCAAGGGTCTTGAAAATCTTCTTTTCCCAATTTTGTCTCACGTAACTATAAAACTCAAGTAATTATCATTTGTTCCTAATTTTCTATTCATTTCATTTTTCTCGCCCCTGCCAGCCACTCTTTGCAATCAAAGCGACATTATTGGAGGATTAGCTTCTCAAACACTCAATGGACGAGCAATCAAAGCTGTAACCAACCTCTATATTCCGGCGGCTTTTGCTTATTTCATCGAGCCGTGGACTCGATCATAGTGTTGTGAAATAATCACAAAACGATTAAATAATGAAATAAGTGGATCTATTTGTTTAGTTTCTAATCATTATAAAAAAATTAGCATATTAATTAAGGAAACGTATAAACTTACAAAAGATATATAAAAAAAAATCGTAGCATGAAAATTAAATAAATATTAAAATTATACGTGAATAAAATTAATTTAAAATACTTATTGGTTGAAGTTATTAGAAAATATCCCATCTAAAATTTTTATTGTTGTTAATGATTAATCATTTGTTCTTGATGTAGCGTTTGGTTACTATCCGAGATAAAAGATATGGAAACATAAAAGACAGAGACACAATTTCATTGATTTAAAATAATTAACACTTTAGGGATGAATTCAAAACTTGTCAATACAATGATTGATTTGAACACGAAAAGAGAAAAATCAGAAAAAGTTGTTGGAGTGGGCATAACACATGACAGCATGTTAGAGGGGCCATCGCACTTTAGTGGCGCGTGTATAGCCTCAAATGTCCAATTCCGCCCTTTCTTGGTGTCATCTGATTTGTCATGTTATGGTCGACCTTCACGTGTGATGCACGTCAACGGGGGCCTTCTGATTTGAATTCAAAAAACCATTATTCTTCTCTTTTGTTTCCTCTTTATTTTCTTTCTTCTCATCTCGATTTCCATGCCTAGCACTCTCTAAAATATCAAAGTGGGTTGTCAAACTTTCTATTACTATCAAATTTGGTCATCATGTTTTTATTGTTACTTTTACTGACTATTTTCTTTTCAATTTTATTATTCAATATTGATTTGTTGGGAATTGAGTTTCATAATTGTTTTTTCTTCTATAAGGTAATCTCGGTCTCATGACCCAGATCACTGGTTTTTCAGGTTAACCTGATTTTGCTCAGGTATATTTTTTTTCTAAATAATTCTTCTTTTGGTTCATTGGGAATTAATATTTGTATTTATTTTTTTAATTTTTTTATGAGGTAATCCTAGTCTCATGACTTGAGTCATGAGTTTAGAAGGTTCTTCCACGTTGACTCTAGTCATTTTTAGGTCCTTTTTTAAATTGATTTTTTTCTCATTTTATCCTTAAATATTGGGTTGATTGGAAATTGAGATTCATAATTTTTTTTATTTCCTTTCTATAGGGTTATCCTAATCTCATGACCCGAGTTGCAGGTTTGACACCTAGATTGTCTTAGATCTTTTTTGTCTTTTTTTTAAATAATCTGTTTTATTTGCAATTTCTTCCTCCAACCTTTTGATTCATTGGTAATTGGAATTCGTAATTTCTTTCACTTTTATTTGAATGGGGTTATCCTGTTCTTGTAACACATGTAATAAGTTTAGAAGGTTTACTCGAGTTGGCTTGAGCCTTTTTTGCCCTTTTAAAAAAATTAAACTTTTTTTATTTATTTTCATCCTTTAACATTGAGTTTATTGGAGATTGAGCTTTAAAATTCATTTTGATTTGATTTCTATGAATTTATCATGTTCTTATTACCTGTGTTGCAGGTTCTTCTTGTTTACCTAAGTTGACTCATGCCTTTTTATTTCATCTTTTTTTAGATTGAATTTTTTTTTCTTCAATTTCATTCCTCGATATTGAGTTGTTCAGAAATTGAGCTTTGTAATTTTTTTATTTGCTTTCTATGGGGTTATTGCGATCTCGTGACCTGAGTTGAATTGGGTCAATCCGGTTTGTCGCCCTCTCAATTTCTATATAAAAAAGATATCATATCGTACGTCACTGTCTCGGTATTGAAAAAATATGTTGTCCAATGTGCTGTGTAGCATGGGTCACAAGTCTATTATCTATAACAATAACTTAAAGAGGAGGTAGATTCATAGTTCACATACTCACAAAGTACTATTTACTTGAATAATATTTTGTTTTTTTTGTCTATTTATTTATTTTTTATTATTATTTTAATTTTATTCTTCAATATTGGGTTGATTGGGAATTAAGTTTCATAATTTTATTTTTATTTGCTTTCTTTGAGGTTATCATGGTCTCAAACAAATTTTTTGGCATTGTATTGGTGCACAGTTTTGCGAGTATCTATTTTCTTATCATATAATTAAATAAAAATAAGTTTCTTTTAAAAAAAAGTTATTAAACTCTAGTGAAATCCATGAATTGAATCGAGGGTTTAATGGGTTAACTTGTTGATGAGGACGAAAAAATTCCTCAGTAAAAAGATTAAGGGCACCTTTCATGGGCTGATAAAACTAGACACGAAGGACTTGGTGAACTCGACAACACCTGTAAGAAAAACACTTTGAAGCTTAAGTCGATATAATGTTTGTACAAGTGACAGGGAAAATGAGTATTCTTTTGACTTAAATGTTCTTTAAAACTTGTTTAAGTCTTGTATTAGACTTAAAGTCTAGAGAGATGAGCTTATATGAACTTTCTTAAGATAAATATCTTAAGAAATATCTAAGATATTTAATATAAATATCTAGGATATTTGTAGAGATGTGTACATTGTAGGGGTGAGCAAAAAAACCAAAAAACCGATTAACCGAAAAACCGGAAAAAAAATAATCGAAAAAATCGAACCGTGAAAAAAACAGATTAGAATTTTTTAAAAAACCGACTGGGTCTGTTTAGTTTCGGTTTTATAAGCCTGAAACCGAAAAAACCAAACATAACCCAAACCGGAAAAAACCGAGCCAAACTGAAAAAACCGAGTCAAACTGAACCGAATGGTAACTGGTAGGTTTTGAATCAGTTTTTGTTCTAAAATAACCGAACCGAACCGAAACCGGTCCGTTTGAACCGGTTTTGGTTTAAAAAAAATGGTTTGGTTACTTTTTTTTTATAAAAACCGAACCAAACTTAAAATGATCACCCCTAGTACATTGTATAAAACATCATAGTTTTTCATGTATTATTAGAGCCTCCCAAGTCTTGCAAGCAAATATATTTGAAAGACTTGACCTAGCAAGAGTGTGGAAGGAAATACTTACAGTAATGTTATCTTTTGGCGTGTACAAGCCACCATAAAAACTTTTGTAGGCGTAGCCTTGTGGCATAGTTGTGGAGCATAGTCGTGGGCATAGTCATAGGTGTAGCCGTAGATGTAGTCGTGGGCGTCATCGCGAGTGTTGTCATGTATGGGCCCTGACGTAGCCACGTGGGTGTAACTGTAGGTGTAGCCGCGTAACTGCTGGCATAACCATATGGAGAGTAGCCTAGGCATAATCGTTGGCATATTGTTGGCGTGGTCCTAGACATAGCCACTGTGTTGGGGTTTCATACATGAATTAACTAGCTTTTTGTTTATTTTCTACGGACAACATCAAATGATGTGGTTGTAAAAAATCCTCAGGAGAAAGATTAAAGGTGTTTTTCATGGGCTGATAAAACACTCCAAAGTTTAAGTAAGTATAGTGTTTGTATATGTGATGAGAGAATAAGTATTCTGTAGCTTAAATGTTCTTTAAATCCTGTGTTGGACTTATAATGTAATAGATTTGAAGTTTAGAGAGATAAGCATTGGAGAGATGAGCTCTAGTCTCCCTTGTAATTCTAGAAAGTTGAGTTTTTATAGATTTTTTTAGAATAAATATTTTAAAAAATATTTAAGATATTTATGACGTCACTGAATGCTAAGTTGCGTTGGATAAACACTTTTCGCTAGTACTTCGCATCGCTGAATGCTAATTTGGTAGTCAACTGTAGGTCAAGCCGTCCCTAAAGATGCCAATAATTCTAAACTATACTTTTTATCTTCTTAGATAGAGATCTTGGAATCCTGTCTGAAAACCCCTCCCTCAGCTACTTTCTTCTGGGCTCTTAGCTCAACTGAACCTTGTTAATACCCAGGTATTCCACCTTCCACATATTATTTTTTATCTCAAAAAATAAAAATAAAATAATTCAGCAGTTAATTACTTACTAGTTAGAGAAGATTCTTGAATCTTGATCAGAGGTGTATGAACTTACATTACAGGGGGAGTGGAATAGTAGAAGCTTCCATAACTTTTTCAACAGGTCCATTGAGGAAAACACAAACAGAAAGGTACTTGCATAGAAACTTGATTCTCACTCAAAGCACTGGACTGCTCATGTCTCCATTCCACCAAGCTAAAAGAAAGCTCGAAAGTTCTTAGATCAGAAAAGGAACAGTCAAGTTCCATGGATCGGGAGTTGTTGATAAGTCTCTGAGATGCAAGTTTGGATAAGGCCCCAAATGAAGAAGGGGCTAGCCACTATTAGGACTCTCCTCTTCTTACTGGTCCTCTTCATTGCCGTCATCATATACTCTTTATGGATCGATGCTGTAAGTTCCAAAACCTCAATAATACCTTTCAGCCCTGCAGTTCACTTTCTTATATTAAGTTTAAGTTTTCGATTATCTAAATTCTTTCATTAACATTTTTTTGCAGTCTAAGTTTTCTGGTCAAAATCTAACAAATGTAATAATCTCTCAAAAACACCAAACCCTGATCATCACTAGAAAACCCGAATATTTCCCCCTAAACTGCATCATCACAAACCAAACACAAACCTGTCCTACGAACTATCCGAAAACATCCAAAACAAAAGATCAAGAAGACACATCATCTAAACCAGAATGTCCAAACTACTTTCGATGGATTCACGAAGATTTAAGGCCTTGGAATGCGACAGGAATCAGCAGAGACATGTTGGAGAGAGCCAAAACAACAGCACATTTCCGTCTAATAATTGTCAAGGGCAAAGCATACCTTGAGAAGTACAAAAAGTCTATACAAACAAGAGACGCATTCACTATATGGGGCATTTTGCAACTCCTGAGGAGGTATCCAGGTAAGATACCAGACTTGGAGCTGATGTTCGACTGTGATGATCTGCCAGTCATCCAATCCAGTGATTATCGTGGACCGAACAAGACAGGCCCACCACCGTTGTTTCGGTACTGTGGCGACAAGTGGACCGAGGACATTGTGTTCCCTGATTGGTCCTTCTGGGGATGGTATATTTTCTGAATTCTGAATTCTTATCCTTGTGCCTTCAGTCCTTTTGTTGAATTTTATTGTTTTCTATCAGAATATTCTAGGCATTAATAGGAATGAGTCGGTGATGGCGGCTCTTGCAATAATTAAGACCGGCAAGGGTATCCGTGTTATTAAACATTTTGAACTTTTTTTATTTAAAATAAAAAAAATTATATATTTAGATAGTTTTGGTATACTAAATTAATATCAAAAATAATTTTTAAAAATTAAAATAATTTTATTTTAATATATTTTTAAATAAAAAATACTTTAAATCATCACTTATGTTATAATCTCAAACAACCCCTAATAGAAATGGTCATGATGAAGATATCTGCCAGGCATGCACAGAATATATAACTGTGCAATGCAATTCTCTGATTTGGACTCTAAGTATGAGGAATTGGTGATAATCCCTCTTGCTAAATTCACTAATTATTTTTTTTTCTTCTCTAGCTTTTTATATTATCTCATGTCCCCATGAATCTCAAGTGATAATCTTCACAAACGTATGAAAAAAGTTTCAATTTTACCCAAATCATGAAATATATTTTATTTTTCAGCTCTTGAGTGTTTGTTTTTATGTTAAATAATTTTGTTTATTTTTACGTTTTAAAAATGTTTTTGAAAAAAATTAAATTAAATTTTATTTTATTCTTATTTTAAATTAATATTTTTTTTAATATTTTTACATGATATACTGATATCAAAATAATTTTAAAAAAATAAAAAATATTATTTAAATAAATTTTTTATTTAATAAATTTTTAAATAAAAAATACTTTAAAAAACATCAACAACAATATTTTCAAACATAACATATATCAGTTACTTAAAAGAGGCATGGGAAACTTTAAACCATGGACCCGAAGTAGAATATTTGTGAATTTATAAGAGCAAAATATAGTTTACACAAGATTTATTTATTGTCTTAAAATATAACGACGACGCGTCGTCCTCCTTGAAATAGCTGATTGAAGTCGTCAAATAGAGTAACCATATTTTACTGCTAAAATGTCCTCTCTTTAAAAAATAAAACGAAAAATCAGCTTCTGTAAACTACTTATGAAAAAGGGTTTGTGTGTGTGTGATTCTTGTAGGGCTGAGATTAATATAAAGCCATGGGATAAATTGCTGATAGACCTAAAAGAAGGCAACAATAGGAGCAGATGGATAGATAGAGAACCGTATGCCTACTGGAAGGGAAACCCCTTTGTTGCTGAAACCAGGAAGGACCTCCTTACTTGTAATGTCTCCGACCAACAAGACTGGAATGCTCGCCTGTTCATCCAGGTATTTAGTCCTTCTGTAGTAATACTCTGTTCCTAAGTATATATTGGGCTTCAATATTCAAGAACAGCCTTTCTTGTGCAAATACTCTGTATATATCTTCATCACAGTCATCGAAGATAAATACATCATTTCTTGGCTCCAGCATTTAAACCTCAGACATTCCATGATCCAAGTATTAATAAATAGTTCAACACCTTCGCAGGACTGGATCCTTGAATCCCAGCAAGAATTCAAGCAATCAAACGTGGCAAACCAATGCACACACAGGTTATAATATTTTTTTTTTCATGGTCTGGAAATGATACGATTAATTTTATTTAATCGTTGAGCGTTCACTTTCTTGTGAAATATATAGGTACAAAATCTATATCGAAGGATATGCATGGTCTGTAAGTGAGAAATACATTCTAGCATGTGATTCTGTTACGTTGCTTGTAAAACCCCATTACTACGATTTCTTCACAAGAAGTCTGAAACCCGTGGAGCACTATTGGCCTATTCGTGAAGATGATAAATGCAAGTCCATTAAATTTGCTGTAGATTGGGGCAATAAACACAAACAAAAGGTAAACCCTAATCTCTAATTAGGTTGGCACATTTCAACAACTCCGTGCATCACGATTTCGTTCTCAAACTACTAGAGCTATATATAATGATACATGTTGGACTTGACAGGCACAAGCAATTGGGAAAGCAGCAAGTGATTTCATTCAAGAAGGGTTAAAAATGGACTACGTATATGACTACATGTTTCATCTCCTAAATGAGTATGCCAAGCTTCTGAGATTTACGCCACAAGTGCCCGAAGGAGCTGCTGAATTGTGCTCGGAAATTATGGCCTGCTCTGCTGATGGGTTCGAGAGAGAATTCATGATGGAATCATTGGTAAAGGGTCCTTCTACTACAAGTCCATGCACCATGCCTCCTCCTTACAAACCCCTAGTCCTAGGAGCCTTTTACAGGAAACAATTGAATGCAGCGAGGCAGGTGGAGAAATGGGAAAATGGATATTGGGAGAGTTTGAACAAGAAGCAATAGGGGCGCAAATAAATTCGTGCTAGTTCTATGTCTCGTTTATATTGCTATTAAATGATGTAAAAATATTTGTCATAACTCTATGGTATTCGATCGTGAGGTATGACTAGGAATGTTAGAGCATTCCGAATAGTAGAATATTACCAAATTTACCAGTGAAATTAAGATAACTAGGATCGAGTATGAAATAATAGAAAGGGAGGATACTATTCATATATAGTGGTCAAAAATTAATGGAAATTCTTTTATGTTTCTCAATCAATGAGTCTTGATTAGTTCTCTGTTTTCAATAACAATTTCACTTTGTTCCTGTAATAAAATCCAATTCAATTATCAACAACAAACTCACATAGTGATCAAAATATAAAATATAAATAAATCACAGAGGCAGACAATGCTAATTTCCTTTGATCACGGGAAAGAGAGGCAAAACTCTATTTATAAGCAAGCCTCGCCGAATACCTCTTGGATACTGGATGGGTGTTCTTCGGTCCACTGAGCCTTGTTGCAATGAGACTGTTGGACTCTAGTAGGCTTTTTTCTTTGTTGGGTTCCACTCCGTTATAGCTTATCTGAACTACTTTGGCCCTGCTTTCTCTTATCGCCGGTGCTCTGTTTAGTTGGATGGCCTTCATGGAGTTTTCAGATCATTTTTAGGTGGTTTAAGGCTCTGGTCCATTACTCGTATTCCACTGACAAAGAATATTAAGCCGAGCCCATACACATTTGATTATTATCTCGGAAATAAAAAGACGTGGATAATTAAAATTAAAAAAAATGTTTAATTGTAAAAACAGAGAAAACAAAAGTTTTTTTTTTTTTTTAATCAATTACAAGGACAATTTTAGCCAATTTTTTGTCCATCTGTAAATGAGAGACGACAGAGACAAAGACAGAAACAAGTAAGTTTTTTCCATAAATATCCTTTAAATATTTTCATAGTTTCAATCTTTTTTATTTTACTATTTTCATATTTATGTATCAGTATTTTAATTTTTAAAAATTCTTTTTAAAAATATAATTGTATTAAAATTTTGGTTTTTTCATTTTATTAAATTAATATGGAAAAATAAATTGCCAAAATAATTAACCAAAGAGTGTTTTTATTATAAAATAAAATAAATATTTTTTTTTAATTTTCTAGGATCATGAAATAAAATGAATATTATTATTAGAAAAATAATATAATAATTGATATATACATGATATAGAGATATGAAAATTGGTCATGTTTTTAAAGAAATTAGATTTAACGATGAAGGGCTAAGGATTGACTGATAGCTAAAAACATGCATTTGTTATGAAGTTATTATCTTGCATTTTTCACCATATGAGATTTTGACTTTGTGTTGGTGTAAATATTTTATTTGATATATGATTGGTTTAATTGTTTATTTTATTATTAAATATACTTGGATAAATGATTTAAAAATTGAGTAAATCATAATTTAATTATATTATCTTTTTAGAAATGAATCACTACAAAGTTTTTTAACATACTTTTGATGAGTGAAGAAGAAATTATCATTTAAAGTTAATTAAAAAAAATTTAATGCTCATTATAAACTAAACTGAAAATAATAATTTCAATTTATTGCTCTAAATATTGCAAGATAGTAATATATATCTAAAGTAAAAAAAACTTTTCTACATTATATTTTGTTTTATCCCTCATCAGCCTAATAAAGATATTTATTATGTTCTCCGTCTTGTGTTTGATCATCTCACCCTCTTTGCTCGGGGGTACTCGTCTCTTCTATCCTGCACTCAAGCAGCTATGTTGATGATTGATGAATTCGCACCCCAAGCTGCATGCGCTTTTCACCTTTGGACCCTCTTTATGATTGCCTGCAAGAGCATTAAATAAGCCTACCGATACAGGATTTGGGACCCGTAGAAACGTGGGTGGCTTATCATCTCACTGTCCCCAAATTCATGAGCTCTGTCACTGCATTCGCTAGCTTACATATATCACAAGAGTTTGGATGTGGGGGATAGCAATTAATTTGTGTTTCATATATAGATGTACCTATGCATGCCAATCTAGTGACAAGGAGCTGGAAATTTTCTGCACAAACAAGCTAAATATTGTTGTTCTAATACGAACTCCGCATGCAGGAGATGAACTCAGTCACAGAAAACTGAAATATGCTAGTATGCTAGTGGTTTAACCGGTAATAATCAAGTGATAAGGAGTTAATTAGAGGAAAAAAAAACAAACATTTGAATCCTATTATTTGCATTTCTCAACCCACGTTCTAAGATCAGTTGAGGACTTCAAGTTGATCAGTTTTTCCTTGTGATTTTGCTTTTAAAAATAGTTATTTATTCATAAATCGTGTCCAGAAATATATCTATTATATAAAATAATAAAAAATAAATCATTGAGTATGCATCCATTCATTATCATTAAAAAAAAAAAAAGGTACTTGCCCATTCAACGGACCGCACTGGTAAGAACACTAATGAGCAATGAGATTGTTTGGTCCCAAAAGTAAAGGAGTTCACAACATGTCTGAATTACATATCTAAGGCTATGATTTTGTTGTTGATTTAGTAGCAGCTGGAGCCTGGCCCAGTTAACAAATTTGTGTAGTCTCTACTTTCTTTTAAGACACAGAAAGGGGAGATCAAATCGTCCATGCCAAAATAAGCTGCCATACTTTGGACAAAAGCACAATATCCGTGTATTAACCACACCCCACTTTAGCTGAAGATGTTTTAGTTCTTACTGTTGAACCGGCAGCTCTCCTCTCCCTCAGAATAGGGTGCCTTTAAATTATAGGATCCAACAGTGGAAGAAGGGATTTCTGCTATAGACTGCATGGCTTGTGAGACTGGAAAATTTAGGCCATGCCTATTAGTCATTAACCTCATGTCTTCACAGAATTGCGAGTGCTAGATACTAATTATTGGAAATATCCTACGTCATGTGTTTATATTCTAGTCGTACTCCATCATCTGTTAGCTCCTGAAATTGTGGTTATAGTTAAAGATAATACCGTATACTGTTACAATTTAAATCCTATATGTAATAGGATAACAATCCGAGAGAGATTGAAACAGAGTCTAGCTCTGTTTCCCTATATATATGTATGTAACTTTGCTAGATAAATGAATAAGAAACGTGAATCTCTTTCACTCCTAAATTCTTCATGGTATCAGAGCGGTGATCTCTCGCTCCCTGTTCCAATTCTTCTGTGTTTTAATTCCTTCCCCTGTGTTTTGTCATGGCTAACCTTGAAAGTCATGATGCAGCTGGAGGAACAAAGGAGATGGTAGCTTCCTTATCCAACGTTGCTGATAATGATATCAACACTGCTCATAAATTGAGCTCTGTATTGTTGAATGAATTTAATTACCTTCCTTGATCTAGAGCAATCACAATTGCTCTTGGTGGAAGATCAAAATTGGGATTTATCAATGGTACGATAAAATCCCCTGAGGTTGGCTCATTAGAATATGAAGCTTGGTTATCAAAAGATCAACTAGTTATGTCTTGGATCCTAAATTCAATGGAGCGCAATCTTGCTGAAATTTTTAGTTACTCTGAGTCCTCTTTGGATCTTTGGAATTCCATTCGTGATATGTATGGAAACCAAAACAACTCTGCCCGGATTTTTCAGATTAATCGAGACATTGCCAATATTAATCAAGATGGAAAATCGTTTGTCAACTTACTGGGAAACTTAAAAAGACTATGGAGTGAGTTGGAGATCTATCGACCTCATACGATAGATGCAACTATCCTGCGAAAAAGAACTGAGGAAGACCGGATCTTCCAGTTGTTGGCTAGCCTTAATCCTGAATTTGAGGATTTAAGAAGTCATATTTTAATGAATACTGAACTCTCATCTTTTCAAAGTGTGTGCGCCACAATCCAACGTGAAGAAAGTCGTCGAAAAGTCATGTCCCGCACTGTTACTCCATGTAATCCTGGTGTCAGTGCTTATCTTGCGCGACCATACCCAGAAGGAAAAGTCTACAAAGGGAAACGACCAGATCTCAAATGTCAACATTGTCACAATATTGGACATACAATTGACCGATGCTGGAGTCTGCACCCAGAGATAAAACCAAAATTTAACAAAGATCAAAAAGGGAAATCTGCTGCTCAGCATAAAGCAAATTCAGCTACCAATCACACAGAGTCATTCACTTCCAGCCCCGTTGCCCTGTTGAATGAATTTGCACACTATCTGCAAAACAAACATGGTCAGGAAACAACTCCAAATGGAGGACAGAATCAAACAACAACTATTCTCAGTCAGTTTGCAGGATTTTTGGCTGATGCAAACTCTGAAAATAGTCAAGGTATTCTACTTGCCCTTATGACTGCATTAGAGATTGGTAGTTTTCATGATTTATGGGTTATTGATTCAGGTGCCACTGATCACATGTCTAATAAGTTAACTAATTTCTCTGATTTCACATTCTTTTCTACTCCTGCGTGTGTCTCAGTAGCAAATAGGAAAGGGGCTCCTGTAAAGGGTAAGGGCAAAATGAAACTTGTGTCACACACTGTCAACTCTGATGTTCTCTATGTTCCCTCTTTTCCCTTCCAGTTACTTTCCGTTAAAAAACTGACAACCTCACTTAATTGTGAAGTTATATTCTCGCCTTACAAAGTTATCTTTCAGGACCTCATCACCAAGAGGATGATTGGTGAAGGATTCCACCTGCATGGACTCTACTACTTTACTCCTGATTCCCGGATTGCAAAAGGATTTCAAGCTATTTCTGCTCCCATTAATGAACACCTTCTATGGCATCGACGTCTTGCCCATCCTTCAGTGCCTGTCCTTAATAAAGCAACTTCAGTTTTGTCTAAAGAAACTCTTAATTGTGAAACTTGTCATTTCTCGAAATCATCCAGGCTTCCTTTTAAATCATCTGTGTCTCACACTACTCAAACGTTTGAAATTGTTCACTCAGATGTTTGGGGACCCTTCTCCGCCTCTCTTGATGGTTTTAAATACTTTGTAACATTTATTGATGATTTCTCTAGAGTTACTTGGGTTTATCTGTTAAAATCAAAAAATCAAAATGTGAAGTGTTTGGAAATTTCAGAAATTTCCATACATTGGTTACTACCCAATTCTCGGCCAAAATTAAAATTTTTCGTTCTGATAATGGCACCGAATACATGTCCCATATTATGACAAACTACTTAAGCTCTAATGGCATATTGCATCAGACTAGTTATGTTAATACGCCCCAACAGAATGGAATTGCTGAACGCAAAAATCGTGATCTGTTAGAGAAAACTCGAGCCATAATGCTTCAAATGAATGTTCCCAAACCTTTTTGGTCTCATGGAGTTCTTACTGCTACTCATCTTATAAATCGTTTGCCCAGCCGCGTGCTGGATTTTAAAAGTCCTCTTGAAGTTTTGCAGGAAAGACAACCAGATCTGACATACCTTAAAGTGTTCGGGTGTACTTGTTACGTACACTTGCCAGCTACTCTGCGTGACAAACTTGACCCTAGAGCTGTTAAATGCATATTCCTGGGTTACTCACAAACTAAGAAAGGATACAAATGTTATGAGCCTAAATCCAAGAAACAATATATCACTAGAGATGTACGGTTTGTTGAAACTAGTCCTTACTTTGAAGGCACTAGTCAAGAAGAGACTCTCTCAGAATTTTTCCCGTTACTCAACATTGATCACTCTGCAAATCCATCACTCCCTGTGACTGATCTTCATCTTGAGCATTCTACAGAGCCACTTACTCTAACTACGGATCACACTGTAACTCCATCTCTCCCTGTCATTATCTCTGATGATAATTTAGACACTTCTGGTGATGTTCTTCCAGAAGGCATTGATGTCCACATTGAACAACAATAATCCAATGATCAAGACAGGGTAGAACTTCTGAGACGCAATCCTCCACGGACCCGTCAACCTCCTGCAAAATTACAAGACTATGTTGCTCATACTGTCAGGTACCCAATTACTCAATTCCGGACTTACCAAAGATTATCACCTTTGCACACAGCTTTTATTACAGCTATCTCCAGTGTTCATGAGCCTAAGAACTTTAATGAAGCTCAATCCCAAGGTGTCTGGCAAAAGGCTATGGCTGAAGAACTGACAGCCCTTGAAGAAAATAAAACCTGGAGTATAGTACCTATCCCTCCTGGAAAACATGCAGTTGGTAGTCGTTGGATATTCAAAACAAAATTCAACTCAGATGGCTCCATTAATCGACACAAAGCTCGCCTGGTTGCTCAAGGATTTACTCAGAAGTTTGGAATTGACTACAAAGAGACCTTCGCCCCTGTTGCCAAAATGACCACTGTTAGGGTTCTATTATCTGTTGCTATCAATAATGGGTGGGCTCTGTCGCAAATGGACGTTAAAAATGCATTTCTGCATGGAGATCTCGAAGAAGAAGTTTTTATGAAGCTCCCTCCAGGACATCCTCAAAGCAGGGATTCTAAAATGGTCTGCCAACTACATAAATCTATTTATGGGTTAAAACAGAGTTCCCGTGCCTGGCATGCTAAATTGAGCACTGCCCTTGAAACACTCGGTTTTTCAAAGAGTTCGGCTGATTCTTCACTTTATGTCCAGCTCAGAAAAAATGATAATCTTATGGTGTTGATATACGTGGATGATCTCATCATCACAGGCAACAACAATGAATCTATTACTCAGTTGAAAGAGAACCTCCGGCAACAATTTCCTATCAAGGATCTGGGGCAGTTGAAGTACTTCCTTGGAATTGAAATGGCAACTTCCAGCAAAGGGTTGTTTCTAAATCAACGAAAATACATTGAAGATCTGCTTCAAGAATCAGGGCTGTTACATACTAAGCCTGCTGCCACTCCACTAGATAGCAAATTAAAGTTAGATTCAGATGGAAAAGCTATCGATTCTCCTAACAATTATCAGAAACTTGTTGGGAAACTTATTTATCTAACTATCACGAGACCTGATATTGCATTTGCTGTTAGTCTCGTCAGTCAACACATGCATGCTCCAACCACTCAACACGAAGGCATGGTGAAACGCATTCTGCGATATTTGAAAGGCTCTATTGGTCGTGGCATAGTTATGAATAATAACGGGCACACAAATATTATGGGATACTCTGATTCTGATTGGGCAGGTAACGCACTTGATCGTCGATCAACTACAGGTTATTGTATGTTTGTTGGTGGTAACCTTGTTTCATGGAAAAGCAAAAAGCAACGAGTGGTGGCTCGATCTAGCGCAGAGGCTGAATATCGTGCTATGGCCTCAGCTGCATGTGAGCTTGTATGGCTCAATCACCTTCTAACTGATCTAGGTTGTCCAAGTAATCTTCCCATGACTCTTTGCTGTGATAATCAAGCTGCCATGCACATTGCGTCTAATCCTGTTTTTCATGAACGTACGAAGCATATTGAAGTTGATTGCCACTACATTCGTCAACAAGTCCAGTTAAAGCTCATTGCTACACAATATGTGCGTACAAATGATCAGTTGGCAGATATGTTCACCAAAGTTCTGCCATCAATTCAATTTCACCGGTTATTGAGCAAGCTTGGATCCATTAACCCTCTGGATCCAGCTTGAGGGGGTGTATTGGAAATATCCTACGTCATGTGTTTATATTCTAGTCATACTCCATCATCTCTTAGCTCCTGAAATTGTGGTTATAGTTAAAGATAATACCGTATATTGTTACAATTTAAATCCTATATGTAATAGGATAACAATCCGAGAGAGATTGAAACAGAGTCTAGCTCTGTTTCCCTATATATATGTATGTAACTTTGCTAGACAAATGAATAAGAAACGTGAATCTCTTTCACTCCTAAATTCTTCACTAATGATAAGAGGTTGCAGTTTTGATTCCCCGAAGAAAAATCATTAAACACATACAGAGAAGAAGATCGAGTAACGTCATGACCGTTTAATTAGAGTTACATAATTTGTATTCAAACAAATGGGTTCTAGAGACAGGTTTTCAAATGATGAACTTCAAAGATTTCATATTTCTTCTCCCGCACGCATGGTAAAAAGAAAAAGAAAAAAAAAGGGGGGATTAATGACATCGCCATTGCGTTAACAGATACTAAATCGTCACTTAATTGCATTTTGCTTGATGGAGTGATTTTCCTTTTCGGGGGGACTGATGGGATGATGTTGATGCCAAACGACTTGTGGAGTTTTCAGGAGCCAGTGTTAGGTTTAAATTTCATTTTAGGGAATAAGTTTGGTAAAGGTAGCCTTTAGCAAACCCATCAAAGCAAGTCATTGCCTTTCACATAAATAGCAGCTATGAAGATTAATATTATTAGATCGTTTCTGATGTAGGAAGGAAATATAAAAATTAGTTTAAAATAGCTCACATACCAGAGGTTGGTTATGTAGACTAAACAAAAGAAGAAAAAAAACATTTTTTTAATAAAATTATCAGAGTTGTTTTTTACTGGCAGTAGCAACCCTTTAAATACTAGAAAAACTATAAGTAAATAAATCATTTTCCTTAAAAATAACTAAATTTTAGCCATTACATTACCAGAAAATTGAAAATTACGGACAAATTTTCTATCAGTAAATAATGAAGTCCCTGTCGGCCTTGATTAATGCTGACATAACAGGAAATGAAATACTACTATTGAGAAATATCTCATTGGGTTTTCTATTCCATTGGCAATATTTTCATTACCATTTATTTTTCCATCAACATTTTTTTGTTGGCTATTATGTTGCTATAAATTCTTTAAGTTTTACAAAAATTCCATATGAAACTTTTGATAGAAATCCCAATAGAAACAATGATATAATTATCTTTCCGTCGGATTAGTGTACATTTCATCAAATTGGTAACATCACAAGAACCAAGCAAAGCTTAATCTTCAATCAAGATTCCATTTCCAGACACAATCATAATTCCAGCTTTGAAATCTAAGCAATTATAAGGATTTATAACAACAATCGTTGTCCACCTAAAACCTTATACAATCTGCCTTCTGCCAAGCATAATTAACTAATAAAGGATCCAAGTAGAGACCAAAAACCTTAGCAATATTACCACTTAACAACATGCTCAAATCTTCTGGCAAATGATCATCCCCATGAACGTTACTAAGATAAAACTTTAACACTCAAAAGGCATAAGTAGGAAGCAAGACAACACCATTAATTAAAGTTTACTTTCAACTCAACACAGGAGCTACCCAACGCTAACAATCAAAGACAATATAACAACTACATAATCATGAGCTTGGAAAGTAATGCAAAGGTCAACAAGACATGAAGTCTACTTCCAAAAGATAACATGTCTGTACATTGATTACTCAATTTACATAACACCAACACACTCCTCCATCCCCACCAAACAAGCTCAGGATTCCAAAACCCCAATCATGGCATATTTGTGATCAAAATTGTATCATAGAAAAATAGCAATCCAGCATTTATCATGGGAATAACTTCAAATGGGGAGGAGATGACCTTCGGGTTTTAATTCCTTTAAAAAATATTGATGGGATTCATGTCAACAATAGTGTTTTCGTTGTTTTTTTTTCAATTTTCTACTATTGTTCAAACTATTATCATAAATATTATTATGTAAAAGAAAAGTATTACAGTTTTAACTCTTACCTTAGTCTAGATCCAAACTATACCAAACATTGAAAAGTCTTGCTTTTTAATCCATGCTTTGATTATGACTGAAGGGACAACTTATCTAATCCCACTCAAAATTAAGGCAAAAGAATAGTTAATAAAAATTAAGTACAATGCAAACTTCACTAACAAACGAGGTTTCATGCAACACTTCTCTATCACTATGTTTTGAGTTTGTGATAATTTGCACCCAATAATCGATTCTTAATTCATTTATTTGGAGCGAACAAGTGTTCATATGCTCAGATATGCTTCTGTGCTTCGTCATATGTTATTTATTTGTGCACATGCGTGCGTTGTTGAAGCAGGAAGGAGAAGAGGTGAAGGAGTTAATTAGGAAGAAACTATAATTCAATGTGAAAACCCTAAAATAAATAAAAGAAGAGGTCTCTATCAACTTTAAAACAAGTTGCACTGGTGAAAAAGACACGAGGGGTCCTTGTGAAGGAAACGCAAGTGGGCAGAGTTCATGAATTCATGGCAACAAGGGAGACGAGGACAGAGGTTAGGGACCCCCTCCCGGCAATGCATGCCTCTATGGACGTGGCCTTTTCAAAAACGCAACACAAAACCATCTCCTTAGGGTAAAATCCACCCATGAGCCGTAAGAGGTCAAATTAAATTCACGGGCATCTTAGGCCTTGCATATGAGATTATTATGTGTCCAAATATCATTGGCTAACTAACTATTCCTTTTGTACACATATTCAAGCTCAAATGGGACTGAGCCCATCTGATCACAGTCGTAATTGAAAATCATGGGGCTCGTTTGCCTTGCCTCTGCCTCCTCCCTTAAAAAATACTCAAAAGACTTCGTTGTGTATCTTGCTTGGAAGTCCTGCCAGTGCGGAACCTTCATGCTTAAACAATATTCATGTCTTTCTGTCACCGGACAAATATATACAAAAACAAATAGCGAGGGGGGGAGAGAGAGAGAGAGAGAGAGAGAGAGAGAGAGAGAGAGAGAGAGAGGAGAGGAACGAGGAAAGGAAAGGCTCATGCTCATGCCAAAACATAAAGGTCAGCAAGAAAATATATATACTCGATTATTATATTACAAAATTATATATAATCCTATTTAATAACTTGCCCCTTCAATGATTTGCGCTTTATTAATTGTTTTTTACTTACACAACCTGGAAGGTAGTTCATATATTGTAATATGATTGGAAAGGAATAAATCACCTCTTCTGTTCATGGAGAACAACTGTAGAATGTGGGAATTGGGAGTATTAATTACCAATTCTTTTTTCCTAATTAAACGGTGGCTTTTGTCCATGCATTGTCATTTCTTTTAGCACACATGATTTATTTTTTTTAATTTTTTGAATGGTACATTTTTATTTGTTGAGATAATGTTTGATAATTTTACTAACTAACTGGTTCCCATATACAATTACTCGGCTTCTTAACTAAGAAGTGGCAAAAGGAGTTGATGTGGCAATTATCAATCTCCTCCCCCTGGAGATCGAGACATTTTATCTAGAAAAGTATTCGAGATACGTTCTTTAATGTCGCAATTCTTGTTTAATCTATCCCTTTCCACATAATAAGAATAATAATTAATTATTATTATTATTACTACGAGAAAAATAAAAAAGAAATTAGATTATTGAGCTGCGAAAACAAGTAATAAAAAAATGTTAATATATCTATACCGGTATTTGCATTCGAATTCAAAGAAAAAGGTTTCAAAAAGAGAAGAAAAAACTATCCTAATTTAAAGTTCAAAATATAAATCTATCTAAAACCTTTCAATGAACACCTTAATTTTTTTTTTAAAAAAATAGTTTTTATTTAATCATCTATCTTAAGATAGTACGGTAGTAATTTATTTTTTAAAATATTTTTTATTTAAAAATATATTTAAATAAATTTTATTTATTTTTTAAAATTTATTTTTTACATTTAAATATCAAAACAATTTAAAAACATAATAAAATAATTTTAAATAAATCAAAAACATGGTTTGACTGCCACCGCATGCAACTACCTGACATTTTCACGAGAAGATATGAAATTAGTATCGTCAAACTATCAAATCTTAATTAGAAGCTAGCATCAGCAAATAATCAAGTTAATAAACTTGATTATTGGCGCAAACACCGGATATGGCCCCTCGTGGTTCTAATAGGGAATGTGTCTGCTTAAAAAGCTGACTTTGGTCTAATCTAGTTTATGTTCAAATTTCTCTGTTTTCCAACAACACCCAAAATAAAATAATATTTTTTTGCATTTGAGGGTCTAGCTGCTGTGGTCAACCCTCTATGTGCACGCCTGTTACCCCCACGGTGCCTTACCTGCTCCTGGGTTTGCAGGATGTCCAGTGGGCTGTGGGGAATAGTCGTGGTGCGCGCAAGCTGGCCCGGACACCTCACGTAAATCAAAAAAAAAATAATAACATTTTCCTCCCTCAAAAGTCAAAACTATTCCTGAAAGAAATTAATATTAAATATTATTTTGAAAATATGAAAACGCTGATAAAATGAAATGTGCAAACTATTTAATGTTTGTTATTCCATTTTGAAATTACTCAATATTCTCTGAAACAATATTCTTCCAAGAACTTGCACCTAATTATCATGATCGATGGATTCTAATTTTATGGGCAGAAAATAATGTTTATATTGATTTCTAATAGTATCTCTTGCTTGTTAGCAAAATTATGAAGCTGCTCCTCGGTGGTCTTTATTAATTTAGAATGGTTTTCATCACAACATTTATTTTATGATATGTTTTGCTCATATCAAAAATCTTTAAAAATTACTCTTCTCCAGAGGAAATTGATGTCAAGAAAGAAAAAACTTTGAGAAAATATGTAGCAGGCGACATTGTTTACATAATAACTATAGTCGGTAATTATATATTTTTATTTTTTAAAAAAATTATATATACAGGTTTTTCCAACGCATTTCTATAATTTAAAAAAAAAATCTAAGATCAAATAAAATTTTTTTTATATATAAATACAATTAAATAAATTAAGAACTACGTGAGCGAATAAATAGATTAAAAATCATTAACGATATTTAAAAATAAAACTTGAAAAATCAAGAGATGGTTGTAGATCAAGATATTTAATTTTAAAATATGAGATATTTATCCGATTGTTTTTACTAAATTTTTTTAATTTAAATAAGTAATAATAGAAATAGAGACAGAAAAATTCTTGAACCAAGATTCAAAAGCAACAGATAAAAAATATAAATCCAGCGTACAAGGAACATTGAAAAAACACGCAAGTTGCTTTATATATATATATATATATATATTATATATATATATATATATATATATATATATATATATATATATATATAATCGAGTGATCCGCAAGTTGGTTTTTAGACTCTAAACAATTTTCCCTTTGAAACATAAAGGCAATAATTCTGTTTTTTCGAGAACACGTTGTAGCCACAACATCATAAACAATAGTTAAAGAGTTGTTCGGGCTCATAGAAATTTTACGACGATAATAGAATAATTAGGTAATTAATGGTATTTTATTAATTAATTTTTGAATTTATTTTTTAAAAATATAATTCTAAATAAAGATATTTTATCATTTTTTATGGTTATGAGTTTCTTTTTTTTAATTGTTTTTTTAGATAGACCCGGAAAAAAAAAACTAATATAATACTACTGATTACTTCATGATTACCGTTTTATGATACATAATGTATTTAATTTTTTTATTTTTGAAAAAAATGTTTTCATTTTCAATAAATGAACACCCTTTTCAGTTTTTCATTGAAAATAGAAAAGGAAAATGGAAATGGAAAAGGCTAAACAGTCCTAAAATTCTCCAGTTCTCACTTCATCAGAGCCGTTGATCAGTGATAGTCCATGGTTTTAAGCAACTCCAGGTAAACACATCAATAAACTCTCCAAAGCTTCAATTTATCATCTGACGAACGAGAAATCATATTCATTTCCACAAATCACCCGGCTAATGCAATTATTAACACTAATGGCATCAGAACTTCCACTAACATTTTTTATAAAATGGGGCCCGCAGCTCAGTTCATAAATTAAGAAAATTTAAATTTAAATCCCCTCCATCATTACCTACCGCTTCTTGATTATGAGCCGTTGGATTTTTATCCAGCAACCGGGAATTTAGATCACAAAGTGCCGTGAGAGTACACATAAAAAATTACAGAATAAAAGACCGCCATTTAATTTTAATGTTAAAGACAAAACAACATTCATTCTCTTTATATAAAAAAAAAAAATCAAAACTTTCTCTTGGTTTCTTTTAATTTATCTACAGTTAACAGGATAAAAGGTTCTATTTGATTTATGTTTTTCAAAAAATTTAAGTTTTTTTTAATTTTAAATTAATTTTTTTTATTGTTTTAATTATAATTACATCAAAAATAAATTTTAAAAAATTAATATTTACCAAATATAACCATAACCTCTCTTTCAATCTAAGTTTCTATCTTCATCTTTTTTGTCCGCCTCCTCTGTCTAACTTTAAACATTCATAGCTGAAGTAATTTTGCTATCATGTCCAGTTTCCAAATCTTATTAAACTGAGTACTAGTTGTAGGAGTTGTTTCCTTAAACAAAGCTTTCACTGTATTTTAGTAGTGCATTACCGTGTCAAAGACTTTAACTTTCTTCTCTTTTGTAGTTTCTTAATAAAAAAAACTCACATCTCCAATCAACTTGCTTCCTTTTCTTTTTCTTTTTTTCTTTTTTTGCTCTTTCTTGGTCACTGGGTTCATGAGTTCTTCTGGGTCTTTGTTTTTTTCTTCCAACAAAGAGAGAGGAGTAGAGATTTCTTGCAGAGTACAAATGAGATCACATGCTTCCCTTCAGCTTCTTTCTTTTGTTTCTCTAGTTCTTGTCGTAACATGTGACTCCTTTGTCAGAGAAGAAGGTATGCATTTATCACTTTACTTCTTTTTTATAAATGCATTGTTTTTGCTGATAAAAAGAATATAAACTTGAATTATTATGGTTCCAAGAGTTGAGCTAGCTAGTTTCACATGGCTGAATTGAGTGGTGTTAGTTATTATGCAATCAATGCGAAAACTTCAAGTCTCAAACTTGGCCTCTTTCTGCTATCCTTTCTACATTTACTTTGTGACTTAATACCATCAGTGGCATTGGAAGTTATGTGATCTGAAATTAATGTACTGTGCGTAAATTTTGGTTTTCGGTAATCCTATAGTCTAGTACTTTTCACTAAATGGAATTTATGGACTTCTGGGCAGTTTGGGCACTTACAACATTCAAGGAAGCTATATACGAAGACCCACATATGGTTTTGTCCAATTGGAATGCCTTAGATGCAGATCCTTGTGGTTGGTCTGGCATTTCCTGCTCTTCTGCTCGAGACCATGTTGTAAAGATGTAAGATATGATCCATCAATTTTTATTTTTTTGGTTCAGGGTTAGATGCGTTATAGTTTCTTCTGAAGTTAGATCCTGATGTGTGGTATATGTGTAGGTGCCTTTTATCGTTGAATGAAGTTTTACCATTTTTCTGTTGGAATTCTGGTTTTGCAGAAACATAACTGGGTACTCTTTAAGGGGATTTCTTGCCCCAGAATTGGGTCGGATCAAATTTTTGCAACAACTGTATGTTTCTTTCTTCTTCGTCTTCATCTTTTTTCATCATACTGAAATAAATGCTTTTAGTTTATTTTATGCATTGTATTTAAGGCTTCTTTCTCTTTTGGTGCTTGTTTGATATTTTGTAGAGTCTTGCACGGTAATAATCTGATTGGGGTTATACCAAAAGAATTGGGAATGTTGAAATCCCTCCAGGTCTTGGATTTGGGAGCAAATCAATTAACGGGTCCTATTCCTCCAGAGATTGCAAATCTAACCAGTGTCAGGAAAATGTAAAAGAATCTTGTTATTGGGTTTTAACGATTGGACTGTAATGGTTGGCAATATTGAGTTCTCTCTTACTTTCTCATTTTATGTTGTGATAGAAACCTTCAGTCCAATGGGTTAACAGGAAGCTTGCCTCCTGAACTTGGCAATTTGAAGTACCTTCAAGAACTTTGGTTGGATAGGAATAGGCTTCAAGGATCTGTTCCTGCTAGCAGTGGCTCAGATTTCACGTCTAGTGTGTATGGAATGTAAGTACAATTCTGAATGCACATCAGTTTTTGGTGCATTTTGCAAACTAACGGGTAGAATGAACAATACTATTCTTACTTAAGTAGGTTGTGCTAGAATGCTTGTGATTGTATAAGTTGAGAACAGTCACTAGGATGGGACGTAAACTCATCTTTGATCAGTTGAAACTCAGTTTTGATTCTTTAAATCTTTTACTTGAATTATTCTCTCCTTTTTTGTGGTACAATTATATAATTCACTCCTGCTTCAGCTATGCTTCAAACACAAACTTAACTGGCCTGTGTCGATCATCTGGATTAAAAGTGGCTGATTTCTCATACAATTTCTTTACTGGGAGCATTCCCAAGTGCTTGGGGTATCTTCCAAGGTACACTCTTAGCCTTTCTCCTACTGGCATTTGGATGTCACATAAACTTACATTATGCACAACATATGCTATGCAGCACGAGCTTCCAAGGGAACTGCCTTCAGAACAAAGATCCAAGACAGCGTTCTTCTTCTCTTTGTGGTACGTGTGACATGGTTAATCTTTCAGTCTTCAGGCTTCCATTGCTGTATTTGTGGACTGTTGTATTGTTGTCAACATGTCTATGGACAATAATGTCTTGAAATGAAGAGCAATCCCCATGGATACGCAAAGTATGAGCATGTGGTTGTCTGTTTCAATGTGAATTGTTAATGATAGATACCTTGCCATGCTAAAATTGGGATGAGTTTGGTGTCTTGCAGTCCTCTTTCAGTATGCTCCAAAATGAGCTTGGTGTGTGACATTCGAATCTTTAAGAGATTTTTTTTAACAATATTGCCCCTCTCAAAGGCCCCATCTTCCACAATTCTATTCTTTTTTTATAAAAAAAAAATCGAGGGGAGATCTTGAAGACCTAACCCAAATGCATGAGCTCTTATGCTCTCCTTAGTAACTGTCATTTCTTACATAAGGCTTAAATTGGGATGGAGAGGGTATTGCTTTTGCCGTGTAATATGATTTACCAACCTATCATCCAACTGAACTTTGTAGTAACAGGTGTGCCTTTGGACAGTAATAAATTATGGTGATTATACTGACTGATTAATTCCTTGTACAGATCGTGCTCCACATGCCAGAACCCATCAAACAAGAAGCCCCAAGCACCAGCCTGCTGAAGATGTATCCAAGCAGCACCAGAGGGCATCAAAACCTGCCTGGCTTTTGGCTCTGGAAATAGTGACAGGAACCATGGTGGGCTGTCTCTTTCTAATTGCCTTCCTAACTGCTCTTCAGAGATGCAATAACAAATCTTCTCTCATAATCCCTTTGAAGAAATTATCGAGTCAGAAGGACCATGTGACTGTATACATAGGTTTGCTTCCATATTTCCAGACCTTTAGTTTATTCAGTGTTGTTTAACAGTGTTTTAATAAGTTATTTGTGTTATCTTGCTCACAGATTCTGAGATGTTGAAAGATGTAGTGAGATTCAGCAGGCAGGAGCTTGAAGTGGCCTGTGAAGACTTCAGTAACATCATTGGCTCTTCTCCAGATAGTTTGGTTTACAAGGGCATCATGAAAGGTGGGCCTGAGATTGCAGTCATATCTCTCTGCATCAAAGAACAACAATGGACAGGCTATCTTGAACTCTATTTCCAAAGAGAGGTGAAGACTTGTTCCTTCTCACTGCAAATTTTATTGAAACAGACACTGAACAACTACAAATGTAGAAGCTGAGGATTTTGGGATAGCCTTTCTGAGATCTTTCTTTATTAAATTTTAATCCAATTTAGGTGGCAGATTTGGCAAGATTAAATAACGAGAATGCAGGAAAGTTACTGGGCTATTGTAAAGAGAGCACTCCGTTTACAAGGATGTTAGTTATTGAATATGCATCGAATGGGACCCTGTATGAGCACCTTCACTGTAAGTCGAGTTTCTTGCTTGGGATAATCAAACATTTTTAAGACGTTATATACTTGCTCAGGGTTGATCAAACAACCTGTATCAATGCAGATGGAGATGGATGCCAATTATCTTGGACACGCCGGATGAAAATTGTCACAGGCATTGCTCGTGGATTGAAGTACCTTCATACTGAACTTGAGCCACCATTTACTATATCTGAGTTAAATTCCAGTTCCGTATATCTCACAGAGGAATTTTCCCCAAAGGTACTCACTGATGCCTTTCTCTATTCTTCTAAAGAAATGTTAAAAACTTACACTTTTGACACTAAAAAAAAAAAAAAAGAGTTCCTAAGTCTGTCAGCACTTCCTTTTTTGTATCATAGAAAAAATGGAATTGTTCATGAGGTTGAATTCACCTCAGATTAGATAAATTGTTTTAGCTATGGTCACTGCTAGCTTATGCAACCCAAAAGAATCATATCAAACATTCTATCAATGTACTGTTAACTGAGAGGACTGGAAGATTTAAAGTAGCTCTGGTAGCTTGGAAATCTGTGAACAGGATCAGTGACCTTAGCCACACTTCATTCCGGTGTTTATTCATTGTTTTAAGCTTGTAAAATCTTTCAGTATGTGTCTGAAACTGTCTTCTGTAACCTGATATCTAGTAAATGCCATTCCTGATTCTCTTTCTAGTTAATTTTGGTTCTCAAAACCAGTAACAAGTAACAATTTGTTATGATGGATGTCAAACCCCTATAAAATTGTGGTCCTCAGAATTTCTTTTTGATTGTCCCTGCAGTTGGTTGATTTTGAAAGTTGGAAGAGTATTCTTGCAAGATCAGAGAAGAACTCAGGCTCCATAGGCAGCCAAGGTGCTATCTGTGTGCTTCCACATTCTCTGGAGGGACGCCATCTTGATGTCCAAGGGAACATTTATGCTTTTGGTGTTCTTTTACTGGAAATAATCAGTGGAAGACCTCCATACTGCAAGGACAAGGGGCGCTTGGTAGATTGGGTAAGAAATCTCTTGTAGTTTAAACATTTGCAAATTGCCGTTCTGGGTAATCTCAAAGAAACAGTTATCTGGAAAAATCGTTGCCCATATAAGTGATAAAAAAAACTTGATAACTTCTGTGTTCTATAGGCTAAGGACTTCCTAGAACTGCCAGAAGCAATGGCTTATGTGGTGGATCCCGAGTTGAAGCATTTCAGATTCGAAGACCTCAAAGTTATATGTGAAGTGGTAAAACTTTGCATCCATCCAGACCCCACCAAGCAGCCTTCCATGCAGGAGTTAAGTGCCATTCTAGAGAGCGGAATTGATACAACTATATCTGCTGACCTCAAGGCATCTTCTTTGGCATGGGCAGAGCTTGCGCTGGCATCATAATTGAGTTGAAGGCTTGAAGCTAACACACAGTAAATCAGATTCATACAATTGCAATAGTCTTTTCTTTCCTTTACTTTTTTCTCACTTCAGTTTCATTTGAGGTCCTTGTAAATGTGTGCGTGCTAAAAAAACAAAGAGCTTCCTTTATGACAATAGCCTCATTGTATACCATTGGATGATGAGTAAAGTTATGACCATAGCAAACTTTTAGTTCAAACTGCATCGACCATTTCTTTTCACCTGATTGTGTTCTCTGGTTATCATTTATTTTCATAAAACTCTGAAAATGAGTCAGATATGACTATGGAAGGAATATTTCAATATACAAATGCACATATTAATGTGTAACATGCTGTATGTAGCATGATCAAAAGCAATTCCCAGAGAAAAACCATTTATATGGTATGTTCTCTAGTGCAAGATTCCTAAGCAATAAGGTGCTGGAGCCATAGGAAATGGCTCCTAGCCCTACTCATTGTTTTGCATCCTTTTTAGAGAATTGGAGACAATAAGAGGCAAATACAGGGATGCTTGTTTGTTTAACATCAATGACTCCAGGTATGAAAAGGATATGCATTTGCCTTCCACTATTCTTATTAAATTTTCCCGGCAACTCAGATAATGGTTGATTATGATTACTTTAGACATGGCAAACAAGTTGTTTCACTTGATCTTGCTGTCTTAAAACCTTGTTACAGACATCAAGCAAATGACAAACATCAGCTAGCATTGAAATAAAAGAAATATATTGGCAATTGACTTTAATGAAGGATTTATAAAAAAAAAGATGAAACAGAAATTTTACCTGGCGAAAGATTCGATTGACCAGGCTGAAGAATTTATTAGCTAATCAATATAAATTTCTTTGAAGACCTAGAATTCCTTGCAAATCTATCTAATTCTTTGCTTCTTCGTGGGTCAACGTGGGTTCCAACCTTCTTGCCCTTTCAGAAATCAATTTTAATTAACAGTTGCATGAACAAGAGAGGAACGACTCTACCATTCAAGCAATGTCTTTTAGGCAATTCTGAAAGCAAAACAGGTTGGCATCATGGTTTGGTGAGGAAGACCGTTGCAGATGGGAAGCTATAGAATGTGATACCATAATTGGGCGTGCTATCATGCTTGACCTCCAAAATCTGGCGTTTTGAAACACTATATGTATATATATAAATTCTGAGAATATATTATAGCTGGTGACCTAAATCCTTCTGTCGAGTTGAAGCAGCTGGATTGCTTGGATCTTAGCTGGAATAACCATACAAGTGTCCCATATTTTTTTGGTTTAGTGAGAAGTTCAAGATATCATATCCTTCCTAGCTCGAGAGTTGCAGAATGGATCCTCATCGGCTTGGAAACCTCACAAACTTGCCTATCAATGAACTATCTGTGCATGACCGATCTGCAGTGGCTTTATAGCATTTCTTCCTTGAAATATATTGATACGAGGTCAAGCATGATGGAGCTTTCCTCTTAAGGTCCAGAGCTTGCCAAACTCAGCTACACAGGCAACTCTAAACTTTGTGGCACTATACTTTTAAAAGCTCGCGGAGAGAATGGCATGTCACGTAGGATTAATATTGGAATTGCATCTGGATTTGTCACAGGTTTCTCCGGAGTTTGGGGCGTTTGGTGTGCAAGAAAAGTTGGCACTATTTAAATACATGGATTTTTAGCTAACTTGTCTTCTATATTAATAATAAACCAGGTACAAAATCCAAGGTTAAAAGAAACAGGTTACTAATTTCATCAGTAGATTATTGCTTGAAAGTAATACACCAGATATTGCTGGAACAAATGCAGCTCGAGCATCATTTCAATCGCACAAAACTACTAAAACCGTGCTCTTTCGGAGCACAAACTTTCAGTACATGACAATTATTAACTTCTCACTACAGACTCAAACATAAATGTTGATAATCATTTCGCAAACAGCAACTATAAAATAAACCAGAGTAGACAACAATTCCAAGTCAAATTAAATTTTAAAAAAAAAGACAATCAAAAGCTAACATCAGTGCTTAGGACGAGCATAGTGATTGTCATTTGGATTCCTTTTCCCACTAAAAACTGCTAATGCTTGCCTTATGGGAGGCCGGAAAGGAGTTTTTTTATCAGTATGGTGGCCAAAGATGTCATCCCGAACTGAGAAGATGTCATCTCCCTACATGGTTAGATTTATATAAATTAGTCTGGAATTAATTAAACACAAGCAAGAAGATAAATGCAAACAACAAAGAAGCCAACCTCCTTATTCACTTTCTTCTTCGTCTTAGGATAGAGGAACTTTTGTGGTAGCTGATCCTCGCGCAGAATGAGATTCTTAGTGATGGCATCCCTCCCACCTTGTGGTGAAGGCAGTGAAAACTGCAAGGGGCAAAATGTCAAAGCATATATGGGCAGAAGGACTTCAAACAAATTAGTGGCAAAAAAGAACATCCAACATGTCCAGTCCATGCACTTCTTACACACACACAACAGACACTGAACAACAGAAGGCATAGTGGGCGGCACTCATGCAAGCTTTCTAAGGTTCATGAAAAATCAATTAGCACTCCTTGCACTATCACTGGAGAAGAATGTTGTGTGTGTGTGTGTCAGTGTTGTGGGGCAGGAGCATGGATTCTAGCATGTTACAGATTTTCCAACATGATGTAAAGGATAAGAAGCCTTCCATGCATGGCCATGAAAAACCATCCCCAAGTAGAAATCACAGTCAGCTAAGTAATAGAACCCACAGAACAAGAAAGTACTATAAACCAATGGTCAGAAGCACAGACCAGAATAAGCTAAGCAATAAATGCAAGATGGAAACAACTGCATAAATGTATTATACATGTCTCCCCAGAATTAAACCAAGGTACAAAGAGAATCTGAGATTTTCTGCTGGTTGCTTGAATAGATTTCTTTATTTCCTTCCCTAGGAATATACTTACTTTTGTACCACGCAGAGTAATCCGTGGCCTATGATCAGCCAAAACAATGCCATTCTCCCCAACTGTTACAGCAACCTTTCTTAAAGTGCCGCCATTTCCACACTTAGGACAAAATATCCTCCCAATTTCAGCTGTGACAGTATAGCAGGCATGGCATTTCAGTATCCACCTGCAAGTGTAGATGTCTTTAAAGATAGGAATATAACCACAATGATCCAGTCAAGAAAGTAAAAGATAATTGGGAAACCAATATAAACATGAACAACAATTGTATACCTATGCAGCTGGCGGATTTGATTTCCTCCAGGTGCCAGCAGTCGTAAGCCCATTTGCAGAAGTACATTCTGCATTGCAAAGTCACTAGTTACACAAGCTACACTTGACTCAGATAAGGATCTGACCATCCAGCTTTGCTCGCTATCATTATCATCTGAATATGATGCACCAACACTTTCGTGAATCTGGCTTGAGATCTCCAAGTGATCTGATTCTGCACTGGCAATATCAACTCTTCTCGTCTCAACATCAATGTTTTCAATGCGATCTAAGGAAGCTTCCATGTCCCTAGAATCGTTAATCTCTGTCTCTGCAGAAGTACTGTTCTCTCCTTTCTCACCTTGGGCAGCCTCCAGTGAACCTTCTTCCAGTCTCATTTGTTTTAAAATCAAGGAAACATCACCATCACAGTTCTTCACCTCTGTCATCATACTCTCCTCGGATATCAAACTTTGATGTAACACTTGATCTGGGACACTAGCTACCTCAATAGTGCTGTCATCCATACTTTTCTCTAGATCTTGCTGGCTATCTTTCTCTAATAATGCTTCATTAAGTTCACGTCTACCTTTTCTTCTAAGATATCTTCTATGAGTACTTCGACTAACAGCAGGCATCCAATCACCAGCATTATCATCAATTTGTCCCTGCGATGCATCAATTCCACCAGCAACCATCTTTTTGCCTTCAAGATTTATGTCTTTTTTCTTGGGTGGAAATCTCCTGGGCTTCCTCGAACCATGTTCAACATCTTCAAAATTCTCAGAATTTGCTTCCCCTCCAGTCCCCATCGAACCATCTTCAGATTGGTCATCAGCAGGCATAACGTTCAAGCTTATGTCTTTTAAAGGAAGAATTTTCGAGCTTGGATCCATCCCATCTCCAGTTTCTTGTTCCAAAGCTTCCCATTCTTCCAAATTAGGAACATTAGAACCCCACCCTGGCATGTCCTTTTCAGGCAGCCTCTTCACATTGACTGTATGGACAGGGGGTGGCGCATCCCTAATATGTTTAGTCCCGTGAAGTTGTGTCTCCAATGTATATGTCAATGCAATGAGTTTAAGATCAACATCAGATAGGGTCTGTAAATCTCCAGTTGCTCTCGCAAACTTGATAACTGTCAAAGGCATATAAAACACATGAGACTAAACCCCAAGTTCGCTCCGTGACATATTTTCTTATAATTCAGCTACTCCCCTTTTCATTGCAAATTAATAGCAAAATTACAGAAGCAATCTAAACAGAAATCGATCTAATCATCCACTTTTCAAAATTGAAGGGGGGTTTTTTTTACCTTTATTGAGGGAATCAGGGGAGGGTTCCCTGCAATCAATTGAGAAAGGAATGAAAGCAAGTCGATGGCGAGAAACAGGATCGCGAATCTCAGCGAGGACTTCAGGGACGGTGACGAACTTGTCGGCGAAGTTGTTGAGCTTCTCTCCGCCCTGAATGACGGCGTTTGCATCAATAACCGCCACTGATATGCCGTGTGTCGACTTGCAACTCTCCACATACAACTGGTCTTGCTGTTGCTGTGATGGTGCTGGCGGTGGTGATGGTTGGTGGTTCTTTACTATGTTACTCCAGCATTGAGTAGTTGATGGAGGTGCTGGTGAGGGATTCTCCATGGTTACAGAGCTGAGGGAGGGAGAAGGGGATGCGATAAACCCTAGTAAGAGAGATTTTCAAGAATTTATAGAAAGGCAAACTACATCTTGGTTCTTCAAATATTATAATGGTTTAATCAGCTCCCTAATCTAATAGAAGTTTCAATTACACCATTCATTCGTTGTTTTTTTTATTATTATTTTATTTGCAGCCAAGGATGTGATATTTAATGAAATTTCTGGTAATTATAAAAGGAGAGTAGAAGCAGGCCTAAAAATAGTGGTGGATTTTTTAAGTTAATATAATACAAGTACAATGTACACGTCTGGGTCTACTAGAGCAATACTCCCCTTATAAATTTATAAATTGGAAAAAAAAAATTTATTCATTTAGTTTTTGTTTTTTAAGTTAATATAATACAAGTACAATGTACAGGTCCGGGTCTACTAGAGCAATACTCCCCTTATAAATTTATAAAATGGGAATTTTTTTTTATTCATTTAGTTTTTGTTTTTTAAGTTATTAAAGGGTGATTTGAGGTTGAAAATAGGTTTTTATAATATTTGTTAGGTATTTTTAAATAAAAATAAGTTAAAAATAAGTTTTTAAAACCTAAAAACAAGGATTTTAATTTTTTTTAATCAGGTGACCGAACAGCAAATCATATATTACAGTGGATGACGTGCAGCTCCCTTTTTCAAAATTAAAAAAAAAAAACTACGGGCTTGGGCCTGAAGTTCTAGGCCCAGACGTGCTTAAGCTTAAGCTTTCTCATTCCACATTCTACAACGAATAGAAACTGGAACAAGTTCTCTGCAATCTTATAGTTATTTCCCTCTTCATTGATTTACCCTCCTCCCCAGCCATCACCAAAAGGCAAGCACTTCCAGCGTAACAGGAACAACTGTGATCACCAAGGGAACAATGAAAAGAATATATTAATGAACAAACGTCACAACAACATGACAAGCTTTCAGAAAATTACAAAAAAGAACAAAATCATCTGGACACCTAATTAAAAATGGCTTCCCTACACTCGGGATTTTTTTGTACTTTCGTATTACTTTGTACAGATTGATTATTCATTCTTCCAAAGGAAACAACACTACATTCTCCTTGCAGCACATCCCACTGCACAACTATACACAGTATATATAGGTTCTGTATAAGATACTATCAAGAAAAAAATATTAGCTCTTTCTGGCATTCTTAAGATTCCGTAGTGTCATCACAAGCTGTTGTCTTTCTCCTTCTACCTCTGCAAACTTGAGACTTATTTCCGAATATCTCTCTTGCATCTCCTTCAGTTCATTTTCCATCGTTTTGTTTCTCTCCTTCAATGTCACTAGTTCACTCGACAACTTAACAGCATTGTGGTCTGTGTTATTGATACAGGAGGTTTTTGGTTCTTGCTCTGATGCAGTGGAATGATCGCTGGAATGAAACAGGAAAAGAATTCAATCACAATGTAGAAGAACAAGCTAGGAGCAAAGCTAGAGCACAGAACCAACTCAAAATAGAACTACTGCTTCTTCCAAATCATACCTCTTGATTAACAATCTCGAATTCCCATTTTCTTTGCACGTCCCATATGAACTGCTTGGATTTTCATCCGTGTTTCCAAAATCTTCAGCTATATCACCAATTGAATTAAATCCAACGTCGTCTTCAGATGACTGCATTGAAGGATAAACATTTAAGATTAAGAAACAGTATTACGTTGCACATTTAATGAATTTAAAAGAAAAATATAGCAGTACCGTCTAGATAGACAACTGGTTACAAAAAGATCATACATCACAAAAGGAACTTCATCTATCTTATGTGGTTCAGAACTCGTGTATGCCTAGATGTTTGAGTAACACAAAAAACATATAATTCCCGATGCACATTATATTTACATATAATTGCTAACCTTTTGAGGTTGGTTATAGCAGAAAATTGCACTATTCTGGTTGAGTTCTTCCAATCTGCTAACCAAATCTTCAATTTTGTTTTGAAGATCCCTTTCCTTCTCTGCAAACGAGCTTTCAGAGGCTTCCAAAGCAGTCTCCTTTAACTTAATTTGTCCCTGTCATACAAAAGCAAGAAAGGGAGTATTCTCAAGTCAACCGCAATTGAACCAAATGAAGGACAAAATCATAAATCAGAGTGAACTTGAAATTGCCAAGCCAAAAAATACGAGGGGAAGATCATAAACGAGCTTGTCCATCTTGACACACCAGTGATCGTTGTTATCACCAATACTTAATAATTTGGCCTTGCATGTTCTTGTTAAAACTATAAATTTACTGGAAAATTTCAAAACGAACATTTACCTCAAGCAATTTTATTTTCTCCCTCAGATTTGCCACCTCTTTAGAGCCATAAGGAACTGGAGCAGACTTGTTGTTTCTCAGATTAGTCTTTGTTCCTTCAGAAACTGCTGCCCGTTTGCTGCTTTCCTTGATTTTCTTCTCCATGCTGTTCAAAGCATCTTCCTTCTTCTTCAGCTCACTCTTTAATTGGACTAACTGCTTTCTAAGTTTTTCCTTTTCCAACTCATCCTCGAACACAGAATGTTTCAAGTTATCACACTGAGCTTTAAGCATTCCCACCTCTGATTGCAAGACATTCATTGCTGCTTCCTTCTCATCCTTGAGACATCTCATCCTATTTAACTCCACCAGCGACTTCTCCGCTTCCTTCTTCAACAAAGAAATTGTACCCACCAGTTCATCCCGTTCCATATCTCCCTTTTGTACCAGTGCTTCAGTGTGCTTAATTGATGTCTTTATTTGTTCCAGCTCTAAACTCATACTTTCTTTATGTTCTGCTTGCTTCAAAAGGTTATTGTTTTCTATTGCGAGCATTTCAAGCTCAGTTTTTAAGCCTTGGATTTGCTGGGATAAAGCCCCACCACGTTCTTCATCCAGCTTCTTTAGCTGTTCAAGCCGTCTGGATTTATCCTCAATTTCCATCATCATCTGTTTTATCTGATGCATTTTCAAATTCAGTTGGTTGGAAAGATCATGCAGTTTTGACTCATAACCATCCGTAATTGATTGGAGCTCCTCGTTAGCTTTCTGAAGCATTTCTTCCAGTTGAACTTTCTGCATACGTAGTTCACTAGATTCTGCAAGCGCTTTCATAGCTACCTTCTCGTTTGCGTCAAAAGTCGATGCCATTTGCATGGACAGCCTTCTAAATTCTTCCTGCAGCTTCTCAGCTGCAGTAGCATTTTTCAATCTTGTCTTTCGCAAGGCTTCCTCTGCTTGAATGGCTCTCTGCTCCTGCTCAACTCTTGCACGTGTTACAGCCTCCAGATCAGCTTCAAACTCTTGGGCCTGCTTTTCCAATTCTTCCTCCAAGCTCTTGATATGGGTTTCTAGTTCCTTAATGGTGGCCAAAGAATCAGAGTTTTCCTCTGACTGCATCTTCAGTTCATTTTCTAAGCTCTCAATCTGAGCTTCTTGTTCGTTAATGTTGGGAAACAAAGGGGAGCATTCATACTGCATCTTCAGCTGTTCTTGCAGCTGACTTTGTTCTAATTTATATGACATGTCATGGTTCTCCTGCTTCAATATCTCATAATCAAGTGCAAGCTGCTCCATTTGCATCTCCAGCTCATCTCTATCTCTCCTGTAGATTTCTATTTCACTGCAGAGGTCCATAATCTTTTGCTCCAACAGATAAGTTTCTTTAGCATCCTTATGCTCCTTAACAAGTTCTTCCAGTGCCTTTTGCTCTTCATCATCATCAGTCTCACTTCTTGAGATAGCATTCTCATAGGATCTTGCTTTGTTGGAAAGATCAGATGTTCCCTTACTTTTCTGCTCTAACATTTCATCAAGGTCTTTCACAGCAAGTATCAACTCAGCATTTGATTCCTGCGTTTTCTGCAGCTGTAGCCGGAGGTTGGAATTTAGGTCCTTCTCATAATTTAGTTCTTGTCGAACTTCTTCAAGAAGCACCCATGGATCGCCACCTTCAAACTGCGATTTGTTTTTGCTTCTTGCCTCCTCCATGCGTTTCTGAAATGCCTTGAGTTTCTCACACTCTGACTTGAGCATGTCTCGCTCCACTTTTAATCCCAAGATTTCTCTAGAGAGATCCTGCCCCCTTTTGCTCTCTTTTACAATTTGCTTTCGCAGAGTTTGTATTTCCATCTCTGACACATCTGCCTGTCTTGACAACATAACAAGTTCAGCCTTCAGCTTTTCCATATCCATATCTGACACCTGTTGAGATCTCTCTCTTGTAAGGTTGCCTTGAGAACTGTTTGTCGAGTCATCAGTACTTGTCCCATGATCAGAATCTGCTGATAACTCCCATTGCTGTTGCCGATGCTCTCCATAGTTTGCTGCAGAAGCATTTGCTTTTGACAGGTGAGCTGCTGAAGTCTGGGTTTGAGACGATATAAAGCTAATAGGGTCCTGTAGCATGTTGTTTCTCAATCCAAGTTCTCGTGGGGTATTGAGCCCAGAGCTACTTTCAGAACTTGACATTGTAATGTCAGATCCACTAGAAGTTCTGTCATTGACATTTAAATCAGCAGTGTGGGCACCATTAATAAGTGGTCCTTCCTGTAGAACAATGAAAAGTGAACCCATCATATTTTCAACAACCATCTATAAAATTAGAGAAGTAGAAAACTAAAAAGGGGTTCAAAAGTTGCATGCTATTTAATTTTCCCAAATTTAGTGACGCGCTTTCTAATTTAAAAATCGTAAGAACTACAGAGATGATTTCTGGCACTAAACTTAAAACTTACTTCGCTGGAATGATTATCAATACCCTCATCCATGTTACTATCGCTTAAGAGGGTGTTCAATGTTCTGCTCTGGGATTTTACATTTGCATCTTCACCTTCCATCACCTCACTGCAAAAGATTTTAGAAAAGAAAGAAAAATCAAAATTCATTAACCCTTCAAAGAAAAATAAAGAAATTTGAAATATTTAATAATAACAAGTGATATTTCTTCTTTACCTTTGCTCAACATTTTCTTGCAGCCTCTGAATTGAAACCTATTGAAAACCAACAACTGAAGTTAAATTCTGAACTTCAATTACAACGTGAAAGTTCTCATCAATCCTATTGGCAAGGAAGGACTTATCACTTGTGGGAACTAAGAATTATATTGGTGACAGATATAAACAAACAAGACAGAGAGACAAGAGAACTCACATGCAATACCCCATTAGATTTTGAATTCTTGAAAGGAAGAGAAACTGTGGAAGCTTTAGTCGCCTCTGCATAATCAGCAAAATCTATTGAAACCTCCCCTACCAGACTATTTTTTGACGATCCCTACAAATATCCAAAAAGTCCGATCACATTGCAAACATTGAATAAGAAGTTGCTCAATAAAAGTAAAATTTTTTGTAAAATTCCTTACAGTGGAGACCACAAAATGGTATATTCTCTCATTGATCTTCCCTGTTTTCACATCACGAATGTATTTCACTGTTTCGTGAACCGGATAGTCCCATCGACAACTTCCTTGTCTGAGTATACCCTTCTCTAAACTCACTGTTGGCTTCCCCGCATCTCCAGGAACCACAGATACAACCAATGCATTCACATTCAGTTGCGGCAGCTACATTCACAGATCACCCACAAATTAAGAATCCTTACTTTATTCAATTAATCAATCATATTTGACAGCAATATTTCAGGACTCAAATTCTCCAATTAATTCAACATTGAATGAACTAAAAGACATAAGGCTCGACTTGTTGAAATTTTCTGGTTTCTTTATCAGGTTTTTCTTGATGCAGACTCTACCTTTCAAATTTCTCATTTTTCTTTCTCGAACTGAACCCATCACCAAGATTTCATTAAAAAAAAAAGCTCAAATCTTTCACCAGAACAGCAATTATCTATAAAGTTAGAACTGAAACAGTATAAATATGAACTTCAATTCAAAATATTATATGTCAGAGATTGGAAAACAAAAGACAGTTACGAGTACAAAGTTAAACAAAAGTAGTATGTTTGCCGGTGGAAGTACCTGAGTTGCATGAAACTGCAACTTGAAGACAGTTTTGATCTTGTTCTTCTCGCCCCTCCATCTCGCCGACCTGAACATTTTATCCACCGGAAAATCCAGTCACTCAACGGGATTCCGGCCAAACTCGCCGGCACATCACCAATGCGACCAAAATTTATAATATAATATACAGAGTCACGGTCAGTCAGTGTGAGCGTATAGGTGGGGGTAATGGTGCTGGTTTGTGAGTCCAATTCGAGACGGAAACGGAGTCCAAAGAGATCGGGTTGAGAAGCAAATGCAGAGAGAGTGGAGTTGGAAAACAGGGGAGACAGATAAAGAGGAAGAGAAAGCGGTGGCAGATCTACGAACTACGAAGGAGGAGGCATGTGAGGTTTCTCTTTTTCTTTCAAGGATCCCTCTCTTTTGTAAGAACTGACAGTCTTTTAGAAAGTCTTGACACTTGTTTTTTTTTATCTTTAAAGCGCCAGAAAAAATAAGTAAATTAAATTAAAAATTGAAAGAGAAGCTTCTTGTAATTGATTAATTACAGTATTAATTATCGTAGCTGGTGAAGCTATGTTTTGGGGTAAGGGAACAGTACACATAGTCAAAGCAGCTTTAAGTTTTTCAAATGTAAGAAATAAGAACATGCATGTCGTTGTACTTAAAATAATAATAATAGTAGTATTAATAATAAATTCTTGCATGGAATTACACCATGGTTTTGATTTAGCTGGTCAAACTTTAGCTTTTAATGCGTGAGTATTTCATTATAGGAGAACTTAATGCAAGATTTGAATAAAAGGGCTGATCGAGGGCAGGAAAGAACACACGTCGATGGGTAAAAAGGGGGGGAGTTGCAGGCTGTAATTGCCGCAAATACAGTAGCAAAGAGGCCTTTTCATGGAGAAAATGACAACATGGTTTTGATTTCAGACTTGTAATCTAACATTCTTTCTTTGCTTCTGTGGGTTTGCCTTTGCTGATGAATTATTGATTAATGCAGCTAACGTATTAATACTGTCAATTGTTCACCTAATTTACCTAGTGGACTTCACATTATTGTCATTGCGTGTTATCGTCTTTGCGGTCAAAAAAATAATCTTGAATTTTTTTATTTTAACTTGATTTTTTCTATATTTTTAGATCGTTTTGAATTATTAATATCAAAAATTAATTTTAAAAAATGAAAATTAATATTTTAATATATTTTTGATTAAAAACCACTCTAAAAAACAACTATTATGTCAAATTAAAAAAAGGATAATTAAAAAACAGTATTTTGTTGAGTGTGAATGAGGTGGTGTGATATAATCTTGCATAATGGATTCTCTTGGATTGATATGGTGGTGTCATCGTCAATGGGATGGAATGTCCTAATGCCAGCACACGCAATGCAAAAAAGGAAAAAAGCCCTTGATTTTGAACTAAATTATCTGACCTCAAGGATTGGCCATCTCGGACCGGCATGCTATTTATAATTTTCCAAGAATTAAATTAATCTTGTTCTGGTATGGAATGACATAAACACCCCCCAGCTAGGACCATTATAGCGTAGATATTTTTCTCTACCCCTGATGGCAAGGACCACTACATGATAACATGTAAGCATGAGCACGATCACATGGTTTTTGTTGGCATTTTTATACATGACAAGAATCAAGATCACCAAGGTTCATGGAGCCATAGATTTTTATTTTTATTTTTATTTTTCATGTTTTTTTAACAACAGAGCATTAAACTTCTGGCACGTAAGTAGAGGGGTATGATGTTATCCTTGATATTGCCATGGTGTTTAAGGGTATTGCAGTAATTTTGTTACACCCCTTTCTGATCCGCTTTGGATTCGGAGTGTAGGTGCGGCCGAGTGAGAGTAGAAAGAGGAGCGATGTGGGAAGCAACGCCAACGGTCAACTCTGACTAATTAACGTTCGTTTTACTATTAATGTTCTTTAATAATTAAATTTAATCCTAAGAAAATGACTTATTAACCCTAAAAAAATAAAAAACAAAAACTTTCTCCTTGGCGTATAGGAGGAGTAACTTTGTTTTCCGAATAACGTAACCTTCAATTACGGCCATCTTCTTATTTTTTGAGCACGTCACTGTCAAACCACCACCGATTGTCCTTCGGTAGGCCACCAGGCGCAGGGATGCTGAGCTTCTGATTGATTTTATGAAAATGTTTTTTAAGAGGTTTCTTGGTAACGTTTTCGGAACAGCATTTTTTAAAGATTTGTAAATTTTTAAAAAAAAAATTAATGTTTTTATGTTTTTTTTTTAAACTTTACAGTGTGTTTATTTTAAAAATAAAAAATATTATTATTTTGATATATTTTTAACAAAAAAAAATAAAAAAACAATCACGCTCAGTAATTAATAATAACTATCAATATTTATTCTTTCTGCCTGGCAAAATGAGGCCATAAAGATTTGTTAATTTCAGTAAGAGCATCATGGAATCCAAGGAGCCTCCATGATTAAGATTTCTTAATTTCAGTAAGAGCATCATGGAATTCAGGGAGCCTCCATGATTAAACATGGATGAAAATGAGATGCATGTTCACGGTAGCGTTAATTAGGTTTATCTGGGGATTAATTTTCTTCCATTAAATTATATGAAGTTTTTTTCTCATGGCCTCCAGCTTCTAGATTTAACTCAAATGATAGCCATGGAAGTGTATGAATAAGCACTTTATCAATTCACCTGAGATTTACCTACACAGTTTTCCCTTTTAAAAAAAAAGAAAAAGAAATCAAGTATTGCAACTGGTGTCGGTGTTCGTGATAAGGATCTAAGCAGTTTCTTTACTCATAAATTACAGGTGTTATATATATATATATATATATAGACCCATAAAACACAAATATACCTGCCGTTTGGTAACGCCCGCAAGGTTGAATTGGAAATTAATAAATTATAAGCGCGACAGATGTTTATTATTAAAAAATGGAAATTAAGACACGTCGTTTTTGCTCAGTATCATCTTGACTTGGAATACGAAACTGAAAGATATTCTCGCTTGTATTGAATAATAGCTCCCCGAATGGAAAGCTGGAAAGGAAAATTGAAGAAGAAAGAAAGGACAGGCAGAGGAGTTCTTGTTATGGTGTCTGAGGCCTTACGTGGCAAGTAAAGGAAGGGAAGCCCATACGAGAAAATGAATGGAAGTCGTTGCTTTCCGTCTCTTGCTGCCTCCATTTATTTTCCAGCCTTACTTGGCTTTAAAGATGCTCATGGGTTGGACGTGAGTCTGCTTTTAACCCCCCGCACTTCCGCCAACAAGAGCCCACGTGAGTCAAAGCGTGCGTGAGCAGCCTCGTTACGATTTAATCCGAACCATATATATCAACCCGCACCTACTTTAAGAGGTAGTTATTTTTTTGATAATTAATTTACAAGGTGAATATTATCAAAATTAAGTTAAACCTTAACCGAAATATATATTTATATTATATAAATATATCTGTAAAATATTTAAATTTATTTCAATACAATATATATATATATATATATATCTTAATATTAACATAAAACACACATATATGTACATAATATTTATCATTCTATCATTTAATATGCATATACTTCAGATATATATTAATCATTGTGGTTTTTATTTAATAGTAAATAATAACATATAATGATACCCATTAAATATTTAAAATTTGATGAATAATTTTTAAAATTTTAAAATTTTTATTCAATAAATAAAATATAAATGCAGAGAAACCTATAGTCTTCCCTGATTATTATCCTCTCCGGTCACCACCATCACCATCAAACTGTGCCGTATCTGCACCAATATACTATTTATTTCCATTTCCTAACGTCCGTAAGCACCATTTATCTATATTAGAGGAGAGTCACAAGAATTCACAACTGCCGCCTCAACTACCCTTTCCCCATGAGGTCCACATCATGTACTAACCATATATATATATATATATATATATATATATATATATATATATGCATGCGTGGCAACTTTTGGTATTTTCTTTTTTTAAGGATCCAGTCCCTTTATCTTAATGGATAGTTGTTAAAAAAGCAAAGAAACCAGTGATTATAGTTCCACTATGGAGTGTGATTCTCTCCTCTCTTTTTTTCCATTTATTTTTTTTTTATCTTTAATCTTATCCTTTAATTTTTTTAATTATGATTTAAAGTTGATAATTTATTTTAGTTTTTATATTTTAATTATAGTTTAAGATTGATAATTTATTTTTGTTTATTTTTTATTCGTTACTGAGATAGCAAAAAAACATTTTAGTATCGAGCTTGTGCTTAACTTTACAAAAAAAAAATTTAATTTTGTTGTTTGTAGAAAATTTAAATTGAGAGTACAAGAATTGAAACAAAGAAAAAAGTATATGTTTTTCTTAAAAATTGTGATGGCCACTCTGGTTCTTTTTTTTATTTTTATTTTTTTTAATCATCATTTTATTTTTAATTTGACCCTTTAATGTTGTGTTGATTGAGATTTGAGATTTGTTAGTTTGTTTCAATTTATTTTTTATATAATTAACTTAATTTCAAGAAAATATTGTGCCTTTGGGTTGGTGTTTGATTTCATGAAGGGAAAAAATTTATTGTTTGAGAAAGATTGAAATGAAGGGACCAAAATTAAAACAACTATAAAAACTAAGAGGGCTTATATAAAAAAAATTGTGTCAACGCTTTTTTGCTTATTTTTGTTTTTGATTTTTATTAAATTTTCTTTGTGGTCCTTTTAGTTTGGAAATTTAACAGTTTGGTTTAAATTTTATTTTGATTGCATTTCAATCTTTAATTTTGTTGGAGAGAGAAAGAGAGATTAAAAAACAAAAAATGAAAGAAAAAGTTGATGAATGACCACTTTTCAACAACGAAACTCATTGTTTTCAATGTTAATAAGTTTCATTTAACGAGAAAAGTTCTCTTTAGATTTTTTTTTCTTTTATCTTGCCAAAAAAAAATTTTATAGAAAAGTGAAATTGAAGTGAAAAGTCAACTAAAAAAATAAGGATAAAAAAATAAAATTATAAACTAATCAAATATTAAATGATGAAATTAAAAAAATAATTTTAATTATACAAAAGGATCTAAAACAAAAAAAAATAGCAATTAAAAAAATAAGGATAAAAAAATAAAAAATAAAATTGATTTTTTTATGAAAAAGTGAAATTGAAGTGAAAAGTCAATTTAACAAAAAGGACCTAAAAGAAGAAAAAAACAATAAAAAAAGGATCAAATTAAAAAAATAATATATCACATATTGAGATTGAAAAATAAAATTAAAAATAAATCAAAACTTCATATAAGAGCCAAGAATAAAAATAAAAAATCAAAAGAATAAAGACTGAAATTGAAATCTCCATAAATAAGAGAAAAACTTTGAAATTTTTCATGGTCAGCGTGAATTTCAAGGGAACGAGAGAGAGAAAATGAAAAAAAATAAGAAAATATTGCCGACAACAAATCACATGAGCATCGACCATACGCACCACTCAAAAAACAGAGGGTGTCGCAAAGATTCTGACAACATGATAAAATAACATTTCTGATAGCTGGAAAGTGTCGCTTGAAGAATACAGGCTCCTACCATGTGCCATCTATCTTTTATTTTTAATTATATTTTATATTTATAAAAATATAAAATTAATTACCCTCATCCAACATATTATTACAACATTATTATGCTATTAGTCCCAATAGCAGATTGAAAGATTTTTGGCTGGGAATGATAAAACTATTATTACGCTGTTTCAGGGAATAGTAAACACGAGTCTAGGTTACCAGTGTTTCCATGGGGATTTAGCTTTTGTTAATTAATAATTAATTTCTTCCCTTCTATGTGAAAGGAAGTCCATGCGACGTGCATTAACATCTGCCTACGTTATCCGATGAAATAAAGGACCAAATTCCATTTCCTCAGATGTCAGATCAAATCAAAGGATAACAAATTTACTATGCTGCTGTATAAGAAATTAATATTTTCTGTAACTTCAATTTTTTTTTTTGTTGCAATAATATTGTCACTTGATGTTTCACTGTATACCCCACCTGAAATTAAGATCTTCCACTGTCTGTCCTCTTTGTCACCTGTACGAGGAGGTGAGAATTTTAGATGCAGTGATCATGAATTAATTAGTTGAAATTGTATTTTTGGCTAGGAAGTCTAATCATACCATGCTGGCTTATCGTGTCCACAAGATTTCTGGCCCTTCCGGCCCGTGTGGAAGTTCCAAAGCTCTAATCAAAGAATTAAAGTACAATCTTTATTATTATCGATGTTTTTTTAAAAAAAAATTTATAGATTGAAAATGATCTCTTCTCGGAAGAGGGAAAAAAAGAGTCGGAGACAGGCTTCCATCTCGAGAGAAGTTTAAGTGGGAACTACAGAGACGTCGATGCCCGTGACAATACGTGTAGGGAAGATGGTGATAATCAATAGATGGTCACCTTCAACCTTTCCACCATACATTGTCTTGAGAAGGACCATTAACCCTCTTCTTGTTCATCATTGCTTCCCACTTTCATGTTTTCCCTAAGTTACATAGCCTTGCAATTTATGGGTCCAAATCCTTAGTACATTTAATAATAAACATCATGTTGTAAGCAACAAAGACCTTTCTTAGGCTATCATCAACAGAATCTCACATGAAAGTTAATTTGTGCCATTAAGAACCTAAAAGGACGTAAAAGGAAAGATTATCCATCAAATCAAGCACGAGAAGTATAGTCCTCCTAACTATCGTGGAGCGATGGACACAATCAAGTTTGTGATCGCATAGTCCTGCCTACCCCCCCCATTTTACTTTGCTTTTTGTGGTGTTAAGAGCTCAGCATAATTTCTTTTTTGTTGCTTTCGAGTAAGCCATTATTTCTTAATCTGTGTTACCTTGGATTCGGAAATGAAGAGGAACAAACACAACTGGCGTTTAATCCTCTCGATATTTTGAGAAAACAGGATTCATGTTCACAAAAGGTAGGCTGCAGGAGACAAAAGCAGGGATCAAAAGCTGACTCACGAGGCATGCAGTAGCAGGCCCTGTATTGTTCATTTAGGAAATGACGCGGTACCAGAATCTTATTCCAAGCAAACCTGCAAAACGAAACAGTTCTATTCCAGAGAAAAATGTTAAGGCTATTCTACTAATTACTCCATTAAAAAGATATAAGAAACGACCAATGTCGATGAAGTTCAAATCTTATCGCACATAATTTCTTTGATGGACAGACCTAATTAAATAACGTAAATGAAAAACAATATATGAGCTAGAAAAGTATAATTCAGCAACCTTTATATATAATGAAGATGTGAAAAACTCCACACAAAGAATTGAGTATTTCAGGGCTACGTACTTTCTTATCTTAGGCTGTTGGGTGAGTTTTTTAACAAAACAAGTCTCATACGGGTACATTGAATACAATGGTGTTTATATTAATAAAATGTAGGAGAAAAAAATATGAACGGTAAATAAAAAATAGTAAGGAAATGTAAGAGAAATTGTATGTTTTAAGAATTTTTTGCTTGATTGTTTATGGTCCTAAGACTTGTTGGGTGGTTGTTTGTGGTTTTAGGAGTTGGTGAATTGTTGTTGGTGATTCAAGTAATTATTGGATGGTAAATATTGGTGGTTTATGGAATTGTTGGTTATATATTAGATTGCATGGCCTAGCCTTTAATGGCTATATATTGAGTCAAAGACCTATATTCTCTTTTCTTACATTTAGGTGGATATATTTAGACACTTGGTTTCTTTAACTTGTATTATGGAGAAGAAAATTAATTTTCTAGAAAATTAAATCATTAGGTGTTGAGTCATGTTGGCTATTAATAGATATGTTGGTGACAATATTGTCCTATAAAATTAAGGATTTTTGTACCATGGGTGTTATTAGTATAGATGTTGGTCAATTACAGTACTATAAAATAATCAATGGTTAAAAAAACAATGTTTTCACTGCATAGAAAATGTATTGCATGCATAGAAAAAGATATGTATATAGAAAGTTTGTGGGCATGACTTCTGAGAACTTAAAAAAATACATTGAGATGTGTGCAAGGGTAAGATTTGACAAACCAAATTAGTTAGTCAAGATAGATTTCTAACCATTTGAGAATGATCCCAACAATTAAAAGACCGTTTGGTCTAGGGATGTTTTATTATTTTATGCATGCAATACATAAATCAAATTTATTTATTTTTACACTTTTACCGACAATATCAATATCAATATCAATATCAATATCAATATCAATATGTATAATTGAGGTTATTTTAGGAAACATTCATTCATGAAAACTTATCAAAATAATTTATTTAACAAGGAGGATTTAGTTCAATGGATATGTATGTTCACTTTACTTTATCAACCTGAGCTTCTCCTCATTTGTTAAAGAACAAAAAACAAACAAAGAGAGGGAAGCGTGAAAAAGATCAAATAGAATGTGATTATGGTATTAAAGTTCCTTGAGATTTTTCACTTTAGCTTTTTAACACGATAGAATAACTCATAAATTGGTAGCGTCGCTATGCTCTACAAAAAGAAAATCAAAAAAGAAAAAGAAAAGGAAAATTAAAGATACGAAGACCAGGAATTATAAATTAGAATAAGATGTGTATCTAAATCAAGAGAGGAGAGAAAGAGAGAAAGGAAGGAAGAAATCATGAGGGAGCATATGCACACACATGAGAGACAACAGAAGGTGCTCACGTGAAGGCGGTCGACCCCATTAGAGAGACACTACCAGGGAGGTCCAAAAGAGGCCAAGCCTTTCTCGAGGATGGCTATCATCACATCTCATGATTTGCTTTGCCCCATTTTTCTCCCCTCGAGGCAGCGCGCTATCATCTGTTAGTTAATGAGAGAAGGCTGGCAAGCACAGATGCAAAGGTATGTCCTGTGTGCAAGTGTCACGAAATCACGTGCAAAGACAACCTCAAAGCCTACAGATCTCACTTGATTAAAGACATCCATGTGTTTCTGTCTTAATTGTGAGCTGAAATTGGTTGTGGGGCATGGTTAATAGTAAAGAGTCATGATTAAGAGCAGAAGATTTTGTATCGAATTCGCCGGCATCATCAACTATTTTCTAATTAATTTTGCCTAGCTTTAATTAGTTTTTTTCCCTCTCTCTTGAGATATAGATTTCTTTCATAAAAAAAAAAAAAGGAGAAAGAGATCCGTCGTCATGCAAGTTAATTGAAATTGAATTTTACTCGCACAAAAGATATGACCCCAAAAAATGAAAGGAAATTCAAGCTTGGGCCTTGGAGTTGTATGTTGTTTGTATAATCCAGCAAGCGAGAAATCTAGTAATCGAACCAACTTAAAGAATTAAGTATTTAGGAAAAGCTAAGTACAATCGGTGCCGTCTACCTCAAGAAAGATGACGGGAAAGTGAAAATAGTTGCTATGGGCCTACAGACAATCCCGAATTGCACGGTAAAGATTGGGACAGCCCTGAGAGATAAGATAAAGGGCAAAAGATGTTAGGATAAGGCCTGGGCTCAGGTCATGTCTTACGAAGCCCTTATAGGCCCATTTCATTTGTATGAGACTAGGGCACCGTTTGGGAACGCGGCTGCGGCTGCGTTCCCAAAAAATTTGAATTTTTTTTTTGTTAAAATTTAATATTATTTGTACGTTTTGGATCATTTTGATGTGCTGATGTCAAAAATAATTTAAAAAAAAAATGAAAAAACATCATTAGCATGCATTTTGGCACAAAAAGTTATTTGAAAAGCACCCGCAACCACACTGTCAAACACGCTCTAGGTGTCATCCTGTGCGCTACGCGGCGAGGCCAGACATTTTTTTGTGTAAAAAATAATATTGACGTGGTGTAAATACATTTTCAAAATATATATATATATATATATATATATATATATATATATATATATATATATATATATATATATATGATTTGAGTCGGTTAAGTTAAATAAGTTTATTTTATTTTAATTAGAAGATAAAAAATAATAAAAGGTGATCTTGGTAACCTGTAAATTTTTTTTTGAAATGGGACAAACAATGTAACACAATTCTCAACTCATTAAATATATAATGACAAAAATGGTTGAAAAAGGATTAAAAAAGTCAGCTCGGATCGATATGACAAATCTGTAACCTGGATAATATGGACTAACTAATCGGGTTATCTCACTATTTCCATAGACAAGGTCATAAAATCAGGACAATTTGATAGAAAAAAAAATAAAAAAAATTATAAAGCCTATTAAAAAAAACACGATGTCAACTCATGATCCAAGTCATTAGATCAGAAATAATATATTTGAAAAAAATAACAAAATCTAATTATGAACCAATCAAATATTCAAGATGAAATTGAAAAAAGAATTTCAAATACACAGAATTCAAAACAAAAAAATATCAATGAAAATAATGAGGATCAAAATTAGCATACAAAATAAATGCCATTTTTTTTATTGAATGGTCAAACTAAAAGAAATAATTTAACAAAAGGACACAAAAAATAATCAAAACAACGAGGATCAAAACTGAAATAAAAAAATAAAACCAATTTTTTTTTTATTAAATGGTGAATTTGAAAAGAAGAATTAATTTTTTTAAAAAAACAATGAGGATTAAATTAGAAAAAAATATCACAAATTAGGATTGGATAAACCAAAATTTTACAAAAAAATAAAGAACAAAAATTAAAAATCAAAAGAATAAAGACTGAAGTGAAAATTTCCATAAATCAAAGGATAACTTTAAAATTTCGCGTGACCAAGTATATTTTGAGTGGAGAAAAGAGAAAAAGAGAAAAGCATCGTTGAAGACGAATCGTGTTGCCATTAGCCACACGAGTCGCCACAAAAAAAAAGAATGGAGCGACGCTTCAAATGACATTACAAAAGGAGAATTTTAGCGGCTGAGAGACACTACATGTGTTGCTCAAAGGATAGAGACGTCTCTCATACGTTGCATATATCAATCATCTTTTGATTTTTATTATTTTTTATTTATTAAAATAATAAATTGTTTCTCGACTAATATAATAATAATAAAAAATTACTATGAAAATAAAAAAAATTCATTAATCGTTTCATTGCGCTTTTGAAATTGTGAAAAAAAATTAATGGTTTGACTTTGCAATCGATAGATATCCTTGTACCAAAAGACCCTAAATAAATCAGGCCCGCATGAGTACGCGTTGTGCCACCAGGCCTAACCTTGCCAGGAAATAAAAAGGGAAATAGAAAGCCTTGGATATAGTGTGTCATCATGTACATAACACTTCGTCCACTGATTCATCTTCCTCATTATCGAAATCAGGCAGCGTCGCAAGAACCTGACAAAATTGCTCCGACCACCACCAAAATCAATTTTTATGGTTTTATTATTCTACAAAAAATATACATCCATGCTTACCTCAGACGCTAAGCTCAAATCTAACCTAAAAAATTATTTATAAACAACTATTTTAGATTAAAATCTAACTTTGTTTTTGACCGGTATCAAGCTCGAATTCCACCAGCCATCGCCGGATTCCAGTGACATTTTCTCTCTGTTTTTTTTTTTAAGAAAATAAAAGCCGTATAGTAATTGACTTTGAAGAAAAAATATTTTTGTGCTGTGGGGCATATTATAATACAAAGCTTCTGGACCCTTCATAATTAATTTATACACGTGTCATGATTGCATTTATGACCAAGGCACCGCAGAAGTCACCAAGAGTTATAATTGACCAGTGGACTACGCGTCCGTTGTTGGAAAAATCATGTAAAGTTAATAATATAATTACGAGGTTATTGAGAATTTTCTTTTAAATCTTAATTAAGAAAAGATATAGTTTATATTTTTTAAAAAAACCTTACTCCCCCCCCCCCCCCCATTTTGCAAACATCAATACATTAAACGAAATTATTCATTGCATCAATGGGTGGATCAAATTTTCAACCAACCCTAATAATACTTCATAGGATCTGGGTATAGTTAAATTACCCTCTTCTTGCATTAGAGATGAGCAAAAAAAAAAAAAAAACTGATTAAACCGGAAAATAATAACTGAAAAAACAGAACCGTAAAAAAAACCGATTAAAATTTTGAAAAAACCGACCGGTTTGATTCATTTTTATAAGCCTAAAATCAAAAGAACCAAACCAAACCGAACAAAAAAACGAGCCAAACCGAAAAAACCGAGCCATACCGAACAAACGAGCCAAACCGGAAAAACCGAGCCAAACCGGTTTGAACCGGTTTTTGTCATACAAAACCGAACTAAACCGAAATCGATCGATTTGAACCGCGGTTCGGTTTTGGTTTTTTTTAAAAAATTCAGTTTGATTTTTTTTTTTTATAAAAACTAAACCGAACCGAAAATAATTATCCCACCTACTCATTGCCTCGTTGCATGTAAGAATTCGAAGTTGACGTTTCTAGAGGAGAACCATTTCCTATTTCCCTCCTAAAACTAAGGGCTCGAAAGAATCTGTCTCTGATCAAGTAAATTATATCATGCATAATTGCTCTTAAAACTTTGAAAAGAGCGAAGGATTTTTCTATTTACTTCAAGTAATTATGTAGGGATATATATGGGTGGCACGCAGAGAATTTAATTTAAATTGGAGAGGAAATTAAAACCATGCACGGTTTGCATTCCCATTTAGCAGAAGTAAAAAACGTATTACAGTGATAATTTGCCATTGTTTTGTTTAGTGTCCAATGGCTGCCATATCGGTAACAAGTCCACGTACGAGCTAGAAGTCTAGATTAATAGATGCAAGAAAATGGAAGAAAATTCTAAACGTCTCAACTATATTTTATTTGTATGACTGTAGCCGGCCTAGGCAAGCTGGCCGGCCGGCCTGTACACCTATTTCTTTACTCGTCCCTCTCTTATAAGTTGAATATTAATCTCTTCATGCAATCACAGCAATCTTTCACCATATTTCTCTGAATTGTAACTGCACTCCCTCTCACATTATTATCATTACCTCGACGCTACCTGGAGTCAAGGAACCCGACATAAGAACAATATGAGGCAAGCTGGGACATACTCAGGAATACTTTCTGGCGGTTTATCTGGAAAAACTGGGCCTCACTCATTGCCATTGGCAAGAATCAAGAAGATCATGAAGAAATCCGGTGATGATGTGAAGATGATATCTGGTGAGGCCCCAATTATGTTCTCAAAAGCATGTGAACTCTTCATCGAGGAGTTAACACAGAGGTCTTGGATGATCACCATCCAAGGCAAGAGGAGGACACTTCACAAAGAGGATGTGGCCTCTGCTGTTACAGCAACAGATATATTTGACTTTCTTGTCAACTTGGTGTCTAATTCCAGCCACTCCATGGATATTAATCCTGTGGAAATCGAAACAACTAGCAAATAACAAGACCTTCACCCCCTCCCAACCTAAGTACGAACTTCCATAATTAAATTGTACGATCTCCTAAATTTAGTCGATGTTTTCCTTCCTCTACTTGATCTACCCGAAGTGACATAAGGCACTCCTTTTCTGGTAAGATTCTTTTAATATACATAACGCACAAAACAAATTAGCAATGGTGGGTGAGTGTAGATCCCCCAGCTATCTCTGTATGCTTGGATCATTTGATCATTACCAAATTGCAAACTCTAAATTTGAGCACACACATTGATGTCTGATTTCATTTCATTTCATTTTATTTTATTTAACCACACGATGTCCAAATTAAATGAATTCTTTTCCTCCTCTTTTTTTCGTGAAAAACAATGCAGGATCACCCACAGATCGAATACCTCCCATGATGTAGACCAAATACATGCCAAAGACTACCATTATCCTTTCCTGGGGTTACTAGCAGTAGTATTTAGATGTAGTTAATTAGATGGCCTATTTTAACCAAATTCTATGGAAGTAAAAGCTGAGTTGGTGATGGTTCCTGATAAAAAAAACAAACCGGTGGTCAACCGTCCAGCACAATCCCATTGATCCTTTACCTATTGTCGTACGTGATCTCTCTCACACACCTAGTAAGAAATTGAATTAATGCAAGAAACAAAGTCGTTCACCTTCGTAAGAGTCGTGTGTGTGTGTGTGTGACCTTAAGCTTAATGCAAAACGTGATTAATTTAATTAGATGTTATTAGTTATCGTGCCCGCATTATACTGTGAGCAAAATCTAGAAGAGGTGGTGCTTTATTGTCCACCGACTTAAAAAAAACTATTAATTGTAATAATTTTTTTTTTATAAAAATATGTTTTTTAATTAATTTTATTTTTTAATATTTTATTTATTAAATATTGGTTATTGTCCACCGATTTGTTGTTGTTTGATTTCTATGTTACTGTTTTAGTCACATGATCATTTCGTGAGTTTGGTAAATTAATTCAGTTGACTTGAGTTTTATTTTTTTTATTTTTAATTGATATTTTTTTTTAATTTCATCTTTCAATATTTGATTGATTAGGAATTAAATTTTATGATCTATTTTGGTTTGCTTTCTAAGATGTTATCCTAGTCTTATGACCCGAGTTACGGGTTTTGCAAGTTAACCCGTACAGACACATGTCATTTTATTGTGTTATTTTTTTAGATTGATTTTGTTATTTTTTTAAAATTTTATCATTCAAAAATAGATTTATTAGGAATTGAATTTCATAATTAGTTTCAGCTTGTTTTCTATGACGTTATTATAGTTTCATGATCTAGGTCGTAAGTTTGGTGAGTTACCTCGGTTCATTTTTTTTTTATTTTCTATGAGGTTTTCCCGGTTTCATAACCTAGTTTATGGGTTTAGCTAGTTAATCCGACTTGGCTCGATTGGTTCTTTTATGTTTTTTTTTAATTGAATTTTTTTTTAATTTCATCATTCAGCATCAGATTGATTGGAAAATAAGCTTCATAATTTATTTCAATTTACTTTATATAAGATCATCCTAGTTTCATGGTCCGAGTTAAGGATTTAACAGGTTAACTTAGGTTAAGTTTTCTTCTTCTTTTTTTAATTGATTTTTTTTCAATTTCATTCTTCAACATTGAGTTGATTAGAAATTTAACTTCATAATTTGTTTTAATTTATTTTATATGAGGTTATCACGGTCTCAAAATCAAAGTCATAGATTTGATAAGTTAACCTATGTTGATTTGGATCGATCTAATATGTTGTTGTCTCAATATTTTTTTAAAAACAATATTGTCTTAAGTGTTTTTTGAAATAAATTATATTTTTACTTATTGTTTGGATTATCTTTAAACCCATCCATCAATTTAACTGAGCTATTTCAAACCAATCATCACACAATTCATTTTTTCTACTAAAAAAACATTAGAATACTCGAATATTTCCTTTTATATAAAACAAAATTGATGGAACCGAGCAAAACTAAAAGGAGTGGGCCAGGAGCTTCTAAAAATGATTAGTGAATTTTGTGAATGAGAATTGTCCAAAAGGGGCTCGACACTCGCTCAAACGAATTTCTAAAATTTAAAAATTTAAAATAAACAAGGAAAAGTTGTCAGAAGTGGGATTTGAACCCACGCCCTCTCACGAGGACCAGAACTTGAGTCTGGCGCCTTAGACCACTCGGCCATCCTGACATTATACGACAATCTGGTGACTATTATTAATCTTACTGACAACTAACTTCCTCGTAATAATCACACATGGTCCCTCAAGAAGTTGCATTTGGTCGAATCTATATATAAAAAAATTTAACCCAACCCACCGAATAGCAATAAGCACCAATCTATAAGAGCATGCTTTCTCAATTCCAAGCCCGAAGGAGATAAAAGACAGCCTCCGTCTGCCAAGCCCGAGTACATGAATGACCAATGGGGCATAAATCTTTAAAGACGGCCCAATTCAACATAAGAAATGCAGATGACGCGTACTGATCTTCGACCTGATGATGACCATTGCGAGCTCACTCCCTCGCTTGCTGCAGACATTAAAACACAGAAAATTCATGCAAGCCTGGTTAATAATTATTTTTATCATGGAGTGGTAATATGCTAAAGTTAATATATAACGCACCCATTACAGGCGATTTGGCATACGCTTCCATGTATTTTACTCATGCTCTACATCACGATAATTGTTATACCTAAACTAAACCCACAGAGACTGTTTGATTAACACTACAATTATATAGTACGACAACGCCTATGCTGAGAAGCAGCTGAAGAGTACACTTTCACTAAGGCCACTGGCAACCAAGAACTCATTCTCTAGCCGAAATGGTGATGGATGGACTCTCTTGATCTCTTCTGCATTTCTCTTGCTTGATTCCTCTGTCCTTTTTTCAGCAATTGCAGCTCCCCTTTTTTCTCTTCTTCTCCGCATAACATACTCTTCAGGAATAAACACATCCATTAATTATATAAAAGGATGACAAATAAGTTTAATTAACTAGTTGTAGCGAAGTGTTACACTTGAGCCTGTATTTGGCGAGAGGAGTGAGATGTATTTATAGGAAAAGAGAAGTGGGGATATATACCATCGACGTTGACGCCCATGTATTTTATTCAAACAAGCAAACACTCGTTAATTTTATGAAGTTGCCAAGATGCAAAGATACATACCAGTTTTGGGGAAGTTTTTGGCCTTGTTGCATGCGTGTAACACATTGAGGAGAGTAGGGAAAACAACAGTATGTGAAAAGGCAACCATGAGTCTTAGAGACAACTAGATTCTTTGTACACGCTACGCAATTGGTTATGTTATTTTTTTTTTCTAATCTTTAAAAAAATATAAAGATATTAGAAAGTAAAAGATTTGATATTTACGAGAAAAAATACTTTTAAAATATTAAGATGATGATATATTAAATAATATTTTATTTTAAAAATATTGAGATAATGACATGTTAAATCGATGTAGACTAACCATAGTTAGCCTATGAAACCTGCAATCCAAGGCATGGGACATTGATAATCTCATGGAATCTAAATCGAAACAAAATAAGAAGCTCAATTCTAATCAACAAAATATTGAAGGCCAAAATAATAAAAAAAAATAGTCAATAAAAAAAAGATAAAAAATGACTAAAATAAACCTAGATTGGTGGCTCACGCCACGTCATGGATAATTACTCATTACTAGAAAGAGCTCACCGAGATGGTTATAACGTCATTGTGAAAGGCTGCATGACGATACTAAAAAAGATCACATGAGTCGCTTGAGTAAGGATCTCAAATTAAAGCAAAATATCATGAAATGAGCATACCATACATATATTTAAGAAATTAATTTAATTTAATTAAAAAAATTCTTTTCTAAAGCTAAATTTAACAAAGAATGACAAATAAAAGAGTCTGAGATAACCCAAGTCATTTTTAAAATTAGTTGAAAATCCTATAGAAAGCAAATAAAAAATAACGGGGCCTAATCTCCAATTAAATCAAATGTTGAAGAATAAAATTGAAAAAACATGAACTTAAAAACAAGAAAAAAAAAACAAATGAACCCTGACGTATCTCTTAAACCTGGGTTAATCTTTCAAATTCATAACCTGTTAAATCCTAAACCCGAGCTCAATTAAGAAGCCCGATTAAATGATGAAGGATGGAATCAGAAAAATAAAATAAATTTAAAAAATCTGTCAAAGTAAAAACAATAGCAATTAAAAGAATGACGACCAAATCTGATAGATTAAAAAAATAAAGGAGGTTGAAATTGAAAAAACATTTCAATTATATAAAATAATTCAAATAAAAAATTATCAATGGAAAAAATAGAGACTAAATTTGAAGAAAATAAATTGAAGGGTTGTGAAATTTTGAATGGTGAGACACGAAAAATAAGAAGGAGAGAGAGAAAAAAAGATCAATCAGTACCAAACCAGGAAAAATTATGCCACACTTGCCGTCCAAGGAGACGGGTCCCACCTTGACAAATTGAAAAACACCAAGAAAAACTATTTTTTGTTGTCATAAGTCGCCACACATGTAACTGAAATATGACAGAGTGACTTAATTGTTGGCGCGTTCAATGCATGGACAAATTACTATTTTTAAATATATTTATTAAAATACCAAATTGACCGCATGATAATAATAAAAAAACCCAAAATGAAAATATGAACAAGCCCTTGGAGGCAAGATAAGAAAATTTTAATTTTAAAAATAATAAAATTATTTTATTATGTTATGAAAAGTAAAATATAAAAAAGCCACTAGACTAAAGCTAAAATATTTTTTTTGCTTTCAATTATAATTAAGTAATTATATTGTGCAAAATAATTTGAAAGACCTAGTTTCTCGATCAATTTTATAATATCAAAAGTACTCTGCCACTCTTATAAAGAGTGGGAATGTATAATTTTTTTAATTGTTTATGTTGAAGAAAAAACAAATTCTAAAAAAAATTAGCTATTGCACATTCTTTCAAGGATGATTGCTCCTAGAAAAACCACTTGGTTGCTACCTCTTTTATGCACAGTTTGAAATCCGGGCTCGGCCTGGCGGGTCGATTCGGGACACGGCTGATCTTGGGTTGGAACTAGGCTGGGTTGAAAAAAAATAAGGGAAGGAAAAACTTGGTGACCCAGTTGACTCGGCGACCTGGTTGACTCGGCAAGACCGGGTTAAAAACCCGGTTGCAACCCGTTGACTTTTGTTTTTACTAAAACGACGCCGTTTTGATTTTTTTAATAAAAAAGAATTGATCTGGACAATCCAGTGACCCGGTTAAAACCCGGAACCTGGACCTTGAACCAGACCAGATCTAAAAACTATACTTTTATGGAAAAGAAAAAGAAAGGAAGATGAGTTCTTCTTTCTTTTATCACCTAGGAGCCATGCGAGATAAAAATCTCGTGCACAGATATGGTTTAAGAGGTTTACGTAAAAGAGTGGCGATGTAACTAGGAATATTGGGTTTGCTTATTATCAAGAGAAAAGGAGTTCAATGCATATGCGTTTGAAATCCGTATGAAATACTGGGTTTGCTTATTATCCTCAAAATACTCATCATTCGAGAGCCTGTCAATTATTGGTGCCAAATGAAAAAAAAAATATTTCCCTACTCTAATTCAATTTAATTATATTTTTAAATTTAAATTTAATTAATAAATAAGTTGAATTTACATACTTAAAAATAAAGAATTCAATTTATTTTATTTTCTATTTATCCTCCTACGTCACCTTATCTTATTCCTTCAAATATCTCTTAAACAATGATGAGCAGATGCTTATATTTTAAAAAAATATTAATTTTTTATTTTTTATGCAGTAAATTTGAGGGGTTAACATCTAGTTTATTTATTATTTTTAGAGTTTAAATTTCATTTGAAATTCAATTTTTAACTTCAAAATGATTGGAAATGTAAATCTCATTAAAATTATATATATATATATATATATATATATATATATATATATATATATTCCAAACATGATGTTAGTGAAAGCTCAATATGTGAACATCACATGTCTGACAACTATTCTTTTAGAGTGTTTGGTATTGTGATTATATTGTTGTTTTTAAAAAATTTGAATTTTGTTTTTTTAAATTATTTTTTTTATATTTTTAAATCGTTTTGATATAGTAATGTTAAAAATAAATTTTAAAAAATAAAAAATATTATTTTAATATATTTACGAATAAAAAATACTTTGAAAATTAGTTAAACAGTACTCTCCTGATACCATTAGTTCATAATTCATGTGTTGAGACGGTAAGAAACCTGTTCCCTTGACAAGGATCTTGACGTATTTTAATTAATCAAGTCACAACACTTCTCAGTGTGCAAGAAAAGAAATAAGAAAAGATTACACTGCTTAAATGAGTGTTGAATCACAGGGCTCCGGACCCATCTGTGTCTGAACTTTTAAGTCAAAAGCATTCCATGGTCGGTTTTGTTAGGTTAGCTGTCCTAATTTGTATGAGATAGTGTATATAATTGCCTCGAGACATCATGAAAGGTGATTTCCACAGCAAATTTAGTGTACAGATGAATCATAAATGTATGACATTGTGTGAATTTTTTCTTTAATTTGAGTTATGTTTTTATGACATGATGGGTTAAAGTTTAATAAAATTACTTAAATCATAATTAATGTTAGGTCCCATCGATCTCCTTGCACGGGGCATCAGACAAGCTTCAACTCTTGATAATTTTTACTTTTAGGAAAATTAATTGTGGCCTGAATTATTTTGAAGCTTTTCAAACTTCCAAATTTCTCAAGAACATTAGCCGTCTCCATCGATTATTTATCGTGTAACTCATGATAGGTGCAGATGTTTTTTGGTGTCTTCCCTCTGAAGAATTTAACTTTAAAATGGAATAATTCATTGACATTACTTATTTATTTTGCTTAAATATTATCTCTCTGAGATCTGAAAGCAGTGCAGGCTTTAATTTTTCTGGATCTTATCCGTTAGGCTTTAAGACAGTTCTACAGTATTGGTTTTTATAAAGCTATTGGATGAACCCGAAGGAATTAATCTTAGAAATACCATTTCCTTGATGTTAAGTGATTTTCAGGATAGTTTCTGTGATTATTTTGAGCAGCCATATAGTTTTTTTAGTAAACATTCAACTCAACATCGATGGATCATAACCAAGATTAATTTATCTTTCATCTAGTTATATTTTGTTGGATGGTTCTTGTTTCAATTCAATTATCACCATGTTTAGATATTTGATCAATGAATTGATCTTCACCCAAACACGCCTCAGCTCATAGAAAATGAGTGGTTTTTGTCCATGAGAGTGGGATTTGATATCCTATATGCATGGAAAGTGCAGGTGAAGATAAAATCCAAAAAAAGAGAGAAAAGATTCAGAAGATTTCAGCATCATTAACTCAAGTAAATGTTCACTTCTCACCTACTACTTACCACGAGGGATTTCATAATTCGTTCAGCTCGAAATCTTTGTAGACCCAACTAGTTTGACGCTTCTTTATGGTTGTAAAGCTACCTTCAAGGATGTAAGCAGCTTACCTGCGTCCTAGTTCCTACCATACCTCCTAACCAGTCCTTTATTATCAAGGGTAAACCTCTTTTTTGCCCCTGCCCTTCGTTTGGTATCAAACAATCTTTAGAGAGAGAGAGAGAGAGAGATTTGAGAGGAAACAAAAGAGGAAAAGCAATGAAAGTTAAAATGAAATATGAAAAGAGGCGGTCTTTATTTAGTAGTGGAGGATAAACTAAAACTGTAAGAATAATATTGGAAAATTATAAATTATGTGGGTAGAGGTGGAATATTTATGAATCGATAGTTTATTAAAATTTCTATTTGAAAAGGATTCATCCCCGAAATGACTGACAATGCTTCATTACCCTTAATTCTATATGTAGAATTTATATTCGTTGAAGAAAATATATAAATGCAGAGATTCTCAGGAAACATAGGCGTTAAAGTTAAGGTTGTTGCCAAGTGGCCCAAGTCGGCTATCCAACCTGTTTTGTCTTTCTTTTCCTTTTTTTTTGTTCCTTAACAGTCAAACAATCTCCATAATGACTGATTCCGATTAATTTTAGGGTATATCCTAAAAATAACACGTTTTCAAGCTTTTCCTCTCATTTGCTCTTGGTGTTCTTTCTTTATTTTCGTCCGAAGATTGCACCTCTGTTAGCAAGGGACATCCTCCTGTCTGTGGAGCACTCTTCTCGTTTCAGGTATGAACGTAACGTTAATAATCTCAAAGCAAAACCCTTTCCATTGGATGCTAACAGCTCATTGTTTTATAAGACTCACCTCTCCTGATTATTCAATACATGAAATGCTTGAAAGTTGAGAATAGTATAAATTAAGTAAATCGCTTTCTTATGATATTGAAAAATCTTCAGTTCCATGTAGCTAGTCTATATCTACATGTCTTGAATGTCACACATGGACTACCATATTGTAATGATTTGGCAGTTGCTCGATGTAGATTGGATGAACTTTTGGATCCATAAATATATTAACCAAAAGAAGACAAAAGCATGGCTTTTTCCTTCCCGAGAAAGTTCAAAGAACCCCACAAATAAATTTGCTTTTTTGTCCATACCCAACTTCCATTTGTACCTACCACAATCCAGCGATATTTACAACAGTTTCTTTCTTTCTCTGTTAGATGGTAATCTTTATAGGATTTTTCGTTTAGTATTTGGTGATAGTTATTGTTGTCAATTGTTTTTTGGGTCTCTGTGGTGAAATTCAAATAGTACTTTATGGGGGAGGAGGAGCACGAGAAAGCTGAATCTAAGGCAGTCTCTCTGCCTACACCAGCTATAGAGCATGGACCTGTTAAAGAAGAGAAAGAAGCCTCTTTAGATGATGCTGCTAATGAGAAGAACTTGGTCCCAGTTTCTGAAAGTATGTTGTCTTTTTATTCTTCTCCTGAGAAATTAACATAGAAACAGAGGAAAGGGGAAGTTTAATAGTTTAATTATTGAGGTTTTTTTTTATTTTATTTTTGTGCATGTTACTATAAGTTCCCTAGTTATATGATTGAATCTTCAATGTATCAGATGCTGCAGATCCAACTGCTGCTGAAAACGTTTCAGGGGGATCGAATAACAGAGGTGTGTGCAGGATACCATTTGAAGTTACTGCTCTCAAATTTGATATTTTTCTTTTTGACAGAACATATTGATTTATATCTATCTTCAGATATAATCCTTTCAAGGGTTGAAACGGAGAAAAGATATGCTCTAATTAAAGCATGGGTAGAAAATGAGAAGGCTAAAGTGGAGAACAAGTAAGAGACTCTTTCTAAAGCTTTGAACTATCCATCTTTCAGTATTGCCATAAAGCAGGCCTCCCCACACCCAGGTTATCAAATCAAGCATAAAAGCATGCTTGAAATGACTCGGGTTCAATCGATTTATCAAACTACTTGCACTATTTACATCTTTGCTAGGGTCTGAAGTTCTCCTGAATTAGAATTTTACTACATGGAAAGTACATTCAAGCCAATAATTGACCAGCTTTTTTTGTCATCCAACATTAAATAATGTATTTGAAAGTCCCTGGGATTGGGTCCAGGAATCCAAACATATTAGGCTATAAAAATGCATCATTGGAAGAAATTTTCTGAACCAGATCACACACTGTTAAGCTACAAAATCACTAAGAGAGAAACTCCATTACTATTGCCATATTGTCGTCAGCACATGCTTCAGATATGTAAATGCCAAGACGCTCAATAAATATCTATGTGTGTGTGATACTTGATAGTTTGGTTAGAATTTCCATTTTCAAATGTCTATAGAATTCATCTATACTCTCCAAAGGTGAAAGGTCCATCTTAGATGATTCACGATGTCCTCTTTAAACAAGGATTTTTGCATTTGATTCAGTCCTGCAAGTTGGACGTAAATCTTGGCTTCATAAAGCTTTCAATTCCTACTCAATGATGACTTTCAGAGCTTGGTTCTGAGCTAGTTATACACATTGAATTTTCAAATAGGGCTCACAAAAAACTCTCTGCCATTGGATCATGGGAGACAACCAAGAAAGTATCAGTGGAGGCAAAAATAACGAAGTTTGAGGTAATAAACTTATGAACTGAAGTACCGTTCGCGTAATATCGCATCTTCATTTTCTTTACCACTTAATAAACTGCATAGACGTTCAAAGTTCTTGTGTAACATACTGTTGCGATGAACTATTGATTTGAAAGTGTCTCGATTAATTTGTGGCATGATAGGAAAAACTGGAAAGGAAGAAGGCTGAATATGCAGAGAAAATGAAGAACAAAGCAGCCGAACTCCACAAGGCAGCTGAAGAGAAGAAAGCAATGATTGAAGCGAAAAAAAGCGAAGAATGTCTCAAGGTAGAGGAAACCGCGGCGAAATTCCGAGCAACCGGGTATACACCAAAGAAGTTTCTTGGATGCTTTAGTAGCTAAGTTGTTCTGGAAAATCCTGAAGAACCGGGGGGGGGGGGGGGGGGGGGGGGGGGGGCGCGGCGTCGCATACCAGAGAAGGATTTTAAAATTGAGTTTGCTTCGATTTTGGCTTGTTTGTTGGTCAGTTCTCTAATTGTCTTCTGATATTGTAAAATTTGGTAACTGGGTGTGCGTGCAAGTACTGTTACATCACCCAAGTTATATCATGAACCAAGCTTGGGTTTTGATATTTCCTTTTGTGTGAGTAGACGTTTCTCCAGTCGAGGAAAACAAAAATGAATTACCCATGTCATCCATAATCCAATTTAACTTCTTAAGCTAACGTTCTCAACCCCAGAAGAATATTTGGTAGAGAATAAGAAAATTTCAAATCAATTGAAATAATCAATATTCTCACTGTTCCAGTTCCAGTTCCAGTTCCCATGGAACTCTTTTACGGATCATTTATCATTTTCTCTCCTCTCAAGAAACCACCAGTTCACTCTCACTACTCCCGACATCCAAGAAACAAAAGTGAACCCAATTACGAGAACCAGATTCTAAGCCGACCCATGAAGACAGAGACGACGAACTCGCAATCGACTCAGTGAGTTGAACCGGGTTTATTCTCATCTTGACTCTTTCAAAACCACATTCAGAATGAGCTCTTCAACGTTTGAATGGTTGTCTAGCTTGCTCAAACCATTGCTAGGGTGCTGACCCAATTTGAGATAAGTGTCACTTATTTTTCATTCTTCCAAGCATTTTTGGGGTCTGAGCTGAGTTTTTGTGGTCTGGTGAGAGGCAAAGGGAGGGCTGGTACTGGGTAGACAAAGTGATGCGGATGTAACATAAAATAGCATCCAAAAGTGGGACACGATCAGTGAAAGGTTAAGAGAATTATGAATGATGGACCCCAAGAACATATAATAGTCAGAAACTCCATATTTTCTCTGCATTCGCAACCTTTTCTTTCCATTTGTTTTTCTGATTTTGTAAATCTCGGTCATTTACTATAATTGCCTAGGCATGCATGGCCCACTAACCTTGTCTCCTTTTCAACCATTCCAATTAGTAGGCAGGATCCAATCTGAGTTAGATCTCTCTTGTTGTAGTTAGGACATGGGCGAGCATTCTGTTAATTCAAAAACAAGTTCCATTTCAACATGAAGCCGTTTGGCTTGGTATGTGGTTTGTTAGGGGCTCTGAGATTTGCTTTGTGAATTTTACGGAATGGAAGTGCTTGCTGCTAATTTGGCAGAACGAAGATGAACCTGTTAGATGTTTGTAGGCAAGTTTATGCAATCTCCTCGTATCTTTTTTATAATGGCTACTGAGCAGTTAAAGAATTTATGACAGTAATTTTCAGGGACATTAACCTATAAATAAATGATTTTTCTTTATTTTTTTCAACACCATGGAAAGTATTATGAACTTAAAAAGTATTGGAATAATTTTCCACAAACTTTTCAAGAAATATTAAAGCTTTTTTCTCTATTTCAAGGTATAAGTAGCGTCAGTGTATTACAACCTATCCATTTATGAATATACATCATGTCCGTGAACAATGCTTGCATCTTTTATGTAGGATATAAGCAAAGACTCCTGAGTGGTTGGCCAATCAATTTTGGAATCAAATGGATGCTAATATAGTGCTTTATTGTCATGCCCACACACGAACTCTGAAGTTACAGATTGGTTGCTAGATATAGTAAAAAATCTATATGGAGATAACTGATTTGTCTACCACATAATAGGAGGATTCTAGTTGTAATTGTTGCCTCCTGTCAGGACTATCTTTAAAAGACCTGGTCAGGAAATGCTTCATGTCTATCTTTATATCCCCACTATTTTTAGAACTGTACTTTGCATTTTCCAAGAGACATGAACCCTAGGTTACAATACCTTAAATAAGCGATTCATGTCCTTTTCTCCATCCATTGAACATTCATTTTATTGATCTGGGTCACATATTCTGGGAATTCCATCTATCTTAACTTCTGAGATAGAGTGGAACGGAACTTTCAGAATTTGTTGTTGAACTTTACTGTTAAAGCTTTTCCAAGCATCCCTTCTGATATCAGATTTTATACTGCTGGTTTTAGATTTCACCAGGACCAACATAATGGGTTTCACTGGGACCTTAGAGAAATGCAAGGCCTGTGATAAAACTGTTTATTTCATTGAATTGGTGTCAGCTGATGGAGTTCCTTATCATAAGAAGTGCTTCAAATGCAGCCACTGCAATGGACTTCTTGTGGTGCGAGTTCTATTCATTTATCCTTCCCCCCCCTCTCTTTTGTAGCTGTTGTCCATGTAAGAATTAATGAATATGATCTTTTACCAGGATTAATGAATTTGACCCACCATGAAATTTTTCTTATAGATGAGCAGCTATTCCTCAATCGATGGAGTTTTATATTGCAGACCTCATTACGACCAGCTCTTCAAGGAGACTGGCAATTTTACCAAGAAACTCCAATCCTGTGAGACCCCCTCTTTGTTTTCCTTATGTTAAATTCTTTTACATACTTTTGGAATTGGTTTTCCACGGAGAAGGATGTAGTCCTCCCTATTTTACCTTTCCTTTGAGCGCTAACAATGTGTTTCTGCATTTTGGCTGTTAGCAGGAGAGAAGAAAAATGGCCTGGTACTAAAATTGCTTACAACTGATTCTTTTTCATTACCCTACTTTTGTTTCTGATGGAAATCTCTAGGTTGTTTGCTGAAGTTTGATGTATGTTTTCCCAATTACGCAGACAAAGGCCCCAAGCAAACTCTCCTCCATGTTCTCTGGCACCCAGGACAAATGTGCATCGTGTAAAAAAACTGTATACCCACTTGAGAAGGTTTCTTATCCAATTCCCTTTCTCTCTCACACAATTCTTATTTCCCCAATTATTAACATTCATTCCTAATCCATTATATGTATATATTTGCACAAACTCAAATGGAAATGCAAAAGTCAGAATAACTCTCATTGATATCTTTGTTGTACCATAACCTGGAATCATTATAATTTTATGCAACAAGTGAAGATAAATTTTTTTATTTAATATTTGAGTATTGTGAATCAAGTGGTTACATGTTTAAATTTTAACATTCCTGTTTTAATTAATAAAAATTAAATATAAAATAGTATGAATATATACAAGTTTCAAGCTTAAATAATTTTCACTTGAAAAAGTATATTAAATAATAATATAAAATTATTTTTCACACCTCATCTAACAATTTAAATTTAAAATTGAGATGATTTTTTGATATAGTATTATAATTTTATTAACTAATTAATTATAAATTTGAATTTCATCATATTTATTCTATTTTATTGAGTTTTCAATAGATTAAGATAAAAAAAGTAATATAATTAAGTGAGAATAAAAAGGCTTATCGCTATAACCAGAATCTTGACAGGTGACCGTGGAGGGAGAATTCTTTCACAAGTCATGCTTCAGGTGCTCTCATGGAGGTTGCTTTATCACACCATCATCCTACGCTGCTCTTGACGGTATACTGTACTGCAAGGCCCACTTCTCGCAATTGTTTAAGCAGAAGGGAAGCTACAGTTATCTCACCAAAACTTCCACGATGAAGAAAAACGCAGTAAATTTGCCAGAAGAAAAATCTGAAGCAGAACAAAACCATTTAACAGTACCAGAAGCTAGCTCTGACTTGGCCATTGCACATGAGAATGTGCAGAACTAGTTATCAATGCTGTATTGTTCCTTTCACATGCCTCTCAAGGGGACATTGAGGTTACAGAAGTGGTTGCTCTCCTTGTTCCTTGTAAGGCATGTGTCAATAGAGAATGGGAACCTGTTAAACAAAATAAATGGTAAAAAGAAAGTCTTTTTATTTATTTTTTCTTGGCCATTCTTTCTCTAATTAGTGGTTTCAACAACAAAAAAAGGATCCCACTTGCTATCAATATAAACTTCTTCCCATATGAAGGATTTAATACCTGGAACTTAACCTGTTAGACGACAGTATCTACCTTGTAATTCTATAAGATGTGAATTTTACATTAATATAAAACCAAATCAGTTCATGTAGGCGTTAATTGATAATTAATCATATTCCAAACAAGCATAGTTTATGTTGGACATATAATAATATGTTGATATTAAACTATAACATCCAAACAAGCAATAAATGACAATTTTTACTTGAATAACTAGCCATTGACCCCCTGTTGCACCGGGTGGGTTTTTTTTTTTATATAGTTTTTAAAAAATTATATCTTTTTATGTTTTAAAATTTGATTTATTTTATTTTAATTTAATTTGTTTCTTAATCCTTTTATAAAAATTATTTTTTTTAATTTTACCCTTCAATCAAAAATTTATTTTTAGTTTTTCATGTTAATATTGATTCTCATTCTTTTGATTTTTTTTGTCCTTTCATTAAATTAATTTTTCTTTTTAATTCCATCCTTCAATCAAATATAAAATTTATTTTGTATTTCAGTTTTGATTCTTATTTTTTTAATTGTTATTTTTAATTCTTTTATATAATTGAATTTGTTTTCAATTTTATTATTTTATATTTGATTGATTGAGAATTGAATTTCATGATTTTTTTACATAGAGTGCTTCAGGTCTAATAAACTAGGTCACGAGTTTGAAAAGTTAACACGAGTTATTTTTTGAAAAAAAAAGCTTCATAACTATTTCTTTTTTTGGATTAAGGGTTTAGTGAGATATCCTGAGTTGACTCGATTCTGATTTAAAAGAGTTATAAGTTTGACATGCTCATTCGAGTTGATCATAACCAATTTTTTTATATCTTTTTTTACTTTATTTTATTCTTCTATATCTAATGGATTGTAAATTGAGATATATTATTTATTTTTAAAAAAATATATATTTTTCCTCGAGTTATTCTAATTATGTTTTTTTAAAAATTAATTCATTCTATCACTATTTTTTATCTAATTAAAATAAAATTAACTTATTTTAATTAGTTGAATTTACTATTCAATTCACTTTTTTTTTTAAAAAAAAAAAATTGCTTGCGGTATTGAACTTTATTTTTTACTTAAGGCTAGTGACATGCTATAATACGGCTGGGGTGACAACGTGGCATATGCTGATACGACGTAAAAGTAAAGTAGCAAAACCATAAAACGCTATCAAGACTCAAGAGAACTAGATAAAGCTCTTCCCTTCCCTTCCTTTTTTCTGCTCGAAAAGTCTCTTTATATTTTTTCTTAAGCACAGTCACTGGGTGCAAAACATTAAACAAAGTTTAATGCCATTCACCACCATCTGATGAGATTACTCTTTCCAATCCCCAAAAAAAAATGGACTGTCTTGCTCTTGCCACCATCTCAGCCACTTCATCTTCCTTCTCTGTGAGAAAAATACTGTTTCCTTCACCATCAGTTGCAGTAAGAGCAAGAAGTAGCAGAAGAGAAATATGGTTTCCTAGGAAAAATGGGTTCTTGGTTTTGGCTGCAAAAGAAGAAGGACAACCAAAGCTGGACCAGTGGGACCAAATGGAGCTCAAGTTTGGTCATTTACTTGGTGAAGACCCCAAACTTACTCTTGCTAAGGTAATTGCTGTGTTGTTTTTTCAAGGAATGGGAAATTATGCTTATTTTAGCTAAAGTTTTCATTTATAGTTCAATACTTAAAGTGAAAGCATGTCTATTTTTTGTAGGAACCCTTCAAAGTTCATTTTTAAAAGGGTGTTTATAAATTGTTGCTTTGAATTTGATTATATTGGTGATTTTAAATTTGTGGTTTTGTTGCTTAGATAATGGCTAGAAAAGAAAACCCGGATGTTTCATATCTTGAAGTTGAGAAATCATTTTACAAGAATAAGGGTAGAGCAGTAGAAATAAAGGAGGTTCCTTTTGATGTTTCAATGAAAAAGAAACCATCCAATGTATTGGATGGTTTGAATTTAGTTCGGCCGGTTCCGAAGGAAGGATTTAAATTTCAAGAAGAGGATAAGCCAGTAGCTCCTCCCAAGATAAAGAAATCAAACCAACCTGTTGAAAAAGCAATGGATAACGCAAAGCGTAGTGTTCCAAATGTTATTTTGAGAAAGCCATCTTTGTATGTAGAGGATGATGTGGAAGATAGGCCATCTAGGAATAGGGTGAATATTTTACCAAATTTAACATTGAAAATGGGAAATGATCAAAATAAGGAGAAGTTTAGTGATATGACACTATTGAGAAAGCCACGACCAATGAGTGTTGATGAGAAGCCAGATTCTGGGAATTTGGGAACTGAAGTTAATCATGATGGTGCTGGAATGAGGGTTGAAAAAGAAGAAGGTGAGAATAGATATAGTGGTTTTACGCTGTTAAAAAAACCCAAAACTATGAAGATTGAGTTCAAAGAGTCTTCAGAAACCGGGGATGCCTCATTTGAAGAGGAGCAAGAAGTAGAAGATAACTACATATCAGGTAATAAACTATGCTGCTTTGTAACAATCCTTTCAGTCAGAATTGAATCTTTTTGGTTTCGTGTTGCTATTTTGTGGGGCTTCTCTTATTCTTTCCATTTCCTTTTTAATGCACAGCAAGATTCAAATATATAAGTGATCCTATCTGAACCCACCTTTTAGGTTCTAAGCTAAAGTGCCTATCAGTGGCTTTTTTGTTGGAACTAGAATTGTAAAAATTAAGCACATATTAGTGGCTTTTTTGTTGGAGTAGAATTGTAAAAAATAACACCATGCTTGATTTTTAAGGAAGGCAGCCATCGGAGAAGAGTAATATTGAGTTCACTGAAGAGGAAGCTGCCCTAGACCAACAATCTGGTAACAATTTGGTTGATTCTGCTGTCAAGATCTCTATGGAAGCTGCACTGCAAGGGAAACCAAAGAGGTCTGCAGAGTCATACATCAGATTTATATTCTTAATGTTTACCTGCCAAAGCACTTGTACGCTTATCCTAGTTTTCTTGTTAGATTTTCCTTATTTAACGTGCTGATTTTTATAGATTAGACCAATATGTTGAAGCGACATCAGCCTCTAGAGTAGAAGATTTGAATCTTGTAAATCCTGAAAATCTTGGAAATGCTAATGAGGATGTCACTTCCATATCACCACTGGAGGTGAGATCGTTATGTCTTTATCAAATCTTGTAATGCTTTTGATTGGTAACTGTTGAGTATTAATTCTGGGCAGTTTATGGACTTGTAGGATGCTGATTGGAAAAGGGCAGATGATTTGCTTAGGACAGGAGATAGAGTAGAAGTTGAGTTAATTAGCTTCAGCGCAAGAGGTTTCATTGTAAGTCCAATTTGACAAAGTAGTAAATGGGCTTTGCTTGGATTTGTTTTCTCCTCTTGTACTATGTTATTTGCAGAACAACAAGTTCTTTTCCATGCAACCTCTCTGAATTCCATGCAACTATTTGCAGGTATCTTTTGGCTCTCTGGTTGGATTTTTGCCATACCGTAACCTAGCTGCAAGGTGGAAGTTCTTAGCTTTTGAGTCATGGTTGAAACAGAAAGGCTTGGATCCATCACTCTACAAGAAAAACTTAGGAATAATTGGAAGCTACAATGTCCCAGAAAAGAACAGTTCTCTTGATTCAAGCATTGTTCCAAATACAGATAGAAAACTTGAGATAGAAAATAAGCCGGATATGAAGTTAGAGGATCTTCTTATGCTATATGACCAAGAAAAACTGAAGTTCCTGTCTTCTTTTGTTGGTCAGGTTTGGAAATATTAACTTGGTATTTTAATCATAAACATTTCTCTTTCAAGTTTTCATGGACTTCTATTTGCAGAAAATCAAAGTGAACGTGGTTATTGCTGATAGAAAGTTGAGGAAACTTGTAGTTTCTCTAAGGCCAAAAGAGAAGGAAGAGTTGGTTGAGAAAAAGAGACATCTCATGGTAAGGAGCATGTCCAGATGCACTAATTCTTGATGCTTATTTTTCACTATTTGTTTTATATGCAAGCTTTAAGTTCCTGAAAACATTTGTAACAGTTTGACAGCGAAAATAATTCTCACAATTTATGCAGTTTCATATTCAATTTACTTTGATTTTCAGAACTGAAACTTGGATTTGCTTGTTGGGTTAATTGTGAGCTGACCCTTTTGTGGTTGAAGCAGTGTTGATAGAAAGAAAATGCACCATAACAATCAAAATGTTACATAATTGACATGAAGAAGCAAGCGTGTTATTTGTTAGATTATCAGATGAATTTCAGGCCAAACTTTATCTCCTATACATCTGATTTTGTGTTGTCCAAAAGCTTGTTGTTCATTAGCTTATCAAGCAAGCTTCTGGTCTTGATGTTCTCGTGCCATTTGTTTTTCCAGGCTACACTTCAAATTGGGGATGTTGTGAAATGCTGCATCAAGAAAGTAACTTATTTTGGCATTTTTGTTGAGGTAAATCAATAATTTTGCTACATTCATCAAGGTGAATTAAAGTTATGTATGCTGATAATTCTTCAAGCAAGAAATCATTGCATAGTAGGGAAATTTGAATATTTTTAGAGAAGATATGCAGAAAAAAGGGTTCAAGAGATACCATATTGACTGGTGGAGGGCTGAGTGGTTTGATTTGTGTCAATATCTTGAGAATAATTCCTTAAAATAGAGTCAAAAGTTTAGAGTTATGAGATCTTAGAATACTTGCACAAAATATTTAACCTAACTATACTCATTTAGGTTGAAGGTGTGCCTGCGTTAATTCATGCATCGGAGGTCTCATGGGATGCCACTCTGAACCCTGCATCCTGTTTTAAAGTTGGTCAGGTATGTTACCTGTTTTATGATTAAATTATCAGACAATTAAGTATCTCCATTGACTGTCTACGTGTGCTGGTTCCATAACGCACCATAAAAGATTGTCTATATTCTCATCAATATGTGGGTCTTCCAGAAAAATTCTGTCCTTATTCTGTGTGCTGTCTGGCATGAGTACTTTGCCTACAACCAAACCTTACTGAAACTGGCTATGAAAAATACTGATCAAATACTTCGCTTGTTGTAATGCTTCTTTAGCTGCCAATTCTTTCATGCCATTTCAATTTTGAAGAAAGCTATTCTTGTTGCAGATTGTGGAGGCAAAAGTTCACCAATTGGACTTTACCCTTCAACGTATTTTCTTATCATTGAAGGAGATTACAGTAAGTTATATTTAACTTGTTTATTCGATGCTGAATTTCTATCCTAGGCCAAGGCAATTCAACAACATGTCCATTGTATAATGTGTTGTTTCTCTTTCCCTTGGCAGCCTGATCCTCTGATTGAGACCCTGGAATCTGTCTTTGGTGGCCGTGCTCCCCTGGATGGGAGATTACAAGCAGCAGAAGCAGATTCTGAGGTTTTATTCTCATACTTTGAGTAACACCTTTAGTCATCAACTCCTCTTGTCACTTTGATGCCAAATAAAAGGCTTCCTACTTTTTATTTATTTTTAATTAAGAAAAGACTGCAGTTCAATGTGATTATACAAAGACAATATGTGGATAGAGTAAGAGTTGCTGAACAAGAATATCTGCATCATTATGATTTCTGAATAAAAAAGAACAAGGAAATAAGGCCCGGACTAACCAAACTTGCTTCATAATATTCAAGCAAGATTCTCCAAATAAACTTATTCATGAAAAAAATTGATGATTGTGCTGTTTCCAATATGACAAATTGATTCTGGTGATGTCTAATTTTAGAGCTAAGCTTTTACTGGTGCTGTGCCCTGCCATCTGTTAAATAATATTTTTAGTAAAATCCCCAAATTGTGAAAAGTAGGCTTGAAGGTGGACGAAAGAAATAGGAGAGTGAAATTTATGGGATTTAATGATTGAAAGGTTTTAAGATCAGTTACAGGGGTTTTCGTAATGATTCATATGTTGACAGCCATGTCAGGCTGGCGATGGAAACACTAGCATTGTTATGTTTTCTCCATTTCATTACATGATGTTTATTTTTTGCTTCAAAGTTTGATTTGACAATTGTAATCGCACAAGTACAATGCAATTCTGCTGCAGTTTAGGAAGTTTGGGCAAGTTTGCATTCCATTTCTCAGTTAATTACGGGGTACTTCCTATGATGCATGTATTTATGGAAGCAAGTATCAATAGTTAGTTGAATGATGCTCTATGTATTCTCTGCACCTCGTACATTGTGTTGCAGTAGCTATTCTTGAATTTTCTGACTTGGAATTCTGCAGTGGGCTGATGTTGAAACACTTGTCAAAGAGTTGCAACAAATTGAAGGGATCCAGTCTGTATCTAGAGGCCGCTTCTTTTTGAGTCCAGGTTTAGCTCCCACATTTCAGGTACAAGGACTTATTAACTAGATATTGCACCAGAAGTTACAAATTAAAGGTGCAACTCACCCCTATAATCATGGTCATGATTTTGCAGGGTGTTAATAGCTGTAGCCAATGTACCATTTGTTAGTGTAGCCTTTGTTTCTTAACTCTGAAAGAAGGCACTGGTTTCTCACCTTTTGTATATTATTTATCCTCGACTCGAATCATGCTAGCTAATCCGATTCTCATCTATCTTCTGCTTCAGGTTTATATGGCGTCCATGTTTGAGAATCAATACAAATTGCTTGCTCGATCTGGAAACAAAGTACAAGAGGTAAAATTTTTGGAGTTTGCAAGTGTTTGTGTTATTGGATTCCTGATGGTCCCATTGATCTTCTTGATCAAGAGATTCACTTTTTGCAAATTGAAAAATGCATCCGTATGAAAGTTTCTTGCATGCATAAATAGTTGAAAGTTTGATCCTATTCTCGTATTAAAAGTATATTACCTTGAAGATTCTGCACTTCTTAAATCAGCATGTTTGAGCCCTGAACTTTTGCCTCGTACAAATAGCTTCATGAACTTGCTGAAGATATTTCAAGACTACCTTCCTGACACTACTTATAGTACCCTTACCCACTTTCAAGTGAAAACAGGACAAATGCATGAAAATATAAGCCACCCGAACAATCAATTTCAGTTGTTTCATTTGAGGAGTTTGTTATCCGAGTTCGCCATCTTTACACTTCATAAAGTAATAACTTGAACTTGGCCATAAAGCAGTATAGCTTGAGAACAGGTATTCTGAATTCTTTCCAATAATAAAAATTGCAATCTCTTCAAGAAATTAAAAGAACAAAAAGATGAAATATGCTGGCTGAACAAGGTGAAAGTTAACGACTATGTTGTGACTGTATGAAGGGAAACTGATACTTGATAAGAAACAAACAGTCACGATCTTTCTTTTTATACACCTTAAACAATTTTATTTATTTTTTGTGTGATTAAACCTCTATTTTGCATCAGGTGATAGTTCAGGCATCATTGAGCAAAGAAGAAATGAAATCTACGATTTTGTCTTGCACTAACAGAGTGGAATAGTTTTGTGCTGAACTGTAAATTCCTCTGACCTCCTACCCAGTCTACAAGTTGCCATATTTCAGACTGCGACGCTGGACTTTGCCACCACTAGCAAAAAAAAGAAAAAAAAGGGGTTCTGTTCAACATATTTTTATTCTTTACTACTTATTTTCTGTTTCTTCTTTGTGTGGATTTGGTTGGGCGAAGATTTTGCGGTATTACACAATCTCTGTTTTGCTGTCACAGGTTGTATTAGCGTTAACTGTTGTACAAAGATATTCAATGATGGTATTTTATTAATTTTTATAGAAAAGATTTAGAAGCTGGGTCCGTTATCGCTTGTATAAAACACACTAGCTAGAGAGGACAGTTCAAATCACCATTGCTCTCACGTTTTACCTGATCCTCACAACTGGCATAGCTGCCATGCCTTAACTACATTAGCTCTCGTCTGTGCTGTGCCAGTCTCTACTGTCATGATCTGACAAATTAAACCCAAGATTTATTTCCCCTTTTCTGAACCGTTAGAAACAACCCTTGGAGTGACAAATATTTTCTTTTATATGAATGAAGGTATCGTGCATTACAAATTAACTGAGCAGCTTGTCTCAATCTTGCAACATCAAATCTGAAAAAGCAACCTATCTGGGATCATCCTCCTCCAGACCCCGTACCCTAGATGCAGGCTGCACTGCTGCTGCTGGGGATTATGCAGGTTATGTTAACATTGCAATACAAGGGGATCCATTTCACGTTATCCATTTGTTAGAAAAATAAGATTCCTTTGGTTAGCCTTGGTGGATACTTGATTTTTAGGTTGAAGCTCAAGATCCTTGAATTAACTACTTGCGGCTCATCTCCCCTGGTCTGACTTGTTGAAATGGCCAGATCTTGATGCAGCTACTAATACTTTCTTGTCTGGCTAGATATAAGGAGTATCAACTTAAAGATTACAGTTCATGGTTTCATAAACAGGCAAAAACTTTGCCTTCTGTGCTCTTTGTTCCAGAAAAGGAAAAAAAGAGAGAGAGAGCTCTTGCTGTATCACTGATATTTTAGTATCTGCTTCAAGATTCACATTCTAGTCTAACTTGAAAATCCCATGCAATTGGTCTTTGCTTTAGTTGAACAACCCAGAGAACTGGGACCGATTGAAGAGCTGTCTTGTGAAAACCAAAGACTGCAATAACCTATCAAAAAAAATGTTAGGTTGTTAAAAAGACCAAATTAACAGATTTTTTTCCTGGTATAATTAAGATTTATTAATAGGTGCTTATGTATTATTATACTAGTACTAATTAGACATTTAAACTGAAAACTAATATGGTGAACTTATTTAATCCAGTTAAAATATAAACTACATAACTAAAAAATAATAATCTTTAAACGTCAGAAATCAAACTATAGAATGATGAAATCATCTATAAAAAAAATTAATGAAAAAAAAGTATTAAAAAACAAAACACCAGCAAAACCAAGTAAGGTTGTCAAAACCGGTTATTAGTATCATGTAGACAAGATAATTCAATAGAAAGAGAAACATATAAAAAAACAAAGTTTAATTTTAAAAAGAATTGAATTTTCAACGACAAAAAAAGAGAAAAAAAAAAGCAATTTCTAAAAAACCTAGGTCACCCGAATAAACCCCTCATCTAGACCATGAGATAGGGATAACATGATTGAAAAGAAAACTGAAGAAATTAACGAAGTTTATTTTTTAAAATGAACAACTTCGAAGGATGTAATTGGAAAAAAAAACTATGTTAACCCGTGTTAACTTTTCAAACGAATAACCTTAGGTAGTGACTAAACTAGAAGCACTGTAACTGAAAAGCAACTATTTAAAAACTTGGTTCTGCCCTATAGGTTGACCCATATCCCAAGTGACCCTTGACTTAGACTGGCCTGAGTTTCAAAAGAAATTGGAGGAGAATTGATCCATTGTAATACGGTAAAAAATTTGGGTTGGCTAATGTTTCGGTTAACTCAAGAAAAATCCAGTCAAAACCCATTCAATATTTTTCTTTTTTAAAAAAATTGTATCATTTTGACTTCTTTATAAAACAAAAGGATATGGTTGACTTGAGTTAACTTAAGCCAACCCACTCAATTTGTGATCCGATAATTATTCCGGATTAACTCTTGGGAAAGGCCTAGAAAGAATGGAAAAAACTAAGAAGACTAAATCTCAATAAATAAAATATTGAATGATGAAATAAATAAAATTGAAGGATAAAAAAAATTTAAAAATAGGAACCTCATTTGAAAAAGAAATCGAGAGGATAAACTAAAATTTTGAATTAAAGGGCAAAATAAAAAAATAGAATTAATACATGAATCGAAAATAAAAAATAAAAATCAAGAGAATTAGGACCAAAATTTTAATATATATATATATATATATATATATATATATATATATATAAATCAAGATTATGGATCTAAGAATGAAATTGAAAACAAATTAAAAATTGATTAAAGGCTAAGAATCAAAATTGAAAATCAAAACATTGAGGAATAAACGTTAAATATATATAAAAATATTGAATTGAATGGCAAAATCGAAAAGAAAAATCAAATTTACAAAAGAATCCAAAACAAAAAAAAAAAACAAAGAGAACCAATTTTCAACGAATTCAATGAAGATGAACTAAATTTTTAAAAATAATTAAAGCCAACCCGGTCCAACCTTTAGAATTTATAACACAAATCATGAGGCTGGATCATAACGTAAACGACAAATCTAAAAAAATATCAATGTAAAATTCTAAATCAACCAAAATAATTAGGAATAAACTTGAAAAAACAAATAAACAAATTGATTTAAAAAATGTAGATTTGAAAAGAAAAAGAACCAAATTTGACACAAAAGGAAAATAAAACTAAATTATAAGAGATGAAATTAAAAAAACAATTTCAATTAAGAAAATAATAAGAACAACTAAAAATAACAATCAAAAGAATAAAAACCATATTTGATATAAAAAATAAAATGTAAAGGGATGGAATCTAGAGACAAGTTAATTCAATAAAGTATTCAAGACAAAAAACATCATAATTAAAAAAATAATGACCAAATCTAATATAAAAATAAAGTATAAAGGGATGAAATTGAAAATAATAATAATTAATTTAATAAATGATCCAAGACCAAATACATTGTAGTTAAAAGAATAAAGACTTAATTTAACTTAACAATTAAATAACCAAACTTTTTTTTTTTTTTTTGTAAAGACCAGCATAATTTTTTAGAAGGAGAGAGAGAAAAGAAAAATAAAAAATAAAATTTCTTGTCAGAATTTCTTTGGGTGTCGTCGGAGAACACTCATCTTATTACCATGATGGGGTGATGAGCCGCATTGAAAGTCACTTTAAAAAGTGGTATTCAATGCCACATGGAATATATATATATATATACCAAATCACTTTTAGCCCCGCATAAAAACTACAACAAAAAAGAAGAAGCAAAACATAGCAAAAAAACATAAAATGATCTCACCCTAATTTTTAAATAAATGTAATAATATGGACTTGAGGGTCTAGCTGCTGTGGTCAACCGTGTGACGTGTTCCGCCCTCGTCCCGGGTTCGACCCTCTATGTGCACGCCTGTCACCCCCGCGGTGCCTTGCCTGCTCCTGGGCTTGCAGGATGTCCAGTGGGCCGTGGGGAATAGTCGTGGTGCGCGCAAGCTGGCCCAGACATCCCACGTAAATAAAAAAAATAAAAAATATATAAAAAAATAAATGTAATAATATGTTCTACAAAGAGCCTAATATTGAGAGTGGTTTTTAAAAAATAAATTTTTTTAAAATATTTTTAGTTATGGTTTTAAAAAATATATATTTGATTAAAATTATTATGAAATAATTTTTGTTTGTAAAATAAATAAAAAATAAGTTTTTATAAATAATTTAAAAAAAAACTTTATAAAATCAAGATTTAAAATGTAATGTGATCAAATGCAAAACATAAAACTATTTAACTAATCAAATAATTAATTCTAAGTGATTGAAAAAAAAAAAGAAATCACAAAACGAAATAGTGTTTTAGCCTAATCAAACTCCCGCTTTCATCCCTAACCCGTCTAATAAAGTTATATTAACCATTTAGGTGGTGGCATAGTGGTAAGAGCTTGGGACCAAAATATTTGCTCTCTCTGTGGTCTCAGGTTCAAGCCATGTGGTTGCTCATATGATAGCCACTGAAGATTTACATAGTCGTTAACTTCAGGGCCCGTGGAATTAGTCGAGGTGCGCGTAAACTGGCCCGAACACCCACGTTAAACTAAAAAAAAAAATAATAACATTTCTACAATGATTATTTTGCATCATTTTGTTAATTTTATAGATTTAAATCTTGAGGTTAAAAATAATAAAAAAGACTTTTTTTTTAAAACCCTTCGTCTCTTAGACTTAAACCCCAGTAGCCAAAACCATCCTATTTCCACTTCCCTTTCTCCATCATGTACCCATCACTCCTCCGCCGCTCCAAATTCTTATCGGAACAGCTCCGGACCCGGGTCTTCATTCGACTGATGGGTGGTGGACCCCGAAGCTTCCCTGGAGGTCTAAACAAATGGCAATGGAAACGTCTCCACGAGACAAAAGCCAAAGAAAAAGAGAAACGGCTCCTTGATCAAGAAAAACAACTCTTCCAGGACCGGATGCGTTCCCAAATCCGCTCCAACCTCGCTGGCCAATCCCACCCTAACCTGAATCCGGACCCAAATAAGTACAACCCCATGAGCCCCAACGAGCACCTCAAAGCCCTCGCTGACCGTTTCATGAAAGATGGAGCTGAAGATTTGTGGAACGAAAATGATGGGTCATTGAAACCCCCATCGGATGAACAGACTGAATTCGTGGGGACTAATCAACAGCCAGGATCAATTCATTCGCCGGTGGATTTGAGAAAATTAATATCAGAAGGGCGTCATGTGTCGCAGAATCGCGAAAATGGGTTTAATTTTGTGAAAAGTAGAGATTATTCGATGCTTAGAGATTTGGGTTTTGAGTCTGGAGGTGATTCTACTAAGCCTTTAGCGCGGAGACAGAGAACGTTTAGGATAAATGAGAGTTCTTCGAGTGATAATGATGAAGATCATGGGTTTGTTAATGACAAAGTGAAGAATTTCGTAGGAGATTCATGGAATGAGAGAGGAGGCGTGAGTAATTTGAGGAATGTGAGTGATTTCATGAAGAATAGGGGTTCTGAGACAGTAAAACAGAGGAGGTTTCAGAGAAATGAGAGTGATGATGAGGATGAGGATGAGGATTTGGAGGGTGGGGGGGATAGGAGAGGGAGGAGTGCGACTGATATTGGGAGTAGAGCTGCTTTAGGAAAGTATGATATGAAGAAGACAAGAAGGGTTCCATTAAAGGAGCTTGATAAGAATGATTTTGCGAACGAAGTGGAGTTGATTAGATACGAGCTGGGGAGGAAGAAAAAGTTTGCCGGAAATGAAGGAGATAAGGAGGAGGAGGATTCAATTCTTAGCGAAAAAAGGTAAGTTTTTTTTATTGGTTTTAAATGGTGTCTTAGTCTTACTAGTAAGGTAGTTTCGGCATTCACGGGAAAATGTGCATTATTTTTTGTTTGGTTCCAATTCCCTCATTAATCTCTGGATATGATAACAATAAGGAGATCATGATTGCCGAATATGAGGGAAATTTCACCATAACCTGCAATAGAAGAAATTTCACCAGGTCCTGCATGGATGAAAAACGCAGTTTCATGGAATTGTGGGTCTTAGAAAGTTACAATAGAAGAGAATGACACCGAAAGTGTACGGTGAACATAAGTACAGCAATGAGAAGGGAACCCCGTATAAGCTCTCTTGCGTTTCACAATATCGACACTGTAGTAATGGGAGGATACTTTTCTGATGTAATTGCTTTGCGAGAAAAGTAAATCAAAGAACTTTGCCTTTTTTGGAGTCTAGGGTAGAATAAAGGAAGAGGCTGTGGAATTATGTGTAATGTAAAGATCTAGTGTTTTACTTTTTAAGTGGTGATTTTGTGCTGTATGTATTTTTTTGCAGATTTGATGAATGTGGTCTGTCTCCGTTGACTGTCAAAGCACTTATAGCTGCTGGTTATGTTCAAATGACCAGGGTACAGGAGGCTACTCTTTCTGTTTGCCTTGAGGGTATGCAAATTGTGTTCTATGTTTCATCTCCAGTTATGAGAGTTTTGGTAATTATATAGTTAGTTCAAAAATCAAGGTAGACCAATATTGTTAGTGCGCGCGCGTATGTCAACATTTTCATTTTTTGGCATGTGCGAGGCCATAAGCGTGTTTGGATACTTATAGCATCTCTTTTATTGTATTGTTATACTAAAGAAATACTCTCTCTGCTCCATTTTGATAATGCACGATTTTTTTTTCAAGCTAGGCAACCTGTGCATGCCAAAAAATGATCTTTCTTGCACATTGTGAAGTTTGAATGATGGTTTTTACTTCAATTTGAAGCAGGCAAGGATGCTATGGTCAAAGCCAAAACTGGCACAGGAAAAAGCGCAGCTTTTTTGGTAAACTACAAGTCTCTTTGGCATTCCTGAAAATTAATTAATGGTATTTTAGCTTCTTTCTTTCGGTGCCATTGTTAAATGCAAACAGCTTCCTGCAATTGAAGCAGTTCTGAAGGCAACAAGTAGCAATGACAAGCCACAAGTGTCCCCTATATATGCTCTTATTCTCTGCCCCACAAGAGAACTAGCAAGTCAGATAGCTGCAGAAGCAAATGCCATGCTGAAATACCATGATGGAATTGGTGTGCTAACACTAGTTGGAGGAACACGTTTCAAAGATGATCAGAGACGCCTTGAATCAGATCCTTATCAGGTTTGCTCATGTGCTTGGTGTTTTTTCCTGGTTTAACTTTAACTCATGTCATGGCATGTACTTGAAAAAAAGAAAAAAGAAAAGAAATAAATATGCAGTTGATATTCCTGTGTTTTTCATTATTAATGCATGCATATCATTTTCTGTTGCTTTGAACTTTTTCCAGATAATTGTTGCAACTCCTGGTCGGCTGCTGGATCACATTGAGAATAAAGGTGGTTTATCTGTGCATTTGATGGGATTAAAGGTGCTTATACTTGACGAGGCTGATCACCTTCTTGATCTTGGGTTTCGGAAGGATGTGGAGAAAATTTTAGACTGCTTGCCCCGTCAGAGACAGTCGTTGCTATTTTCTGCAACAATTCCAAAAGAGGTTAGGTTTTTCCTCATTTTTCTGCTGATGGATCAAACAAGCAGTTAAATTGTGTCACATGACTTCATTATGATTTTAGTTATGCATATACAGGTTCGTCGAATTTCTCAGCTTGTATTGAAAAGGGAACATGCTTTCATTAATACCGTGGGTGTTGGTTGTGTGGAAACTCCTGCTAAGGTATACATTAAATTAAGAAACTGTTGTGGTTAATTACCAATCAGGGAATTGCAGATGGCAATGACCTGATGTTGTTAAAAATGATCATGTTACCTGTAAAACGGTCCAGAGTTTGTCCTAGGCTGAACATTCTGGCACTGGTTTAATGACTAATTGATGTACTATATATCTAATCACTATAAGTGAAATCATCTGGACTGTTTGATATTTGATTTTGATTGTTTCTAAATTGGGAAGCAAAAAGCATTAATGCTCGTTTCTGCTCCTTTAGATCAAGCAGTCTTTTCTTGTCTCTCCACACAGATTGCATTTTCAAGTAGTGCACCATCTTCTGAAGGAGCATATTCTGCAGGCACCTGATTACAAGGTAAGATTCTGTAGATTCTGGATTTCATTTATTTGCACATCGGAATGTGTGTGGCTGAGTCCTAGACATTTAACATGCCCCAGGTTATTGTTTTCTGTACAACTGGAATGGTAACATCACTCATGTATGTACTTCTTCGGGAAATGAATATGAATGTAAGGGAGATGCATTCTAGAAAGCCTCAACTTTATCGAACTCGTGTCTCTAATGAATTCCGGGAATCGAAACGATTGATTCTCGTTACATCTGATGTTTCTGCTCGTGGAATGAATTATCCTGATGTTACTTTGGTCATTCAGGTACAAACAACCATTGAAAAGTTATAATATCATTCTGCTTGTATAAATTGCCAAGCATCAAATTAACGGTGCCCAGTAGACAGCATCTCTCAAACACCCAGTATTTTGTATATTTCTTCTCAGTACTTGATTTGAATGCATTATTTTGTGTTACTGTAAAATAATGCACCAATTTTAATCATAATCAGGTGGGAATTCCTTATGATCGTGAACATTATATCCATCGGCTTGGAAGAACAGGACGCGAAGGGAAAGATGGAGAAGGGATCTTATTGCTCGCTCCATGGGAAGAATATTTCCTGAATGAGTTAAAAGACCTGCCACTCGAGAAATTCCCTTTACCACAAATTGATTCTGAAACAAATTTTAAGGTAATGCTCTAACTGATTACTTGCTTTAATTGCTTCTTGTTTTTATTCAGCATTATAAGAGATTGTAATTATGGTTTGATATTAAAAAGAAAAAAAAGAAAGAAAATGAACTCAGAGCAGAAGTATGCAAAGGGCACATGTGGTCTTCTTAATTAACATGCTGAAGTTCTAGAAGGCCATCCGCATGTTTTTCCCACTTCGTTAAACAAGATTTTTCAAGGGTGGATTCCTTATGTTGCATGCTATGGAATTAACATCACTTGATGATCCATATTTGTATCTGAAAAAGGTGCATGGTTGAGGTCCTGATAGAACAGTAACTAAAACATTTAGTCTACCTCGATTTAAACTGCAACTTATAATGTTTTCCTTCTGAAACATCAAAATGCATGGCTTTCTGGGTTTTAGTCCCTCCTATCCGTTTGTTATTAGGGCATGCAATTGTGCAGGTTTCATATGGATAACCTTTAGATACTTGCTCTGTTTTGCAGATGGAGGAGTCAATGTCAAAGATTGATAGTAGTGTCAAAGAAGGAGCATATCATGCTTGGCTAGGGTATTATAACTCCATCAGAGAGATTGGAAGGGATAAAACGATGCTTGTTGAGCTGGCCAACCAATTTTCCGAGTCAATAGGTTTACATAAACCTCCTTCCCTCTTCAGAAAAACAGCTCTAAAGATGGGTTTGAAAGACATCCCTGGTATCCGGATCCGGAGGTAGTACTTATTGGGAGCATTGATGCATGCAAGCTGCTGGTTAGTGTTGCTGAGATTTAACTTGTGCTGAAAGACCAGCTTCAATTTTTATTCCACTTGAAGCATGGTAATATGTGATAGGTCTAGCTCCTTCTTTCAATCACCATACTATTTTGTCTTCTAAGCTTTGTAATTGCGATTTTGATGGGTCATTCTATTGCATTATCCAATGCAGCGTGTTCATGATCAGGGTTTTTGGGTTCTTTAGTTTGATAGCGGACTGAGAATGGCAATGCTTTCATACACATGCACTCCTGTTACCCTGTATATTGTTGTTTGTTAATATAATTGTTGTTATTAGTTTTCGTTGAGGTCCTTTAAGCTGCGTACCTTTTCCTATAACAGCTGGGGTGTCCTTTGGTTTTGTTTTGAAACCCAAATGCACATTGAGAGAAGAGTTGAAAATTACCAACGAGAAGTAACTAAAACCTATGACCTTCGTACTTGTGAATCGATCTCTTTCAGACTTTGGAACTTCAAATACTTATTGATTGTATAAGAATCTAATATTCTGCGCAGATTAGAAATTGATAAAAAAAAAATTAATTTTATAAAAAAATTGTGGGAAAAAAATTTAGACAATCATGGTTAACTTGATTAATTTATTACCCGAGATATTAGATCGTGATAACTCAATAAAAAAAAGCATAAAAAACAATGAAGCCAAGGGCTTCATAATCAAATGTCAAATAATAAATTTAAAAAAAAAATCAATTTTCAATAAAAAAATTACCATGTTGGAAGGTAATTACAAAAAAATAACAAAGTAAAATATTTAATCATAAAACAATTTAAAACCCAAACAATGTTAATTAAATATAGTATTAAAAATGAAAGAAAATAATTAGGGGCTAAATTGAAAAAAAAGTTATTGAAATAATAAGGGTCAAAACTGGATAAAAGATCAAATGAAATTAATGTTGAGGGATAAAATTGAAAAAAAAAAAGATAAATCAAGAAAAAAGACAAGAATATTGTAATAAAAAGAATGAGGGACCAAGAATGAATTAAAAAAATAAATGCAATAAAATTAAAAGGGATGAAATTGCAAAATTTATTTTCAAGAGATAGAGCAATTCAAAGTAGAGGGACCAAATCAGATAAAAAAATCAAATTGAATAGAACGTCCAAGGATAAAATTAAAAAAAAAATCCACACTTCAAAAGGCATCAAAAGCCAAATAAACAGTACTTAGAAGAGAGAGGACCAAAATTGATAAGATTACAAACTGGGATAACAAGTGATGTAGTCGAGCTTGAGATAACAAGTGATTATGAGTATTCAGATGTGAATTTGCCACAACTAGATGATGATTTGCCCTGGACATATTATATAGATGACCTAATAGATGCATTTATAGATTATTGGGATAGTTTTAGGTCCAAGAGGAGGTTTGGTCGCTCCAAACCAGAATGATGACCTCAAAAAATCATAACTTTTGATTTGATTATTGGATTGAACTCAAATTTTTATAGGAGTTTTTAAAAATTATTTTTTCTTTGTAATAGCTCTTTTGGTGCTACGCTGACCGTCGAATCTTGGAATATTAAAAATCATGCTCGGGGCTCTAGTTTGGGCTAATTTTGTTATTTTCCTTGCTTTTTTTGGATTTCATGAATTGTTTTGGATTTTATAATTATTTCCTTTGTATGTTTGGATTTTTATTTTGTTTTGAAGTGAGATAGGGTTTTTAGTATAATTAAGATTTTATAAACCTTATAAGAAGACAAACTTGATGAGTATTATTTAAAAAAAAAAAAGAATAAAAATCCATCCGGAACTGAAAATCATGTTTAATTCAATTTTGTTATTTTTTCTTAAATTTTCTGGATTTTATGATTTTTAGCTATCTATCCGTTTTGTTTAATGATATAGAATTCATTGCATTTGGCTTTTCTATTGACAGTTAGATATCAAAATCGACAGTTTTAGGGACTACTGATCATGCAAGCAGGCAAGACTTTTCAACTTGACAAGAAAATATAACTGGAAGGTGCAAAATGTAAAGGATACATGTGAATGTGATGAAGAAGCGCTTCATCTAGCAACTGTGTTTTAATGGTTTTGATAAGTTGCTAGTCAATTGATTGCAGTTTTACAATTGTTTCATTTGGTATTTTTAGGCATGTTGGTATTTTCTTATTTGTTATAGTATTTCTTTTCTTGTGCGTCTGTGATTACGCACAAGAGACTGCCAATATTTCCCATTTGGTATTTTCGCTCAGTGAAAACTTCTCTGGTAAAGAACAGGTTCTTCATGAAGACAGCACAATACCATACATGTAAACATAGTCAATGCTGTTCCTATAATTTAATCATCATAACTTGTTGTTAAGCCTTTTTATTTCTTCCAAAAGGATTTCTGTACTGATTGGGGCCTCCGATTTGTTAATATTAGTTTGCACATGGTACCAGTACGAAGTATTAATTGATGCTTCTGGTTCTTCCAATGCTTCCTTATTTGTTATTGATTCTCCTGATCACAGCAAAAAAAAGGATGTGTGTTTTTGTTTTGCATGATGCAGGCAAGAATTCCAACCGATGGATAGCAAGATCTACGTACGTGCTGTTAGAAGAACTTGGGAAACTCTGGATTATGCTATCCTAGTTAAGATATTCATGAAGCTGAGCATCTTGGATTTAGTTTCTAGTGTACGTTGAGTCTGTACATCCTGGAGCAGGGCATGTTCTGACTCAATTCTCTGGGGAACACTTGATGTGGGTGCATTGAAGTTCGGCCTCATGAAAGTTATCCAGCGAAGACTTCGAGGCCGTTTGAGCAGTGTAATCGGATGTTACTGCCGAATGCCGATGTTGAACAATGCGTTAACTCTGAATTGCATTAATGTGACTCGATTGATTTTCGACTTCAATATGAACATTAAGGACGAGCACTTGATCTTTGCAGCTGAGAGGTTTCGTTCTCATGGCTCCATCACGTCTCACTGCTAAAATTGATTTGCATATACAGACCATGTAGTTGGTCTAAATGTGACAATCTTCTTAATTTGCAGGTGCTCAAACCTTAAACAACTTGTGCTTCCAGCTTGGAATCAAATTACAGCAGATGGGCTCTGTGCAGCTATCGGGAAATTGAAAGGGCTCGAGTCTCTGACTCTTCCAGGCAACTATTTTCCAACCCGTGTCATAGAGGTGGTTGGTGCAAATTGTTTGAACCTGACTGCACTCAAATTGATGTCCCCATATGATCATGATCAGATGGGCTCTGTGCAGCTATCGGGAAATTGAAAGGGCTCGAGTCTCTGACTCTTCCAGGCAACTATTTTCCAACCCGTGTCATAGAGGTGGTTGGTGCAAATTGTTTGAACCTGACTGCACTCAAATTGATGTCCCCATATGATCATGATTTTGCGACTACCTTGTTTATTTACATCCCAATCTCAAGGTCTTGAGTCTGCGATGTTCGCTGCTGCATAAAGATGCTTTGAAGATCACATTGATGCTCTTCGACTTGGAGGTACTCAACATATCTCATTCTGTCATCGTAGACACTCTTCAAACAAAAAACCCCATTTCGTTACACTGGGAGCGTGACTCGGTGAGTGAAGTAAAAACCTCACAGCTTAAGAACTTCTTCGCCTGTCAGAATGACGCTTGCATAATGTGTATGCGTGCGTACAAAGACTTGGGACGGTTTAAATGGCATGAATATGAGGAAGGGCTTTGGCGAGATGACGAGGTGAGTTCCCTTGCTATTTAACCTGAGCATGAAGAATGTGTTTGGGACATATGAGCAAGTTCGTCAAAGTCTCGAGTCTCGTAAGCTAATCATGCCAGCTTATAATAAATCAACTTCTATGGTAATATATGTTTTTATCATGTTATATTTCTCTATGATAAAGTTGGGAAAAAACTTCTATGAAGACTAGATTATATTTGGTAGAATATATTGAGAAACCTAAAGAGTGTCCTGGTCTTAGGGATCGATCGCCCAGAGAGAACAGAAGAACTAGAAATCAAAACCCAAAGAGAAGATGTGTTTAGTCCAGGAAATGGCTAAAAAAGATTTAACTCATCTCAAAAGATATTGTTTCTGTGATTAATCTGTTATGGCAAAACCTATGAAACACTCCATGCTTCACAAGAGTGAAGGGGACAACTGCGATTCGGACAGTATCTTCTTTTTTACTCTTGCCTTTCGAAATGTTCTGGATTTTCCAACAAAATTCATCAGAGCACATAAAAATTTGAGGTGAAAGTTGAGACAGAAATCACTTTAAAAATAAAAAGAAATTAAATCATATAAGAATGGGAAAAAGAAGAAGAAGGAAAAACCTTCTTTTCATTCATAAATGAAATAGAACCTGCTTCCAGTATATTTTCGTAACACAGAATTTAACCTACTCCATGCATGGCAGCATGATTATTATATATCCTTATTATTTCCAGACCAGAAGTAAGAGACAAGAGCATACAAAAAATTAATGTAACATTTTATTAATTTCATTGTAAATAGTAACATGATATATGTTTACTTGTGATGAACATAAGTTACATATAACTTCTGATCAATAATAATCTGTCACCATATTTTCACAACATGTAATGGCATGGGATTCACATCCACTATATATTCAACATTGCTCAAAATCATCATCCTACTTTTTTCACTTTGGATTATAGTTTAGCAGTTGCAGATTCAACAATCTTCCTCTTCGATCCCTATATAAAACCTTGTCCATGTGCATCCTACAACTTCTTTCTAGTATAAATCCTGATAGTTAAAATAAACAATGAAAAAAATATTATTTTGATATATTTTTAAATAAAAAGTACTTTAAAAAACAATCACAACCGCACTTCCAGCAAACTCTATAAATGATCATACATTAAAAACCTAAAAAAAAATTTCTATTAGTTCAGGCTAGTGGCTAGGCATCATAACTCAACACCTTCTAGGCCTGATGAGCTGACCATAATTTTTTTTTTTTTTTGCCTCAACCCAATATTATGATCCAGGCATACACCTCAAAGTATTTTTTAAACTCTGATAAGTCAAAAGAAACCTTGCACAACACCAACTCGTACACACTTACACTCCTTCAAATTATCAATTGGTGTTTGTGAACACAACAAATTCTATATACAGAGAAACATCAACCTCTCAATCAATAACACAATAAAATACCATAATTAATGACGAGAATAATTAACCTTTCCATTAGGTTTCGCTTATCTCGATAATCCACCAAGAAACACTTAAAACTCCGAAATTAAATAGATTTTAATAAACTCGACCGTCGTTAGTTATTTAACAGAGAAAGGAGATGTTGGGACCATGGCAGCTATGAGATCGACACTGAAAAAAACTATACTATAGAGTCCAAAGCAAAACACTAATGTGAAATCTACATGGGTTAAAATCTTAAAGTACAGCTTACCAATTAATTATTTACCCATCTACTACAATAATTATGTTTCTGACTATTTATGTAATCAAACGAACAGCTTGCATATATTCTGGGATGTTGACATTGGAAAGCTCTCTCACAGATTTTGACATCGTCAATTATTTGACTCGGGCTTTAGTGGAGTCTTCATTCTCCTCCACAATCCAAAATATATAATACAGTGAAATAGTTAATTAGCTCCAAATAAATAAAATAACATTATCTCTCCGTTTGACATCTTTTATTGTAACCAAAGAAAATATAATTTTTTTATTTTTAAAAATTATTTTTAATATTAACACATTAAAATGATTTGAAAATATTTAAAAAACTAATTTAAAATAAAAAAATTATTTTCTTAAAAATACATCTTTAAAATACAAAAACAAAGGGTGTCTTCTGCCGTGAATGATGGTAAAAAAAGCTGCTGCATTCATCACACGCAAAGCACAAGATAACAGGATGAACTCAAGCTTAACAAGTTACGAAAGCGTGCTTCTTTTTTCTCTATGTGATGAGAATGAGATGTGTCTTTTATCATTCCCAAACCAAACTTACCTAACTACGGTGAGCCATAGAATATATCCTTTCAATATCACAATCAGATTTTGTTTGGGATCACATTTCTAATATGTAATTAAATTCAGGCCTCATTAATTAGCACCTAATTACGAGGCATTTGTTGGATTAATAGATGACATGCATGCTGTTGAGCAAAGCCTGGGGATATTGAATCCTAAGGAACATAACCAGAAATAATTAAAGATAACAAAACATAAGAATATTTTTATTTAATTTTTCCCTTCGAGATCCATCCGAGAAATATCACAGCCTGCTAATTAATCAAGTTCGAACATAAAGTGCATTTCCACCACAAAAATCCTGGTATTTTCAGTGATCAGAATATTTTCGAACCCGTTTTCTGATCATATCTTCTCAGATCCATCTGCACTAGTTCAGACGGATACACTGCGACAAGGAGCAGTGCTTTGATGGTAACTATAGGTTAAATTAAATGCTTCTAAGATCACGACTCTTGTGGGGCTGGGCTGCAACAGAGTCTTTCTGCAGAACTTCCAAATATTAAAATAAACGAATATTTTCCAAATTATTGTTGGGTCCCCGTAAAATATTCAACGGGAACATCTTCATCTATACGATGGGTTCACTTTGACAACGATGACAAAATAAAAAAAAGATAAATCCGATGGGTCTGTGTGGACCGACGGCCGACCACCCTGCTTGGAATTCCAGGAAAATGACCTTGGATTCACCATAGACGTACGCCATCCTCAACAATTTCAAACCGCATTTTCACGGTCACTTTTTTTAATTGTTTCTCTGCCCGATTTCTAAAGCCTTTTTGAATCATGCATAGGAAAATCCTTTGTCCCTCGTGATTCATCAGCAAATGAAATTATAGCGAGGAAATTCTGTCAGCTGATGTGGCATTTGACCTTTGGGTATCAAATATTTTTTATTCCCCGTGCAAATGCTCTAGTACATAAGGGGTTAAGATTATCGTGAGATCCCTTTATTTTTATCATTTGTCAAATCAAGTCCCCTTTCCTTAAATCAGATTAATCAACCCCTCCATTTCTAATTGAAGACAAATTTGAGATCCTCTAAACTACTATACCATAACATTGACATCCATCTGGCCAGCTAGTCAGTGTCAGAGTTTGGTGAAAAGGGTTAAGACTCCATATAATTGGTATTAGGGGAACTGATTTGGGCCAATTTAAAGTAGAAAACTTTATTTGATTAAATGTTAAAAGTGAAAGGATTAAGTGTGATTCATTACCTAATCATGTTTCCCATGATTCAACGCCAAAGATGTCATGCTCTCCTCATTGTTGTCGACTAGCTAATCGCTATATCATCATCTTGCCACAAACAGCACCAGAGAGCTTCGTTCCTCTGCACATTTCCTCAATTTATTTTGTCACCATGAGTCTTCCACCATCGGCTTATCATCATGATTACTTGAATTTATTCTATTGATAATTTTACCTGTCAAAAGGCTAATATGAAATGAATATTTAGTTGGAGAAAAATCGGTATCGCAAAACTTAGTTGGAAAAATCAACGAATGACAAAAGGAAGCGAAAACGCATAGAGGGGAGGGGGCGCCACGGGATCCCAGCATATATTTAATAGGTTGCGGTATCCGGCCAGCCGGAAAATCCAATATAAGCGGTGGACATCTTTTAGGATTTGTACCAATAACTTGGAAGCAAGAACGTGTGGTGAAGCTAAGCATCAGAGTACAGAGAACGTGTGAGCCCCTTGTCACGGTAGCCATGTGGCACGAGTATCTCCAGAGCCTCGAGTCTTCGCCAATAATGAATTACAAACACGGCCTAACTATGATCAGAACACAATAACATGAGAGATCCAACTCATGCAATGTCAACGCTCCTCGCCAAAACTATGTTTCAAAGTAGCACTCAAGTGGGTTTCAAAGGACCAAACTAACCTCTATGATCTCCCACTCCATCTAACCTATGGCTACAGAGGAGTCAAGGACAAAACATGTTTCTATATATGTAGAATTTGAATGACTTTAAAGAGCGCACTGATCCCTTCTTGAGGTATGACAATAACTCGTACATAGATTTTCTCTTCACGTGTTATTTTATTACGTGTGTGTGTGTACAAAAAAAACAAAGAAAAAAGAAAACTAAAAGAGAATGACTTTTTATTGTTTCTTTGTTGTGGACACCGACTCAATTGGTTGTTCCCAAAAGAAAAGGGCATTTCCGGAATTTGAAGGTAGATGAGTAGATATAGATTTGGCTGTATCTTCACCACAGGTTGCTTGTTCCCAAAATAAAAGACTTCGCAAATCCCCTTTCTCTAACTATTTTGTACATAAGCTCCAAATATTTCAACTAGCTGCTGCTTATTCTCTGATATATATATATATATATATCGCCTCTTCTGTTACATTCTCTTCATCAAAACCATGAGGATTAATCCAAATCCAAGACTCTCATTTATTTTCTTGATCATCATCATCCTTGCTATTAGCCAGCTCTCAAGTTGCCGCCACCTCCATATAAAAATAGGTGATCAAAATAAGCAAAGAGCTGAGGCAGATGTGTTTACTCAGCTTTCATGGCATTTCCCTGCAAAAGCTTCTGAAGGATCAAGCAAAGATGAGATCGACGACCCAGTTTATGGAGTTTCTTATAGAGCAGTTCCAGGGGGGCCAAACCCCCTTCACAACTGATTATAGTTTTGGTTATTTATCCTTATATGTGTGCTCAGTTGTATACATATCTTTTTGCAGCTTGTAGACCTTATTATCTTTGCCCTTTTTTTTACTTTCTCTCTTTTCGTTTCAAGGATGTATAATTTATTAAGATTGAGAATTTTGACAGAAGTGTTTTTCTATGTAGAAATTATAATAAAGTATTTCGCAAACGAAGGAATTTTCCGAGAGAAAGAGTCCATGTTTCTCCGATTTTTTTCAATGTAGAGAGTTGCAATATTATATATGGTAAAAATCAAAAACTAAAAGAAAAGAAAAAAGAATAACAGTAGCTATTTTTGTTCATGTTCTCCATCTCCACAAAAATCTTAGAGATGAGAAAGGTCAAAAACTTGTGAGATGGGGAGTTAATGCCTATAAATTAACAATAGGTTAAGGGTACAAGAAACGATCTAATTATAAATTGGTTGTAGCCACCGACTATATCTGTTGCATATTTGTAAGATCCTTTGCTGGTTTACAGAAGAAGTCAAAGCATAAATATCTAATATAAAACAACAATTGGCCACCTGATTTTGGATTTATTATTACTTGATTGCTTGTATAGCCTCGAGGGCGGGGCAAATTTCACTCCACATGAATGAATGAATGAATGAGAACATGAAGGATTGTACGTACTGCATATGCAGACTACCATCAGTGGAATTTATCTCTCCTCTTTATATAGCAAACGCTGCATTGGCAAGTAGTCAAGCAAGGCTCGTAGAACTGTATTGGTACGAGTCATTAGTGTTGAAATTAATGAGCGAAACCTGCATGGAGACAGATCAGAATGATCACTTGCAGTCTGGGATGGGTCCCTGAAAATAAAAGAAAAGAATATACCATACTACCGTATGGTACTCCACTTCTCCCAATCATTAATGTATCATCGAGGAAAGTAGTTTTCGCTTTTCTTAAAAGGATTTTTTTGTACAAGAGCTTCTTCTTCTCTTTTTTACCAGGGTATCCTCCGGCGCCCTCTTCTGAACCAGGAGACTAATTAATCCCTTGTAGTAGGTTCTACTGCCGGTAAAGATTCAAACTGTGTTCATCTCACGGAAAAGACTAGCCTCTTGCCGCTAGCTAGCTAGAACCAACCCTTCGATGGTACTCATTCTCTTGCTTAAAAAAGGAAGAATTCATGAACATATTTTTTGTGTGTTTAAGCAGGGGCGTATAATATGTTTGTGCTTGTACACGTGTGTAATACATTCACTGGCAAAGGAAGAATCAAACAAAACTTTGCTGGAGAATAATATAACTATAACTATAACTCATACTAATTTAAATTTTTAAATTAAAATAATTGTTTAATATAATATCAGAATCTTAATAATAAAACGATCACAAGTTCAAAACTCATCATTATAAAAATTAAACATAAAATAATACAGATTTATACAAATTTTAAGTTCAACTTTTACTTAACAAAATATGTTAGAGTATAATATAACTCATATTTTTAATTTAATCTAACAATTTAAATTTTTAAATTAAAATATTCTTTACAATTACAGGTGAAGTAAACTCCAACGAGGTGCAATAAGCTCCAACTTAAATAAATTTCCAATTTTGTTATTAATAAATAGCAGAATAATACGGGAAAATATTGGTCCACAACATGCTGTCAATAAATTGAGTTGACAACACTACGTGGCCGACTGGGAGAAGAATTCCGCGTGAGCAAATTTGCCCTCCACGCTTTGACTAGGAAAAATTCCGCGTGAGCAGGTATAAGCGTACCTGGCTGTGTTAAGAACCAATAACCAAAGTTCAGACATACCCGTCAACTATTAGGGAGGTATCAGCTTCGTTCTCACCATTTTTCTTTTATCAATTTTGTCCTTCAAGCAATTTGGATTTCTTAATTTGCCAGTCAGACAACGCGTCAACGAGTTAAAGACATGCTCATTAATGAGATAGCATATGGTCCATTATTATATGTTTCTTAATTTCATATGCCTGATGCTAAGTCCATGTCCATACAATCCCTTGACTTAATTTTAGCATTTTTTTATTCTTATTTCTCAATTTCTTTTTTTTTTAATTTTTTGTGAAATAATATATTTTTACTTTGCCAAACAAATCTTGCTTTGTCATTCTCTCCTGTAATATTGAAAAAATCAGTCGGTGGCAAGAAATTGTTCTTTATTTTCATATAATTTTTGGTAACTTGTATCACTTGAAAACTGCTTACAAAAATATATTATAAAAGTAAAAAAAATAACTTTAAATTCAATAAAATCCAAAGTTGTTTGCTCTAAATTCAAATTATGTTACTGTGCATTTTTTGTATTTTATACTAATTGTTTCGTATCTAGTTTGAAGTCAAATAATAATATTCATTGCTAGCATATGTGACTATCAAAGCAATAAATTTGATTCACGTATATGTATTGATGGGAACGAAATTCAATAATTGGCCATTTAGTCCCACCATAAGGGGTTTTACATGTCTTTACGTATCTTATTTTGAGGTTGAAAGTTTTATCTTATTTCACATTAATTTTATTAATATTTTATTATTTATTTTATACAAAATTTAGTTTAATCCAAGTCACAGTTGGTTCATCCTAAATTTTTTTAATTTTATTATAAAAAATTTTAGAAAAAAAATCTGATAATCTCTCGTCATGATTCTAATCGATTTATATTATTAGTTTTAACGAATCAATATTATCTCAGTTAAAATATATTCAACATCTATTTTTATAATGAATTTTTAAAATAAATTTATATAAAATTATTATATAAATGAGTTTGAGTCAAACTCTAAACAAAGCAAGCATTAAGCTGCTCACTGGGGCTAAACTCATTTGCATTTTTAATTCTCATACTCTTCTTAATTTTATAAAATTTCAAGTCAATTATACGAAAGATTTATTATGATTACAAACAACTTATGAGAACTTATTTCTACTCTTTAATTCTATAAATTACCATTGTGCTTAGTTTTCTTCTAAATATGTGATGTGGGGATTTAAAAAAAAAATCCATGGGGACTGAAACTATCAAAACTATAAGCACTGAGTTTAATTATCTTGAGACTACAAGGACTATGTCATAACTTTTGCTTAAAAAGTCCAGCAGCTTCCTCCTTCCGGCACCCCCTCTGTTCGCCGCTAGTTTTCCGCCTCTCCCATCGCCAATTCATCTTAAATATCAACAAACAACCATTCCACCTCCCAAATGGTAATAAGACATTAAAAATCACTTTCAAATTCAAATTTAGAGTATTTAGATCCAAAACCTCAAGTCTCAAAACACCCAAAATCGACAGTGTGCGGGTCTAAATTTTATATGAATGAACTCCTGGCAATTGAATCTTTTACTTGGCGATGGTTTCGCATTCGGTCATGGCCGGACGGCAAAGATCGACCCGTTTCTCTCTCCTTTTTTTGGTTCAACTCGTCTCTCTTCTCATATTGATTTGATTTTCTAATGTTTGTTTCTCAGCTGTTTCCAGCTCTTTACGCGCTCAAATACAGAGTTTGCTTGTACCATGTGGCATCCACATGGGATGTTGTCAACTTTATTGATTGACAACATGTTGTTAACCTATCAAATCCCCAAAGGGCAAGCCCGGGAACACCACACCATAGTGCTTGGTTGGTGGTGCACTTGATTCTCAGCCTAAACTAGTTTGATTTCCGATTTTAAAAAAAAAAAGTGCTGGTGTTAATATTTTTTATCATCAAGAAAAATTTAATTATAAAATAAAAGGTTGATATGTGTATTTTATTATAAATTAATAATTATAAATGTTAATAAATGATAAAAAAATCTATTAATATTAATCAAATATTGAGTTTAAAAGTTAAGATAAAGATATATATAATCTCATTTTATGGGAATTTTTTTATTTTTTTTATAACATAAATAATTTAAACTCCATTAAAAAGAATTATAGTATAAATCTTGTTGTTCTTATTAATTTTTTTTCGTTGGTTCTGAATTTTTATAAAAAAAAATGAAAAGAATTAGAATAAGTGTTTTTTTTCTCATTCAATATTATCAAAATTTTGTATACGGTGCTAATACATAATTATCAATAAAACAACATTAATATCACCGTTAAATTTTCCAATGTTCTTCAAAACAATTATTGACATTGTTTTTTTATTAAGAGCACACTTTTCTAATAAAAGGGAGTGATAATTAAAATAAAGGTTTGTTAAAGATTTAAGCTACTTCAAATAAACAAGAAACATGTATTTATCAAATCTAAATTCAATTCCCTTATTATTAGTGTCTCTTAATTATTTTAGTGAAAGAATATTTTGAATGGGAAGCACTATTTAAAAAATAAATTGCACTATTTTAAAAAAAATTCATGATTGTCAAAGTAAGTTTAAAAATATATATCAAAATAATATGTTTATATTTTGTATGTAATTAAGGCTTAAAAAATAATAAATATGATAAAACCATGTATAAAAACCTAATTAAGAATTTGGTATATAAAACAAAATTGTTAACATTCTAATAAAAACTTATGATATTATTTAAGAATCATATTAAAATTGAAGGAAAGGTGAATTATCATATTAAATAAATTTTTTAGATTATAAAAGAAAGTAGAAAAAAGAGGATTAGGTCTAGCGCATGGTCTAAAAATAAAAAAGACTAAGTATGCTTTGGACATGTAGATTAGACCCACGTGTCAAACCTTGTTTATTGTTTTTATTTATTTTTTAAAGAGCAAAGGACATGTTGTCTATCTATCTAGTTTTTAGACGTTAGAGGAGTGGTCAAAAAACCAAGTTGAGGTTTTTTGAACCCAAAAATATATTTTTAACACCCTGAAATTCATCCAAAAACAAATATTCAAACTGGAAAAATTCTTTCTCGCTCATGATCTACTTTTTTCAACAATTTTAAAGGTCGACAAAAACCTTCATTGAATTTTTCTCAAGAATAGGAACTTATTGATGCAAAAATCTTTTATTTTTGTTGTTGAAATGTGGAAAACTATTGACTTTCTCTCCTTTGTTTTCTAATGAGTTTCTTTTTTTTTTCTCATGTCAGGAATTGAAAAAAAAAAACAACAGATCGAAATGAATTTGTGTATGAATTTTAAATTGGCCATGTGTGTTGATCCTTTTCCTTTTAATTCTTTTTTTCTTTTAGAAATTTCACCTATCAATCGTTAGAAGAAAGGCAAAAGGATACAATCATAAGAAGAAGAAGAAAAAAAGAATGCGAATTGAAAAAAAAAAAAAAAAAAAAAAAAAGAGCTACGGTGGTTAACTACTCATATTAAGTTTTTTAACTTTTTTCTGCACTACACTGCAAGCCACACCAAATTTTTAATAACGATTCTTCATCTTAGCAGTCCTTCCCAAGAAGCCAACATCCTCCCAGGTGTCTTAGCCTTTCACTTCCATACACAATCCACTCAAAGGGAGACAGAACAAAGACTGAAGACCATCAACTGTATCTCCAACATCATTCATCATCTTGGATAACACATTAACTTCAATTCACCTAATCCTTTTATCAAGTTATTTTTACTATGCGACTAACCCAGTACCCATCACAATTCAGAAAGGAATCAAAACAACAGTGATTAAGAATTCAATTGCTACCTCTAGAAGCAGGTCTATCACACGCTTGATTTGAGCTCCGGCGGGGGCTTTTCTAATACTATTGATATGCTGAAGCCTCTCCGTATCATTAGAAGATCTGACGGCAGGAGCAGGAGTCCTAGCACTCGTTGATGGCGATGCAGCTACCGGAAAGGCCTTTTGAGTCACGCTGGGCCTTGATTTCGCTGCACTTGTAAGCGTTGACTGGCACTTCTCTTGCTGCTGCCTGTTGAGCCTATCTTATTATTCTTGCCATAGTTTTTGAACCCGGACCGGCCCGGTAGGTCGACCCGGAACCTGGCCAACCCAGGCCTGAAACCGGTCCGAGTCTAAGTAAAAGCCCGCTTAGGAGTTGGCCCGGTGAAACCTGGTAGACCCGGCGGGTCGACCCGAAACCCGGGCGACCCGGGTAAACCCGGCTGAAACCCGACCTCTTTTTTTAAAAAAAATACAGAGATGTAAAACGACGTCGTTTTGGCATTTTAAAAGACCAAAACGATGAAGACGAAGAGCATAATTGCAGACAGAGTAAAAACCTAATTAAAGAGAAAGCGATTTCAATCGCGAAGAGCAAAGGAGCAGAAGACTCTTGATCAATAAAGAAAAAGCGATTTTAATGTGGTTAGACTCTTGTTTCTCTACACGAATCTCCTTCTTTCACTCTCTTTTTTTTTTATTTTGTCTTTTTTTGAACTTGCAGTTCTAGCATCGATTCGTAGTTCTTGATCTCTGCATCGATTCATTTGCAGTTCACACCCACAAGTATGTTTCTCTGTTCTTTTCTTTTCTGCGCGTCTTTATTTAAGGTTGTTACATGCACGTCTTTGAGTAAATTGACAGGGCTGAATCATCTTGGATAAAGATAATGGTGAATTATTTCAGTTGTATTCTTTTTTTTTTAGGACAAGTAGTATTTTTTTTAACACCTGGATCAAGAAACTTGGTTCTGGACATAACCTCTGCGAGGGAGAGAGAGATGAGAAAAGATTACTATCTTCAATTCTTCGAAACAGTGGCATCAAGAGGAGGTTTATGCTCATTTCTATTGATGGGGTTTATTTTATTTTCACATGGGTTTCTATTGTTGGCTTTGATCTGTAGCGAGGTTTGGCTAAAAAGTAGTGAATTTGTAATGCTGATTGAGAATAGAAATTAATTATCCTAGTTTAGTATATATTATTTCAGTTGTATTCTTGTTTTTTGAGGACAATTCTATATGATGCTAATTCATGTTGAAATTCAAAAACTTGTTTGGGATTTTTCTCGATTGATTTGAATTTTGTGGGTGCTACAATGTTCAGGATGCTTGGATACTTGGTTACAATATCTGTACAGTTGCTTCATTTTACATTTTTTTTCTTCAGTTCTTATAGCCTTAATCTGTTTTTGAAACTGTTCTATCGTATCTTCTACCAGCATTCAGAAAGTATTCTTAAATCTTCTTCCTCTCTAGTTGCTTATATGTTGTTATCATTTCATCATCTTGAAAGTATTCTTTTTTTTTGGGTTGACCCGGGTTAACCCGGGTCAACTCATCTGACCCGTGACCCGATCATTAGACCAGATCGGGTTTCAAAATTATGGTTCTTGCAGTGCCATCTATGCACAAGAAATTATCAGAATTTCTATAAATTACTATTACTATTATAATTTCTTTTCTTGTCATTGGGATTTGTATTTATTTTAATTAATTTTCTTTTTGTTCGAATCCTGTTAAATAGTCGATCGGAAAAGAGCCAACCGCAAACCCTGGGTTTTTTTTTTAATCAATTAGAACCGATCTTAAGACTTAAAAAAATCGATGATAATTTGTGGATTTAGAGGTAAGCGTGTTTTCGGATTGCAGTATTGGGGTGAGAGAGAGGAAGGTAGGGAGAGAACCTTCGTGTTTTGCAAGTGATGAAATCGGCATGATGAGATCAATAAAAAATTTACATTGACAAGGTTTTTTATAAAATATTTTGCAAAACAAACACATAAAAATAAAATAAAATACTTGTAAAATATTTTACGAGAAGAAAGTTCCTGCAAGATACTATTTTAATCAAATGTACGGTACAGATTTCTTTGTTTTATAGGAAAGTTTAAAGGATCTTGGATAGCATAATGAGAAAAATCCTCCTCGTATTATCATGTTGTCATGTAGTGACAAAGGAAGTTGCAGCCTATGATTGGATTAAGATCGTGTGTTTTGCTGTTTTAAAGAATATAATTTAATTGTTCATATTCTAGATTTACTTTTTAGAGATCATCAGTTCGAGTTTCACAAACTTTAAAGCCACTGAAAACTTATATAATTGTTAACTTCAGAACTTATGAGATTAGTTGACTTGCGCGTAAATTCACCCGAATAATTATGTTAATTAAAAAAAAAAGAAAAAGAAGAAGAAGATTGTGTGTTTTACTGCACGAATTTCAGGTCACAAATATTGTATAAATTCAAGCCCACTTGATTAGGGATTATCCATTTGTGATCCCACCAGAGAACAAAGAGTTTCAATTCCATACATCCATCACCTCTCTCATTTTACAGGCTCAAGCCCTACCGCTGCGAACTGGCTTCATGGATCTACAAATAAGAAAGTAAGCCCATAATAGATTCATAGGCCCATAATGTAATCAGTGACGGTCCAGTCATTAGCTTCCAACGGAAGCTGAGTAGCTGACGTTGACCATCCTCTCACTCACCTCATGAAACTTCCAACGTAAGCTAAAACCGTCTGTAACAAGAAAAAAAAACCCCTCACTTTCCCGCTTCTTCCTGCCCATTTATCAATCTCTCCACCTCCACATTTTCATTACCAACGTGTTTTGCAGAACCAAATTGAGGGTCAAGTTTGATCCTTGTACTTTGCATTTGCTTTACTTTCAGTCTTTTCTCGGTTTTTCATTTACAGATTTTCACTCAAAGAAGTAAGTTCCTCACTTCCTTTTGCAAACCCTGGTAGTTATTTTATCAGTTCTTTCTCTATATTATATAATGTATTTCCTACTTTGTTTTGCGGTGCTATATGTGATTACCCATTTTGTTATGTTTGGTAACTGAGAAAATGTGGGAAAGTACTTTATTATAGATGAAAGATTTTTCTTTTGTGTAGGAAGATGAAGGGATTTATAAAATAGACTCCGATCACAGTTGTTTCTTATATTGTTTTAACTGCTTCTTGTTTTCTAGCTGGTTTTGTTGATTGGATTTTTGGTGAAGTGATGTCCTGTTTGGTTGCTGAGAAAATGTAGGAAAATTGTTAGAACTTTGCGCTTTAGATTCTCGCTTTTTTTAGATTCAAAGGCCTTATAAAACAATAGCATACGATTAATATTTAGAAGATAACTTAAACAGGGTTTTTGTTTTCACATGATTTACCATCTTATTGTTTAGTGAACAAGAAAATGGAATCTGGTTTTGTGATAGGTTGAAAGTCTGATTGCAATTGTGAAGCCGTTTCAATGGAGATCATGAGAGTCAAGACAGAGGAGGAATTGCTCAATGTGGATTCGGAAAACGAAGTTATAGATGCTTCACCTTGTTCGGTTTATTTTGGGGCTTCTCCAAGGTTTGTTTCTTTGCAAAGTTGTGTTTCTGTGATTGCATTTTCATGCTACATAGAAAATTTTAAATTCCAAATTGACTGTGAAGAAATTCTGTGGTTTCTGTATTGTTCAATTTGAAAATCTTCTCTTCTTGTTCAGTTCTAGTTTTAGATTAAGGGCCTTGGTCTAACTGTTTGTTACTTTGGAATCCTTAGATTGTAACCATGCAATACATACTTTTGATCACTTAATTTTCTCTATTCGGCATAGAATTAATGAATTAATTATTCGTTTTCCAATATCTGTAGGTGGACAACTGGTCCCACTAGATCATCAAGAAGGGGAGGATGGACGAAGGAAGAGGTCAGTCATTGTAAACTGTAGTTTGTCACTAATTCTGTGTTCTATGGTTTATGCATATACCTTCTCATGTAGAACCTGCCACAGATTGATGAACTTTAAAGAAAGAATAGAACATTATAAGAATAGTAGTTGTGCAGTCTGTATGACCTTTCTGCAACTAGTATATGCTGTTTGACGTTTTCTTCATTCAGATTCACTTTCATTAATTGCTTAGAAGTTGGCAATGAACTTAAGAAAGAGTTGAATGAACAAATAAAAGTAGTTCCATATTCAGCGACAGATTCTACCCTTAGATTCTTATTTGTGAGATGGAAGTTTTCATTAACTGAAGCTTTCCAACTTTTGTAACTAAAATGAGTTTGATGGACAGGATTGTCTTCTGGAAGAATCAGTCCGGAAGTTCAATGGGAGGCATTGGAAGAAAATAGGTGGGTGTCGCCATTATATTTCTTGCTTTCTACTAATGCTTGCACATCATCTTAGGGTCAATCATGGACCATTTATCTTCTACCCACAAGATGTAATGTTTGAATGTTTTTGGTAAATGGTTCAAATATGGGTGGCGTCAATGGACTACAGGGAAAGACAGTCAGCAGTGATTAGTGAATAATGTTTGCTGTGAAGTTTCCTGATTACCACGTAGTACTTGCTGAAGAAAGCTATCCTTCTGAATTATTTATGTTCTCTTATGTGCCATTGTGTGAGTATATACATGTGCAGAACTTCAGTTGTATCCGAAGCAAATGAAATGATTAATTTTGTTTCTTGCACAGCTGAGTGTCTTCCTGGAAGGACAGTTTCTCAGTGCTTTTGCCGGTGGGACAGGGTTCTGAATCCTGCAATTGTCAAGGGAACTTGGACAAAGGAGGTGAAAATAAAATATTCTTGATAGTTTTGTTGCCCAGGGAAAAGCACCTGTGTTTTGTCTCTCTGAAATTATTGATATGGGATCATGGTCTTCTTTTTGTTTGAATTTCAGGAAGACGATTGCATCATGGAGTTAGTCGGAAAACATGGTTGTAGGAAATGGTCTGTTATCGCAAAGTCCTTACCAGGTCGAGTAGGAAAGCAATGCCGAGAAAGGTAAGTAATCCAAATGTTTAGTTGGCATTGGATTTCTGTCAGGCAACTGACAACCTTTTTGATTTGTTTCTTCTTATGTCGATTTCCCTCCATTTAGAGTTCATATGCCAACCAAGAGGTGCTAGTCATTGCAGCAAAAGCCTAAGGAAGTGAAAAATTAACTATCTATATTCACACCACATGCAATAGAAGTTTGATGATGATCAGAGTAACCACTAATAAATACATAAGTAATTATTCTTGAAACAAGAACTCTCTTGTAATCGAGGCATGGTCATCTGTTCATTAAAACTGAAATCTTATCAAGTGAAAATGCTTGATTCTTGCTCCTACTTTTTTTCTGCGGTTTTTTAGTATTCTAGTATAATAGTAGTAATATTAGCCTGATTACTTCGGTAAAATATGAAAAAACATCCACTCAGCTCAGCACAAAAACAGGCCAAGCATTTTTACTTCACCTAAAAGTTTTAAATGGAGTGTATCAATGTTCATGATGTCCCTTTGAGGATGTTAAGTTCTTGCAGGTGGTTTAAGTTCTCAACAAAGCTAATAATTAGTTTTTGCAGGTGGTTTAACCATTTAAATCCAACTATAAATAGAGCCCCATGGACAAAAGAGGAGGAGATGACTCTGACTTACTACCGTGAAATATATGGAAATAAGTGGGCCAAGATAGCGAGGTTTCTACCTGGAAGGTATGCATGATAGATTAAAAGGGTGTTTGGGACAGCGATAGATGTTGCTTTTCAAAGTGTTTTTCACTTGGAAATGCATCAAAATAATGTTTTTTATTTTATTTTTGAAAATTCATTTAACATCAACACAATCCAAAAACAAAACAAAAAAATTGAAGTAAAAAAAATTCAAAATTTTTGAAAAGCGTGATTGGATCACACTCCCAAACACCTCCTAATACTTTCACCACTGACACTAGAATTTAAAAAGAAATGAATTTAGTTGAAACCAAAAGATAAAATTCCAGCACTACTTTACCCTATCATTTCATCGTGATATGCATACATTTATTTGCCATCAAGTTTAAAAAATTCTTTTATCTTTTGGTAAATGACAGGAGTGATAATGCAATAAAAAATTACTGGAATTGTGTACTGAAGAAGAATTTGGATTCATATTCACTACATGGCTGTACAATGGATCTGTTCACAGTTAGTTCTCCCAATTCCTACAACTGCGCTGCAGAACTAAACTGCTTGACGTTAAAAGAAAGTCAAAGTGTTGAGAAGGCAGCCTTTGTATATGAAAATATGGAGTTGAGGTGTAGTGCTGAGATGAGTGCTTCTGGATCTGGAAAGGCCAATGGTATTGGCAAGAAGAACGAAGTTCACAAATTGCATATGCAAGCAGAGGAGACAAGCCAGAATTGCTTGCATCATGAGTCACAACAGCTAAGCACTTTGGTTTGTAATTTGGATGCGGGTGAAGTTCCTAGCATGGATACTTGTGTCATGCATCCAATCAGTCCATTTTGTTGTTCCACACCAACAAAGTACGCACAAAGTATCTCTGTCAATAGTACCAGTCCAGAATCAATATTGAGGAATTCAGCTAGGACCTTTAAAAATACCCCTTCTATTATAAGGAAGAGGGCTCTCAGAGGTGCTGCTATTGCTAAGATTTCTGATGTCACCTGCACACCTTCATCGAGGTTTTCATGTCCAAATGACTTCCAAATTGTCGACAGCACAAACAGTCCAAATGAGAAGCAAGGGTTTCTCCGTTACTTCCAACCTGAAACTTCATTTGCCATCAAGTCTCTGAAAAGGCACTTTGACTATGCTTTTGATATGGAAAAGGAGGCAGATTTGGGTAAATGCGGCAAATCAGTTTCTCTTAGTGAACCTCTGCATCAGAATTTCTTGGAATCGCGATAGGGATACCTCAAGATAATTAAATTTGGTGAGTGAGTGCTACCGACTTTTTCTGCTCTGGACTTACTTGGGTTGAGTAATGAATCCACTCTTTTTTTCATCTATCAACTAAGCATGATGCATAATATATATCACATAATTGCACTTCTTTCCCTCTACTCCTACAATTAATCAGAGGATCTGTTGTCTTAAATAGACTATTTTCAGAAATTAGTATAATTTTTTTTTTAAATCTGCAGTTATTATTAAAAGCCCTGTTTGGCATTTTTACACATGATGGATGACGAATTCAGTTATTTTCTACTCCAATTTGTGCTACATCCAACATATATAACTAGAAAAACCATATTTCATAACACTTGAAATGAGGGAATTGATGCCATACTTTGAACAGGTTTTCCTTGATGTAATGGATTATTATTGAGTTGTTGTTGCCAGTTCAGCATCATGAAACTTAAAACTTAAATAATTATGTTGATTCTGTGAATTATGACTATTATTGTCGAAAGATGTACTGTCACACAGCAAAGTGGGCTCTTGGAGAGACCTGTGTTCTTAGGTTGTTTGATGAGTCCTTCGTTTTGCTTGATGTATCTGATTGAATTATTGATTCTGAGATTTCCTTCCGTTTACTTGATATTGATTTAAATAGATAGTTTAACCTTTAATATCACCTTCCTTCTGATAGCTAGATCCAATTTCATTAGTCTTTCTATGTCAGGTCCGTTAATCTGATCGGCCACCAAATGATAGTCCATCTTGGAAAGCATCACAGAATAAGATGAGTTGTGGAAGGAGAGGCAGAATAGTGTAACCAATAGTGGGAGCACAGTAAAGGGAAGAAGTGTCGCGGCCGCGAAGTATGTGGGGAATGCCAGCTCAAACTGTGGACCTGGAGTGTACAGTATGTTTTGATTTTCCCTCTCATGGTTGGGAGATGATGGCAATTGCTTTGCCACATCTATCTCCCTTGTTGATCTAAAATGCGCAAAACCATTTAGCTATAGGCTATATATAGCCTATAAGATTTCTGATGTAAAATCTAATATGGACAGGCTACTTTCTCATCAGAGTGCGCACTAACTTGAAAGCTGGTTCACTTTGTAGTTAAAGTTGATTTTGCCAAAAAGGGGTTTGTATTGAAAAATACATTTAACCCACAAGTACTTTGAAAAAAACTCTTAAATACAGTCCAAACGCAGCTTTTGCCCGTCTTTCCAATAAAAGCAGTTGTTGCCTTGTTGGTTTCAGCGTCGGCTTGGTTATGGTGGTTGATCCAATTGGTTGTCTTTTGCGTGATGCTTTGAGATATCATTTCAGGAGCTGCGAAAGGCATGTTCAGCTGATCGAACCTCCTATCCCCACATGTGGGGCAGCATTTAAAGCCATGATCCCATGTAAGTGCAATCTGTATATAAGGCACAAAACACAATACATACATGGAGCCCGAAGTCTTAACCACAACCCATGATTGTCAAGTCACTCGTTTGAATTTCTGGGAAGCTAAGGAGTGACTCTAAAGCATCCTTCCCATACCTAGAGCCCCATGAACAGCAAGCAAAACAATCCTTAACAAGTATGGCTATCAAACACTCTGCCTGCCTGAATTAACTCTTTTACTGTTTTACATTTGTGTGTCGTCCACACACGCCAAAAAGTCCTCCTCTAGTCCTCCTTCCATTTCATCTTCGCATGGTGTAGTGTGCTTTTGCTTATTAACATCATTTAAAAAAAAAAAAGCATTAGACAAATAACATAGATATTAAAAAAATTGAAAAATAATAATATGGTTTTATAAATGATATGATTAGAAATTATAATATTTAAAAATATCTTATAGAAACATGTTATTTCAAAGAAATTAGCAATTTGACTGACATGAATTACAATAAAAATAGAGAAGAGAAAAAAAAAAGTATCGTGAGATCACACTAAATTTTAATTATAACATAATTGGTATTATTAAAAATATTTTAATAAAACAAATCAATAATATCAAAGAAAATTATCAACTGTAATCAGAGTGGATTATATTTTTTATTTAAAGATAAGTAGTTAATTATAATAAGGGGAAAAAAATCATACAAGTATATCTAAACTCTAATTATAATACAATCAATATCATTTAAAATATTAATAGAATAAATCCAACAAAATTTTAAAAAAATTACAAACAATGACTATAATGGTTTACATGTGGCGCGGGCAATGATTATGAATGAAGTAAGATTGTTGTTACATGCAATGATATGATACCGGACACTACATATTATGATCGAGGAATATAAGCATGTCTGCAAGTGAGTGTCACAAATATAGGGGGCAATTACCCTTATTTTTATATGGTTAGATAATTTTTTTTAGTTTCAGTCAATTTTTTTTTGAAAAATATAGTTATAATTATAAATTTTATAACACTTTATATAGTAAAAAAAAATTAAAAAAATTTCTGATTTTTTTATAGAATTGTCATTATATTATATTTTATTTTATGACTAAATAACTCTTATACTAAATATTACAATTTTATCCTTAAATTATTTATATTAAAAAAAAAACCTTGCCTCCACCTCTTCTTTGGGTCAAAGCAATTTTCTTCCCAATTCAACAAGGAGGGAACCCGATTAAACAAGCACTGGTGCTAGAGAAAAGAGTTTGCGCAAGTTTAAGAGTTTTTTTTTATGATTATTTTAATATGAATTTCCAAACCAGTTTACGAATATCTCTATTAATTTTATGGGTTGTAAAATTAAGGATCTAATAATCATTATACGAACAACCATAAAATTAAAACACTAAAGATTAAAACCATAAAAAGAAAAAAAATTAATTTTAAATTCTTATCCAGATAGATAAGTTTAAGAGCTTCTTTAATTGCCATTACTTCTCCTTGGAGGACTGATCCACTTGTCCGTTTAAGGCCTATTTCTCCAATCAGATGGCCTCCATGTGTGAAATTGGCAGAGAGTGTCGCACCAATACTAGGTCTTCCATGTGTGAAATTGAGAGCTCAGCAAGATAATGGGTAATCATCTCGGGCCTGATCTCAACCTCATTGAAGGTTTTGCCGTTGTAAACTCCGATGATGCTTCCAGTCATTTTAGGCACAATGATCAACGGGCTCTGACTTCTCACCAGCTGGGGCCTTCCTTTTCTGCTCCAAGCCACCACAAAACTCTCAAGGATGGAAATCAATTTGGGGGTTTTTTGTCTAGGAGAAAGAGGGTAATCATGCTTAGAGAGAGAGAACTTTTAAGAGATTTGCGTCGTTTGTGTAATATTATATATACAAGGGTTGATTCATTTTTTTTTTTGGTTTAAATTTAAAACTATATTTATTTAAATTATAATTTTTTAAAAAATAAAGATAAAAAAATAATTTAATTACAGGATTATCAGAGTAGTTTTTTTAAAATTATATTATTTTTATAAACAGTGATGATTTTAAGAAAAAACAGACTGTGAAAGGATAAAATAATATGATATTATCCGTACAGTGATGATTTTAAGAAAAAAAGAGGATGTGGAAGGATAAAGTGATATGATATTATCCATATTACCTCTGAAATTCAAAATTCGTTCTTACCTGAAAAGAAGGGATGACCAAAAAGTAGCCATGACGTGTCAAGAAAAGAGAGGATAGAGGATACCTTTTGTTGAGAGTGTGATCCACGCGCTACCATTAACGAGTGGTTTAAGATACTACTACATAATAAAAAGCGCGCCAAACCGTTCCGTGCTAATCTAGGAGACAACTATAAACAAGGTTTTACTATTACCCGCTTCAAACAGAAACAAACCTATCTTCTCTCCTTCATTTTAATCTTGTTTATAAAATAAAAATAAATAAATAAAATAAAATAAAATAAAATCTCCTTTTCTTATAAATACCAAAGTTACACACTCTCCCTTTTCTGTTTAAACTCCTCTTTTTAATTGCTTTCAATCTTTCTTCTCTCTCTCTCTCTCTTGGGGTATCTGGTTCTTGTCAAGTTTTGTTAGTAATAATGGCTGGACAAACAATTCTTGTGACTGGTGGGGCTGGGTTTATTGGCACTCACACAGTAGTACAGCTCCTAAAGGAAGGTTTTAAGGTTTCAATCATTGACAATCTTGATAATTCTGTCACTGAAGCTGTTGATCGTGTTAAGGAAGTGGTGGGTCCTCAGCTTTCTAAGAATCTTGAATTCAATCTGGTAAAGCTCACACCTTTTCTTTCTATTTATGAGTAATAATACTCCTTTTCTGTTGGATGGAGAAAATAGAATCTGGGGAATTTAATTTTTAATTTTTATTTTATTTTGGTGTGTTTTTGCAGGGTGATCTTAGAAACAAGGATGATTTGGAGAAGTTGTTTTCAAGAACTAAGTGAATTTCTGATACCCTTTTGCTCTTTTGATGATTTTCAAATTGCCCAATAATTTTACTTTGCTGGATTGGTAAATCTTGAATCTGAATACTTAATTGGTGGTTGGGTTTCATTTCTAAATTAGACAGGGTTCTATTTGTGACTAGGTTTTAATGGTGGAATGTTAATCAACATTTTTGGAGTGTTCCATGATGAATCATTTCTTAGATTGTTCTTAAATAAAGATCACTTGGCGACTGTCGAACTAGATCATGCCTTTTCATAAATGGAGATGGCTTATATATTTGCAAATGTGACAGGTTCGATGCTGTGATCCATTTTGCTGGTCTCAAGGCAGTTGGGGAGAGTGTTGCTAATCCACGTAGATATTTTGACAATAATCTGGTTGGCACCATCAATCTCTATGAAGTTATGGCAAAATACAATTGCAAGAAGGTATATCAGTGTATAAGTTTGTTAACTATTTTTATTTGGTAGTTTCTCTCTGGAGCCTGCCACTCATTTACATGGAAACCAACTGCAATGCCAGAAGAATTTTGATATTAACCAAAACCAATATGGAAGCTACTGTTGCTGATTGAATTTCAATGGATCAATGGCATAGTGGGACTGCTTTATGTACTTGTTTTTATTTATTGCATAATATCTCTGAGAGAGAGCATTTTTACACATAACAATGATTTCGTAAAGGATTGCATCTGGTGATATTACTATTGGCTTATCTGCACAATAATCGGTGGTCGAGAATCTAAGAGTTTTTGACAAACTTATTTTCCCTTTTTTCTTTTCGTTCTTCATTTAGTTTTATCTAGGCTTGATTCTACCACTTTTTTCATCTTAAATAGAGGTACTTTTACCTTTATTTAGCCTTAAATGGCATACATCAATTTAAGAAACATTTTATGATTGTAAAAGTTGCTGTAACTTTCATTTGTTGTTGACTGGTTAGAAGACTCATGCTTTTTCATCACTGGAACAACGATTTTGATTTTTGTTTTAAACTTTTTGTTTTGTTTGTAGATGGTTTTCTCATCATCAGCAACTGTTTATGGCCAACCTGAAAAAATTCCTTGTGTTGAGGACTTCAACCTAATGGCAATGAATCCTTATGGACGTACAAAGGTACAGATCTATTTTTTCCTGGAAACTTGCTTTTTTCTTAGAAGTTCATATTTGAAGTTGGATTAACCTGGTAGAGTTGGAGTGGCCATCTTTATATCAAATGATCCTGTTTCCTTGCCAATTACTAACATTTTTTGTATTTTCCTCTCTAGCTTTTCCTTGAAGAAATTGCTCGAGATATTCAAAAGGCAGAACCAGAATGGAGTATCATTTTACTTAGGTACTTCAACCCCGTGGGAGCTCATGAGAGTGGTAAACTTGGTGAAGATCCCAAGGGTATCCCAAACAATCTCATGCCCTACATACAACAAGTAGCTGTTGGTAGACTTCCTGAGCTTAATGTATATGGTCATGACTATCCCACAAAGGATGGTAGTGCGGTATGTAGTTCTACATAAGATATTCTCTTTGTTGCAAAATTATAGAAACATTTCCTGTTGGAATCCTAATGGCTGTGTAAGATATTTTTTGCAATTCTGTTTGACAAATTGACATGGATGATATGTTCCACGTGAATTTAGAGCAGACCAAATGATATTCTCAACCACCATATGTTTGGTTTTCATCAACCATTAAGTTTTTTGGATTAACAGGTCAGGGACTATATCCATGTTATGGACTTGGCAGATGGTCATGTTGCTGCTCTTCAGAAAATCTTCACAACAAAGGATATTGGTAATCATTTTTTATTACACAGATTTAAATGTCAACCGAAGTGCAGCCACCTGCATCTGGTTTCAGTTCTAATTTAATTTGTTTCAAAAATTCGCATCACTGCATGCTTAAATGCAGTTTAGTTTTTGTCATTATAAAGCTACATTTATTAAGCAATTTGCTTGTGTTAGGTTGTATCGCGTACAACCTGGGGACTGGATGTGGAACATCTGTGCTTGAAATGGTCACTGCATTTGAAAAAGCTTCTGGCAAGGTTACTGTCCCTTCTCTTCACTTGTCATCCCTTCTCTCAAAAAATGAAGCTAGTCAAAAAGTATTTACTATGATTTTGTTTTCAGAAAATCCCCATCAAGTTATGTCCACGAAGGCCTGGAGATGCCACAGCGGTATATGCTTCTACAGAGAAAGCTGAGAGAGAACTTGGCTGGAAGTATGTTCTCAACCCACTATTTTCCTGATATTTTGGCATATTACAAGGATCTTCTCTTTCAATTTGTGATGATGCTTCCGTGACACATATCCTCCCTTGCATGCCTAATCGTGTGATGCGTAATAAATTTTCCATTGCTGTTTGGCCATCTTGTTGAAATTTCACAAGCTAATTGTAGCATCAGTTCCAGTTCGATCTGTTGGCCTAATGAGTTTATGTTAACTGTTGTGATTGAATTTTCAGGGCAAAATACGGTGTCGAGGAGATGTGCAGGGACCAATGGAAATGGGCAAGCAATAATCCATGGGGTTACCAGTCAAAGCCTGAAAAATAACAAGCTATTTCGTCCAGATCTACAGAACAATCCCCGACTCATAGGCCAAATAACCACAGAAAAATATTCTCATGACCTTGATCTGATAGGCATTCCCCCTTTACGTCTATTATGTTTTCCCTCATTATTTGGGTTGTTGGTCTATTTGCCATACACCCGTACAACACTCCGTATAAACAAGCCACTCAATTTCCCACCATTGAATAATATTCTCAATCTCATAAAAATTAATGTTGTGTTGATATTTGATAATGCTTACAAGTTACAAGTCTAGATTTATTATTCGAGTTGAAGAAGAAAGATGAGCTCTGCTGCTGGTTCATTATTTATTTATTTATTTTCTTTTGCTTGCTTTGATTATTCAAGCATTCCTATCTAGAAACATGAATCTCTCTCCCATCTAAACGTGGCTGTCAACGCCAAAATATAATCAAGAGGAAGTCGCGCAGAATATAATCTGTCACAGTTCTCTCTCATGTCATTTTGGCTAGAACTAGAATTGCAGGGACGCCTTTCATTTTTTCATTTTCTTAATGTTTTATTATTGTTACTTGCGACGAGTGTGGGATTCTTTGTTGCAGAGATCATAGTTGACCGAGCAAGAGTTGACTTGTGCATTTCGTTTTCCTCTCAAATCACTAACGTACAAGAATTACCCACTATACAGGTCACTGATTTCGTTTCCATGCTTACATTTCTCAACACAATTGAACTTCCCTGGGATCAAATAGAAATAATGGTCAACCCTAATGTTTGTTTTTTTTTCAACTTTGCCATTAACACCAAGACCTTTTCCCTGAAACTCCATGGATAGTAATAACAAAACACCCTGAAGAGGCACGGTATTATAAAAACCAAGCTTAAAAATAAAGTTGATTTTTTAGAGGGCCCTCCAAAATATTCAGTGGAAGCTGGTTTGAGGAACCATTTCTTTGAAAGGAGCAGTTGAATGAAGAAGGCACTTGTCTTTTCCTTTGTCTCTGCTCTTTCACTAGCTGCATGACTGCATTATCCAAGAAGAATATTCAACATCCTTTTAACTTCGTTGACTACTCAGAATTGCTTAGATTATTGTAGCCATAGACCAAAAAGTTCTCCAATTTTAGTTTTCTTATAAAAAAAAAACAACAAAGGTGATTTTCCTTTAACCATATATCAGAATCGATGAGGATGATAATCATAATAATAATAGAGATAATTTATCATTTAATATTAGATTTGTTGGAAATTGAGTTTCATCCGTTTTTAATTTATGATATTTTAGATCTAATAACTCGGGTTATAAGCTTGAAAAGTTGATGTGACCTAACATCCTCTTTATTGTTTGCCTAATTTTATTTTTATTTGTCGTTCTACAATAGTTTTTTAAAATAAAAAAACCTTTGTATTTTTTTAAAATTTCTTTTCTACCAAGTTAGCCCAATCTCATAATCTAGACCATTAGTTTTGCAAGTTAACATAAGTTAGCTCACCACTTATCATCCAGTTTACATATCTATCATGTTACCCTGGAGTTACTTCATCTTGATTTTTTTGTCAATTTATTTTTTATTTTGTTATTTTACTATTGTTGTCAAAAAAAAATTACCATTTAATTAAAATAAAATCAATTTATTAAGTCAGGGCTATAATTTGAATTGCTTATTTTTCTGATTTATTTAAAACATGCTTGGAATGATTGAATATTGTTTTTTCACAAAGAGAAATACAAACTCACAATTTAGCGCGGTCCCATATATAAGTTTTCACTAATAAAGAGCACTAAGAAATTCTAGTGCTTCACAAATCAGAAGCAATAAATAAATCCATTCATACCTATGGTATTTTGTTATCATATTACGAATTATTTGTCAACAATCATCTGAGTGAGTACTCTGTTTCCTTGGTAGGCACTGCTTTATTGAATCTGTTTCACTGTTCGTTTACTCTGCATTCCAACTCTTCAAGGGTGTCTGTGACATTGCACACAGAGGCATCGTCATCTCAGACATGTTCCCAAATTACAAGAGCTTCATCCTTGATCAAGTGCTGTTTCAAAGAAGCTTTAAAAAAAACACTGTAAACCCTTTCTCAATGTCTTTTACCTATTGCAATCTGTAAAATACAATCCCTTGATGGCTAAGTTTTTTGCAGGTTATCTTCTGATTTCTTCTAGATCGGTAGCCATATTTGCCGTCCAACAGATTGATAAAAATGCATCTATCTAGAAGGCGGTCATCATTTCCATAACCATGTCGTTTGCGACTTTCCTTGCCATTGCGACCTGCACCGAGTTATCAGGCTACAAGCTATGCAAGAGAATCATCTGAAGACACATCACGTGGCTACTTAAAATCCTAGCGCTCTTCTTTAACCACACCAAAGCATCTCCGATTAATAGCATGTAAAAGAAACAAAAATCCCCTTCTATGGGCATTTCTGGTGTAATATCACACACTGCTCTTTCTTCAATCATACGAAATATGATCATTTTCCCTATTTTGTATCCAGGTTAAACATGATTGAATGTTAGCTTTTCACCGCATCATCTCTGAGTGGCAAATTATGTCACAGAGTTTGCAGCATCATTTATTCTCACTCAAGCAGCCATGTTATTCAACTTCAAAAAAGTAGACCACACAACCTTTGTAGGTTGTTAAAACTGGATTACTGCCCATTAAACGAGTTGATTTTTAGCTGTTTTGTATGGCAGTCATAATCGCAGGATTAATATGTCGTGATAAAAATTGAATTGCAATATACTTTAAGCTCTAAAAATTGAATTGCATATCTCACAATAAACTTCAAATTCAACGTCATCTAGCTGCAACAAGCTGCTTAAGAAAACAGTTGGGATTGAAAACAGTAGGGATATCTCATTATCCGTCATCTTGATGGAAATAAGCAGAACCACAAGATATAATGAGAAAGATCTCCATCACCTTAAAGCCTCCGCATGTTTCTCCTCTTTGTCAGTAACAATAAGCTTGCCCTCTGTAAAATCGCAAGCAGGAATAGGGACCCCAAGCTGCTTCTGCAGTTTCTTCACAACAAACACTTCTCGCTCCTCGCAAATTGTCACCACAGTGCCCTTCCTCCCAAGCCGGCCAGTCCTTCCAGCTCGATGTGCATAATGAATTGAGTCCGTAGGCAAGTCAAGGTTGACAACAAGATCACATTCCGGAACATCCAAGCCTCTTGCTGCAAGTTCATTCGTTACGAGAACTCTCACCTCTCCACTTTTAAATTTCTTTAGAATTGTTGACCTGCCAAGCTTGCCAAGATCCCCATGGAGCTCTGCAGCTTTCATCCCACGAGCCTCTAGTTTGAAGACAGCATCTTTTAGTTGCCTTGTATGGTTCATAAAGGCTATCACAGACTGTGCATTTAGTGCATGAACACATCTTCTCAAAGTATCAACCTTATGCTGCAACCTTGTGACGCAATAATAGTGTTTCAATGCTGGAGGAAGGCTCTGCACCGTTGCCTGATGCTGCAAATTCGAGTCTGAGTTTGAACTAGAAGTAGGACTGGACAGGTTAACAGTTCCAGGAGCGAGAGATTCAAGTGGAATGACACTTTTTGCTTGGACAAGAAGTGGGTCACATGCCCAGCTCCTAGCAGCCCTTACGACAGAAAATGGCACTGTTGCAGATACCATGATAGTCCGACGATCAGCCCATCTCACAAGCGAATTTTTTTGTCCTTGAGGGTCTGCCCCTGATCTCCTCCCTACATGTTCTAATATTCGGTGGATGTCCTGCCGGAAGTTAAATGAAAGAAGCTCGTCAACTTCATCTAAGACCAAAAAACGACAACCATGGGTATGAAGTTTACCAGCTGCACTAATTTCTGCAATCCTGCCAGGGGTACCCACAACAATTAATGGCTTGTTTTTCTTTAAAGCTTCTTCCTGTCTTGACCGGTTTGCACCTCCTACAAGTTGTTGAACCACTCTCTTGTTTTCAGGTCCTAACAGTTTCTCAACCTCTCTCACTATTTGCATAGCTAGCTCTCTAGACGGAGCCACAACAACTGCTTCTATCTCTGTTTTCTTCCCAGTTTCTTTATCAGCACTAGAATAATTATTCTTCAGCGGCCCAACTTCAGACAGTATGGGAAGTACATATGCAAGCGTTTTTCCAGACCCAGTATACGACTGAATGACAGCATCATGATTCTTGAGAATAGTCGGGATTGCTGCAGACTGAACATCAGTTGGAACATTAAACCCTTCCCTCTCTAATCTTTCTATCAACGGAGGTGGAAGGCCAAGCTCAGAAAATGACTTTGCAGCAAATGGGGCGGACTCTATTTCGAGTGTTTTTTTCACTCTAACAGCTCTACTCTTGTTGCTTGTAGCCACCTTCTCTCTACTTTTCGGTGCTTCAATCGGGTAATTCACTTTCACATTCTCCAGTTTATTTCTTTTATTTTTGGTAGTTGTCTCAAACTCGGTATTAAACCCAAGATTTGCAAGAGTTAGAGGTGCATTTTTGTCCCGGTCAACACGACTAAAAAACCGCACACTGCGTTGACACAAAGCTGAGCTAGAACCACGTGATAGTTTCTTCAAGTGTATTGTCTCTCCAACAAGAAAGAGCAACCGCGGTGATACTAATGATGGCATCTTCGCTAGAAATGAACCAAGCAGAAATTAATATCTGAACAATCTATAACAACTCACGCAGGTGACATCTTATACTGTCACAGCCTTCGAAGAAAAGAAAAACAGAGAAGCCTTTTCCTTCAAGCTGCATTTTAAGTACACAGTAACAGAATCAAGTCAGCATGGAGGAAACAAACTGACCTTCAAATAAGTCCTGAAAAAGATTTCTCTGAATGGATAAGGTATGTCTAACGTTTTAGTCTTGGTTTCTTAGTAGTTTTAAAAGTCATATTGGTTGAAGCATTTTATCGAACAGTGTATGAGCGTGAAAAAATAATGAGAGTACACCATTAAAGGAACGACTGGAGTGGTAGAGGAAGTGGAAAAACAGAAGAAAAGAAAAAAGCATCAAGACAGTGTTCGGTTAGTGATAATTTAAAGACTAACACATTCAAGCTTTCTATGAAGGAAAAGACAAACCATTCAACAAAGAAAGAAACATGAAGTAAGAAAGGAGGCAGCAATGCTACAAAGGAAAATAAAAGCCATGAACACCGACCTCATATTCGCTTGATGATAACCTGGCGCACGCTTCGAATAGGAAAAAGAAAAACTTGTACTGCTACTTTGTATGTAGAGAGAGAGAGAGTAAATTGTTCCTATGATACTTCGTGAGTGTTTGAACTTCGAAGACTGGCTAGTTGTGGGTTTGCAGACGCAACAGCAGCACTCAAGTGGGAAATCCCGATTAGGTGGCTTGTTGCTATTCGACATGTGGTCCGAAATAAATTATCTACTAGCGACGTGTCGTCCTGTTGCATTACGCAATTGCTAATAATTAAGATATCGGAAATTACTAATAGCCTGCTTGTGTGGTACTTGTACTAGAAAGATATTAAAATAATATTTTTTTATTTTTTAAAATTTATTTTAATATTAATATATTAAAATAATTTAAAATCACTGAAAAAAATAATTAAAAATAAAAATTAAAAAATTTAATTTTTAAAAAATTTACTTTTAAAATATAAAAACAAATATAACCTCCGAGTTTTCTTTGAGCTACAGGCTGGTTCAGCTCCCAATTCTACATGATTTTAGCTGTCTTTTATCCAAGATGTCATGCATTTTAAGCAATTTTTAAAACTAAGGTATGATGTGAGAAATGTAGAAGAGAAACGTTAAAGGAGTAAAATTCAAGGATGAAGTATTAAGGGTGTAAAAAATATTTAAAATAGTGAGATTTTAAGGTTATTTTGTAGAATTTGTAAAGATTATGGATAGAAATGGATCCCAATATAAATAAAATCAATTTTAAATTAAGAAAAAAAAAAAGAGTATATGTTTGTGGTCTAAAATGGGGAGTGAGAGTACATAAAGAATAATTTAGAATTCAATTAAAAAAAAAGGGTAAACGCAAAAACAAAAAAAATCATAATTTTTCTCCCTCGATAGATTTATTTTAGATAGAACTAATCTATACTAAAAAAGAATAAATTTTCAATCAATTTAAAGATGATCGAGGTAGAGAACAAATCTGGAAATTGTTTCAAAATCTTTCTCCCGTTGAACTATAAACTTAAGGATTTTGCAGCAAATGATAAACCCATAAGTTTTCAAGATCAATAACGGAGCTTTGCCAGATCCATAAAGAACCCGTTGTCCAATTTCAGTATTTTTATTTTTTTTTTTACTGAATTTTACCGGGTCTATCAGGTTTTTTCTTCTCCTGTTTTTTATTCAATCTGACCGGGTTCCAGTCACAGGTCTCGAGTCGACCCCCAGATCTGACTGAATTTTAAAACTATGATCGGGGCAAGCTTATACATACCTCAACTAATTCTATAAGTTCTAAAATTAATAACAATGTAAGTTTTTAATGGTTATCATATTAGCTATCACATATCTTAAATCTGAGATAAATAGCGAATCCTAGTTATTATTTTTCTTCCCTGAATATGACCATCCTCGTTGAAAACTTTATTTTTTTCCTTTTATTAGGAACAATTATCCCTAATATACCATTTATTCTTACAATAAAAGCAAATCAAATTCCTATATCATGACTATAATCTCTAACGACCGCCACCTGGTTTCCTTAATCAAACTCTAGTTATAAGTTATCTATATGGTTACTTCTAGAATTGTCACTTTAGTGTCTCTTGATAATAAATTTATAAAATAAGAAAGAAATAAAATTCTTTAAAGTTATGATTTCTCTACTAAATACAAAAATTTCTTTAAAGTTTTGATATGATAGAGATAAAGAATATTACAATAATAGGGTTTGATTCTCATTATCAATTTCAAAAAAATCCATAATTATTGAATTAAACTCATCAAAATGATATTTTATATAAAAAAATATAATTTATAATTTCTTAAAAAATTTATTATTTTTATATCACAAACAAAGAAAGAACAGTCAAAGGAAAAGGATTAGTTAAGACTTGTTCGTAATCAGGGATCGAGTTGGACAACCACTTTAAAGTTTAACCGTTTCCTTTCCCAGTCGTCGAAAGAACATCAAACCTCCAATCAATTTCCAAACCCAAAAACCTAGAGATCAGTTGAATTGGTTATGGAATCCCTTAACTTTTTCAAAGGCTATGGCAAAGTGAATCCGCTTGAAGATCAAAGCCCTCACCAACAGGAAAGTACTGTATCAAAACGCCGAATCCTCATCATCAGCGTTTCATCCATCCTCTTTTTTACTCTAATCCTCGGTCTAGCCCTTGCAGCATTGATCCATGAGTCAAATACCGAGCCAGACGAATTCCCATATCTCTCTTCATCAAACTCAGCTGAATCAATCAAAACAGTCTGTGACATGACTCTGTATCCATCCTCCTGCTTCACCAGCATATCCTCTCTTAACATTTCAACAAAACCTGACCCAGAAGTTATCTTCAAGCTCTCTCTCAAAGTCTCCATTACAGAGCTCAAATACCTCTCTTCTTTATTCACTAGTTCACATGATGTTAACTCTCAGGCTGCTATGAGAGATTGCGTGAGCCTGTTTGATGATTCCTTGGGTAAGCTCAACGATTCTTTGTTGGCAATGGAGGTTGGACCTGGAGAGAAGATGTTGACTTTGGAAAAAGTGAACGACATCCAGACATGGATCAGTGCTGCCATGACAGATCAAGAAACTTGCATAGACGGTTTGGAGGAGATGGAATCGGTGTTACCTGATGAGATCAAGGCCAAGGTGGAGAGGTCTAAGGATTTCTTGAGCATTAGCTTGGCTATCATTGCTAAGATGGAAGCCCTTCTTAAAAAATTTGATCTCAAAATGCATTGACTTTTTTTTTCTGTGTGCTAATTAAATTTCGCATTGAAATCATGTAATTGAAAGATGATATATATATGGAAATAATAGCTTGGCTATCATTGCTAAGATGGAAGCCCTTCTTTAAAAATTTGATCTCAAAATGCTTTGGCTTTTTTTTCCTGTGCGCTAATTAAATCTCGCATTGAAATCATGTAATTGAAAGATGATATGCAAATAATAGTAAAGATGTCAGTAACAATGGCAGCAAGCATCTTTATACACTCATAAAACAATTGATTACTCAAAATCTCCTACAAGAGAACTTCTATATTCAAGCTGCTCCACAATTTTCTTTACGCGGGCATGTGCGCGCGCGCAGCGCGGAGGGAGACCTTCAACACATTGAGGTCATCTTCCATCATTGTGATATCTGCATCAGAAAATGCATTGATGATGGGCAAATGATGTGGCAGCGGTGGGCTGGACCACTTTATTGATGTGTTGATGATCTGTATATCAGGTCAAGGTCTGGGTTATCAGGTGAACAAGACAAAGCTCATGATAACAAGTGGCGCATGATAGAGCATGTGGCTCACTCCAAATTTTTTTCGCACATCATTTTCATCATTGTGTTCGTCTTGGTCTCTTCTTCACAGTGGTATATTCAAAACATGTTTTGACCACTTTAATTTCTGGGAAAAGATGAAAAACCACCTTCTTATGCTCTGATACAAGTTGTTTGGACCTGTGACCAATGCCTAGAGTTAAGAACACGCAATTTAACATGGTTTGGTAAATTGCCTACGTTCACAAGACTGCTGATTTTCCTCATAAGAGAGAGAACTAAAAACTAAAAATTACACCAGTGGAGGAAGAGGCTCTCTCAACTCAACTCACAAACACCCTGCAACTAAAAATTACACCAATGGAAGAGACTCTCTCAACTCTCAACTCACAACTCACAACTCACACGCTCTGTAACTTTCACCTCACTTCTTTCTATCATTCAATGTTTTTTGTTGTCTGTCTATTGCTTTTACAAACCCCTCTGTTTATAGTTGAAATGGAGAAGCGCATGCCATGATTCTTTCTCTTTAATTTGGTATACAAACCCTCAAATATCTTCCCTGAAAATTATCCATTCCTTTCCAGCTTTATCTGCACTGGTTATAAGCCTAATTTGTCTCCATTCATAACAACATGTTGATTTACCTTTCTTAGCAACTTAAATGAATGTCCATCTTTCAGGAATGTTATGCATGGCTATTGCTGGATGGAGGTCCTTCTCATGCATTTTCTGATGTTGGGTGTTGTGAATGGACGTGCATTTAATACACTCTTAAGCTGGCAATTTGCTTAGTCTATCCTCTATTTTGGGATGGATTATCCCCTGTTTGGTGGGATTAGATGATTTAGTTCATTTTTAACTAGATTTTTCCTCAGTATGTTTGTTCTTCTCTTGTGGATTGTTATAGGTTTGTTTGTATGAGGCTAGGCTAGCTGCTGGTTTTCTTTTTGTTTTGGTTATAGTTTTTATCCACTTTTAATCCTGTCTAGTTCATACCCGTTCCTGTCAATTTCAGTTTAGGAGAGGCTGCCATGTTTTTTTTCTCATCATAGCAGCTCCACTTGCTGTATCTTTTTCAGTCATACATAATGACCAACCCTCCCAAAATACCCCTCCAGCCTTCGTCACGGCCTGACACCACTCCAGCAAGCTCAGAAGCAGTCTAGCTCTTTAATACCCCCACCAACCACTCCAATAACTCCGACAGGCATCCCTCCTACTGTTGTCTGCTTTTTAGCATCTTTCTAGGCAACAAGCTCAGATTTTCAGTAGGATCTCGAGGGACCCAGCCTCACTGGAACAAGAATAAGGCTTCATTTCCAGCCTGAGCTAGCGCAGCACGGGTTCAGGACAATCTTCCCATAACTCCCTCTGAAATTCTTTTCCAATTTTTTGGACTTTTCCTTGCTTTTTAACATTTTCCTTACCTGACCATGCATGCTCTAATTAAAAAAATGTGTGTGTATCTGTAACAGCACATTGTATTTCTTCTCAACCCCGCATACTATTCCCTCTAAATTTCTTGTGCTTATCTTCCTTTTTTTCTAATAACTCAAGGGTCATTCAATTCCATCAATTAAGAGAGAAAACTGGAGAAAACCCAACATCATTTTTTATCCTGACCTTTTACTACTTTCATGTGACAAGGTGAACTCAGAGCTGGAAGACATTGCACCTGCATGCCGCAGCACACTTAGATGACAAGCCTAGGTCATCGAGCTATAATGGGTCCCCCGCTCCGGCAAAGAAGATGCGTGCAACTATGTCATCCCCATAATAGGTGACTTTCTTGAACGTCTATATTCACGCTGCAACTACGTAAAATTCCTGCTTGCTTGATTGTTTTTCCTTTACTTTGCTTGAGCTACTTGTGCTAACTGTTTAGGCATTAGCTGACATGCGCTTACATTGCATTTTTTTCTTTGTGTTTTTTATTCTGATAAACATGTTTCGCCGGCTACTCAAACAAGATGGCGTGAATTACTTTCTTTTCTGAATAAGAACAAACCTGCATTGCTACAAGGATAACTGCAAAGTTGCCTTGCTTAGATACTAGCCTTTTATGTGTGATTTCTCCCTTTCCTAACCTACCAATCTTCTTCGCATGCCCAATCTTTGTTGTTGAAGTTTGTCATTTTTTTTTATATTTTTTTTTAATTTCATTTATCGATGGTTAAGGTCATGTTTGTTGTGGCTAACAAAAGGACCCGAAACGAAACACCAGCTTCGTTTTGTAAAAAGAATAAAAGAAAACTTGTAGCATAGTGCGGTTTCTTATTTTGGAGAGCATGAATGTGATTATATTTTTTAAAGAGATAGCTAAAATGACTTTCCAGCTATTTTAGCTAAGAGCTAAAAATAGCCATTAACATATGGATGCTCCAAGTCTTTAGAAATCTGGGTGTAAAATCGGCGTGCATTTGGAATTCTAGGCGTGTTTCGCCTGAATGGGATATTCCGTTGGGCCTGAACAAAATGTTACTATTTTTATAGTTTCCAAGAATTAATTATGATAAAGAATAAACGATTCAAAACTTCAAACCTTCACATCAAATTTCTTTTGATTTTGATGATTATAAAAGTAATTAGAACTAATAATCATTTCGTTCCAGATATCTTTTACGTAGTAAATAACGGGGGAAGTTAATCAGCATTAAACAAAACTCCAGTGCATAAGCTCGTTAATTAGCATGACAAGATAAGCCAATTCATCAGAGTATTTCCCAGTCGCAGTGGAGGATATAATCGGCGCTAAGAGAATCGAAACCGAGATTGGAGAGTGAATTTAGTAGGACTAGATGGGTTACAGAGCTATTTTAATCAAAATTAATGACGAAGAGAAACTCTAAAATAACATATCTTCATGTTATACAGATATTTACTCTAGAAATATATTTATTTTATATTTATATTTTTTCAACCAAATAATGTTCTATCTCTTAAATAGAGCCTTCGTAACAGCTTAGCTTCCAGCTACAATTGGTCTACTCTAGAATTGAGTATGCTTTAGATCAACACATACTATTAGAGCAAACAAACTAAATTTACGGATTATGATTTGTGAAAGTAATAATAATAAGTTTTTCTTGTTGTATGAAGACAATATCAAATTCATATTTAAAACAATCTTTTATATATAAAGTAATAGGACCCGTAATCGTTACTAGCAAGACACCACGCAATTAAATCCTTAAGAGAGAACTAGTTTTACCAGCATCTCACGTTCTCGGCATCTTTATTCGACACTTGTTCATTCACGGAAGCTGGCGGCTGCTGAAACCATGGTACGATTTCTGCCACTTAAAGCTCAAAATCTTGTGACCGTGACCCCCTGGAGGCACAAATGGGAGGACTAGGTAGACGGGAACGGTGAGACTAGATAGCCTGCTTGTAATTTGTAAATGTAAAGAAGCAACTAAAATTTGAAAAGAACGAGATTCTAAGCGTAAATGGATGAATCGCTGCTCTTTTTCATTGGCAGCATGAACATTCATGGTGCTCCATTTTTATTCTCAAGAAAATGCCGAGAAGATTTAGCTTCAGAAAATGCGAATCCCATTTGGATTCGGAATCGGAGTCCTGTAAGGGACCAAGCTAGGCTTTATGTTCTTTATTTTTTACCGACTGCCCACGAGTCCACTCCTCTTGCTTTTTTTTCCTCGTTGCAAGTAACATTTAGCGGTGTCTCTTGTTTTGTCTGATCATGTGAATATTTTGCTTGCACCTTCCAGATAAAATAGCGTTACGACCAATCTGGATGTCTCCATTTTTAGAGAAAACACACAAGCAAGCAACAGAGTTCAGAAATATTCTGTTGAATTTATTCACTTCACAAATAACACATCTCGCACATTATGTTATTCAACCAGAACCCCCAAGCACTCTTAATGTTAACCCACACAGAAAATCCTGACAGACCAGAGTGTATGCAATCTGTCATATGTTTCTGCTATCTAGTTAGAGAAATAAATAGACATAATTAGTATTCAAATGTACTGGGAAGCAACATTATACACATGCACATTCGCAAGCCAAACCAAGAACAGAAATTTGCCCACAGCCAACAGAACACCTACCACAGCAACAATTGCGAGAGCTCGTACTAGTCCAATGGCATGCTTGAGCTAGAACGGCATGACAAAGTCTACAGATTTATAAAGTATTTGCAATCCTTCTACACTTCCTCCCTGTCTTGGCTCGTGCTCTTCAAGATATTGTACTTGCAGAGAGGACAGGTAGCGTTAATATATAGCCACTTATCTACACAGGTACAATGAAAATGGTGACCGCATGGAAGTTGCCTTAGCTCAGCCCCATCTTCATAAGCAGAGAGGCAGATGCAACACTCCTACAAGTTAGCATAAGCATCAGTTTAGTTATGCAGATTGACTGCCCTCCCACTCAAAGCCAAGCAAGTTTCCCCAGTCAAGCTTATCCCCCTATGTATTCTTAATTGCGACACAAGGTTATCTTTTACTCAACAGATGATAAATTGACTCGTGATAACCACAAAAGTATTAAGCATTTATAATTATCAAATGTTTCAGAAAGGCTATGCTAGATAAGAAAAGGATAAATTTCATATGCTTAAGACACCGCTTGAATTCAAGTGATCATCAAATATTCTTTTAATAAGGATGAGGAAAGCATCAAATAACAAGGCAAGAGTTGAACTAGGTACCGCATCCTCTCCTGAAAGAACATGTTCCATAGGAGAATCTGTGCCGCATTCAGTCATTATTCCTCCAGAACATCCTTGGTCATCACCAGTGAGCTTGTCAATATCACCATCCCTTCGAAATTTGAATTTTGCGAGTTGGTCAATGTCTTCTTTGGATGCTCCTTCCTGCTTTAACAGGTTGAAAAGATCAAAGGGACACAACAAGAGAGAGCAGTTGAATAGAATTAGTTTACTTCCTGTACATGTATAATACTTTGTACGTTATAATTTATAAAACACTACAACATTTTAAGATGTCAATCCAATAATGTGACTAAAGCCCAAAAAGTAGCCCACCATGCCTTGACAGAACTAAGGCTAATCCTCCCATCTCCAACAAAAACCATCCTTCCAAAACTTTATCCAATCCTTTCAAGCCTAAATGATTATATCAAAGAACTAAGAACTCTGACTCCATACTGTAGAGTTTACATGTTCAACCAGTAACTCTTGTATCCAATGCTGAACCCTCAAACTGCATTATGATGAGTCGGGTTGTTAGCCATGGATGCATCAGCCTTCTGATCTGTGGAGGAGTAATATTCCTATTCAAAGAACAAAATATCTAACAACGCTAATTCGCACTATAATCACCTTTAATGCTCCGAGATATTCTTCTCAAGTGAATATCTATATGATTTTGAACCACAAACCTCTGAAGCCCAAATTCAATTCACTATCAATCATGGAATTATGTAAGATATGACCACTCTGCAACCATAATATGGACAGACAATAGAGGCTCAAAGGGAAGAAAACCCAAACCATTTTCACAAAATTGGCATGATTTTGCTACAAGTCAAACTGCTTCTCATGCCTCGTTAAAACGTGGTGAAACTTTCAAAAGCACATGACTTGCACGATAATGCATTTTGTAAGCTAAACAGAACATATAAAGCAAGCACACAAAAACAACTCTGGCATCATGCATTATTAAGCTTTTTTGCCCAACAAGCTATGGACATCAACTATACCGTCATCACAGATCATCCAGATCACTAAGTTATATTCCAGGACATCAAGTTGAGCAGAACTTAAACAGAAGGTACAAGATAACACCTTGTCCAATGGGATATAATATTTAAGCAATATGTGGTAAAACTGGATGAAGATAAACTTGTTACTTTGTTAGTTTACTTAACATGATAACTCGTTCGATTAATCAGAAATTGTTGAATAGTGCTCCCTTCAAGCTATAGGAAAAACTTTAGCAGAAAACACCAACCGAGCAAATTTACTAAGGTTTCGATGTGCCTGCTTCTTCTAACAAGTGAATATCATAGCATCACCATTAGAAATAATTCTCATTTGTGCCATCAAATCAACTCTACCTCAAAATAACCCAGCCTTTCGTTTTCATTTTTTAAATTCAATCAACGGGCCTAGATGAGTTAGCAGTGAAAGACACTACTTCATTATGTCATTATTCTCTGGTTTCTACTTTCAGCTTACACACGATACACATGACTAACATAAAAGGGTGGAGTGTAATAAACTCCAAAAGAAATGACACTGTTATAGCAATACAAAATCAAAGGATGAACATGACTGTAGATACGTGGGTCTACCTGGTCAGTAACAGCATATAAGATTGCAATAATACATGGAAGACAGCAGCAGACAGCAATGCCGATGACACATGCCAGGGCAACACAAAAAACAACGAAGAACACATCAAAACCGAGAAAAACTATACATAACCTGCAAAACAAAGGCAGGTTGGAGAAGGTAAGAGACTGTTAAAGCAACATTTTCTCAAGCCATATGAAAAAAGGAAGGGGAGAGAAGGAACAAACCAGTATAGCTGGGGAGAGCCTAGTGCCAAAGCTTGGCCACCAGTAGACACCCAGTAGAATCCAATGATCCACCAGATAAAAGAAAACATTGTGTTTCCAGATTCCAGATGCTTCGCAACACTGCTGATAGAATTAAAATACAAAGAATGAACAAAAGACTCCAATTCCACAGATTTCATTTGCAGCACAAACACAGCATGAAAATCAACAAGTCCCAGTTCCTTAGTGGATTTACAAAATAATAACAAGCGATTCAAAGAAGAAGAAAAAAAGGTAATAAAGTGAGGCCAGTGCGTAAAAAAATGAAGATGAAAAGGTAATAAATTGCATGCCAAATGATGATTAAAAACTCTTACTTTTAAATCAGAAAATGAAAACACATTCTGGTGAACCTATATAAGGCTTACTTAATCCTATCCTACATCCATAATTAAATTTCATCTTTCATAACTGCATCATCACAACACCACCCTCAACCTCATGATAACCCACGCCAGCCTGCGGCAAATCAAATCAGGAACAATCAAATATGTAATATTTTTGAAAACCTTTCAAAAAAAAAGGCCAAATAAGTAACGCCAAACAGTTTTAAAATCATAAATTTCACATTACTTCATCAAAGACCCTAAAATCTCAAACATCTAGCAGCGGACACCACAAACATACCTAGTTCCATCATCTTCTAACTGGGCCAAACTGACATACTCTCCATAATCACCTCTCGAACCGGAGCTCGAATTCCCATCACTCCCAATCCCACCATCTCCTCCTCCTCCTCCTCCTCCTCCAAACCCAACTCTCCTCCTTCTCCTCCTCCTGTACTCCACACAAACACAAACCATATGCAACACGCATTGCAGCCCGTATCCTAAAATCCACAACCTCAAAGGCACACCCGGATTCTCCTTCCTACTCAAAACCAAAACCCCCGCCGCCACGGCCACGAACGCAAAGTTCCAAATGATATCCAAAATCACCACAGGCTTCGAATACGCCCAATCACTCTGCCTCTCCTCCAGCTGCTCCGCCGCCGTCTCACGAACCAACATCGATGGCTCCCTCATCATACGGCGGCTACTTGCACGGCGTAGAAACCTGGCCGCGTCACGGAGGGATTGGCGACGGATGGATCGGCGGCTTGAATTGGGACTGGGTTCATTTTGTTGACCAGGGGAAAGAAACGGCGTCGTGTCGATTATGTCATCGGATGATCCGGTTCGCGTCGGGGTTGTGGTGGTGGTGGGAATTGGTGTGGTTGTGGAGGACATTTTTGGGCTTTTGGTTGTTTCGGGATCTTGTTTTTCTTTCAAACAGTTGAGGGGAAGGGGTTTTTTCCTTTTCGATAGTTGAGATTGTTACAGGATTTTTTAGGATCGGAGGTTGTCTCGTTCTCTTATTGAGAGATTGTTTTTTGGGTTGTAGTTGGTTCTGTGCGGGGATGAAAGAATTTTGGAGAGATTTATGTTCTGTAACAGAAATGGAAAATGGATTCTGTTTTTCATTTTGTTACTGTAAAAGTTAAATATACTTGCGTTGTAATAATTACTTACCTCCGCGCCAAATTATGATTGGTTGGAAGAAATGTCAAAACCTCTAATGAACCCCTAACTGTTGACTGGTTATCAACTTCATCCCGAAAATAAAACTGTTATCAGTTGGGTCCCTGATGTTCTTAGCAAATAATTTTGATGTAATATTTAATTTTTAAATATAAAAATATATTTAAAAATAAATAAATGATTCATCATCTTCAGAATTGGATGTATCCTTTTCTGCTTCTGCTTAATACATAATTTCATGGTGAAATAAAAAAAAAATCATGCTAAGCTTAGACAACTTCTTGTTTTTTTCACGTGTTTGATTTTTGTAGTCCATATTCATATTCATTTTCATTGTAATTAATTTTTTTTATTAGTTGTTCGAGAATGAAGTGTTAAAAGCTAATTACATTGTTAATTTATAATTTATGAAATCAAAAGATTAGCTTAGTAATTTGTGCGTGTGTGTTGTTTAAAACTATTAATCAATGGTGAATGTGAACCATTAATCTTGAATTGATTATGTTCTTCTATTTTTTTTAAGATTCGTTGATTCTGCAAAATTAAATGAATTATGAATAATTAATTCTTGTTGAATCTTTTTAGATTCATTGATTTTTCAAATTTAATAAATTAATTTTAATTAATTTTACATTCCTAACCTCCTGTGTAAATAGAGGTGAAGGGAGATAGAAGAATAAAAGAAAGAAAAACAAATAGAAAATCCATGCTATCTTTCTTTGCTTTATTTACTGCTGTACTCCTCTTCCTCCACCTCTAGATTATAGTGTCACGGAGAGTGAATAAATTTTCTAGTTAATTCCTTGATTGGAATATTGTTTAGTGTTGGTTAAATTATATTTTTTAAAAAAATAATTTTTTTAGTTTTAAATTAATAGTTTTAGAGGTTTTTATTGTTTTGATATGTTAATATTAAAAATAAAATTAAAAAAATATAAATTTAACATCTTTCTAATTAAAAATCATTAAAAAGCAACATCTCCCAGACAAGCTCTAAAGGGCATCCTTTTCAATTTCAAGCATTATTGTTAAAATATATTTTATACTTATTTTCTATTTAATATATTTTATTCATATTTTAATTGCCGTATAAATATATTTAATTGGTTTAACTAGGCAACTTTCCCAATACGCCCCATCGTCAACTTCCCCATCTAATATTCTAACTACAAGATGATGTCATCAAAACCGCAGGCCATATATCCGATCGCGTTTCTCTTCCCACGCCGACGATTGCAAATCTTTCAAGCAAAAGACACAAGCTACATGATGAGCTTCGTATCATCGAAAGACAGGTTCTGTGTTCTTAGTTTTTACGAATAATTTGAATAATGATCTTAAATCTGGTGCTGCCGTGCTGTTTTTCTTTGTGGGTTCTGTAGGGGTTGGACTTTATTGGTCACAGTGAATGATGGTGATTTTCTAAATATATAGAACTTGCCTGAAATTTTGACTCGTTAAGCAACAAGTTGCCCTTGAAAGCTGTGGTTTTACAGAAAAGTGGCCGGGAGGCTAAAGGATTGATACGTTTATTTTTTATTTAAAAAATACTTTAAAAAAATTATTTTTATTTTTATTTTAATATTTTTTTTGTTTTGAGATTGTTTTAATTTAATGGTGTTATAAATAAACTTTAAAAAATAATATATATATATATATAACTAAAAAAACATTTTAAAAATATCTACAGCACGTCCACAAACGAGCTGCTACAGTATTGTTGACGAACCCGCCTTTACGGATCTTCAATGGGTAAGCTCTACAGTCGACACTTTTTGCATTAATTGTTGCTTTCTCGGCATATTTGTTGATTTGATATTTAAAGGTCAAGGAGCTCTTTTCCATGTTCTTTTCTATTTTTTTTTAATTAAAATAAATATTTGTACCGATATATCTGAATTAATTCTATAAATTTTAAAATTAATAATTATATAAATTTTCAATAACTCGAGATTTTTGAGACTTAAACTGATAATTTTTAAACAATAAATTTAAAATCTAACAAGTTAAACTACACTTCTTATAGTTATATTCTTTTCTTAATGATTATGAACAAGGTCTCCTATTCTTTTCCCTTTGTGTATCTAGATATGGTAGGTGAGGATGTCTGTACCTGCAAATGTTTTGTTTATTTTTGTATTTTTTAAAAATTAATATTTTTTTAATATTTTAAATTATTTTAATATATTGATATTAAAAATAATTTTTAAAAAATATAAAAATATATTATTTTAATATATTTTAAAAAACAAGATACTCGTTATACAATTATACAGGAACGAAAGTGGTTGTCACTGGAATATAAGTGGCTGCCATGCGCAAACTAAACTTGGTCGTGGATCCAGCCAAGGGCTTGAAACAACTGCAACGTTAACTTCATGCAAGGTAAACTGTTCATTAAGAGGGAGGGTAGCTAATTATAGAAAACACTAAAAGCTGTATTTTTATTTTTATTTTACTATGCACATGTATTGTTCATCTTCTTGTATTTTACTATGAATTTACTGTTTAATTTTTTTTATTTTGATTCTTCAATTTTTTTTATTTTTTGCATGATTGCATGCTTGTTACGCTAGATTAAAGGACAAATAAATCAGAATTATTGACTAAGGTCAAAAAGGTGAAAAACAAGGGGCCAAAGTGGACAAGAGCTATAAATAGATAATGATTTTAAAGTTTTCAAAAACATTTCATTTTAGTCCTCAAACTTCACTACTATACCTATCCAGTCCCTCATTGTTTTTTCAATTCAATTTTAATATAAAAATTTATATTTGTCATTATTAGTCTCTGATTTAGAGAGAGATCATCGAATTCCAATGTTAGAGGAGAAAATGATGTTGGCATCAATTCCGAACATTAAAACGGTCGATTTTTGTGTCAAATGATTATATTTGATGAAGAGAGTTTAATTTAGGTGTTTTTTTTACCTTGAAAGTACGTAAAAAAATATATCTAAACTCGAGAAGATTTTTTATTTCGAATTGATTTCAAGTTTGCCATGAATGGAGTTATCATGTTGCGCAAGGTGTTTTTAGTAAAAAATTGATTAAAAATGAGGTTTTAAGTTAAAAAGCTTCAACCTTAATTTTTTGACAACCATAGTAACCGAAATATAGGCAAAATTAGACAATGCATCATCAAACTTTTTTATTAGAAAAAAATATGATGGATGACATGTCATCCACCCCATCTACCATAAAAAAAAAAAAAAGATTTAAAGGTCCAAACGCGCGAGACCTTATAAATGGTTCAACCCAGCAGCACCTAGCATTTTTTATTTTTATTTTTATTTTTTATGCCTTTTTTATATGTTTTTTTTCTAAATAATTTTTTAATTTAAATTTAAATTAATACTCCTTCTCTCTTTTATTTTATTTATTTAGCCTCTTTTAAATAACAATTATTTTTTACTTATACATTTAGTTTTTGAAGAGATTATTCTAATTCTAATATAGTTTTTTTTCTTTTCATGTTTTGTATAAATAAAAATTATTTATTTTTAGATAATATTTCTAATATTTGTAACCTTACATAATTTTATTTTATTTTATTCATTCAATTTTATGCGTGTCTATTTTTATTATTATTTGATTAAATAAACATATAATTGTGATAAATAAATTCTTTAAACACAATCAACAATCAGGTTAAAAGCTCATGTTGTGAGGTCAAATATTTTGATCTATATATGTTTTTTAATTTCTTCATTTTTATCTTTGTGTATTGTTAATATGTTTTTATTTTTTTACCGATATAGTTTTTTATTTGTTTAATTACCTGTATGTATAAGTTTTTTAATTTATATTTTAAAAAAATTGTATATAAAAAAAATATATAACCCCAGCGAATTACAGGTCACTTATCTAGTTTTTTTAAGGTATCATGTATGAGACTATATATGAGACTGATCAAATATCATGTACGGAGGCTGGAGAGCAGAGTTCATATTTTCATGCTAATGTGGTTGAACATCGGAAATAAATTTTCCGCAAGTGTGAAATATTGAATTGAAACGTCTTTGCTGAACCCTATTTTGCAGTAGAAGCCTAGAGGATTGGGTAAAGTGGAGTTGGTAAGCACCAAACCCCCTTTTCAAATCCTTTTGCGAAGGGTCCACTGAGTATTAATTAGTTGCAAAAAGGGTTGTGTTTTTAAGCTCGAGTTGATCAAGAAGAACTGGTTCTATATGTTCTCAATTCAGGTTTTTGCAGGATCCAGAGCAGTGTGACGATGTATCGAAGGGTTTCTATCTTCATCCAGCTAGGAACATTACATTGTATATATGGAGTGGATACTGTAATTCATTATGTGACCATCCTGTGCTTCTCCCATGGAGTTTTTATACTGTAGAACTAGCACGATAGATATAAGGATGGTGACTGGTGGTCGATCGGAAAGAAAAAGGAGGAGATGGGTTTAGTTGTTCTAGGTTGTTTTTTTATTATTGGTGTAAAGAGGCTACTGTGGTGGTTTATGGTGGTGGCACGAAGGAGAAAGAGGAGTTGTCCAGCAATGATAGTCGGGTCGTGTTATAAAAGGAAATGTTTGATTTTGATTCTGTTTGTGCTAATACATCGATAGGTAAAGGTGTTTAACTGACCAATTAATTAAGCCATAAAAACCAGAAAAAATTAATTAAAAATACCAAACTGGAAAAAAACACTGATCAAATGATTTAAAAATTAAAAAACACACTTAATCCGGTTCAGTTTTAATTTTAAAAACTAAAACCAAGTAACCAGACCGGATCCAATATGTCTTAAAAGCTTAAATTCATTTTAAAAAAAAGAGATATAAATAATGAAGTAACCTAACCTAAGTTCCCTGACCCCGAAAATTTCCCAACTTTCCTAGTAAAAACAACAGTCATCTCCTTCCATTTTTCTCTTTGGCTACCATCTCCCCCCTCTAGTTTAGGTGTGTAGTTCTCATTTTGGTTTTTAAATGCCTTTTATTTTACAATTATTGCTTTCATTTATTGTATTTCATCATATAAAATGTACTTTATTTGTATAGTTGTTGTAAGTGGACTATATTTTTTATATTAAAATTAGAAGCGTTCTTCTTCATTTATCCACACTAATCACGACTGTATTTTTAAAAAGGTTAATGTATTTACTGCCTATCACTACCACTGTACCACTTGTAGTCTCTTGCAACTTGTATAATTTATTTATTTTATGATTTTCAAGGATTTTAATTTATAACAAATCTAATTATCCCTTATTCTTTTATGTGTCACTTGACCAGACTTGAAACCATAATACTTTTTAAAAATTATCTGGGTTGTTGATTGTCTATATTTTCACAATAATTGTAGCAGGGGGAGAGGGGTAGGAGAGAAGAGAGGGCAATCTTGTAATTTTATGATGGCAATCTTGTAATTTTATAATTTTAACACTTAAGGCTTTTTAGTTATTAATTAAAATATAATAACAATTTTATAAGTACTTTAAACTATTTTGTTGACTTTTTTTATAATAATGTAAAGTGTTTTATAACTTTAAAAATTATTTGAATCCAACATGTAAACCATAATTTCTAAAAAATCAAGGCAAAATAAAAAAAATGATTAAACTACATAATGGTGAGGGTAATTATCTCTTCTAATTTTTATTAATATTATGAATGTAAATTAATTTTGAACTAGGTATGGGTAAAGTTTTGGATTGATGTAAAACTTTACCCTAAGAATAAATTTATGAATGTAAGTGAACTTCGTTTTTCACCATCAATATCCGAACCCAACTATTCACAGTGGACTGGGTGCATTTTCATTTGGATGAAATCATTATGGATTTCTTAGTTATTAGACAATGCTTGTGCTACGCTGTGGGTATATGTTATTTTCTTATAAGAAAATAATATTTGGGTGTTATAAGCGCGGAGAAAACTTTACTAATCGAGTTATAGTCTTAATCGGTCAAATAAATTAGCTGTAAATAAATAAATAATTATAGCAAACAGAAAAGAAAACGGTCATAATAACTTGAAAAATAAATATTTTTTCAATAATAAAAAAATAATGTAGTTCCATCCGTTTAAATATGAAAAGCTGAAATTATGAAAAATTAACAAAAAAAAAGCCTAAGTTAACCTAAAAAAAGCCTAAGTTAACCTAAGTTAGTATAACAGATATGTAATTTGAGCAATAAAAATCGAATCAGTCCAGATTAACCCGCCAAACCCACATCGCAAGTCATGGGGTCTAGATAACCGGTAAAAATAAAATTAAAGAAAACCACAAAGCTATTTTTTAAAAAGAATAATAATGTTGAATGATAAAATTAAAAAAAAAACCAAAAAATAATATCAACTCCATTAACTTTTTAAATACGTTAAATACGTGACTTAAGTTATTAGAATAAAAGCAATATATATGAAAAGAAATTGTAAAGCTCAATTGAAGTTTAAATATCAACAATAAAGCGAACCGAGTTATTGTGCACTAGTAGCCTTTTTCTATTAAAATAATATTCAATCCATGAAAAAGATTAAATTATCTTTCATGAAAATAATAACAAAAAAAAAACTATAGTAAAAAAACTAAAAAGTTCTTAAACACTTGTTTTAATATTTTTTGTTTTAAAAGTAAAATTATTATTTTATTGTGTTTTTTTTAAAAAAAACAAGGAATATTATTGTATGTTAGTTTTAAAAATTTTGATTTTGTAGATAATTAAGTTCTTTTATTGTTAAAAAAATTATAAAAAACACGTATATCTGATTAATTTTTCAATGACTAATAGTACATGTAAAAAATAAAATTACCCACAATACCCATGCATTTTATTTTTTTTAAGCACAAAATGGTAATTACACTGTGATTAATAATTTGAGTCTATGTAATTTTTCCTTCCTCATTATTTATTTATTTATTGAAAATTGGACTCGTTCTGCTTACCCAAAAATATATTAAAAGAAAAAGGAAAAATAAAATCCTCTCCCTCCGCTTCACCCTGGCAATTTCCCTCCAAGTCGAAAGACTGAAAGAGGTTCTATCTAGGGATAGCGCAAGCAGCGAGAGAGAGCAAAGGGTTTCTTTCTTGTAACCAAAAAAAAGAAAATATAAAATCAAATCAATCAACTCTCTAACCTATGGCATCATCGAGCAACAGCAGTAACTACGACATTCCATGGGTAGAGAAATACAGGCCCAACAAAGTCGCTGACATCGTGGGCAACCAAGACGCCGTCTCTCGCCTCCAAGTCATTGCTCGCGATGGAAACATGCCTAATCTCATTTTAGCCGTATGTTACGTTCCAATCTTTATTTTGCTTCTGCTTCCCTTCCTTCTTTTATTTATTCTCTACCGTTGCAACAGTTCTAGATCGAATGTATTTTTTATGTGGTCGCGGGGTATTGATTATCAACATGATAATGTGATATTTATACTAATTTGGATGAATTGTTTACTGGGTTTGAGTGAAAATTTTGGTGATAAAGGAAATATTTAAGCTATAATGTGCATTGCAATGGATTTTGTGAAATATACCCATACCGATGAATTTTGCATATTCCGGGTTTAAGGTGTTCTAATGAGTGGTTTTGCTATTCGTGGGATGAAGCCGAATCTAGAATTGAGATCACCAGGGACTGAGATTTTGGTCCAAAAGCATCTCCTATTGAGCCTCAAATTATCCAGTGGATAGATGCTTGGAAAAATGAAAATTTCAGGGATGGAATGGAGTTTTAAATCCATATTTGAACTATTACGAATATTCAGGCAAAAAATTAAAATTGCAAACACTGCGGTTGACTCTTGGTTATAGCTCACAACCCACTTTAGATTTCTAATTGGGTAAACTTTCATCTGCTAATTTACTTTAAAAAGGTTTAGATAGAAAAATCTTTTGAAAATTAAAAGGGTGGCTTCAATACCATAGTGAAGTTTTACATGAAGATTTGTAGTTATGTGCTTTTCATTGTTGCTCAGTTGATGCTTATATCCCTTCATATTTTCAGGGTCCTCCTGGAACTGGCAAAACTACAAGTATCTTGGCTCTTGCACATGAGCTTCTGGGACCAAATTCAAAGGAGGCTGTCTTGGAGCTGAATGCATCAGATGACAGGTTAGCATAGATGACATGCTTCAGGGTGCTAAAGACTTTCCAGTACTTTTCCTTGCTTGCCTTCTTGTCTCATTATCACCTCCTTATTGCTTTCCAGGGGTATAGATGTTGTGAGGAACAAAATTAAGATGTTTGCACAAAAGAAAGTGACACTGCCTCCTGGACAACACAAAATTGTAATTCTTGATGAAGCTGATAGGTATCCAATGATTATCTCTCATTTGGTTGATGGCCAAACTCTATTTATTGTTTTTTTATCTTATTCGCGTGCTTTAGAATTTTACTTTCCTATTCCAGATGCATTTTGTTCCATCCAGCAACAAGCAGTTCTAGTTAACAAATTTATTTTTATACAATTTTTTTCTGGTATTTATTCACTTTTCATCAACCCCTTTCCAGCATGACATCTGGAGCACAACAAGCCTTGAGACGAACCATGGAAATATATTCAAATTCCACTCGGTTTGCTCTTGCATGCAACACATCTTCTAAAATTATTGAGCCTATTCAAAGTAGATGTGCCATTGTTCGATTTTCAAGATTATCTGATCAAGAGATACTTGGTCGTCTCATGGTTGTAGTTGGAGCAGAACAGGTGAAGGATTTTTAATTTTGCATGATACTGAACACATCAGTCCATTTAAAGCTTAATACTAGCAGCCATTATTCTCATCTATGTTCTTTTCTTGTTTCTGAATTTAACTTGACTGTTAAGATTGGTAATTTCAATTTTCATCATCTGCCAGTTTTTTGTTTACTTTATCATGCCTGTTCTAAAAACTCCTCCCAGTTGTTCACTGCATCAGTGCCTTAAACCTAAAGTGATGGAGCCTGTGCTGCTATCAACAAACTTCTTTATCAATTAAACTACCTTTCTGGTGAGGGAACATGTAAATGAGCTATTACTCCACAGAATGAGCATGCCTTGACTTTTGAAGGTAGTTCTAAGCTGTGAAAGTTGAAACAAGCGAGAAAGAGGCGGAAAACTGGCATTTACCTCCTTGCAATTTTTAATGGGTCAATCACCATTTAAATATGCAGGATATTTTATCCCTGAAAACATGGTAGATGAACTGGGTATGAAGCAACGCTGTCTAATTCTATTTAATGACTTTTTTGTGAAACTAGGTTCAGATTCAAATGCATCTTGATTGGGAGATTACATGAGTGTAGGACGCCTGAATTTTCTCATGAAAGTTTATAAGTGCAGTTAAACTTGATGGGGACTCTTTGGCATGGCTCCCCAAGATTAAAATCTCAATGAACCTTTGATAGTAGAGCGTGTTTATAAACCTGATGCAACCATCATATTGACCTTTATTTGTCTCGATGAAGGTCCCTTACATTCCTGAAGGTCTTGAAGCTATTATATTTACTGCTGATGGAGATATGAGGCAGGCCTTGAACAACTTGCAAGCTACACATAGTGGATTCCATTTTGTCAACCAGGAAAATGTTTTCAAGGTTACAACCCAAAATCGGTGCATAACCTTGGTATTTATTGTCGCTACGCATTTAGAGAATCTTAGGTTGTCAGTTGTTTTTCAGGTCTGTGATCAGCCTCATCCATTGCATGTGAAGAATATGGTGCGCCAGGTGCTTGAGGGAAAATTTGATGATGCTTGTTCTGGTCTGAAGCATCTCTATGATATGGGCTATTCCCCCACTGACATAATTACAACCCTTTTCCGAATCATAAAGAGTTATGATATGGCTGAATATCTGAAATTGGAGTTCATGAAGGTAAAACATCATTGCTTGCCTAGCATTTCCTTCCATCTATCTAATCTATTTATCACACTTTTCTATGACATTATGAGCTTTCAGGAAACTGGGTTTGCCCATATGAGAATCTGCGATGGTGTTGGTTCGTATCTTCAGCTCTGTGGCCTGTTGGCCAAGCTTGCCTTAGTTCGTGACACAGCCAGAGCAGCACAAGTAAATAGTAGCTCTATTCTGGTAATATGATGGGCTAAGTTGATGCGGAGATCATCCTTGTTTAAATGTTCCAGAAACATGTTCTGTTATGAGAAACTGAACTTAATGGTGGGAGCTCTCTCTTCACACACAGTATCCTAAACCGTTCTCCTTTCAGCCGATGCCTGATGTCGCCGAATGATAAAAATAGCATTGGCAGGATTGACGTTAGAAGCTATAATTGCTGCATGTCCATTTTTGTTGTTTTTCCTCGATGGCTTATCAAGCTTGTTTCTTGTTAATTTTTTAATCAATTATCGTCTCCGAAACCCTGCAATTACTGAGTCGTATTTAGAGTGAACTTAATAGCATAATTAATCAATCAAATGATCATCAAAGGATTATTCGGGTGGAAATGGGTCACTGCCAGCAGGCGTGTCCCAAAACCCTACATTTTAGAAGCCCAACACTCGGGTCCCTAGCAAAATTAAGAGGAGGGAAGGAAGGATCAACGGACTTGTATTATTATTATTATTATTATTTTAGTTGATTTTGAGTTTTTCTTTGAGGTCATGATGTTTTTAGATTTAAAATAAGTTAAAAGTAAATTTTTAGATATAAAATATATTTCCTTGACTTTTCAACAATCCTATAATTGCTAGAATTTGGGGCAACACGTAACGCCTTATCTTTGTTTATTTATTTTGAAAAAAATCCATCATCAGATATTAAAAAAGAGAGAGAGGGAGGGAGGCATGGCACAGTGGTTAGGGGTTAGACCTCTTTTAAATAGGCCAGGCCAGGTATGCAAGTCTGCTCACATAGCCTATTTTGTTTTTTTCCCTAACATTTTACCCTCAAGTCAATTCAAATAGATCGGTTAAAAAAATAATTTGAGAATTTATTATTAGATACCATTGATTTTTTATTTTTTTACGAGATCATAGCCTTTTTTATTGTTGTATTAGCAAGTGCTCTTTATGTGCAGCTCCAAGTGTTTTTTTTTTTTTTAATTTTACTTGATCGTCAATTTTTTTAGTGTTGTTTGGTTAAATAATTTTTTGTTTTTAATTTATTTTTGATAAGGTTTGTAGTATTATTTTTATAACATTAGCATGCTTTTTTTTAGAATTTTTTCTGAGTTTTATCTAGTTCTCATCGATTAAATTATTGCTGGCTCAGGTCAAGGTTCTCTCATTCTCTCATATTGGTATTTACTATTTAGAGTTATTTTTAACCATTTTTTTAATGTTTATTAATATATTTTTTTATTTATTTTATTAAATGCATTTATAAAATATGTTGGCAATAAAATTATGACTCGTAGCAAAAATAAATTTGTTGCAACAAAATACGTTGGCAATGGCTGCATTTTTTTTTTATATAAAAAAAAATTTGACCTGCAAACCCGCCCTTGACATCAAGGATATGAGGATATATTTTTCCTCAAATTTTATTACAACTTTAATTTATGGCTACGGTAAGCTGGGGTTTTAAATAAATAAAAAACCTTTTTAACCTTATTTCAAATCATTTAGTTTTTTATTTTAATTCTATTTACTTATCTTCTTATAAGATTATGAATTGTTTATATTTTGAAAAAATGTATTGAAATAAAAAATATTAATTCATAATTTGTTTTATGGTGTAAAATGCTTTGTCGATACCTGTGTTTTTTTTTAGATAGTAACTCGTATTTCTTGTTGAAAACATACCGCGTAATTAAAAAAAAAAAAAGGTGAAAACAATATTCATCTAGACACGTTGCGTTGTAGACGGAAACAATGCTTTCACTTTCTTGCCCAAAAAAAGAAATAATTGGCTAATGGTCAAGGATATAATTATCTTTACAATAAGATTATTTTGATATTTTTAAATTTATTAGGTGCAAGATGAGTATTTTGTATTACAATGGCACAATAAATTTTCATCCCTACCATTAAAATAAATAAATTTTTAAGATCCGGTCGAGAATTACTTTTGTATTTTTAATGTAAAGAGTGCATTGTAAAATAACTTATTTACCATTGAAATAATAAAAAAAAAACAATTTTTTTCAAGATGCACAATAATAAAAAGACCTAGCTGCCATTTGAGTCAAATTTTTTAACGATCGGGTAAGAGAGTATTTTTGACATTCCAATTGAGGTTTAGAGACACACACACACTTCATTAATGAGTTGTGATGGGTCATTTTAATATTTTAATAAATAAAAATTATTACAAAAATACATCAGTAAGTTGCTTTGTCATTTTTAAATGGCATATGTAGCAGATTCCGACAACCAAAATTATTGTTACAGGGAGGCCTCCGATTCATCACAAAGTTTCCTCCATGAAAGGGCGGCGTATATACATAGAAGACTTGGTTTGTTCTCGATGTCCATTTTTTTTTCCTTGGTGTTTATGTCTGCTCTGCATTTTTTCACGTCAACGACTTAACTTCTTTTTTTTTTTTAAGTTCATGATATTCTAGTTATTATTTGTTTTATTTTACATAATTCACGAGGTTGAGATTTTATTTTAATTTCATTCTTATTTAATTTTTTGTTTTGTTAGCTTTGATCCTCGTTCATTTAATTGTTATTTATAGAATTTAAAATAATTTTTAGAATTGATTTTTTTTATTTCACCCTTCATTATTTTTTCTCATAGGATAATCTCGTGTTTGATATTTTAATTGTTATAAGTTTTGGAAATTAACCTAACTTTAGACGGTTTGCTTAGGATTGATTTGTTTTATTTATTGTTTTTAAAAACTCATGTTTTTTTAGTTTTATTTTTTAATATTTATTTAATTGCAGGTTTGACTCTATTTTTTTTTAACTTTATGCATCCATTTGTTTTATCCTTTGTTTTTTTATTTAATTGGGTTGTATTGAATCTTTTTATTTATTGCTCTTTATTAAATTTATTTTAAAGAATAAAATTTTTTTTTGAGTTTTTAAAAAATTGATTGTTTGAATATAGACAGTTGATCACTTCATTTTGTTTTCTTTGTGTTTTTTTATGAGGTGTTGGTCTGGCAACTTATGCGGTTTATTTCAATATCGCATTGTAGCCTTTTACAATTTGTTGATGATAGATAATGTCTATAATTGATTGATGGGGAGTCTTCAACTATCTTTTATTTCTTCTCCTTCGAGGTGTGATTTCAAAGACTCATTTATTTTAGTTAATCAATATCAATTTTTTTTTGTATTATTTATCTGCTATCATTGCCTAACGTTTAAATTAGATTATTATATTATAGTCAAGTTAATGATTTGAATATGAGTTTTTATTGTTTTTTTTTAAATGCTACTATTACTTAAACATCTTTTTTGTACGTTAAAAAAATTAATTAGCATATTATATATCACAGGTAACTCATCTAGTCTAATTCTATAAAGTAACTAGAATAATACTACCTGGGAGACAAAACTATTAAGTATAAAGTCATAATAACAACATGCATTCAATCAATGAATTTCGTAAAACGACCATCATGAAATGGTTAGGAAAGCTAATTCGAATTCGTGGTAAATGGAATTATAAATAATTAAGTGTAGCGGTCAAGATGAATTAAATTTTAAAATTTAACCTCCTCGCCAAAAAAGAAAGATGTGTCTGACATGCTGCAAGGCCGGATGGGTTTTTGACTTTACTTCCGATGCTTGGGCCTTTTCTGCCCTAGTAAGCAAGAGGAAAAGGCCCAAAGACACTACGAAGAAGGGTTTTTTCGCTAGTTAAATTGGAGAGGTTGCTAACCAGTTAGGGTTTGTAATACGAAGAGGACTGTTTCCCCAGCAGGAGAGCGGCGTCGGCACTTTCACATTACCATGGTTCTCAAGTAAGCATATCCCTTCTCCTTCTATCTGTATTCCATTCGATTGAATTGACTTAGTAGATCTCAGATTTTTAATTTTACTTGTATCCCCTTAATAAATACCCTCTGATTTTATTGTTAATGATGTTGCTCCCTAATTTTATTGCATTTGCCTGTACAGTGAAGTTATTGTTAGACATGGTTGTTCTATTTTTTTTATTGTGGATTAGTAAAAAGTTTAGAGCTAAATTTTTGGAATATCCAGGACTGAGCTTTGCCGCTTCAGTGGTGCCAAGATTTACCCTGGTAAGGGTATCAGATTTATTCGTTCCGATTCTCAGGTGAATAATATATGTTTTCCGGATGCTTATTTATTTATTTTTTTAGGTTGTTTTTATTTATTTATAGTAGTTTTTTTTGTTTACTGAAATAATGTATTGCTATTTGATTGATGAAGGTTTTCCTCTTTGCCAACTCGAAATGCAAGAGGTATTTCCACAATCGTCTTAAGCCTTCCAAGCTTACCTGGACAGCCATGTACAGGAAACAGCACAAGAAGGTATAGTATGTCTCAAATGGTTCATTATCTGTGGGGCTCTCTTTTTCAGTCTACTTATAATTTGGTTGTTTGTTCCTAGGACATTGCTGCTGAGGCTGTTAAGAAGAAGCGCCGAACCACTAAGAAGCCCTACTCGAGATCTATAGTTGGTGCTACTTTGGAAGTCATACAGAAGAGGAGAGCTGAGAAGCCTGAGGTCCGTGATGCTGCTCGTGAAGCTGCTCTACGGTACACTCTCTCACGTTTAACTCTTTTATGGCTTGTGAAATGGGAGGTGTTATTCATGGTTTCATATGGTGTGGTGAAGGTGGATTCTTTGCTTTCCATTGTAATGGTGGTTTTTGTTATTTTCAGTGAAATCAAGGAGAGAATCAAGAAAACCAAGGATGAAAAGAAGGCAAAGAAAGCAGAGTCGATGGCAAAGACACAGAAGACACAAACCAAGGGTGGGCCTAAGGGCGCTGGACCTAAGGGCCCTAAGCTTGGTGGCGGCGGTGGAAAGCGATGAATTTCTTATCGTCTCTCTTATATATGTAGTAGTTACTGCACTTGAAAGATATTTTGCTGGTCTTGGAGGCCAAATTCCTTTAATAGATTTTGCTGAGGATCTTGGGTTGAAGCGCCATTTTATTTTCTTGAATGGAAGGCATTGTTAGTCGAAGTTTGATTTTTTAGCCATTATGGATCTCTCTCTTTGCAAGTTCTCTTAAATCTTATCAAAAGTATCATGGATCTCTCTCTTTGACAGAGGACCCATGTTGAATGAATTCCTCATCTAGTCGGAGTTTTTATTTCTTTGTTAATCCAATTCATGGTATTAGCTATGTGCTCAAGGATGGAAAGTGGATGGTCAATTATCATTACACTTTTTTCTTGTTTCTTTTCCTGTCTTGCTAAGGTATCACTTCTCATTTTTAGATGCTGAGGCAACTCGAATGGAGTTGCATTAGGTTCCACAAGCAGTCGGAGAGAAAAGAAGGCATCACTCAAGAGAACTAGAACCCATCTATTTCTATTGAACTAATGCCTAACATAAGCCTTCTGCCTGGGATCTTCTCCTGTCCTTGTTTCTTCATCTCATTCCTTTCTTCCATGGCTTTCTCATATAAGCCTGCTGCTGAGTACAAGTTGGATGAAGCTGTATAACATCTGCCATCGAAAGGATCCAATTGCAAGAGATTTTTTGCAGCCTGTGAGATGTTATCAAATCCCTCGAAGCCTGTGAGGAGTCTATCAAATCCCTAGCTTCTTCTAAAAGATCTGCACGGCGGCGAAGATCAACTGAACAACCACAATGTCGCACCATGTCATTTTCTTCACTAACAAGTGGAAAAAACCTTTTTCGTTCATCAACAAGCCCCAAATGGCGACATGTGCTCAATAAACCGAGAAATTTTATGGCATCTGGTAGAATATTTGACCTCAACATGTCTGAAAAAATAACGAAAGCCTCTTCTTGGGCATGACCATGAGCAGCAAGATTACGAGTCATTGAGTTCTATGCCCCAACATCTCTCTTCCATGCTTTGGAAGATGTACAAGGTATTTGGAATTCTTTGAATTTAATTTAATTCACAAGGTTTAATTAATTTTTGTGTTTGGAATTTTTTTTTTTTTTGAGGATATAAATTTGAATTTTAAATGAAATTTGATTTTTAAAAGATATGTAAAAGCAAATAGAAGGCAGATTCTCTAACAGTAATTCCTATTGAAATTCACATTAAAAACAACATTTTAAAAATACCTTAACAACAAATCCTATTTTTTATATATAAAAAAAACACAATCTTTTTCCTTCTCTTCTTCTCACCGTGATCTTGATACTGAGCTGTTAGTGGCGAATCTTGTGGAGTTATCTGGCAAGGGTCAGCCACTTGTTTTTCATGACATCACTCTTGCTTCGAAAACGCTTATCATATTTTGTCGGTAATTAACTATTTATAAAATATTAAAAAATTATATAAATTATATATTAAAATTTTATTTAATAATTTAAACTATTATGTTAAATTAATTATTTGATATATTATTAGATTTTTTTAAAAAAACTTTTAATTGAGAAAAAATAAATAAATTATATTTTAAAATATTACTTAACAATTTAAACTAAGGGTGTGTTTGAATGCATCGCGTTTCTTTCAATTTTGAATTTTTTTTATATTTTCGGATCATTTTAATATGATAATATTAAAAATAATTTTTTAAAAATAATATATTTCTAAAGTAAAAAACATTTTGAACTATTATCACTCCTGTAATTTCTAACACACCATGGATAAACTAGATAGTCTTATCACTTTGCCCTTTTCCCGTCAATAACTTTGAAGCATCTAGATGAGATGAGATGATATAGATTGATTTTTGAACTCCACTATGCATTATTGCTGAAACTGTTGGTTTGCTTGCAATTATTGCTTATATAGTGTTCTTCCTCCAAAGGAAATGTTTACATCATTTTTGTCTTTCCAGGCTGAGATTAAAGGCGCATGATTGGAAATCGGGAACTCGAAGTGTACAGGGTCATACTTGATGAAGGAGAAGGCCTGGCTGTGCCAAGAATCAAAATTGAGGATCAAGTTGGAAGATGTTAATGGGTTGGGAGCAATGAACATTTCTGGATATCCTTCCATACATGGCAATGGTCTATTGTGCAGTATACTTCTCCGGCTAATGACTTACATGCACAGTAAATCATGGGCTATATATCATTGAAAGTTTGAGCTGTTACACATCAATATTTGCAGCTCCTGTAACGCTAACTAAACAATGAGAACTTGGTGGCATGAGACTTGGAGTGAAGCTGACATGATATTATACTCTTGAAATTATCGCAGACAAACATATGGAGCCATGGCGCCATTGCCAATTTGGCATGCATGGATCGAGCGTTGCTGATGGTGGATGCTTGCTATGGCTCAGTTCAAAACCATTGCTAGCTTTTCCCGACCAATGTTTATGCATACACTCAAGAGCTCTTTTAGCAGAGTACTTATTTTTGCAGTTTCCTCCTAGCCCAACAAAGTGATATTTGCGTCTCCAAGGTGCTTGCTGATCCATAACACATCCGTCTACTGTGCTTCTGCAGAAAAACTTGTGTTAACCTTATCTCCTTGGAGGAATTGATCCTAGAACACTCAATTCTTGCATTTGGTGGGATTAGCAAAAAAATAAAATAAAATGGAAAGGCTTAATGGAGATTGGTTGAAGGTCATTTTTTTGAATTTTTCTAATAAAAATTAATGAGATATGGCTATTTATATCTTTTTAAAAATGTATATATTCTATGTAATTTTAAATAAATATAAGGTTACTTATAATATAAGAAATGCAACAAACATAAAAGATTTTTGAATTAAAGGTAAAATAATTAAGATTTTTAAATGTATTCCAAATAGTATGGTTAAATTCATTTTTATGATTTAATATTTTATTTTAAAATAAAAATTGTAATAATTTATCAATTAGATTTAAGTTTACTTGGAATTTAATTTCACAAAGTGTAAAAGAGACCTCTCAATATTTCCACACTTGGCAAACTTATCAACCAATGCAGTACCCAGAGCAACATCCACATCGATCCCATTTTTCTCCATGCGAGCTTGCATCCACTAACCTCGCTCCCAAGGCCCAAGATAAGAAAAAGCCACAAGCACACGTAGGTAGATTTAATTGTTTTTTAAAATAATTTTTATTAATTTTTTTTATATATTTTAAAATTTATTTTTAATATCATTATTTTTTAAAATTTATTAAAACGATCAAAATAATTTTTTTTAAAAAAGAATTCAAATTCTTACCAAATTCTTTTTTATTTTAAAATTTATTTTTGATATTATTATTTTTTAAATTCATTAAAACAATAAAAAAACATAAAAACAATTCAAATTCTTATCAAATAACTTTTGAGCCGTCTTCCATAACGCTACCTTGTAGTAAAACTAGGAATGATTCAATTTTAGCCACTTGCATCTATTGAAATATCCTTAATATCTCTAAATATCTACCCCATATTGCATATTCATCCATCATGAAGTTAAAAATGATTAATTTAAGTGTCATGAATATACCATCATTGAATGTTTATTTTAATATTAATTTTAGAATCTTAAAAAATTAATTAAAATATATATAAAGATACATGTAGACTTATCCGAACACCTCCATAATTTAAAATAATTAAATAAATAACCAAGTCCTTCATTTTCCGGTGGTATCTTATAGAACAATCCTTTCGCAATCCTCCATGAGACCCAAACTCACAGACCCACCGATCACGGTATATTCCAAGCAACCGAATTCTTGCCTTCCAATTGATCAAACATTGCCCTAGCTAGTCTGCATAAACAAACCCATAATTCAAACAATTCCATTCAACCAACCCACTAATCATTGAATTCCACGAAACCACATCATATTATAAAACTAATCAACCAACCACTAATCTATTTTACAGAACACTTGACAAACAAAGCTGATTAACCCACAAGCCGAGTGCACGCTAATCAAACTACTTAGCACAAAAAGATCTTCACTCAGCCCATGAGCTTGTTTACCCTCTGCAATTGTTCTAACCTGAGACTGAGAGCATGCCTTGCCAGAAAGATTCATCTTGACATGCTAGTCTAAGAGAATTAACGATACAAAAGAAGAAGACAAATCTCTTAGCAAGATCCAAAAATATGTCATATCAAAGCCACAATGGAATTGCGCAACGTGTTCACCAAACACTCCATCCTACCTCAAGCAACATCAAAAACAGAGAGAAAGAGGAGATTAGAAGATTATCCCTTCTTGTTTACCATTCCTATTTGTGTTTTTCTCCTTGTCGTGACTAACTAACCACAAGACAAATTCCCCATTTGACTCATTACAATCAAATTGACCAGGCTCTCAAGTTTTGGGGCCATGTCCCTGTCTGAAATGACTTTTAAGAGACTCGTTGCCAGATGGCAGGTACAAAGTGAGTAGCTTCTAAGCATCAGTTTGCAGCCGGGCCCGACAACCAAAACTGCCCCATAACTGCCAGCTCCCCCGTGTTTCTAAACTCGTTTTTGCACACGCCTTCTGAGAAGAGTTTTGGAACTTGTGATTGAATGTTGATTTTTATAGTGTTTTTTATTTAAAAATAATTAATTTTTTATTATTGTTTTTTAAAATTTATTTTTGATATTAAAATGATTAAAAAAAACAAAAAAAAATAATTAATTTAAATAAAAAAAATAACACAACTGGAACACGGTACTAAAGACCCTCCCTTTTATAGTTATCGCGTCAGGATTCGCAAATCCTTTCACTCCCCCACGAATCCGACACCGAAGCTACAGCACAATAACTCACCCAAACGCGTGGCACTTGAGTTGCCTGTCTTTGCACTTTTTCCAGGAAATTATCCTAAGTTCTCTAACTCAGGAACTTCTATGACTAGAACGGAATTCTGCGCTTACATATTTATTTAAATTAGAAAAAAAATATAGAAAAAATAGTAATCTCGCGTAATTGTTGTTTCAAATATTTAATCCCAAGAAAACACACAGCCTGTGAATTAACGAAACAAGGCGTATTTGTTGTCTTTTCCCAATAAAGGAAAACGTTTGCTATTATTATTATTATTGGGAATATTTTAATTACTTTTTATAGAACAAAATTAAGTCCAGCAGGCTATCAGCCTCCTAGTTTTTTAACAAGACATTGTATTTCCAATCTTGCTTCACCACTGTATCAGCTAGAACCCTAAAATCATAAAAATTACCGGATTTGAAACGTAATCACTACAATCTATTCTTCTTGACTTTTTCCTTTTTCATTAAAAAAAAAACACTTAAATAAATAAATAAAATCTTTCACCATGACGTCAATGACAACTTTGAAAGGAAAAAAAAAACCCACCGTCTGTCTCTCACACGCAAAACCGACCACTAACAGGCAAAGCCCACGTAACACCGAAGTGAAAGAAAGACGTCACCCACGTCACCACGTTATAAGTAATTAACACAGGCAGGACTCTTATATAATATGATGCAGAGATTACAATTTTCCATTCATTACAACGGTTAAAATCCTCCACAAACCACTTCCTGCTCGATTTCTGATCCCAGCAACTTCCTTGTAAGCTACTTCTCTATTTAACTTCCCACACATATAAACTCTCAAAAATATTGTCTATCCGTAAGAGCGAGAGACAATGGCAAGTGGAGATCTAGAGAGGGGGCCAAAGAACAGAGGAAATAACGCAAATTTCCCTTCATACTATGTTGAAACAGCAGAAAAGCAATGGACTTCATGGATAATTCCCATGTTTGTTGTTGCAAATATTGCTGTTTTTATTGTTGTCATGTATGTCAACGATTGTCCTAAAAAATCTCTGGGTATTGAAGGTAGTTGCGTGGCTAAGTTTCTTGGCAGGTTCTCTTTTCAGCCGTTGAAGGAAAACCCCCTGTTTGGCCCATCTGCTGCTACGTAAGTTTGTTCTTTCTTTGCTTAATTTTGTCCAAATTTGTGAGCTTTTATAGGCGTTTTCATGTGGGTTTGGATTTGTTTCTTGGCTGGGTGTTGTGTTTGATTTGGGTGTGAAGTTTTGTTAATTTTGGATTCAGACTTTGAGATACTGGGTAGTGGTTTCTTATAATTTGATTTTAGGTGACCTTTTCTTTTGCTTAGTTACTGGTTCTGATTTTGGTATTTTTTCTTTATGCTTGCCACTAGTTTTATTTAATACTGTTATTTAATACCTGGGCTTAATTGCTTTTATGACAATACATAGTACTAGGTGTTCATAAGAAGTATTTGATTTACAGTTATGTTTTTTTATCTTGCTATTATTGAGAATCTTATTCTCCACTTTATCTATCATGAAAATTTGTTCTTGCGTTTATGTATTAAGGCAGTGTGGAAATTTAGGGTATTCCACAAAAGTTATATTACTTTGTTATGGAGTTGAATTTATCCACCAAAGGGCTCTGGAAGAACATTAAACTATTTATAAATTCACTGTATTACCTCCACTTTTAGAGGTACTGGACTTTTCAGAACATAGGTTATTTCCTGTATATGGTTTATAGATCAAAAGCTACAGGATTAAATTTTAATATGTAATTCAATGAAACTTACTATGCATATGATCTCTTAAGTGCTGTAGATTCGTGTCTTCATGGGTTTGATTCAGGGGTGTGATGACATAAATAGTGTTGCATGTCATTAAGTTCTTACCTGACCAATTATTAGTTGCAATTTGTTCAAATCGATGTGCCTTTACTGCTAGTAATATGGTATCTGCAAGCAGCCTTCTAATTCATGTGGCAGAAGAATTTTGTTCGCTGATCTTTACATGCCAATGATTGTGCAGATTGGAAAAAATGGGAGCTCTGGAGTGGAACAAAGTAGTGCATGGACATCAAGGGTGGAGGCTCATCACTTGTATGTGGTTGCATGCCGGAGTTGTTCATGTGCTTGCAAATATGTTAAGCTTGATCTTTATTGGGATTCGTCTTGAACAGCAATTTGGGTTTGGTATGTCATGTTCTCTTCTCCTGTCAATTTATATCAGCACTTGTTGATTACGTGCCTTCTTCACATGTTAAGTTGAAATCAACATGCTTGCAAATGTTATAAATCAGTGACTGGAAATATCTCATGCCTCGGATATTATTATTGTTGCACTTTAAGCACATCATCAAGTTCTTATTCCAGTCATCTTTGTGTTTTTACCATTTTATTTAAAATCCAATCATCCTAATATATATTGTGGAAAATAATCTGGCAGTGCGAGTTGGGATTATCTACCTAGTATCAGGATTTGGTGGGAGCATCTTGTCTTCACTTTTTATTCAGCAAAACATTTCTGTCGGTGCATCTGGTGCTTTGTTTGGACTTCTTGGAGCAATGTTGTCAGAGCTTCTTACCAACTGGACAATCTATTCTAATAAGGTATGCTGTTAACCGTTGGTTTCTTTTGCATACACATGAAAGTTTTGTGTTCTCTTATCATCTTAAGATTGATGAGGCCTTGTGTTTTATGGAAGCAATAACTTGACCTAGGAAATATTTACACATACACTCAGCTTTTCCATAGCTACGTGGTCTTGAATTGCTAGTTTTGGTCTTAGATTTTGTGGTTGTTTCATATGGTTAATATATTGTAGCAGATATAGATGCTTTCCTGCTACTTATTCCTGGAACTAGGACCATGAGACCAAGACATTCTTTAGAGATAGCTTGTGGTGCGGTTGCCTCATTTTTTTTAAAAAAAGAAAAACTGGATTCAAATAATTTGCGACTCAAAACTACTCTCATTCTTGTAGATTGCTGCTCTACTCACACTAGTGGTCATCATTGCCATTAACTTAGCCGTGGGAATTCTTCCACATGTTGACAACTTCGCCCACATTGGAGGTTTCATGAGTGGTTTTCTCCTTGGCTTTGTTTTCCTACTTCGTCCTCAGTTTGGGTGGGCAAAAAACCGACATTCTCCTGCCGATGGTCGTGTAAAATCCAAGCACAAGGCTTACCAATATGTATTCATGCTAGCTGCTGCGGTGTTGCTTATTGTTGGGTAAGTTCAAAACCCTATTTTTTTTGTTTTCAAGCCAAGCAAATGAAATGGGCTAGATTTAATTCAATGCTCCTTTGGTCTCCTCAAACTCCAACTTATCCTCATGAAAACAAGTATTTGCATATCTGCGTGTTTTCTAAAAGCAAGTTCTATTAGTCAAAAACTTGTTTCTAATATATTTATACCATTATGTACATTGCAGATTTACTTTGGCATTGGTAATGCTATTTAAAGGAGAAAACGGGAATGATCACTGCAGCTGGTGCCATTACCTTAGCTGCGTGCCTACTTCAAAATGGAACTGCCGGAGCTGATGAAGATTTTCCCATCTTATCTTCTGTTTGATAATTTTCTTATTCTTTTCATCCTTCCATTTTCCTTGGTTTTCATTTTTTCATTTGTTTGTAACGCTTTCACATATGTATATGGAAATGACGCTGCGATCGACTTTGGACATCATAGAGGTTTATAATGCTACTACCCGCAGAATGGTTTCCCATCATCACAAATGCATTGCTGCCAAGTATAAAGTGACTTGATGTAAGAAACTTGGAATTAATGTTGTTGTTGAATGGGCCATCAGAAATACGTGGAGTGTTTAAAAAAAAGACCGGAGACATTCTGGCCTGTGACGTTGACACGGTACCAGTTGCACCAAAACACCAACAACCAATGTTAGTTGAAGGATGACAAGTCATTTTTGCTTGCTTGCCCAAGCTTCTAACAACTTTTGAATTCGAGGGTTAGATTGCGTTCAGTAATGAGAGTTTCCAGAGAGAACGAGTAGCTAAAGAGAAGAAATCATCGGACCAATGCCTAACGAGCTGGTGTGGGGAATATTGGAGAAGTCATGATTCAAGGTTGGAACGAATGGAATACGAGTATTCTAGGGGATTTATTTAACCCTATAATGCCTAAATCAAGCCTTTGAAGGCTGTGTATATGTTTTTAGTTGCAGTGGCCGATCTCTAGATCAAATTTTTTCTCAATATAAAAAAAATACTAAGGAAAAAAATATAAGATGTGAGTCATTAGATATATCAGTTGGTAATTTTTTTAAAAAAAAATATAACAGCAATAAATAAAATGACAAAAAATAATAACAAAAAAGTAAAAAAACTCTACATAAACCCATCTATAGTATTAAAAAATGAATTTTAAAGGGTGAAATTGTAAAAAAAATTATTAAAAAAAGCAACAAAAAAAATAGTGATTAAAAGAATAAGGATTAAATTTGATATGTAAAAAAAACCAAAGAATAATGAAATCGTAAAACAAAATTAATTTTAAAAATTATTCCAAACAAAAAAAAATAACAATGAAAAAATAAGACTAAATTCAAAAGATGAGAAAAAAAAAGGGGGGATGAATTGAACAAATTATTCAAAATAAAAAAATCATAATAAAAGAAAAATGGACCAACATGAATAATCAACAAATTAAAAGGCTGTTATATAATTTTCAAGGGGCTGGAATGAAAGTCTAGGAAAAAAGAGAGAGAGGCGAGGGAAAAAGATTAGCTGGCAGCGATAAACCTCCGTGAATCTTGAAACATTAGGTTGGAGAGTGCCGCGACATTTCAAACGCTACAGCAGAAGATAATAAATGGCTGGGATTTCCTTAGCTGAGGATCGTTTTAAGTCTGTTTCTTTTCCCAAAGAAGGGGCTAGAAAACTCTCGTTGTAGAGGGGGGACTAGAAAAATCCACGCTCATAAACCTTCGTTTTTTTAAGTTCTGAAACCACAAACGCCATCCCTACTCAACCCACAGTCCATACCATATTTCAAACAACACTGAACAACAAGAACCATCCTAAGCATATATCATCTTTCATCCCTCGCAAAAAAGTCTTATTTTCAAGACGTGAGGCACACAGAAATTAAAAAAGGAAGTCTAAACATACATTGGCTCTATCCTAAAGCTAAATGCTTGCTCCTGTCTAGTTTGAGAAGAAAAGGAAATGATTTGTTGGCGATAAGAGGTTTGGAACAGAGTTGTGTATCATATTCAACGAAGGTGCAAAGCTATCATGCGAATCATTGCTAGAAAATTAATAAATATAAATGGAAATACTAAAAAAATATTTTTGTTGGTAAACCGATGGAAATATCTTCTCGATATTCTCGGTTGAGAGAATTACAGTCAGGAAAAAAAAAAAATTTACATTCCATTTCCACCAACACTTGATTTCTTTTGAAGCACCAGGTTTCTTCCATCGCAGCAAGTATAAAGTTTCCTCCTTTCTTTACATTCCAATCTCTTACATATTCTCTTGTAAGTGTTTCCCTGTTTTGTTTGAGGATAAGGATGTGAGCTTTAGGAGGAAACCCATTGGTATCTTGGTCGTACTGCACTCACATGACAGCATGTATGTCAGCCTGGTTAGGAGAACTGAGTTTATGAGGTGTTGTCGTGCTGTGTTGCGATCACAGAGAAGGGCTTTCGCTTTAATGAATCGTATTGTGTTGATGAAAATGGCATGTGTTGAAACAATAAAGTAGAACAGGACATTTTCTTTTAAGAAAACAAAATCATGCAGTAAAGTTCTCCTTCCTGTTAATGCTTTCTTTCCATTTTCATGTTTGCGTTTAATAGTCTCTTGATAAAGTTTGGTCCTGCTGATCTTAAAATCTGAAGGAGCGGAAGGTAGAGCAGGGCGTTTGCTTTTGTTTCAGGCTTAAAATGGCAAAGAATCGAGGCCTCTCTACATGCTTGTTTTGCATGGTAATAAATACTATGCTGTTCTATGAGATCTTTGCTTTGCATGCTTCAATGTAAATTTGGTTTGTCTTGGCTTGGGCCAGTTGATTTAAGGGTAGACTAAGCTTGCATGCTTTCTTCGGTCTTCTTTTTGGGAAGATGGGCTGAAGGGTTTTTGCATGAGTTTAAAATGACGATTTTGGGTCATTTTCTTCAATCATTAGTCTACACCTTCGCAAGTTCCAGGCCCTCAGTTTGAGCTGCCGACATAATAAATCATGAGTTTTCGGCTTCTCACCTTTGAATTACCCAAAAACATGTTTGTTTATATATTTTAAAAATATTTCTGAAAAAATTTAAATTTTTTATTTTTATTTTCAATTATTTTTTTTTAATATTTTTAAATTATTTTAATGTGTTGATATTAAAAATAAAATTTAAAAATAAAAAATTATTATTTCAATAACAATAGCTACCACAATACAAAATAAATTCTTAATATTGTACTATTTTCTCCAGGTTTTCCCCAAGGTTTGTGGCTATTCCTTTTTCTTTATAAAGTAATTTTTTTATGAGCTTGCTTATTTAACCCTTTTGCATTTAATATTTGGGGTTGTATATTTATACGTAAGATATAATTTTAATATTAAATAAATTTATTTAACTTTCTAAAAAAATATTTTTTAATTAAATATGACCAAGTCCTTCCAAAAAAAATTATGTACTCATTTTTAATCAAAAAAATATAAAAATTAGAGAAAAACAAAGAAAAAACCAAAAATATATTACATGATTTAGTATTTCTTAAAAATAAAAAAAATAATTTTTATATTTTGCATACATCATGGACCTAATAACAAGTTTATTAAGTCCATGGAGGACTTGGTTTAAATTTTAAAAATATCAAAAAACCAATTTGTTTATTTTTAATATTTTAGGATCTATAAACTTATACGTAAAATGTATTTTTAATACTAAAGATAAATTAAGTACAAAATAAATAAAGATCTCATTCTCTCTCATTTGTTTACTTTTAATATTTGAAAAATATAAATTTATAAACAAGACATTTTTTTCAATATTAAAAGAAAAAAAAACAAAAATATAAGAAAATATTATTTTACTTTAGTTGAGTTGTCAATTCCGTTCCAATTGACATTTTCTTTTTCTTATTGGAAAAATTTTAGTTCTGAACTATTTAATTGTTTTATTCTAAGATCTTGTATTGTGTGTGTAATTTAAAATATTAATTCAATATACATAATTTCAATTCAAATTTAAAGTTAAATTAACTTTAAATTATACAATATAAACAGAATGTCAAGCATCTAAATATAATTTTAAAATTTAAAACATTTCTAAATAGTTAAAAATAAAAAATGCAATATAAATAAAATACCAAAATATTGAGAAAGTAAGGTTTCAAAACAAAAGAAGCATAAATCACTTAGTCTCTCGTGCTCTAATCTATTTCTCTTTTTAGAGTAGATGAATCCAAATATACTCTAATTTATCTCACACCTAGTTATATTAAAAAATCCATTAAAAACTCGAATTGCAAACTTTTAAAGTTATGGAATATTATTGTCAAATTGTTTCCACCGTAGAACTAATTAAAATAAAAGTTTAATAAATTAAATATTATAAATAAAAAAACAATATTTATATTTTTAAAAATATAAGCAATAAAAGTTATTACCCGAAATTAACTTCTTCTTTTTTTCTTTAATGAATAGCCATGGAGATGCCAAAATCACCGGAAAAATCTAGAATTTGACGGAGAAATCTAGAATAACTTGAGATCCTAAACGATCAGAGCCATTCCAGCCGAAACGAAACGCAGTTCACAACCTTAGCTGATACATGTATATATTGCAGCAGAGCTGAATGATTCTCTTTGATAGTAGCGAGTTCATGACCACCACACAACAGTCAACAGAGCTGTGAAATAGTTGGGCCACTCAAGAGCCTGTGGTTGAACAAGGGAAGAGCTGGACATTGCATTGAGCTACTCGAAATTTCTACTTGGGTATAAGATGTCCTAATCAGATTGGGGACCTGCCCTAATGCATTGCATGGCATGGGATGGGGCAATTCAATGTTTCCATTTGAATGTAAGATGTACTGATAAAAATGCATTAATTGACCACACGGAGTCATAGGACCGTAGCCATGTCTAGCTGACTTGTGACCATCACAACCACCAACATTATCTTTCCCATGTCCTCAAACATGTTCTTCAAACGCGATCTCCTAAATCCCTTGTAGGGCATGAGCTACCTTTAAAACTTTGACAGTATTGACTGTTTAATTCAACATATCGCTCTGCTGAATTGGTTTTAGGACAATAACTGGTTTCAGTTCAAATCTATCACTACTTTCTGTTTCAGAAAAGATGGCAAATGGCAGAAAAGATTTAGAAGAGAAGCCTGATACATTTGGATTCAGGAATTGACACTTCTGGTTAAGCTTGATTTTACCCTTGATACAGAAAACGAGTTCAAAAACACTACTTGGATGATTTCCATTGGATTCTTAGCGTCTAGTGATCATACTAATTAGCCACCAACATAAACAACTTGACAGTTAACATACATTAATCTAAGACAAATCAAGTATAAACTAAGTCACGCTCATTTGTTACCCGGATTAGAAGCTACTCCAGAAACTAAAACCATTGAAACTTCGTTTTAGTATTTCTGCCCAACAGGCATTCCCAGCCTGTCCAAACGACCAGATCCAGGGTAAGCTTTACTTGTAAAACTTGCACGCAAGGCAGAAGCACTCTGTGCACTACTCGAACCTTGTTCACCAAAGCCGAGAACCGAGTATCTCTTGGTTGAGCTGGATCTCTCATACTGGGGTCTTTGTTTTGGAGCGCTTAGAGATCTCACCTTAGCCCTTGAAGATTCAGTGTTACACATATAATTTGGGTGGTCAGAGTATCCACTCATGAAGCTTCTAGAGCCACCACTCCTACTGGGAGTGAAGGGACTTCTCTTACCACTGCCACCCCTTGATGATGCAGAGTAGAATTGCGGGCTATTATCAGCGGTGCAAAATGCTTCCTCAACCTCATGAGAGAATTTCAATGGACTGAAAGATTGAACTTCGCCAGATGAGGGGCTTGGAACTGCTTGGTGGACTGTGGAGCCTTTTGATGTTGTGAAACTATGGCTATACTGATCCGCAGACAAGGAAAGGTGAGAAGGGTGAAAGAGATTTCTACGTTTAGGAGTAATATGTGGTTTTCCAGAATCAATCTCAAGGATCTTGTCATCATCAATGGGGCCAGTTCCTGGCGAAGGGGCTTGATGATCCCATGTTCTACCATCCATTCCATGTTCTGACCAATTGAAGGATAAGTGTGCAACATCTTGATCGGCAATTTCTCTGCCTTTAGATTTTGACCCAGTTCTCTGTAAATGTCGAAAACAGGTCCACAAGTGCAAGGTCAGGATTTTAACAGTTGAATAATCATCCAAGGAGAACACGATAAATATACCTTAAGCATTGATGATTGTTCATATTTTCCACTCGTAGCACGAATTGCATGCTCGGATTTTTCATGGGTTGGCAGACCCTGGAGGTAGTTTAAATATGATCAGCAACACATAACCTAGGGAAAGTTGGTACAAGCACATAGAAATACAGTCTAAGCATACAGTTATCTGCTTCTAAAAAAATATCGATAAGCCAATTTCATGAGCACCACGGCCATTTTTGAAGGTGGATTTTATTGTATAATATGGCTCATTGATTTTTTTATTACCACCCTCACCAAACCCACCAAGCTTACATCATTCAAAACCATAAATAATATATGCACCTTAATTAAAGGTGTCTAAAGCCAAAAAGAAAGCTAGACTACAGCTCTAAAGAAAAGTAGACTCGAGTCCATGAGCAAAGCAATTCACTTCTCAAAAAATTCCAGCACAAGGAATTCAAATATGGAAGGGAAAATTGAGTTCCGCTTACAGGGAGGTGATAGCGAGAAGACTTGCTGCTTGAGTGGGAGGATTCAGAAATTTGGGCACGTCCTGCACGCGCTCGAGCCTGCGCTCTCAGCAATGCTTGCATTCGATGAAGCCACTCTGCTGTTCGCTTCCTCTCAAGGTGACCTCTTACCAGTGCCTGAAGCCTCACCAACGCTTTTAATGCTCTTAACGCTCTCCTTGCCTAGATTAATCCAGTAAAAAGTCACCAAGTTAAGCCAGTTTAACATTGCCGTTTGGGTTTTTTTAAAGCATTCCTTGTATGAAAAAACATGAAGTTAATGTTTTTTAAGTATTTTTAAATGATTTTAATATAAGGATATAAAAATCATCCAAAAACACCTAAAAAAACCCTTCAAATTCGTGCTTTTTTAGGGAAAAATCACCTTCAGCTGCTTTTATCAAACACACACCAATACTTCAAAGCCTAACAATCATAGCATTGCATTTAATGCTCGAGCAGAAATGTCCAATCCTTTAATTAAGTACGCATCTGTTACATGTAATAATAATAAAAAAAAAGGTATCTCGAGCTGGTCATAGTTTCACACTGTTACATTCACTATAGGATCACCAGTTTGACAGAACAGCTTGAAATCTTGGCGCTAAACAGAACAACTCACACCAATTAAGATTTTAAAAGGAAACAGGACAGAAGCCTTGGACAAAGTCCCAATTGAAAATCCCATCTGACACTACATACATTATAGAAGACAATGACATCTCACTATCCGCCCTCCCCTGAGGGAAAAGATAAATGTTGTGAAAAGTCTTTGATGAATATTGAATAGGAGAGAAACTAGAAAGAGCTCAAGATTTATCATGGTTCAACAATGTGCCTATATCCACATAAGCAAGGAGCTTTTATGTTTCACTACGTCAAAATAGAATTACATGGTGTATATTTACAGTAGACCCTAAAATGCCCAAGAAAACATAGCCGCCCAAGGAATCCTAACCGTCCAATGAGTATTAATAGAGCCACAAACTACAACAATAAAGTATTCCACAAGCCTTGACTTAGGTAGTGTTTGTGATTGTGGTGGTTGTTTTTTAAAGTGTTTTATGTTTTGAAATACATCAAAATAATATTTTTTTTATTTTTAAAATTTATCTGACATCAACATATCAAAACGATATAAAATCATAAAAAAAATTAATTTGAAGAAAAATAAAAAAAAAATTTCAAAGACGCTGCCCTGAACACAAAAACAAACATAATCAGCAATACCATAATAGAACAACTAACCCAACTTTCATCTTTGGACATGAAGGAAACATTTACACTTTTTCGCTACTTTGGTACCCACCCTTACCTAAGACCCAGCAACTAAAAGCATTTAGAGTTGAACCATACTTGGAAACGAGAAACCTCAAAAAGTGTACTGTCAACAATTTCCGTATTCCTTGTCAACCAAAAAAAAACCTACCAAATATCCTTAATTTTACTACTATTCTATGTCTAATCCTATTGGCATTACGGGCCAAAATCCATCCAACAACTGTTGACAATGGGATCTGGGCCCTACAGTTTGGAATGTAACACTGGAATTAGACAAACCCATCTTTTTAAATAGAGCATCTCGTTGATAAAGTTCTTATCACAGAAGCTAGTGGTCCAAAAGAAAGCACCTGTACAGCAATTTCCACATGAAATCAAAAGCATTTAAGCTACAAACATACCAATCAACTAAACAAGCACACCGATAATAATAATAAAAAAAAAAATCATGAAGCTTCACAGGGATAACTAGTTAAAGACTCGGGTACAATGTCTTTGAAATTACATAAAAGAACACCATGACATGGCACCGCTTGAAATTATTCCTCCAAGATCCAAACCAAAAATAGAACCAGATTATTTGCTTTCAACGTTGAACATCCCAACCAAGATAGAAGGAAGTGAGAATTTTAGTTCCACACGGATTCACGGCCCTGTACATGGTAGTCTGGTGACCACACAAGTACAAGTATAAAAACTGGCTCCATTTATAGTTCAATTAAAGGACTTGTAGATGGAAAAAAGAACCTCCCAAATGCAATTTTATTCGGACAGTGAATTCTTTAAGCATAACGACAGAGCAGAACAACTCAGGTGATAGTGCAATGCAGGAAGAAAAAATAACATTGTAAGAGTGAAAACGACATTGTTTTAGTAACTTTGTAGAGCAGGCAGCTGTAACATGCATCCCATCTTTTCAAGATAAATGGTTCATGACTAAATAGCGCTAATCCCAACAAAATTGGCGAAAAAACATGACTAACTAAAGATAAATAAAATTCTTATACAGGATAGAATAAAGGAATAAACGTGAAGAAAAAAACGTGAGACGAATTATATTACCAGGTAGCCACGAAAAGCAGCTTCGATCTTAACAGCAGCGAAGTCTTCACGTAAGCCAGGACTCCCACTAACGTACGCAACACTGTTATTAACACACCTCCCACTGCTTGTTAACCGCACCACCTCTGCAGCTGCCTGCGCGGCAGCAACTGCAGCCTCCGCAGCTGCAGCAGTAGCAGCAGCCACAGCGATCGCATGCTTGTTTGGGTCCTCCTCAAACTCCTTCCCGTACAAAACGCCTGCTTTAACGGCTTCGGTCTCTTGTTGTTGCTGATGGTGATGGTGTTGGTCTTTTTCACGGTGGGACTTGACAAAACTCCATCTCCTTTTTTCTTTAGAATGAGTTGTTACGGGGTGGTCTGGTGGTGGGTCGGGTTTTTTGAGGCCGAGAACGGCACGGAACCATTTGGAAGCTTTACCCATCAGTGAGAGGGAAGTGTTAAGAAGGTTTTGGGGTGTTTGGGGTTAGCAATAGCAGGGAGTGAGAGGGGGAGGCTGGTTAAGTTCTAGTTTACTCGAAGTGGAGGGAGCGAGTGAGGGAGGGAGTTGAGAGAGGGTGAGGGTGTTTGCTGGCATTTCACTGGTGGGTATATAAATCCGGGGAATTTTATACGATTTGGAAAATGATGGCAGGATTTATTAATGGGAGTGTTTTGGGTAAAGCGAAAGTCTATTCGCTTGGTTTGCGCGTGTGATTCAAACGTTGCATGCAGCTTATGTTTTGGTAAAGCTGACCTTTTGGATTCTTTTATCGGGTGACTCCTTTCTTTTATATGAAATTGGATCCTCGTGTTAACAAACCCCGCCCCCCCCCCCCCCCCCCCCCCCCCCCCCGAGAATTACCATCATATGCAATTATCAAGTAAACTATACATCGAGTTTTACTGGCTACTACATAATTGGCACAAGTTATACCGTGGGTTTATCAAAAAAAAAAATTATAGCATAAAAAAATAACTAGATATTATTAACATGTTTTATAATAAAAAAATTTAATCATAAACTAAAAATATAATGTTTATTAGATGACATTTCTAAATTCTTTTAAAAAAATATCAAGATAACGACATATTAAATTAAATCGAGTTAACAAGTTGAATTTGTAATTTGAATCAATAGAAATAAAATTAAAATAAATTATAAAATTTAATTCATAATCAACTCAATATTGAATGAGTATGATAAAAAAATATTAAATTAAAAAAACTATTTAAGTCAACATAACAAACCTACAACATGAATCATGAAATCAGGATAAACTTATAGAAAGGAAATAAAAAAATTACAAAGTTTAATTGAAAATAAAATAAAAAATAAATGAAAAATAAGGACATGAAAAAAAAATCCAAAACAACATGAGGTGACCTGTTAAACTCGCAATCTAATTCATGAGACCAATATAAATTCATAAAAAGCAAATAAAAAATTACAAGGATCCATTTTTCAATAGATCTAATATTAAGGATTGAAATCGGGAAAAAAAATCTAAATCAAGGAGATTGGGATAACACCACGTAAAGCAAGCTATAATAAATTATGAAACTCAATTCCCGAACAACATGAAATTGAAATATGAAACTAGATAAAGAATAAATAAATAAAAGAAGAAGAAGATTGAGTTGTTTGATGGTGAAATTGTAAAACAAAATATTAAAAAAATGTAAAAAAAAATAAACTGGGTCAACTCGGGTTATGAGATTAAGTTATCCCCATAAAAAGCAAGTTGAAAAAAAAAATACAAAGCCTATTTTTCAATCAACACAATGTTGAAAGATGAAATAAAAAAAAAATCATTTAGAAAATTGATCAAGATTTGAAACAAACTAGTCAACTCAGGTTGACATAATAAACTTGCGATATGAGTCATGTGATCAAAATAAATTCATAAAAAACAAATTATAAACAAATATGAAGCACCACTCTCAATAGATCTAATATTGAATATTGAAATAAATTTTTTTTCATGAAATCGATATATAACCCAACATAAATACAACTAAGAAAAAATCATGAAGCATAATTTCTTAACACAATATAAAATTGAAGGATAAAACTAGAAAAAAAACCTAAAAGAGAAAAGAAGATTGAGCTATAGTATAGCAAAATTTTAAAAAAATATATTATTATAATAAATAGTAATTTGCTCGTGTAGGTACAGTAAATTAGCCGCATCCTCTACTTTTTTAAATAAAATAAAATTACTGGTTAGTTAAAATTGATTGAGGTGCCAATTTATTAGGCTCATATATCCTATCAAATTTTATAAATTGTTCTTATTCTTTTTCAAACTTAATAACATAAACTAGTTAATGAAATTGATTGAGGTGCCAGTTTTTAGGTTTGATTTTTCCAATAGTTACTTTACAGTTACAACTCACACGAGAATTATTACAGTGGCGTATCATGTACAGCAAATTTCATTTAATTTTCTTTCTCTGGTTGATTTGAAATTTGATTGGGTGCAAGTTTTATAAGATAGAAATTAATGAAAATAAAAATATTTTTTTTACTCTGAAAGATATACAAACGCGATCCCTTCTTTTTTTCTTCCATGCAAACGTGATTCTAGATGTATTTAATGTTTTTCCTTCTTTTTTTTTAACTTTAATGCTCAAAATATTTTATTTTATAATTAGGATGCGAAATTAATTTTTTATATGGTTGTGAAAACAGACTACATGTTCCTATTAGATAAAGCTGTCAGTCAATCTTTACTTTCGTGCTTGGGGATTGAATTTACTGTGATTATTTTTAAAATCACCATACATAATATAATTCTTTTAATAAGTTTCGTCACTGTGAATTGTTTTTTTTTAACGTGATCTAAAGAAAAAAAAAGTTTGATAAATATATTTTTCCAATATTTAACTAGCAATTATCATACAATACACTAAAAAGAGAGTTTTTCCTGACTATTTGATTGTTCATATAAACAATGATGTAGCTCTCTTTTTTGTTATCTCTAATTTTTGTCATTCTTTTCTATTTCTGTTCCTTTATTTTTATTAAATCCTTTTATGGCATAATTAGATGAGACTAAGTTTAAATTTATGGTATAAAGAACAAAATAAAAGACAAAGGAATGGAATGTAAACATAGAGAAAATTCATGGCGCCTATCAAATTTATAATAATTTTATTTTAGTTCAAAAAATTATTTTGTTTATTTTTTAATTTTCAAGCTTAGAAAACAAGAGAAAATATTATCAAAAAATAAGGGAATTTGATGTCATAATTCCAACAACTAAAATAGCCAAGCTTGAAAAGTTGAAAACTAACTTTTCAACAAGTTCTGGCCACCAGAGGTGGCTTGAAACCGGCCACCGGATGATGCGTCTACAACTTAATTTTTTCCCCAAAATACAACCTTTACTGCAGAAAAAACATGAGCCTATAAAAGATGGGTCTGAATTTCCAAGCTCAGACGCATGAGTTTGAGTAGTTGTCTAGGTGTACAGGCGACCTACTATGCCTAATACCGCCTTGCTAATCTCTCTCTCTTTTTTTAACCCTAAACTAATATCCTCCCTCTTTTTTTATTTTTAGGTTATGTTAATTTTTATTTTAATTAAATTAATACTTTATTTTTAAAATTTTAATTATTAGTTTTTATATTTTTATAATATCTCAAAGAGATTATTGCAATTTATATATTTTTTATAAGTGATATAAATAAACTAAATTTGTAGGATATATTTGTGCTTCATGAAAAAAATAAACTCATAGATAAAAAAAAATATAAAAAAATTAATTTAATTTTTTAAAAATATTAATTTTTTTTTAAAAAAATATTTGCATATTTATCTATTTTTTAAAAGAAAAAAATATTGGCTTAATAGTTTAGTATTTAATTAGAATAACAACTCTTTCACAATTAATGACTTCATTTATTTTTTGAATTTACTTTATTAAAAATAAACAATATCTTTACGTTTTTTAATTAAAAAATAATATAATAAAATGTATATATAATATTAATATATTCTTTTATTTTTTATTACATTAAAATTTAATTTGAAATTCTACTCGGGATATAGAATAGCGGGTTTTAAAGCTAGTAGCTAAATTTCCGGTAAAATGATGAAGAAAAACAGAAACTTGCTCCGACCAAAAACGAACACCCATCATCTGCTAGTATAATATTTCGTACTCCAGGGTAGGAACCTCCCACATATGCGGTTGCAACTCCTGCCTCGACCCCAATCTTGCAAGAAAATCAGAACATTGGTTCCCTTCGCGTAACGAATGGTTGAGCTTGGAAGTCATTTCTATCTGTTAAAAGCAACCTAGTATTACGAATGAGACCCTGACGAGGATGGCAAATAGAAGGGTTCACAGTCACACTAGCCACTCTCAAAGCTTCCATTGAATCAGATTCAATCCTTATCAATAGCCAAACGAATTCCCTGCCATATACCCCGTAACTCAGCCGCCGGATTTGCTGTGTGGCCAAAATATACAGAAAACTCAGCCTTCCAGTTACCAAGAGAGCCCCGGATCACACCACCACAATCTGCTCTTTCCGGATTTCCCAAAGAATCACCATCAACATTGAGCTTCCAGTAACCCAGTGCAGGCGGTAACCACTTAACAAACCGATAAGGAGTACCAGAGTTAGCCAAACTATAATCGCCGAAAGCTAATTTATAATCATCCAAAAGATGATAAACTCGTTGAATTAATTTGTGCGATTATCTCTCCATTAATCAACTCTGCATTCCGTCATTTCCAAGATCACCAGCATGTACACACGAACACCAACTGTTCAGACCACTCCTGGTACAATTAACCTGCAGCCAACTACACAATCGTTCATGAAAAAATTACTCCACAAGACAGTAGGCTTTTTCACAGTCCCGTAAAAGATGCGGCACAGATCCCGGCTTCTCACTACATGCCAAACGTAGAGGGAAAACAATCATTACACGTTCATACCTAACCTTGTTCGTTAGAAGCCGATTCCAGGCAGCTAATCGAATAAAAACTATACGTTTCTGTGCAGCCTTAAGTTTCCAAACCCAATTCCAACTCTCCGTACCCGCCATTGGATCAGCTTCCATGTGGAAATCAAAACCACTCCGAGCGGAGCACATACCAGTAGGATTTCTATCCCAAATAACATTAGCCGCTTTCAAATGCCTTCCCAAACCCCAATTTTCAAAACAAAAGGAGATATAATGTTCGCCATTACCAACCCGCCAAAAAAATCCAGTCATTCAGTTGAGCATCCATTGAATGACATGGGTTCATGAATGAAAAAGAAAATAAAAATAACTCTGAATGCGACAGGAAGGCAAATGGAAAAACGTGCCATGGAATGATGGAAGCCGTGGAAGAACCTGCATCGTCTGTCCTGATGCGACTGCACGTTCATGCCTCCAAATTATATTATTACCCCCGTAGACTTTTGTACAGGAATATTATATCCTTTTCCTTTTCATGAGAGGTGCGAGCAAAATTCACCAATTGTTCAAAATTGTGATTTTAGGCCCACAGACGCTACCAATATTATGATTTTAAAACAACGGGCCACTACATCAATTGATTCCAACGAATAGTTTGTATAATAAGTGAGTATTTGTTTTTGTTTTACAATGTATTTTTTAAAGAATTTTTTAATTTAAAAAATATATTAAACTAATACTTTTTAGATTTTTAGATGATTTTGATGTATGGATATAAAAAATAAAAAATAAAAAATTATTTAAAATTATGGGCTCTATATCTTACTCTGGATGAAAAAAATGATTGCTTTATTTCTTTTTATTTTATTTTATTTTAAGATTAACCATGCATTTGTTGTTTGGGAATATTTTCAGGTTAGACGCAAATTTGATTGGACGTTGAACAATGCAAATTACAATTAGTTTTTATCCCACAATTTGTTCTTAACGAAAGACTCTAAGTAGTAGAACCCAATCAATAGAAACTGAGGGTAATTTGGATTGAATAATAAAATTAAAAAATAATAAAATATAAGTTTATGTATTTAGAAGAGCATTATTGATCCATGGGTGTACAAATTAAGTCGAAGCACAATGATAAACTGAGGGTAATTTCACGTATTTGTTTTTTGTAAAATCAGAAAGTAAACATAAAAATTTAATAAAATAATATCATTTTAAAAAAATTTGATAACATAGTACAACAATATAGTTTTATCATGTTGTACTTTAACAACACATAATATTTACTAAATATAATTATTCTAAAACATAAAAACTATCTCATTATACTTAAAAATAACAATATTTAATAAATATTATACTTTAAAATCATAATATTTTACCAAAATTTTATGCTCCCACGTATTTTTAATCTTGTGTGGTGCCCAATTTATCCTAATTTCACTGGGTGATTCTTTTGAGTTCTGGAGTGGAGTTCACGGGTCTCATTGAAAACAACAATCCCTGCTACCAGCGGTTGGTAGCTGGAACACTGAAAAGGATTATAAGCCATCTCTTCACAACTCTATCTGTAGGGATCTGCCAGGGTTTTACCTACAATGTCATAGGCTGTTATGTCGTTTCAACTCACCAGAAACTGTAGCCTTTGTGAAAAAACTCGTAACCAAAGACGACGAGGGATGTTTTTTCAGACCACCACACAATTTTTTTCTCTTTAAATAATATAGGTAGCTTCTTCTTTTTAAAATCATTATTTTTCTGGACTTTTTCAATGCCCTGTAAACTTAAAAATAATTTGCAAACACAATTCAATTAAAAAGTCTATCTCCGTGGATTCAACTGGATCTTTGAAAATTTTTTAAAAGACCAAGCAGATGAACATAAACAAAGATTTTTTCTTCGAGGGATAAAAGATCACATCAAAAATAACAAATCTAAGAAAAATAAGATCCGGATCTATAATCATAAGATCTAGGATCATTTAAAAGGGAAGGGGTCCCTACCTACGGTAGCTAAAGATTTGGAATCTTAGAAGGGGAAGGAGGGAGAGTCTCCAGTTGCAATCCCAGAAAAGGGTTGGTATAATATATTATCTAAAATATTGATGTAAAGGCTTGAAATCCACTTGGTAAAAAAGTAATCGGGAAGGTTTCGAAGTAGAATTGCAATTGCACTGAAATATAATATCTAGTTTAAATATGAAAATAAAAAACTACTAGGAGATTAAACTGGAAAAAAAAATTGAGGGAGTTAATTAATAAAATGAAAACAAACTATATCGATCCGGGTTAATACATAAAATCTAAAAACCGTGTAATAAACACAACCATGGTGGGTTAACTTGACTGGATTTTATCTTTCATTTTTTCATTCCCTCGTTCTCTTCCTAGTTGGACCGTTATTGCGTCTTAATTGACTACAAATCGGATTAAATTTTAAAGTAAATAAAAGAGTTATGAAAGACTCTAAGTTAAAAATTTTAGAATATATTATGCTATATTGATCTCAGTTAGCTTTAATCAACAAACAAGATTTAAAATCTAGGTCAAAATATAATCCTAATTAGATATAATTTTTTAAGCTATGCGATAAAAAACAATAAAATTATTTTTTATTTATTTACCTGAAGTTAAATAAATAAAATAAATGATAACAAAGGGATAAATTGCATTATTTGTTTTTGAAATTCAGGGGGAAATGCATTAAAAAACAATCCCACATGTTGTGCTAAGACCCATCAAATTAATGATTCGCATCAAACGCTCAACGGGTCTAATAATATTTTTAATAAATTTATGTTGCATCTAAATAAAAAATAAAATAATTATAAAAAAAAATCCATTAAAAGCCTATGTGTGCGGCCTAACAACCCAAAGCATCTAGGCATATGAAAAAAAAAGCTCAATCGCGTCCCTAGGCCTATATTTTTTAAGAGGTTTTGTTAAAAAATAAACAAATTATGCGACACATTACAAATAATGTGTCACTTACCTGTCTATAATTAGGTTAGTATAGTGGTTGCTAGAAAATTAAGGTAAATATTTCTTTTAATAAAAAAACATGCTATAAACACTCTTACAACAACTAGAAACTAATTTATCAACCTAAAAAGCTTTAAAAGAGACCCTAAAATATGAAACCAAACTTATTATTAACAACTAAACCTAAACTAAAAGATTCAAATAATACTAACTATAATGAATTAAATATCTTGCATCAAAAGGTATGTGTGTAGTTATGCAGTTATTTCGTGTATTAAAAAATAAAAATATCTTAATACCTTTACTTCATACCACTAATTTTTACTCTAGGACTATTTTATTATTTTGTTATTCATAAAATATTAAACAAATATAAATACCCCCAACAAATTAGTAAATAATCAGTACACATAGTAAAAATATCAAAATATCCCTAATCTAAATACATGCAATTTTTATAAGAAAGATAAAATAGTTATTATACGGTGAGTGCTCCTTTTATTTTACCTGTTTATATAACAAGTGTGAAAAGCTCATGGTCAATTTAAGCACAACCTTTTTTTTTGACGAGAAAGGAAAGGAAAGAAAAAGAAGAAACAGACGGTTATGGTATCAGATGGCTATGGTATCTTGTCAACAGGATTTCTTGTCAACAGGATGCAACTACAAGATCATGTTGTCAGGATATAATTTCTCGTCGAGTTTCTAGCAAGGACATGAATGATCCAGTCCTCGTACGTACTTATCGTACAAACTTATCCTATTATACAGAAGTATCCTCACCCCACCAGAATATCAAATACTGAAATTAAAGAAAAAAGAGTCGATCATATATTTAGCTACTGTGATCATGACACGTTGAATTGAAAGTGTAATGGAGCCCTACTGGATCAATACTTTAAAGAGATGAGAGAGTCACAGTAGGAGACCTGGTCAAATCAACGCACGTTCTTTGCCTCCCAAACATTTAGTTCACGGGTGTGGATATTTGTCAGCTTAGTTAGCCAACATTTTCTGCTGGTGTGAATACTGCTAGGTCAATGCCTGATTCAATGTTTTTTAGGAACTAGATGAAACACTCAAATCACAGGGGCACATGAAAGTCCCAAGAATGCACAGGATAGGAAGACAAGGCTCATACTGCCCGTCTAGGCCTGTTTTATTACTCCTGCTAAACACAGCTAGAGCAACGGGACTGGATAATTTGAGCTTGGCCCTCTTCTTTTTTGTTAGAATTGATGGCACTCGCGTAGATTGTTTGATCAAAACTCAGAGTGTTAATAGTCTCTCTTGTTTTGTTGTTTGGTGAACATGCTTTTTATTTGAAGTCATTGAAATTGAAGAACATCATATAACAAGTATCAATTTAGGTACGAAGATTATCTAATGTTCAGGGATTCATGCTGGCCAAAAAAGCTGTCGGGAGATCCTCCAACTATGCCCGGCAACATTAACTAAGATTAGGACATGGCACATTCACAGTTCGCAGGGTAACGAGGTAAAAAGATGAGAAAAAATACACTCCCAGTTCTGGAAATCACTGGAACTATGCCTGTGGGGGGGGGGGGGGGGGGGGGGGGGGGGGGGGGGGGCTTGGGAATTGCACCCCATTATTGGCCCAGGATTTGTATTCCATCGATGGGCATTTGCACCCCTTATCGCCAAACCACGAACACAAAACACAAAACCAGGTCAACAATACCCACGAGTCCAAAGACTAACAGGTTCGAGGATGAGGTCCTAAGGAACTCAGGCACATCATGTGACTCATTATTATACTGGACTCTGAAAGATGGCACAATTCCCAGAGAGTTTTGCTGATCCGAGCCCATAATAAATTAGTTTCCATATTGGGTCTGGACTGGAATGTCCATATAGCCTACCGAGACACCAATACTAAGTTGAGGACTGGACACACACACCTCGAAGACTCCATGCTAAACAGACACGCTTCAACCACGTTACTATTTTGAGTGTTAGGTATTATGGTAATTTTTATAATTAAATTATAAAAAAAATAAATTTAAAAAAATTATGATTAAAGTTATTGTTCAATAAAAAATATATTTAAAATATTTAATTAAAACAATGTTTCAAATTGATATTAGTAATAAAATGACCTAAGATCATGTATTATTTTTTTATTTTATAATTATATTAATGTATGTTTCATTATTAATACATTGTAAAAATAATTATGTGAATTACAATACTAATTTTATTGCCCAATTAAACTTATTGTAATTTCTTTAAGAATATATTTTATATAGGAAAACCTCTAGTTTCTATGGAGTTGTAAATATAGAATTACATCGATAAAAAAAAATTTTAGACACAAAATTAAGAATCAAATTATGTAAATAATTGGTGAGAACACACACACACACACACACATATATATATATATATATATATATATATATCTTGTTAAAATTTTAAATTGCCTAGCATTGATTTTTTGATTAGTTCAAAGGAGGGTGAGGTTATTTTGATATTATGGATAGCAAATTCAACGATAATAAACTATAATTCAATGAAAAGCATAGAAAAAATGTAGCAAAAGTATGTGAAAGTAGCTTCTCATAAATTGAGTTCAAAACTCATTATTGATGGGATACATGAATAAAAATTGTGTTTCAAGAATAAATAAAATTATGATTAAATAAAAAAATAAATGCTAAGGCGTAGCCAAACAGGCACTTTTGTGTATTATTGGTAACCAGCATTACCAGGTAAGGTAATTCTAGAGTTTGAATTTTTTACCGTTCATATTCAACTTCTTTGTCATCTCTTTATTACATCATTTTTAAACTCTAAAAACACGCACATAACCTTATAGCTTCTTGTCTTCTCAGTGTACTTAACTCAAGTATTGACGTGTCTTTGGACTGTTTTGCAAGCGATCGCTATTTTCAGTCTTCAACATCTCTAGGATATGTCACCTGCCATTCTTTGTATTATCTCCTCAAACGATGGACGTTGTTCAGGATCACTGCTTGTATAATTCAAACAAAATTTGTTTTCATCAACTTGTAAGCTCCCAATTCATTATTAAAAGTAAAATAAAAAAAAGGTTGGTGCATATGCATTTAGAAAAGTACCTCCGCCAACAGTCGTTGATAATAGATGCTACCTTGGGATCAAGGCTTTCTGGTAATTCCAATCTTCTATCCATGAAGCCTACAACCCCAACTACCTTTGAAATCGGAGAAACACACTTTCAGTGAGATTTTATGAAGTATTCAGTGCTGTATTTGATATGTATGTGTCGATGATTAAGGTAATATGGGAGAAATGCATATTACGAGGGATATACCTGTAAGGAATTTAACTTGACCCACGGAATGGAGACAGCCATGAGTTCCCAGAGGATGACGCCGAAACTGAACACATCAGATCTGTGCAGATGCAGGGCAAGCCAAACACTAATTTTCAGAAGATTATTGGTGAGTTAATAATGAATAAATTGGAGAAACGATGATCTCTCTTTACTTTAGCTAATAATGAGGTTTAATGATTTCTACTCCTTGAACACTTTTGATTGCTGAACTAGACAGTAGGTAAAAGGTGTCCAATACATCAAGAGTTAAGAACGCTAGATGATAAAAGAGGGACCATGTCACCTCTACTTTCTATGTTGGTTAACGCAAGCAAGCAATTCCATTGAATCTGTTTAGCATAAATTAAGAAACCAGCACTTGTCCATTTCTAGATTAACAGGGTTTAGTTTCATGAATTACTTTTCATTTGAAGGTTCATTCCGGAGGACTTCAGGGGCCATCCATTGAGGCTGCACAGAGAAAAAACGCAGGTAAAACATTTGCAGACGAATGCATCAAAACTGACAACATTGAGGACCATTATATTCGCACAATTTGCAGCTAAGGAACTGAAGGAATTTCCTCAACATTTGGAGGAAATAATTAAAGAAGAGTGCTAAGATCATTACAGTTCCTCTTCCAGATTTTGCAGTTAAGAAGGTTGCATTCATCCACTTTGACAGGCCAAAGTCTCCAACCTGTAACAGACTTCAGATGGTTTTCGAAGCAATTGCTAGATGACAAGTGTGCTTGAATAACTTGTGGCATATTTGGATATTACCTTGACAGTCCAGTTTTTATCAACGAGGAGATTGGAAGATTTCAAGTCTCTATGCACTATAGGTGGATTTCTATGATGCAAATAATTCATGCCTCTAGCCTGCAGTAAAAGTCAAAACTGTAAGGCCTTGTTTGTCGGTTGAAAAACTCCACAAGCCCCCTTTGTGCTCTAAAATAAAACAGTCGTTGAGAACATACAACATCTGTGCTCTAAAATAAAACAGTCGTTGATAACATACAACGTCAAGGGCCATCTTTAGACGCCGTCTAATGTCCAAGGCCGGGCTGTTTTTGTGTAATGTCTTGAAAAGACTTCCCCTACCATGAAAAACAGAAGAAATATAAGATAAATTAGTTTTCTGAAGAAATCAGAACATATAGTAGGAGAGCACGCATCCATTAGGACAGCATTGATTTCATCCCCAAGTTGCACATCACTAGATTTTAACAGAACACCAAACGGCAGCTCTAGGAAGCCTTGGTCACTTTGAAAGAGAGCTAGCAAAACAATACCACTGGGTGATCACTCCTCAGAAAGAGAGCACTGTCCTTACCTGGGTAAAAACTCCGTGACAATGGCAAGTCTTTCGGGTGAATATACTGCTCCCATAAATAGCAACACATTTGGATGCCTGATTCTTTTCATTATATCGATCTACATGAATGAGACCCATTGATCAGGTCTTTCCTTCACAAATGAAACTTACAAACAATTGAAAGCTGAGTGTTTAAGCACCTCCTTCTGGTAGTCTAGTAAAGTTTCTTCTTTGTATTGATTCCCAAAATAAATCTTTACGGCAACATCCTGGTGTTAAACAAAATCATTTTAGATCAAGATTAATTTGGAACTCAGAACAACACAGAAGAACTTTTCCAGTTATCAATTTACCGATCCATTCCAAATTCCACGACGAACAGCAGCATATGCACCTGTAGAGCAAAACCAAGATAAGAGAGGAATTTTAAGAAGAACAGCCTATAATTAATGATAGTTAAAATCATCTAATATAACAATGGAGTTCAGATACAGGATCAAAATTAGACCAGATACTGAACTTTTGCCAAGCACTTCTGACAAGGTCTCATTACATTAATGAAATAGTTCACTTGAATATCAACATAAAATGTTTTAATGAAATATGTTTACTTTGAATATTAACACAAAATGTTCTGAATGAAGATCAAGTTTATTTTTGTTTTATTTACTCAAAATCTGCTAAAACACTTCAAAAATAGTAATTCTTCTCATCATATCATCCCTGGAAGCCAAGTTAGCCCTACACGTATGCATTCATATGTAAACAGTTTAAAGGACAACATCTGTAACAAAGGTAAAGACATATTATGCCTTCGAAGTTTACCTCGACCAATCTCCTCTCCCAGTTGTAGGTCTTCCCAGTGAATCTCACAGTCCACTATGCAATTTGAATCGCGATCCCTTTTGCTTGATGTACTTCCAAGGCTGCCGACACTCTTCTCGTGACTTGGAAAATTACCATCTGGCTGTCTTTTTGCATCATCTTCTACCCCATTGGATTCCAAGTTTGATGCTTCTAGCTCCAATTCATTCCTGTCCTGTTGGCAGACTAATTTTTGCAGCTGATCTCCTGGCTTATCTAACCCATGACGTCCATTGCATTCTGTTGATGAGGCTACAGGAAAGTTCTCTTCTGAATCATTAGGGCTTCTGATTGGATATGCATTTGAATATTCTCTTCGGAATTCCGAGGAGGAATTTATTTTCTGTGAAATTTCTCTTTCAGCATCGTTGTTGCAGTGATAAGAAGACGATGCCTTTGAACTTGCAAGATCGTTAGTTCCATTTGGTGCTTCATTTCTTTCTGCAACATCACGAGGACCATTTTGTTGAGCACTGGCATCGTCATGTTTTCCAATGTTGCCAATGCCCTTGATATTCAGCTTTGCTAACAGTATCTTAGCAGCCTGTAAGACATTTCAACCAAGTAATTAGCAAAACAGGTAACAAAGAAAGAGACAGCCTTGCTCTACAGTGAAGTAAATTTTAATGATTTAAATATTAAAAATTGTTTTGATCAAAATTTTGTGAGAAAAATCAATCCAATGCATTCCATTCTAACTAAAAGAAATAAAAGGTTTTGATCAAAAATTTTAAACAAAAAAAAAATGTACAGTTTGAAATCAAATTAAAAATGTTTTGGATGAAATTACTAGTGTCTAAAAGTAAAGTGTATATTTCAATTGGATGATTAATGAATTTACAGAAATGCATCAAGAACCGCGCCATTGCAAGAACTGAAAAGTATACAAGTAAATGATGACCAGATGATTTCAAGCATAATGAGTTCCAAACTAGTGTTGTTATGTTAGGAAGCTTAATTAGAATTTAAGAAATTATGGTAAAGTCAATACAATTTTAGAACGTTGAGCGAATTCGAACAGAGATTCATCTTTTCAAGGGCTCTACGCATCATGGAAATCAGAATTGAGTTTCGCCTCCAATAATAAAACTTCAGCTTAGTGTTTCCTTTGAACTGATATATAAAACAAAGTTAAACCAAGGCTAGTAAAATTGAGACTTACTGGTTCACCAGGGATCTCCGATCTAAAGCACCGCATATCTGTTGCAGTATCTCCTTTGTCCCAAGAATTTCCATGTTCATTGCATGTGTCATCACCATGTTTTCGAGCCAAAAATTTTGGGGCCTGATTGGTTAAACAGCACGAGGGCATAAAACTTCTGAGAATGAAATTAAATAGAACTTGAACAAAAAAAGAATGGACAAAACTCTAATGATGTAATACACATAAGCACCAGATTGGAAACTGACGATGCAATCTGTGTCACCGGCGCAATTGGTGGTCGCGGGTTCCATTGAATCTTTTTCAAGTTTAGCCTCGGTAATCTAGCACGATTTTGTGAGTTTTCGGTGTTAAATATTGCTGCGTCACTTGAAACAGTAACAATGCCAGCAAGCTCACCTTCCTCATACAATGGGCTTTTTGTAACCAAAGCCATAAACAAGTCACCTGATCTTTTCTTAAATGGGAACCGACCAGACCATGATTGTCCAAAGCTCAGTCTTTCCATTATCTTCTTTAGATGTGCATAATGGTCTTCGGCGACAAGGAGTTCAGTAGCACTTTGTCCAATGACTTCAGTGTCTTTCCATCCATATAGATTTTCAGCAGAACGATTCCTGATAGAAATTCGAAATCAGCTAAAGGGTAACGCATGAAAATGCACCTTAGTTCAATCCATAAAGAGAATATGCTAGTTATGATAATCACAAAGCTATTCGAGAACAAGAGGAAAAACACTAATTGCATTTACGAATTTTGCCTTTTTTTCAATTGCTGTGGTCAATCTCATATAAGTTCAAGTCATTTCCTTAACTTTTTTTGAACCAATTAAATCAAACAAACAATTTATGTTTTAACATGGAACGTGATCAAAAGCAGCTGAACAATACATAACAATGCAAGTGTCACCATGCATATAAATCTTAGTAGTTCAACCATATTCTACTTGAAAAGTTAATAGATATTTAATCATATGATCATATTTATGACATATGAGGTAAATCAACGAGGCAAAACTTAAAAAGAAATACACACACGAATCAAATAAATTTATTAATAAAAATAGATATAATTTTTAATAATATAATTATTGAATCAGATTAAAACTTTACGAAACATATTTAATAGACCTGATGTTGTAGGAATTTAACTTATTGTAACTAGCTAGGGTTGTTTTTAGATCTATATTAAATCTGAAAGTTATTGTTTTGTAATTTATTTTCCTATTAGGTTTGGGGTTTGAGAGCTTTATTTAATTTGATTAATTTTAATATTTTGTTTGGTTTAACTTATTTTTTAAACAGTATTGGACATTGGGTTAATTTTTTTTTTTGACATTGTGAGTTTATTAAATCAAGACTCTCTCTTTGTGAAACCTTTCTTTCTTTTAGCTATACGTTGTGCCAAAAACCAAGATACTTTTCATGTTTTAATAGCACACATGACACCTAAGAAATCTGGATATATTGCAATCTAAAATTGATTATTCAATCCATGCAGTAGATTAGTGCTTCTTCTGTATGCAAATGCAAGTAAAAATTATTAAAAAAAAAGCACTAAAATACGTTGTTAGCATAAAAAAATAATAATTAAAACGTTAATCTAACAAGAAATTAAACATTGCACTGGACTCATTAGCAATCTAAGTCCAGCCTTGACACTATAATTCCTGGCTCTTAACACCATGTCCTAATTAATTAAGTGTTTTTGGTTGTTACAGTAAAGTTCATCAAGTAATCTGCATATACAAGAAACTTTCTTGAGTTAATGTTCTTACATGAAATGCTCTTAACGTTTCGTAACTGAGAAAAATAATCACAGTAGTTTCTAAGTTATTGTCCACCAATCTGCTCAATGCATTTCCAGCCATGACCACTAAACAAACTATACAAAATTCTAGGCTAACCAAGGAGCTACCACATGATGTATATGAGAGGTTCGATGGTATTATTGATTACTGTATAGGATTATATATCTCAGTTCAACAATCGCTGAACAAAACACTACTAAATGGTACCAAAACAGAGGATCAACCAACTTGTAAGTTAATAATGCAACAAGAAATACACAATAAATATTTTGTGGTGTTATTAGCATATAACAGCAGCATTTCAACGAGCGTCAACCAGTAAATAAAAATAAAGATACACAAGAAACTTTACAGAAAACCTGCATCCTGAATCATCTCGCATAGAAAAACATCTTCACAATTGCTGTGGCCACACTACCATGACCATCTCACCCACAAATTAATCAGAGCACCATACGCATAGGGAAAATCAAAACCCTGCTAAATTTCCAATTTCCCCCCTTCCTCTACTTAAATAGCCTCAGGTATGCAGACAATTCTTTTTCTTTATTATTGTTTCAATTTCCATCGAATCCAAAATCACTTTCATCAAACACTTTTCAGCTTGTATCATGAATTAGAACTGTTTTACCAAACACACTCCCACAACCACACACAACTCAAACTAAGTAAACCAATCAAGGACCAATAAAGACAACCTCAGGTATGCAATAAGCCAAGTAAAAGATATATATGTGCAAGAAATTATATCTATATATATTCAATAGTTACCTACCAGTATACAATTTCACCTGAGGAAGCCCTACACACATGAACAGCATGTCCAATGCAATCCAGAACGCTCTTGTAAGGACTCCCAGTAGTGAAGTACCCAGGAATACACCCCCACTGGGCATCTGACATCGCCATAGCCTCGCTATTATTCTGTTTTCTTTTCTCATCAGCCTCCGTAAGTTCACTCAGTTGCTGTTTCAGCTTTGCATGACTCGCTTCAAGAATCGAGCACCGATCCACCAGAACTCGGTACAAACTCGTTCCAGACTCGTCATCTCCGCCGCCATTTTTCTCGCCGGAGACTCGCATCGTTTTTTGTTGTTGTGGTGGTGTGATCTCTTGACAAAGCAGTATTTGTTTATTACCAAGGTGGTCATCCTCTTTTTAAATGGTTTTTTTACATATATTTATAGCAGTGATGGAATCTTAAACCCTGCCACGTGTAGCTGGCCGGCGAAAGAAGCTATCAGGTGTGGACAGGTGTAACGTTGGGAACGCAAAGCATGAACGGGTAAAGAGAAGAGAGGTTTAGTTAGTGGTTAAAGTATTTGTTTCCGTGGTGGCTCTGATTTTGAAAAAGAATGGTTTTTTTTTTTTAAATTGAATTTTTAAAATTATTTAAATGTTAAAAAAATATTTTAATATATTTTAAAATAATTCTTTTTAAAAATCAACCAATATCACTGTAGAAACACTCAAAAAGACTCTTTTGTCTCTTGGCCTATCAACATTAAAATGCGTGATTTGTCTTTGTTTTATTCCAAAAATGTCCTCGGATTCATGAAGAAAATTACATGATGACCTTGCCGGCTTCAGGTCTGAAAAGCTACCGGGGGAAGGGGATAGGGTTAGGTTACACTAAGATGTATTCAATCATTCTCCAGGTTGTGAAGGTGGCTTTAGTCAAATTAGAATTCTTGTATCAATTCAGTGATTTATAGAAATCAAACGCCACTAGCTCAGTAATTATTTCGAAATAAAGTTAAATTGATGTGAATTAGCAAGCTAGATCATATATATAGTGAGACAATCTTTATTTATTATGTTTTTTATTGTTTGATACAAAAAGATTTATTACAGCGCATGATCTACTAATAGCAATTATTTAGATGTCGTTTTCAGTACAAGGCATGCGGAAACTTAGACGCTGCCGCCTCTCTGGGGAATCCATTTTTGGACAGGTGCAAGCAGATTGAGGATAAAGGGATGCGAATAAAAGTAGTGTGGTGGCCTTCTCCTCTCCCAAAAATTTGCATTAAGTCGTTGTCGTCCAGAAAATGACGGCACAATTCAGCATCGGACCCCGCAGTGTATTATAAAAATATGGGTTTTTGCTGCTTCGCATCTCATGATTGTGTGTTCGGCAAGGTAATAGCTTTTCTAGCTACGACATGAAAAAAAGAAAATTATTAATTTTAATTGTTTTTAATTGGAATTTTATATGGGAGTTCTTAGTAAAATCCATTTAAAACTCAAGTGTATGTAATACTCTCAAATATGTAATTGAGATAAAATTAACAGAAACAAAACCTTAATTAAGCCAACTAGAACCTCCAGGATATTCTTACTAATATTGCCACTTTCTATTGGATCACCGAATAATTAGGTACATCCAATCTTGCTCCATGCATCATCAAGATTTTTAATTCTATTTCGTTCCGGTTAGAAAGAATAGTATATCTCATTTCATTTTAAAATAATAAAACAAATTTTATTTCACCTAAAATCTTCGGTCATTCTTGATTTCTTGCCCAAATTTTAACCAAGATGTTCATCCTGGAAAATTTATTTAAAACATGATTAATGAATATATTTAAGACCAAATTAATTAAAAGAGAAGTCCATTCAATTTTTAAGGTTGAAAATTTGTTTGAATTTATCTTCAACATTATAAGCTCTTTCTCATTAAATATTAACATGATTTAAATAAATTATGGGTGAATGATAAATTGATCTCAGATAATCATTAGTTAACATGTTTTAGTGAAACCCAAAACTCTCTAAATGTTATATCCCACATTGAAAAGAAACAAGTTTGTCTTGTGAAGTAAACCTTGTTTGTTTCATAGAAAATGATTTCTTAAAAATCACTTTCCAAACTTTTTCATATTTATTTACTATTAGAAAAGTTAGTCAATAAAAGACACTTTCTTTTTAAAAGAAAATTTAGCTTAGTTTTAAGAAAGTGTTTTCTTATTATTTTAGTCGGAATACACTTTTTAGAAGTTGCATGAAATTAAAAAATATTCTATTATTTTTTTATTATATCAAATTTAGTTCTCAATCTTTTAATTGTTATATATTTTGTTTTGAATTTTTATTTAATTTTTGTAATTTCATCCATTTAAATTTGATTTAATTCAATTTTTATATCAACTTTGATCCTCATTCTTTTGATTGTTATTTGTTTTTCTCTTATCATTTTCTTAATTTTTTTTTATCTATCAGATTTGGTTCTCATTCTTTTGATTGATATTTATTTTATTTGAAACAAATTATGAAATTAATTTTTTTTAATTTTATCCCCTTTCAACTTTTTTATTTGTCAGATTTGATCTTTATTATTTTGATTGCTATTTATTTAAAATAATTTATGAAATTAAATTTTTCTTTCAATTTCATTTTCTTTAAAATTTTTCATCTTTCAGATTTAGTCTCCATTCTTTTAACGAACTTGAAAAAATATTAATAAATTATTTTTCACGGTATAGTCAAATATTAGAAAATATTTTCTAATTTATTTTTAATAATACTGTCAAATATTTCAAAAAATATTTCACTGAAAACTATTTTTTAAAAAGAAATGAAGTTTTGGCAAGCAAACAGGCTTTATTTAGTGTGAAGTTGAGAAGCTAAATTAATCAAGTTCTAAGAAGACCCAAACTTTTAAAGGAGAGAGAGGTAGTCAGCAAAGTATTGGACTTTAAATTTAAATTCATGTGCGCTAGCTTGACCCGGTTTATGCTCAAGCTTTGGACCGGATTTAGATTCATTGTAAAATATTTTTTAGTGTCTTAAAAGATTATTTTTTGAAAACTAAAATTTAGACTTGAGCTTTGTGTACGAGGAAAAATTTATTTCTGCCAAGACCACTGTTTTATATACTGTTTATGTTTTAATTATATAGCACCATTGTATGGTTTATATAATTAGCGATTCTTGCGTTTAATTATTCTAACTTGCCACATCCATTCATTCATCATGATTATAGACTGTAATGTTAAACTCATTTTTCTTGTTGATGCATTGCTCGATTGTTCTATTTTTTTCTGCCCATCAAGTTTCCTTTGACCCTAGTTGTTTTTTTCCAATTTATTAAAGCATGTGAGAAGCCTCTTGAAAGAAAAGTTCAAAGTGCTGCTGTTCTCTGTTTTTGTAGACGCTTATATAGATAGATACTGTCAGTGACCTACAAAAATCTGCAAGAAATGTTTTTTTTTAAAAAAACATTTCTCATAGAAATCAAAGCTTTTATGTTCACTTGGACTGTTTCTCTGATCGTTTTCTTCTTGTAGTGAAAGTAATTGAAACGTTGCAAGTTGTGAGAATAGATTCCATTCTTTTATGTTTATGCTCCCTGGGCTAACCGCCTCATAGTAACTATTTTGGACTATTTTGTAGGTATGGCTTTTGGGATACATTGTTTTTCCTTTGATGTTTCTTTGCTAGCAAAGCCCCATCCAAACAATAAAATGTAGCACTAGGACATGCAATGCATTTTTTTGTTAGTTCAGTAATTAATACTTGATTATAGATGTTAGAAGTGGCAATTCTTGCCATGCCGGTGTCAATATGCAAGTCCAGCACGATCTTTTCTGGTTGTCTTTTGATTATATATTGTATGATTATGAATTATTCACAATGTTTTCATATTAGGAATATGAAAAATCTTCAAAGCATCCACTGTTTTTCAATGGCATCCTCATTTTTTGCTGAACTTCACATGTTTAATGGACGAGTAGTGTGTTTATAAGAAGAATATTGTTTGCGAGTTTGTAAATTTGGATTGGCTTAGCTCTAGGATGAGTGGTTGCATTGCCATGAATATTATTGATAAACAGATCATAGGTAGTTCAGTATTTAGTCTTTTTTGCTGTCTTTAGACATTGTTTCCTCTTAACTCTTACAAGTGTTTGATTTAATGAAAAGCTAATGTTTCAGTATTCAATTAGTTTCCATGTTTTTGGCATTGGACAGCTATTGATGGGTTTCCGCAATTGTAGATCTGATGTTCAACAATATATAAACTATTTGAATTTCATAACTAATTTGATTCAACCGCAGAATGCAGGGACTCCTTCATTCTCCACAGGAATCACTGAAATTCTCAACACAAACCTTCTGATAGAACTAACCACTGATGACATTGGATACGTCTATCAAAGGTTTACTTATTCTTACTGCTACTGAAAGTTTCTGATGTTAAAAGATTGTAACCAGGGGCATGATTTTAAACAATCGGCGATAAGCTTTCCTTATGCATTATGCAGCATGGACTAAGCTAGTGGGTTTACAATTAAACCCACACTCTGTTTTTTTTGTGGGTTCATGAGCTGTTGCTCCATCTGTTATACAGATAAACAAGGCGCAACATTAACTAGAAAGCTGGGGCCACTTCTTTTAATGCCTAGATCCCCTTATCTTGTTTGCTGTCGCATGATCATTATTGCAAACATCTAAAATCACTTCAATGTCGACTTATATCCTGACTGTATTCACGAGTTGCAGAATAGGAAAGGCATACGATCCCAACGACCGGTATAAATTTGTACACTAGTGCAGTGAATTTTACTTGTTGCAACAACTGGAAAAGATCAGGAACTTTCTTCGCTTATCACCTAGTGCAAGCTCAACAACTTTTTAGTTATGGCATTGCTTGTACATGGATGTCCATTTGTTGAGCTTAATTTCCTTTCTTTTGCAGGAGCCCAGGAAAACTGTTAAGTGTCACTATTCCGACATTTGAAACCCTTACTCAATTTGGCGTTGCTACTGTCTCTGCTAAGAATATTGGTTAAGTGGAAGTATCATATACCTTAACGGTATTTTAAACATTGCTTTCGCAAATATGGTCATGATGCTAAATTGCTTAAACATGACACTTGCTGATGCAATATTTACTCCTATTTGGATCACATTGCTATAAGATAATGATATGTTTTTGTTTATTATATTCTGTATGTTCATCCTTTTCCTCATTCTTTGGCCAGTTTTTAAGAATTATACACCAATTTGATATCTCTACTTTCAGGGTGCATTTTTTATGCATTATGAAGTTTTTTTGTGGTACACTTCACATTGATGGAATTTTATGTTTTAGACCTTATTTCAACAATGGCATTAATAAAATCAAGCAGTTTTTAGAATCCCCACGAAATTTTATGTTTTGAAATCTTCTGGTATGGGGTGTTTGATACTTCTAAAAATGTGAGAGAATTGAAGGACAAGATCTAAGTCATGTATGTTGTTGATAGTATTTGACTTTGACTGGTATGAGAGGTCAAATTAGATATTGGTAAGTGCATACCGTTATTATGCATTGCTGTATACATGTGATGCCTTAAGGAGTGGTTGCTGCAACACATTCTACTTCTAGCTATTATAATGATTGTCTCCTCCCTGCAGTTTGACTGCTCAAGAGGTGTTGCGGTCATGGAGGTAACATTAACTACCATATAGATTCTAATTCCTAACCATTCGTGAAGGATACAATCCAATTTCAATGTTTCAATGGTTGCAAGAACAATCCTTCATTTTGAAGCTGAGCGAGGTTACAATTCGGTCATTGAAAATTTACCCAGCAACTAATAAAGCTGCATGATATGTATGTGCTGGTAAGGTTAATACAATGGTTTTATTGCAACTTTTCTTTGTCATTGTGAGTGGTAACTATGGTGGCAGAGAAATCTGAAGTCTAAATCATTTTGCTTTGATGCATAAACGGTTTCTTTGAATCTATTGAAGATATTTGGAACAGAATTTGGGAAGGTTTAGTAGACTTCATCACTGGAAAAGTTTGCAGGTAGTTGCCCATTGATTTGGATTGGGATGACCAAAAGGATTGTTTTTTCAAGAGATTTCCTTTCTCTATGCTTAGTGACGCGGACCTGGATGCCTTTTGCTCCCTTTTTTGCCTATTTCATTAGGACATATTTTTTCCTTACTCCTTTGGCTTGTGGACATTTATCTGCAATTTAGCATTTTCATATTATGAACTTAAATGCCTGAAGTAACATATATATTGGTAAATTGTACATCTTGAGATTTCTGCTGGTATTGTGGTGAAATAGAAAGTTCTATTTGAACATGCTAAATTTTCAAGGCAGTAGTCCTTTTGATTTTACTGTTTGCCTTTTGCTGCTCAAATCAAGCCCACTAAACACAGGGCCATTTTACTGATTTTTTAGCTGTCTAGATGAGCTCGCGAGATCAAGTTCTTTTCCTTTGGTCTTGAAACTAATTTGCTAGTGATGTATCTTAATGTTCGTTTTTACGGGCAGACAGAAATTCTCCCGTTTCTTTGATTTCAGTTGCCACAAACAATATGTATGTATGAGGTGGATGGTGCTGTTTGGACTACTTTTGGCTATTTTTCCAACGGGTAGCACCTTCTTTGTTCAAGGAAAAGTAGTTTATACAGTACTGGATCAATTTTTTTACTTTTTTGTGCTAACAAGGAACGCATACTGCATTGTACCTTTTGAGTTCCAGTGCTTGTGCTGCGATGGCTTTTGCACCAGAAGGACTCTTCGACCCCTTTATGGCTGGTGGGAAGATCATCTTTGGGATGTTGAGCAGGGAATCAGAGATACACGGAGACACAAAAAAGATGTGAATGGAGATCGTGAGTTGGGACCAAGACAGCAACATAATGCTCGTAAGCGAAGAAGCATTTATCAAGAGCATAGGCCCGGGCATTCAGGATGGGATGCAGATTACTATCATTATCTTCACCATGTCCAGAAGGACAGGAGTAAGCACAGGGGAAGTAAGAAATCAAATGTCCCGCAGCAAGTCTATTTGGATGGACCGGAGAATTCCAATGTTGGAGGACATTATAGACACAGAAAGGAAATAGATCGTGGAAGGACTGTTTAAATGACCACTCATGGTGAAGAAATGTTGGAAAATTTGTTTATAACATGTTTAATAGTTATATTTGATGTCAAAATAAAAATATAATTTATTTAGTTTTAGAGTTAAAATTTTGTTGAAACTTAATCTTTAATATATGCTTTTTAACATAGAATATTAATATAATTATTTAAATTATGAGTGAGTTGAGAAATTATTAATATCTTTTGAAGAAATCTAAAACCTTCGAAGGATTTTTATCTTACATAGCAAAGAAACTTATTGTTTATTTGGAGTGAATGCATAAAGTTAAGATTTGGCTCAAATAATACCAAAACTTTTAAAGGGGTGATGGTACAAAGTGGGTTTTGATTTATAACTTGCGGGCAGGCCGGCTCAACCTGTGCAGACTTGGGTCAAAATAATGTTTTAAATTACAAAAAGATATTTTTTGTAAACTTAAATTCCTCTAGTTTTGTATGTTTCTATTGGGGGAGTGTACATGATATGGAAATTGCTGACAATTCCTTGATGTAAAATTGCAGTACTGGCGGCCATTTTCTCATGGAAAGGATGTGACTGAATCATTTACAGTAACTGTTAGAACTTTCATTGTGGTGTGGATATATTCCTTTGACCTACTTTCTTTTACAGAAATTATATTATGACAAATAGGACATAAAATCACATTTGGTCCTGATCAAAACTGTAGCTTTTTCTCCGCTTGAGGAGTGAACGCCTGTCACAGTATCCTTACATTAACCATGATCCTCTCTTGTAGCTTGTTGATTGCAATCCCTATGGGATAAAATGCCAAGTTTGAATCTCTCAGCGCCTCTAGCCATGAGCGTGACTTGCCTTTATCTTACTGGGCATATGATTGCGTGAGTTGTATTTTTTTGTCTCTCTCCATGAGCTGAATGTGATAACCACTTGGAAATTGTAAACCAGGAGTTCGAACAATATTTCCTCCTTTGATTACTTGCCATCTGAAAAGTTTAAATAGTAATGAAGGTTAATCTGTCTCTGTCTCTCTCTCGCGCGCACATGCATGGACACACAGATGCACTCTTTTGCGTTCTTGCAATGAACAATCATAGAAAGACATTCAGTTGCTCATTCACGCATGAAAAGGCTCGTATGCTATTACCTGAACTTTGTGACCAGGCAATGTAGAAATACAGCCATCTGCACCTTGGTAAACTCTGTTCCAACACAAAATCTCATGCCGCCACCAAAAGCCATGAATTTTTTTGATGCACCGTTTAATTCCAATCCCTTGATGACACAGAAGATTTATTATAATAGGAAATAGGTGGTGACTAGAAGGGCGACAGCTCCTTTTAGTATTGAAATATCGCAGGTGATTAAGTATAAGGAATTCTCAAGTAAAACCCACCTCCCATCTCCATGGATTGAAGGCAAGTGGATCTTCATATTTTTCTGGGCTTAAGTGTACTGCAGGGGGACAAACCATTACTGCCCAACCTTCTGGAATGGTATATCCTGAATCATGCCAATTTATATCATACGTTGAATTGCATACAACATTCTTTGCGTGAAAAAGGCTTGGTGCACTAAAGTAACTGACTAAAGTATTGCTGGCAAACACATACCCTTAAACTGGATGTCTCTAAGTGCTTTTCTGAAAATCCCTGGAACTATGTTTGCCAGTCTAACTGTTTCATTAATTACCTGCAAGTTGAGCTTGTCAGTTTCAAAACGGAAAAAGCTAGTATTATGATATCCAACTGGTGGCTTGACCCACCTGAAATGTGAATTTCATTGATTTGTATTCGTTCCATGTAAGACCAGAGTTGCTATCTACCCGATTTCTCAGAATTCCCTCGTGCTCTTCCTGGGATAAGTGAAAACATCTAGTGTAAGTTAGGTTTTGAAGCAAAAATGAAAAATTTTGGAGATGCAATTTTTAATAAATTTCTCACAGACCGTTAGTTTCTTTAGCACCAACGGATTATCCGAGAGAAATTTGACGGCTAAAGTTAGAGCCAGGGAAGTTGTTTCAAAGCTAGCAAATAGCAGCACAAACATTAAATCCAGAGCAATTTCCTCTGTAAGGATTCCTCTGTCCTCCTGAAGTTCTTCAAGCACATAATCGAAAAAATCACTTCGGTACTTTCTCGGATTTGCTCGTCTTTCCTGTAGCTGGTTTTTTAGCATTCTCATTGCCTTTTTCCTACCCTGAGAATTCATAGAACAGTTAAGACAGAAAATTTGGACAGCTGAACGTCAGCTACTATTTGTAGAATTGATTTGGTGCTTTACTGATTCTGAGGGTGCATTTTTTTTTCATGGCCCTTGCTTGGTAACGTTTTGAACCTACTAATTTGCTTCTAGTTGGCCTGAGTTTCTATTTTTCCAATGCTCGAGTATTGTTAAGAGAATGAAAGGATGGATTTATATGATTACTATGACAGATTTCAGTTTACCCGTAAGCATTCGTGATATGCTGTTCCTGGAATGTCCAAAGGGAAGGAGATCAATCCGTGTATGAATGCAACAAAGTTGTCCCTTAGATTCTCCGAAGAATTATCTTGATCATAACTTATGAGCTTCTTTGCTGTCAGATCGAATATCATCTGTAAATATCAAGATTGTTATTAGATTCAGTATAAACAACTTTTGATGACTCCCATTATGAGAGGAGGGATAATATGAGATTACAGTTGCAGTTGTTTCTTTTAATTCGACTGACTCTTGATGGGACCATAGTTGTAATCTCTTAGATGTTGTCTGTTCAACTTCAGGGAGCATTTTCTTAAGGCTTTCTGGACCAAAGAGATTAAGCACCATATTCTTAAGATACTTGTAAATGAACCCATGTAATGAGCCGACATTTTGCCTTCCAAAAATCTCTGTGAATGTATCTGGATACCAGCTCTGGAACAATTGTCCCTCTTGTTGGAAGATAAAGTAATTGAGATCCGCGTCCGTTGATACTACAACTGGCCTTCCAACCAAATTAGTCCGGAATATTGGTCCATATCTGAAAGCAACAGCAAAAACTTCAGAAGGAAATGATAAAAGCACAACTTTTTGATCAAGTTGGTGATTCATTAGAACATTACCTTTTCATCCTTTCTTTGACAAAGGGAGGGATATCAAAAGATGTATTAGGAGCGAAGAATTGAAGGGTCTCGCCAATAAGTGGCAATCCCATTGAACCTGGTGGAAGAGTGCCATTGCATCTGGGGTTTCTCCAGCGGTGAACCCAATGTGTGATGCTTATAATAATCAAAGCTCCAAAAAACAAAGCCCACATCTTGATCAAATATAAGTGTCCAAGTACAGAGAACTGAGAAGATCCTGGATTGAGAAGAAGATTATAATGTTGATATGTTTTTGACAGAAGGAAAATGGAAGGCTAAGATTACTAGAAATGAGAAGAGTTCGAGGTAGGAAACGTGGGAAGAATGGACAGGAAGGAGAAGATAATGCTGGAATGTATCTCAGCTACCATCAGGAGTCATCTTAAATACGCAGGGCAGAAGTTAGAAGCAGACAGAAAAATAGTATGCTGGTTTTACCTCTATTTGTTTTTGTTAAGTTGTTAAAAGTAGTAGTTGAATATAAAATAGAAAAGCTTAAATTATTCTGTCCGGAGACCACTTATTATCCTATGCCAATGGTTTATATAGGTATATGTTCAGAATGACCATGAAGCTCACAGGATGTTTCCCATCTCTCTCTGCACGAGGTCAGAATTTTGGCCTTTTCAAGGACAACATGCAGGAACAGAAGGGCTCTTCTCTAGATTTGAGAGGATAGAGATTGAGGTTCGAAGGATCTGTCTAGCCTAACCAAGTGTCTGAAACCAATCTTCAATACGTCATTAAATACTAGAATCTAATGGTTTTTACCACCTTCTCGCTGTCTTCCCAATATCTTTGCTAAATACTACAATATCTGTGTGATGTTATATATTGCCACTAAGAATTAGATCTCATCCTAGATCTTCCTTAGCTGTGTGATCATTTGGTCATATTGTTAAATGCTAATGTCAAACTCTAGATGTCATTGCATACATCACTGTTGATCTTCTGTATTGTACTCTAGAAATGGACGCAACCACTGTATATGCTCTTCTTTTGTACTCATTTCTTGGAAATGATTTGTGAGGAGTAGGTGTATTAAGCTAGTTGATCAGGTTAACCGATTTCAACACATAGAGCACCGGCCCACCGGCCCATTGAGCCACGGACTGGACCTCGTTGCAACAACTGCTACAATTGGAGGTAGGTTACTGTGAACCATGACCCTCCATTATATGAATCAGATTATTAAATTGATTTCTATGTGTCACAATAATGTTGGGTTAAGCTTGCTTAATGGAATGGAGTTAATACATGAACTGGATAACTTCAATCTGGAGACTTGGAAACTGTCTGCACATGGACTCCCCCCCAAATTTAGCTTGGAGTGACAGCCCGTCTAGTGTTATTAAGCTGTAAAGATGATGCTATCCTGAGCTTGTAGGCACTGTTGAGAAAATGTCTGGATGCACTTTTTTAATCAAATTTCGTTTTCATGTCTCGAATGGTACCGATGAAAGGAAAGTTTCCCGTAAGTGTTAAAAAGAGTACATGCACACAAGAATAAAAGAATGTGACAACTGACAAGGAACAGCTTATGTGTGCTCTCTCCATTCTGAGATTAGTTTAAGAAATGCTTTCGTTTCTGTAGTCCAGAGTTTCTTTTTCTTTTTTCGGTGATTTGTTTTCAGGTATAGAGTCTCTTTATTGCAGAAAAGGACACAGATTGTTTGGAAGGGGCTTGGAAACAGTGTGTAACTGTGTGCGTGTGAGGGGATGCACAGCTATGACAGCTCCTTTTTCACACCATCATACTGTACAATGTGTGTTGCTATGAAGTCAACCATTCTGTTCTCTAGCCCCAAAAGTAAGGTTTTTCTAATAACTTTCAGGATTCTTGTGTATTTCAAGAGCTTTCAGGGTCCAACCTGTCTTCATTGCCCAGTATCTCCAAAATCATACGTTGTAGGTGGGGTCCCACACGCCCACAACAGGGTGATCTTTTCTAATGATCCAACGGTTCATGATCATCAATGTGGTTGACTTTGGCAATCTATTAAATGGTTGTTTAGTTGTTACCCCTTTGTATTCACGACACGTGTCTGGTGGCAGCTGGGTTCCTCCTAATCCAGCTGTGTCTGATTGCTGATCTACTGACTACAAGATCATGACACTGCTGGCATATACCGTGGAGTCTCTGTACAAGTAATTTGCCTTGTTTTAACAGGCTACATGCTGGTGCGATCTTTGCCCACACTCATCAGGGTTAAAGTTCCTAATCTACTGGGTTTTCAAGTAAGTTATATACAAGAAAGGAAATTTCTTGAAGTTTTTTTCTTTAATTCGAAAGAAAGCGTAGAAAACATGAAAAAGACTTGGACAGATGAAGATCAACGTGTCAATTAATTCGCTTATATGAAAGTTTCACGTTGAAGTAGGAAGCAAGTGATCCTATGTAGATAGATGCATGTTGTTGCTTAGCGATGGTTTATGTATAAAGATGGACAGATAATATTGCAGGTGCTGAGTTACGCGACAGGGAGATGATCATGGAGCAACTTGTTCTTCTTGTCTGTGCCGTACGCCTAGGGAATGTGCATTTATATTTAAATTACAGTTTAAGTAAAGAAGAAAAAGAACTTAAGAAAAGACAACTTTTCTTGACTGAGATTTGGAAATAGGATTAAAATACACAGTAACGTTTATTCAAAGGACAAAACCATTTTAAACTCTGTGTTTACTAAAATTTGATGTAATTGTCAGCAAAGTTATTAAAATAGGTCCTGTATGGTGAGTCGAACCGCGACTCTGGACCTAATTTGAGATGGGTTTAGAAAAAAAACTAGGTAATAAATAAGAGTTGATTTTATCAAATCCAAAACAAATTAAATAATATCATTTTTAATTCATAACTCAACACAATTTTGAAACTAATTTTCATCATTAATAAATGGTGTCAGCAAAATGTTTTAAATTTATCACCATTAACTCTGCCATGGAATCCTAATTTTGGGTAATAAACCTCTAGATTTGCCGTAATATTTGTTTTTTTTTTCCTGGTCACGGTGGGAGTTAATGGACTCTCTTGCTGCTCACGTAACTGGGACAAAAGGTGAAGAGTCGAGAGGTTGTCCATTTTGCAAAACCAGGGGATGACTAATGTGACAATAGTTACAGCTTCTCAATCCCTATTTTAAACAATAAGTTCTATTATTTTTAGCTTCTCAATATTGTGATAAATTTTTTATTTCAAATCAAAGTTATTTCTAATCAAATATATTACTGAATTTTTGTTGGGTCGGTAATTAAAAATAATTTAAATTAATTTGCATAGTTCACACCAAATGTAACTTTAATTAAGAATAACAATTACTAATAAACTCAATTTAATGGACTTAAAAAACTCTTCAAAAACCTAAAATTTCATGGTCTCGGGCAACGTGCCTATACCCAGCTCCAATGGACTCAACCCCGGAGAAGAACTCAATGTCATGAGCTCAGTTTAGAGGAATAGTCTAGCTTTCATGTGCTCAGTTTAAGGAAAAAACTCAGCCTTTATGGGCTCAATTTTGAAGAAAAGTCCAACACTCATGAGCTTAGCCTTAAAAAAAAGTCCAGTTCTCATGCACTCAGCCTTGAGGAAGAGTCTAGCTCTCATTAGCTCAGTTTAGAGAAAGAGCTCCACCCTATTAAAACTACAAAAAAGATATGTAAGGGATATTTATTTATTATTGATACATATGTCAAAGATATTTTATCTTATTAAAATTATTAGGGCAAAATTAAACTTTAATCATTCCTCTTCGTAAAAACATAAGACTCATAGATTATAAAATACATCATGAATCCTTCAAACTATAGGTTCACAATCTTCATTCTCTGTTGTATTTATATTTTCAGAACATCTCTCTCTAAAATATCATTGTTTTCTCTTTTTAAAAAGATATTTACTTAAGTATTTGAGAGTCTCTAGATTTACTAAAAAGAACTTTTTACAAGCACTAGGTATAGACAATCAGCTATCTTAGTTAAAGAGAATAGATTAGATTACTAAATATAAATATGTAATTCTTTTGGAAATGGAAAGAACATGTTTGATAAGGGTACAAGGAAGAAAAAATTATTGGGGTAATTTTTAACACCATAGTTGTGTTTGGCAAAAATTTTGAGGAGGTTTTTTCTTTAAGAAGGATAACATTTAACTCCAAAAAAGGGGTTAAATGTTAGAAGGCTGATTTTTTTAAAAAAAAATTAATATTAATTTATTAATTTTTTTACACTTCTCATTTTGAATACAAGTATAATATATTTTTTTATATATAATTTTATTTAATTGAAAATCTGATTTGTTTTACATTGAAACCTACTTTATCTCGATGTTTTTTCAACGTTTTCCAAACATCCTTGAACACTTTACCCCTTTACATTTTTTGCACTTCAACACTTCATCTTTAATAAATCTTGCTCCCTTAATATTTTCTCTCTTAATTTTTAACCCTTTACCAAACATGGGCATTTTTTTTATATAGTAAAAAAGAATTTGAGTGTAGATGGCAGCGTAGCCCAAGTCCCGCAGCTAGTATATACTATACATGTAATGGGCCTAATCCACGGCTGACCTCCAAGACACTCTAAATTAATTTAACTAGGCTTAATCCACGTGCAAGTGCTAATCGGACCATATTATGCTCGATACCCGTGATGTGTTTATTCTAAATAATCAAGTTTATCAGTTTAATTAATTAACAGTCGTCTCTTTCGGCCCACCTTACTTTCTCATCGCATACCTGTATCCATCGGTCAGATTAGAGATGCTTTCATCTTCTTACAGCTCACAGCAGGTGCATGGGTTGACCACCTCTAGCTAGAGCGTGTCACAGCTCCTCCTTTTTTATCTTTAAAATATATTATTGGAATAAATATACGGGAAAACAAATATTAGACGAGCGGTGTTTATTTAAGATTTTCTGATCGGTTAGTGTGATGGGCTTCATTATTATTATTTTTACTGAAACGATGGAGGTTTTGGCCCTCAAGAAAAATTATTCCAGTCTTGGCTACCCTAAGAGGTATGCTAGCTCCGCCCTGACAACCATCGTATCGTCGTCGTCACGGTATATTTCAGTAATATAGTTGATTTGATGCCCATGGACCGAGTCCATGTGAGCATTAAACATTAAAACTCACTCTTAACATCTCCCAATGAAGTGGGAAACCTCAAAAAGCGTTGTGTTTTTTCAGGGAAAAAAGAAGGAATATAAGATAGTTTTCAATATCATTTTATTCTTAAAAAAACACTGGCAGAATCTCAACAGTGACTTTTCTGTATATTTTTCTATCACGAGAGAACATTGTGATGGCAGAATAGGAACCCATACCATGTGAGCAGTGATTACCTGCCTGAGCTGGTCTGTTAGCATGGAGACATCAACATTGAGAATTAATGACGAAAACATCTCAATACCCTCCAGTTTTTCTTCACGAAAGTATCTTGTTTTTAACTCCGATTGACCTAATTAAAACAATTAAATATGTAACTGAGGCTGGAGAGGGGAGTGGATGCCTCGGGGCGAGAGGCCAAGTTGAAGGATTTAGGGAGGTAAATTAGAAACAGCCATAACACTACTGATGCTATTAACCATCTCCAGGATCCTCTCTTCCATTATTTTTTCACCGAGAAAGAAAGGAACTCCACCGACGTTTTAGATCGGAGCTTGCTTCGCTTCTATCCTGCGTCGTTTCAACTGTGGTTGCCCTTTAGAGAGACTCATGATACGATACCGTTTTGCTTTAACTGAGTACTTACATATTTATTATTATAAAATTCATACAGAGTAAATATATAAATTAAAAAAATATATATTTCTTTTATATCATGCAAACAAATATCAAAATTATACTTAAATAAAACTTAAAACGAGTATTTATTTGTTGAAATATTTCAAATATATCTGATCTAAAATTTTATTATTGCTGGTAATTAATTTTTTGTTATTAAAACTTTATTACTCATCATTTGATATAAAATGACTTTCTTCAATAAGTTTATCAGGATTCAAACAACTTCTCATTATTTAGGTGCTTATATAAACAAAATTCAATGAACTCAAAAGAATAATACTAAATATCTCTCTATAAAAACCGAATATAAACTCTAAAGTAGAAAGATAGAATAAAAGAACAAGTCTTTAGAAAAAACAACAATAAAAAAAGAAGAAAAGAACTCAAGAAAATACTTGGATATTTTTTCATTCGTTACCGACATGCGTTGCACCAATATAAAAAGGATATAAAGGCGATTCCAATGATACGATAAAAAGTCATTTTTATTTGTTAGGAGATGCCACCAGAAATGCACGGATGTCTCATTCGCGCCATCAACTTTTTCCATTAAAATAATATTTACTATGTGTAAAAAGATTAAATTGCTCTTCATTAAACTAATAATAACAAAAAAATCATAGCAAAAAGGCCAAAATACCCTGGACACGTGTTTTTTTATTTTTATTTCAAGGATTAATGCGTTATTTTACAGTATTTTTAAAAGTGAAAAAACAAAAATATCATTGTTTGTTGATTTTAAAAATACTAATTTGAAAAGTAATTAAATTATTTTATTATACTTAAAAATTTATAAAAGATGTCAATTTTTTAATAATTAATAAATCATGTGAGAAGATTGAAATACCCTCAACGTTAATACCATTGATTTTTTTCTTAAAGAAAAAACGGTAATTAAACTTTTATAGTAAATAGTAAAATGTGTCTATAGTGAATTTGCCCTCCCCTTTGGGTTTTATTTATTTACTTTCTTCTCTTGTAGGTGTACCGGTAAAAGATCAGGAATTGGCTACGTCCCAACCTGCACTAAGAAGAATCGATGAAATATGTACCAAGAAAAATGAAAGGCAGCACCGTTTGGCACCGTTTCCCCTTCCTCACCGCACTATGGAGACAAGCCGAGTAATGAACTCTCAAGTGGGTGTTAGAGTGGGTACAATCGGACTGTGGCCCTGCTAATTGGGAAGATATCACTCGTATTCAAACCACGGCAGTTTCTTAACTCGGCATTGGATTTCGAAGGTAATGGTTTTGAGCTCTTGCCCTTGGGTGCAAGAAGGAGACGCTGTCCATGGCTGCAAAAAGCAGGTGCCTTCTGTTCTTGCACTATCGATCCATCATTCTTTGACTGGTCTCTCTCCCTCAAGGAATTAATCCCAACAGCAGAGACATGATTGAGAAGTTTGTTTGCTAAATGAACACCCTCTCCTTCTAATCCCTAAAACTAGATTCTTATCATTCCTGTTATCCCATTCTCCATATGCAGTAACAGCTTTGTCGTATGCAGTAGTGTGTAACACACCAAAATAACTTTTTGAGTGTGATTGTCGCGTTTCTTATGATAGAAGTGCTGGTTTTGATGTATATTTTCTTTGGAGATTGTCTACTGATTGATCAAGACATGGAAATTCCAGTCTCTCTATTTTCTTGATATATTCAGCTCTCCTAAATGAGAAAATACATGGAAATTCAGATATCCTTCTTCAACTTCATTTCTTGTTTTGAATAAGCTTTTCAGGATCATTAAAATAAAATTAAAAAAAAAGAGGAAAAAAAGCTTTTCAGCACACATCACTTATTTTCGTACTTCGCAGAAAGCCAACTGGTGTTTAGGGTTGAAGATCATTAATCATTATTTGCAAGCCAAAATATACTCCCAAACAATAAAATAATTCCACTTGTGGCAATTTTCAATTCTCAAACACATCATGTTTTGCATTTCTAATAGTCCTTCAACTTATAAAAAGAACGAACAACGTAATGACAAGACTACAAAGAATTCATAATACATAAAGAACGAACAACGTAATGACAAGACTACAAAGAATTCATAATACATAAAGAATCAAAGAATAAACATAAAACTGACTCTGAATTCTGTGGACCAAAACCTAGAAACCTGCCCCGCAAAGAACTGAAACCGGTATGAAACTACTGTGTATTCATACAAATGTATCTTGTGCTATTAGACTGACGAATCTTATCTGCAACAAAAGAATGAAAGAATAATCACAGCTTCTTCTACCTACAAAGAATTTAGTGTCCCCCCTTTCAGTATGCAAGAATGGTATGGAATTTTGATGATATGTATGAAAAAAAATCTTCAAGGTGGCTGAGAAAAAGAGGTTGAACTCCCTGCAATGTCTAAAGGTGTCCACGCCGAGACTGTGTAGAGAGGTTGATCTAACCAACTTAGAGTAAGCGCTGCTTCCTCGTGCCCTTGTTTCTTAACTTCGTAACTATCACAAGAGTACATCTTCAATAGCATTTGGGCCTGAAGCATCTCCCTCTCATCGATTCCCACGCACCGGAGCCCTCCTTGCTCCATCAACTTCTTCCACTTGTCAAAACTTTCATGTCTTTCATGCCGGTCACTTCCTTCACAAGCAACAACGTTTCTAATTTCCCGAGCATACATCTCCTCTAATTTGATCCTAACTGGGCTGTTAAATGGAAGGCTAGAATCAATGGAGTCAAATATAGCAGAGTAGTACTTCAACGAATTGCAAACTCTTGTTTCCAAATTAGGGGCATTATGTTCCGCTTCTTGCTCTGCCAGAAGGACTATTGTGGGGTTTGTACTCCGGATAAGCCCCAAGAAATCCCTCAGTGCTCCTCCACTCCCATCATATAGTGTCTTGTGCATTTGGAAAATACAATTAATAGCCACACACTCCCTCTCCTTCACATGGAGCATCCACAACCTCACATCTTCTAACCTGTCCACAACTGGATGAAACTCGAAAGGCAGGTTCAATGCCTCAGCAAATCCAGCAAGCCTATCTCCTGTCTCATTAAGCTCTTGCTTACACTCACCTATACCAGTGATTCTAACATGGCTAGGAGGATTAGTCCTGGAGGCCAAACTCTGAAACAAACTAGGCCATTGAAGCCCTTGCCTAATGTCAAAATCTATAATGTGGACCCTATCTTTCCCTTCAAAAGCCCTCAACAACATCTCATTCGCCGTGAAATGAATGAACTTCGGAATTGGGCTCACTTGATTCAAAAGCCTCAATGCAGTCCCTGAATCATCATCAACCCGATCAAGTTCCCGGGGAGCAGTTATATGAAAAATGTGAGGCCAAATCCTTGTAACTCTAAGAGCTAATGCCTCGGTATAATAAGCAGCAAGGCGGCTAATAGGAATTCCTTTTGGGGAAGCAAGCTCCCCCAGTTTAGCTATAAAATGGTTGATCCTAGCAATATTCTTTAACCCAATCTCTTCAACACAAGCTGTAAGAAAGCTGACCAGCTCAAACCCCTGATGCTCTCTCTGATCATCCTCTGCAGCCTCCACCGCGCCTTCTTGTGGATGAGGAGGATTGCTAGAGCCATTACCCACTTCGTGCTCCACTACGTTCTCGCTTAGTCTAAGGCCCAAGCTTTGACTCTCTGATGAAGTACTTGAACCCGAGGCTTCTTTTACTGGCCTTTGGCTACTCTCTCCATATTTTTCACCCAGGTCAGCGATCTCAGTTATAACAGAGTCCACCCATGGATTGTTAGACAATGGCAAAGGCGGTGAAATCACTTCACTGGGCACAAAGCAAACCCTGTCCTCATCTCCTGAAAAAGTCAAAGAGAAAGGAAATTGTTGAGGGTTTAGGCTTCTAGGCACCTCCAAACTTGGTTGAAACCAAGAATTGCCACTACCCAACTGGCCTAAACTCAAACTATCACCTTCGCAAATATCATCAGATTTACCGTTATCATTGTTACCCTTTTTTCTCTTAGCCCTGCTAAAGCAAGACTCATCAACTGATTGCTCGGCAAACCTCTTCAAGCTCTTACCCTTCTCCCAAAACTCATCTTTCACTGATTGATTGCTAGTTGCCAATGGTGGGAGCCTGATATTCTGCATGAGAGAGCAACTGCTGGTCTTGGACTCAAGTGATTTGTCCACAGACAAGCCAACACCAACAGGCCTCATTGGCTGCGACCGCGATGATTCTTTGCGAGAGAAAGTACATGGCAAGTCCAATCTCTGTGTGCTCATTGAAGGTAACTGAAAATGGCAAGCTTGAAACTGCGCAGGTGATTCACTCCTCAATCTATGCCTTGGTGACAGCAATGTTGAACTAGAACACCCGGCCAACATCCTCTATAAACTTCCAATTTTTCTTTTCTGTGATTTTTGTTTGATTCACCCACCCTATTTTCTTCTATTCTTCTCTCCCAAATCTCTCTTTGTTTCTATAACAAATCTTCAACAATGAAATATGGTCTTGCGCTATCGTGTATGCGTTCTATGTAATCATATAAAACTTTGCATGTATATTTGAAAACAGAAATCAAGAGAGATGGACTAATGTGAGTGTGTGAATTTTCTTTTTCTTTTTCTAAGAAACCAATAAAAAGAATAAACAGGAATCCGATGAGTAACAAAAAAAAACAAAAACAAAGTTTTCGTAAATTGTGTTTAGTGTTCCTGTATGAACAATTAATGTGAGCTAGTATGCAACTATTTAACAAAAGACTAGGCAATGAAAACTCCCCAACCCCAACAAAAGAATGAAAGAATTTGTAAAACTAATCAATCATACAAAACAACACCTATAATAAAACAGTCATCGGATTCCAACACATTTAAAACAAACTCATTGAAACAAACTATCAACTCTAATATTCACTTCATGGAAGGAAACGCAGAAACATACTTGCGCAAACTGCTGGCTGAAATCAACACAACTCTTTAAACCCAGTTCAGCATTTGAAGTTTCCATCACGGTAGTTAAAATGAAACCAAAACCGAAACCCAGAAACCCCACCTCTTTAACCATGCATGATCAACAAAGAAATATAACATTGACTCACTAACCAAAGAAACCATAAACCATAAAGAGGTTGTGTTTTTATATACTAATAAAACATTTGGTTCTTGTTCTTCTCTCTCTTTCTCTCTCTCGCCCCTTCTCTCTCTACTACTATGTTTCTTACTAGTAGTATACCTTCCATAGCTGTCTCAGTCATTGCTTTTTCTAAGACTGGCATGGTTTTTACCAGCACTTGGAAAAAATTATGATTACTGTGAAAAGGGGTGTTCGAGAAGACTTGGGAAACTGGTTTTCTGGTCGTTGGATTTTGATCAGATGGTGGATGATGCAAGTTCAAGTGGCCGTTGGAGCATGTCGGGAAAATATGACCGTTGGAGATTGGAGGAGGTGGTGTGTACGGAGGAGGTGGTGTGTATATGTGTGAAGATTTTTATTCCTTTTTTTGTTTTTTTGTTTTTTTTTTTACTTTTACTCCTTTTCTGTTGTTTTTCTCTGTGACGATCACGTAGGATGCACGTGCCTGTTCACTAGACCGTTGGGTTATATCATCGCCTCGTCTTTGTTCATCCTTGCTAGGACTTTGCGTGATTATCATTAACTTCCCTTGACCTCCAATGTCATCAACAAATATGAACACACGTGGTGCACTGTCGGCCGTAATTAGATACTGATTATCGTCTTGCTTTTCTATGAGGAATGGATCGCTTGTAGCTAAGGGCGATGGGCCCTCGGGACTAGGGCAGGTAAAGCTAAATGAAGTTTGCCAGACTACTGTACAACTAGAAAGAGGCCAATGCCATCTAGACCGTGCAGTGACACCTGTATTGAAAGCAACAGTAAGAGACAGCACGGACATTCGGTCCCAACGGAAGGTGGAAGAGTCATGACGTACTGTACACTGCCCGAGTTTGGAATAAAAAAAGACAAAACCTTACTACAGTAAGAGTTGATAACGTATTATTATTTGATACCGCAGTTTGGACTTGTAAGCGATGAATATTCGCCCTGAAACGGTAAGATTGTTGAAATACATTGCACTAATTGTAATTTGACAGCATACCCCCCAGATGCTGCCAACGGCATATTTGTTAACTAAAAAAAATAATATTTTTTAATCATTAATATATTAAAAGAATATTTTTTATTTTTTAAAAATAATTTTTAATATCCAAAAATACTAAAAAAATATTAATTTAAAATAAATAAAAATTTAAAATTTTTAAAAACACGAATGAAAAAAGCTGAGGTGGAAAGGCTGTAGCAGCAGGAGCTGCATGCGAAACACACGCCTTTTAAGTGAGATCAAGAAAGCTCATAAATACCAACATAAATAATATATAAGAAACAATGCACCCCCCCCCGGTCCTGAACACCCATAATTACAAATCGCAACCATAAACATGTAACCCATGAAGCCAGATTGAATGTGAAATCAGTCCGTACAGTGTGGATCCGAGTGACATCCCCGGACTCCATGCATTGATTCATTTTTCTAGACAACAAATTTATAGCTTTTTAAGTTGTAACTCTCTACAATTTGTAACGAGTTCATCCTTAGATCAACTCTAGAAACAAGGCTTCCTGTTTGCTGGTCAGGCCAAGTTCGTTGAGAGTCAACGCACCCTCTCCATCACTGAAAGCACGCCTTGGGTATGGCCTAACCTGCTCAGGTAACAAAACAAATCAGAGAAGGCATGAGGATGTAAATTTAATTACCATCTTTTACCAGAAGAAATTCTAGCATCAAAATAAAAATGGTGTAAAGTTTCAACAAAACAACAAATCAAGTGTCCATCTGGAGATGATTTCACCATAACTACTGAAAATATAGCTCAAAAATTACCAATCTGTAAGTGCCTGGCTTGACCACTCTGCCAATATCTATGAAATCAAAGAGAGCCTGCAACGCACAATAAACAACATTTTAAAACCAGGATGGTAAGCAGATACAAAATGTTTAAGCATTACTTTCCCAGCAAAACTCACATGTAACTTGTCAGACTTGAGAAATCGGCGGCCACGCCGGCTTCCATCAGGCATCCGCACCAAAAGCGTCACAGCATTCTCATCATTAGATGAAGGTTCAAGAGCCAGAGAAGCTTCTTTAGCTGCCAACAGTCTCTCAAACTCCTGCTAGCAAGAATCACACAAGCAGCTATAAACAATTAACAAAAGGTTTGTCAAAGCCATTAGTCACATCCCTTCCTCGACAAGCAAGGAACTGATTGATGACTTTGAGAGACACTTGCAACAATATCTACCACTGCCAAAGGTAAAACCAAAGACCATGAAGAAAAAATAGCAAACGAGGTGAATGGCTGCTTTGAGGAGCATCAAAATCTCAATTCCATTGTTATCATTTACCCAGACAAGAAACATATATATTACCAAGCAACATAATTGACACTGTGAGTTTGAAAAGACTTAAATTAGTCACCAGTTCCATGTCCATCTTTAGCATAGGAAAACGAGAAGACAATACCTGCTCTTCCTCCAATTTTCTACGAGATTCTTCCTCTTTTTGCCTTTCTTCTTCAAGAGCAGCTTTCCTAGCCACTTCTTCTTGTACACGGCGAGCTTCAGCTTCCTCAATGGCCTTCATCTCCTTTTCTCGGTCAGCTGCCAATGATGCAAGATACTCATCATCCTGCATCCACCAGACAAAGCATGCTAACCGCATCAACATTATGGCCCAGAATTTGAAATTTTATTTCGCAGTCAAAGAACAAAAGCCAAACCTGTTGTTCACGGATCAGGCGCTGAGCTTGTAAAGAGGGTGATGGAGGACGAGGTACTGGACGAGGATAATGATTCTCATTTTGCATGAACTGGTGGTGAGGTGTATATGGAAAGCGATATCCAGTCCCTTCAGGAATTCCACCAAACATTGCAGCCTCAAGCATGACTGCTTCATCATGCTCCTCAGAAGAGATGCCTCCCCACTTCAATTTGTCAAATTTCAAGTGTCAACAGATTTGTTTACCTATAGAATGTTATGTGTTCTACATATTGAAATTAGAGTTGATCAATTGTAGAGAAGAATTGTGAAGGATACCTCATCAGAAAATGCATCTCCATTGTGCAGGGGATGACTTCCTATATTACTCTGTCCAGGACTTGACGGCGGGCTAGCCTCAACAACTCCAACTTCTCTAGCAGATTCCAAAGAGCCGGAAGATGGCTGTCTTGATCTATGCCTAATGAGAGGCTGATCTTCAACATCTTCCGCTTCATCTTGGATGGAAGAGCTCCCTGCCTCCTGCCTAAATTGAGTCAAGAGACCATTGTGAGATTTCCTACCTCTAACCTCAGAAGTAAAATCTAAGACATACTTATCTTCTGTTTTATATGATTGTGCAATTATGGGATGCATTTCAGGTTTTTTCTATGATTATTTATTCTTGGCAGGCCAAGTGAACCTGGTTATCTTAGATGGCACAAATACTTAATTGTCCTTTTGTTTGGCCATTACATCATAAGAACATCACATCAGTCATAGAAAAAGTCCAATATCATATGATTATATGTACTAATGACCAATTAAGAATACTTGCCCTCCGTTTGATGCAGCTATTTTCCCCTGCCCTTCCTCAACAGCATTATCTCCTACTTCTGACAGTCCAACTTTCCCCCTCTGGTCATGCAAAGTTTTCTCTTGCTCTGCTGTCTGGATTCAGTTTGTGTTAAACAAGACCAAGAGATGCCTATAAGTGAAGCAAATGTAAAGAAACACAAACCTTTACGGATAATGAATCCACATGTTCAAGTTCAGCATCCTCCCCGTGAGACTGCCTTTGCTGAGGTCCAGTTTCAGTTAGCTCCTAAATGATAATGCATATGATCAATTAAAAATAGAAACATTTTCAAAAGAAAAAAAGAAGGTAAAGAGAACACCTTAACAAAAAGTTAATCCAACCTTTTAAAGTTATGATTTTAGAATTTAGATTGCAACTGATCAAACTACTTTTAAAAGTTTTTTATATGGAGCTCTTTTGCATGTAGAAAGAGGCAAACTGGCAGAAGAACCTTATTTTTTTACAAGTTTATGTCACATAACCCAAATAAAACTTACAAATCAAAAGAAGCATTCAAATCAAAAGGTTTGATGCTGTGAGGGTCCAAATCAAAGTTCTGAGGTTCAAGAGGTCTGCTTCAAATTGGTTATCGGTACAATATCTAGAGTACAGTAACACAAACTACCTGGAAAAAAAATCAGATAGTGCATGCACCAACCCATTAGCTTAGTTGGCTTACCTGAGCCTCTTGCTTTGAAGCCTCAATGGCAGCCCGGACCATTTCTTCTTCTATGTCATTGCTATAATCAGGTAAGTTATCAAATTCAGGAGCACTGGGCCTGAAATGTCCGTCAAGAGAACTATCCCGTTGGGTGGCCCGTGCATTTAAGTCAGTTAAAATATCATCATCGTCATCCTCAGCTATGACTGTTCCCTGAATACCAGGACCTTGTGCATGTTCAGTTCCAGTTACATCTTCAATAATAGGAGCATGAACAGAATGACCAGATGCATCACTATCATCCTTGACCTCTATAGGTATCTCCCTTAACTCTCTTGGTTGAGAAACAAAGGGTGCCTGGTTCATAAAATCAGAACCAGTATCAAATAGACCTCTTTGAAAAAGTGGATCAAGAAATGAGAACGAATTCATAGCACCACTCTCAGCTAGAATTGATAGAGGATTTATCCTAGGAGGTGGCGCAACTTCAATTGGGTCATCATCTATATCCATGACATCATCTTGCAGCGAGGGAATAGAAGGTTGTCGCATGCTGGACATGTGAAAACAAAATTGCAACATAAATCCTCAAAAACATACCACAAGAACTGCACAGGACAAATTTTTGCTACCGGAGGATGAAAAACAACAACTACCAGGCAAAAGGATGACAAAATGGCAGGAGAGACTTACGCGCTTCTGTCTCCTTCGCTGAAATGCGTGTTGACAGCTGCATTGAGATCACCACCATGTTCCTAATTGCAATCAATCAAGAGTCAATAAGTAATCACAAAAACCTCGGATTAAGTCTAACCTCCATATGATTAAAAATATTATCTGAACTTGAAAAATTGGTTACAAATTTTGACCTAAACTTCTGCGTCTGCTACATCAACTAGTCAGATTACACTTGAATTAACCAAAAAATATAATTAGCAATCAACATTATTAACTACTTAGCCCACAATGCTGACCCTAATTACATACCGATTACAAAATCCAACAATCAAAGCATGAATCTCACTCCAGTTCTTCAAGATTACAATCCGATTGATTGAAAAAAAGAGTTACCTCAAGTTTTTGCACCGCTACATCTTCGGCGACGCCTGTGATGCTGATAAACGTCTCGATTGCTTCTTGATTAGGTCTGGCCATCTTCTTTTTTTATTTTTAAGAATGGAAGGCCTTTATTAATTGATTTCACCGTTGTGTTTTCTTTAATTTAGGTTTCTAAATTGGAATCGGAAAGAAGAGTAGATGATGTTTGTGAGTGGAAAGAATCTGAAGAGATGGGATTGTTTGTGCTGGTGAGGAATGAGGAGAGAAGGCGAGGGGAGTTTCTCCGATATTCTACGCTTCTACTTGAGTCTTCCAGCCTCTACCTATAGAAATGCTGCCTTTTCTTCTTTTGGATTTGGGAGGAAGAAATGTGCGTCCTTTGGATTTTATTAGAATATTTGTAAAACAACCGACCTGAAATTAGTGGAATCAAATGATTTTTTAAATAATTTTAATTACTTTTTTTTTTAAAAAAATGGTTTGGCTTGGTTTCAGTTTATTTGTTTAATGACTCACGTTATCCTCATGTCATATCAATATTTTTTTAATGTAATAAAAAGATATTTAAAGCATAATAATTATTTAGTATTTTTATTAAATTTAATTTAATGAATTATTTTTAAAACCTCTACATAAAACTCATTATCTATTCAAAATTTAAAATTAAATCATATAAGAATTATTTTAATATGATTTAGTTAATTTGACCGGTTTAATTATATCTCGGTTAATCAATAAAAAAAATATAAGAAAAAAATTTAAAAAAATTACAATTCAACTTTTTATCTAGTTCAGGTTTAAAATTAAACCGCGTTAGAGTTTTTTTTATTTAACCCCGCCAACTTGCCTGCTCTAAAATAACTTGGCTGACCAATTAAAAAAGTATGATGACAACATTGAAAAAAATAATAAAATTAATAGAAAAAACTTTTTATACTTCACTTCTTATTTAATTTAAATTTAAAATTAAATTATGTGAAAGTTATTTTTATATAATTAAATAGATTTATTTGGTCCAAAATATAATTTAGAGAAACCAGGAAACCTGAACTTCTATTAAAAAGAATTGAAAAAAAAGAGAGTAATTGTCCTTTTATTTTATTTTTTTTAGTTTAAACAAACCCTAGTTATTGTGGCTTGGCGGGCAAGTCCACGTGGGTATGGATATTTTAGCCAAATTTATATATATAAAGAGTGTTTGACGTCGCTGACAAATGTGTGTAAGTTTTAGGAAATAGGGACTCAATTGATAATTTTCTTTTCGTGTTATGAAATTGAGAAATTAGTGATAGATAAGGAGATAAGAGGAGTTGCAATGGCCAAGTAATTGTTTGTTTGGCATTGTTTTATTATATAGTGACGTGTTGCGTTGTATTGTTTGATAATTAATTAATTTGTTATGCTTACATATATATGTTTGAAACAGTTAAATACGACTCCTAACCTATTTGACCCTGCTTTTCTATCTTTTATTAATTTACTTTAAAACAAAACATCAAAGAACCATTTGGATAGGATGCTTAATTTTTTAGAGTGGAAGTTATTTTTTATAAGAGTATTTTGAAGGTATACTAACTTTCATTTCAAAAAAATTATGGAAAGTTATGCCTTATTATAATAGAATTCTGATTATTTTATTTAAAATATAAAAATAACTATAGATATTTTAAAATTAACTAACTTCAATAATTTTTTTTCTATACATGGTAATTAATTAATATGTAATTACATAGTTAAGAATCTTAAATATTTTAAAATTGACTGACCTTAATTGTTTTATCTTAAGCATGCCATATCCTAGCTTGTCTAGATCTTAATTAAATTATTTAGCAATTATGTTCACTAAAAAAACTATGTAATATTTTGATTATTGTTCCTTTTTTACTTTTGTTTTTTGCTATGATAATTGTGTATTTTTTTTACAAAAATAAATTCCTCAGGTGATTCATTTAGTTTATCAAAGAAAATATTTACTTTCTTGAAAAAATATTTAATTTAAGTTATGTCCTCAATGATAATTTTAATTTAAGTAATTTTACTAACAACACAGTGCAACAATTCATTATTAGGCAGTTTAATGTATTTAATATCACAACATAATAGACGCAAACAAATTCTTAATTAAATTATATTATTATGCATTTAATGTATAAAACACTAATAAGGACATTATCTTATTAAAATTACTTTAACTAATATATTTTATTTGTATTAAATAATTTACAACTTCTTAGTCTTTCCCTGTGCATGTATGTATCTATGCATATTTTTTGTTGGAGTAGCCATAAAGTTCAAAAAAATAAACAATAAAATAATTAAATAATGCAATATCACACACATCATTTCAATAAGAAGATTTTAATATAATCAATAATATAGATAATGCGCACACAAGTGCAGATAATTTCAATAAAATAATAAAATCAATGATATAGATAAAAAAAAAAATGAAATTGATTTACATAAAACACTAGTATCTTATATGTAATTTGTTAGAATAATTAATGGAGAAAGTTGTTATTTTAATTTGAAAAAAAATGATTTCCATTATGATTTTTTTTTGGGTTAAAAACAAGGGTACACTATCTTGTTTCAAAAGCAAAACGGTTTCATTTTAAAATGATAACTGCTTTGCCCTGTTGTTTTTTTATATTTTAAAAATGTTTTTGAAAAATTTTAAATTTTTTTTTACTTTAAATTAATATATTTTTTGGTGTTTTTAAATTATTTTGATATGTTGATGTAAAAATAATTTTTAAAAAATAAAAAAAAATAATATTTTAATATATTTTTTAATGAAAAACACTTTAAAAAACAACCACAGTCACATTCTTACCAAACACATTTGAATACAAAACACAACTTCTTTAAAATAAGAAGCTGTACTTTTAAAACACAACAGTACCAAATAAACACTTGACATTTTATTTGTATATGTTAATTCATATATGATTGTATTTTTATAAAGAGTTTTCATGACAATTATTTTGGATGGAAACTAATATAGTCTTTATGATTAATATATTAATTAGGAAAATTCATTCTTTTTCCATCTACATTTATAGCAAATATTAAAAAGAGCTAATTAATATATGGAACACATTCTAGTTTCATAGACATTTACACTATTTTTTGATATAGTATAATGGCATGAACTAGTCTAGTTTTATATAAAAACCTACAAGGAAATTCACCCAACCAAAATCAAGTGAGATCTGATTTAAAAAAAAAACTAAGAAGGATAATTTGCCCTCTCTCTCTCTATTTTTTTGCCATGCTCTTCTTCTACGCTTAAGAACTTGTAAGCCATAATAATAGTGGTTTTTCTTTTTTTCTTTATCTACACTAACCAAAGATATATCTCAAAGAAATTCTATTTATTTGGTCTGAATCACAATCTTATTCTAGATTACACTTTTATGGATTTTATCTAGGTTTAAACAATATTTTTGGTGCCAAAATAACTTGACCACTTTAGAAAAGGATGCAGCATCATTTTGAATCAAGAATAAAGATCCCTGATCTGTCACTTGGGTTCGAGCCCTAGCTTGCACACTTGTCACCCCCGCGGTGTCTTACTTGCCTACTGGGCTTGCAGGGTGTTCAGTGAGTCCGGGGATTAGTTGTGGTGCGCGTAAGCTGGCCCGGACACCCCAGGTTACCAAAAAAAAAAAGAATAAAGATCCCTGATTCATAAATAGGTAGCCACATATAAAGAAAGAATACTTAAATAGTAAAATCCCTAATTCACAATATTAAATGAGGTGAATGAAAATGATCCTAATTAACCAAAAGTCAAGAGAAAAATATATAAATAAATCCATGAAAAAAAGAGACCTATGAGTTTGAAGGAAAAGAGAGAAATGAGAGTGGAGAGCGGTGAATTAAGGTTTCAATTTTTTCCTTCTAACACAATTACAAATTGAGATGGATATTTGCTTGCTTCTTCAAATTAAGAATTGCAATTTGCAAAAAAAAAAAGATTGAAAATTAAAGTGGTGCATATTTTGTTCACTCATGTTTTGTCAATTGGTTTCTTTTAGGTTTGTGAATAAAATAGTTACCAATAATTTAGACTATACCAAGGCTTATGAAGCCCCAATTGTAAGGGTAAACATCAGGGAGTGTTGAATCCTAAGCTAATAAAAAATATGATATACCTAAAACATTGAAGCTAGTAAATTTATTTTTCTTCGTCATTTTTTTAGGTTGACCATGTTGATTTGAGTCAATCCAACCTACCCGTAACTTGAGCATTGTTCCAGGTCAACCCCGAGTCAGGTTTTATAACTATGCTTGTAATGACAAGAACAACTTTTATATGAACTAGTAGAGTGATGATGTTTTTTTCTACTTTCTTACACCTCATTCTAGCATACTTTCTCCTTGAATTATAGTTATCTATAAATACTAAGAGGTGCAAGAGGTGAGGTTAATGGAAGAGCCATTTGTCGTGGAAGAGACAGGGCTCTTAATTGCTCTTGCATGGCCAAAAGATCCTTTATAAGTATTCTTACTTTCTCAACTAGCTACTAAAAGTCTATAAGAGCTAATGTAACCCTTGTTATATAAAGGTTCATAACCTTTCCATATCATAAAGTTTCTGGATTGTCAATCATGGAAAGAATGAGAGAATATATGAAAAAAAAATTGGCTTTTGTTCGAGAATTCCATACATGTTGTGTCATTGATGAGGTTTGAAGAAAATACTAAAAGATCAGAGCCTTTTGAAAGCTAGTAATAGGTTAAAACATTGAAAATAGACTGGTGTGCTTAGTACTTAATAAGAATCATGAGCACCTGTATAATAAGTCTCTTATTAGGCTTCAATGACCATCCGATATTGAAGTTAGCAAGAGAGATGAAACTTTAGAGGCTATGGTATGTTTGTGTGTTGTAAAACAATAATAAAGAGCAAGATAAAAATGTTGAAAAGTAAAGTTATTTGGCACTGCGATCGGAAAACACTTTTGAAAAATTTTAAATTTTTGTTTGCTTCAAATTAAAATATTTTTGATGTTCTTAGATCATTTTGATGTGCTGATGTCAAAAATAATTTAAAAAAAATAAAAAAAAACATTTATTTTAATGTGTTTTTGAATGAAAAGCAACCGCTACTACACTCTTAAACACCTTGTATCTTGTTCTGACTTACTTTTTGATTCATGAATGTTTATATATCCATGAATCACGCTAACTTGCATGGATATAAGAGTAGAATGAGAAAAATACGACGAAACATGATTTAATAGCAATAATTTAGGATTACAATACTGTTAAGAAGAAAAGATGTTGTCATATGGGTTATTCATTTGGCATGAACTTGCTAAACATGTTTTTGTAGATCTAATTATGATAAAAAGATATGAGAACATTTAATCCTGAATATCAACCATATGGAAGGATGTTGGAGAAATTTTGGGTCAAGCATCCTCTGTTTAGGCTTGGGTGTCTTCAAGATATTACATGTCCGAGTATGTATCCTTATTAGGTTTGGTGTGCGCTCCAAACCCATTATAAAAGGCCAATTATTTATGAACTAGTTAGATAAACTAGGCTTCTAAAATTGGATTACCTCGTCTAAATCCACTAATGAATGAGGTTATGTAGGGTTACCAGCCCAAAAAAAATTGAACTATCAATGATTGAGCTTACAGGCTCCAATATAGCCTTTAATTCGTTAGTTTTTGGTCTGGGCTATGCCTCGTCTTCTATTCCTTGAATTGTGTATCCCTCGTGCTACATGTCCTAGGCTTGGTGAAACACGATCCATGTTAGATTTTATTTTTAATTTACAATTAATGTTATTTACAAAAAAATCCAAACCATTAATTTCAAATTAATAGTTTGGATTTATATATCATCAAATTAGCTTAAGTTACTTATGTTATGACATTGTATTAATAGAAATGAAATTAATAAAAAGATAAAAACATGTTATTTTTTTCCAATTAAAAAAATAAAAAGTTCTATTTACATTCTCTTCAAGGTATATATTTTAAAATTATGACATTGTATTAATAGAAATGAAATTAATAAATTCAATTTTGTCGTAAGAAAACTGAGGGGGACTGATATTTAAATAATCATATTAGGTCGGGGACATATTTGTAGTCACCAGAGAACAACTCATTTTAGGCTTATGAGATCCCCTGATTCATTCAGCTCATCTCTGTCATTCTGTTTCTTTTCTTTTGAGGTTTTCTACGGGTAATTTCTCTTTGGGTTTTTTTTTTTTTTTTTTTTATGGATAATCACATACTGTAGGAGGCCAAATTTGGTGGTTAGATATTCAATTATTGATCTCCTTCGATTTGATTTGAAGTATATCATGCATGCTTCAGGGTGCGTATCTGGTAAGTCTGTAAAAAGGAAAGAAAGAGATGTCAAAGCTGTTGGCACGGATTGCTGGGTACTTGAGCAACCGAACTTTGGTGGGTGTAGACAAAGTAGGTAACCGTTACTTCACCAGAACAGAAGAGATCGATGGTATCAGTAAGTGGGTCTCTCCTCTTCCTGTTATAAATTTGTGTCTTTTCTTTTCTTTGCACTTGTTATGAGTTTGTATATTTGTTGATGTTTCAGTGAAAGAGAAAAGATGGGTAGTATTCAAAGGGGAGGAGGATCCAACCTCACTTCCAGGTACAAATTTTAAGGCTTGGAAATTTTCCCCTCTCTGATACAATATTGCATTCCATTCTGTACTGAATTACGAGGATCATTAGTCATCAAAAACCTTTTCTTATCCATTGGTTGCCTCTAACAAGCTGTTAAGTCCATTCATGATTGTTAAAATACATGTTATTTCGAGTTATTGATATGTTGCTGGGACATGGCTGTGAAACTTGGTTCTTCTGCATGGTTTATTCCTTACACTGAATGTATGTTTATGTGGGTATTGTAGTTGAATGGATATGCTGGCTGAATGGACAGCGTAAAAGGGCTCCAACTCCTGAGGTATATTAGAGACATTATTTATTTATTTATTTTCACATGTGCATAAAGAAAAATGGGAGGAAGAAGAAGTCCTCTCCAGCTGAAATATACTTCAGAGTATGTGTGTTAGACATTGAATTTGGAATTGTGTGTATTACGAAAACTATTGTTCAGTCCTGAGCACTTCGTCACCTCTTGGCAACTCAGTGAATGCTATTATAAAATGTTTGGATGATGTATTCATCATGCCTCATCCCTTGGTGTTATCCTAAGTTGCTTGGAATCAAATCCTACTCTCATTTGGGGTAGTATTATTTTTGTGCAGTAACAAAGGTGTTTCGGATTTTAAAGATGTTTTCTATACAATAAATTTGCTCTTCTTTGATTGATTTTTAATGTGGATTGTTTGAATGGTTGTTAAATAAATCCAACGCATCTTCTTTCCTTAGGTAACTTGATGAAAAACAAACAGTACTCCATCAGAGGCTGAATTGACTTCATCATTCCTTTCTTGGTCTCTCCGGACAAGTTAACATTGACACGTAAAATGCACCATTAGTGTGTTGTGCCTTTTTGAATATCTATTTTGTGGATGGACAATTGGGTTTGAAAAGACACACAGGAGAAATAAGTGTTTATTTTATTACTTCTTTATCATTTTAGTGAGTTACAATGTTGGAGTTGCGTTATTCTTCTTTAAATATACTTGATTTTCTTCAGGAACTGATTGAGATGGAGGCTAGGCGTGAACTTGTGAAGCAGAATGTGGCTCGTAAGTTGCTTGTAGAATTCTATAGATCTTTCTGTTTCTTCCTATTTTCTGGTTAATAATATTATTTATGTTTTATTGTTGGCTTGGTACCTATAATATTGCTTGTTGTCTCCTACTTATTGTTTTTGTCTCCAACTTCTGCAGCTACATTGCCACAGCTCCCATACTGCTCACAACACCCAAGCTAACCTAAACCAGCCCTTCAATCATTAAATTAACCCTTAAATTTTAACTACATAGTGAGTACTTGTTTGATGATGCAGTCTCTTCAGGGCACTGTATATCTATATGTTTTATCAATGGTTTTTTGAAGACCTTGACTTGTATCTTTCCCTGTTTCTTTTCTTTATGTCTTCTTCATAATTTGAAAAACGATTTTTGTTTCTTTCTTAAAAGTTTTTGATTTACAAAAGTTGACTGTTGAGATACCCTTTTCATTTTCTTCTCTACTTCACATAACTTCCTTAGATTTGTCAAGGATCTTAATCAATGTATTTTTTTTACTGTGAAAGTTCTCAAGCAAGAAGAAGAGGAAAGGAGAGCCAGAGAAGGCAGTTCTCGTAAATCCACAAGCGCTGGTAAGTTGCTAAAGCCTAAATCTACTTTTTTAACTGCGTAATCATGCTGATGTAATTGTTGATATTCATCCACCATTTGTACAGGTAAAACTGGAGGTCCAGACTTGAAAAGTTTCATTCGCCAATTTCCTACTGCTTCTGAAGGTATTACATTCTTTCACTGAAATATTAATTGAGGATTGTATTTCTTGGCTGCAAAACATGTCATTGCATATGAAGGATTTGCTTTTACCATGTCATGCCCACTGACTTTGAATATAACACATGTTCGCATGCATACTTTCAACTCTGCCTACTTCTGTGCTAACCATGATATGGCATTGTGGTGCTTTTTCTCTAAGGTAACAATCTTGAGGAAGAATCAGATGCAGTGGATAGAGCAAGGTGGGTCAGCTAATAATTGTCTTCAGCTTTTGAGATAATTTCATTTTATCGCTTACCTTGATTGTGAGGTCAGAGATCACCCATTATGTTGCTAGTTAAAATAAAAACTTTTGTCATCTTAGTGGACCTCTGTTGGCTGTAATTCTTTTTCTAAGCCACCAGTGCTCAATTCAGTTTGCTTCTTCAACCAATGATGTTCCCCTCTTGGGTCTGCTGCGCCCATGCATTAGTGCGTGAGCATGTGATGCTTTGAAGCTGGCCACCTTTTCGACCACCTGAGCTTATATTGTTTTATTTAATCATAAGATTTTACTGTGCTTCTGATAAATCATCCAAGCTTGTACAGTGTCATAATGTATTGTAATATTGAAGCTTCTGTTGTACCGTGCCTTGAAATATATCTAGCAATTGAAATTTTACCTACAATTACATCCTTGCAAGTGGAGCTAGTTTTTGTCCATGCCATAACATCAGTTGTTAAATTTTGCAGAGAGGGAGAAGCTGGGGGAAAGAAAGCAAAAGAACCTTTGTCAGAGTAAGTAAAGCATCTATGTTATGCACATGATACAATAGTCATAAAGATCTTATGTTAACTTGATCACGACTGACTATTTGTTGAAGGTTGCATCGATGAGGCATGGTGAGGTGCAAAATTATGGGAACTGCCTATGAAATGTGTTTACCACGTTTAACATATCAAATGAATGTCCATACCATGCAATGTGTTAAAATCTCCATTGCTTTCATGATTCTTTCTTCCACAATAATGCTCATGCATTGCTCACGTATTTTTGTATAGGCATTCAGAACCAACTGGATCTGGCTCAACCTTCAAGCCAGGGACATGGCAACCACCGACATGAGATGGATTACATTGTAATGGTAACCTGTTTTGGTAGTCATTCTCTTCACCGTTATGATCCCTGATCCCCCATTGGTTTTTTAGTGATTAGAATCACAAAATTCACTAATGACATTGTTGGACAGAATACATATACTGCAAACTTCTTTTTTGGAAAGATTGAGATTTTGGGGAGGTGAGGATAAATCGGATAGGTTTAGCTTCATAATTTGTATCAGCCAAAACAAACCCGAACTCAGGTTCATACCATTAAGCAGCAATATCAGCCATTCAAGAAGATTTGGAGGGATTCTCTGTGAAAGGAGTTTTAACTTTTTGAAAGACCCTTGTACCTTTATTGGACGAGAATATTGGCCTAATAAACCTGTAGCTAATAGCTCGTGCCATCATCAAGCTTCTCTCTGTTTTTTCACCCTTCAATTGCAATAGTTTCACACTAGTTAATCAATAAACAAAATTCATATTTTTTTACATGATTATCCTGCAGTTGTTTTTGCTCTGTGTATCTGACTTGGTTAATGAAGCTCACCTCAAAGAGAGGGTCGATGCTATAGCAGGCATGGGAACCAGTAAGAAATGCTCTCTTCTTTCTTTTTTCTTCTTCGTCTTCTTAAAAGACTTTTCGGAGCTTTTGAGATTTGATAGGACAAGTGCTGTCCTCGCCTAGCTTTTCAAATTTATACTGTTTATCAGATGATTTTAAATGTGTGGCCTCCAAATTAGATGTCCAAGTGGGGGCTCGTTTGAGACTCCTTGATTTGAGTATTTATCTGATACTTGATTTAAATGAAGAAAGAAGTACTGTTTTGCTCACACACACACACACACACACACACTTACACAAATAAATTTCTCGTTTGTCGGCGCGAGAGCATGCCATAAAGTTTTGGCTAGATTGCGCAATTAGCATGTAAAATGTAAATAAATAGTAAAATGATAATAGTATATTTTTAGGGTGAAATGGTATATTTTTAGGATGTTGTAGTTTATGACTGCAATATTTGATTAAAATCACAGTTTAGAAACACAACATTTGAAATATTTATAATTTTATTGCGGTTTTAATAATAACATCAATAACATTTGATGAAATATAATCAACAGCTTCTTTTCAACAAAAGGAACCAACCATCTCCCGCTCCTTCGCTAAATCTCTTACAAACCCATAGCCTCCCATTTCAACACCAAGTCATTCCCTTCAACTCACGGCCAACAACTCCTCACCACCAGCAACACAAAAAGCTCCCATCCTTCAGCCGACAACCAACAGCTTCTCTCCTCTTCATTGTGATCAGCAGCAGCAGCCACCACGTACGACAATAGCAGAATCGAGAGCAACCACAACCCGTGAGAGACTTTCCTCCAGCAGCTCATGAACGCCAACCCCGTGGTATATTCTACTAAGTTCCGTGGTAATTTAAAAAAAGAAAAAAACAAAAGTTTCAGTCATATTTCAGCAGTGATAAAAGGCATAGATTTCATAGCTTTATGCATTTGTCAAAGCTCTCTCTCCAATATTAAATTAACCAAAAAGAAAAATGAAAGTAGCCTGCCCATGGGCGGATGGTCCGACCCTTTTTATATGTGTGCTTTTGTTGTTCGTATAGTATGAACTATTCTTTAACATAATTTAGATAAAAAAAAATTTAATATTGTCAATGCCATATACTTGTTGTTCATGTTGAGTAATGATTATACGGGCTAATCATACAGAGTAATAAGGGTTATTTTCTTAATGATGTTGTTATTCTCATTCCATAGTTTGTTAATTTTACTTCATTATTTAATTATCTATATATATAGACTAAAAAACCCCAATTAGATTTTTCACAAATGATAATAATAACTGTTGGTATTACTTTTATATCTATAAATTATAGCTAAAAGTAGAATTTTTTTTGTGTTTCTAGATGTTAATATTAGCCAATAAAATACTTATTTTTTAAAAAAATATTATAGAGTAATCGTTATTCCCACTCCAATTTCTGGTAAGATTTTATTATGTTAATGATTGTATTTTTTACTATTTATTTTGATTATGTTTTGCACGCAAGTTTTTAGCAACTAATATGTTTCTATTCTTTTTTTTTTCAGTTCATTGAGTTTAAAGTTATTGTCTTATATTTTCAACTGATGATCTGACATCAGTTGAAAATTAAAAGCTGTAGATGTGGTTGGTTGGGATCCACGACCCGTGCAACTGTATTTGTTTGTGGTGTCTGAAATCGGACAATCTAGAAAATATCGTAGGCATATGATCATATCAAATCAATCTAGCATTAGCAAAAATGGCCCCTTCTTTATTCCTTGTACTTCTACTACTTCTCATCTCAACAAGCCAGTGTTCTGCAACTTTGCAAGATAAACAACCTGATCTAATAGAGAAATCCTGCTCAATAATCGTAGGATATGAAGACTGCGTGAGAATCCTCAGATCAGACCCTCGTGCCATGAAAGCAACCAACGTCAAAGAGCTAGCTTACATCGTTCTTGATCTCTGCATAGCAAACGCCACAGAGACTCTTCGAGAAATCCCAAAGTTGCAAGAGAAGTACAAGAAAGATGGACAAATTGAGGAAGCTCTACGAAGGTGTGCCGTGGAATATGAGAGTGCTGACAAAGTTTATTTTCGCAAGGCTGTTGAGCAACTAGGGACTAAGTCTTATCGTGAAGCACAGAATTCAGCACACATCGGAGGTGCATTAGGTACGAGTTGTGAACAAGAATTTTATTTCCAAGCACCAGAATTCTCACCTTTATGGCTCAGGAATCATGATTTGGCAGTTCTTGGTACTGTTGCAGAAGGCATTGTTTCCCTTCTTCGTTTGAATAAATCTTAATTGTAAGGGCTACCAATTTCTTATTACAGTGCTGCAAATGATTCTACGAGAATAACGGCATTATCCTTGCGATTCTGAATTTTGATTATGGTGGAAATTTTATTGTTGTGGTGATCTTCTCGCATATTTTCGTTTTAAATGGGCTAATTTGAGAATTTTTGTAGTTTGGGCTCAGACCCATATTATGAAAGAAAAAAATCTAAAAAAAAGGGGGAGCTTTTCCTCTGGATGGAATACCTTATTCTTGAATTCAGTTCCAATTACGTGTTACCTTTTCATTCTATATATTAAATCAAAAGATAAGCTAAAATGCCATGAGGTTTCACTATAGAGATGTTTTTATTTATTATAGATTAAAATAGTTAAATGACTATTTTATTTCTTTAAAAACTATTAGGATGTTGCTTTTCTAAGAGTAAACTCAATTAATTTATCATTTGATAATTATTTAGGGGTTTTATTGTTTTTTAATTATATTTATGCACAGTAACAAGATTTTATTACTTGTAAAAAACAAAAAAAATCATTTTTAACTCTTGCAAAGGATTTTTTTCAGGTATTTCACATTATGTTTTTCTATTCAATCATTTTTTTTATTTTTTTTGGTTTTTTTGTTAAAGTTTTTATAATTTTTATAGTTCTTAATTTTATCTTTCAAATCAAATTTATACTTGTTTTTTAATAGTTATAATATTTATTTTAGTTTGGTATCTTTTTTATCTTTTATATGTTTTCTTTGCTCTTTTGTCAAAAAAAATTATTTCAATAATAATGGTTATAGTTATAGTTTTTAATTTTATCATTCAAATCAAATTTATAATTTTTTTAATAATAATAATATTTATTTTAGTTTGGTTCTTTTTTTTAGATTTTTTTATTATTTGATTTTGGCTCTTTTCAACGTTATTAAACTCAAGGAAAGACCGGGATGAAGTAACTACTGGGTCATTAAACTGATGGATGTAATTATTGATATATAAATATATTTTGCAATACATAACATATATATAAAAGAAATAATGAAGTGATAAGTGTATAATTTTAAAAGGTGTAATATTTTTTAAATAGTCAATGCAATTACGGTTTTCGATGTTGACCCAAACCGGTTAGATGTCCAGATCAATGAGTTTTCAATTGAACAGACAAGTTCGGTAGATGCTTAATAACAGGGTCTTTTCCCCTTGACAATGGCTTCACTGTCATTAGGATACAAGGGGCATGCGCCATGCCAGCTGCTTAGCCATGGCCCACCAAACCCTTCAATTCACCGGTAATGTCCGCATCAAAACCCTTAAATGTAGAGTGGCGTCAGGATCATGCCGATATATGGTTTGCATTGTCTTCTTGCCCTGCCCATCTATATCACCATTGAAATTGCCACCCTCAAGATCTTTGAAAGGTGTTATTTTTTATTCATAAAAGCCATCTTGGACGAATGAAACTATTCTCATGTTTCTATCTTCCCTTGTCACTCTGAAAAATGAAGAACACAAGGATTTTAGGCTTTTCGTTGGCTAGCAAAGAAATCTCACAGTTGTCCGAGAGAAACTGGTGTATTTTGTGACATTTCCCATCCACGATCGATGACTAGCTAGAGGTGGGGTTTCAGTACCTTACGTGTTCGGCCAAGGTCGTTTCACATCCCTTTGATCCCTCGTATTCTTTGATGTTTGACTTGATTTTGTGTTAACTGGGCGGACCAAAAGTCAGAATGGTAGGTTCTTGCGATCACAGCGACAAGCCTGTACGTACAGCAAGGGGAAAAAATAATCCCAGAGGAAACGCTTGAGTTTATATAATTAGGTTTGGATTCCTATGCTGAGAGGAATGCACGTGCATGGGATGAAAAAAAGATATCATCACATAATATTACTTTTTTCAGGATTTTTAACATTATAATCATTGCTCGTTTTAATCCAGCAAGTTTGCCCAGATTCCATTGAGCACAGGAGAAGCGCGTCGCTTGTGCATCAATAGTTTTTTGTTAAGAACAACGGGCCTGGATACGAGCCTACACCTGGACAAAGCTCAAGCACTCTTGAACTCAACTCCAGCCCAGGTTCCTTTTTTTATATATTGTTATTTTAAGGTTTTTATAAGTTCTTTTTTATTTTGATTTATATGTAAGACAACCATAATAATTGAACTAATGTGTTCAGGAAATTCTTTATTGTTTTTACTTGAATTTTAAATTAAAAAATATTAAAAAACTCATAAAACTATTTAAGATGTGTCTTTTTATAATCAAGAATTAGACTAATTGAGCATTTCTAAAATCTTATTTATAAATTGTTTCAGAATACCTTTGGTATTATGATAATAATTATTTTTTAAAGTATATTTAATTGCAATATATATATATATATATATTGTTTTGAATATTTATTTTTCAATTTTATCTCTTAAAATTTAATTTTTATATTAACTTTGGTCCTTATTTTTATAATTGTTATTTGCTTTTTCCTTATATTTTTTTATTGAAATTTTTTATCTATTAAATTTGATCTTTATTCTTTTGATTGTTATTTTTTTTTATTTGATTTTCAGAATTCATTTTCCAAGAAAAAATCTACTTAGGGTTATAGAATCATAATTGAAATTGCAATTGAAAGGAGAGCACTCCAATTTGTTTTTCTTAAGCACGAAATTAGGCAGCTGATGTTGACGTCTTGTGCATCAAACTTATGCCGGTGTTTCAAGATTCTCCAAAACCAGGCAAGCAATCGGCACTAATTTCACAGGATGTTGTAGAATTGTTGATGAGTGGGAAGGTAGGAGCTTGCATCATTCAACAAAATACACTAGTGACTTCTAACATGCCATATTTTCAAAAGGTCTCCTGTCCTGTCAGCATCAAAGCTAGGTTACATTATATTAGGGGGGGAAAAAGAGATAAATAGGCGTATCATTTTTTTTTTAATTTATCTTGAACATGTTAAATTTTGAACATTTTCTATACTTCAAAAGGTTATATTTTATATACCAAAGTTATATCCAATCTCAAATAATTGTTTTATTCTATAAATAAAGTCAAGAATTTACGTATAAAATATTACATGTATTCCATTATAATTGTTTTAATATTTAAATCTTCTTATCCTTCTCCACTATCAAATCACCATAAATTTCATCATTTCTTGTCCGAAAAACAACCATCACCAATCTAAAATTATTTTTAATATCAGCACATTAAAATTATTTAAAAATATTAAAATAATAATTTAAAATAAAAAAAAATCAAAACTTTTAAAAACATAATTGAAGTGCAATATCGAACAGGCCTTCATCTCGCTTCTTCCTCCTTACTTTTCCTCACAAATCTCCTTCCTTCTCCCTCTACAGTGAGCTACGCTACCCACATGACCTTCTTTCTCAGGAACAAAAATCCATCCTATTTTTATTTTGTGGGTAGCTCGGGAATTCAATCAATATCGTTATAGTCTCACCAGTAAAATGAGTAAAGTTGGTCCATTACAATTTTTTTTTCTTAAAAAGGATTGCTGCATATAGATTTTCAAAGAAAGTAAATGAAGAAGTATAGTTAAAAGAGGGGATTTATTGCAATTTCAGAACCAGGCCAAATTCAAAGTCTTGTGTGAAATTATGCCTGATATACCTAACCGATTTCAATCTACCAAACACACAAATAGAAGAAAAAAAAGTCCATGATAAAAGATCTACCATCCCCACCATCCCAAAATAATTCTAAATCCTTGAATATACTTACTATCTTCCACTGATCTCTCTCTCTCTTCCCAATCAGGGGCCTCAAGTTTACATTATTCCCACCCCCCAATTATAACCCCATTCCCCCTTTTCTTCCGTGCAAAATAAGTTTCATTTGCAGTAATCACATCATACGAAAATATAGTCAAAGAAAGGGAAAAGGAGAGAATGATGGTATAGCATTCAATACTAGCTCGTGTAACCACTTTTTTTCTTTTTTCTTTCAAGTCAAGCTAAATATTAATTATTAAAAATTTATAAAATTATCAATAAATTAAAAGGACCTTTCTCATTTTTAGGTACGTATATAATAAAATTAAAGCAAAAGTAGAAGGAGCAAGACTCAAATCTTAGACCATATTCTCAACTAACTCACAAAGGGAAATACTAATTATACAACGATGAGGTATAAAATTCGGGTTCTTTTATAAAAATCCATAGTCCTCTCCACTGTCGTCGGCCGTGTGCCCCCCCTGGCGAATTGGCTTCACGTTCTTCTTCGATGAATTGGCTTCACGTCCTTTTTTTAGTGGACTGCATGCACATCCCTCAAAACTAATCGTGTCTCCCTCCTGAGTGAACTGGTCACCTGTACCTCCTCGACGAACTGGCCATGCATGTGTCTCCTCTCAATGTACTGGATGTTTTCCCCGCCGGTGGAATTACCATGCATCCTTCCTTAGGTTTTATTCCTCTGACCATGAATTGTGATTGTACAGAACTGTGTTGGTTTGCTCAAATGGAGGAGAAGCACACCCTTACGAGATGAACAACATATATATACCAGACAAGTAGCTAGCATCCCTTGACTCACCAAAAAAGGAAATAAATAATGCATGTCATTAATGCCATCACATATACAGAACAAGTAGCATACCCTTACATTGTGTTACTTAAGATAAACAAAGAATATGTTAATAGAGAATTCTCGATGAACAAATTTAATAACAATGTAAAGAAATTTATGGACTTAAATATTTTTTTCATGTCTAAATATACTTTTCTGCAGCGTAACGCAGAAGTAGAAACTAGTATACTATTTAATGACATGTTTTTTAAAGTATTTTTCACTTAAAAAAGTATGTTAATAATGTTTTTTTATTTTTTAAAAATTATTTTTGAGATCTGTATATTAAAATGATTTGAAAATATAAAAATTATATTAATTAAAAAAATTAAATTGTTTTAAAAATATTTTTAAAACACAGTGACAACCGCACTTAGAAGGTTGGAAAAGGAGTTTGTTACCAATAATTTGTGCTCGATCTCTTCATCTCTCGTTTAACTCTTACAACATTAATCGGAGGGAAAGTTTTGCGCATGGGAAACTACAAAAAAAGCATTCTCTTAATTAGCTTGTTTTTTTTATTGCTAATTAACTTTTTATTTTTTAGATTAACATGGGTGTCCGGGTCAGCTTGTACGTACCTTAACTAATCTCACAGGTTCTGAAGTTAACGACCATGTAAGCCTCCAGTAGTCATCATATGAGCAATCACAGGACTTGAACCTGAAACCATAGAGAAAACAAACTTTCTAGTCCCAAGTTCTTACCACTGGACCACCTCCTACCTCCTAGATGGTTTGCTAAATAACTTTATACATTATAATAGTAACACCGACCAAGACCAGTGCCAAATTGCTATGCCTACCAATAAAATCTTGCCACACGCGACCATTTTGGTGCGGCGCCAGCATTTCCTTTGGGCAAAAGCAACAAAGCTTAGCCAGTTTTTGAACTAGCCGCCTGTGTCGAAAGGGATCCCACCAAGCAGACCATGGTTTAGGGCCTTAGGCAGTTGTTTAATAATTCAATGTAGGAAAAATCGCAATTTGTCCCTTACCCATTATCAAATTCACAGTTTCATCCCTAAACAAAAGGTATTTATTATCTGTGTCCCCAAGGTTTCAGTGTGTTTCTCATTTGGGTCATTTCGTCAGTTTTTGTTAAATATTTCCCATTTAATGTGCATATTTTATACAATAAAATGGAAATTGCTTTATGAAACTTGATGGAAAATATTAATAGACTTTCATAGATGAACCTAAATGGAAAATTTCAAAAAATAAGGACTCAATTGACAAAATCTCTAGTTTTAGGATGATATAGACAATTGGATAACATATACGGGAGCTAATTTAAGCTTTCCGTGCTTAGTAATTTGAGTATAGGACTCGATCAACAAAACCTAAAGGGTGCAGGTTTTTCTTACTGTTGACCTACTATAACAACTAAAGAGAAATACCATGGATTGTAATGGTATTTTTTTTTTAGTCTATAGAATAATTAATTAGATTTGTTTAGTCAACGAAACCAGATCATATAAAATTAGTTTTAATCTGATATAGTTTAAAACCTAGGCCAAGCAAGGGCCTAATTCAAATGAGTCTTTTAGTTTTTATTGAAATTTATTAAAACATTAATAATGCCTGCAAATACTCTTTCTGGTATTAGAAATTAACTTTTGATCTTACCAGCGAGTAAGTTAACTAGTAAAACCCAATTAACCAATGTCCAAAGCCAAAGAAGGAAGCTGCATGCATGAATTAATGTTCTTTCCTAAACACTCAAGAACCTGCTAGAGGAAGATTAGTTTTAAGCATATAATACTTGACTAATTCCTTGAATATTCTTAGTTTACGTACATTCAATGGTAGACTATCAATTCCTCAGGCTGGAAAAATCCTCGACGACCTTGACTAAATTAGTTCTTTGTTGGTATTGATGCACGAAAAACACTAACTAAATAGATCCATATGTCACCCTTTAATTGCTCAGTCAAAAAACATGTTTTTCTTTTTCTTTCTCATTTTCTTGGCTAAATTCTGGAGGCTTCTGGAAACTTGCATCATGAAGAAAGAAAGAATCAAAATTTCAACATTACAATTTTACAATAGTGTGAACACCATGGAGCTGACCTCTTTTCCAAGCTATATTTTTCATCGTCAAATCCTAAGCATTGCTAAATTGACTTGCTAGCCTCGGGATTATATACACACACACACACACCTGTTTGTGTGTGTCTATGATATTGAATTTAGTGCAAGAATTAATTCCAAATTATTTCAAAAACATTTTTAAAATGAAAAACAAACATACTCTGGGCAATTAAAACTCCTTAATTTTCCCCTATTAGGATGTAACTCTGCAACTTAAAATCAATGCATTCAATCAACAGTCCTCATTTATCGCTTAATCGTGCCAAGACGGCTCTAATCGTTATTTTAATCATGTCATGACCATGTAAACCCATATACTTGGCCCCCTCATTCTCTTCATCATGATCCCTTGACCATCCGGGAGGCCGCTCCGCTTGTTAATTAATCATAGCCCAGGTGATGTAACCTTGTCATGGCCACGTTATGTGATTGAGATGTCGAGCTGAGTCAGACACACGTGGATGTGGCTGTACTTTTTAGCTGATTGTGCGTGTTTCTATTGGCCCATGATTTTTTTGGATTAGTTTGAATTCAAAAGAGAAGACCTAGCCACTTGTTTCGCATATGAGAAACTTACAGTTTCTATTATATTATAGGCACAATTAGCGGACCAGGAATGGGTTCAATCGGACATTGATTTGACGATAATATTAATTATATCCTAATGTTATATCAGTTAAGTTATTGATAGTTTAATGATTATTTCGTGGGGGGATCATACCATAATAATGATCTTCTATTCTACACATCATGTTTAGCCTTTTTTAGCCCAATCTAGGTTGACAAAACAAATATAGGTGTTCGAGTCATTATATACAAGACTACTTGTTTTATTTTCTTTTGCCTTTCGGTGCCTGCCCCTGTACCATGGTATTCTCTCTCGTTTTTTTTTTTTTTTGTCTTCCAGTCTAACTGGGTCCTGGAATTATTATGCCACGGCAACTCCGCTGGATCTTTAACTTTGTTCATGTTCACCCATCATATACGTGGCATGCTATGTCACGGGGCTAATCTAATTTTTTAAAACTTAAAAAAAGTGTTAATGCAATCCAAGTACTCATAAAAAAAATAAAATACATAAGGCTAGTGGTATTAACTTGATTAAGTTTAATAAATTTAGCTAATTTAATAAGATAAATAAAAAATACAATTAAAAAAAAAAAAAAAAAAAAAACTAACCCAAACCCATTCAAATTAGCATGTCAAATATGCAACGTGGTTGTGACAGCAGAGGTAATCCCATCGAAAGAAAATTGATAAAACTATAAAGGTTAATTATCAAACAACTCAATATTAAATGGTGAAACAAAAAAATAATAAACAACAGAAAAAAAAACTTGAGTTAAACCACGTTAATCTCCTAACCCCGCGATCATGGACATAAGATTTGTGTAATCTCATATGAAAAAAAGCAAAAAGCATGGAAACCAATTCTCAATTAATCAAATGTTAAAGGATAAAATTGAAATAAATAATTAATTTTAAAAAAATCAAATGTTGAAAGATCTTATCTAATAACGAAACAAAAATTCAATAAAAACTCAATAACCCCATAAAAAATAAAATGTAAAAGATTCTAAGCTCAATTTCTAATAAATAAAAAAGATTTGAAGCTCAATTTATAACAAATAAAACTACAAAAAAATAAAACTACAAAAAATATTGTCTAAATAAATCCAACACCATCCCAAAAACCACCATGCTGGCATGATTTTCAGGATGTTAATATTTATATTTTTTAATGTGTTATATCTATAAGGTTATTTTCACAAAATACTTGCCTGCATGATTTTCCTCGTAATAAAAAAATAATGCTAATCTCATTCATTTATTTATTTGAATATTAGTCTACATTATTACCATGACTGTAATAATAATAATAATAATAATAATAATAATAATAATATTCATAAAAAAAACTAAAAAAAGATTTGTCTCTTCTTGCAGCATAGATATCAGTTAAATTGATCAGAGCAGAGCAGTCACAGGACGTCATTACATTGACACATGCAAGCTGCTATTACAGACCCTACAATGTCATTGAAAATCTTCGTCTCCTTCCTTCCTTCCCAAATTCGCTTTGGATTCCATGACAAATATCTCTTAGCTTCAAGGAGTTGATGTAAAATAGAGTAATTTTGCAAGTAGATAATAAAATAAAATTGTACTTCCTCTTTCACCTGAATTGTCGGATCCTTTCTGAATACTTCAATATCTGTACCGATTATCTTATGATCTTAATACTCCGTTTATTTATTCAATATAATATTCATGGTACATTTTACTATAAAAAAAAATACACTGCCCTCTAATCTGTTAAAATAAATAAGAATAAACAAAAAAAAACCTATAATTCTCGATAATCTATTTATTATGAGTGCTTAGACTTAATTTAAATATAAATAAAATATATATAAATTAAACTGAAAGTACTATTCTACCCTTAATAAATAAGACCATATAAATATTATTTAACATATTCAATAAATCATAAATTCTTAAAATAAAGTGAAATACATAATAAGAAAAACATATTATACATTGAAAAAATGCATTTCAAACAACAGCTAAGAATATAATTTCTCACATGTATTTACTTAACCTTGGGGTGTAACTCAACTGGTCAAGTCTTGAATTTGCTCCTTAAAAATTAGTCGTTTGAGTGTCACAAACCTTAGAGTTACAGGAGGTTTACATGGTCATTAACTTCAAGATTCCTAAAAATTAATCAAGACGCGTCTAAACTGGCTCAGACACATGTGATTACCAAAAAATATTTACTTCATTTATAAATAGAGATGGAGAAAACTAAAGTATTTGTTTCATGTTCATACTCTAATTAAAAACAAATAAATATAAATCCTATGCAATAATAATATAGCAATGCTTCATTTGTATATCCCAATAGAAAAAACACATGAAAGCGGTGATTATACTAAGAATTTAATTATTATTTTTGTTAATTAACAGTCAAAGATTCTCGAATTCATCTCCCTCAACTTAAAGCATCAAACATAAACTAGTTTGGTCTTATCCTCTTAGTCAACTTCTGGCCTGATTTGTCGAAGTTAAACCAATCTCTTCCATTTAAGTGAATACAGGAGATGGAATAAGCAAATTTATTAAGATTTCTACTTCTCACATCCTGAGAATTTTGACCTTCAATAAAACAAAACCACTAGACATATTGTTCAAACACAAAAAATAAATAAATAAATCACGCCATGAATTTAGCACAGTACAGTATTATATTATAAATAATACTATCTAAAAAAATATAAAATTAATGGTAATATCTTAAAAGTAAAAAATAAAATAAAATAAAATCTAAAATCCAACCCGTCAAAAACAGACAACTGTATTTTGCTTTGTGTTTTTCCGTCTTTCCTCTGGTTGTTTCTGTCATCAAAACAAACACACAAACAAAGAAATCTCCATAAGTGTGTGTGCATACATACATATTACCCGCGATACGCGTCTTTTCTTTAAGGCTTCCTTTACCTCCCTCTGACGACTCTCCTTTGTTTCCTTTCATCCGATCTCTTAATTCTACACAACTTTCTAGCCCTCCTCTCCGTTTTTGGGATTCCTCTGTTTTTGCTATGCTCTGTTTATTTTCTTGATGGGTGCTAATCTTTCTTTAACCTTCACAGACCCCAACGCCTGTTCTCTTGTTGGGTCTCTATGCTTACAAATATCATCGCCACCAGCAACAAAGCCTAGTCTTGGCGATTTACCAGAGGGTTGTGTGGCTTTAATTCTTGAATATTTAAACCCGCAAGAGATTTGTAAATTGGCTAGATTAAACAGAGCATTTCGTGGTGCTTCTTGGGCTGATTTTGTTTGGGAGTCAAAACTGCCTGTGAATTATGAAGATTTGATTGGAAGAGTTTTGGGTGATGATTTGAAAGATAAGTTGTGTAAGAGAGAGATTTATACTAGGCTTTGTAGAGCCAACGCTTTTGATGATGGCACCAAGGTACGATCTTTTAACTTTTATTTGTTTGGATTATGAGAGGAAATAACCTCTGGTTTTTGGTATTTCGTTATTTAGTACATTAAAATTGGAAAATTTGACAAAAAGGTGTCCTTTTGAGTTGTGGCTCTTCTCTGGTTTTTGCAGCAACTAGTAATGGAATTTGCATGTTTTCTTAATAGTGGAACCCCGATATAGATTTTTTTTCCTGATTTTGTTTGTTTTGGTGGATGAGAAAATTTAACGGAAGGCAAAGATAGGATTTTTAACTTTATTTACTGCGCTAGGGGGGGAAGAATCTTTTGCTGGTTTGATTTTGAAATTTTCAATTACATAGAAATGGATCATGATTGTGAAAAGACAGGACGGTTATTGATTTTGAGTGTTCAATTCTATCAGGTTTTATTCTTTTGGCTTTTCAACTTGTTGAATTAAAATTTTGCATTTGTGCAGAAAGCATGGCTAGATAAGAGAACAAGAGGTGTCTGCTTATCCATTGCTTCCAAGGGGTTAGCGATAACAGGAATCGATGATCGAAGATATTGGAATCATATTCCAACAGAGGAATCTAGGTGTGATTACTGAAACTTTTGCTGGAATTTTGATTAGAATTGCAAAATGGTCAGTTTTTCATTATTGATTTGTTAGACATGGCTGGTCTAGTCCAAGTTGATCGGGGCATTTTCTTGTCGAACTTCTTCAAAGAGGTTTTTTAAGTATCTTTCATTCTTCAAAGATTTCTAGTCCATGATGTGTGAGAATTTGGAATCCAGCAACTATTTGTAGTTGTGTACCATATGAGCTTGGAGGTAATTTGATTGGATCTTCAAGGGGTAAGTGAGTTTTGGATTATGTCAAGAGTTTTATAACTTCCATTTCCTGGCATCAGGAATTTTTTTTTTAATGTAGAAGTAGATTCTTTTGACCCTGAGCGTGAAACCAATAATGTGACTGGGGAGCATAATTTGATAATGTAATTTACAGAATTACATCCCTGAAGCCCCAAGTTATTGAACAAACTGTCACTAACGAACCTGCTCTGGTTGCCTAGCTGCCCCCATCCCCAAGAATCCTCTTCTTTTTTCTCCTCCATAGAATATGGTCAACGAGGAAGGACCCTGGACCTAAGTTAATATTTCTGCATTCCTTCTTGAAACAATTAATTGGCATACACGGCTGAGACCTGCATCTGATTTGGCAGATTGGATAGTTGTATCGCACCTTTCTTAGCTATGCATGATTTTGCAGTTTGTTTGTGTGTGTGTGGATGATAATTCCACGATCCAATAATGTTTTTATCCTTCTCGTAGCCACTGCTTCTTCACATGGTAATTCTGGTTGGATTAAAGGATTCTAATATCCTTGTTTCTGTCGACACTTTGCATCCATATTATGCTTTTTATAAGTGGGTTGATGTTAATTGGATTTGTTGTTTCTATGTTTGTGATCAAATTGGTGATTATTTCCCATATAGATGTAGTCAAAATAGCACTGGAATTGATCCAAAGTTCCTTTGTTTTTCTTGTAGGTTCAACTCAGTTGCATATCTTCAGCAAATCTGGTGGTTCGAGGTTGATGGGCAATTTGAGTTCCCATTCCCAGCTGGGACCTATAGCCTATTCTTCAGACTGCAATTGGGGAGGGCTGCTAAGAGGTTTGGCCGCCGTATCTGTAACACTGAGCATGTCCATGGTTGGGAAATAAAACCTGTGCAGTTTCAGATATGGACTTCAGATGGTCAGCATGCCTCTTCCCAGTGTTTTTTGAACGATCCTGGGAAATGGAACCTCTACCATGCTGGGGATTTTGTGGTTGATGGCTCCAATACATCAACAAAGCTCAAGTTCTCTATGACACAGATAGACTGTACACACACCAAAGGTGGTCTGTGTTTGGACTCTGTTTTAGTATATCCATGTAAATTGAGAGAAGGGTTGAAGCATTTTTAAACTGCATTTAACCTTTTAGAGTAGATAGGATGTTCTGCCCTTGTGGTGAGCTAGGACACATCTTTGAGATGAAGCGGAATCTAGTATTTATTAGTTGGTTGGTTCTTCAGCCCTTGTATCGATTGTTACCAAGCCAATGTATATATTGTCATTGGTTTAGCTAGTTGATAAAGAGTGTATTTCTTCTTCGTTTCTTTCCTCGAGGAAATGTTCACTGCTCTTTTTGTTGTTGTAAAAATAGCTTCATGGATCATCCATTTTGGCTTTTTCTGTGGACGAATATTACAAGAACGTTTGCTTCTGTGCTTAAATTTGAAACCATTAAGAGAAACCAAGGGAAGAAGGAATTGATTATCGCAGAGCACTTGCAGCTTTCTCCGGTTTTAGGTTTTGTGTTGCCAGACAACAATGCCAGTTGGCTAGGGAGACAAGACGGTGATGTTACTCGGAATTTCCTTGGCTTTTACGAGATATTTTTGCACACAGATTGCACTCTTCAGTACTTCTTTGTCTCGTATAATTCACGGCTGGATTTCATTTAGGGATCCATCATAAATAGAAACACTGCACCAGTTAGAAAGAATAATTGCCGAGTCTTTCTGGCAAATTCATCAATTTGGATGGCAAAAAATGTTCCCTCACTCTTACTATATGAGCTGTAATAAGAGTGACCATTAAAAAATGTGTGGCGAATAACGTGTCAAGACAAGAAAGAGTAGATCGATACATCAAATACGAGGGAGATTCCACACTCCAGCATCAGCCTCTAAAAATAATCATATATAAAACAAAAAAAAACTCGCAAAAATATCGTGCGACTTAGTTTACTATTCACTGCATTGGTAAAATAATGGTTTTGTGATTTTTTAAAAAACATTTGTCTTTATTCTTGAGGTATTTTTACCATGTATTAGTTATTAAAGGATTTTCAAGAAATATAACTGTATTTTCTATTTTTTAAAATACAATAAAATAATTTAATTATTTCCAAAATAAAAATTTTATAACAATTGTCTTTTCATTCATTCATGTACAGTGATTAGTATACCCTTGAAATAAAAAAATATAACTCGATTTGAGAGCCTTTTAGTCTTTTCATTTAGGGTTTTTTTTTTAATTATCAGGATAATCAATGATATTTTTATTTTTAAATATTATTTAATCTTAAAAAGTTGTTGGTACATGTAGTGCATGTATTATTACGTGGAAAGCACATGTATCATATGGACGACGCGTGTGGCACCTCCCGGTGACATAAAATGTCATTACACCATGTTGTTGGATGTGTCACCACTTTCTCTTTCTCTTGGTACAACATGTATGGGTTGTGGTGTGGTGGTTGTGTATAAGATTTTTTAATTTAGTCTTTTTTTATTTCTATTTTTTTCCTTGACTCTTTTGTAAAAGTTCTAATGTTTACAATTTCATTCTTCAATCCAAGTTTATGCTTTATTATTTTTTCTAATTTGATCTTTATTCTTTTGTTCCTTTTTAGATTTATTTTTCTTTTCAATATAACCTTCCAATAATAAAAAAATCAGGTTTCTCTAATGACCGGGGTCACGGTTTTATAAAGGTGATGCAGTTCAACGTCTTTTTTTTTAACTTATTTTTTTTTCAATCTCATCGATCAACATTAGATTTTTTTAAAAAAAATGACTTTATGGTTTTCTTCAATTTCTTTTCTATTGGGTTATCCCGATCTTATAACATAAACCACAGATTTTGGAGGTTAACATGGGTTATCTTATTTCTTATTATCCTGGTTACATGTTTATTATGCTACCTCGAGTTGACTTGAACCCCCTCCCTTTTTTCTCTTTTTTTTTTATCTAGTTATGTAATTCCTAAGGTATTTTTTCCAAGTCATTGTGGTATTATTTTATTTTAAAAAAATATTTGTTTTCTATTATTGCTAAGTTTTTATTTTATCATCTAATTAAAATAAAATTAATTTATTAAACCCAATAAAAACTATAACATTAAACTCTAAACCCAAAAGAAATTATAACCCTCGATTCGGTAGGAAAGAAGGATTAATTTGACGTTTTTTTCGTTGGGGAAGAAATAATTGTTTGTTTTTTCTTATTTTCTTGAAATGCGTTTGAACCACATAAACATCTTTATCGTTTTTTATAAGAGAGAAAATTACACCGCAATCCCATGTCCATGTCTAGTCAGCCCTATAACAGAACCAAATCACTCTACGAAGTTCAAACCCAAAATTTCCTGGTTCCCTTGCATCTAGTCCACGGTGATTGCGCCATTAACCACATGTACAGAAAGACCAGGCACAACAATTTCACAGCCTAACAAGTTCTGTGATCTGAACGTTGGTTATCAGCTACGAAATAGTTATACATATTTAGAAATAGGTAAAGAGAGGAGAGCCTAGGCATGCAACAAATCCGGGGTCGTAAAAAAACATTGAAGCCAATTGCAATTCAGCGTTGGCTTTCTGTGGCATGTAATTCATGCACGGTGCCATGCTTATCGTGACAAACCTGAACAATACTTATTATGGCAAACAGACAAGGATGTGATAAAAACAGTATGGTACCATATTTCATTTCTAGGGTAAGGTTTAGACTTTGGGGTGGTTAATAGTTCATGTTGACATCACAGCATCTAATCTTCCTAATCAAGTTAATTGCTCACGAAATTGCAACTACTATCAAAAGCACTTGCGGAAAGAAACTCTCAAGGCCCTATACGTACGTATCTTCTATTGAATCACCCCCCAGAAGGATGGAACAGAAAGTACAAAAAAAAAAAAAAAACACTTACAACCATCCCAACCACATAGCTCATGCTGCCACAACATGAAAAGGTGCTATTTCCATTTGAAGCATTTTCAGGTTCTCAGGAAACTAATGCCTTCGTGGAAAAGTTGATGAAACCAGCACTGTCACCAACCTTGGAAGAATCCGTATTAGGAGTCATGAACACAGGTATTTGCCATAATAATACTTGACGCATTTCCTGAAGGATCGAGCAGCGACATGTTGTGACCAAAAGTCATCCCATCCGTAGCAGCGTCTTGCCCTTGGCACATGTTTGCAAGCCAGATATAATATTACCTATCTTAGCGTTAACTGCTTCATTCTCAGCCCTAATGATGATCTCCTCGAGCAAATTTTGGACTTTATGTTCCCGTCTATGCTGAACACCCCCAGAGGAATGGAGACCGGGAAACGCAAACTCCTGGATGAATTCTGCACTCGAAGTCTTGGGAACTTGAGATGGTGTGGAAGATGCATTTCTTCCACACCTTTTGTATAAAAGTGACGTCTGCTCCAGTTCACCCACATTCGAGTTGATGCAAGTTTGTGGTGGATATATACAGTGGCACGACACATCAGAGATATTCAATAGAGCACCCTTACTCATGTTCGAGTTATCATTGCTGTTGCCACCAAGAGCATGAGAAGCAGACAACTTATTTGGATAAGTTGGGAAACCTTGAAGGACCTCGAGCTGCTCTTTTTCTTGCAATTCATCTTTGTGGAGTTTGGTTGTTGAAAATTGCTGGGTATATTTCTTCAAGCTCTCTGCATTTTAGGTTTTACATCAGAAATCACTTTGCAAGAATCAATTGGAAACTGCCTTAACAAGTACATTAAAGTTTACAAGGCAACATAGAAAAACAGAGATTTGTAAGGCTCAAGCAGCTATTTCCAAGGGTTTTCAGTTTTAACCTTTTTAAGATGACACACAAAGATATAAAACAGTAGATATCACTTACCAATTGGTCCAATTTGATTATCCCAGCTGAATGTCATCAAGTCTTTCATGCAGTTGAATATGTCTGCAATCTGTCAGGTAATGAACACAGAATACAGAAGATCCTTAGTAGAATTCAGGTGAAAATAGACAAATCGAAACAAATTCTCTTACAGACCTGCAAGCAACGGACATATCTCTTCGAAAACCCCAAATCACCAACCAGTTGCAAGCCTAAATCTCTTTCAAGCTCACGCCCAGCCGATAATAACCTACAAGATGGACCAGATTTATTTATGAGTTACAATATTGTCGCCAAAAACATGTTTTTCAAATATGACAAGAAGATAGAAAATTGGGGCCTCGGTAACTAATTATCAAGAGAACAAAATACAAATCAGTTTCGGAAAGCAATTTGTTTGCTGCTTGACATTACATAACATGCTATGGGGTGGTGGTCCTGCTTATTGGGTCAAATCCAATACGTTGTAAGAAGAAATTTTTAAATATCAATCTCATCAATCTATCATACAAAATCCCATTAATCCGATAGCATTTTTGAGAAATAGGAGACATCTAAGTCATACAAGTAAGATATCTATTCATTGATAAGAAAGGGAAAACTGGTGAACGGTGACATGTATCATGCTTGACCAATTCATAGAATTAGTAAGAGCAGTAAATAAAACCTCCAGGGGTTTCTTACATCGTGCAATTTTCTTGTAAATCACACAGTGGTGTACTATATGATCCGATATCATCAATGTTGGTTTGATAGTTTTTTGAAGCATGAACTAACTCATTAACCTGCATACAGGAGCATCTGTTCTGTCAAATTTAAATCTCAAAAGGATGCATTAACAATGTTCAAAAATAAATAATGGATTGATAAACAACATACAAGGACCACAATGGATCCAACATGATGGTTCAGACTGCAGATCATTTGTACCTTAGGTAGAATTGAACTTCGAGGAATTAGTTCTTCATGGTCCCGAGAACAAAATTCCCAGCAAATTATCTGAAAAGCATTCCGTGAATATAAGATCAATGTGTTATAGAATCCACCAGCTTCATGCTATATATGGGCTATAGCTCACCTTTAAATTATGTGCGAAGATGATACGAAGTTTACCCTCACGAACAACATGAATTTGGTCATAGAGAGTCTCATGAACTACCTTTCCATACTCCAACACCATTAATCCAGAAGGGAGTGTGAACTCAAGAGGGCATTCAAGAAACAAAAGTTCATTGATAACACCGCTATCAAACTGAATATTATTAAGCCTGGGAAGTACTTCAAAAGTTGCCTCTGCCAAGAAATTAAAAAAAGAAAAAAGATAAGTGTTCCATGGAAAAATGTTAAAAAGTATTAAAAAAAATTAGCTTTCACCTAACACCTCAAGCCTTTAAGTTAGACATTAGGGTCCAACGGTAATGAATTTGGACAGCCAGGCAGATGGAGGTAAACATTATATTTTACGGAATTTTAGCAACATGTCAATAATAAACTGTTCTTTTAGAAAGCACCATAGTAACTGACTTATAAACAACATGTAGTGCTGATTTGCTTACCAAATCCCCTGCCAGATTTGGTCCTGCACAAGTCACAATGCCATGTACCCTGCAAAATAAAGGGAAACAGGGAACAAATAGAATAAGTGAGGAAATATTTATGCATGAAGAACTAGATGAATGTGTGCATCTGTCTGAATGCATCTATTTATGATTGATAATAAAAGGTATGTGAAACAAAAATCAGTGTTTCAACGGTGGAAAAAAGGATATATTGACAACCTAAAACTAGCCATATCTACCTGGGAGAATACACCTATGGCATGAAGTCTGGCACTATCACATGAAGACAAACACCACCGTTTCTTAGCACAAGGAGCATAATACTCTGCAACAAATTTTCTCCAATAAGAAATACCACTGTCCTACAGAGAGAGAGAGAGAGAGAGAGTTAGAACAGCTTCAAAGTGTATCACTTTGTTGAAGTCTTGAAGAACTAGTGGTCGGACATTAAGATAGAAATAAAGTATCAACAAAAGACCCGGAACAAGTAAACATTAACATCTAAAACTACTAACAAAATATGAGAGGTGGTACTTATTAAAGAACATTAGAAATGATTACACTCTTGATCACATAGTCACTCACAGGAGGTCGTTGCCGCTGATGATACATGTATTGCATTAGCCTGCGTGAACATACATTAGCATTGAATGAAAGCATAGATTGGACTCGTGGCAAGGCCAGACTTTGCAGGTAGTCCCTCATTTGTCGCTGCTGCTGCTGCTGCTGCTGCATATTAACTCCCAGCAATTGAAGAGTTGACTGCAAAGTATCCCGCTGCTTTTGATTCCCTAACTTATTCTGTGGGACTAATGCATGTAGAGTTGGGCGTGAAGCTTGCAGTTGCACTGAATCCTGGCTTGGCAGTAGCTGCTGAATAATATTCTCTTGTAGAATAGCATTTTTCTGATTGTCTAATCTGATTTTCTTATGTAGCTGAGGTGAAGAGGAAAGCCCCTCTCTTTTGACATCAAGAAGTGAATCTAGACTCTTTTGTAATTCAGACTGAAATGTGGTACGTATATCTCCTTGTTGACGTTTCCTTTTCTGAATTTGTAGCCTATTTTGGCCTAGATGGACATCTTCCTCTGCTATCGAGTAGCAGGCAGTGGAAGATCCAAAATTGCTTAAATTAGGTGACATCAAGAAGGGGAATGTGGATAAATCAAGATGATCCGTGTCAGTAGAAGCGCTTCCTTGTAACTGGGGACCTTTTGGAACAGCTGAATTGGACACAGTAGCTAAAAAACTTGCTGCAAGACTCGATTCTAAGTTAGTAATACTATTTAAAATAGTTTTTTCCCTATCCTCGGATACTTCGGCCACATTCAAATCTGGAATCTTGATTAAAGATCCTGGAAATTTTCCAGATGATGCATTTGAGCAACAACCTAGTGCAGCGTGGATTTGACCTCTTTGTAGTATGTTCTCAGAATTTGAGGACTTTACCAAGTCTGTGGTCACCTGACTCGAGTCCAAGGAGCTCAGTGCCAACAGGTAGTTGTCCAAGTAAGCTTGTAAAGCCATTGCTATTCCCTTGAAGCTTTTAGAGTAAAATAGAAATCTTGATTAAATTCTCACATTCAAAAGACAAATATCAAAAGAAAATTCAGATGCAACAAACATACAGTAATTCATGCTCACACACCTAGCAAAGAGCATATATACCAGCACTAATACACGCATAGAGTCAAACTGCTCAGACCTGGATGAATTTCAATCAAGGGATATTAAACCATTTTATGTAGGCATTGTATCTATTTTAAGTTCCCTATGTCCCTTAGCTCCACTTGTTTTAGAAATAGCAATGCCTCAACGTGTATAAAGTCTAGCATGCAACCAGGTTTAGACGCCGTAAAATAGTTCTTTAGCACCATAATGATCAATATTTTCCTTGGAAAGAAAGGTAAAGGTTCCCTGCTGGAAATATTTTCCGAGAAAAGAACATAAAGACGGGCCCGTTTAACTGCATAGGAATGTCAACAAACATGTAACAAGCAAGGTTAACCAAAGTCCCCAGCTACAAATGTCAAATCGAGTTATAATGTTCAAGCAGACAATGATGGGTTTATAATGTTCAAGTCTTCACGCATACAACCAACTCAGTAACTTTAAACAGCCAATTCAAGAACAGACCGTCTCATTATCATACACATTCATGAAAGACACCAAGAACGCTGTTAATGCATAATCATACTAAAAAATATATGAATACAAAGAAACTACACAGAGCATCAAAGTTAACCTTGAATCCTCAGCTGGCTTCAGAATTTAATCGGGCAAGAAATAAATTATGCTTTAAGTAACAAACACATCTCAGGAAACTTGCTTTCCCCCCTTTCACTCATTAACGAAGCAAATCCTCGGTATTACCATTTTTTTGAACATCCAAAGAACTACATAACAAAACATAAGAAACTCCTAAATAAAATGGTTACATTAGTAGCCTTAACAAAAGACCCCATTTTTAAAAAACGAAACATCATAAAGTTCAAAACTTTAGCTTCTTTTCCCACATTTTTAAGAAACCAAACAGTCATTTCTCAAAGAAAGTGCTAAAAAACAAAAAGAACAAGAAAAGCACGAAGCTTTTAAAGGTGGCACCTTTTTAAGAGAAAATGAGAGATTATATGCTAAACCTGAACTTTGATTTTGAAACCCTTTTGACAATGGGTCTAACAGAGTCTACAGATGGTGTTGTACGGAACCTTCATGGCTAAGCGAGCGTTTCTTTTTTCTTCTTTTTGTGGGTTTTTCAATTCTGCTAAGCTGGGTTTATGTAGAGCGGGAAGAGGCACCGACTCGGAGAGAATGGTGACTGGCGGGTGACAGTTGGTTAACCTTGTTTACCAGTAAGACCGGTGAAAGTAAGGGACAGGTGTCATGTTAGGACAAGCCACGTACTTCTGTCCTGGATTGCAGGATGGATTGTTTTGTCTCCTTCTGGATCTGAAGAAGAGAATTTCCTTTTACCCGTGATCTTTTAGATTATTGCATTTGAATTTGACCTGCTTTTTTATTACTGTTACACAATAAGCATAATGAAGCTTTTCAAATTACTTTATATTTAAAATTATATTAAAATAATATTTTTTTTATTTTTTAAAAATTATTTTTAATATCAGCATATTAAAATGATTTAAAAATACCAAAAAAATATTAATTTAAAACAAAAAAAATAAAAAAATTTTAAATTTTAAATTTTTTCAAAAACGCTTTTGAAACACAAAAACATACAGGCTAAATAATTGGGTTAGGTTACAAACAATAACCATATTTTTTTTTTCAACACTTTAACTTTCTTAATTATAATTCCATCCCTTTTCATTTCAGTCCTCTAATGTTTTTAATTGTAATTTCATCTTTTCAAGTTAAATTAACATGGTTTTATATATTGAGATTTCTTTTGATTTATATTCTTCCATATATATAAAATGCTGAGGGATTCAATGCTTAATCCCTTGAATTGATGGTAATCATTAGGGATCTTTTTAAGAAAAATATTCTCGAGGTTACTGTAAAAAAACTTTAACAACACTAGGAACACAAAAATTCAATTCATCAAAATTAAAATATATCTTATTTTACAAGATTAAAATCATAGGAATATTAAAATGATAAGCATGTGTAACATCACTTTGTTTTGCATAAAAATTAAGGTGTTTCTCTAGTTTTTCTACACACTTTTCTTTTCTCGCTCATACTTTTTTCTACCCACTCATTTTCTCTCAGTCTCGACCTTCCCCGTGTTTTTTTCTCCAAATTCTTCAATCCTATTTCTAATGGCAGAAACTTTCCTTTTAATTATTTCACACTCACGGTTCGCCTTATTTTCACTCGGCCTCACATTCTCACCATTATTTTTCATAAATTCTTGTTCAACTTCCCCAACTTTCTTAAGCTTCAATTGATCATCATACGTTTACTTTGGTGACGATGGAGAAAGTGTGTGAATCTTTATATCCTTCTCCATAACATACCTATTTTTGAACCCATCATGCTTGCCCTCCCTATCAAGCTACCAAGGTCTCCCTAATAATAGGTGTGTAACATACATATTAACTACATCACATACAACCTCATACTTAAATTTTTTTATTATGAATGAAATCAAAACATGTTTAATTGCCCCTAACTTCTTCATATTCAATAAACCACTAAAGCTTATATAGTTTATCATGTTTAGATGTATTCAGGTTCAATTTTATAATCAAAGTTGAATTGGCAACATTATTACAACTATCATTATCAATTATCATACCACATACCTTATTATTAATGTAACACCTAGTATGAAATATATTCTTTATTTGTTGCTCTATATTCTTTTAACAAACGTGAAACACTCAATGATCTCTTTATAACTAAGGATTCTCATTGAATAACATACTCCAAATTATTACAATTATTTAGCTGTGGCATTCCCTCCAAATCATACTCACTACCCGATCTTAGCTCACCATCATATATTATAATCATAATTCTCTTATTATTAATGTATAATTGTCATTTAGATTGCTAATTTGAGGTTTTAAGAAAATTTTGCAACTTGACTCAATAAAAACCTTACTTTGAAAAACCAAAGTTATATGCAATAACTCACCTCCACCCTACGCTTATAACAAGATGCGAACAAGAATTATAAATTATAACGAAGCTGATCACAACCATAAGTTCAGTTGAGAAAGAGAGTTTTTTTTAAGTGGTAATTTTATTATTTTTAAAGTAATACAAGCTTTTTATTCATTAAATAGAGAATCATAACCATAAGTTTAGCTGAGAGGGAAAAAAAATTTTAGTGGCAATTTTTTATTTTAAAATAGTATGAATTTTTTTGGTATAAAGGTAAACTTGTAAATAATCCAATATTTTTTGTTGATTTTTTTTGGTGTCATGTAAAGTACTTTGAACTTATGAAGTTCAGATGTTTTTTATAATTTTTGAAAGAATACAGGAAAAGTGAAAAACAAAAACATATCTAAGTTATAGGATGTTCATGGTAATTTTCCCTTCAAAATACCATGATGTTGATAAAAATTTAACTTATTTGAATATTTTTAAAATATTTATTTTAATTACCATAAAAATTTAATGAAAAAATATTTGTTGATATAATTTTACAGTGTTTAGAGAATAACTAATAATATTTTATTAGCTATTTTTTTGAAATTAATTTTAAAAAATAGAAAAATACAAATAAAAAAGAGAAATCCAAGATAAATATATTTTTATCATTTTTCACTATCATGGATTTTATTTTATTTTTTTCAATGTATATCTAAGAGAGTAATGCCACTAGTTATTTTTGCCGTAGCACGTGAGAAATATGCATTTTACATCATAATTAATGTTTTTCTCGTGGATGATTTCAAGGCAAGAAAAAGCCGCTATCTACTTGGACAAGCACAGCCAATGAAATCTCTCGGTTGTATCGCCTCTGCCTTCAAAATCACCCGTTCCCCCCCCCCCCCCCCCCTTCTAACCCAGATTGGAAAAAAAAGAAGAAAAGTCTACGCACAACCCCACAATAATAATAAAAATAAAGCATTGCAAAGAACCAGTCAGCAAAAACTGAAGTTCCACCAAAATCTCAAAATCTAAGCCCAGACCAGTCAGCCCGCTGTGTTGACTCGCCCGAGTCAATCAAAAGCAAAGCACTCTAACGCAGAAATCACCATGCCTTTTGAAATGGAATCCATGGCCGCCGCTATTGGCGTCTCCGTACCAGTTTTGAGGTTCCTTCTTTGCTTTGTGGTCACAATTCCAGTGAGTTTCATCCACCGATTCGTACCGAGTTCATTCGGCAAACATTTATACGCTGCTATTTCAGGGGCTTTCCTCTCGTATTTATCATTTGGGTTCTCTTCAAATCTTCACTTCTTGGTGCCCATGTTGTTGGGCTACCTTTCGATGGTCCTGTTTCGGCCTTACTGTGGAATCCTTACGTTTTTATTTGGGTTCGGCTATTTAATTGGCTGGTATGTGTTTTTAATTTTATTTATTTTTGAGAAAGAAAGCTCACTTTTTATTTTTATTTTTATGAATCAGTTGTTTCTTGATTAATTGGAGCTGAGTTATAGGATTTTTAATTGGATTACTTGTTAATTGCCATGCTTTGATGATTTGCTGCTTGATTAAATGGACTCGGCGTGCTATTCATTTTGATTTCTCTTGAAGGCTTCAAATTAATGCGTAAATTGCAGAAAATAAAACATGCTGGAGGTTAAATGATAGCATTGAAATTACTTGAACGCATGCCGTAGTTTGAAACGCTGAAAGCTCAAATGCTGCATGTTTTGTTTTATCTTGTTTATGTTGGGTGGAAGTAGGAGCTGGTGAGTGTTGTATTTTTAATTATTTATTTTGGAAAAAAAATCCATATATAAGGAGGGATAGAAGCTGCTTTTAGCTAGAAAAGGTGTCATCGTTGGAATGCTGAATTTCTTCATTGAGCAGCTGTTTTCTGTGTGTGGAGAATATGGTACTGCCTTATGAATCTCAAGTCTCCTTATAGCTTCATGTTTGTTATTTGATGTTCTTTTGAATATGAGTATGAAATTTATACTAGTTAATCAAATGGGACTGAAGAAATCTTTTTTCTTTTTTTGGGATTTTTATTTCTGAATTCTTGATTATTGTATCCATGTGTAGCCATGTGTATTACATGAGTGGTGATGCGTGGAAGGAAGGAGGCATTGATGCCACTGGTAAGCACGATTTCATATTTCATAATGACGATAGCGGGAAATGATATACTCTGTGAGAACTATTTATTGTTGGGTGATGGATAATTTTCTTATATTATCAGGGGCTTTAATGGTGTTAACACTGAAAGTCATATCATGCGCCATGAATTACAATGATGGACTATTAAAAGAGGAAGAATTGCGAGAGGTTCAGAAGAAAAACCGCTTGATTAAGCTGCCCTCTTTTATTGAGTATGTTGGTTACTGCCTCTGTTGCGGTAGCCACTTTGCTGGTCCAGTTTATGAAATGAAGGATTATCTTGAGTGGACTGAAAGAAAAGGGGTATGTTTACTGTGTTTGTTTTGTGCTTCTATATGCTTTGTCTCAACGGAGACAGTCTGGTCTTGCAAAAGAGAATGGAAAAGAAAGGTCTATTATTTTTTTTTCAACTTCTGGGACAAAGGCTTAGTTTTAGTTAGTCAAGTTGAGTTGATGCCTTGTCTTGCTGTAAATATTTGGTTCTTAGTTTTGTTAGTTCATCTTTACAGATTTGGGCCCCTAGTGAGAAAGGACCCTCACCATCACCTTTCGGGGCAACAATTCGAGCTCTTTTCCAAGCTGCTGTTTGCATGGCCTTGTATCTGTACCTGATACCCCAGTATAACATACCCGGGCTCAATGGTCCAGCATACAAAGGATGGGGCTTCTGGAAACGGTTGGGTTACCAGTATATGTCAGGCTTCACAGCACGATGGAAATATTATTTCATCTGGTCAATTTCAGAGGCAGCTATTATTGTCTCTGGCCTGGGTTTAAGTGGTTGGACAGAGACTTCTCCACCAAGGCCACAATGGGATCGTGCAAAAAATGTTGACATTCTAGGTGTTGAGTTTGCTAAGAGTGCTGTTCAGTTGCCACTTGTATGGAATATACAAGTCAGCACTTGGCTTCGTCATTGTGAGTTTATCATCTCAGCTTTTGTTTCCAGTTGGTTGAGTTTTATTCTAGGATGTAAATCTTAATTGGTACTATTCTTAGCATCCATGTATGGGAATATGTCACACAATCTGATGTACTAACTTCATGTGCTATTTGTTCTGTTGTAGATGTTTATGATAGACTTGTTCAGAAGGGGAAGAAACCTGGTTTCTTTCAGTTGTTAGCCACACAGACTACCAGTGCTGTTTGGCATGTGAGTATAACATGCAACCACTTATTCTATTTGTGTGGGTGGTCAGGAAACTTATTTTTAAATTATGCATTTGACCCCCTTATAGCTTTATGTATAATGATGCTGCTACTTGTTGCAAATTAAAAAGATCAGTCAAGCACCAATAGGTAAAATTCTTGCGAAGAGCAAAGGAGTGTGTCGTAGCTCTTGTCTTAGCAATCTGATCCTTTCATGGTATTCCATATCTCAATTTCTCAGGTCATTGCAAATTAAAAAGACCTGAAAGCACCAAGAGGTTAATTTTTACAAGAGCAAAGGAGTCTGCCATAACTTTTGTTTAACAATGTTATCCTGTATAGCATTCTATATTTCATTTTCTCAAATATTTGACTCTTTTCCTTGGCTCGTTACCTGTTTTCCTAGCATTTTCCATTTGTCTTCTCAGAAATACCTATGACTATACATGTTTTGGAGTTTTCTTGTATAATATTATTCATTGATTTTAACTTTTTCCTGTCTTCTTCTCTCTATGCAAATTACAGGGATTGTATCCTGGGTACATAATATTCTTTGTCCAGTCAGCGTTGATGATTGCTGGTTCAAGGGGTATGACCTGGAAGATCTTTTTTTTGGTCATTTTCTTTGTAGAAAGTTAAAAAGAAAAGAAGAGATTACTAACCCTCTTTCGCTACCTCGAGCAGTCCTATACAGATGGCAACAAACTATACCTCCAAATATGGCTCTGGTGAAGAAGTTGCTTGTGTTTATTAACGTTGCTTACACCATTCTGGTTCTAAACTATTCTGCTGTTGGTTTCATGGTTAGCACTTTCTCTTATTGGAACAAACTATTTCAGAAACTGAAAATTGATATTTCTGGAGCCTAATGTTTCTCTTGTTCTATGTCATAGGTATTAAGCTTGCAGGAAACAATTGCTTTATATGGTAGTGTATATTACATTGGAACCATTGTACCCATATCATTGATCCTCCTTGGCAACATAATTAAACCAGCAAAGCCTGCCAGATCTAAAGCCCGGAAGGAACAGTGAGGTAGGATTTTCTCCTCCGATGTTTCTCTTTAGAGTTCCTGGAACGAGAGCAGGAGCATGGCAGATAACTGACCGTCTCCTCAACTGTTGCCCAATTTTTTCAACATTTCTTTTGATCTCTGACACTGTGACTCTGTCTGAATTTTAATTTCAATATAAATCCTGGGCATTACATCTTCATATCTACAAGCCCCATTGAGTTTACCGCTGTGCTGTGGAACTAGATATAAATGTTCAGTGGTAGGGGAAGGAAAATAAAATATTTTGAATACCAAGGCTTACAAAGCGAATGTTTTCAGCAGCCATTCTCTACCAGAAGGCCATTCAACAATTTTGTCTGTAATATGGTGGAGCATGAGTGGTGACATAATCATCTATGATTGGCTAATCAATAGAACTAATCTTCGCTGGAGTCCTATTGTGTTAAGTTTATGTTCAAATCTCGCTTTTGAATTTGTTGGTTCTTGGGTAGGCTTTCCGGCTTCCACATTTTTTTCTTATGGCAAGTGCATGATTTTTGTGGAGGCGTATGGCCATTGGCCTCAGGTATTGAGGTCCCCTGTTTTATCATTCTATTTCCAGAGCTTCGGTCAATGTCAATCGTTTTAGTTCTGGAGTTTCTTCAACGAATCCGAACCCGTATTGCGCGTTCTACCTGGATTTGACAATTTTATCCAGATGCTTGTGAATGGTGGAATTATTCAAGAAAACCCAGCAAAGAAAATCTCATTTTTGTCTGGTGGGTATTGGGACCAGCAAGTTTCTAAAAATTAGAGGACTTTGATGGGTTAACGTGGCTCCAACACAGGCAGGACCTTGAGGCTTAACACAATCACAACGGGACCTCAAATTACGCCATGGTCACCTCACTTCCTATGAACCACAAGTGCCGACGGCACCGGAAACCCCCCAATTTGAAAGAGATCTCAGTTTAGCCCTTTTATTGCTGAACTTCATGCCCCTGGTAAAATCTCCACGGTCAATCCACAAGCACAAGTTATAACATGAGTTCCGATCCTCAGTAGTGCCGCTGTGTTTGCCCTCATTTGAGATTGTGGTATAAATGAAAGTTTATCAAAATTTATTTTATTTATTAATTTTTTTGTATTTTTGGATTGTTTAGAAGTATTAATATTTTTTTAAAAATTAAAAATTAAAAATTATTTTAATATATTAAACAATCGCTACTATCGTATTTACAAACTCATGATTAATCTCCAAATGCCTAAATACACTTTAATTTATATAATTCCTTGATCAGGAGCAACTGTCCACCTACACAGTTACTGTTACCCAACATTCTTTACCGGGACTCTAGGGGCAAGTACTCCTTTAATAACCTTAAACCTTCAGACTCCTGTCCACGTGTTACAACTTGGGAGGTGATTTCATGAACTTTCCATGCTACCCTAGGTGACAGCTTGCCTCTAGTCTCAGAAGCAACAGCAAGCAGCAGAGGATAAAACACTCAATAACAGCCATTCTTTTGTTACCCATAAAGAGAGAACAAAACACATCCTCTCATACATTTCTCTCCCAATCAAGAAAACTCTCTCCTCTGTCACTCTCTAATCCGCCACTCCTTATGGCTATTTCCGCCTCAACAACTACTTTCACCTCCACAAACCTCCTCTACCCCCACCACTCAACCACCACATCCACCACATCCCCCCCTACTTTCTCCCTAACACCCACCTCGAAACTCCCCTCAAAATCCATCCTTTCGTCTTCTTTTCTCCCCACCTTCACTCCCACCTCCTCATCCTCCCCTCTCACCACCACCCGCCACCGCTTTCTCACTGTCCGTGCAGCTAGAGGGAAGTTCGAAAGAAAGAAACCCCATGTCAACATTGGCACAATAGGCCATGTAGACCACGGCAAAACAACTCTCACCGCTGCTCTAACCATGGCTTTAGCCTCTATGGGCGGCAGTGCACCAAAAAAATACGATGAAATCGATGCTGCACCTGAAGAACGCGCTAGAGGAATCACAATTAACACTGCTACTGTTGAATATGAGACGGAATCTCGCCATTATGCTCATGTCGATTGTCCTGGTCATGCTGATTATGTTAAGAACATGATTACTGGTGCTGCTCAAATGGATGGAGCTATTCTTGTTGTGTCTGGCGCTGATGGTCCAATGCCACAAACAAAAGAGCATATCTTGTTGGCAAAGCAAGTTGGGGTTCCAAATATGGTTGTGTTTTTGAATAAACAAGATCAAGTTGATGATGAGGAGCTGTTGCAGTTGGTAGAGTTGGAGGTAAGAGAATTGTTGTCTAGTTATGAGTTTCCTGGTGATGATATTCCAATTATTTCTGGTTCTGCCTTGTTAGCTTTAGAGGCTTTGATGGAAAATCCGGCTATTAAGAGAGGAGAGAATCAATGGGTTGATAAAATATATGAACTAATGGATAATGTTGATAATTATATACCAATTCCTCAAAGGCAAACTGATTTGCCATTTTTACTTGCCGTTGAGGATGTTTTTTCTATTACTGGTCGTGGGACTGTAGCTACCGGGAGGGTTGAGAGAGGGACAATTAAAACTGGGGATACAGTAGATATTGTGGGGTTGAGGGAGACTAGGAATGTAACAGTTACTGGTGTGGAAATGTTTCAAAAGATATTGGATGAAGCATTGGCAGGTGATAATGTTGGGTTGTTATTGAGAGGTGTTCAAAAGGCTGATATTCAGAGAGGGATGGTTTTGTCGAAGCCAGGGTCAATTACTCCACATACCAAGTTTGAGGCGATTGTTTATGTTTTGAAGAAGGAAGAAGGTGGTAGGCATTCTCCCTTCTTTGCTGGGTATAGGCCTCAATTTTATATGAGGACAACTGATGTTACAGGGAGGGTGGCTACAATTATGAATGATAAGGATGAGGAGTCGAAGATGGTTATGCCTGGGGATCGTGTGAAGATGGTGGTGGAACTTATTATGCCTGTGGCTTGTGAGCAAGGTATGAGGTTTGCTATCAGAGAAGGAGGGAAGACTGTTGGAGCGGGTGTTATCCAGTCCATTATTGAGTAGGTAATAAACTGTAGGAAATATGCTCTATCGGTACTTTTTGGATGGCATTGTCAAACTTCATATCTCAGCTTTGTGCAATTAAACTCCCGCCATTTTAGCAAAACTTTTGAGCCCCATGTCATATATTTTGCAATTTGTTATTCTTTTGCACTTTGCCCTGATACTTAGTCCAGTTGGATATTGTCTTTGTGAAAATTCAATGTGGTAACTTAACCCTTTCTTGCTTTGGCTTCTAATTGCTGAATTTCAGTGAATTCGAATTGCATGTATTGGGATGATGAAACAATCTATATTCATTTATCTGTTAATACTGCCCTTGCATTTGCTTGGTTCAATTAGTGTGGTGGTTTTTTCTTGTGTTTTTGTGGCATCATAATTGTGAATGCCATTGTTGATTAGATAGGCTATATTACCTCGATGTGCTTCTGCTCAGTGTCTTTAATCTGATTGTGTGATGGACTGGGGAACCATATCATCTCACTACTGTTTGTTCATATGTGTGCATTTTATGTGCTGGACTTGCTTTTAGATTCAGTTCGTCCACTGTCATTGTAATATTTTCAGTAGTGGGATGAAGATATCGTTTGAGACTTGAGAGTGTAGTTTTGACTGAAATAATTTATAACTAGATTGCTTTGTACTTGAGCAAATAGGACCTCTGAAATGGGTTTTTCTCTTTTCTGTATCAAGTGCAAGGTTATTATTTGTACTTTGTTTGGGAGGGCAAAGGAACATTTGAAGACTGAAAATTAGGGGCCAATCTTCATGCTTATGTTTTCGCAATGCTAAAAATTAACTCCCAAGTTAGTTTACATAGCAAGCAGCTAACTTTTTTCTGGAGATTGGACATGTGTTTATGCACACGAGTATCCATAGATGGTGGAGGTGCCAAGGCTTCCAGGCTAGTTCCAGCATTAAAGTGTGTTCCCAGTTTAAAATTTGTGGAAGTCTTAAATATCTTGTTAGATAATTTTAGAGTTGCTTAGGATTTATATGAATATTACTTGAAAATTAAATGGTTTTTTTTGCTTTAAATAATTACTTTAATGTTGGGTTGTCGCAAATTACAAGCTATTTAGAAGAGAGATTTCTATGTTTTTGAGTGCTAGTTTTTTTTTATGTATTTTCCAGGTGTTTTGACTGTTACATAGAAAATAAGAAAAAACATTTTATTTACAAAGAAATTTAAATTTTTTTATAAATAATAAAATATCAATTTGCCTCTTGAATAATATTATATATATTATTTCAGGATAATTTGAGAAATTTATTCAATTAAATTTCTATTTAATTTTTTTTTAGTTTTTTAGATCTAAAATTGCAATTCTATGAATAAATTACATTTTAGTTTTTAATTTTTAAAACTTATTTATAATCTAGTAACACTTGATTAATCATTCTATTTTAATTTCTGATCAATAATTCTGATGTGTGTGACTTATTAAGTTTTCTAATAAGTTAATCCAAATATAAATAACAATTCTAAATAAAATAAGATTAAATTAATTAATTTATTATCAATTTAACAATTAATTAATTTATATTTAAAAATCAAGTGCAATGTTTAGCGACATTAATGTTTTTAAAGCAAGAAAAATCTAAAACCTGATTCATTGACTCGATCAGGTTCAAATTTAGTTAATTTAATAATATGATTAAAAAAAGCATTGACAATGAACAAAGAGAAAAAAATGACAATAGTTAATTATAAAAATTGAGCTATCAACACTCGAATGAGAAGAAAAAAATCCCATTAAAGACTTAGCATCACTTAACCGTGGACGCCACCTCACCACAATAAAGATTTCATTGAGATAGTTGTAACATCACTGCAAAATATTCCATGATGACACTAAAAAAGAGCGCAAATACCATAAGAGCAATGACTAGTAAAATAAATCAAATAAAATATTATGAATTGAGTATCTCATGTTTATATTTGACCAATTAATTTAATTTAAAAATAATTTTTTTTAAAAAAAGTTAAATTTAAAAAAGAATAACAAATACAAAACCCGGAGATAACCTAAATCATTTTAAAAAAGAGTGAAAAACCATATAAAAAAATAATAACAAAGTCTAATATCCACTTAAATAAAAGCTGAAGAATAAAACTAAAAAAATATAAACTTAAAAATAAAAAATAAGCAAACATAAATAAATTTCTTAAACTAAAAAAACATGCCTTGTGTCTGTGCCTATCAGTGGGCCTGATTTGGTCAGGAACACATCTTATCTTTTGGTTGGGTCATCTATTATGGAGAACTCGATGGTTTGACTATAATGGGTTGCTCTCCGGGCCTCGTTCACTTGTCCAAACAAGTAATATGGATGGGATGGGATTTTGTTTTCAGCATACATTTGTATGTATGTAATGGCAGCATTCCAAATATTTGACATTGACAACAAAACAATATGCTTTGAATAATATTAATAATGTCAACACCGTTACTCTAACCTTACAACTAAGCAAACATAAACATACAGACAGACAGACAAGGGCTACAGATTTTTCTTTTCTTTTTGTGCCTGTCAGAAGACTTTGCCTTACCATGTTCCTTCCTCCTCCTCCTACTCCTCCTCCTCCTCCTACATTATTATTATTATTATTGCCTTCCAGTTCGTAGAAAACGACTACCTCTTACTTTCTCTCTCTCCCTCTCTCTCTCTCTTTCTTTCTTCTTTCGCACATGTTCATTCACCCCAGTTAGATGGAAATCTAGTTTTTATTAATATTAACTGGAAGGATAAAGCTAAACTGGCAATAGGATCCTCTCCCTCTCTCGAGGTCTTGTGTTCGAGCCTCTTCTTTATAATAAAAACAGGAAGGAATAGGACAAACTTTTATCCTAGAATTTACTTATTAAGCTAGAAAAAATGGTTATAACTATGGAGGGATCAAGAAATAGCAGTTCTATCAAACTTTATTTATCAAATATATCTTTGATTTAGGTAAAAAAGAGATTTACTCTGCTTCCCTCCATTTAACTCGCACCCTTTTTTTTTAATGGTTAAATTCCCATACCATATAAATAAATGTCAAAGTTTCCATTTTAATTTCGTCTTCTTTGTTACAAAAGTAATTTCCAAGAAAAAAAAAAAAAAACCTTTCTCCGTTCTTCAGTTTTGTATACATAGATTATATTCTTCTGCTTCGCTGGCCATTCGTCCCCCCCTTATTTTTTTCATTTCCCTTTTCTTTTCCTCTCTCCTCCTTGCTTTCTTCAGCTAAGATATCACATCTCTCTCTCTAGCAATATTTCTTCATTAACCATCCTCTCAATATATAAAAAAAACATTATTTTGTTTTCAAAATCACCATTGTCTTCTTGTAGAAACATGTTTTCTTTCATGTAAAATACCCTTCTTGTATTTATAATAGCAGTTCAGTATTGAGTCCAAATTAATATTACACACCATGTCCTTTGAACTCAGTTGTTGTTAAACTGGAAAGCACTGCTTCAGATCAATGAAGAGAACTTTCTTAGAGATCTAAGGTTCTTTCTTTCTTCTCATCTGCGTTTATCTTAAGCCTCAAGGCAAGTTCAGGGATATATATATGTCGATGGAACCAATGAAGTCAAGGATTAAGGGGATGTTTACTCAGGGGGGCAAGGAGGACTTTTATGTTGGCAGATGCAATATGAATATTGTTGAAGAATGGGAAATTAGGCCAGGAGGAATGTTAGTTCAAAAGAGAACTACTGCTGATTCCAATCACAACTCTGTTCCTGTTTCCAACATTAAAGTTAGAGTCAAATATGGTTCTTCATGTCATGAAATCAGCATCGGTTCTCAAGCAAGTTTTGGTAATTTGATAACTCTTCGACCACCGCGCGTGTCTTTGTTTATATTGATGATACTTTTGACTTGATATTTTTTAGAATGATAAATATTAAGGAGTTGGTTTTTGGGCTACAGGTGAACTGAAAAAAATGCTAGCGGAACATACAGGAGTGCACCCACTGGATCAAAAGCTGATATTCAAGAAGAAGGAGAGAAATTCGAAGGCGTATTTAGATGTTGCCGGAGTGAAAGATGGATCCAAAATTGTGTTAATTGAGGACATTACCAGCCGCGAAAGGCGTTGTCTTGAGATGCTCAAATCTGCTAAGATAGAAAAGGGTTCGAAGTCATTGCAACAAGTAAGCTCGGAAGTTGACCAGTTTGGTGATAAGGTAAGTAAACTTTTCTAGAGATAAAGATTACATGGGTGCCTCTAGCAGAAATCAGATTTTAAAGTTTCTGAGAAATTCTTTTTATTGCAATGTGGTAGGTGACATCCTTGGAAATAACAACTTCTAAAGGAGGAAAAGTAACAGAGAAAGACGTGGATGGTTTGACTGAAATCTTGATGGCAAAATTAGTAGCATTGGATGGGATTTTTGTTGAGGGAGACTTGAAGTTGCAGAAGAGAATGCAGGTATTATGGGACTTCTAATTGGTCTACTAGCTTTCTTGTCACACATTTCAATTCGATTAATGTTCAAGTTCTTGCTTTGCCTTTTCTTTCATGAAGGAAAGGAAAGTTCAGCAGTACATTGAAGCTCTTGATAGGCTCAAGTTAAACTATTCTACTGCCAATACAAGTGGAGGCAAAATCCCAATGCAGCAACAAGATAATTCAATTGGGAAAATGCCAATACCAACGCAAAAGAAGCCAATTCAAAACAATAAAGGAAAAATCCCATTGCAGCAGCAAGATAATTCAATAAGGATAACGGCAATAACAAAGCAAAAGCAGACAATTCAAAGCAATGGAGGCAAAATCCTATTGCAGCAACAAGATCATTCAACTGGGAAAATGCCAATACCAAAGCAAAAACAGTCAGTTCAGTCCAAACAGCAGAATGCTACAATGCAAATGCCAACACAGAAGCAGCAGCGACCAGTATTGAGTAATTCCGAGTCTTTTGTGGTCACATCAGCATGGGAAACTTTTGATTAAGCTGTGGAGATAATGTTTCCACGAGTTCTTAGCTTAAGGGGGAGCAATTTAAAGAAAAAGACGGTTAGCTATGCTTGGATTTCCATTTTTCTGTCACTTTTGTTTCTTTACTCATTCCTTGCTGTTTTAGATTTATGATTTGTTTTTCTTTTTTGAAAATAAACTAAATTGGCTCTTAGCAAATTGTATATAGAATATAGCAGATTTCTTAAATGTACCACATTATGTTATAGAGTAGTTATAAATTCGGGCAAGTGGAATTATATTTTGAAGAATTTGTTGCAGCAGCTGTTACTGTTGACTCAGTGGTGGTGTGGCTCGGGATCACCACAGAACACCTAATATTGTGTTCATACTTACTGTATTTTACCAAACAGTTCAATGAATTTTTTTTTGAAACTAATGCAAGTTAAAAAAGTATTTAAAAAATAATATAATTTAAACACAATCATAATTATAAATATTAATTTTGTAACCACAATTATTGAAAATAAACAATTGCTATTATGGTGGTTAAAAAATCAATATTAAAAAATAGTTGTTAATCCTTAATAGTAATTATATTAATTTAAATTATGTTATTTTTATAGCCCGTGATATTTTCCAAATTTTTTTTACCTGTGTTGTTTTTCTTTTATAAAAAAAAATCCTCATACTTCATAGCCTACTGACTCGTCGGTAATTAATGGAGAAAAAAATAATCTTACCGTCTTGGGACCGTTACTCCAATTAATCAAATCCACTTTATTCAGTCATTTATTGCCTGTAGCAGATTATAGTACACAGTACTCATCTGAGGAGAAGCAAATAATTTCTGATTCGATCGGATCATAGAGATTCTTCGTTTCTATATATATACAAGGGGAAAAGGAGACTAGGGGGGTAATATTTATGTAATAATTAGGATAAAACAAATCATTCCAAAATGATAGAAAGGTAGACTTGACATTGGAAGGCAGGACACATAGCGTTGGAAAACAGGTAGAATGGTTAATCATCTCAAAGGCAACATGTTTAAGTATTGGTTCACATAAAATTCCAATTAAACACACAGATTAAGTTACTCCCGGAAAAATTCTCCATCACAGCTGTTCTCCCTCTTGCTGAGAGAAAAGATCGATGTCATATTGTCTTGGTTTACAAAACTATTGGCTTGACGTGATGGGAATACCAGTTAGAAATCAAGAATTCAGAGACATGCACATGGATAGGTTTTACTGGTGAAGTTTGAGGTGACATGATGTCAAATTTTACTCATGCATAGAAAAATCAATTTCATGCAATCCTGCTCAGTGATTATGAAAGCTTTTATTAAATAGTTCAACCTAATAATTGAACCTCTAATGCCAGCCAGTTGTTAATAATCAAGTCTGAGAACTTTTATTAAACAGTTCAACAATATTTTTAACTTTTTATTTAATAGACTTAAAGTGGATGTTAGAAAAAAAGGAGCGAAAGGGCTGTCTATTTTGGTTTTCTTAATTTACCAGAAATCTCAGTAAACGTGTTATCATCTAAGGTGATGGTGCCAGAAAGAAGGAACAAAAAGCAAAGAAGTAGAAAGAGAAGAGGCCCAATGGTTACTCGACTAGGCAATAATAATACCTCGAGTGGATTCAAAACATCCCCGAGAAACTGTACCAGTCAGAGAGAACATATCATGAGGAATAAGAAATGCAAGAACTGAGAGGGATTCTATTCATGTGATGCCTAAAAAGTATCTGCAAACTCAAGGTAATTCTCTCAAACATGCCAAGAACTTCCAGTTAATTAGCTTTGGAGTAAAGAAAAAGATAGGGGCCATCCTTGTTCCTTCTTTTCTTTGTTCTTCCTTTCGTTTTCCCTGTGGACAAATGCATTTGATAGCATCAGAGTTTCCCTTCTGTATGATGATGGGGCACGCTTGAGTTTCCTAACTTTATTTCATGCCATGAGGGGAAAGCAAAGCAAGGGTTTTGCTTTTTGACAGGTGTTGCTGTGAGGCTTTGACTAACTCTTAGGAGATGGGCCTATTGCATGTGAACTGGAAATGAGGATGCAAGATGGTACCCCAAGAAAGTTGCCGATCTACTTTCTTAAAAAACAAAGACATTAAATTTAGACATTGATATGTTGGACTTTATCAGTCGGTAGTAACATTACCCTAATAACATTAACATTAACGAAACACCTATATGACATGGGGGATAAATCTTACTTCATATGTAGTGAAGCGTGTTAATATATTCTTTGTTTCGTAACTCAATTGGTTAGTATATATATACTATGTATCATATAAACCGTTCTAGGTTCGAGCTATGCCGGGAGTCATATTTTCATCTATACGTTTAAAAACACTCAAATAAGTTAATACCTTTTGTTTTATCAACCTGTTACTGTTTTATCTAGTAGTTCAGTTGGTTAACGTGTGAGTTTTAGCCAAAGATTACGGGTTCGTGCTGCGAGTTATATTAATTTTTATGCCACATATAGCCTGTCATTTTTAAAAAAAATAAAAGAAACGGTGAATGACTTGGGCTTTTTTAACAAACTTAGCCGTGTTGGCCCATTTTAGCTCGCATTTGGGCTATCTTTTTATTAGGTTTTTAGGGTTTTTTTTTTTCCTTTTATTCTTTAATGTCAAGTTTTTATTGAATTTTACCCTTTTTAGATATAACATAAAAGTAAAATGTTGTAAATACTTAATGACACATAAATTTTAGTGCTAAAAAAACATATTGTCGCAAAGGCGCTCATATAATAATAACTTATTTAACCTAACTTATAGGAGTTTTTCAGAAACAAGTAAAGTGGGAGCTAAAAAAAATAGCAATATTCAACTAACTTCATAAAGTCCTTCCTCCTAAAAGGTTATGAAGCCTGATAGGGTAGTGGTTTGGAAAACAAATTAAATGTTCATAAAAACCCGCAACTATTCAGGTTGTATGTGAAATTAAGATAATAAAAAGATGTAAACTTATATTTTTGATAGAAAAATATAAAAATGAAACATATTATATATGAAGTGTGGATATAGATGCATGTAGTCTAGAATTAGTACTAGGCGTTGGTAATATGATGAAGGTCCTAGGCATTTAGGCCGGGAAAATTTGTATAAATTTCATAATGTTATTTAAAATAAAGATGTAACCTTAAGCTTCTAAACTAAAAGGGAAGGCTTTCTTGACTATAATAAACTCACAACAAGAATTGTTAATTGATGCAGAGGAATCTAGGAAGGTTTAAATATTGACAGTGAAAAAATTCATGGTTGAAAAGAAAGATTAGGTACGCAGTTGATACTCTAGAAAAGGTGAAACTTTTACTACTAGAATAGTTCAAGAACACCAATTTTTTTTTAAAAAAATATAGGAATAAATAAGGTATATTTGAAAATTGCCCATACGTACTTAATAAAAGATTCCAAATACAAAATAAAAATTACTCAAGCTTCACTTATTAGAAATGCATAAAAAATAAAAAATTTATTTATTTTTAATTAATATTTTAAAAAATCTCGTTTATAATTTTATCCAAGTCTCTCAATATTCTTTTTAAATCGGCTTTGACAGCAAGGTTGTAATAGCTCGACATTTGACAAGTGAAGCAACTTGTTTTCCTTAAACAATGTTCGTTGAATGATTTAATTAATCCTTCGATCGATATGTACATGTGACAAGTTGTACTTGTGCTTGATAGAATACAAATTAAGTTTATTTAAGGCATCAACTAAAGTTTATTTAAGCATCAACTAAAACTTGTAATATTTGTAACTTGGCTTTCATGTCGGAAGTTTGTAAAAAATGCTGTTTTTTATTTTATTATATATAGCTTCGTGCGAGAAATAATGACACCAAAGTGAGGAGCTATATATATATTCGAAGAAATTGGCAACATCTTCATGTAATAAGCAGTTAAATTATATATAAGACTTGCTGCTGCTTTGGAGACTAATCCCAACCTCCGTCACCTTGTGCAATTGGCACATACGCTACGTGGATCCATGTCGGTTTCTGAAAAGTTGGTGGTTATCTTTCCAACTCCAGTCATGGCTTCTTAATGGTAAGCTAGTTAATCCCATGGAAGGAATTGGCCATGACTCTCTATCAGCTAAGACAGAGAGCAATACTTATCGTCCCAGGGTATTAATTAGCCTGCAATCAATCAAGCGAAGCTTTGATCAATTCCATCTCGTTAGGAAGTATTTGGTATGATTGTGCTAATTAAAGTGTATTCATGTTATAAGTAGATTTTAACCTACAAAATAAGGATGCATGTTCATTTCTTAATTGAAGGTAGATTTAGCCTAGACAATAGGAATTCACGTCGTGAACTTCTATGAGACGTCAAAAGCCCGCATCTTAGAAATTTTTTGACTTCGGCAATAATGAAGCGGCTCAAGGCGTAGCCTAGCGCATCATGGGCTGTCTTTAAGAAGAGAATGTACGTTCTTGTTTGTGCTAATTAATGTCCTTAAAAGCCTGTTTTCTTGTAGTGTTGGGTACTATTTTCTTTCATCAACAGCAGCAGTACTGAGTGTGTGAATTTAAAATGGGTACTATGCATGGATAATCAGCTCCAAGTCATGTATATAGAATGCCCTCTTCTCTGTATTGCGTGATGTTTCATCCTCCTATACGATCATGCAAATGAAACAGAGCCTCACATGATCATGTCGTTAATATTTGCATACTTCCACTGAACAACTCATACAGATGGGGACCGAGCAGACATGCAAAAAGCATAAAGGCATTATCAAGCTTTATAGTTTATATATGATTAATAAGACAGAATAAATGGGTGCTTGTGATTAGTAGGCTTTGGACTCATTTGTTATTCACGAACATTTTTGATGATGCTTACATGAGAACAAAACGTCTATTTGTTAGCAAAAACACATGGCAGGCGCAGCTTATGAAGATGATAAAAGCTGATTCTAGAACCAACCAATTCGTCCTGTCATTGTTGATTTCCACGGACCTTAAAAAACTTATCATCAAAATTAGGAATTCAAGGGACATTCAAACACCACCCATTCAAGGCAAACAGGTTCATCCTTGAGACATAAGAATAAGGGCCAACTTGACTTCCTCTTTCTAGAATTCCCTCGGCTCAGTTTCGATATGGCATCGGTTGTTAGCCTCATGGCACTGGTTTATTTAGATTCGCCCTTTAAATCTGGATATTGGCTAAGGGTACAGGGTATGAAATAAAGGACATAATCTGTCAAGTCGCCCACCACCCCATATATATAAGAGTTCCCTTGTTTTCTCTTGAGAGAAGAAGAAGAAGAAGAAGCAGCAGCAAAAACGACTAGCTAGATCCTTTCACGCTACTTTAAAATGAATGACATGATTTTAATAAATATTTGTTGTCCAAATTAAAATATAGCAAATAATAATTAGACTAGTGAGTGTACATGTAGTTTATATCCACGTAATTTATAAGATTATGGTAAAATATTTGCTATCATAAAAAAAATGCAATCACTAATTAATATCTTTCGGGTGCTACTAAATTTTCTCCCAAAACTTTGTTAGTTCCACTGTTTGACTTTCTAAAACGAATGCCGTAAATCCTCCCATTCATCTTTATTTTGTGCAAACAAGCATCAATGACAGCTGGTTGTACGTAGAAATAATAAAGTTGATAATACATTTAAAAGCACTCATATATTTTTTTTTAATTTAAATTATATATTGAATTCAAAATAGATGATAAAATTTAGAATATGCATGACCAAATCATTCCCCCCCTCTGAGCAAATATGCTCTGGTATTTATCATGCATGAACTTTTAATAAAAAAGTGGTAATCATTTCATTAATTTATTAAATATATATAGATTCTAAAACAGGCTCGTTTTTTCTTTTCCAAATGACTAGTAAAGCTGCCATGTGCTTAACACTTGTCTTCAAAATCTCCATTTATTTAGGGAGGGAGGGGCAGCATTACATTAAAAAAACGTGTCACCATGGATTGATCACCTCGACTAATTGTTTTCTTGTATGTTCCAGAAAACAAGCAAAATTGATCGTCAATCACGCAATTGAAAAATGTTGCTCATGACCAAGATTGTTGAAAAGATCGAAGCAAAGCTCCACTTAATTTGCTGTTAACACCATGCTTTGGGAAAATATGAGCGATCTGTATTAAGTTGTTGCTATTTAATTAATTGATACTGTAATTAATCTCTAACTTCAACGCTTTGCAAGCATGCTTAATTTCCTGGTCAAGTTTTACAAGCAACTCTTGACATTTCAGTTGTTCTTAATTTCCTGCTGGCTGTACAGATCAAGTTATGTTTGAGATTTTTTTTTTTTTATTTCAAAACATATTAAAATAATATTTTATTATTATTTTTTAAAAATTATCTTTTACAACAGCACATTAGAATAATTTAAAAACATCAAAAATATATTAATTTAAAGTAAAATAAAAAAAATTAAATTTTAAATCTTTTTAAAAACACTTTCAAAACACAAATGCTAATAAGAATTTTTCTGACATCTTCTAGAATGATCAGTTGATCGACTGCTTTGAAATCTTATAAATAATAAATTTTCAGATTAAGAGACAGAGAAGCTTTCATGTTGGAGATAAAATGGTAGATCCTTTACAAGGGAGATGATCGTGACGAGATTGAGAAACTACTACATCTTTGTTACGCGTTACAATATAGGTTAATTTGATCAACTTTTATAATGTAAAAAAATATTTATGTGTTACTAATTTATTTTTTAGTAAAAAAAATTTATAATAGGAATTTATTTAATATAATTTGATTGATTTTGTGGGTAAAAAAAATCTAAATTACTGATACAAAACATATTTTGATTCAAAATAAATATTCAAAATGATATTTTTTTTATATAAATATTAAGGCAATAATATATTTGATTGATTCGAGTTAATCTATTTAATCTGTATATCAGATTATATAATTTTAATAACTTTATAGAAATTGAATCAAAATAAAATATAAAATTTAATTTTTAATTTTTAATAAACTCAATATTTAATGATGAAATTAAAAAAAATTATATTATTTTAAGTTCTATAACAAGTTATGTTAACTTACCTTAAATATGTTAATTGTTATAATTCAATTTCATATATATAAGTAAATTACTTTGGTTTATATTTATGCATGCTATGGATTTTGTGTTAAACTAGACAATTATCTAATCTGCAGGAGGCCAAAAATGGCCAACGGGATACACACGCAGAGCAACTATACGGCCCATAAACAGTGCGAAGACACTCTGGTTGAGTTGACTTTGATTTGTGTGTGTCACAATAATGGACTGCTATGTGCATGCACATAGAGGTGATCACGTGGCTAGCTAGGACGGCCACCATGCCTCGTGTCTGACATCCAAGTGTACAGGCATGGGTGCACGACCCATCCATGTGGTATATTGTTAGGCAGATCGTACTACCGGGGGGCCATGGCCTCGCTATAAATTCAAGATTTTCCCCCCTAACAATTTTGTTTAATATTCAACATTATTATTATTATTATTATTATTAATGGAATGGGATTGATCATTCATTTATGCAGTGCATAATTCCATTGAAATAACTACAAAAAAGAGAGTATATTATTAATGTCCAGGCTGCTAGCCAAGACTTTCTAGGCCATGCTTCTCCCCGAAACAATAATGTCCGGGCTAGTTTTTTAAAATTCTTCATAAAAATCTAGTTGTTTCTATTTTTTTTAAAAAAATTAAATTATTTTAGTTTCTTTAAATTAATATTTTTTGGTATTTTCATATCGTTTTAATATTAAAAATTATTTTTAAAAAATAAAAATTTTAATTTTAATATATTTTCAAATTAAAAAACAACTCTAAAAAAAAATCAACCTCTGCTGCTGCTTTTGATATATTCCTCAACCGACTTTGAATGTATTATGGAACTTTGACAACTTAAATGGCCGGATTTAACGACAGTTCTATCGTTATATAATTCAGTCAACCTACAGTGCTATATATAATTAATGCCTTTCATTTAAAACTGAGGTCCACAAGTCCGATCAGGTGTTTTAGCAATAGTCAAAATCTAAAACAATTCCGTAACGGGCTTGCTTTATTGCCTTCTATAATCCAGGAAAAAAAAGAAGAAGAAATTCTCCGATTTACTTCCCCTGATTAGAATATCCGACCTGGGTTTATCAATCTTACTCGTGGTGCCGTACTGTTTGCGAATTCCTTGGAATGTTTTAATTAAATTGCCCCGTTAACGTCTATGGTGCAACCCTAATTTAAGTAATTATTAAAGATGAATAATGCATCCATTTTTGTATTTAATAAGATTTGTTTGGAATGATAATCACTTCATTTGTTTTTTTATTTCAACATTTATCTAAAATATACAGTAAAAAATTCCTTGTATCATAGCAAACTCTTTTTTTTTTTTTGACTTTTAAATAGATGTAAAGACACATGTTAGGTTTCTATTGGTTTTAATTTCAGAAAACAAATATTGATTAAGAATTAAAAAAAATTATGAGAGCTTTATATGCATTTTTTCCTTTTCTTTTTTAATTTATTGTTTTTACTTTATTTTAGAAAGCCAAAATATGACTATAACATTACTTTTTATTTTTTATTTATTTATGTTGAATTTGATAATATTTTCTTTACAAGTTCTTATGTATTTATCAAAATTTTCATGACAGAAATTAAATTGAGAAATCATATCTATGACAAGAAAAATACATATTTACTCCTTCAAGTGTGTTTCATGAACAAATTCATAATTATTCTCTCCATTATATATGATTTACAAGGCGCAAATGCTCACTATAGTATTTGCTAATTAATTTAAGATAAAAGAATTTAATTAATTTTTCTTTATTTTTTAAAATAAAATAGAAACTCCGGGGAGTGCTAGCAAAAAAAAATTTTTTAAAAAAAGAGATTCCATATGCATATAAATAATAAGAAATAGAAAAATTCTTTAAGCAATTTTTTTTAAAATTGTTTTTTTAACTTTGATCAATTTTTTCTCTAAAATTAGAACCAATAGAAAGGAATCTAACATGTATCCCTCTCTATACCTTTAAAAGTTAAAATTAACGATTATTTAAATCAATTATAAACGGGGAGTCTTTATTAAAAAATATATATATTATAATTACCTCTACTATAACTAAACCCACCAATATATTAATATCACAGTTAGGCGTGAGAGAATTAATAATGCATTAGAACGAGCTTGGATTTGTTTATAAAATTAAAGGGTACTTAAACAAAAAGAAACAGTGATTAAACTATAAGCTACCAACTAATTACGCATGAACGCAGCCGTCCCGGTCCCAACTAGGCATGGTGGTATTTTTTTTTTTCCTAACATGTATTATCAATGTTATCATAAGAACTTCTCACTCAATTAACATACTGTCAATTATAAAATCCATCTTAATTTGTTTTAATTATTTGCCTTTGATCATCCGAGCCCAATATTTTTATACAGTCTAAGTTTGATTTAATCAAGTAAAAGCAAGAAAAACATTACTAGAAGTAGCCGCCGGCCTTGCTATGTATATGCATGGGACGGCCGTTCCATTTTTCCAAAAAGACGACGGTCGTTCCACTTGGCTGCCTGCTTTTTGCTAAGAAATGTTTTGGCAGCTCATTAATCTTTAGGATAAAAATAATCGATGACGGCCAATACATGGTATTGAAAAAGTGTAAGTATGCGTGTGCGTGTGCAATTTATATCTTTATTTATTTATTTATTAATATTAATATTCAAACCAGCTTATATATATTTGAATTAATTTTATAAATTATAAAATTCATAATTATGTAAATTTTTAATAATTTTATATTTATAAAACTCTAACAAAACTCCAACAGATAATCTCTGTAAAATAAATCTAGAATGTGAAATAATTATAGGGTATTGACTTCGTGCTTTTGTAAGTTAGTCATATATAGAGCAGACGTGTGTGTGTCCTTGATTTGTGATGAGCTTAGACGGCAAATGACGCAGCCCTTTTTGAAATTTTTTTTTAGTTTAATGTGGGTGTTTGGGCCAGTTTATATATATCTTGACTAATTTTACGGGCCCTGAAATTAACGACCATGTAAGCCTCCAGTGGCCATCATATGAGTAACCACAGGGCTCGAACTTGAGGCCATCTTTGCAATCTTGATTTTCCATATTCTAATTTTATCAATAAAATCTAAATTTACTTTTAAATTTAATTTTTTAATAAAATTAATTTAACATATTAAAAATATAATCAAATTCTTACATCTAATTAAATCTTTTAATTTAATCCAAATCAATTATTAAACATCTTTAAACTTTTAATTTGATCCATAATTAAATTATTTTGATATATTAAAAATTTAATTATATCCCTAGATTTAATTTTATACAGATTTATCCAATAATCATTTAATTTGATCTTAAATCTGCATTACCTCTCTAGTCTTGGGTACAATGAGATACAATTAAGCTTCAAATTTCATTCAAAATTACAGCTTGATTATTCTCTATATATTTGGAACCTTCGTCAGCCAATTTTTGTCAAATTACTAGTCTTCTTGTTATTATTGTTTTTTATTTCTTACAAGAAAAAAGATAAATTTAGGGAATAATACAAAAATAAATTATGATAGCTATAAGAATTATGAATAAATAATTAAATTTAGTTTAATTTTAATAAAAATTCATGTAATGTGAATCATTGTGTTTAATTGTGTGAGTTGGGAATGAATTGTGACCACAGTGTTTTTTTTTCTTTTGGGGGGGGGGGGGGGGGGGGGCTGAAAAAAATTACACTGTGGTGGATTTCTAAATAAATTTTAGATTGTGATATTTTATTTTTGTTTTATTGTGCCAAGTTACCGGAAAAGAATGGAATGGGCCGTCTAATGTACAGTGTGTAAATTGTTTTAGCTATATTGTTGCCGCAGGTCCTTGTACCTCAACCGCGCTCATGTCCCCCTTTCCAAAGACACCTACGGTCAACCTCTTTTTCCAACTGAAATAAATACGTGCTTTGATATTTATAACAGCATTAAATATCATCCCATGCAAAATTAAATGTGCTGTAAGTTTTTTTCTTTTTATTTAGAAGAGATTTAATTTTTTTTCTCCGGAAGAACGAAGTCTATAATTGACAGCTGAGTTATAATTTAATGAAAAAAATATAAATCTTTTTATGAATTATGGAATATTGCAACCATGTGGCTAAACATTTATTTATTTTTATCTCAATTAATTTTATTCTAAGAAATTTCTCAAAAAAATTTAGAAAAGGAAGATAATTTTCAATGAAAAAGATATATAGGTTTTTAAATTATTTTGCTTAATATTATTTCTTTGAAATAACGACACACAACCATTGTTAAGTTGGGCTATTTTTTTTTTATGGGCATATATTTGTGTTTTTAAATTGTACACATTGAGTTAATTTCTTCTTCTACACAAAAACGTCATTACCCTTTCATGATTTAACCTTCTTTCATTAGTCAAGTTGGTTCTAACATAGTGTGTTATATGCAAAAAAGAAAATAAATGAGAAGGCACAAATCTGCTCAGAAAAAAAAAAAAAAACTATACGGAATTATTCAGAGGAAGATAAAAAAAGAAAGAAAGGGTCATGGTGACCCGATCCAAAGAGAGGGGGCTTGGTGAGAGAAGAGTCGTTTTTGGAGTCGGCAGCCATAAAGGTTGGCCAGTCAAACTCCTTGGCTTCTTTACCCCACGCGATGAGCTGCTTGTGGGCGTACACTTCACACTGGAATCTCAAGTTTTAGATTCCTGGGATCCTTCTTGAATAGGAAATTTGTTATGCGCCAGCCTCCTTTCCCAAAGAACACACTACCATCGGAACAAAAGAACAAAAAGAAAATCAAACAACAAAAATATATTCCCATTGTTACTTTCTTTGTATTTGAAGCAACTAATATATTCCCTATCTCTAAATTTCAACTAGTTTCATGATCTCTTTACAAAGTACTGCAAAAATTTAAGAATAAAGGGAATCTTAGTGATAGCTGCTAGGAAAGATCTAGCTGCTAGGAAGGATCGCCGAAGAATGAAAACTCACCCCATCATCCTCGCAGGGGTTTACGGGAGACAATATTGTGATGGCACGAACATCAATTGAAATTCGTGAGAAAATATGTGGCATCATCACATCGGTTACCAATCAAACCAATGAATCATTACCATCTAATGAGCTGGATAAATTCTTGGGATCTTTCAACTTCTCATCCTCTTCGTTGTGGTCAGCATCGTTAGATACATTTCCAGTTAGTTCCTTGGCTCTCTGGGCTTGGCATTCCCAATCTGTTCTAGCCAGAACGAACAACATGGTCACGACACATGAGCCCTGGGCAGCTATCAAACCCAACCAGAGTCCTTTAAAATCAAAGCCAGCATAAAAACTTAACCAAACAGCAACAGGCATGCCCACAAGGTAAAAGCATCCCAAATTAATATTTGCACCCATTTTAGGCCTTGCCGTGCCTCTCAAAACACCACAACCTGTTGTTTGCGGGCAATTTCCAAGCTCACAAAGGCCAATTATAGGCAAAACCATTGATGTCAATGCAATAATCTCTGCATCTTGAGTGAACATGCTAGCCCAAATCTTCCTCACCATGACAGCAAAACACAATGCTGCAAATCCCAAGACAAAGCTTGAAGAGAGACCAACAGTAGCAGCAAGCTTAGCCTTTTGGGGATTATTAGCACCTAGTTCATTGCCAACTCTTGTTGACACGCCAAAGCTCAAAGAAGATGGGAAAATGTATATAAAAGCCGTGGTTTGAATTAAGATTCCCATTGAAGCAACGGTAGCTGTTGGATTTAACAATAGCCCACAGAGTAAAATCATGATCTCATACCACCACCATTCAAGGCATACCGAAATGCAGCTTGGAATTGCCAAATTCAATAAAGATCTCCACCCTTTTAAGCATTCCAATGATATCCCACCCCAAGTTTTCTTGTACACGCCAGAGATCATAACGTAAATGACCAATGATCCTACAAGACTGAAGTTAGTCCAAACTGCGCTTAACGCAACGCCTTTGATTCCAAGATTGAATACGGAGACAAGAAGGTAGTTAACAGGTATGTGAAGAAGAATAGAAAGGGTTGCACAAAATGTTAGAGGCAGAGTAATTGACTGACTCCTGAGGTATATACGCAAAGGATGCAAAATGGATTGAGCAACAAGGTCAGGGAGGGAGTAAAGAATGTAGAGTTGTGCTTCCGTGGAAATATCATCTTCTTGACCACAAAAGAGAAGGATCTTTTTCATGTTGAACCACAATAAAGCAATAGGGATGGAAACTAAAAAAAGCAAAAGAATTGTTCTTTGCAAGGCGAGGCCAAGAAGTTTGTATCTTTTGGCACCAAAAGCCTGTCCACAAATGGGTTCCATTCCCATGGAAAGACCGGAGAGAATAGAGTAGCCAGTGATGTTAGCAAACCCAATTGCCAGTGAGCCACCTGCTAAAGCCAGTTCTCCTTGGCGACCGAGAAAGAGCATGGAGATCATCGAGCGAGAATAGAGTAAAAGACCAGTTAATATCATTGGAAGTGCTATGTTGGCTATGCATCTTGCTTCTCTGATTGCAAGAGCGAGGTGAGTCCTCTGTTGATTTTCAAATGTTGGGTCCTTGGGGATCAAAGCGGTTATTAGCCTATCAGATTCCTGTGCTTTGGATGATGGGTCTATTTTGCATTTGCAAGAATGAGAAGGTGAAGATAACTGGCACATACTTGTGGACTTAATCGAGAGAGAGAGGGGGAGAGGTGATTTGGGGTTTTGGGGGATTTGAGAGAGGGGAGTCAAGGAGAGGTTTAAATGGAGAGTTTGTTTGGGCACATGTGGACATAGTGATCTTTACTCTCTAGACGGCTTTTTTAGACCGATAGAAAAAGAAAATTAAAAAACAGGAGGAAAGAAGGGATATTTATTACTTTGTCAGAACTTGAGTTCCAACTTCCAACCGAGTCTTGGAAACCTTTCCAGGCGTCCTTTTATGACCGATCACAGTGCCATTGTCGGGGCCTGCAAAGGGGAAAGTCATCCCAAAAGGCAGAGAGAGAGATTTTGTGATGACAGCTTAAGGGTGGCAAATGGGGTTACAACAGGTGTCAGGTATTTATGAGAAGCAGTAACTCCATGATTTCTCAATTAATTAGTTCTTAGCATAACCAAAAATACCTAAAGTCTAAAGAGGGCGTGCGAGCGTTCTCATTACAAGGCATGAAGAATGTTTTTGCGCCTTGAACGCGCAATGAAGAGGATAGGCTGGGGGTTGTTGTCAACACAGACATATTTAAGTGGTGGACGGTTACATAAATCGGACCCGTTCTGGAATACTAGGGATTGAGCTTATACCATGTAGTTAGCATCTATAATTTGTTTGCTGGCCACATCAATTCCATGTTGACATGAGTTATGTGATTTGTCTCAAATTAGTGCATTATGTCTCATTTTGCGGGACTCCACATGGAATAATACTATGGATCCAACCAAAGTTGATTGAGGGACGAGACCTTTGAGTTGATGTAAACGGGGGAAATTAACATAAAACCACTTAATATTTAACACCTTTCTCTCCTAGGAAGATGTTTCAAATTTGAAATCCTTAAAAAGTTTTTACTCTTGCAAATGTACCGAAAGAGACTAATTAAGATCAAATTCAGTTTATAAATAACTTGAGATATCAAGAAAGGAGGTTTTTTTTTTGTTTTAAGAAGGTCAAGGAAGGAGGTTACCTTGTTACGTTTTGCCAAGAACAATAAGTCTCCATATAAGCATAATATTGACGTCAAAAGATTAAAAAAAAACCTATCAATTTTTATTGACCATTCCATCAATAATTAAATCACCGGTATAATATTTTTCTTTGTTTGTTTTATTGACAAAACATAAACATTACTGATAAAATAGCCAACAAAATCCTAAGATTGACTATAGAATTTTCTTCATAATTGATTTTGTTACAAAGCATTCTATAATTTTTTGATGAAATAACTTCTATATCATTAATGGAATCACTGATATATTTTTTTCCGTTGAAAGTTTAATATTTTTTGGGTCATTGAACATAAAAAATTTATTAATTTCAATATTAATTTAAAAATAATTTTACAACTAAAAATATAACGAATAAAAATAAAAATAAAAGGAGGAGATTTTGAGCCAAGAGAAAGGTCTTAGATGCAGGATAATGTAAAGCCATATATTACATTATTTTCTCTCAATTTTTTCTATTTTTTTCTTCTAATTTGGCTACTTTGCTTCTCATTTCTCCAACTATCAACCACAACAAGTGAGGTTTTAAATTCTGACGTTGATCAGCTTAAATCAAGTTGTTGTGTGTCTAGATTCAAAGCAGGAGGACTCAATCTCATTTCTCCAACTATCAACCACAACAAGTGAGGTATTTTGTTAATTGAATGATGGGGATAGAATACAAATCCAAGATTTTAAAAGCTTCAGAAGATTATCACTGAACAAAATACCTATCAGCGTGCGTGCAGGGTGCATCCAGCTTCGAATTAATTTCAAGATTTCTTGTTCTATTATTGTCTGAACCAGCAACCTTGATTTCTAGATATATATATAGCCATAAGCAGTCAGGGACATTCTGCTAATCTTTCATATATATAATAATTAAGGGGGTTAAATAAACTAATTAAGAGCCATATATACACCCTAACTAGTCACCAAAATAACACGCACGCACGCACAAAGATGCACACGCACGTACTGAGAAAAATCTTTCACAAGATTTTTCCATCTCTGGTGACTAGTAAGAGAAACATTGTCAATCATCTTGACCCGTTAAAACCTTTTGAGATCAAAGTTGCTAGTGTTAAATATAAGAAAGGAAAAGGTGGGGGGTTTTATTGATATTGTATAATATAATTAAAATAAATTTAATCTAAATAAAAAAAATTATATATAGACTAAATAAAAAAAATTCAAAAAAATATAAAGATTGCTCTATTTTTAATAAATAATAAAACAAAATAATCTTATATTTTTTAAAAACTAATTCAAGTAGATGAACTAATCCGTCAATACCCACAGAAAAATGAATTTCTCCGTCCCTATCTTCAGTATAAACACGAGAAATTAATTTACTTGCAATATTTGCTCAGGAGCATGAATATTCTTTGAAGTGGATATTTGTACACCTGCCCTGAATATTCTAGCACAATATTGGAGCAGCCATTCTCAAAAGTCTACACTGTTTTGAAACGTTGCAGCAGAAAAGAGTGGCTGTTCCTAGACGTGCACGTAACGACCGGCAGTGTGATTGGCTGCTAGTGCCCAATTAAGAGTTCCAGGAATTTTCTCGAGTCAATTTGGCACGATTTAAAATAAATTTCTTTTTGATTGATATTCAGTGAGAAGTTGAACTAGTCAAATCCATTAAATATCGATTGAAATTAATTATTATTTTTATTATTTTTTAAGTGGTATAGAATTTAAAATTATTTTTTAAATTATTTTAATACGTTAATATTAAAAATAAAATTTTAAAAATAAAAAAATATATTTTAATACATTTTAAATAAAAAATACTTTAAAAAATAAATATTATTTGAGAATACAAATACCACTACAAATGACATTAAAAAACAATTCAGATTCGAGCCTTGTGGTTGCTCATATGATAGCCACTGGAGGTTTACATTATCATTAACTTCAGGATCTGTGGAATTAGTCGAGGTGCGTGCAAGTTGGCCCAGATATCCACGTTAAACTTAAAAAAAAAAAAATTCAAAGGTTGCATTAATATTTAACCATAACATTTACAGCCAGATTCACTCTCAAAATCATTCTTAAAATTAATTTTAGTATTATTTACTGTTTATATCCTCCTTTTGTTCTTAAGAAAACTTGTTCAACCATCACAACCCCAACTTTTCAAAACTATCTTGTGTGGACTAGAAAAAATTGAAACCAGTTTTTAAAATTTTTCAAACAAACAAACAATCTTCAACGCAAGTATATGTCTTTGCTTGTCATGGACTCGAAGCCCATACGCTCGAAGATTTGTGCCTTGAAGATAAACAAACCGAACTTCAAGTGACAAAGCATTGCCTTGAAGATTTGTGCGATTAAGAAGGTGAAGATCACGTTTACAGAAACAGTGATACTTTGGGCAGCTGAACGGACTTCTAATGGGAAGATCTCACTAGGCACTAACCAACCTAGAGGCCCCCAAGACCAAGCAAAGGCGGCAACATAAACACATATGAAGACTACCACGGTATAAGCATATCCATTAGAAATCACACCTGGGTTTCCACTCAATCCAAACTTCATAGCAATGGCAATTGTTATGACAATCTACAAAATAAAGAAAAAAATAAAAGAGCAAAACTTATGAGCCGCGTGCATTTCAGAAAAGCAAAGAATTAAAGATAGATAAATGGGAATCTCGAATGTATAGTGGAAAGAAGAGATGTGGTAACAAACCTGGGAAACGAGCATTTGGAGACCACCGTAGAGGAAAAGCTTTTTCCTTCCAAACTTATCCACCGTTGAAATTGAAACAAAAGTTGCAAGCATGTTAACAATACCAGTAATGAGAGAAGAAAAAAGAGAAGCATTGCTCCCAAAACAATAGTTGTTGAAACATGGGAATGCAGAACGCAAAGAAAAGCTGAGGCCTATACTTCCTTTTAATATGTTTAACCAAGCATGTTGGACCAGTTTTGCTTTCTCACTAGCCTCGACAAGATCATTGTGTTAGGATACTGGCATGCAAACCCGACAAGATAAAAGGCAATGGATAAGATAAAATGAGAAATGAGACACACAAGAATTTACGTGGTTCACCCAATTGGGCTACGTCCACAGGCAAGTATAGAAGGATTTTACTAAGTAATGTGGGAATTACAACCTCTCTCAAATAATAGGAGAACAACTAAGAATCTCTCTATTATTAGGAGAAAACACCTCACTTACTCTCTCACAAATACCTCACAATTTTGTGGGATTACTCTCTCTTCACTCTCCTCTTCTCTTCTCTATCTTGGTGTGTGTATAGGCTTGAATGCATTGCCTATTTATAGGCAAGAGTGAGGGTATAATGGTCATAAATTTAGGAGGAATATATGCCTAACAACTCATCCTCCACTAATTTTGCCAACTCATCTCCCACTTAAATCCCATCAATTATGCCAACTAATTAAATGGCTTTACATTCTCCCACTTGAAGACTTTGATGATTTAATCAAGTCTTCACACTTGGTCATTTGTGATTCTTCTATCCTTTCTATACTTGCCATCTTCATGCTGCTTACGTTTCTGCTAGGCCATAAGAAGATCTGCACCATATATACTTATCAGTGTTGACTGGTTTGGTCAAAGCATCTGCTGGGTTTTCCTTTGTGTGAACCTTCTGAAAATCCACACTTCCATCTTCCACCACTTCGCGAACAAAGTGATACTGAACATCTATATGTTTTGTTCTTGAATGAAATGATGGATTCCTTGCGATATGCAAGGCACTCTGACTATCACAATACAAAGGAATCTTCTCTTGTTTATGCCCGAGCTCCTCCATAAGTTTCTTCATCCATATTGCTTCTTTACAAGCTTGTGTAGCTGCCATGTACTCAGCTTCTGTTGTGGATAATGCTACAACAGTCTGAAGTTTAGAGACCCAGCTCACAGCTCCTCCTGCAATTATGAACACATAGCCTGTAGTAGATTTTCTTTTCTCAAGGTCGCCAGCAAAATCTGAATCAACATAACCTCTGATGGTAGATTCTGATCCTCCATAACATAATGCAACATCTGAGGTACCCTTGATGTATCTCAAGATCCTCTTAATAGTATTCCAATGCTCTCTACCAGGATTTGCCATGTATCGACTAGCTGCTCCCACTGCTTGTGCAATGTCTGGTCTTGTACATATCATGGCAAACATTAAACTTCCCACTGCTGATGCATACGGTACTCGAGACATCTCCATCCTCTCTACTTCATTGCTAGGAGACATACTTGAGGATAATTTGAAGTTAATAGGAAGTGGGGTGGAAATTGGCTTACAATCTTGCATGTTGAAGCGCCGCAAGATCTTCTTCAAATAATTCTTCTGAGAAAGCCAAATCTTCCTCTTACTTCTGTCTCGGTGAATTTGCATCCCTAGAATCTTGTTTGCTGGTCCCAAGTCCTTCATATCAAACTCCCTAGCCAACTGTGCCTTCAATTCTTGGACTCGATCTTTGTTGGGGCCTATTACCAACATGTCATCCACGTACAACAACAGAATGATGAAAACATCATTTTCTTCAAACCTCTTGTAATACGTACAATGGTCTGAACTGAGTCTGTTGTACCCAAGGCTAATTATGAAGGAATCAAATCTCTTGTACCAACACCTTGGCGCCTGTTTGAGACCGTATAGAGATTTGTTCAACCTGCAAACCAAGTTCTCTTTGCCTGTTTCAGCAAAACCCTCTGGTTGGAGCATATATATTTCTTCTTCAAGTTCTCCATGAAGAAATGCAGTTTTCACATCTAACTGCTCTAAGTGAAGATCAAATATAGCACACATCGCCAAGACTACTCTGATTGTAGTAAGTCGTACCACCGGAGAAAATATCTCATTGAAGTCTATTCCTTCTTTCTGAGCATATCCTTTCACCACCAATCTTGCACGGTACCGCTCCACTTGATCATTGCCATCACGCTTTATCTTGTAAACCCATTTGTTGCCAATGGCCTTTCTTCCTTGTGGTAGCGGAACAAGATCCCAAGTCTTATTCTTGTGTAGAGCTTCAATCTCCTCTTGCATTGCTGTCATCCACATAGATACATCTGTGCTTTTGATAGCCTCATGGAAAGTTGATGGCTCTCCATCCTCTGTTAGAAGACAGTATGCAATGTTGCTCTCAGTAACATATTCTGAGTGCCAAGCCGGTGGTCTTCTTTCACGAGTTGACCGTCGAACTTCAGGAGTTTCAGACTCTATTTGTTCTTGTTCTTCATGCTCTGGTGCAGCTTCAGAAGAAGTATGATTCTGAGTATTTTCCATTTGGACTGCTGTAGTCTCCTTTAAAATGCTATTATTTTCTTCCACTTGCATTTTATCTTCTGCAAATATAACATCTCTGCTGATGACTACCTTGTGGGCAGTGGGATCCCACAAGCGATACCCCTTCACTCCATCAGCATATCCCAAGAATATACATTTTCTGGATTTTGAATCCAGCTTGCTGACTTCTTGAGTATTGTACATCACGTACACAGGACTTCCAAATATATGCAATCGAGAATAATCAGCTGGCTTCCCAGTCCACATCTCCATCGGTGTCTTCAGCTCAATTGCAGTTGATGGAGATCGATTTATCACATAACAGGCGGTATTGACTGCTTCTGCCCAGAATGACTTTCCTAGACCTGCAGCCTTCAACATTGCTCTTGTTCTTTCTAATAGAGTTCTGTTCATCCGCTCTGCCACTCCATTTTGTTGTGGAGTGTATGCCGTTGTGAACTGCCTTTTGATACCTTCATGTTGACAGAAGTTATCAAATTCATCACTGGTATATTCTCCTCCATTGTCAGTCCTCAAACACTTGATCTTCTTTTCAGATTCAAGTTCCACCCGCGCTTTGAAAGTTTTAAAGACTGCGAACACATCTGCCTTCCTTCTAATTGGATACACCCAACATCTCCTGGAGAAGTCATCTATGAATGATACAAAGTATCTTGCTCCTCCCAAGGATACAACCGGTGCTTGCCAAACATCAGAGTGAATCAGGTCTAAGATGCATTTGCTCTTAGTTGTTGATGTGCCAAACTTCAACCTGTGCTGTTTGCTTGTAACACAATGCTCACAAAAGGGTAAAGTAACCTTTGTAAGCCCAGGGAGTAACTTCTGATCAGAGAGAACTTTCAAACCTTTCTCTGACATGTGGCCTAGTTTTTGATGCCACATCATCGTCTTCTCTTCTGCAGGACTGGCTGATGCGATTGACGCTTCTGCCCCATGATGTGTTTCTCCCATTAATACAAACATGTTTGCAACTGTCTTTCTCGCCTTTAAAACCACCAACGCTCCTTTGACAATTTTCATTATTCCATTGTCTGTTCGGATCTTACAGCCAAGACTATCAAATTGTCCCACGGACAAAAGATTCTTCTTTAAGTCTTTCACATGTCGCACTCCTGAAATAGTGCGAATTAAGCCATCATACATTTTTAATTTGATGGTGCCAATGCCAGCAATCTCTACAGCATGATTATCACCCATGAACACTTTGCCTCCAGAGATGGGTTCATATGTATGGAACCAATCTCGATTAGGAGTCATATGCCATGTTGCTCCTGAATCCATTAGCCAGACCTCAGTAAGCTCTTCTCTATCTGTAGAGATTGTCGCTGCTTCACTATATAAAACCTCCCCATCTTCTGAGGTGCTCGCAACACATCCTTGAGGTTTTGATGACTCTGCAGTGTTCTCTATACCTTTTTTAAACCAACAATCCTTTTTGAAGTGCCCTTTTCTGCCACAGTTGTAGCATTTCACAGTCTTCTTACTTCTTGATTTGGACCTCCCCTGCCTTTGACTCCCACTGGAGCCACGCTCCGTTGATCTTCCTCTTGACACCAATAATGCCTCTGCTTGGTTTGAACTATTTCTGTCTCCTTTATTTTTGCGCCTATTTTCTTCTTCCAAGATGGCGGCTGCAACATCATCAAAGACTAAATAGTCTGAGAGGATATTATTGGTCAAGTTGATAATGAGTTGATCATACGAATCTGGAAGACTTTGAAGTAGAAGCTCTGCACGTTCACTTTCCTCTATTTGTTGACCCAACGTAGTGAGTTGTGAAAATAGAGTCCTTATTGTGTTGATGTGGTCAGTCACCGCCGTGGTTTCTGCCATTCGAAGGGTATAAAGTCTCCGCTTTAAGAAAATCTTATTGTGCAAAGACTTGGACTCATATAGCTTTGTTAGAGTCTCCCATATCTCCTTAGCTGTTTTCTTCTCCGCCACACTTGATAATACTTCATCAGCTAATGCTAAATGTATGTTAGCAATAGCATTGCCATCCATCTCATTCCATTTTGCATTATCAGTGATCTCCGCGGGCCGATCCCCAATTGCTGCCAAGCAATTGTCTTTCCTTAAGATTGCCTTGATTCTCATTTTCCAGAGTGAGAAATTGCTCCCATTGAACCTTTCAATCTCGTACTTTGCTGCCATTTTATTCACCGAGATCTATTCAGCTATCACCGTTTCACAGAACTGTAACGTATACAGAAATAGTATCGTGTGAATAATACTTCACTAAGTAAGTTCCCAGGAAAGATTGGAGGGGTCACAAACGGTCCCGCTTAAAACCCAATCTCCTTAGACAGAACTTCCTAGACTGTATTTAATCACCGCACTGACTTTCTATATACGCCAACAGTAACTTATGTGAACAGTACCGTATGGGTGAATAGTGCCGTATAGGTGAATAGTAACCGTATACACGAATAACTTTTGTGTATTAACAACACCAACCAAGAAGGCTCTGATACCACTGTTAGGATACTGGCATGCAAACCCGACAAGATAAAAGGCAATGGATAAGATAAAATGAGAAATGAGACACACAAGAATTTATGTGGTTCACCCAATTGGGCTACGTCCACAGGCAAGTATAGAAGGATTTTACTAAGTAATGTGGGAATTACAACCTCTCTCAAATAATAGGAGAACAACTAAGAATCTCTCTATTATTAGGAGAAAACACCTCACTTACTCTCTCACAAATACCTCACAATTTTGTGGGATTACTCTCTCTTCACTCTCCTCTTCTCTTCTCTATCTTGGTGTGTGTATAGGCTTGAATGCATTGCCTATTTATAGGCAAGAGTGAGGGTATAATGGTCATAAATTTAGGAGGAATATATGCCTAACAACTCATCCTCCACTAATTTTGCCAACTCATCTCCCACTTAAATCCCATCAATTATGCCAACTAATTAAATGGCTTTACACATTGAACTCCTCATCAACATTATCAACTTTGCGAAGCTTAAGAAGTTGTTCTTTAGCTCTATCATAATTGCCTCGTTCTATCTCGGAATTCGGAGTATCAGGAAGAAGGCATGATCCAACAAAAATTATCAGACCACGAACTATCGCGCCACCCAAGCTCAAGCGCCATGCCATTTCTCCTTCAATTCACTTAGCAAAGGCAAAATTCAAAAAATTGGCGATGAGAATACCAATTGTGATAAACAATTGGAACGTCATATTGAGAGCACCTCGATATTTATAGGGAGCCACTTCAGATAGATAAATTGGCACTGACTGTATACAAGAACAAGTATAAAACATTAACTATATATATGTATGTATGAACAAATATAAAACATTAAATATCATAAAAAAAATCTTGGAGTTTAAGATTTCGGGGTTTTCAATATATACACATTTTATTGCTAAATGATAATGATAGTTTATAAAAAAGAACAAACTTGAAAAGAATAAATTTACCTGATTGGCGCATCCAATGCCGAAACCAAGTAACAGCCGACCAATAATAAGCATGGGAACATTCATGGCTAAGCCATTAACGATAGCACCAGCAGCGAAAAGTAAGCCACTAGTCATCATCGTAGGTCTCCGTCCATACTTGCGAGTTGCCATGGATGCAAATATGGACGAAACAAGGGCGGCTAGTTATAGTGACGAAGTAAACAACGTCAATATCTGGCTATCAAACTTGCAGTATTGATCATCTGACGGTTTGACAGAGGACTCCCTCTTGTAAACGTCAGGAAAGAATTTCTTCAAGAAAACATCCATAGATGTTACACCACCTGTACAATTAATAATTATGTTTTTTTTTTTTTTTTTTTTGCACTCGAGGGTCTAGCTGCTGTGGTCAATCGTGTGACTTGTTCCGCCCCCGTCCCGGGTTCGACCCTCTATGTGCACGCCTGTCACCCCCGCGGTGCCTTACATGCTCCTGGGCTTGCAGCATGTCCAGCGGGCCGTGGGGAATAGTCGTGGTGAACGTAAGCTGGCCCGGACACCTCACGTAAATAAAAAAAATAAGAATAATAATAATAATTATGTTTTTTTTTATACACTTGAGGGTCTAGCTCAGTGGTCAACTGCTGCCTTGTGACTAGCCCGAGTTTGATCATCTCCGTGTACCAGCCTGTCACCCCCGCGGTGCCTTACCTGCCTACTGGGCTTGCAGGATGTTCAGTAGGCCCGGGGATTAGTTGTGGTGCGCGTAAGCTGGCCCGGACACCCCGGGTTACCTAAAAAAAAATAATTATTATTATGTTTTTTATTTTATTTTTTTGTTGCCAGAGTAATATTTCATAGATTTTCAAAACCTAATTAATGCTTTACGATAAGGGCCATCACATACCTGAAATACCAAGATCATAAACAAAAATTAGACCTCCTGTAGCTGCAAAAATACATGTTAATAACACCCTGCCAGTAAACTTTCCAGGGTATTCCTTTCCACCAGATGTTGGAGCAAAAGCCCCTCCGGCCATTCTTCCTTCTTTTTTTTTGGATTTGACTTGGATGAGATTTGTGAAACGACTCTATGAGAGGGGAGTAAAGGCAGTGAATTAGAATAATAAGAGATACTTGTATATATTTATAGAGGAGATATAAGGTGAGCTGATTTAACTATATCTCTACTTCTTGCTAATTCTTACAATGATGTTATACTTTATTAACTATATCTCTACTTCTTGCTAATTTCTTATGATGATAGTATCATAATTGATTTATCCGAAATTAAAATCGTATGTTTTTCTATATCTTGGAAAAATCTCGATAGCTTACATATACACTTTCCATCCCGTTCTATAATGCGTGTGTTTACGTGGAGTAGTTTTGAAATCAATTTGAGTTGAGATTTGTGTGTTAGAGTTTGATTTAGATTATTGTTTTAAGTGATAGATACTTTTTTTTTATATTGATTTTTGTGAGAAACACCTTTATTCAGTGGCGGAGTCACATAGAAAAAAAAGGAGGCAATTGCTCCCTTAATCTTTTTTATTCAAAAATTTTTTATATTAGAATTTTAATATAATAACTTAACAAGTTTAATTTTTTTTATTAGCTACTAATTGATCCAAGCTCTTCTTTCTTTTTTTTTTGAACTATTGTCCCTGTCTTCTCTCTTTCTTTTACAAAATTTTTCTTCAAGTCCTAAACTATTAATTAGTTAAGTAAGTAATCTCTTATGCTTTATGCTTTAGGTGAGTTTCCTTTATTTTTTCAATTTATTCCATTGTCTAATTTTAGTTTTATTCCTTTATAATTAGTTCTTAAAAATGTTAGAGTTTATGATAATTTATGGGTGTGTTAAATTAATATGTGTATGGATAATATTATATGCATATGAATATGAATTGAAATGAGTTTTGATGAATTAATATGTATTTTGCTATGAATTTCATATAAAAAATAATAGTGATAAACTTACTAGTAATTAAAAATAAAGTACTGGATAACTCAAAAAATTAGGGACACAATAAAAATAAATTAAAAAAATAAATTAATATTTATATTTAACCCACTTGTATAAAATAACAAGTCAATAAAAAATTGCTGTTAATAACTTCACTAGTACCTAGAAGATTTAGATGAATGAAAGTTTGATTGTATATATTGAGATAGAATATCTTTAATGAAATTAAGAATGAAAATATTATGAAGCAGTTTCAAAATATGAAAACTCGAAAAGAACAATTATAATATAAGTTTTTTTATTTTAAAAATATTCTTAAATTAATTTTGCTTAAGTTAGTACATACATTTCAAATTGATTTATATATATATATAACACATGTATATATAATATATAATATCAAATATTTATTAGTAATTTACCTTCTCATTTAAAAAATCTTGACTACGCTACTGCCTCTGCTATGAATTAATAATCACGTATTAGTTAGAAGTTGATATTTTATATTAAAATATGTACTAAATTAATTATCTTATCTTAGATAAAAATTTTCATCATTAATAAGCGGCCCAGGACAAACATTTTTAAAAATAAATAAATAAATAAATTGTTTATTTGGAAAGTGAAGATCTTTAAAAATATAAAGCTAGCGGGTATTATTTGGCCACTTGCATTTGATTAGTGTTTGGACTTTGGAGGGGTAAATACAAATAGACAAAAAGATATTTAGTTTAAGTCCATGTTTATTTTTTGAAAAGTACTTTCTGTAAAATTACTTTTTAAATTTTCTTGTGTTTGTTTGTTATTAGAAAAGTTAATCAACAGAAACACTTTTAAGTCAAATGAAAATTTAGCTTGGTTTCCAGAAAAGTATTTTCTTTTTTGGCTGTGTTTGTTTTCCGGAAAGTGGTTTCCGGGAAATCACTTTCCAAACTTTCCTGTGTTTGTTTACCATTAGGAAAGTTGGTCAACGAAAAACACTTTCCAGTCAAAAGAAAATTTGACTTGGTTTTCAGGAAAGTGTTTTCCTGGAAAATTTGGGAGGAAAATACTTTCTGGAAGTTGTGAAAAATTTAGAAATGTCATTATTTGCTGATTATATCAAATTTGATCCTCAAACTTTTGATTGCTATATATATATATTTTTTTGAATATTTATTTTTCAATTTCATCTCTTAAAATTTAATTTTTATATTAACTTTGGTCATTATTTTTATAATTGTTATTTGCTTTTTCCTTATCATTTTTTTATTGAAATTTTTTATCTATCAAATTTGGTCCTCATTCTTTTGATTGTTACTTATTTTATTTGAAATAATTTATGAAATGTTGATTATTATTATTTTAATTTCTTCATTTTTAATTTTTTTTAATTTTTTAGATTTGATTTCTATTATTTTGATTATTATTTATTTTATTTGAGATAATTTATGAAATTATTATTTTTTTCAATTTCATTCTCATTCAACTTTTAATTTGTAAGATTTGTTCCTCATTATTTTAATAAACTTGAGAAAAATAAAATATTAATAAGTTATTTTCCAGCTCATTTTCCATGACATAACCAAATACTGAAAAGTGTTTTCCAACTTATTTTCCATTACACTACCAAACATCAGAAAGTAATTCAGTTTCCTAGAATTCACTTTCCAAAAGAAAACTACTTTCCAGCAAACAAACAGGGTCTTAGAGAAATAAATGCAAAAAACTCTATTTATGTAACTATTTTAAAATAATTTTTTTGATTTTCAAATCATAAAATATATAAAAATATATTTTTTCTATCATCATCATCATCATCATTTGTATCAAAACAGTAATTAAACGCTACCAATTTTGTTGAAGGTGGGGCGCTATCTTCACATGTGTTTCTTGGTTCCCGATTTATATTATTTGTTGAATATCAATTTATTTAAGTTTCATTCAAGGTTTTTTTTTTCTATGAAAGTTTCGTTGTAGTTCTTTCAATCTAAAGAGTGGGTTTTTTTTCCTGTTACAATGGAAACAAAGAAAAAAAGACTGAACAGCTCTAGCTAGGGAAGCTAGCTAGCTAATTCCCATAATATCTGCTAGAATAAGCTGTTGCAAACCTTGAGGAGGCTCATCCTAGATCATCAAACCATAATCGCAGGAAGTAGCAAGCTTTGCCATAAAATCAGCATAGAAATTAGCCTCTCTAAATATATGTTTAATTCTAATAGTCCAGTATCTACTCAGTAACTCTCTGATCTTTAAAATAAGAGTTCTATACTTATAAAAAAACCCACTTTATTAGCATCCTTTGAATTTGAGTGACAGATTATATATCTAAAGATCAGTGGGTTTAGCAAATGTTATAATAAATTAATTGTATGATTATCAATTAATTGTATCTGTTTACAAATAAAGCCCCGTGCCAATATGACTACTACTAAGTAAAAATTTCATTTTACAGTACTCAAAAATGAATACTCGACTATAATCTATAGATACTGTAGGTTAGCTAAAAGTTAATTAAGAAGTTAAATGTTAGAGCTATAATTAATTACCGCTGTACTTCTAAAGCTTAATGAACATCTGAAAGAATAACATGCAAACGTTGCACGATTAATTAAAAATTAACGTACGCATCTCTCAACATTTTAATAAATGATATCGGAGAGCTTAATTAATGAATCACTTGTGCTAATTTTGTGAAACAATTATATATTCAATTAAAGTTTATTCTTCTATTTTAACCTAAGAGTTACGAACAGAAAATTAAGTGTAAATATCTAATTCATTTAGTATATATGTCATCGGATAAGTAATTTATCATTAAATAAGTGGTTCGTATTCCACCTTGAATTAAAATAAATTTTTTATAACATAAGAATAAGAGCCTTGATGATAACAATTCGATAAAATTCCAGGTTAAATTTACTAATACGTCATTGGAGATATGAAATCAAAATAAGTCGTTAAAAGAGAGCAAAAAAAAATTGTAAAGTTCAAAACCTAATAATTAAATGTCAAAAGTTAAAAAAAAAATTCAGAATATAATATTGAAAAATAAAACTCGAGTTAACTCAAGCTATTTGACTAACCCGCACTTGATAATTATTTTTAAAAATAAAAAATATTTTTTTAAGATAATTTTTCTAATAATTTTTATTTTATTTTATTTCAATCAGTTTCATATATGTATTTATTTTTATTATTATTTGATTTAATAAAAATAATTCTATAAAATAAATACAATAAACCTAAATGAATTTAATATCTTGATCTATATTTTTTTTAATTTTTAATTTTAGTTATCGTTGATGACTTTTTATCTCATTTACTTACCTAAATGATTATCAATTTATATAATTAGATATTTTTATAAATTTTTCCATTTATATTTAATTTTTAATATAAAAAATATATCAAAAAGCCTCCCTTTCTACGGAACGAAAGTCAATAATAATAATAATAATAAAAGGTACAGTTCAAAAAACAGTCCAGTCCATGTTAACCAACCATAAAAGATTATATTCTTTTAACGTTATTGTGTGATAAAAACATGAAAGCTTTTGAGCTATAGAATAAAAATATGAAAACAAGGGGCCCAGAGGAAGCAAGATACAAAGGACATTAATTGTTTAATATGACTTGACAAAACGCGGTCAGTGGCATTAACTTCAATAAAAGTAAAGCAATCGAGGGCTTGAAAGGACCTTTTCAGACAAAAACAAAGGAAAGGGAAGAGAGGGATCGGAGGAGGTTCGTGGATCCAACATCCTGAATTGACTTTAACTGGCGATTGAGGGTTTAATTGTGAGAGTACAGTGCCGTAAGGTTCGAAATATAGATTTTCTTGCTGAGATTCAAGTGCCATAAGATGGATGATCGTGATAACCCAACCAGATCACCAACTAAAATGTGCTTGTCACTTTCACGCAGCTTTTTACACAGCTTAAATTACTGTTAACTTCCACAAAAACAATTAATTGGTATAAAGAATCGGTTTTGGTCGTCACCCATATTATAGACACCTCTCTGGCAACCATGCTCCACTTAGCTCCTAGTCCTCTGAATCATAAAACCAGAAGAGAAGATATCAAGAGAAAACGCTGATGGCTTTGGCACTACTGTGAGAGAAGAGCAAATAACAGCTAATGGCTAGCTAGGCGCGCCCAATGCGCGTGCGCTCATTATGATCAAAACTCTCCATTTAGCAGATGAGCTAGCTAGCTACTCGCCTCAGCTCAACTATCACTTTCCACTTTAATCTTTCTAAGACTAAAACCCTAGCTATATACGCTGGAGTACCACGATTTTGAGTCGACCCCCCACGAAATCCCCACGCATTAACCTTTACAACACAAATCCACACAAAATCTCACATGTATAAATTCTTTCCTCCTTGCATGTACCTACCAACCCACAACCCCTAAATCATCTCCTTCGGGTCCTCGTCCTTCACACACACACACACATATATATTGATTTACATATGGCTGAGCCCAACCATCCACCAATGTGCCCCAAATAAACCAAACTCGGCGACTATTAGCACTACATTTTGACCCTAATTCACCTATAGTAGTGAACCCACTTGACCCTATATTGTCACATTCTATCCCTACAAACACAAGTGAAAATCCATCTCCAAAATATCATCCTCCTCAACAATATTGTAAGCCCACCAGCATGGCCACAACTTCATCTAGCTCCAAAAGGCACCCAATGTATCGTGGAATCCGGAGCCGCAGTGGCAAATGGGTGTCCGAAATCCGGGAGCCACGAAAAACCACTCGTATTTGGCTTGGCACATTCCCAAAGCCGGAGATGGCAGCAGCCGCCTATGATGTGGCTGTCCTAGCCCTAAAAGGTGCTGATGCAGTTCTTAACTTCCCGAGTTCTGTTGGGACTTATCCTGTTCCAGCATCAACATCACCCACTGATATTCGTAATGCAGCTAATGCTGCTGCTGCATTAAAAAAGGCTGAAATGAGCTACAATGAAGCATTAGTTGAACAACCTAGGAATGACTGTGCCGTTGGTACCTTTTTGGCATCAGGTGGAGAAGAATTTGTCGATGAGGAGGCACTGTTTGATATGCCAAATTTGCTGGTGGACATGGCAGGAGGAATGCTGCTTTCGCCACCAAGAATAACCCCATCGCCATCTGATGACTCACAGGGAACTTCTGATGGAGAAAGTCTGTGGAGCTATTGTTAACATTAATTCTCCTTACTACAAATCTTTACAACTTCATCAATGGATTAATTAACAACATAGAGAAAGAAACAAGAGGGGTGTGGCAGTCATTACTGTGACTTTTTTTGGGTACTATTTTGCCTGTCCTGAGGTATAAGCCAAGCAATAAAAATGATGGGAGGTTTGGATGTGAAACGAAAACAGGATAAAAGATTCATCAAACAGTACCAGTGATCACATTATACGTAGTGTGTTTTTGAATTTTGAGATAGAGAATAGTGAATTTGAGTTGCATTTCTTTTGATCATGTGAACGCCGCATTGTATAATAGTTTAGCTAGCTTGTAAATATTTTTTGGCTTTGTTTTTAATATTCTCTTGTGTTCACTAATTTTCTTGTCCCTTCTTTTTCATTAATTTCATTTTCCTGCCTTTCCTTTCCTTTTTATTATTATCTGTTTCTACTATATATATATATATATATATATATATATATATATATATATATATATATATATATCTTCCATTGAGATGGAACAACTTAGGTTAGTAATTAAGAAGTAAGATTTTATTTTTATTTTTTAAATTATTTTTTTTATGTTTTTAGATTATATGTGTTGATATCAAAAATAAATTTTAAAATAAAAAAAATTTATTTTATTATATTTCTAAATAACAACATTTTAAAAATAACATTAAACATACTTTCAAAAGAGTCTCATGAACGCATCGAGGCTTGTAGCCCAGCGGTCTTGGCAGGGTTTCCCTGCCTATGCATCCTGGGTTCAAGTCTCAGTGTACACGCATGTCACCCCCGCGGTGCCTTACCTGTCTACTGGGCTTGCAGGGTGTTCAGTGGGTCTGGGGATTAGTCGTGGTGCGCGTAAGCTGGCCCGGACACCTCGGGTTATAAAAAAAAAAAAAAAAAGAATCCCATGAACTCATTTTAACTTCTTCGCGGCCATTACTTACTATGCAGAGACAAGTTAAAGCGGTTGGTGACTAACAAAGAGCCTAGCTACATTTAGAAATTAATTAGCAAATTATCAATAATGATAAAAATCAAAACATCTTCCTCTCAAACTAAGCAAAGCTAAAATTGAAAATGGAGCTTCTTTAATCATGCATGTCGTCACACGACAATGCATAAATCCATCCTTTATTAATTATTGTTTATAGATTGCAAGTCAAGACTATGTGGGGGGCGCCCCTTAAATAGTTCAAGAGAGAAAGTGTCCATTTCTATGTGATGAAAGATTGAAAGAAAGCAAAAGGAGGGTGGACAATTGCATTTTCGGGTCATGATGAGAGAAAAAAGATGGTCTTTGATTGAACGGTTACAATTATCATGTTACCATGTCTCCCGTTTTCTATATGATTCCTCTGTTTATCGTCAACATTACTCAGGTTTCGCTAAATACAGTACTAACCTTGACCTCATGATTTTCTTCCATCGTATTGCTTCATGATTAAGCTGCAACAATTAGAAGAAAAGGAAATGAAGCAGAGATCCTTTGGCAGTAATCTCCAGCTTTTTTCTCCAGAAATGTATTTAGGTAGATAAAAGGCTTTGAATTGTTTATTTTTTTTATTTACTGTTATTGGATGGTTTTAACAATTAAATAGGAAATATTCTTCACACGGTGCCATACCAAATCAAACACGGTGCTATTCTTCCCACGTCTCTTCTAAAATTTATTTATGGGCAGTGGGTATTTCTCTCCTTTTCTTCGAGCAGGTTTCAAAATCCTCGATTTTAAAGCCAACAAATTCAAACTCAAATCAGATAAATTGATGCAATCCAAAGAATTCAATCAATATTTAAATTGATGTCTAGGACAAGAACTGCTGGTTATTGATTGTTGACTTTAACTCCGGCGTATGGTGTTGTCGCTGTGGTGGTGCTCAATTCTTTACTTTGAACTGCACAACAATATATAGCATTATGGCTTCAAAACTTGAGTCATTTCTTCTCTTTTTCTCCACTGGTAATAGCATATATACTCATAAACCACCACCTCTTTTTTTTTCTACTTTTCATCTCTACAAACTTCTCCACACGTATCCTCAAAAGTCCTTAATCACATCATCAAAAGCAAGCAGATCTCGCCTATTGACTTTCTTCTCTTCTGAGTCTTTATTTTTCTGCTTCTTAGCTGATCCCCTCTTTTAGAGACGATCCAGAGCATGATTGCTTTGGTGGGAGGACCTTCAAAGAGATAGGGTCCAACATGCCCTGACCCGAAGCACCTAATCTCATCCCTTCACGATAACCCATATTCGCCACCATCTTGGAAGCTATGCCCCGTGTATGATTTTCTCAAGTCACAAATATGGCAGTTCCTGTCTGGATACGCATCCAGATTCCGGTGATGAAAAGAGCACGAGATTGTGGTTCGGCTTTTCTTCTAATTTGATGTAAAGTTATACTATTTAATATGAAAATATTTTTGTTATCAAATAAAATATAATGAAAATTTTGTAAATGATGAGATATTTCTTATTGAAATTCTTTTAACAGAATATTAGGTAACACACCTTTTTAATGAAAGAACTTGAAACGACGCAATAGAAGGTAGATACAAACCTGTACAACTCTAACGCGTACGTATTGGAGGGGAAAGATTTGAGCACCTCTAGCTAGCGACCTCTTTCATGAGGGCCTACGAGACTTTTTCAGCTCTTTAAGGAGACAAACATCTCTTGTCATATCCAGTGGACCCTGAGACATATGTGTGCACCATACTCACAATTCTATTCATTGGAACAGTTGTGAACCATTTAAGTGTGCTGGCCTCTTTTGTGCAATTATCTTCTGACGAGATTTTCACCATATATGAAAATGTACGTTTGTTCTAAGTTCTAACATAAGCTGCGCACCTGTAAATCGAAATTTTCAGCTATCTCTCGAGCACAGCTATCTCTGACCATTTTTTCAGTATAAAGTTGTTGCAGGGATGAGAGTTACGAAGAGATGGAAGTAAACTAGAAACATTGCGCGGGGGGGGGGGGGGGGGGGGGGGGGGGGCATCCAGAAGAAAGTATGTTTGATGGCACTTTTCCTCCCTGAACAATTGTTATTTTGGCACATTAAACTTAGTGGTTTTAGAAAACGCAATCGGGTCCTTATACCGTCATATACTTGTGACAATTATATTTTTAATGTGCAAAAATCACATTTGTCAATAGACTAAATATGCCATTAAATCGAAGAAAGTACTACATGTGTGCTTCACAGCGTGAGAGACATAAATACTCGATCGTATGTTTAATATATTAAATGGAGTGGTCTTTTTTTCTACATTTTGGGAGATTTTTCGTATATGTGAGCGGTTTTAATTCAAGGTAAGTAACAAATATAATTATTTGATTAAAAAATCAGATTATTTGTATAAATATTATTTTTAAACATGAATTCCTATATATTCAACATAATTAAAATTTTGAATATATCCAAAATCTTCTCTATCTATTGAGTAGATTAATTATACTAATTAATTGATGAGGTACCAGAAGAAAAATTCTTCTTCAAGACAAACCACCATTTAATTATTATTTTTTAGTCAAATCAAAGTGCTTCCAAAGAATAGCGATTATCCTTACATGAAATATCTAGTATATAATGAAAACCCTAATTAGTTCTGTTTTTCATAAAATATTTTAGCGACCCCCTTCTTTTACAGAAATTTAAAAGAGAGATCAATAAAGTGGTTGTAAGTCTGCCATGAAATCCAAGAGGGTCCCTTCAAACCTAATTTTTGTGGGGATAAATAAATATCTGACACAAAAAAAAATTGAAGGAGCCGAAATTCCCCCTAATCTTTGAATGAGCAGAAATTAGGTTTGACTATGGGAAAGACAAGACATGGCCGACAATGCATCTTCTGCTGTCTTCTCTTCACTTTCACGACCTGGTTGGTGATGCGTCTCTCTCTTTATCTCTCTGTCTCTCGCGCATACATACTTGACTGTACGCGTGCAAGCTTACACATACACGTACGTAAATGGAATCCCCTCACAAAACCTTGATTATAGGATTGCTATACTTGCCATGTATGGAATTGACATCTATTTTTCTTTTTTTGGGTAGAAAATCAGAGATATATTTGATACGCTCTAGCCGACTAGATGCAATAAAACATATCAAAAACTTACAAAACGTTTTTTTAAACTTTGAGGTGGGCATGGACACAATAGTTATCCTTTGAATGACCTACTTAGAATCCGATTAGCATAATATGCTATTAAAAATATACTAAATGCTAGCTATCTACAGTGTTCTTTCAGCATGCACAGGGAATCCTTGCTTAAATTAAGTTCCTGAAGTAAAGTAGTAGTGTTTGAAGAGCCTGAAGGAATTACTTTTACGCCAAAGTATTTTTATATTGCAAATTTCCAATAGGGAATGCCTGGTAAAGATCTGATTAGGGAAACTGAACAGATAATTAATCATAGACATTCCATTTTGGGTAACGTGGAGCATAGCTAACCAACTAGCAAGACATAAACAAGTGCTTAACAGTATTTATTAGCAATTAGGAGGTGCAATTAACTTTAGATGGTGCGGTTCTCAAAACATCTGTGAAGACGAGGGGACAAGCATCCACAGTGGTTAACGCAACATTGAATATCTTTTTAAGTCTTGTTTTTTAATAAAGAGGAAAGCTTCTAATTGCTATTTGCTGCCCTTTGCTCTCAGTACTCTCACTCTCTCCGACTTTCCCGGCCTCCTCCTGCAGAACAATAGGGTTTCTTGAACTCAGAGTCAGTGGTCCACCACAGATGCTGTCCCCCATTGTTACTAATCATTATGTTCTTTGGGTTTCTTAGTTATGATGATCGTTCCTTTTCTATCTTTATCTTCTTTCTTACACTTGTTAAATATCCATGATGATGGATTTGAGTTGTTTTTTGAACTTCGTAATGACAGTCCTGGACCCCATGTCTAGAATGAAGATATGACTTGAATTTCTGGGTTTTTTATTTTACATTGTTGCAAATTCTCTGTGCTTATCAATATATTCATTCATGCCTGTTCGTGTATAGTATGCATAGATCAATTGAATCACTAGCTTATATTTTAATGAAACATGTTTTCCAGTGCTCCTCGATTAAACTCTACTGCTCTACTTATAGTCTTATAGAGAACTTGATCAGAAGAGATAATAGATATAACTAGCCAATTTATATATACGCGCTTCAAAAGTTAACTCCGACAATAAATAAAAGGACATGATTATTTTTATTTTTTTACCATGGAAAATTTTAATTGCGAATTCAATAAAGAAACACGATCTCCAGTTGCATGGAGCAATTAATTTTTTTAATTACATATCAATATTTTTCTAGGAAAAATAATAATCAAAATTCAACTTAAATAAAATAATTTGCTAATTAACCTTACTTAGCCTCCAATATTAACCTTACATAATCTAGATGTCAAATCAAATCGTATTAGAGTTGGTTGATATAATCTATTTGACTTGATAAATTTAAATATGATCAATTAACCCAATCAAAACTTAATTTGACTAAAAAAACTTTCAACATTCCATCATTTTAATTATTTTTAAAATTTTAAAAATAATAACATTTTGAATCAACACTAGTTAACCCAAGTTAACTCCTCAATTTCACCACATAAGCCATAAACATAGTTGGGTTTAATAACATTATTGTTTGCAAAAAAATTTTATTTAACTATATATATATGATAATCAAAATATACATTGAAAGCAATTAAATAAAATTTAACAAAAGAACACTATGAAGTGTTGCACAAAAAGAGTGGTTCCTAATATTAGGAAAAGAAAATGCTCTAGTCTCATTCAAAAACCAAGAAAAAAATCAAATGATATTTTAATTAAAATCGAAGACCGTCCGGGCCTTGCATCTACATAATTTTAATTAATCTATTTAAACAATTTAAATTGAGGTTAAAAAAAATAAAAGGTCAAAAAGAGGTCATACAACTAGATGGGTGGGCCACCACGCCTATCACTTAGAAAACCACTTTTTATATTTTGATTAGCAAGGTGGTTGAAAAATCGAGCCATTTATTTTTAAATTAAAAAACTATTTTTAAACCTAAAAAAATTTAAAAAACATCTTTTTAATTTTAATAAATAAATTTATCAACCTAAAAATTCCAAAATTAGTTAACAAATACAAAATTAAATAAAAATAATTTATTCCTTCACCTTGATCTACTTTTTCCATAAAGATGCATAAAAGGAAAAAAAAACCCTCAATGAAACTCCTCTAATTAAATAATCCTTATTAATATCAAGAATGATTTTGTTTTGTTGCGACAACTAACATGCTTCTCTTTCATCTCTTGTTTTTCATGATTTTTCTTTCTCTCTCTCAAACTCGAGAACTTAAACATGAATAAATATAAAGTTTTGTGCCAAAATAAAGAAATTTTAAACTTGTAGGATTCTAGAAGAAATTCAACATAAAATATGGTGGCTAAATAAAACTTTTCTATGTTAATTTGAAATAGCTCAAAATATTTTTTTATATCTCGATTTGGTCCTTAATCTTTTAATTTTATTTTAATGCTTCAAATTAAAACCATATTTTATTAAATTGACCTATAATCAAACTAAAAGATCTTATAAAAACATTAATATCTCAAGAAAACGCAAAGAATAGATACCATAAACCGAAAACACATTAAAAAAAAACAGAACACAATGGGATGAAATTAAAACAAAAAATTTGATAACCAATAAAAAGTCATTGTTTCAACATACAGCTACAAGACACGAGTGCATGGTAATTAATCACGCCTATTAAAGATTGCAAACTTGTACTTATGACGCAGGAAAATAATCCACATCTATGCATCAAAGTATTGTATATTCCTATAGTTAATTGTAAATGTAATATTTATATAGTTTTTCTTTTTGGATAATAATATAGTTGAATCATTGACTATTAATTATATTGCATCGATAGAGTAAGTTATAATTATAATCTTATTGAAGTATTATGAAAATACAGAGATTGTTAGGAGTTTAAAGACTTGATAAAAATCCTCCTCTGTATTTAATAAAATATTAAAAACCTCCTTTTGTTCAAAAATGCTTTTGATTACCATTAAACCAAGATAGTTATATTAAAAAGAATACAAAAAATGTACCATCTTGTTTTTTTAGCTGATGAATTAGCCGTGTGCCTGTGGTATGCTGCAGGGCCTATTTTTTCAGTTAAAAATGATGTTTATGCAACGCAAACATGTGTAAAGAAGAAGAAAAATTTGTGAATTGAGTTATATACAAGATTAGGTCAAAACAGTTGGTTTTATTTTGGGAGACTAGAGAAAAGAAAAGGAAACAAAAAACAAAAGGTTCACGGGAAATAAACCAGATCATCACTACCTACAACCATCACACCGCCAAGAAGAGAATGCAACAATGCTTCCAACAACACAGAAAAAGGGATTTTTAAACTCTGGAAAGCATTGCATGCGTCTCCCCGACCTTTTTGTTTATATATATATATTTGGTCAAATGTCAAACCATCTCTAAGTTGACCTAATAATAACCAGAAAATCATTGTAAAAAGATGGAAAAAAACCCTTTAACATCAATTTTATTTTTTATGCTTTTAAGGGTATTTTGATCGTTTCACTCTATCTTTTAATTTTTTATTATTTTTAAAATTTTCTAATGGTATTGTCAATGGAATACTCACTCCAAAAAATCAGAAGGAAAAGTAATGACACTAAATGGACCATTTTTTTTTAAAAAAAAAGAGTGATAACAATGACTAAAAGAAAAACGCTTTTCAAGAGGAAAAAAAAATATAAAGCTAAATTTCAAGATGACTTAATGTTGAAGAATAAAAAATAAAAAAAATTAATGTACCTTGAGTCAACCCGTGCTAATATGACAACCTCACATTCTGGGTCATGATGTCAGACTAACATCATAGCAAGAGAATTGAAAAAATAATGATAGACAATTCCTACAATTCAAATGTAAAAGGATAAAAAAAATCAATCAACATAAAAAAGCCCAGAAAATAAAACACCTGCATATCCGAGTAAGGTTATCAAATCTCATTAGTCGGATTATATGAATGGAATAATATACTAGAAGAAAAAATAACAAAACTTAATTCTTTTTTCAAAAGAAAACTCAATTTTAAAGGACAAGACCAAAAGAAAATATATAAAAAAAGCAGCAAAAAAAAAATACATGAATTAACTAGTCAAACATATTATCCATGTCATGATATTGGGATAACTTGATTGAAAGGATACCAAAAAAAAGTCACAAAGCCCATTTTTTAAAATAAACAACTTTGAAGGATAAAATAGGGGAGAAAATAAGTAAAAAGAAAAAAATAATGTCAATCCATGTTAACTTTTTAAACTCGTGACGTGATTTGGTAAACTAGAAGCACCCCATTTAAAAAAAACATAAAGCCTAATTCTTAACAAATCAAATGTCAAATGATAAAATTTTAATATATATATATATATATATATATATGCAAAATGATTAAAAAATAAAAAAATAGCAATTAGGAGAATGAAAACCAAATTTAAAATGAAAAATAAATGAGAGTACAACCTAAAATTTGAATTAAATGAAAAAATTAAAAAGAAAAATCAAATTCATAAAAAGAATCCAAAACAAAAAATCAAAATTAAAAGAATGATGATCAAATTTGAAAAAAAATAATAATTCACAAATAATTAAAAATAAATCTAAAATGAGGGGATAATTCTAAAATTAAAAAAGGATTAAGAATAAAAATAAAAAAATAAATATTAAATTTAAAATATTTGTAAATGAGAGGACAATTCTAAGATTTTAAAAGTGAATTTTAAATGGATGAGAGAGAAAGGAGTAAAGGAAGGAAAAAAAACTGTTAATAAAACACTGTCGCATAAATAATTTATTTTTACTTTTTTAACTGAATATATTTTTATTTTTATCTTCCCGTTTTGAAATAGTAACTAAAAACTAAAACTACCAAAAGTCAGCACCGCGAGGAGACAAGGGATGACAATTTCATTTGTTGTTGTTGAAAAAAGGTTGGCAATTTACATCAATCTCCTAACGCAACAGATGAGGTGAGCTGGACACAACGCCCTGCCACGTCACATCAACGGAGAAGTTTCAATGCTTAATCATTAAAAAAAGAACGTAATTAGTGTTTTGTGGTTTAACATAATCGTAGAACGAGATTAGGCCACGGGATAATGATCAACGAGAATCACGTGGTCGCAAATGAATCTGGGGACCATGTTTAAGTTCCAGCTCATGCTTTGTACATTTATAGTGGGCTTTATATCTGGGTTTGGTGATGAGATAAGTAAACTCCGAGCTTGTCAACGTTTGGGCTTGGACCTAAATGTACTGGATCCGCAGTTTCAAAGCCTTATGTTCTCTGTAAGCCATCTGATTTGTTGAAAAATCATTTACTCTTTTCCTCCAGGACAATAATAGCTCATCGTTAATGTCAAAATGAAATAAAAATATATTAATTTGAAGTGAATAAAAAATTAAAAATATTTATTTTTAAAAAAAATATTTTAAAAACTTCAAAACAACCAGGACCTTAGCAAGTTAGATCCGATCTACTTTTCTTAAAATAATTAGAGACTTACATTACTTTTATTAAATTTTTCCTGCTAAAATAAATTTATTGACTTTAATATTGAGTTTTTTTATCATTGAAATGTGTTCAATTATAATTTTTTTTCTCCGTTCCTTTTAATCGAGTTGCTTTGTCCTTTCTCAATCATCAAGCATTGTAAAATAAAAATAAAAATTTATTATTAAAATATAAAGTTTGAAAAAATAAGGGACCAGAGTGTAAAACATAAAAAAAAATCTTTTTAAAACATACCAGATTTAGTACAATCGCAAAAATAAAAGATAACTCTGTATGTCACTAAGAACCATCAAAATAAGAGCAAACAATATTCATACCTCACAGCTCCCTTAGAAATCTTAGAAATCATATATATATATATATATATATATATATATATATATATATATATATATATATATATATATATAAGTATACGTGGCAACTCCCATACATCCCTCGACAATCAAATCTCATAGAAATCATAAAATCAGGAACCACAGTAAAAAAAATAAACATGTATAAAGCTCCTGATTGTCCTCAACTCGAATAGTTGAACAGGTGGATTTCTAGATGTTATAACTATATACTTTTATTTCTAATCTATTATATTAATATTACGATAAATATATATATATATATATATATATATATATATATATATAACAAATTTTTTCATTCAAAGATTTTTTTAAAAAAACTTATCTTTAATTTATATATAAATCATGTATAAAACTTATGTCACATTGGACATCGAGATAAACTACGTATAATAAATATAAAAATAAAACGATAACTATAAATTTTAACTAGTTTTCAGAGTTTATAGATAAATGATTGGTTATACGATAGAAAATATAGTAATTATTTTATACATTTTATCCTAAGACAAATTACATTGTTATTTAAAAAAAAATAAAGATGCATGATGTATTTACTTATTAGGAGTTTATCTAGAATAGTATGTGTTTATTTTTTTGTTAAAGACAAAAACACTGAGACCTAAGGGCCTGTTTGTTTCTGCGTTTCAAAAGCGCTTTTGACAAAATTTGAAATTTTTTTATTTTTTTATTAACTTCAAATTAATATGTTTTTAGTGTTTTTAAATCATTTTGATGTGCTGATGTCAAAAATGATTTTTAAAAAATAAAAAAACAACATTTGCATGTATTTTGGCACGAAAAGTTATTTGAAAAGCAACCGCAACCACACTGCCAAACACACCCTAAAGCAATGATTCTAACCCAAACGTGATAACAAGGCTTTAATCATTACCTTTAAAACATGGACATTAAATATGAGAGGATAGACATAAGCCTATTCAATATTATATTGATTAAAATAAATTCAAAAATCATCTTCTATGCTCAACAATTTCATTTGAGATGACACCGATTTAGACCAAATTCACTCATATTATAAAAGAAGGGTATCCCAAATTAAACATGAACACCTTAATAAATTCACAAACACATCCACAAGAACATAGAAAGTTTAAATTTGAAAGACAAATGAATATTTGCAATTAAAACTTAACGTTAAGGTTTTTTTACAAATATTTATATTTTGTGAATTTAAAAACAATGTTTTCATCATGGGTTTTAAAATGAAAATAAAAGATCAGTAAGTATCTGGTAAGGTAGGTCCATGGCCATCGCATGCAATGCAATGCGCCACGAGCAATTTAGTGCAGAAACAAAGTCCAGGGTGGCCCATCTTTGGCACCGATTTAATCGAAGCATTTTAAATTGCATGTACTTTCGGAGACTGTAAATGTATTATTTTTTTAGTACAAAGCCACGATAATCGATCAGAAGGAGAGAGTGGAGATGGCAGTATGCACATGCATAAGAAATGTGATTAATTCTGGAGGACTCATCTACGAAAATTGTTCAAGAAAAAATAATGAATAAATGAGGACCGAAAGAGGTTGTCCTTGGATGTGTAATTTTGGCTGCGAAACTTATTCAGAGTAATTAATAATTTGTCTAACATGAAGACCTGGAATTCTCAAGAACTAGTATAATACAGGAAGGAAATAAATCACTTCTTATCATAGCCACAAACAAACAAAACTAAGAAGCAATATTTTTTTATTTAATATGAAACTATATTTAGACAAGAAAATGGATAGTTTGTACAACTTATTAAATCAGCTCAAACATTTATCCTGTGAAGCTATTAAAAATAATTGGAGTGTTAGATTGTTTATATGGAAGATGATTTTTTTTTTAAAAAAAAAATATCAATATGATGATATATTATATTAATTCGAGTCAACCTAAATCAACCTATCAAACTTGTTATTTGACTTATAGACTCAACTGGATTCAATAATAATTTTTTTAAAAAAAAATACTTCTATATATATATAAAGACCACTTTAGAATTAAATAAATATTAAAAGATAAAATTAAAAAAAATCAATAAAAACTTAATGTTGAAGATCAAAATTATTAAGAAAAAAAATAAAAAAAAAATACAGGCCAGACATGCATGTGGAAACAAAATTAAATTAATTATTTACTAAATAATATGAAATGATATTTATTTATAATTTAATTTTTATAATTCCTTGAAACTATTTAATAAGTCATTATGGTATAGAAATTAATCAAATAATTCATTAATGACATTATTTAAGAAAATATATTTTTTAACCATTTGAATATATCTTTAGTTATTAATCTGGTTACGCCTATATATTAGGTTGCGTATTTTGCGGCAACTATTTTTTTAAAAGAAAAACTAACAATAAAAGTTGGTTAGCAATTTAAATATCTAATGAAATAAGAAAAAAATAAAAAAAAATCCTTTTGAACTTCTTTGTCCTTATATATTCACATTTTCTCTCTCATGTCTTTTTTTTTTCCATGAAGATGTCCTTCAATCACCAATAAAATTTATTTAAAAAAAAAATTAAGAAACTTAAAAACCCAATAAAAAATTAAAATAAAAGATCAATGTATAAAAAAAAAATCAAAGAAAAATAAAGCTCAAACATGCACATGTAAGCATTATTTTTTTTTTTTTGCATAACAAAAACATGTTGTTTTTTGTTACAGATGAAGTGTTGTATGAAGTGTTGTCAATTGAGTTACAACCCAGAATTCAACCACCATTGTGGTGGCCGGGAAAACTAGGGAAAAAAGTTTTTTTTTGTTTGAAAAAATATTTTAAACCCATTTTAACTTAAAAACATCACTAAAATGCCATAAAAAAACCCTCTTTAAACCACCTAAAAAAAATCAAAACACCCCAAAACACCTTAAAAAAATCAAAATCAAATAGAAAAAATGAAATTGAATACAATCTCCTTTTTTTCAAGAAATTTTAGGGGAAAAAAACACTATTATTAATTTTTTAAAGCCATAAACCGAAAAATAAACAAAATAAATCTGTGAATGAAAATAAAAATTATTAATAATTTAAAATTAGATATATATTTTCTCTGTGTTTTACATTCTAATCCTCTATGTTTTAACTTTGCATGTTTTCTATAATTTCAAACTTAATTTATCAAGTAACAGGGAGATTCAATGTTGATATAAATTTTCCCATATCAGGTAATAAGCTAGATCATTAATTAGATAATAACTCAGGGTTCTTTCTCTACTCGAATTATAGGCTGGGGACATTCATGTGAGAAATGGTGCTTTTCTTTTTCTTTGTAGAAGAATCAAATTACGCCCGCCGAACATTTACCTTCTAAGGGTGTTTGACATTAAGTTTTAAACTATTTTTTTTAATTAATTTTTTAATATTTTTGAATTATTTTGATTTAATTGTTGGGGATTCCGGCTCCCCCATACACGGACCGGTGGTGTTCTGATAGTTGCCCATTGGAGGCTAAGCACACTGACACAATATTTTACGTGGTTCAACAAATCGCCTACATCCACGGGAGAGAGGTCCATATTATTAGAGATAGAGAAATGATACAATAAATACATGGAGGAGGAGGATCACATTTACTCCACTCTCTCTTTTTTATGCTCTTGCAACTCTCTCTTTCTCTCTTATTCTCTTCACACATTCACGTTCTCTCTCACTCTCTCTCATTTGCTCTCACAAAATTATGCCTCTTTTAAAGGCATTAATGGCAACCTTCTCCAGCACACTTGTCAACTTTGGTGGGACAAGCAAGCCTTAAAGTATGCCACCAGTTATGGCATTAATGGAGCTGCCACTAAGCTTAGTGGTGGGGTATTGCCACAAAATATCCTAACAATCACCCCCTTTGTCATCTGTGTGGGCAATTGTCCTCTTGCTTCTTCAGTACAAGCTTGCATTCTGCAACTCTTCTAAGCTTACCATTCTGAGAGCGTCTTCAACACAACATCCCCCTTCGAGCGTATCAATCATGCTCGGTCCGGAATGTTTTTTCAAGCCTTACACCAAGGCTTACAACACCCCCTCAAACGAATATTCCCAAGTGTGACAGTCATTGAGTATTTCAATGTGATCATAAGCTCACCACTCTTTCAAGAGTCTACTCATCCAGAAGTTGCGTCTGCCCTCTGTTCCACCCTAGGAATCACGCCTTACTTCTCCGTGAGTCTCTCGCTCTTAGTCTCAAGAGTCCAGGTAGCTCTCCACCTTTAACCATAGGGGTAACCCATTAAAGGTTGATCCATATCTGTCTTCATACTCTGAGTATTACAATGCCATTACCAAGCTCACTACCTTAACAAGAGTCAACTCGTTCCCGGAACCTGCGCATGCCCTCTGCTCCTTCATAACAGCCGCGTCTTAATGCTCTACAAGTCACCCACTTATTGTCCAAGGCAAATGTCTTCTAGCTCATTGATCTTTAGCATGGGGGCAATATCCATGAAAAGTCAATCCTGCATTTGTCTTCATACTCACCATAGCCACTTCATTGGCTATACACCTGTCCACTCATATCTAGCCATCTCATTGGCTCTGGGGCGTTCTGAACTGGGCTCATATCATGGCCCTTACACCTTTTCAAAGGTGTCTTTGCTAGTCATCATGCGGTGATCTAATCGTGGGCTCATCTTATGGCCCTCACACCTTCTCTCTAAGGTGTCTTTGCCTTTCATAGGCGGTCGCATCCTCGGTCCAACTGAGATGCTTCAAAGTGGCTCTAAAATTCTCTACCACCATGTGGACTATGGGAGAGATTACTGCCACTGATTACATAGAAAGACAAAGTTGCGGTATACTCCTCGCAATCCTCCACCTTGATTTCTATGTTTAAAGCTTCTATGTCTTTCTGCTTGACTGCTCCACCTACATCAAATTGTTAGGATATTGCCATTTTGTGGCAATACCCCACCACTAAGCTTAGTGGCAGCTCCATTAATGCCACAATTGGTGGCATACTTTAAGGCTTGCTTGTCCCACCAAAGTTGACAAGTGTGCTGGAGAAGGTTGTCATTAATGCCTATAAAAGAGGCATAATTTTGTGAGAGCAAATGAGAGAGAGTGAGAGAGAACGTGAGTGTGTGAAGAGAATAAGAGAGAGAGAGAGCTGCAATGGCAGCAAAGCTGCTGCCATTGCAGCAGTTGCAAGAGCATCAAAAAGAGAGAGTAGAGTGGATGTGATCCTCCTCCTCCATATATTGATTGTATCATTTCTTTATCTCTAATAATATGGACCTCTCTCCATGAATGTAGGCGATTTGCTAAACCACGTAAAATATTGTGTCAGTGTGCTTAGCCTCCAATGGGCAACTATCAGAACACCACCGATCCGCGCATGGGGGAGCCGGAATCCCCAATAGTAATGATATTAAAAATAAATTTTAAAAAATAAAAAATATTTTAATATATATATATACACACACACACTTTCAACATAACTACTAACATATTTTCAAACTGCTCTGTACAATAAAATCGTGAGGCAATCTGGGGACACCAGGGCACGTAAATCGTGGTCAGGACCACCCAATCATGCAAAGGTACTTCTGGCAAGGCCATGCCCTAGCCAGTAGCCAGAGCTAAGGAACTTTAAAATTTGTGGGAATACTCATGTTGTCTTTGGCTTTTCCTTTGGACATTTAAAATGTCGTTTCCTCTTTGGCTTGCAAGTGGAAAAATCAAAATCCTGATCGTATGAATCATCAGGCACGCGCGCCATGTTCCTTTTCAAATTATTTTGTACATTATTAGTAAATTACTTTTCCACTACAGCACCTTTAGACCATAGGCTTTCCGTACAGTGATGTCCTTGTCCGTGGCCCATCTTACAAGTGTCCTCGGTAAATACGGTATTTTGTAATTCTAACCCAATTTAACAAAAAGTTTTTTTTGAGAAAATAATATTAGTTAACATTTTAAAAATAAAACAGTTTGAACAATATTCCTATTGAAAATTGCAGTTGTTTCAAAAATTATTTTTTAACTTCATAAAAATCAATTTAAATTTTCATAAAAATTCAAAGGGTTTTAAATAAAATTCAAGATCTAATAATCAAGAAATAATAAATTATGGGGACATTAAAACTCTATTTTCAACATATTCAATATTAAACTGACCAAATAAACTTAGAAAAAAAACTATACTGGATAGAAATTAACATAAAACTTCAAATATTTTTTCTCTAAATAACAATGGGCAATAAAATAAAATATAGTTTAGGAAATAAGTTTCCCGTTGCTATCAAAATTGATGATGCGTGGTTAATTCCTATTTTTGCATATTCTTTCCTAAACAACTGAACACCAATTAATCTTTGCCACACACGGAGATCTTCAATCATTATATATAATGCTGTTCCCGAAGATTCAACTACAATTGTAATAGTAGTTGCCATGTATTCTCTCTCTAGCTCGGTCCTTGATGTTCCTTGAAGCATTTTCTCGAATGCATCTGAGCCGAAGAGCCTTGAATCTAAATTCCTTCGTGAACGATATGCAGATCATATATCCTCGTTGATGGCCATTGCAACATTATCTACTTTCTCAGTAAACATAGAAATAACCTGTAAGAACATTAACTAGAGCTTGTGGCTCTATTTAAAACTTTATAGGAAGAAGTACGTGGATGGATCTGTATAATTATTTGCCCGATGGATCTATGTGTCATAGCTTGATGACACACATGCATGGATGACATTCCGTGTAATAATAATTGACCGGCCGTCCATGGAAGGCCCTCCGACCCCCCTGCATGAGAGAATCTTGGATTGATTGGTTACTAAGAAAATCTCGATAAAAAAGAGAGAGAGAGGCCTTGTAATCGATACGCTCGATCGCTACTCGTCAAATAAAGAAATAAACAAAAGGAAAAATCTAGCAGCAGATCATTTTTCACGCTTCCACTCTTCTGGACCCAGGACAAGCACACGTGCCAGAGTGCGTGAATAATGGCCAGTCAAATTGCATGGAAAGACAGCGTATCTATATGCTGTCATCTTCAAGATTCTTCAAAGTCAACTACTGGTCTCTCACTCACACCCGTCCAAAATCAAATCATGCATGTAGAAAATACTCTTCTTGCTTTCATGTCATGTCTTAGGATGTGAAATTACTTTGTTTATTGAAAGGCTCGATCATTCTTGAATCTTGAATTATGAAGGGGTGCCAATGTTTTCGAGGTCTCTACCATTTTAATTGCCCTTTTTATTTTGTGGATAATAACAACATAGAAAGCCATGCTCACCTTATAAGTAAAAAATTAATTAATTAAATTACAACTTTTTTTCTCTTGATTATCGATTAAAAGATTTAACGCTATTAAAAAAAATTCTAAATTGAAGAAACAAATACAATATTTGAGAAGAAAAAAAACCTCAAATCTTACTATAATAATATTATTTCAGTACCAACTTAGTATTTTTTTTTATGGGGTTATACAGACTTATAGAGGGCATGATTAAGAATAAAGTCATGGTTAACCAAGACCAAGCTAATACTAAGTATAATAATATTTTTTATTTTTTAAAAAAATATTTATAATATTAATATATCAAAATAATATGAAAATATTAATTTAAAATAAAAAAAATTCTTTTAAAAACACTATTAAAACATAAAAATAAAGATGCCCAGTATAGCTGTGGCGAGTCTCAGTTAGCTTTTTTTATTATGAAAAAGCCTTAAAAAATAGTTACTGAGACCAAAATTAAAGGTACTTAAAAGAAGTGATGATTGTACTAATCAATAGACATCATATATAATGCAGTCGTACGCGAAAAATTACCGTCCAGAAGTTAACGAGGTCTAGGTTATTAAGTACAGCCGTCAATAAAATTCAAAAAATTAATTAAATACACAAACCAAAGCAATAAAATAACCAGTCTTAAGATTCAAAAAACTACGCAGAACACCATAACAGGAACCATCCAAGCTTCTTCTACCTCTGCAGAAACTGTAACTCTCTTAACTCTTCTCAGTTCCCACTCTCTCATTGAGATCTTCACCATTTGGAATTGGAACCTACCTCCCTCTTTCTTTCACTTCACCTGCACTTCCTATAAAAACCCCACCCTCTCTCTGTAAGTTATTAGCGTCTGCCCTGCCAAAAAGCTGCAATCTCATAGAAGGTGAGTTTATGCAGCCTTCGTAGCATTTCCCTCTTTAAATGTCTCTTTCTCTCTTTTAGCAGTCTTTTCACAATCTCTGTCTTCCATCATTTACTTCACAGTTTAAACTTAGCTTAAGCTTTTTTCAACTAATATCAATGGCTTCTTCTTCTATGATAAGCTCTTCTTCTTCTTGTAAACAAATACCCTTTTTTATCGAAAGAAAACCCTTGATGCTCAAAGATTATCTTCTTGATGATCTAAGTTCATGCTCATCCAAAGGCTTCAAGTCATTTCCTCGTAGTCACTGCTGTACAACCGTCCGATTTCTCCTCGAAGTCGACCACAAAACCAAACAGCAGCGGCAGCAAAGGCAGCTTTACAAAAGAAGTAAATCATCAAAAGCAGCGTCTACAACAATATCAGCTCTTCAAAAAGCATCAGTTGCTGTTATCAACGCCGTTAAACTACTCCCATTTCCCTCCTCCAACTCCACCGTAAAGTCTCCGTCAACTTCAAGAACCAGAAAGGGGCTTTTACCTCGATGTCTTTCACAGAAGCTGTTTAAGAAGAGCTTTTGGAGAAAAACACCTGATCACAATGGTCACTGTAAAGAAAGTAATGAGATCAGAGGGTGGAGATTGTTCCATGAGTTCTTGGAGGAACAAGATAGACAGTCTGATCAAATCACCAGCAGAATTTCAACTAGTTCAAGAACCAGCAGCAACAGTAACAGTAACGTTTGGACTCCTGAGAGTGAATCTACTGTTAGCAGTGGTAATTCTACCACGTCAGAGAGTTGTATAAGTGGCGCAAACGACGCCGTTTGTAATAATAAAGATCTAATCAAGGAAGTCAGCGACAGAGTAGGCGTATCAGTCGGCCAGGATTCCATCACAAACAGAGAGGTTGGTTATTATATTTAATATTTCGCGTGTATAATTGCATGCTGCTGCCTCTCTCTTACAATTGGTTGGTATCATTCGTTTTTCTATCTTTAATTAAAAAAATTGTCACTTTTTTTTTATATATAAAAAAAACCCTTCTATGAGCTCTTTAAAATTGGGTCAGACAATGTTCCATGCCAGTGATTTGCTCTTGACTGTGTTGAGAATACCAAAAAAAAAATATAAACCCTAATTTGTATAAATGATTTGGGTGGGGGGGGGGCTGGGATTTTCTTTCATGGGGGTATTTATTGGGAAGTGGGCATGGTGCATCTCGGGACTTTGACGGTGGAGTGCTTCGAAGCCTACGATGCCGCTACGATTCGCGGGATCCACGGCGGTGAGATGAGATGGAGTATTTAGCTTCGTGGTATATGAAATACAGTACATATTCTTCTTCTTCTTTCATAAAATCGATTTGGTATGGATAGTTTTGGAATTTAGTTATTAGGTGCGACCTAACTCCTTAAATTGTTCTGTTGGAGTTTAGATAGGTCAGTTGGAGAATAGTGTAGAGATTAAATTTGTTTAATGTTTTTTTTAATGTTTTTCAAACTGTTTTTAATTAAAAATTATTAAAATATTAGATATTCTTTTATAATTTGACATGTTAATTTTAAAAATCTAAAAAAATTATTTTAATAAATAATCTTGGAAAGCGCCCTCCACTACATCAGCAAAGATACACTTAGCCAACTCGCCCATTCTTGGGATCTAGGAAGTCTTTAATTTTTGTCTTGTTCTTGCAGTATAAGAACTAAGTCACCTAAAAAACACTCAACTGATCTCTGGGTATACAGAATTGAGTGCAGTGAAACTCTGCCTGTCGCATTAGAAAGTATGGGCTTGAGGTTTGTATTGTTATGCTGCTTTCAAGAGTCTTTATCAAATCCAATCCTATCCAATTATTGAGAGTAAGGGATTGAAATGGGGCATTCGATTTTACCATGAACCGAATTATTATTTATTGTTTTAATGGGGTGTGTCCCCAGAACTTCTTTTTCCTAGTTACCTTTTAATTTGTATTGCAGAGGTGTTATTTTAATGCATTAATAGTCCATGTAATGTAACAGGAGTGGCCAAATGACACGGAGAAGGAGCAATTCAGTCCGGTGTCAATTCTGGATTGTCCATTCCAGGATGATGAAGAAGAGATTAGCTCTCCTTTCCATCGAAGTCCTATCCGCATGGAAGGTATCCATTCGTTTTCTTGAAAGGATTTTGAAATCTATTTATTCTATTCATTTGTGCAGACCACCTGTGGCAGCCGGTTCTGTGAGAAAAATAAAATTGTTCATATTGATTTTGATTTAATAAAATATTGTATTTTTGGTGTTTTTTTGCCTGTTTACCGATTCACTCTTTAACAAGATTTGAAATATGTGATCAACAGGGACTAAACAAAAGCTTATGCAAAAGATCAGAAGGTTAGAGAGCCTCGCTCAACTAGACCCTGTAGACTTGGAAAAACGAATTGCGATGGCAGAGTTGGGGGATGAATCTCTTGAATCCCCAGTGCAACATTGTTCAATGTCTATCAAAAGTGATAATAACGACAATTTCAGTGAAGCGAAAGAAGAAAATGGAACAGAAAAGCATGCACAGGAGCTGCTCAAGCAGGTCAAATCAACTATAGCATCACATAGCTTATCATCTAAGCTAGATAGTCTATTGGTAGACTTCTTCACAGAGAAAATTGTGGAAAACAATGCGAGTGGAAGCGTGATCGGGTTATATAAAGAATTTGAGCAGGAGCTAGGAGTAGCACAGGATTGGATTAACGGGCAGCCTACAGAAATGTTTTTGGGGTGGGAGGTGGTGGAGAGCAGGCATGCCTACCTTAACGATATGGAGAAGAAGGGGAAGTGGAAAAACGTGGATCAAGAAAAAGAAGAGTTTGCTTTGGAGTTGGAGGTTGAGGTTTTTAATTCATTGGTAGACGAAGCTTTACTTGAATATATTCTAGCTAATTAATGTCCTTAGTTGACTGCTTAAATTAAATCCATTTATTAATCATTGGATTACCCAAGATTGTTTTCCTCACTTTGAAGCAGGGCAATTTAGCTGAAACGACTAATAAAGCCACCTTACCCGCCGTGTTTATTTACATTCTGTCGGAGGAGAAAAATAAAACTTGCGAGAATTTGAGATTTGAGGAATGATACGAGGTTCTTCCTTAAGTTTCCCTCGGGGTTCTGTCTCTTCAATCGTGCTTTACCATGGCTAAACATCTTGAAATGATCTATGTAGTTATTCTCTGACTGAAAATGAGACAGATTTTATTACAAAAACTGAGAATGAAAGAATACGACCAAAAGCAAAAGACCTTGGCCAAAAAAAAAACTGGTATCCGTCCATTATTTTTCTCCTGAAAATGGCAAAGCTTTAACTCGCTTGTGCTGCATCATTCGAAAACTCCAATTACTTGGTTATAAATCTATAACAAAACGGAACATTGCAATATGCCAATAATACTACAAATTATCATAAGATTGTCCAAAATCGATGTCCTTTTTATTCAGGCTCAGCTGAAATTACTTGGAAGTTGTTCGACTTCACTGACAAGATCATCTAAGCATTTGGTGATACCCAGCAGTAACTACATAAATCACTTCATAAAAGACTTTTCCAATCCTATTATGCTACTCAAGAAATAGGACGAGGGGGACAATAATCACGAATTTCCCAAGAGCAGTGAATGTCATGCAAGGAATAAGGGTTTCGAATAAACAGAAATGGCAACATAAAAAACCATGATTCAAAGTTAGATAAGTATTGGTGTTAAAAAAAAACCGGTCCGAGAAAGAAAGAGAGAGTTTATACCAGGTTAACTATATAAGATATACAGCTTAAGATATCGCAATTTATAAGTGTTATATCAATTAAAATTTAAATAAATCGAATACCAATAAAGCACACATACGCACCCCTCTCTCTCGGAAAAAACTCACTGACATCCTTGTATCTCTCTTAAAAAACTTGTTAATTATTTAGTTTTTACTTTTAAAACAACTAAAAATCAAACTCATCGTAGTTTTTAAGCTTTATTTAATGTTTTTGTATTGAAAATCCATCTTTCCTTTTGCTTTTACCACCTCCGTCGCCACTACCCCGATTATTGGATTAATTGAGAATCGAGTTTCATAATTTATTTTAATTTGCTTTTTATAAGGATATTCTTATCTTGTGACTCGAGTCGCATATTTGTCAGATTGACTCGAGTTATTTTTTGTGTTTTTTTTAATTTTATCATTTATCATTAGATTGATTGAGAATTGAGTTTTATAATTTATTTTGATTTGCTTTTAATGTGGTTGTTCCTGTGTCCTGATCTAGGTCATGAGTTTGACAAGTTAATTAAAGTTGACTCGAGTAATATTTTTTATCTTTTTTTTAATTGATTTTTTTATTTTATCATTCAATTTTGAGTTGATTGAGAATTGTGTTTCATAATTTATTTTGATTTGTTTTCTATAAGTTTATCAGAGTCTCCTGGCTTGGGTTGTGAATTTGATAAATTAACTTTGGTGAATGTTGTCTTGAGATTTTTTTAGTCAAACCATATCTTTACTAGTCGGCCATTACCTTTAAACTCGCCAAATTAACCGGGTTATGTTGGATCAGCCTCTACATAGTTTAGAAATTTTTTTAGTTAGAAAACACATTATCAACATTATCAACATCTGAATATTTTTTTATATTAAAAATATTAATCCGACCCAGAATATAATGGAGCCAGACAGACTAACAAACTAAAAGTAAACATAAAGGGGGCATGCAGCTTTGTTTGCTGTTAGGCGATTGGGTTCATTATGAAATGTCGAATTATACTACTTTCACAATCTCAAACGAGTTGGAACTGGAATGTTTATGACTTGATGGTGTTAATGGTGCTTGGATAGTAAAGGCTCTCGCATTCGTTACTCCGAGGCCTTGGCCTTTTTATTGACAACCGTTGGCGATGATGGTTTTTGCCTTCTAGTTTAATTGCAACATCAATGCAAATATCAATCACTTTTCAGTTTTCACCCTTGTTATTAAACTTGAATTGATAGTTAGGGTAAGAGACCAGGTGCCAGATTATGTGGGCTGACATTATTTGTTCAAATGATATTGTTTTTTTTTTAAAAAAAATATTTTTAATATTGACTCGGTAAGGTTTGAATTGAGTTTAATCTAATCATGTGGATCATTAAAAATCCAACAAAGCCAACCAGATCAATATATGTAATTTAATTAAAAAACCTAATCTGGGAGTTCTGGGTCCTAAATAATTTCTTGAATCAACCTGTTGACCGGGCTGGATTTAACAATGACATGTGTTTTGTAAGAACTATATATTTAAAAAAACAATGGGGTCAGGTTTACGTTTATCAACACACAAACAAGACCTTTGATCTGATTCAATCCGACTCAAGTCAGAGTTGATGGTAGATTTGGATTTTGAACATGGAGAGTGGGTATACAATAAAAGACTCGTCCCCGGTTAGCAACGCAAAATCCTGTGATTTATTTTGTCGCGAGAAAACTTTGGCAAGGAACCGTGTTTGTAAATTAATAACTTATCGAAGACACACCTAATGCCCTAAAACCGTGTCTTATAAAAGGTCAAAAACTAGTTTAAAGGGTAGCACTATGTTTGTGATTGATAATATATATATATATATATATATATATATATATATATATATATATATATATATATTGAGGTGAGAATAAATTGTTTGATATTATTATTAAATTTATTTTAATAGATCAATTTTAAAATATTTTGACTTGATTTTTTGTTTACCTGATCTCGAGTTTAAAATTAAATTATAAAAATTATTTTGATATGACTCAGTCAACTTAAAGGAACTAAAAGACAATCTAGATGGCCAGTAAAATATGTGGTTTGATTTTAAAAAATAAAAATTATAAATGATATTTTTAAAAAAAATATTGAGACGATAACATATTAAATCGACTCAGGTTTTATGATTTAACCCGTTAAATTCATGATTCAGGTAATGGACTCCACTAGGTTTAAGATTTTTTTAAAAAAACTAATTATTACTTAATTATACGATAACAAAAATAGACACTTATAAAATTAAGCATAAATCAAATATTCAAACGCTTGTTTGAGATTGTAATAATTTCATTAAAGCAAACAAAAATATTTTTTCAAATAAATTCTAAATCAAGCAAATATGACATAGTCAGGTTTATACAAATTGGGGTTTTGAGTAGTTATATAAGAATCTATCTCCAATAAACTACGTGAATGGCCTGACAAATGCTTTTATGAATTAAAGAAACAAGTTTCGATCCAAAAAAGTTAGGTCACGCGAGAATAGAGTAGTTGCTAAAAAAGATCATAATATAAGATCTTTGGATCAAGCTTTAAATTAGTCAAATGATTCTATAAATAATTTTTCTATAAAAATAACTTTGTTGTTTATCGGACTATTGAATTTCATAATATTAAAAGATTTTGATTGAGTTAATTTTATTTTATTTTTTTATTTCTTAGGTTATTTAGGATTTTATATTATTTTCCTATATATTTTACTATTATTATTTTATATTTTAGTCCAAGTCAATTTCCCTAACCTATAAAAGACATTATAAACCTATTTTAGAGACCCTTTTTGTAAATTAAACCTATTTAAGTCCATTTGCTGTCTTTCTGTGCTTGCTGCTTTTTTTCGTATGCCCTTTTCTGTATTAAAATATTAAAGAGATGAAATTTTTTTAAAAAAAATAATGAAAAAAAAAGAGGAAATGCAAAAAAAAAAAAAAAAACCCACCTCCTTCACTTTTCGGATGAACAGCTGAGGAGGTGCATACACCTCAAGTCTTTTAAAGTAGTGCTACAGTATTTGCCCGTGCTGCCCTATGAGTATAATACTTCTTAACATAAAATGAAATTGTTGAAATATTGTTAACATGTTTTCTAATATTTTTTTAATTATAAGCTTAAAATATAATGTATATTGGACAGTATGTTTTTTAAATATTAATACGATAATATATTAGATGATATTTTTTTTTAAATATTAAAATTATGATATATTTAATCAACTTGGATTAACTTGTCAAGTCTGCGACTTGGTTCATGAGACCATGATAACCATATAAAGAGCAAATCAAAAAAAAATTATGAAGGTTCATTCCTAATCAACCTAATGTTGAAGAATAATATATATATATATATATATATATATATATATATATATTAAATTAAAAAATGGATAAAAAAACTATTTGGGTCATGAGATTAGAATAATCCTATAAAAAGAAAATAAAATAAAATTAAGAAGTCTAATTTTCAACCAACCTAATGTCCTAATGTCAATAGATGAAACAAAAAAATTAATTAAAAAAAGAACAAAAAATCCAAGTCAACTTGGACTAACTTGTTAAGCTCACAACTTATATCATAAGACTAGGATGACTTCATAAAATGCAAATAAGAAAATCACAAAACTTTATTTTTAATATATTGAAGGTTGAAATCAAGAAAAAAAAATTAAATCTATAAGACCTAGACAACTCCAAAAAAAGAAATTTGAAAAAAATTAAGAAGGCTAATTCACAAACTACTTGATATTGAAGGATAAAAAAAGAGAGTCTAAGTTGTTAGAGGGTGAAATTAAAAAAAAAAGTTCAATTAAGAAATGATATAAAAATCCAAGTGAACCAGGCTCAACCTACCAAACTCATGACCGGGTCACGAGATATGAATAATTTTATATAGAAAGCAAATAGAAAAAAAATTATGAAATCTGATTTCTAACTAATCCAATATTAAATGATAGAATCATAAAAAAAAAAGATTAAAAAAATAACTCAAGTTAATCAGGGTTAACATGTTAAACCCGCGACTTGAATAATAAAATAAAGATAAATTCATAGAAAATAAATAAAAAAAATATGAATCTACACTTTGAAGAGATCTAATATTAAAAAGGTGAAATTAAAATTTTTTTTTATGAAACTAGAATATAGCCCAATAAAAAAATTAATGAAGCATTTTGTTTTAAATAATATAATATTAAATGGTTAAATAAAATAAAAATTAAATTAAATACTAATTTAAAAAAAAAACTAAACGTGATTCCTGTTTCCTAGCTAGTTCCCTCCCTCCCTCTTAAAAGTAACTCAAGTCTCTTTGTTCTCAAGTTTCAACCCCCAAACCCAAAATAAACCAACTCTCTCTCATGTTAGACAGTTTCCAAGACTTCTTATCAGCTCTTTTTGATACTTTACTTCCTCGAATCAACAAACAAACCAATTCCCCTTTTATTTTCTTTTTTCAATTACACTCGCACATATATACCATGCACTGTTAACACAAGCAAGCAATCTGTTGAAAGATACCGACACCCTTTTGTACTTTTTTTCTGGGCTTGCAGTGTTGAACTGATAAATGAAGGGAGAGGATCAGACGAGGTATTTGTTCGGGATTTCTTTATCTGACCGGCCTAAATGGCAACAGTTTCTTATTTGCTCTTCCGGGTTCTTCTTTGGTTATCTCATTAATGGCATCTGCGAGGTTTGTTTCTAAGTTTTATCACTGTTTATTATCTTGGGATTTTTTTTATAAAGTGCGGACAAGTTGTTTGTTTCTTGTTTGACTTTGATGGCCAATTCTTGTTCTTGTTGTTCTTTCTTTTTTCCTGGTGTAATTGGTTAAATTTCCATGTCTTGAGCGTTTAATATCCACATGCATCTAACGTTTTTGTTATACTCTGTTTGGTTGCTGAGAATGAAACTGATGCAACGCAAAGTTTTATTTTATTTTATTTTTATTTTGGGCTTAATTAATGGCAAAGCCTCACAATTTTTGTTTTCTCTTAAATTTTTGTTTCTTAAGCCTACCGAGTCAATTTTCTGCTTTTGGTCATTATTTTGTTAAAAAATATTGTTTTCTTTGGGTGTTCCTTATATAGTCTTTTATTTGTTTTGACCTTAAAATTATGAAAAATGGAATACCATTATATCGGTAAATTTTTTGTTGGTTTTTATTTGATTCTCATTGCTTGGAGCCTTTGATCTAATCATCGACATATCACATTTTCAATTGGCTAATTGCAGGAATATGTGTATAATCGGCTCCAATTCAGGTATATAACTATTGTTAGTATTTCTATATTAATTATGTTATGCAGTAATTTTTATGCATATTTGTTTTTTCTTTTGGATTTTCAGCTATGGTTGGTATTTCACATTTGTACAAGGAATTGTGTACTTGGTGCTTATATACTTGCAGGGTTTCACCCCCAAGCAAATGGTGAACCCATGGAAAACTTATTGGAAACTCTCTGCTGTTCTTATGGGTTCTCATGGGTTGACTAAGGGGTCCCTGGCCTTTCTTAACTATCCAGCTCAAATCATGTTCAAATCCACCAAGGTAAACTTAGTTCTTATCTAACTCTTGTCCTATTAAGTTGGATGTGAAAGGTCTTGTTTTTTTAAGATCTCTTGTACATGTGGAAGTAATTTATTTGATTGAACTTTTGTTGCTTGTATTTGAATACGATGAAATTTTGATGAAATTTAAGATGGATCTTGTCCCTTTCTTCTCTAATACGAAAGTTTTGGTGATTTCGAGAATCTAGGTACTGCCAGTCATGTTAATGGGAGCCTTCATTCCAGGATTGAGAAGAAAATATCCAGTTCACGAATACATATCAGCTCTGCTTCTGGTTATTGGTCTGATCCTTTTCACCTTGGCAGATGCTCAAACATCTCCAAATTTTAGTATAATTGGTGTGCTGATGATTTCTGGTGCTTTACTTATGGATTCTTTGATGGGTAATTTGCAAGAAGCAATTTTTACTATGAATCCTGACACCACGCAGGTGATGACCCCCCCCCACACGATACACGAACACAAAATTGTTTTGGCAAAAAAAGTGCATCATCAGGCCTTTCTTTTTATGTACTTGACAGATCGAGGTGCTGTTCTGCTCGACAATTGTTGGATTGCCTTTCTTGCTTCCACCAATGATCCTGACTGGAGAGCTGTTTAAGGCTTGGAAATCCTGTGCTCAAGTAAAGAACTATACACGTATAAATATTTGTTGACTACATAATTTGATTTGAAAAGAAATCCATGTTGTATGTGTGGGGCTTCAATGAAAATGGTTGGAGTCAAGTTATACATAACGTGCCTGCTATGCACAACCAAAAAAGGTTCCTTGGAGAAATCAATGAATGATATGGTGGTTGAAAGTCCACTTCATTAGTATATTAATTATTTAGTGATTAATACAATCCATTGACTTAGTCAGACCTCCAGTGGGGATATTTTCCAACAAACTTCTCTGTTGGTCACAGCTTGCTTAAAGAAATAGGAATTCTGTACTAAAGTAATGCAAAAGGGAGAGCTAAATGCTTATTGGATTGACATATGAAGAATACATGTTACCAAGAGTTTCTGTTTGGGTCAAGGGTTCATGGATTCTTTTTTATGATTGAATATGGAAACAGATTAAGTTTTTTGGTACTGCATTTACTTATTCTCCTGGTTTTACCTATTTAAAATAATGATCAACTTTCAGACATCCAGATTGTCGCTGCCTTGCATTTCCAAAATTATTCAATTTGAGCATTGCTGCATTTTTTGTTTCTATTGCCAAGTTCCTTTGATCATTACTTCTTTATGTATTGCAGCATCCTTATGTATATGGAGTGTTAGTATTTGAAGCCATGGCCACATTCGTTGGCCAAATTTCTGTTCTGTCCCTCATTGCCATTTTTGGCGCTGCTGCCACTGCCATGGTATATCCATTGTCTCACCCTCTCTGAATTGCTGTAAATTCTGCATTTTATCCCCCCCACTTTGATAGTTGACGTTGTCTTGCGTCGGAATACCCAGCTTGGAAGCCTAATGAGCCATTGAACTGCTTGCTAAATGGGATGTAAAATGAGCTCATCAGAAATATTTCCACCACCTTATTTTAGGATAAGCTTCACATGCTATATCTGAGTTGTGGGTTCTGATTTGTACTGGCATGCAGATAACAACTGCTAGAAAGGCAGTTACCTTGTTGCTGTCATACATGATATTCACAAAGCCATTAACTGAGCAGCATGGGACAGGGCTGCTACTTCTGGCCATGGGAATAATATTGAAGATGGTTCCTGTAGATTACAAACCCCCCACTAGGAGTGCAGCTAGACATGGGAAGTCCCATTTCAAAGAAGAAATAAGCCTAGGAGATAGTAGGAAAGCTGAAGGTGCTGAAGAAAAACGGCCCTTAGTGTGAGGACAAAGGTCATATAGATTTATTTTTTAATGTATTTCCCGTTTCTCATTACATCCAGGGGGAGGGCATAGATGACAGGAATAACAAAAAGTATATCATGGAAGAAGATAAAAGAGTGGAAACGTTAGCCACTTGTAATGTAAATCTCATCGGTGAAACTGATTCACCTTTTGATGTTTTGGAATGGAATGGAATTGAATTTATTGATTGAAATACAAGAACAGCATTTTCTTTCTTCTTCTTGTGCTTGGATACTGGCCAGATATGGTTTGTATTCACCCTTGCATAGTTTGGTGTTTTATACAGAAATACATGGTGATTAAAGGGCGGGTTGCGTCCACACGTGAACATGTCATCAAAACCATCGGTTATCCTATATTAACTCCGATGCTATATACGGGGCAACTTGTTCCGCAGAATTTTCCAATATAGAGACATAAAAGTGACCCATCGCTTGCCCCAAGGGACAGGATCCCATCCTACCAGCCTGGCTCCAGTCCCTAATTTTTGTTAGTCTCCTGCTCCGCACTAATTATGTCATGAACTATCGGTATACTTGTTCTCGGTTTCTCTGCCAATGAATTTATTTTTTCATTAATGTATTGAAATCCCTGATGAGCCCTAACCAGGTCTCTTTACCCATGGCTCCTCTATAATATTCACTATAGGGTTACTTATATTCATACATACAAATCAATGCGTCTCAAAAAAGAAGAAGAAGTCTTTGCATTAAGAATCTCTTAAAAATAAATAAATAAATAAATAAAATCTTAAATATTAAGAGGGATGATTTGTTCTCACTCCATTTTTTGTTATTCCCACTCCATGGTCAGTTTTTTTTATTACTTAGATAAACCGAAATACCATGATTATATTATTTTTTTACAAATTATGATATTAGATGTTGGTTTTATATTTACATCTAGAAAATATAATCAAAAGTAAAGTTTCTTCGTTTTTGTGTCTCGGATAATTAAATTTTATCTTCCTTTTTGTATTACTTTCAATTAGATGTTGGTTTCTGAAATATAAGAATTTTGTTTTTGTGCACAAATCTACCTCCAAAATGGAATAATGTATTAATATTATTATTATAGTTTATTTAAGAATATGGTAGACGTTGCTTTTTAAAGTGTTTTTTTGCTTGTAAATATATTAAAATAATATATTTTTTATTTTTTAAAATTTAAATTTTATATTTGTATATTAAAAAGATCTAAAAATACTAAAAATTAAAAAAATCTTATAAACACGGTTAAATCAGAATATACAAATAGGAAGTCTTTTTCTAATTAAATTAGAGTCCCATTTTCCCATAATGTATGGGCTCGAAGCCCATCGAGACAAGCTTATAATAAATCTTACAATTCGGCTTATCTAGTCCAAGCAATTGATTTCGCGCAGAAACTGTAGTGGTGGAGCCCAAGGCAGCACCCATGCGTCTACAATATCCAACGGCACCAATTGAAAGTTAGTTCCCCACGTCATCGGACGGTCATAATCACCCATTTTCTAAGTAATTAATCCCCAATTGTGGAAAAGATAGCATCATCACCCTCATTAACCAAAAATAAAATAAAGAAATTCAAAAGCGAGAAAAACCCTATTTTTGCTCTCTTTCTCTACTTGCTGCTTTTCAAGAAAAGAAAAAAATCATGAAAGGAGCGAAACGATTTGCAGTTTCAGACTCACTCCCTGATTCCAATGACACGGCAGTGAGTTTCTTCAGATAACGCTAATTTGATTCTACTCAATTTTCTTGTTTAACTGATAAACAATATGCTTATTTGTGCTCTTAGAATATAAGATTTTGCAGTTGTGTTTTGGTTTTTTCGTAATAAAGTTTGAATTTTGAATCGTGGGCTGCTGCTTAAATTGGGATTTGAATTTACTTTTGAGTGTTTGAGCAGTTTAGTGCTTTGATTGATGATGGTTTTTGGGATAATGAAGTGAAAATACGGGTAAAAGTTTAGTTTTTTTTTTTTGCTAGATGGTCTATATATTTTATGTTAATGCATTTTAAGGAGCTTTAGTGAGGTTCTTGGTTGCATTTTTGTTTTTGTCTTTGAATTTTTTTATGTGGAGCTCTTTGTCTAGGCAAAAGCAAAACTATGATGTCACTACTTTTTTGTTATTCTTACTTGTTTGCTTCTGTAATTTTCATGAAAAGAACATTCTGTTTTACATCTTTTTGATTTTGAGCTTCGATCATATTTTGGAGGCTGATTATGCGAAATCAACTTATGGTTGCAGTTGCGGAATAAAAGAATAATGGCAGGATTGCTATTTGATGTTCATAGACCCGAACCATCTCAGCAACAATTGACTCCGCCGTTGGATGTGAAACGGGCTGAGTCATCACAGCATCACGTGAGAGCTCTCAATAATCAATTTGCCAGGTCCATTTCTTTCCTGTATTTGAACAACTTGACATCTTCATTTATCATCTGGTCAACTTAGTTTCTTCTTTTATGATTCATTTGGATGAAGATGATGGGTTCTCTTGTTTGTCTACTTTTTTTCATCATATTATCAACTTCTATGTACAAGTTCTTTGAATAATGAGAAACATTTACCGCATGATGAAGATTCATATATTTGTTGTCCTTGATCTTATAGACTTAATTTTTGGGGTTTCTTTCATTTTGGAATAGTTGGGTTCAAACACAACTGAAGAACCATCCCGATGAACTTTGGGAAGATGGGATTCAAGACTACCTTGCTCATGCTTCAAACATTATGGTAAAACTTAATGTCTTTTAGCATACATTAAAGGGGACATGCATGCATTCTTGTATTTCATGTAAAATCTATTTAGAAAAGCTTTGATCTTCTTCTCTCTTATTGCAGGAGAAGTTTAGTGATGTTGTCAACTGGCTTAAAGCAAATTCTGCAAAAGGAGGATCTGTTGCTGACTCTCTTACAACTGAAAAGAAATTAGTGCCTGAAATAAAGAATAATGAGAGCAAATTACTTCAAGAAAAAACTGGTTTTGCTCTACCAAGTACAAGTGCAAGCTTTACAAGTTCCTGGAGCTTTGGTGTGTTTTCTGCCAACCAAAGTTCTGGAGGAGTATCATCTAGTAGCCAAAGCTCTAGTTTATTCTCCAACGGTGAAAGCTCTACTACATTCTCGAACAATCTAGGTTCTGGTTTGTTCTCAAACAACCAAAGCTCTGGATTCTTCTCAAACAGTCAAACTTTTGGACTCTACTCCAACAATCAAAGCTCTGGAGCATTATCCAGCGGCCAAAGTTGTGGAGCGTTCTCCAACAGTCAAACACCTTTCTCCATTAATCAAAGCACTGGAGCAGTCTCCAACAGCCAAAGTTTAGGAGCACTCTCCAACAGTCAAACACCTTTCTCCATTAATCAAAGCACTGGAGCATTCTCCAACAGCCAAAGTTTAGGAGCACTCTCCAACAGTCAAACACCTTTCTCCTTTAATCAAAGCTCTGCAGCATTCTCTGAAAGCCAAAGTTTAGGAGTGCTCTCCAACAGTCAAACACCTTTCTCATTTGGTAGGTATTGCACTGCCATACTTGAATGCTACACTGTTTATAAATTCACCAGAAGTATTCAGTTGCCAAGATGACTTATGTGCCAGAGAAAAAGGACAAATATATATGTGACAATGGAAATGTGCTCTAGGCTCAAGTAGGAAGCTATAAATGTGTCTGGGTTCTGGTTGAATCATCTAGATGAAGATATTATAGGTGTGTCTTGTAATATCTGTAATATTGTGAAATGGACTGCGAAAGGTATTCCCAGAAGGTCCACCAGACCTTGCTACATGCACCTTAGTGTCTCATTGTGTGGCAATTTAAGTCAGAAACTATAATTACAAAATCCTCTGATGAAGACATGTTCAGTTTCTTCTTTTACATTTTTTTTCAGCACAAGTCACTGAGAGTTGGCCATCTACAACTAGAGAGTAACCAGTTCAGTACTCTTGGAGATGAGATATGATGCTAATAAACTCCCAGTAGAATAGTTTAGATAATAAAATAAGAAGATGCAGATATGACACTTCATTATTTGTTATTCTGTGATTTTTATATGCAGATTTTAGAGTCGCATGTGTTGCTTTTGTAAAAGTGACACTAAATCTGACTTTCTTTTTTCTTATTTTCTATTTTAGGAGGTCAAAGCTCCATCCCCACAACCCATAACACTGCAGATGATGCTGATGATGGTGAGAGAGAGAATTAGTTTTGTTTCCTTTTTGTTGTTTGAGATTCTCTTAAGCTATTACTTTAAATTAAAACTGCAATGCATTTTATGATTCTCTTTCTTTTTCATGTATGTTTACTCCAGTTGATGATGTTATGTGCAAAAGTGTGAACTGCACTTTTCTTTATCACATGCTGGTAGTTGAAATCTGGTTTCAAGTCCTCAAAACGTTGGTAGGTTTGTGATATCAAAACCCAATATCTGAAAAGGAAATTCCGTGTTGTTAGAGACTTATTCAGTTGCAAGCCTGCCACTTTTCAACATATAAAGGAACATGCTTTAATTGTAAAATTCAAGTTGATCTGGGGGTTAAGTATATGGTCACCACGCCCATGTTTCTCAGCTTTTGAGACCATGGAACTACCACTCTTTATAGATTAGATTTTCACTTAGAACTTGGTTTTTAAAAAATTGGAAGAGGATGGTTGAGTGTAATATAGGTATCTCTTAGGAGTTCACTGCATTTCTGGATATTTGTTGTGTTTACTTTTCATTTACAGTAGAAGTAGGCCAAGTGATTGTTGTTGTTTACTGGAAATGAAAATATTGATCATTAGACACCTATTAATTCCTTGGTTTTGATCTGTTGTGTTATATATATGAAGTTTTAAGTTCTTTATCCTGGTTAGTCTATCAACTGTAGTATCAACTGCAGGATCTCTGTTCTATGAAATAGGTGCTTTCATAATGTCTGTCTGATTTGCTGGTTCTAGCACTGATCCCATTTTGAAGCTGGATTTGTACAAATTGTTTGCATATTTATTAACACTTTGAAATCTTAAATGGTAGACATTCTTTGTATAATTTTGAGCAATATTTCCTTGAAGCCTTGAGCAATAAACTACCATTTCTTTTACCAGAAAATGAATTACAGCAACCTGGCAGTCCATCTGTGAAGAAGTCTGTAGAGAAGGGTATTGTTACAGTCCATGAAGTCAAGTGCAAGCTCTATGTGAAGGTAATTGACATTTCATACTGTACTCATTGAGAAGTTTATGTTTTTGGGATTAGGTTATGCAATGTATCAAGTTTTTAATAGAAGAAGAAAGTTGTCTTTTACTCGATCATACCAGCAAATTTAACTTTCTCCCATTTTTTCTTTTCACAAAATTAGTTAGTTTGGTACTTAATATATCTATCAAATGCTACGTCTGTTGACATCTTAAAATTCACATGATTGATTTTTTAGGTGGAGATCATTTCATATTCCATGCAATTTTAAGTTCCGGTATTAGAAATTAAACAGTACAAGTGACAAAGAGATTAGGCATAATTGTTAAATAAGCCTTGAATCAAACTCTGTTAGTGGTTTCAATTATAGAGTGAGGTGACAAGTGGTGCTTCTATTCTCCCATAACCAGAATATCCACGATTCTAAGTATAGCAGTTAATACATATTTGTTGGTATAATTGAGTTTGACAATTCTGTATTAAATCATATGATTTTCTGACAGCTCATACTATTCTAAGACACATTATTAATCTTGGTTATGTTCATAATTGATCTGCTGGATGAATTGAGATGATCTGTATGCCATTCAAGTCTTGACTTGTATCTCCTGCTTGTTCTGCCATCTTTGTGGTTAAATAATTTCTTTGGTTTTTTCCTCGTGCTATGTTCAGTCAAGTGATCCAGCAGTTAAAGACACGTGGAAAGATAAAGGCACAGGGCAGCTTTCCATCAAATGCAAAGAGGGGATAAGCAAGGGCGCAAAAGAATCTAAACCAACAATTGTTGTTCGAAATGATGTATGTTCCATTATGGACTTATTTTGGTTTCTGAAATCTTTATTAACCCTTATCATGGTTTCAGTGATTGATTGGTTCCCTCTCCTTTTCCAAATTCTTTTGTTTGCACATTTAGGCATTTTATTTTCTTTTGATAGATTCTGCATAGTGCTTTAGTTCAACTTCAGATTATTACTTTAAGGACTTCTATAAACTCTTTTTTGGACTTACTGTCTGTAGTGTTTTGCTGATGGCAGGTGGGAAAAGTGTTACTAAATGCTTTGCTCTATCCAGGAATCAAGACAAATCCACAGAAGAATTCCCTTGTTGCAATATTTCATACTGCGGTAATGCATTTTAATTCTTATTTCTACACTTTTATGAGCATATAAACTTTTGTCGGGTTTATCTATAACATGTAAATAACATATCCAACGAACACTTAGAAGGCTGCTGTGACGGTTTATATTAATCATAATGTTTATGTATTATCTCTTCCATGGAACTTATAGCCGGTGATTTGTCTTGTTGCAGGGTGATGACAGTGGCAATAATGATAGTGTTGTGGCACGCACTTTTTTATTAAGGATGAAAACAGAGGAGGATCGGAATAAGTTAGCAACAGCAATCCAAGAATATGCTCCCACATCATGAAAGTAACAATAGGAACATGATTCTTAAAAATTTTGCAGCAATTGGCTTGTTAGGAACCAAGTGAGCTTGTTTGGGGCAAAAAAATAACTGGGGTCAATTTTTGGAACACGGACCCCCATGAAATCAAATGTGTTCCAATCACTTGTATTATATTATTAGGAGGAAAACGTATGCTATGTTTTATTTTAATCGTAAATCATTATCCTTTCCTAGTTAATCTGGAATATGCACGTCATTGTATGACTCGAAACTCATACAATGCATGCAACGCTAGCAAAAGTCATTGTATCCATATAACAGCGTGATATTGGAGGCAAATAAAAGCAAGAAACTGTAAGCACTCCAGCATAAGATGCCCATAGCCTTGAGATTCAGTAACGTGTGTGACAACAAACAATACGTGATCGCACAGGAGGGAGACAATGAAATATATTTCTCCTCGCCAAAATGTTTAATAGTTTGAAAATTAGATGTGCAACTTCTGCTATATACACTCACTTTTGGCAGTTATTTACAGAGCAGAATGATTCGATGACACCTCGTAAATTATCACCTCTCCCAAGTGCGTTTCTTCACAAATCTATCATCAGAGTTCAGTTTCTCACATCGCCAAAATTTTTGGATCAAGTTACCTTGTCAGTCGTTATTAGAACTCGTTAATACTGTGCCCGGCCAGTGTACGATGTACACGCTCTCCTCTAACATACAAGTGATAATCTAAGTGATGGGGCGGTAGGGATATGTGTGCATGACGCCCAGCGAATAACCGATTCGGTGACCATGATATTAAGTTGATCGAGCTCGCCAAGTCCTATGGTGTGATTTCTTCGGCTGTGGATACTGGATAATTTAGACCCATTGCCCCCTTCCCGTGGAAATTCTATCTTCTGCATCATTTCTTCTATTCCACGGTGAACTGGAGCAGAAGTAGCTGACAATGCAGGGAGCTTTCGCAGAACTGATTCTGCACCAGCCAAGAAAGAGAGCTTCGATTAGTGTTTCTTGGATAAATATACCAAATAGTGATATCACAGGGAAGTGGAATCCTGGGACACTTTAAGGACCTTTCATTGTTCTCATATGTGGAGACAAAAAGGAGCTGATCCTTTATGGAATGCATTCGTTCTCTAACTTGCAGTTTTTAAAGGTTTCATAAGATAGGCGTGGATGCCTATTCATCTAATGTGTATTAACTATGATCTTACAAGCAGGCGATAAATTAAAGCAACATATGTACCTCCATGTATTGCGTCCCATTTCGACACGGTGGCTTTAGTACCAAACGAGAAATCTCCTTTATCAACTTCAGTGATAGGACTAAAGAAGGTAAAGCTTAGCATTGATAAAATGGGAGATGAGAACTCTGTTGCACCTGGTTCATCATGGTTGCTAGAAGAAAAACCTCCATATGCAGAGCTAGGGGTGTTGTCGTTAACTAGGAAGGAAGAAAATGATGATGTGGGTGTAGGAGAGTGCCCTTGTTGATCCCCACCAGTTACAGGCAATTCATAGGTGAAGCTGTAGGCTTGATCCTTGGCCATGAATGGGGTAGAAAATGAACCTCCACAAATTTCTAGCTGTTCACAGTTAAGGTTGTCCTGCATGTTGGATTCTTGAGCTAGTTGTGCCCCATCCTGCACCCAGGAGTGAGCTGTAAAACACAGTAATCCTTATTATAAGCAAAATTTCCTAGAGCTGGTGGACAGATACTCAAACAACTCAAAAAAGCAAGGGTTTTGGTTTTTGATACGATATGCCTAAAGGAACAAAAATTGGTTCAAGTCAAGCAAATATTGCAATAAAATGCTTAACACCTGTGCATGCCATAATAAAGGCCTATTTGGAACTGTTTTGAAAATTGTTCTTTTATTCTAAAAAAAGAATGCTATTGTCTGGATCTGAAAACCTTTTTTCTTTGTATTGTTTCGGCAGAAAAGCAATAGCCTGAAATGGCATACATTGACATACCTAACACCTGTGCAGTATTAAGCCTCTTGAAAGGATCTTTACAGAGCATTCCAGTGATCAAGTCCTTGGCGGATGTGGATATTTGATCCCAGAATTTGGGAGGGAACCGTAGTTCTGCAGCCCTAACTGCATCAAAGATCCTTGATTTGCTCTTCCCCCAAAATGGGGGCATCCCACTTAGAAGAATGTAAAGAATAACACCAGCACTCCACACATCAGCAGCCTGGTTATAACCTCCAGCCAGTACCTCGGGAGCAATGTAAAATGGACTTCCAACTGTCCCATGCAAACTATGCCCTGCAAATACAAAAGCCATGTGCTTAGAACGGAAAAGGGTCAAGAAAGACCCTGGTATCAATCGCAGGAACAGAAGAAACAAGAGTAGAATCCTCACCAGGTTTGATGTAAGTTGCAAGACCAAAGTCAGCCAATTTAATTGGTGATGATAAAGACTTGGTGGCTAAGAGAATGTTTTCAGGCTTCAAATCTCTGTGAACGATGCCATTTTCATGACAGTACTGAACCACTTGCATAAGATGTCTAAAGATAACACGAGCATTTTGTTCTGAGAACCTACCATGCTTTTCAAGTCGGTGAAAAAGCTCCCCACCTGCGCACAATTCCATCAAAAGATGCACATGATCCTCCTCCTCATACACTGCCTTGAGATTCACAACGTTTGGATGCCCTGATAACCTACTCATTATTTCAATCTCAAGCTTTACACTGCGCACATCATTGAGTGTGGCCAATCTATCTTTAGCAATAGATTTGCAAGCTAAAACCTCACCAGACAGCTTATCCGAGCATGCCCTTATGATACCAAATTGTCCCCATCCCAACTGCTCCCCAAGAACATACCGATCTTTCAAGTTCGCCACTTCAGTCGTGTCCAAAATTGTATCAGTCAGGCTGGATATCCTGTAGCAGTGACAAGATGTTGAAGGCTGTATAATGTTGTCGCTATTGGCTATGTCCATCCCAATAAGGCACAATCTTAATTGCTAGAGAACATTGACCAAAAATTAATTCAAATCCAACTTTATCAAACTGCGATCTCAAGTGTTCTTTATGACACTCTAGCATTTGAGTCAGCTCAGTTTTTTCGCCAGAGTTCAAATCAAACCACCTGAAATTTATACATGGAATAGATCATTCAGAAGATGTGCTTTCCTACTTCCATAGTGAATCTCGTATACAACAAACCCTTCAATTTCCGAAGCGTTATTGCTGGAAAGTTTCAGAGCATGCATCAATCACCTAGCACTCAACATAGAGCATCTAAAGTTCATTTTAACATGATGAAATCTCAAAATTCTTTCCTTTGTTTTCCCGTTTCCCACATGATAGATAAATTAAGGGTATTGTCACGCAACAAAAATTTAAACACAACATATTCCATAAATTTGCATTAAACATCTAAAAACTAGACTCAAACTCAGCACGGAGCAATAGCAAGTAATCCCCAAGCACAATTCAAACACACTCACCATAAAAGAATCCATGCTAAAACTTCAAACTCAAAGATCTGTTACAAAACTGCACAAATTTTGAAGAAAAACAAGAAAGGAAACCCAGAAAAAAAATATAATACCATGTTTCACACCAAAAACCAATACCAGGTCCTAGCAACGCTAACACCAAAAACAACCATAAAAGTTCACATCTTCATAACATGATTAAGCCAGCCCCGACCCCAAAAAAAAAAAATTAAATAAATTATATATATATATATATATATATATATATATATATATATATATATATATATATAAAAGAAAACGAAAAACCAAAAGCAGACACATTTTAACAAGAACGAGAGAAACAGACTGACCTGTTCGTAGGAGCATTGAAGAGAGAAGACAAGGTCAGTTATAACAAAAGTCCAAGGAATCCAAAAACCAACCATTGGCTTCACACTTCCATTTTTTTAGTTCATAACTCTCTCTCTTTCCCTGTGACCAGTGGCAGGAAATAAGTTACACCTTAACCGCGTATACCCGACACGTGTCCTTAGATTTGGTGGCAATTATAATTTATAAGAGGTCTCTAGCTTTGCAGCTAGTTAATTACGATTAAACCCTCGCATGGATTTTATACAATCATTATCACTTATGACCACACTACAAGTGGAGACACCATTCACCATTGCTCTTATTCTGGGTTTTTATATATAGTAATTAGGGTTTTCTGCCCACTTTCAAGTTGTTTTCTAGTTGGTTTTGGCAGGAAATGTATGTGCGCGCGTGCGCGCTTGATATATTTACATTTGAGTGAGATAATATTGTTATGATATACCTCTATGGTTAAGCTTTTTGTTTCTTAGTTTTAGGAAACTTCTCTGACTTTTGTAATCTTTCTGTACATGCTTCAAAAAATATACAGTTGGTATATCGTTTCTTTTAAAAAAAAAAATTAAATATTTATTTTTAGCAAATGCCAAAAGGGTTCCAAGTGTGCAAGGGCGTACGTGATCGTGTCACCATACATGATCTTTCTAGAGTGCCACGTGGGACATTGTGAGTGGTTAGAACACTTTGTAGGGCCTCTTTTTAAGCACGATACTATAGTTTAGATAAAGAAATGATGCTGTCCGAAGTTAAGGTAGGCGAGATCCTAGCTGTCATTAGCTGTACTTGCAGGTGTAATTTTTTTTGTTTTTCTTCGTGCTTTGTAATATTTAAGGGGGCGTCCATGGCTAGTTGACTTTATGAGAATTTTTTTTATTGTATATTTGCGTGGTTGGCTTAAAGTTTAAGCACCTTTGTTGGAAAGCATAAACAGATATATATAAAAATATATTACAGACTGTTCATATATATATATATATATATATATATATATATATATATATATATATATATATATATATATAGCTTTTATTGGACTAAATTATAGGTGATTTTGTTAGGGGAAGACTAAGATTGAAAGATAAGAGATAACTTTAACAAAGTTTAGTTTTCATATTTTCAAGTTATAACTACTGGGTCCCTTTAAATTTAGGGAATCAATTTTGATCTCTAACTTTATTTTCTTTTATTTTTTGACTCTTGGTTTGAGAGAATTGAGAGAAAGTCACCGGAATGTAGTCCTAGAGAGAGAAATTTTTTGTTGGCACTAATTACGACTATAAAAATAATCGATATTGGTGTCAAATTATTTCATTTGACGAGGAGAATTCGCATTGGATGTTTTTTTACCTTGAAACTGCCTAGAAAAACAGTGTCAAAGAACCATCTCAACCCAATAGTTTAAGTTGTTAGGTTAGGTTCCAGAATATGATTTATATTATTCTCTAACAAACAGATCTGAACCGGTAAGGTTTTTTATTGCGGGTTGATTTCGAGTTTTGGGATGAGTTTTTGGGTATTTTTAGGCCATGAATGAGTTTATCAAGTTTTCTATGATATTTCTAGGTATTTTTAGTAAAAAATAGGTTGAAAGATCGGTTTTGGATTGAAACAACTTCTGCTCCATTTTTTCGACCACCAGAGTGGCTGCGAATTGGGCAATATCAAATGATGTGTTATCTGCTTCAGCAAACAATGCGCATCTGAATTTTTTTTTTTCAAAACATATGGAGTTGTCCGCCCTATAAAAAAAATAGGGCCCCAGTACACGAGCCTCTTCTTGTAGGACAACGTCGGGGCCCTTTCTAGATGGGTCAGGCCCTAACCTTTTTTTTTCAATGTTTTTTAATTAATGCCTTTTATATGTATTTTTTCAAAATTATATGTAGATTCATATCCCTTCTCTTTTTTATTTTGTTAATCTAAACTCTTTTAAATATCGATTATTTTTTAGTTATTTTGTATGGATTTGATTTTTTGAGAGATTGTTCTAATTCATCTATAATTTTTTTATGTTTTATATAAATAAAATTTATTTTTAAAAATTAAAAATATTTATTTTCAGATAATATGTGTAACCTTGCATAATATTTTTTTTCCTTCTATTTTATTTAATCATTTTCATGTGTGTCTATTTTTATTATCATTTAATTAAATAAAAAATTGATTTTTATGAACAAAGTCGTTAAATACAACCGTGTCAAAGATTTGAGTTGCGAGGTTGGATATCTTGGTCTATATCCGACTCTCAATTTTTTTTTATCTTTATTTATCGTTAATGACTTTTTATTTATTTATTAATATACATAGTTTTTAATTTATTTTATTAGATGTATACATAAGTTTTTCAATTTTCACTTTTGATTTTTTTTATATAAAAAAACATTGAAAAAGCTTACATATTCAATATTTTAGGGAAAAAAATTCAACTCACGACGGAGCGCAGGTCAAATAACTAGTAAAACACTAAAAAGTGTGGGTTTTTAACTATAGTTGGTACTGTTTTCACCCTCACAAAATATTGTGGAACTATGGTTCATCTTTTTAATAATTCATTTTAGTCTCCAAAGTTTAATTTTGAGTGATTTAATCCTAATTGAAGGCCAATTGCTTTTTATTTATTAGGTAACGGTGAAATTAAAAGAAAAGGGACCAAAATAACAAACAAATCATCAAACATGGGTGGCGTGCCAAAGATTTCAAGAAAAACACATTTAAATCCTCAAACTTTAAAAATAACACAAATTATACAATTTAGGTCCCTTTAAATTTTTCAAAAAAAATCAAATTTGGTACAAAAAACTATTTAAATTATTTTTCAATCCCTAGTTAAAGAGAGGAGAGATAGAGGGGTTGTTGGATTCCAGCAATGTGAGAGAAAGTTGTTGTTCAAGCCATTTTTAACCACCAAAATAGAATATTTTTTTTGTGTCCACAGGTTCTATGAGATAAGAAGGGCTTGATGTGGTTGTTTAAAGTCTCAATGTTGCTTCAAAAAATATATATAAGCCAAGGAAAATAAATCTAATCCAATTTGATTTTGAGTTTTTAAAGCCTTTTTTTAGGTATTCTGAGTTGATAGTTTGGTTTATGGGTGTTCCAGGAGTGATAATCACGTGTTTTTGGATTGAATTGACATAAAAATTAGGTTTTTTGGGCAAAAGAAGTGCTGCCTTGATTTTCAACCACAATAATGATAGCTGGAATTTGGGCTCGCAGACAACGTGTCGCTTGTGTATTATTTTGTAAAAAAAGTAAGGGCAGGGCCTTTTAAAAAAATAAAAATAATTAAAACAAAGTCCAGGCGCGTGGACCTGGGCTTTAAGGCCCACCCACACACTTGGGTTTTTCCTTGCAATGGCTCAAGGGCGTTTGGCCATAGGCTCGCGCACCTGAGCTCTTTTTTTTACCCTTATATATATATATATATATATATATATATATATATATATATATATATATATATATATATAAGAGAAGAAATTATTTAACCTAATTGAGTTGATGATCTTGATCATAGGTTTGACAAATTAAATCATAACACCCGGGATATTATTTCTTTAAAATTTACGTTTTTTAATTGATACCTTTTTTCAAAGTATCTTTCTTTTAAATAATATTTAAATTTATGTTTCAATTAATATTGCTCATTTGTGTTTTTTTTTTTTTAATCTTGATCTACACTTGTCTCTTAATTTTCTAGTTTTATATTTAGTTATCGTTAATGATTTTTTTTTCATTTATTAACATATATAATTCTCGACTTATTTGATTATATATATGCATAAACTTTTTTATTTTCACTTAAAATTTTTTTAACTATAAGAACGCGTTGAAAAAGTCTACGTATATAATTATTTTTAGAAAAAAAAATATTTGACTTGTGACGAAGCGGAGCTGACATAGCTAGTATTAAGTATAATTCTAAAAGGCTTGAGTTTTTCACTATGCAAGGCTCCAATGTTCATCCTCCCACACATTACCATAAATAGACTGTGTAATTTTTTTTTATTTTTTTAATTTGATCCTCAAATCTTTTTCTCAGAAATTTAGTCCTAATTAAAGACTAATTGCTTTTGTTTTTTTTTTTTTTTATGTAAGGGTGAGATTGAAAAGGGAGGGATTGAAATGAAAAGGGAACCAAACATGAGTGCGCGTGACATGAGTGTCGCAAAAAATGCACTTTGATCCTTAAACTTTAAAAATCATGTAAATTATACAATTTCAGCACCTCAATGTTTTTCTAATTCAATTTTAGTATAAGAGTTCATTTATTTATTTATTTATTAGTTCCTGGTTGAGAAAGGAGAGAGAGAGGTTGTCAGATTCCAACGGTAAAGAGAAAAAAAGCATTGTTGACACAATTTAGACCACTAAAACAAACAATATTTATATCAAATAGTTTTATTTGATGAGAAGAATTCATATTAGGTGTTTTTTTTTTTGTAAAGTTAGTGAACAAACAGATCCGAGTTTGGGTTGATTTTTGGTCTTGGGTTAATTTCAGTTTTTAGGTGATTTTTTGGGTGTTTTGAGGCCATATATAAATTTATGACTGTTCCTACAGTTTTTTATTGGTGTTTTGGGTTAAATATGAGTTGAAAAAAGGGTTTTTTGGTCAAAACAACTTAAACCGTAATTTTTCGGCTACTAATGTAGCCAGAATCTGAGTAATTCAGATGATGAGTCATCTAATTTTTTTTTAAAAAAATTTGGGCCTAACAATATATCTTCTGCCCCAGTTTCAAACAAAAACAATTAAGGATCCGGTCATGCGGGCCCTAATAAAATGGGCTAGACAAGTTGGCCTGGTTTGCTAGGCCTAATAGCTTATGGTCTTTGCTCTTTTTTTTTTTCTAATTCTTTTTTAAATTAATGATTTTTTATGGTTTTTTCTCTAATTTTTTTTTATATTTAAATTAATACCCTTTCTATCTTCTTTTTTTTGAAGAGTTTCTTTTAAATTACAATTATTATTTTTTAACTATTGCGTGTATACACGTGGAAGGTTGCCTAACACAATAAAGTAGTAAGCAAATCTATAATTTTTTTTTATTAATGTGGGTGTCCGAGCCAGCTTGTATGCACCTCGACTAATCTCATGAGCCATGAAGTTAACGACCATGTAAGCCTCTAGTGGTCATCATATGAGTAACCACATGGCTCGAACTTGAGACCACAGAGAGAGCAAACCTTTTAATTCCAAACTCTTATCATTGACCACCATCTAGATAAATGATTGTAAGCAAATCTATAATTATTTAGCCAAGTGATGCTCATCATGGCAAGGCGATGGAAAACGTGGAGCGCTTTTTTTAAAAAAGAAAGAAAGAAAGAAAAAGATTAGAAGACTTACATGTGTACGTGTTATAAGTAGAACGACAAGTCTAATCCACATTAGTAATAAAGATAGAATATATTTTCATAGGTGAGTGGATAATATTGAAAAAGTTTTGTTATCTATATATATCATCGGAGGGTACGAGGAATCATTCATGACTCTTCGCAAGAGACGGGAGGGAAATGGCTCCTTGTATTTGTATATACCTGTTTGAAATGAAATAAACGACACAAGGGAGAAAAATATGAAGAGAGCATCGCCTGAACTTGTTTGGCCTTCTTGAAAACGAACACCAAGATTCAAGATGAGAACGGTTGCTGGTTTTGCAATCTGATGGATGCTCTAAATTTTTCTTGGCACTTTGGCAGGGTTTGTGTTTAGATTGGTTGGGCCCTAACTTTCTGCTGAGAGATTTTGACAAGCCTCCTCCTTTAGGGCATGAGCCAGAATGGACTCATCTATCATCTTTAAGGCCTCAAAGGTTATCTGGCTCACGAGTCCTGTAATTGGGTTCAGATAAATTCTAGGGTTCACGCATGAAAAAGAGAGGCAGGGGACTTCCTATGGATAAAATGGTAGTTAATCATAACTTAGTCCTGTGGTTTATCAAAACTAATAAATCAGTACTTAAAATATATAAAAAATAATTCAATTGTGTTTTAATCAACGTTGATCATACTTAATCTAGTTTGTTTTTTAAGAAATAGTTGTTCTTTCTCAATCAAAATCTTCCTATTTTCTTTAATCTCCAAGAAGAGAAAAAATAAATGAATTGAAAAAGAGCATGAATTTAATTTCAAAGGCCACTTTTACATGTGTTTGAATATTAGAGTCATATAAGATCCTGCGATTGTATTTATTGATGAAAGGACCTGCTGGATGCCATGGATCCCACCAAAGGAAAGCACAATTTCCATTGCCAAAAATGGATCCAATCCCATACAGGTGGCCTGATCTCTAGTAGTTTACTCCACGGCGCCCAAGTGCAATCTTAAGGGGCTTTAATTCCCCAAAAACTTCTTCACTTTTAGAGATTATTCATGACCCAAGCTACCCACAATGAACCTGATTTGCATTCTTCGAAAGATCTTACCCACCAATGGTTTTCAATCTACCAAAGAGAGTTTCCTGGTAATAAGTGAAACCTCAAGATTCTTCTCCGGTAAATGAACTAACTTAAAACCAGAGTAATTCTGCAACTGCGCTGAATGTCCGCACTTGAAACTTCATAACAAAAAAAAATCACATTTTGATGGATTATATTTCAAGCTATAGATCAAGTAGAATTGGTGGAGCACCATTGTGGCTTTTTGCATGGATTCCACATCACTACTTATGAATACCATTAGATCATCTGCGAAACATAGGCGATACAGGCTGATTTCCTTGCATCTAGCTAGGGTGATACATTTCTGGGTGAGTGTAGGCAGCTTCATTCATTAAGTAAGAGAAAATTTCCATTGCTATGATAATTAGATTAAGGAGATACCTCTCTTTCCTTTATAGTAACCGCGTAACTCACGATTAATACTGATAGAGAAGCTTGTAGTTGAAACACAAAGTTTGATCCAGTTGACAAAAGCAGTAGGAAACCTCGTGGATAGCGTGAACTCCAAAGAAATTGCTAAGAAACCGAGTCAAATGGTCTCATAAGGTCGGTTTTCATGGAAATTCTAGGAGATAGATCCCCTTTCTGGTAATTCTTTGCCATTTCCTGTGCAAGGAGGACATTTTCTACGATTCTTCTTTCAAGAAAGAACGCTGATTGATTGTGAAATATAAGAGAGGATCTTTAAAATACATTTATACAAAGTATAACAACACGAGATTGGCTGAAATTTGATATTTTGAAGCTGTTGAGACCATAATTTGGGATTAAAGAGATTGAGGTAGCAATTACTGTTGGGGATTCCGACCGGTGATGTACTGATATTTGCTCATAGAAGGAGAAGCACACTGACACAATATTTTACGTGGTTCGGCAAATCGCCTACATCCACAGGAGAGAGTCCATATTATTTAGGGATAGAGAAAGGATACAATAAATACATGGAGGAGGATCACTCAACTCCCAGCTCACACACTCTGCTGCATATGGCAGCAGGGCTGCTGCCCATGGCAGCAACTCCTCTTTCTCTTCACTTCACGTTTTCCCTCACTCTCATAACTCTCACTTTTGCTCTCACATAATGCCTCTATTTATAGGCATTTCATGGCAGCTCTTCTTGCCTTGTTGTCAACATTGGTGGCTGCCAAACTTGCCAAACTTTGACATTAGACAATGGTTGTTGGCTGCCACCAACAACCCACCATTGCAGCCATCTTCTTTGACAATGGTGGCTGCTGCAATTGTGGGTTGTTGCACATTAATGGCAACCAACCTAACAATCACCCCCTTTGCCATTCATGTGGGGCAACTGTCCTCTTGCTTCTTCAGCACAGGCTTGCATCTTGCAGCTCTTCCAAGCTTACCATTCTCACAGGTACTTGCCAAACCTTTCAATCACCAGAGTCACCAAAGCACACCTTTTCTCACACAAAAGGATCACTTCAACCAGATGGTCTGCCACTTCACATCTGAAGAGTGTTAACGCTTGTCTCTGGGACACAACATTCCCCTTCGAGCGTATCAACCATGCTCGGTCCGGAATGATTCATCAAGCCTCACATCAAGGCTTATCACACCCCCTCAAACGAAAATTTCTATTTCCAAGTGCGACAGTCATTATCTGAGTATCTCAATATGATCACGAGCTCACCACTCTTCCAAGAGTCTACTCATCCAGGAGTTGCGCCTGCCCTCTGTTCCACTCTAGGAACCACGCCTTACTTCTCCGTGAGTCTCTCGCTCTTAGTCGTAAGAGTCCAGGTAGCTCTCCACCTTCACCTATGGGGGCAGCCCATTAAAGGTTGATCCATATCTGTCTTCATACTCTGAGTATTACAATGCCATTACCGAGCTCACCACCTTGACAAGAGTCAACTCGTTCCCGGAACCTGCGCATGCCCTTCTGCTTTTTCATAGCAGCCGCGTCTTAGTGCTCCACAAGTCACACACTTATTGTCCAAGGCAAATGTCTTCTAGCTCATTGATCTTTAGCATGGGGGCAATATCCATGAAAGTCAATCCTGCATTTGTCTCTATACTCATCATAGCCACTTCATTGGCTATCCATCTGTCCACTCATATCCAGCCATCACATTGGCTCTAGGGTTGTTCTGAACTGGGCTCATATCATGGCCCACACACCTTTTCCTCAGGTGTCTCCGCTCGTCGTCATGCGGCGGTCTGAAATGAGGCTCCTATCATGGCCCTCACACCTTCTCTAAGGTGTCTTCGCCTGTTGTCATGAGGCGGTCTGAACTGGGGCTCCTATCACGGCCCTCACACCTTCTCTAAGGTGTCTTCGCCCGTTGTCATGGGACGGTCGCATCCTCCTTCAACTGAGATGCTTCAAGTGGCTCCAAAATTCTCTACCACCATGTGCACTATGGGAGAGATCGCTGCCACTAATTACATAGAAAGAGAAAGTTGCGGTATACTCCTCGCAATCCTCCACCTCGATTTCTATGTTTGGAGCTTCTGTGCCTTTCTGTTTGACAGCTCCACCTACACCAACTCTCTTTGGTGTCTTCGCCTTTCATCATAGGCGGTCGCCTTTTATCACAGGCGTTTGCACCCCCTCAATTAGGTGCCTCTACAACAGCTCTCTTTCCATCCTTGCATGCATTGGAAAGGTCTTCGCCTGTTGTCTTCATTAAGAGCATAAGAGACTTCCTGTTGTACAAACTTTAACAGTCTCTGCTCTGAGCTTCATCTGGGAACACTTCTTCTCCTTGCACTTGTTGTCTCATTACAGTACCTCGTTGGATCCTACAGATACTCCTGCACAATCTCCGTGTGCACTCGTGCAATTTCTGTTCTCCAGATTTCTCCCTATTCCTTGCTTATGTTTGACAGCAGCTCATCCTGTCACAACACCTGTCCAAGTCAAAATAGGGTGCCAATCTTTATCCCCTTGCTATATTTTTCTTCCATTATCAGGGTCTTCATCAATTCTCCCTCGAGAAATCACAGTCACCGAATCTAACTTCTTTGGAGAAATCACCACTTCATCAGATCCTTGATCATACGAAACCCAACTGTTCCCTTGTGCCGTCATCCTGCTAGTCTTCAACCGTTTCATTACAAACTGCTATATATACGAAAATAGTACCGTATGGATAATCCTTCCACTAAGCAAGTTCCCAGGAAAGATTGGAGGGGTCACACTGGTCCCGCTTAAAACCCAATCTCCTAGACAGAACTTCTTAGGCCATATCTATCCATCGTACTGTCTTTCCGCATATACAACCATTTGCTAGCTTTGTCGCGGCTTTCCTTTACAAGTGATCTGGAATATACTGGTTTAATACATGATTTCTCAACACTTGGCGAGACTACCAGTGCTTAGATTCGTCAAGATTGGTCGAGATCAATTTTCACTCTTCACCTCAAATTGCCCACATAACCAGGTGTCCAGAGTGTCCCAATTTTGCCTTCCCTCAAGGCAATTAAAATTCTCCCCACTTAGCAGTTCAGCACATGTAATTGGGCAAACATATGCGATTTTTTCTTCTCCATCTCCATCGACCACCATGAAGACCATCGGATGCCTCCTGATCAGGCAATCTCTCTTTAATAATTCACCACCACCACTTTCGGTCTCAAATCTCAACGATCGGACCGTACCATTGCATCCGGAACGATCAAATTAGCTGGAAACAAGTCTGAAATCGTCCAAATCGCATTTCAGACGGCTAAGATTTGATCAAAACAATTCTGGCCTGATGAACAGCCCAGATTCAATCTCAGATCCGGTTGCATGTAGACTCTGCTGCACAGACTCTTATCCCTCGGCTCGAGGCTCGGCTCGGCTCCATAAAGGCTCGGCTCAACTCGGCTCGGCTTGACTCGGCTCGCGGCTGGTGACGTGGCAGGTGGGTCCCACTGTGCTGACGTGTCTGCTTACTGGGCGTTGACATGGCATGCTGACTGTGTATGCTGGTGTCATGATGATGTCATGATGACGTCATCCTTATCCGGGTCTGGCACGTGGGTCGGGTCGTCTGGTATTCGGGTCGGGTTGGCTTATCCGGGTGGAGAAGACGCGTGTGACGCGTGGCGCGCGTCTGTGCGCGTGGGCAGTCTCCTCACCGGCGCGTGACGGCGCGTGAGGACGATTCCGACGTCCGATTTCGACGCGGTTTTCAACAGTGGCTTCGTCTCTTCCTCCTCTACACAGTGGTATGGTCAAAACATAATTTTGACAACTTTTATTTTTGAGCAAAATCAAACACCCCTTTAAACCATGTGCTCTGATACCAATTGTTGGGGATTCCGACCGGTGATGTACTGATATTTGCTCATAGAAGGAGAAGCACACTGACACAATATTTTACGTGGTTCGGCAAATCGCCTACATCCACAGGAGAGAGTCCATATTATTTAGGGATAGAGAAAGGATACAATAAATACATGGAGGAGGATCACTCAACTCCCAGCTCACACACTCTGCTGCATATGGCAGCAGGGCTGCTGCCCATGGCAGCAACTCCTCTTTCTCTTCACTTCACGTTTTCCCTCACTCTCATAACTCTCACTTTTGCTCTCACATAATGCCTCTATTTATAGGCATTTCATGACAGCTCTTCTTGCCTTGTTGTCAACATTGGTGGCTGCCAAACTTGCCAAACTTTGACATTAGACAATGGTTGTTGGCTGCCACCAACAACCCACCATTGCAGCCATCTTCTTTGACAATGGTGGCTGCTGCAATTGTGGGTTGTTGCACATTAATGGCAACCAACCTAACAATTACTTCTTTCAGTAGTTTACCATTGTAGAAAAATTCAGAGATGGCAGTCACGATATTCTCTCCTACTATGCTCCATGATGCTTGAAAGAAGGTTTCCTTAAAGCCTCTGGTCCTTGTGATTTCTGGCTACTGAGAGAAAGGATTATCTTTTTTTGTCGACATCAAACAATTTATGCGTGAGCAACCTATCAAAGCCTTGAACCGAACCACCATAGACTTCTTCATTTTCAGTGCCTAAAAAAGGTTCATGAAGAAAGAAATAGCCTCATTTTGTATATCTTCAGAGTTGGTGAGCTTATCGTTATTGTTATTGTAAAGGAAAAGGATCGATTGGATTTTTTTTGCTTTCTTGGCCTTTTTGACTCCATGGAAATAGCCACTGTTTTTATCACCTTTATTAAGCCAGATGATGGGAGACGTTTTCTTGGAATAGGCTTCTAAAGTAAGTTTTAAATCTCCTTTTCCTCATGTATAGATCAAGGTAAAGGATGTGGTAAAAGAGCCATTTGAACAGCTTTAAGCCTTGCTTTAGCTTTCCAAACTTTACTGGTGATACTGCCATAAAAGGTCGCATTAAGTTTCTTAAGATGAGGTTTGAGCATTTTCAGATTTTTGCAAACTTGGAACATGGTTGTCAAATCAGCTTTAGAATTCCAGATTTTCTCAAACAATCTGCAGAGAACTAGAATGGGAAGTCCAGAAGCTATAAAACCTGAAGGGATTTGAAAGGGATGACATTAAGATAGAACTTTGCAAGTATCTTGGGCAATGCTCAAAGATCCCAGGATTGATAAATTTACTGCACTTGTGGAAAAAGTAGAAGACCAACCTTCATTAACAAAGACTCTGTCAAGCTTCTTGAAGATTGGATTGGCTATATTTGTTGAACCATGATAAAAGGGACCAGTATACAGGCGATCATCGAGATCACAAGCATGCATCCAGACAAGTATTGGAAAAATTCATGGCTGAGAGAAATTTTGTGGCGTTACCAGCGGTTTCAGCATCCTTCCTGATAATGTTAAAGTCACCAGCAACATACCATGGTAGGCCCTTGATAGTGGAGCTGATACTAGCTCAATATTTTAGTAGAGTTTCTCTCTTGAGATCAATATAATTAAGAACTATGGATAAAAGTAGCATGGCACAAATGAGAGCCATCGTGCTGAAAATTCTAAAAATGAAAATACTGAGCACGAGCAGCTATAATTTGGATATTAACAGAATTCTTTCTAAAGATCCAAATCCAGCCTAAAGGGCCGGCACCATAGTTATGGGAAAAATTACAATCAACAAAAGAGGATTGAGTAGTAGAGGAATAGTTATCTTTTTTAATTTTGAAGTTGAGATCAGCAACACGAAACACATTAATCTTAAGTTTTGACAAAAGAAGAACAACTTCTACGCATGCATGAGGGAGCTAATAAACCCTCTAATGTTCCATGTTAGGAAATTAACCATGAGATTGTAGGAGAGAGATGCTTAAAGCTCCCCTGAGACTGAACGCTTCTGTGGAGTTGTTCGACTTCTCCTATTCTCCACTTCTCTTGTTCATTTTTCTACAATAGCTTAATGACTCTTGCAGCTGCCTGCCTTGTTTTTCTGGTGTGGAACATTCATTTAAGTTTGTTTGGAAACTTATGCTTAGGCAGCTTTGACACGATTTTAAAAATAAAGGTAAATTGTTACAAAGTTAACGATAACAAGGGACTACCGAACCATTTTGTAGGAGATTATTTATTAAGGTGGGTTACCTAGTACCCCTGAGTTGGTGCATTGGAGGTTAAATTTTATCAAGCAATTATTATTATTATTTTTATTGGAGGTTAAATAGCAATTTCCAGAGGTGCTAGGTTTGCACTGTCTGTGACAAACTGAAGATTAAAAATTCTTAATTTCACACTGAACACCTAACCATCATAGCAGATAACCATGAGATTGTATTGTGGCTAAAGAAAACCCTCCAAATGTAGGCTTATATAGTGGAAGTAATGACCTTCAGAGTTAAAATCTGGTAGGCAGAAAAGTAGGAAATCAATCAGGGAGTCGTTGTAACATCAAGAAACCATATTGGAAAATTCTTTGGCTTATGTGCTCTACACAACTGTTTGAGTGGATTTAGTTCTAGAAGTCTACATATCCTGCCCTTGTTTAACTCGTCATTTCTATATAAAAAATCAGGAGATCTCTCCCAGCATATAAATTCTGGATGTTGTTTTTGAAAGTTTCTTATTCCGTGACTGTTGCGTGAATATAGCTGTTTTTTTTTTTAAAAAAAAAAAATTAGTCTTCCATTTACTGAAAATGCTTGAAATGGGATTGCATTCCATATTGCTCTTATATAATCTTGGTCATCGTTAAAATTAGTTCCCTTAAGCTTGTGATTGACAGATGCATGTAACATCAGCTACCTGCTGGGCTGACAAATATGTTCAGAGAAATGAGTTTGTTTGTTGAATTTGTTGTTTGTCCCAATCTTTTGGCTGATATAATTACAGCAATTTTCATGATATACTGTGATTGACGAGTGCATAACTTGTCCTATGGTTTGATGATTCTTCCTTCCCCACCCTTCATTACAGGTTATAATAAATCACCCTGAATATCAAGATAGATACCCGCTGCTTTTCACTGGTTCGAACAGATGGGACAATTGAGGACTTCTCATATCGCAAATGTCTCAATAGGGCTCTTGAGATCATTTCTCCTCAGAAGGCCAAAAGGTATCGTGAAAAATATTTAACATCCAAGGCCTCCGCAAGGGACAGTAGTTGTCTTGACTTGCCATTGGACAACTGACGTAGTTCAGCTACTAACATAGGCAGCAGTACATCAAATGGTTGTAGCATTTTTATCTTTTGAAAGCTGTACATTTTCTATAGAAGTAGAATTATCTGCAGGATAAGGTAGTAGCTAGATGAGCGGGGGTCTTCTTCTTGACAGAACAAGTCCTTTTCTTTCCTTTTGTGGTGGCTGTAGTAGTATTGTCCTTAATGGAGGGCAGTCCATTTCCCGAGCTTCTTTTTGCTCCTTCCACTATAACTTTTTTGCCCAACATTTTATTGCGGCAATGGAGATTTAGTGGAAGCAGCAACGAAAGGCTTGCGTGGAGCATTCATTTTTGTGATGTATTCATAAATTCCCGTGGCAATGAAATAATAAAGGACTTTCTCTTGCTACTCTTTGTTAGTTTGTTTTTATTCTTGGGGGCTTGAATCTGCCTTCATCTGGGAATCTCTTCTATTTCTAACCTCCATGGACAGTGCTGGAAGCTTCATATCATTAAGCGCGTGTTTGGCTTTTAGAGATTAGTCAGCAGTGGTAGTGGTTAAGCTTTTATTAGAATGGGCGACCTTTTGGATTGTTGGTTAAATGTATTGGAATTGTCGAAAAATAGTTCGCATTTTATGTTAAATTTGTAATTTATACGATTCTGTATTTTATAATTTTTTCTTATATTATAGTCCGATTGACATGGTTTATGAAAATTGATTTTTGACTTTTACTTTGTAATTTAAAAGCATTTTTTTTAAAAAAAATAAGATGCATAGGTTGAAAGTTGAATTTATAATTTAAAAGTTAAAAATTTGAAATTTATAATTATGTATTGAAACATTAACATATCCTTAGCAACCATGTGTTCATGGACCTCAACGAGCATGGGCCCAAGCCTACTTTAAAGGTTCAGCATGAGATGCGAGCGATAATTCACTGTTAGGTTTCATGGAAGTCGGTTGGTATCAAACCCCAGCAGGCAGCAGCCACAAAAAAAATAAAAATAAAAATACAATTAGACTACTTTAATATATACTCATACTTTAAAGAAATAGAAAAATACAATCAGGAGAGAAATATCTTAATATAATAATATTAGTTGATCCTTGCGTATCATGAAATTTTATCTTTTTTGGCACGTGTAATGTGGACAAGAAAATATATAAGATATTGTTTTAAAGAGACTGAATAAACCAGATATATTGCTACGATTGAGAGGCATGGGAAAGAATAAAGAAGCAGTATGATTGCTGCAGAGATTCAGAATTATTGGCACTAAGCTCAGAGCTTGGACCAAGTATGTGGGCCTGAAAGCTATCAAGATTCTAATTTTATTAGTGGTTTGAGGGCCCAGCTTCTTATTTTTAAAGAGGATTGTTGGACTTCCCTGGAGCCACCAAGATAGAATCTCATGATCCGTAATGCCCCCAAGAAAACAGACAAAACGCAAGCCATTATTAATTTTGTACGTAGTGTTTGAGAATATAGTTATAGTTATTTTTTAAAATATTTTTTATTTAAAAATATATTAAAATAATATATTTTTTATGTTTTAAAAATTAATTTTGATATCAACATATCAAAATAATCTAAAAATATTAAAAAAATATTAATTTGAAGCAAAGAAAAAAATAAAATAAATTTAATTTTTTTAAAATTTTTTTTAAAATGTAAAAACAAACAGGGTCGAGTCTTTTTTATTTTTACCTCTTTTGTGGTTAACAATTTCTTCCATGCTGATTTAGGTGCAAGGTAGCTGTAATTTTTTAAAATATTTTTTGTTTAAAAATATATTAAAATAATATTTTTTCTTTTTTTAAAAATATTTTTAATATTAATACATCATAATAATATGGAAATACAAAATAAAAATATGAAGTAAAGAAAAAAAATTTAATTTTAATATTTTTAAAACACAAAAATAACATGAAAAAATCAATGTCAACGACTTGAGCAAATTCACCCCCACCAGATCAGATACAAGAGAGTGTCGTCCATGGGTGATATGTTAATCCCTTTTGTTCTTGTTAATTAATTAGAGACTAGATGATGTTTAAGAAGCTAAGATAATATGTTGTACTGGACTGGATATTACAAATAAAAGATGGAGTGGACTGAATTGATTAAACATTATATATTCTTGTCTTATGTTCTACGCACGCTAACTAAATCAAGTCGCTACAAAAATTCATTTTGAGTGTTGAAGTTTCTTAACAATTTATTCTAGTCCTTATATATTGTTTTTATGATATGTTAGTCCTTATTGAAAACCTTTTTGTCCCTCTGATTTTATGGCATGTACAATTTAGTTTTTAAATCAATTTGTTTCTACAATTAAGACGCATTGGCCAAATCTTAGTCAGCAAGATTAAAAAAATAAATGAGAGATTAATAAATAATAGATGATATAAAAAATTAAGAAATGATGACTTTTGTTCAAATTATCGGATAAGCCTCTGCCCACCACCCTCCATAGGGACACAAGTTTGTTCCACCCCTTCTAGCAAGACAAGAATTCTAACTCAAGAACAACTCTGAACAGGGCAAGGCCGCATCGTCTATATCACAACGTGTTCTATCTAAAGCGAGCATCGTCTATATCACAACGTATTTGAATCAAAATTACTACCAAGATAAAAACTGGGAAGGTCCTATTCACTAAGGAATTTGGTAAAGATGGAAATTATGAGAAGTCCAGCTGCCATTTCACCAAGAACAAAGCGCAGTAGGTGACTTCTGCCATTGACACTCTGGTGAAATGATGGAGCAACCTTGAATGAGAAGCATGGGTCAGTAATCTCTTAAACTAGAAAATCACAACAATCGAATAGTTGCACTTGCCATCTGATGCAGCTGCAAGAATCTCACCACATTTCCACATGAAGTTTTTCTCTCACTGTGACCCATATCCAGACCATGAATTTGCCTTCCAAAACTCAACTCCCAAAACCCAGCATCCTGGATTGAATTAGCCAAAACAAATCTTTCAAATATTTTTCAAGTAAATAAAGATTTCAGTGATAGATGATACCTTACCCATATCCGGTACTTATCATATCTTCAGTTGCTTGCAATTGGGTTGGAAAGGAAATCAACTGAGGTGGGATGTTGATGTTGGGAACATAAAGGATTACACAAGTAGAAGCAAGGTTTCAAAATTGTTTTTAAAAAAATTTGAATTTTTATTTTATTTTGAAATAATATATTTTTAATATTTTTAAATTATTTTAATTTATTAATTTTAAAAATAATTTTTAAAAATTAAAAAATATTTTTATTATATTTTTTAATAAAAAATATTTTAAAAAACAATCATAAACACGAAAAATATCGTGAATAATAAAAAAGCTATTCCCGTGATAATCTTTTACAAGGAGTGAGATGTCCGTTCCGTAAAAGCGAACCATGATCTGGCTAATTCAACAGCCTTCTAGGGATTATCTCCCAAAGAAACCAAATCTCTTGCTTGCTTTAGCAAAAATCGTCCAAGATCTGGATTACCCAACCCCGATTTAGATGAATCATTGGTTCCATGCGTTAACTTACTCCTCCTAGTGGAGAATTTCTTCGTTTCTTCAGATCGATCTGACTCCCGCACTTGTTTTTTTAATTCTTATAATTTCGATTGGAAAAGTGAGATTTTTGTGGATGTCGATTTTTTTTTCTCTTGGTTATTTGGGTTTTTTTGAATGTGATAATTATCTCTTGGTTTTTTTTATAATTTAAAATTTTTTTATATAAAAATGTATTAAAATTTAATTTTTAAATTAGTATATTAAAAGTATTAAAAATATTTTTTTATAATAAAAAAACTTTTTAAAATAGATTGACCACGTAATCAGCAGCCACATGCGTGGCAGTATACAGTGCCTGTTTTTAATAATTATTATCTTTCATAAAGGTATCGTTGTTCCTTGAGGGGGGAAGGTTTAGCCCAGTCATATAAACCATGCAAAGAAAGGTAGCGATGGCTAGATTTTACTCGAATGAATGATTGGGCCTTACTTTTGCCCTCCCTCCAATTCAAGGCGAGGAAAGCTGCCACGACAGCACCACTAGACCTCTTCTGATTTTCTACCTTTTATATATCTATTTTATTTGGTGAAGCAGGCACGGCACGGCACATCTGGAGATAGCATGCCATGTGATCGACTGTGGGGACTCTACCTAAATCAAGAGGCCCACGGTACACCAACCTGTCCTTGAATGATCACGAGGTGTTGATAGCTATTATATTTTAAAATATTTTTTAATTATAAATATATTAATATAATATATTTTTTATTTTTAAAAATTTATTTTTGTTATTAATAAATTAAAATAATTTTAAAAAATAAAAAATAAATTCTTACCAACCTTCATATGGAAAGCTAATTAGAGATGAGTAAAAAAACCAAAAAACTGATTAAACTGAAAAAACCGAACCTTGAAAAAAACCGATTAAACTGATTAAAATTTTGAAAAAACTGACCGGTTCGGTTCCGGTTTTATAAGCCTGAAACCTAAAAAACGAATCGAACTGAACTCAAACTGAAAAAAACCGAGCCAAACCGGTTTGAGCCGATTTTATCCAAAAAAACCAAACCGAACCAAAACCGGTCGATTTGAATCAGTTTCGAATTTTTTTAAAAAAAATTCTGGTTTTTTTACTTTTTTTTTAATAAAAACCGAACCAAACCGAAAATAATCACCTTTACTCCTAAACATGCTGTAAATTTTGATTATTTTAAAAGTAACCACTGTTATTTTCTATGTCATCACCACCTCATTGACCATATCTTTTATCATAATCATCATCCTGATATTACCATTACTATCTCACAATAATTGTTATTAAAAAATATTTTAATTTTAAAATATTTTCTACCCCTAAAGTACTTTAAGCAGAATAAACATGCACTAAAACCAACTGAGAAATATGTTTATCTAATTGCCTAAATATCAGCAGCAAATATATCTTGAATGTTAAGATAAAAAATAAAAAAACTCCTAGTACATATCCATAAAAGAGTTCATTAAATGATGATTATGGTGACAACAACCCTTGAGGTCCGAAAGAATTAGTTAAGATTGAAGGGTAAACAGTAAATGTAGGGAGGTGGCAGTGGCATGCCATTCTCAGCCACAGAAGCAGTGTCTTTTATGAACTGTGAAAAGAGCCACCAAACTTTCCTACACTTTGCATAGAGGTCCCCAAACAATATTTTAATATTCTTAAGAACTGAAGCTGACGAAGAAAAGCTAAAAAGGACGCCGCCACACAGACAGACAAACAAACAGCAATCAAATCCTCATAAAATCTCCTCTCCCTCCCTCCCTCTCCCACTTACTCATGAATGAATGATTGAAACAGAATAGAAACCCCCCCCCGACACTCTCTGCTCTTCACTTCGATTTCATTTCTTGCAATCCCTCCTTGAAATCCTTCAACAGAATTGTATTTACTCTCCTTGTACAACAACAACAATAATAGAACAAAATAAAAATAAATAAAGATCCGATTTATGAGAGAATTCATTTTTCAGGTAAATAAATCTCTCTTATTTTCGTGTAGCTGCTAAAACCGAATTCACCGCTTGATAATAGCAGTTAACGTTGTGTTCGTGTTTGTTTCTTTGTTATTTTAGGTGTTGGTTCGCTGATGGTCATCTAAGCTCCTTTTCAACAAAACACATTATCTCTTTGGAAACTCAATCCGGTATTACGTTTTTTTTCACTTCTAATTCTATAACCTCTGTTTGGTTACACAGAAAATGCATTTTCTTGTTCTAATTTACTGGATTTAAGTCATGTTTGTTTCCTGTCTTTCCTCACCTTTGTTCAGGAGAGTGGAAGTAAGCTGGATTTTATTCTTCTTATTCTCGGTAACCAAACAGCGTAGTACAGCTCGCTCCTTTCTGTAAAGTTGATTGCCAGGAACTAAAAGGTAATCACTGAACTTGTTGATAATGATTTTAGTTTTTATTCGATATCTTAGTTAATAAAAGAAGGATTATTTTTAAGTTAATAAACGTCATGGGGGTGTTATATAAATTTGTTTAAGTCCGTACGTTTTAAAAATAAAATAATTTATAGTTTAAATGGTGATAAATGAAACTGAGTCAACTGACTGCTGGACTAGTTGTGTGAAATTGGTCAAATTAAGTTGCTTATAATAATAATAATAATAATAATAATAATAATAATAATAAGAAACTGATAAGCAGACAGCGATGAGCAAGTCAAAGATAAAAGCTGACTTGAGTAATCTCATACTTTTATTCCTGTGGGCCAATGGTTAGGGTCAAATGTTGCTTTGAAATGATCCACAACTTTTACTTTTTTTTTTGTTTTGTTTTTCAAGATGAATATTCCCAACTGGAGAAATTTGTGTTCTTGTTTTTTTAATGATGGATCAATTGAAAGACATTTGGAATTGGGGCTTGCTTGGCTGTCAAATGACCGTGTTCCCTTATGGGATGGTTTAACTTAACACTGTTGTTTGTGTTCGTGTACTTTTTTGGTGTTGCGTAATTGTGACAGTGTTCAACTCATTTAACAGAAGGAACTAATTGATTCATAAAACAGATTAGGCATCCTCTTATTATTAATTTTTTTTTCGGGAGTTCAATTTTGAGGTTTCTGCGGCTTATGTGAGATGAAGTTTTGATTGGTTTGAATAGCCACACAATGTTTAAGCTAGAGATTCTGGTGATCCAAGAAGGCACTCGTTTATGCATTTTGCATACAGGCTTTTTAAGATTACATGTCAAGTTGCTTATGTCTGACACACATCGACTTTGCATTTTCCACTTCATTCGTGTCTTATAAGCTGGTCTGATCATTTTCAACTTTCTGCATTTTTCTTGATATTTGGCTATGCAACGAGGGCTGTCAGCTCTGCTTCAAACAAGATTTGGGCCTGACTATTGTTGTTCCCATTCATGTTTGGCTAGTACACTTCTATATCCTTTGACATGATAGGAAGTTGGCAACAGTTTGAAATGTCTAATGGTTTTCTTTGACAGCTGCACTTCAAGGTTTGCAGAGAGCTTCTATATCCATTAACTGCCATTTTCTTTTCTTGGCATCAAAAGTAGGATTGTCATTGTTTAGTTGAATGGGAGTTCTTGCAACTATATTGTGCTGCCTTTCCCTTCTCACCCTCAAATTGTGTACCTCTTTTTTTTTCCAGCAAGAAATGGTTGCCTTCGGGAAAAAGTTAAAGGAAAGACAAATTCAAGAATGGCAAGGGTATGTATGATATATCAGAACATTCTGATAAGCACTGTATATTGTCAGTCCATTTATTTGGAAAAGAAACAACCCCACCCCCCCCCCCCCCCCCGATCAAAAATCTATTTGGAGATGTCAAATGGTATTTGTGCTTAATGTGTTTGATTTGGAGCCATTAGTCCATCTCTGCGGGAGTGTAACACGTGTAGCTTTTGTTCAACTGGGTTATGATTATATTCCTTAATTAAATTCGGAAACCAAATCAAATTTTGGGTTTATTTCCAGTAATCTGAATTAAATCACACATTTTCATTTCACATGTTTACATGTAGGTCATTAGGTTGATAGAAAAAGAGAACTTTAGAGGGTTGTACATATGATGTGAGAATTGTTTCACTTGATTATGCATGTTGTTGCAGCATTCTGATGGTGACAGTAAGAAGTCCGATGTTTCTGTGCACTGTAATGCATGATTGTAAAGCATTCTCTTCAAGCTTCCTCAAGTTTTCTGTTTTATTTTGTTCATGGATCTGCTTTCTTGTAGATACTATATCAACTACAAATTAATGAAGAAGAAAGTTAGACAGTATGCTCAACAAATTGAAGTTGGAACCCAAGATCGCCGGCATGTGCTCAAGGATTTCTCAAGAATGTTGGATAATCAGGTATAGAGAAGTACTTGGGTAATGCAATGTAGATATATCAAACCCCACATATTTATGTACAATGCATGTGTTCTTGTTTTGCACGTGTGAGTGTGTTGCAACTGTCACTTCTCAACTGTAAGTTATATCAGAATTCAGAAGCCTCCTGTCAATATGATGCTTTCTGCTGTCTTTGTGACATTTCCAAACCGAGTCCCTCACTAGAGGTTGAAACAAAATGTGGTGTAATATTTTTTTTTGTAATTCCAATTCCAGATCGAGAAGATTGTCCTTTTTCTTTTGGAACAACAAGGGCTGCTTGCAAGCAGAATAGCCAAGCTTAATGAGCAGCAGGAGGCTCTTCAGCAGCAGCCAGATATATCTGAAATATCTCAGTTACGAGAAGCTTATAGAGAAGTGGGACGAGATCTCTTAAAGCTTCTCTTTTTTATTGAGATAAATGCCATTGGTCTGCGTAAGATACTGAAGAAGTTTGATAAACGTTTTGGATATAGATTCACTGATTACTATGTCAAAACTCGTGCTAATCATCCTTACTCCCAGCTGCAGCAAGTGTTCAAGCATGTGGTAATATGCCTAACTCAGAGAAATTCACTATTTTTCTTTTTATTCTAATGCTTGAAATTCTTTCTAGATCTTTCATTTCAAGAAAGAGAACTATATATGTTGAGTTAATGAGTTGCTACTGACTATTTGTGCAGGGTCTAGGGGCAGTTGTTGGAGCCATATCACGGAATCTTCATGAACTTCAGGAGGAACATCAGGGAAGCTACCTATCAATTTATGATCAGCCTGCTCTTTCCTTCCAGGTTTCTTTTGGTTTTCCATACTCAATCCATTTCCTTTTTGAGATTTCCAACAAACCATGTTGAAGCTTTATATTTTGGCAGTCTAGTGGCCATAAGGTTTGGAACTGACCAAGTTGCTATGGTGTTTGCTGGTGTAATCTGCAGGAACCTGTTGTTGATTCAATGAAAGCAGCTGTAGACAGGCTAACCCACTCAACAAACTTCCTCAACTTCTTGGCACAACATGCACTCATCATGCAAGAAGAGCTACCGACTTCTGAGGAACCTGTTGATGATCAGAAATACCATTTTATGTCGCTTCTCTTGAACTTAGTCAACACATTTCTTTATATGGTCAATACATATATTATTGTACCTACAGCAGATGATTACTCTATGAGCCTTGGAGCTGCAGCAACAGTTTGTGGTATTGTGATTGGGTCAATGGCTGTTGCACAGGTGTTCTCCTCGGTGTATTTTAGTGCTTGGTCAAATAAGTCATACTTCAAACCTCTTGTATTTAGCAGCATTGTTCTGTTCATCGGAAATGTTATGTATGCATTGGCATATGACTTTAATTCTATAGCTATTCTTCTAATTGGCCGTCTTTTCTGTGGGTAAGCAATCTTCATCCTCTCTTTGTCATTTTTTATGTCTGTTTACATGATGGGAATAATTTCCACTAGGTGGTTTGTAGAGTAGTCATCTTTTGTAGGTACTATTTGTTACAAATTGAGTGATTTGGCATCATCACGAATTTCAGACAGACTTGAATGATTATCACAAGGGTGGTCTTGACTTCTAAACTATGATAGACTTGAGCAACCAATCTTTTATTGTATGACATGGAGCTCTTTAAACACCCATACTCACACCCACACACCCACCCACATGCAGGGGAACATCCTAAAGTTCAGTATAAGAGAATAACCATATAACTTGAGGTCCTTCATAGAATTTCAAGCTACATGGTGGAAATTTCATAAAATTTACAGTATTTTCTTAGTGTACCTTATCCAAGTTGACTTAATCATACTCTTTATGGTGTAGATTGGGTTCTGCTAGAGCTGTTAATCGGCGCTACATCAGTGATTGCGTACCACTTAAAATACGCATGCAGGCATCAGCAGGTTTTGTTAGTGCCAGTGCTCTTGGAATGGCGTGTGGTCCTGCTCTTGCTGGCTTACTTCAAACTAACTTTAAAATTTACAAGCTTACATTCAATCAAGAAACTTTGCCAGGCTGGGTTATGTCTCTGGCTTGGCTTATATATCTAGTATGGCTGTGGATCTCATTTAGAGAACCTTGTCTTGAGACTGAAGAGAGCAGCGCAGCGCAGGAATCTACTACTGGTATATTGACTCTTCTCACACTGCACCTCGAGTTTGATCTTGCACATAAACTCTCATGACCTTTTCAATCTGTAATCATACTGCATATGTTTGAATATTTATAAGAGGGGATCAGAACTCCTTGTTTCACATTGTTATTGACCCTACTGTTGTTTTCCTTTTCTTTATTTCAAATAGTAAGAAAATTTTGATATGAAGCATATCTTGTTTTTTGGTTGGATGAAAGCATGCTAAACTTCAACCAAAGGTTCAACTTATTCAAACAGTTTAGACATAGTTTATCATCGTAACAAGTTTATTGGGCATTTAGAGTTGATAGGTTTACTTATTTCACTATACTACATAATCATGTGTTGGTCAGTACCTACAACACTTCTTATCCACCAAGTAGGGCCTAATAGGATCATGCTTGGAAATGTCATTTAAGGCTGAATAACCGTTATCACATGCTTGTTTTGTAATCCAACAATTGAAATGCTGGGTCCCAAAACTTGCTAGATTTTGGGCTAAAGGTAGACTTGTAGCTAGGAGATACCTGTTTGTGCTTGAGGCATGAGTTGGGGTTAGCTAGGTTTAGGAGGTATGACCAATATTTTTCCCTGCATTAATTATTTACTTTGAAAAATATCAAAATATTGACACCATTGTGTTAAAATGTATGATCCAGATTTTGATTCTTTTGATTGACAGAACCGGTAGAAAATGATGCCCTCGAGAAGGGTCTTAAAAAACCATTATTATTGAATTCAGAAGACAAGCAAGAGACAGAAGATGGTGATGGAGAATTTGATGGAAGTGATGGAGCTCCAGAGGAATCCCCTGGACCAGCCATGTCAATTGGATCAGCATATAGGCTACTTACACCCTCTGTAAAGGTAGGAGACTATATCATGTTAAATCTAAAATTCACTAGTTTCATTAGGTTACATGGAGGAATTTAAGTTCATTAGTTCTTGCATTAGATGTGGGTGTGGATGTTAGTTTGTAAAACTATTTGGCAAAGGAACCGATTATAATTTGTTAGAACTATGCTTGAAGTGATGGTGCAGAAGTTTCATCTCTGTCATCAGTGATATCTCCCCATTGGTATGATTAGGCATTATGGAGGAATTGATATGATCATTACATTGTAAAGGCCATTTTCTCTGAAGACCACCGGTCAGGACTGGCAGAAAGCTCTCAGGAGATTCTAGTATGGATTCATGATAATTTTTGTTTCTTAGGTGGCTGCTTGGCCCAATAGGTAACCTAGGAATTCAATCCGAAGGTTCTGATCATTCTCTTTGTTGGCTTTACCAACCTCCTATACCTACTGCATCGCAGATAGTGTAGCATTTTATACTGAGATTTATACACTTCTTACTGAGTTTGTAGTCAGTTTGTGGAATGGAACCTCACTTTCAATATACTGGTCATTGTCAGCCAGGCCTGGCTGACTGGGACTTGTGCCTGCTTCTTAGTGTCACATATCTGCTACTGCCCGCTTAAGTTTCTTTAATGTCTTCAGGTTCAGCTGTTGATATATTTCATGCTCAAATATGCAATGGAGGTTTTACTCTCAGAATCTAGTGTTGTTACCACATACTACTTCGGTTGGTCTACAAGCTCGGTGGCAATTTTTCTTGCATGCCTAGGGCTAACAGTCCTTCCAGTAAACATTGTTGTTGGAAGCTACATTAGTAACATGTTTGAAGATAGGTAAGTCTTCATACAGGAAGCATGCTTTTGAATTGTATAGAATTCCAATGTTTTATCTTTGCTTATCTAAACCTCTGGAATTGTTTGTCATATCCTACTGATACAGTTCTTCCTCGTTGATCCAATTGCAGGCAAATTTTATTGACATCAGAAATTATGGTTTGCATAGGAATACTACTGAGCTTTCATATAATAAGCCCGTATACTGTCCCACAGTATGTCTGCTCTGGACTCATCATGTTTGTTTCTGCAGAAGTACTCGAAGGTGAGGAACTGTTCAATTCTACTTTTTTACTCGTAATGATGAACATAAAGAAATGAGGGAGTTGGAGGAGGGCAGTGTTCTCCTCAAGAAGGGGAAAAACACAAACAATGGGTCAGGTTGCAGCTCTCCATAAGCTTTTCTGGGACATTCATGTTTTGAAAAGAAATACCTTGCTATTCTTATATCTTAGTTTTTTAATCCATACTACAGCAATCAAATAATTGTGGACCCAAATCAGAAGAAAAAACAAGCTAAAAATTTGAACTTGTGGAATTGCAATGAACCAACAGGGAGTGACTTTCTACTATTCCCTCACCGAAGTGGTTGATACATTATACTGGGGTATCCATTTTTGTTCAAGACAGTACAGTCCAACTATTATAACTATTGTGGATGACAATAAAATATGACGAGACGTGAAGGATACTTGATGTTTTCCTTCAAGGAAAGACCTATTTGCATTTGCATTGAACTACCTTGTTACAACAAAGCAGGTTAATTGCTAACCTAGTTTTGTGGATTTTGCTTTTCATCTAGGGGTCAATTTGTCGCTGCTCTCTCGAGTCATGTCATCCAGGCTTTCCCGCGGAACCTATAATGGTGGGTTGCTCTCAACAGAAGCCGGGACATTAGCCCGTGTAGTTGCAGATGGCACAATTACACTTGCTGGGTACTTGGGCGAGAGTAGGCTCTTGAATGTCACCCTTCTTCCTTCACTGGTGATTTGTGTAGCCTCCATTGTGGCCACCTGCTTTACCTACAACTCTCTCTATTGAGTATTGATCCATATTTTGCAGTAAATCAGTGTTTTTCTCAGGACCTTAGCCCTTCAATTTCACTCTTTATTTTACCTGGTTTTCTATTTTTGTTAATACTTGTATAAAATACATCAGTTTTGTAAATTGTAAGAAGCTATCTAATTCATTCACATTATCGATCGGAGTCTAATGAGGTTTCATGCTCCTGCAATACAGTTCTCTAGGTTGCAATTTCATAGAATTTTTTTTCAAGTGTAATTCTTAACCAAAACAATGTTAAAAAATAAAATTAACAAAAAGTAAATTTACCTAAGTAAATTTATGTGAACTAGCTAAATTTATTATATAGTTCATGGAACTAGTAGCAAATAATAATCTTATAGAAAACAAATAAAATATATTAAAAAGTTTAATTTACTTAAAAATAGCAATTAAAATAATTAAAATTAACATAAAAAAATTGACAGCAAAGTAAAAAATTAATTGTCCTCTTTTCTAATTTGGAAAGAGTAGGTATGGAAATTACGTATAGAAAAAAAACAAGAAAAATAAAATAAAAATAACAGAGCCAAATCAAATCTCATTCATCAATAAGCGTCTCAGTAAACTCAGGTTAACATATCAAATTTATGATTCGAGTTATACAACCTACTAAATTTAATAACCTTTTTTTTCTAAAATAATTTATTATTTAATTATATGATAAGAAAAATAAAAACTTATACAATTTATATTTTGGGATAAACATCGTTACTTGTAGGTAATTAATATATTCATAAACATTGATTTTACTTATCTATAGAAGAACACAATCACAGCACCTAGCTCCCTCTATCGGAGGCACAAAACCCATGAAAAAAAGAGAATTCCGACGAAACAAGCACCAAGGAATCTGCACCACCCAAGACCCGTTCTTTGAATGAACAAGCACTTAAATTACGGTTTGTTGTTAAAAAACAAGCCAGCAAACGTGGTGCTTATTAAGTAGAAAATCAACAATCTCGACGGCTATAACGTCTGCGGGTGCAAAGATTTCTTGCTTCGGCGAAAAACCACACACAAAGTTTGACAATGATCGGCAGAATGCATCCCAGGATTCAAGAAATGAAGAAAATGTGATGCCCTACTGCTGAAGGACGACTTTGCAATAAATTAATTTGAGATACTGTTGAATATATACAATACTGTCATATAGATTAACGCATCTAACAAAGCATAAATATTAGCCTTTATTAATTTCATGCACACACTAATTACTCGAAAAACCACCACTAATTAATTAAACTCTCTTTCCCCAGCTCCAAATTACTCTTTCATGCACAATGCAACTTCAGCTCTGACGATATCATATACATAATTGTGGGTGGTGGAACTACTGCTTGTCCATTAGCTGCCACTCTCTCCCAAAACGCTAGCGTTTTGCTTCTCGAACATGGCGGCTCACCCTATGGCAACCCTAACATTACCAGCCTAGCCAATTTCGGTGTTGCCCTGTCTAATCTCTCCTACTTCCCCCTCTCAACGTTTCATTTATGAAGATGGAGTGATCAATGTCCATGCTCGTGTTCTACCTAGCAGTGAAAGCTGTCTGAATGTTGTGTTCTATTCTTGTATTGCTCTAGAATATGTAAGGCATATATCACATTAAAACCAGGCATGTGAATTATTGTAATTAGTGATGCAATTTTTTAAAAATATTTTTCAATTAAAAATGTATCAAATGATATATTTTTAAAATATTTTATTTTGATATTAATACATTAAATTAAACAAAAAATATTTTAAATACATCAATTTAATATATTTTCAAACGAAATATTTTTAAAAAAACAGAAGTTACTGTAACGCTAAAGGTAAGTAATATAAAGTAAGTTACAAATTAATAATCTCAGTCAATTTAAGATCAAGAAATTGATATGAGTGACATCAACTTTATATATGATCAGACGGTCAGCTGGTGAATGAGTCATACCAATGGGTGGAGGCACGGTGGCGTTCGAGCGGCAAATGGGGCAATGGCAATCGGCTGAGGGAAGGGCTGGAGGGTTGCAAAACAATGGATTTACTGTCCTTTTGCATGCTGAGATGGGAAAAGACATGCTGCTGCTGATTCATCGGAGTATGCCAATCCCAGTGGACTTACTGTCCTTTTTTGCATGCTACTGTATACAATATATATGATCTTGTAGGCAGTTAAAGGTATATGATTTTCATTTTCTTGAGGCATTTTGTGATCTCTCTTATTACTGTGTTAGTTATGGACTAGAAAATGAAATTATCATATCATCTGAGTGCACTAGAAAGCCCACAACTTGAGTGAAGTGGGCCCTTCTGACCAGTTTAGGGTTCATATTATTGCAGTCGTGTTGTGTCAGCCCATGATTGGCCAACTCATGTCAAGTTGCTGGCGTCACTGAATTTGGTTTGGTAACTACATCGAAGCTGCAAGCGGTGAAGATTTTGCTGGTTCTCCTCGAAGAGACCATGGGATGTTCTCTCCATAGACAAACCTACCTATTTATACATTTTACAAAAAGTAAAATTATTATTAACATATACCAAAAAATTTTGGTTTTTGACTGAACTGTAAAATATTAAGGTTCTTTTCATGATGTTCCTTGAAATTGGATTTTTGAGGTTTTTTTTTTAAAAAAATTCAAACTTATTTTTTTTCTACATTGGATTTACTAGATATTAGACTTTATAATTTTATTTTTTTTCTATAGAGTTATCTCATTCTTTGGATGACCCATAAAGCGTCTCTTGGTAGCCAAATATCACTTTTAATAATGATGTTGGAAGCATCTTGACATTCTTTTTTTGGTAGCCAGACATGTGTACACGACGGCATAACAATTGGGTCCTGGTAGAATCTTTTTCTTCTTGTCACCTTAAGTTTCGTTCATGCCCTTTTAAAAATTAAATGTGTCATGTTAATTTGTATTTATATCAATTTTAATCCTTATTTTTTTATTATATTTTTTTATACTCATTTTATTTAACTAATCAAGTGTATTGAATTTATTCATATTAACTTCTAGGTTCCAGATTCTTCTTATTCATTTAAAAACGCTATCATCTTCTAAGCTTTTTTTTTTCAATGCTAAAAAAAAATTGACCTTGGACACCTTTCTAGTATTATCTGAAGTTTTTCATTGGGCTGCTACATCTGGCCCATGTTATCACTCCAACTCCCGAGGCAAGACATGAATTTGATTAGAATTCTAAGCCTGCCGGGCTTTTTATACCTCGGGGGCTAAATTAGTCCTGCTCTTATCCCTTAAACCAACCTGGGTTGGTGGGCCTATCAATAATTTCTGAAAACCTTTAAACAAGAAGTTTCTAATTATACCTTCTGGCATTTGCTCAAGAAATAATTTGGTGCTACAAGTTTTTGCTGGCAGGTGCAGTTCGGTCAACTCTCAATAGCACCACCAATAACTTTGTTCAAGACTTCAATGCTATCTTCATTTTATCAAGTTCTTCCTCTCTTTTTTCTTGCATTTACACATGTAAAAAAGCATTCACAAGACTGTTAATGGAATCTACTAAACGACTGTTCAGCTGTGGAAATAAATTACGAGACAAGTAAAAACTAAAAATGGACCATGCATGGATATGATCTGATGAGCCAATGTGATGGGATTTTGGTTTCCTACAGGTACATACATGGGAGTCAGTACTTTGAGGGAGAGATCTGCAAGCGAAGGTCAGCTGGCAAATTAAGTGGTAGACCATCTAGAACAAAGAGAGAGAAAAGACGATCAAAATCTGATTATCAGAGGTTTTTATTGGCAGGGAAACTCAGATATTAAAGTTGAAACTTTATTTCTGTCAAGGGTATTTTGCATGTTAAATGTAGAAAATCTATCCTTAATTTGAATTTTGTAATTTTTTTTATCACTTCTTTGCATTTTGTACGTATCTGAAAATACTTACTTGGGCAAGAAAGAATAACTATCACTTAAGCAACCAAGGCAAGCCGAAGCAAGCATTAATCAAACAAAAAGAGAACAGATCATAGAATACAAAACTTTTCTACCAACGCAAACCAAAGCAATCAGTATGACGCATCTAGTTCTTTTCCAATTAGATGGATACAGAAAGATATGTCGCCTAATAAAAATGAGAGAGAGGAGTTCTCCTAAGGCCAGACACATGGAAGACAGGCAATATTGAAGATAGTTTCACCTCCCTTTTGGATTCTGATAGGACGAAGATGGAAATCTAATCCAAGATATTTCAATGTTTAGATGTGAAAAGAAAAAGAAATACCACAGAAACAAAAATCATAAAAGGTGAATGAAAATGAGAAAGAATATGACACAGGATATACCTCTCAGGCCCAGGTTTTGCTGCCACCTTCCTAGCTAGGCGAAGGACGGCATCTCTCTCCTCTTCAGTGCCTTTTCAACTCTTCTCTTCACCTTCAAAACAATATAGGGTAAGATAGTTAGAGAGAGAGATGGGCATAATACAGAAGGGTCTAAATCATGCAAGTAGAATCACTCGAGCACTACTTTGTGTAATAGACTTTTCAGATAAAAGGATCATTGTATGGAACGCGTAGAAAGCAGGCACCGCAATATGGATATCCACATAGCATATGCTATTTATTCAACAGTTTATTCCTTAGAAGTTAGAACCCCACGATCAAGCACTTATAAAGCCCTCGTGGCGCATTGCCTGCATAACCAGAGCCCAAAGGTGATGGTCATGCGCTCCAAAAAGTGCAAAAATCCTTAAGTGAACTAGTTAAAGGCTTCTCTTCTTTGGCAGGTGATGGTATAGATTACAACTTATAGCTTTAATCTAGTATTCAGTTACCCGCCAAAGGAGAGTTGCCCTCTAACTTCTTCAGCTTATTATAATATGAAGAGCTAGCCAGGGGCCACTGCTTGTTATCTCATGCCAGAGGTAAGTCTAGTTCTACTTGTTTTCTGTGTTGAATCACGTTTGTTAATTTATTGGGAATGCATAGGTTTGCATTAATTAGAATTCCCTTGAGTTTATATATCACCAGTTAATCCCATATATCATATATCTAGTAAATAATGCGTGCCTGCCAAATGATCCTAATTTTTATAAAATGTTATACTGAAAACTGCATGCATGTTGCTTAATGCAGCAGAGGTGGTTTTTTACTTTTCTTTTCTTTTAAAGCACCAGAGAAGTTTATAATTAATGACAACATAACCCAAAAGGAAGCTCGGACAAACTGAACTATAGTGGTTATCTACACTTCAGTATCTTTTTGTGGCTTGCGATGCCTTCATCACAGAATTTGCATATTCCATGTTTTCCCGTCCCGCAGTTCCTCCTGCGGAGAGGGAAAAGAACCACAAAAAAAAGGTTCGATATTTCCAATCAAGAGTATTAATTAATTACACAACCATGCAAAAAGAACGTTTGCAATATATATATATATATATATATATATATATATATATATATATATATATATGCCCGTTTCGTAATTGTTAAACAAAAGGTCTTGAAACCCTTAGTCGTTTGTTAATTTCAAGTTAATTTCCAAGCTTTTGTAGAAGCTGGAGAGATAAATTTATTGCTCGAAAATAATTCTTGAAGAAATATACTGTAGCTAGATTATATTCTGCTATGTGATTTTAACATTCCTTCCTTCATCCCTTTTCTGTTTTTCTCAGGATGACAAGTATTTGCTAGTTACCACCATACACTATTACTCCTTAATTTGATAGAATTCTTTTCTTTTAACTTTTTTTGGATTTTTTTTATACGTTCAACGGTGATAATTGTGCAACAGTTTAGATTTTTCGCCAAGGAATTTCTAAGAACATTAGTCTTAATTAGAACAATATTGAACATCTCTTTTGCGTCAAGTTAAAGAAAAATCAAATACTTGACAAACAATTAATTTCGTGGGCAACTTCATAGTAATTCCTCGTCCCATTATATCGACACTTTTATATTTTTTTAGTTTTCATTTTCTTGTTCAAGTATTTATTTTTATTTTGATAAAAATATTTTTTTTATCAGGATTATTATTTTTTAAATAAAAACATACAATGATTTAAAAAAAAAAGTTTCAATTAAGAAAATAATCTTCAAGCAAATGTACGAAAATTAAATAAGAGAATAATTTATTTAATAAAATTTTGTAAAAAATAAAAAAAATAGATATTTTATTCTTATTGAATATTTATGAGTAAATTTTAAAATAATTCAACATATATAATTATTCGTAACGTAATTGTTAATATTACCATCAAAAGTTTCAATCTTATTCTTAGAAAAATAGCAGATTTTTTAAAATATTATTTGAATAATTTTATTCTAAAATTAAAAATAAAACTAAAAATCATTTAAAAAAAATCAGACACCTCAAGACCTAGAAAGATGGGACTACATGCCTGCCCTCAAAGAAAAAAGCTAAGTGCACCTATTATTTTTAAAAGAGCAGACAATATGTTGTCTGCTGGAGTTTTTTTTTAATAGAACAAACAATTTCAATGAGAAGAGATTCAGGATTCTAGTTTTTGGACCTTTAAAACTCAAATTTTAATATATGTTCACATTAAAAAAAATCATAGACTTTAATAATCTTGTTTTTAACTTAAAAAAACTCTACATATAATCAGTTGAAAAATCTAAAATCAAATCAAAATTATTATTTTTTGAATTTCAATATGTTTTTTCAGCATGGTTAAAGGTTACATTAAATCCTTCTCTCCAATATAAATTCATTAATACTAAGATTTTTTATATATAATCAAAATATAACGGACCCAAGACTTTCATCAACTCACACACACAGTCATAAAAACTTCATTTAGTGATCGATCGAGGACAAGCTCTAGATCCCTAATTGAGAGCTCAAAAAATATGTATAGAGGCTTTTATGGGCCTAATAAGCTGAATGACAAACTACAAGCCCAAATATAAGTCCAAGTCCGTATGAAATCAACCTTGCCAAATCAGCCCACTTATATGTATTTATATATATAAACAACATCTACTCTCTTGTTTTGTAGGGTTATGGATTTATTTTACAATAACAGCTGCTTCTTCTCCTTAGCTTTCAAAACTCTTTTCGCCATCAAAGAACTTATCTCAGTAACCATGGTACACTTCCTCTCTTGATCAATTCTCACTCTTCTTCCATAATACCTGGATACTTTGTTGTTCTTGAATTTGTGACGTTTAGGGTTCTTTTCTATTTGTTTTGAATCTTTTTTTTTAGCATCTTAATGTTTTCTTATAACAATGGCAGTGTTTTGGTAGCTAAGAAAGTTGTGGACGAGAAAATTTAAAAAAATCTTTGAAGTCTTAAACATTAACCCTTGTTATATTGTTTATGAAACTTTGGCCATTTCCATAAATATTAAAAAAAACTCATGGTGATTTAACCAGGTTGTGACCAGATTATAACCTAAGTTGACCGAGTTATGAGTTTCTATCCGAGTTAGGCTGGGTCAATGCCTTTCCTTATTTTCCTTTCAACCCGAATTGAATCAAGTCTTAGTTTGGTCAATGCCAGGTTCTAGGCGACATCTTTGAGCCTTCGAGCCTGTTCGAGCTTTATAACTATGCTCAGTAGATTAAAGCATGAGGAAAATGAAGTTTAAGATTAAAATGTAAATTTTCAAAACTACATGAATAAAATATGAAAGAAACAAATAAAAAAGAGAGACTAAAATGGACTCTAATGAAAACTATAGGAATTAAAAATAAGGATCAAAATAAAATATTAACGGACCAAAATATTAAAAAATATATGAAAAAAACAAGAGACCAAAATCGACTAAAATTAATACCGGATTGGCCAAATATGAAAAGGATTGAAAAATTTGGGGAAAATGGCATTTTTCAATTCACTGGACAAATAAAAGGCATTTGTGTACCAAAATGAAAAATATTAAAAAGCTGAGGGACTAAAATGGACTAAATAGGATACTAAAGGGAATTTGGAAAAAAAAATGGCATTTTATTTTTTCGAAAGTTAAGATTGGGAGATGATTGATAAATTATGTTTTCAATTTATGTGGAAAGAAAAGGTAGGACTTTAGCTCATTTTTATAGATTCATATCATCTTTTGCTTGACTTTTGTGTAATTTGAAAGAAGCAGGGAAAGGATTAGCCTTCTCCTCTCTCTCTCTCTCTCGTAGGATAATTTGTGCTATAATGATTTTTTTCTCCTTCTCCGAATTGGGGTCTTTTGTGATTTGATAAAGAATGTGTTTTTATATTAACATTTGATGGAGATGGTTATGTTCTTTTTGTTTATTGCTGATATGTTTGAGAATAAAATTTGAAATGTAATTTTTGTGCGGTAATTTTTACATGTTTTTTTAAATGAATTTCGTAAAAATTATATTTTTTTTATTTTTTTATTTTAAATTAATATTTTTTTATTGTTTTCAGATCATTTTGATGGACTGCTATTAAAAATAATTTTTAAAAAATAAAAAAAATTATTTTAATGTATTTTCAAGTAAAAAACACTTTGAAATATAACTTCAACCACACTTCCAAACATAATTACCAAAATATTTTTTGATATACATAAACTTTAATCATAATTTTTATTAATTATATATCTAAATACAACTAATCATGATTAATTATATTTTTTTAAAATTTAATTTTTAAAATTACAATCACAAACTACCTTAAAAAACAATCATTTTTTGAAGCTCCCGTCAGAGGCAGAGATATAGCTTTTTTAGCAGGTCTCCAGCTCATGGGGAAAAAAATCCACAAAGTATTCACGAATGGACACGATGACTCTTACGGTAAATTTGTTCGTATTTTCGGTTATTTATTTAACATTCTGTTTGAAGTATTTTCGTTGGATAAAATCAGTGCCGTACATCCACGTTATAAATAAAAGAGAATGTGATTAAGAAAGGAAAAAAAAAACAATAATTATAGAAAATGTGAAAAGGATTCGCACGTGTGCTCGTGCTTCGTCTACCTTATTTCAGCGCCACTACATCAAAAGCATATACACAATGAGGGTTCGAATCCAACGCTCAACGATCTTTAACTTTATCGTTGGGAATCGTTGATGATTAATATAACGTATAATTAATTCACAACATTGCAATATCAAATATGTCAGGATGGCCGAGTGGTCTAAGGCGCCAGACTCAAGTTCTGGTCCTCGTGAGAGGGCGTGGGTTCAAATCCCACTTCTGACACTCTGATATTTAGCTTTTGAGGAGAGTTATATTGGATATTTGTAATATTTAATTTTTATATTAATTTTGATTGAAAAAAGTATTGTTATATATTTTGATTGAAATTTTTTTATTTTTTCAATTTTGTTTAATATTTAATTTTTATATTAATTTTGATCCTTATTTGTTTTTCTCTTAGTCTTTTTTTAATTAGTTTTTATTTATTTATTAGATTTGTCCCTATTTTTTATTGCTATTTAATTGTTTTGAAATAATTTATGAAAAATTGATTTTTTCTATAATTTCATCATTTTTTATATTTTTTTATCTGTCAGATTTGGTGCTCATTCTTTTGATTACTATTTATTTTATTTGAAATTATTTATTTATAAAATTAATTTTTTTTCTAATTTCATCACCCTTTAACTTTTTTATCTGTCAAATTTGATCCTCATTATTTTAATAAACTTCAAAAATATAAAAATTAATAAATTATTTTTCAGGTCATTTTACATGATATAGTTAAATACTAAAAAGTATTTTTCAATTTATTTTTCATGATACTGTTAAATATTAAAAAACAATTTACTTTTTAAAAATTTACTTTTCATGAAAACCACTTCCTAGCAAATGCAAATGGGGCTTAACTTTAGTTCTTTTCATATAATTACTATATTATACAACAAATATTTGGGTTTTTCACTCATTTTCATAATAAGTTTTTTTTTCTAGGTTCGTGAGTTATACTTTGATGACCAAACTTTATTTCTTTTTAATTTTATTATTGTAAGTTATGTTGAAATAATTTTATATGTTGATATTTGTTTTCATTAGCATGCTCTCACTTACCCTATATGGCATTAAATATTTCCTTTTTAAATTAAAGACTAATTTTAGGAATTTAGATTTTAAATTATTTTTAAAATAAAAATTGAAAGAACAAGAACCAAAATTAACATTGTAAAAACGCATAGCATTTTCCCATTTATACTTTTTAAAAGGCACAAAAAAATTTTATTTGGTCTTTCAAATTTCATATTATGCACATTTGCTCTTTTTGTTTACCTTTTATATTTTACTCGTGAAACTTCTTTTGTTTTGTATTTTAATCAGTAATTGTTGCATTTTAATCACTAATGGTTGTTAAAGACATAGCTATAAGACTCCACTTAGGGGGTAGTTCCTTTTATTTTAAACTTTTTCATCTTAGTAGTGAAATTTTATTTGTTTTGTATTTCAGTCTGTTATTGTTATTCAATGAATAATTATAAGACTCGAACCATCTAGTTCAAAGCCCAAGTTATGGGTTTGGGGTTGACTAAAATCAACCCAATCTTTGACTTAATATTATTATTTAAAAAAAGCTTGAAAAGAGGTCATTTTGGAGGGAAAAAAAAAGGCTTCTTCCACTAACCTAGGTTTTATAACTAGAGTTAAATGAAAAAGAAAGTTATCAAAAGAGAAAAAAAGAATAGAGAAAACTCTCGAGTGATCAAATTCTAACCACCAACATCTATGATTTTGATATCTATGAATTTATTTTTAAAAGAAAAACTCAATGAAGGTGCCTTTAATAATATCCAAAGAGATAGATTGGGGCTTGATTTTTTTTTTTTTAATTTGACTTTGAGTGTTTAGTCTCATTAAAATGTATTTTATAGTAATTAGAAATGGAGTTTTAAAGATTTATGTTGTGCTTTTTTTAAAATTTTTTTTTATTGAAAAGAAAAACTTGGATACTAATTTTCTAACAATTGGATTCATCTCCAATGACCAGAAAATATTGTACGCGAATCACACATCAGTCATCACCCATTCTAATTTTTTTTTAAATAGGGATGAATGATGAGTCATTTGCATTTAAAAAAAGTAGTGAGATTGTGCCCTTTTTTAATTTTGGGCCAAACGTGCTTGCCTCTTTTTTTAAGTGGCCTATAATTTTTTATTTTTTTTATATTAAGATTATCTTTAAATAAATTTGTTAAAATAATATTTGAATAATTATTGGATTATGCCAAGATTTTCAAATATTTTTTGAGCTTTTTATGGCAATATAATAATTACTTTCTGAATAATTATATACAAGCCTAATATGCAATATTTTTAAAAACAATTTGCTCATTAATATATAGTGCAAATAAAATATCTATTTGGTAAATTTTTATTGTGAATTTTTTATATATTTTTTTAAATTTTAATTTTTTAATAAAATCATATTAAGATTTTCTATTCATGTTGTTTTTGTAATTTTTTAATTAAAACATGTCTTTAAAATTATGATAAGTTTTTTTTTTTATTTTAAAAAAATATGGTGAGCTCTTATAGGTCTTTTACACATTATCTCTTATATAATATTAATGTCAATTAAAATATGATGGATTTTTAGATGACTTTTATACATCTAAAAGTATAGGAAAAATATAATCCAAAATGTAGCTAAATACTTTTCCTAAATGAAGCTCATGAGAGATGAATTTTTTCCTAAGACTGAGCTCATGACATTAGGCTCTCCCACGAGGCTAAGTTTATAAGGACTGAGCTCTTCTTTTAAAATAAACTCATGACATTGAACTCTTCTTTAAAGTTGAGCCTATCATTAGTGGGCTCTTCCCCATTCCATGGAATTGAATTCTTTTCTTAAGCTAAGCTTTAAAGCTAGATTTTTTCTCTAACCTGAGCCTATGAGAACTAGACTTGGATATGTTGTCTTGTTTTTAGGTTTTTAAGAAGTTTTTTTTATGCACATTTAAAATATTTGAAGATGGAATTTAATTTGTTGATGCGCCGCATGGAGATATTCCCTCACCATAAAAAATAAATAAAAAAATCTTAATTCGTGAAGCATAGGAAAATCAAGAGGAAACGTCAATGCTTAGTTGATTCTAAGCCCTTTTGTTACTTCAAAACTCCTAACAAGATTTTGCCACAGTTGATTGTTTGAAATATTACAAAAGAACCTAAAAGAGCTGGAGAATTCATTATTCACCATTTTAACAAACGTTGTAAATTACCATAGTGTTTTGTGATTTTTTTTGGTCTTTTAGTATTTTTTTTATTTTGTCGTTGATTTTTTTTTCTCATTGCATTACCTAGAAATTGAGCTTGGTAAGTTGTTTTAATTTTCTTTTTATGGAATTTTTGTGATTTTAAAAAAATATTCTAATATTGGGTTGGTACTCCATTCTATAGAAAACAATTTGATTTATTGCTTGAAAAAAATTGAAAATGATAGGACCTAATTTGATAATGAGGCCAAATGTAGGACTTCTTTTGTTATTTTTCATCATGTGCCTTTTTGCGATTTTTTGCCTTCATGATTTTTAGTCTCTTCAATGAAATATAGATTATTACTTTTTATATATATAAAAAATTATTGTCATATTATTAAATAAATAGCACAAAGTGACACAAAGTTGAATATCTTAATTTATATTTATTTATCAAATTATTGAATTAACATTAACAATTATTTTTAATATTTATTAGTGCATATAGTTTGTAATATATATGTACCAAATTTTAATTTTATATTATAAAAAATTCTATTAAAAAACATGTATATATTTTTTTTACATTAATTTTTTTTTTGTCCGAGACCCACGACAGCACAAACCAATTGTCTTATTGAATGCCCAATTATAAAGATTAATTTAATGGCACCCTGAAGACCACGCAACTGAAAGATTTATTATGGTGGTTCGAAAATTGATGTGTGTTTTTCTGGGTTTCTCGTAAATGATGGCTTTGACGTTTCAGGTGTTCTAGAAGTGATTATAAAACGAAAAACTAGAATCAATAAATCAGACGGCTAATCACTCATCTTTGATGATGAGGGTTTACACAGAAATAATTTCTGTGAGTGTGAAGAAATCAACCGTGAAGATCTAAAAAACAGAGAGAAAGAAGGGAAGCAAAATAAAATAAAATATAATTTCTGTGAATGTGAAGAAATCGACAGCTTTGGCTAGTTATCATTAACTTTTTGATATGCTATTTGCAGCGTGGCCATACAAAAGCAGAGACTGTTGCTAGCGAGTGTCCAAGTGGTGGCTCGCAAGCATTCCCCTTCTCCGTTTTCCCTCTTGGTGCGTCTAGCTTATTGCTTGGAAAATGCAGCCCTTTGAGGCTTGACCAAGATCATAATCTACATGAACTCGCATAAACAAATGAATCTAACATGATTGTATTTGTGAGCTCATGGTGAGTCACGTTTGTGTAATTAATTTCTTTTCTTCGTTTGGAACCTTGTTGATCTTAGGAGTGGCAGATGCGTTTCTACCGGTGAGATGAACCTTTCCCTTTCCTCCCTAGAGGACAATAATGACTTGGATGAAACAAGAAGGACCGCAGATCCACTATAGATTACTAGTCGGACCATGAAAGTCTTTCCGAGCTCATTTCTATTTCATGAATTCTTCCCCGAACAAAAGAGTTAGCAGCCAAAATGGCTTGTCCCTCCATGCATCAGCTTGAGACAAGAACTTGGGTTGATTTTATGACAGTCCTCAATGATGAACTGTCCTAGTTCCTCAGCTCGGATTTCCCGAGATAGTGGTCTAGTATTATCTAACCATGTGACACAGCCAACTTAATAGCAAATATTGCTAAATCACGGGTGAAAATGACCACTTCATAACAAAAGTTAAGAAAAGAACCTTACAGACGCTGTAGGTGCATTAATCACTTGGTAACCCGGACTGGACTGTTCACAGTTGAAAACTCTGTAATGTAAGCTGATAAATATTTCAAGAAACCAAAGGGAGGTTTCTCATTTACTTCCAAAACTTTCAGACTCAGAAGAATTGACTCAGATAGTAAGATGGTCCTCCATAATAACTCTATTGAGAAATGACCATGTGATGGAGGGTCAAAAGGTATGAAAAAGACAATGACCTCCCGAGGGATCTAAAATATCATATACTAATAAAAGAGGTTTTAATTTTTTGTGTTTCTCAATTATATTAAAGTTAACGTCCCGCAAGTTGGAACGCCGAGAATCATTCCAAATGAACTTGAGACCTAGATAGATAATGCCGGCCACTTCAAAAGTTTCCCCTGCCCCCTTCCGCTTGTTTTATATTTCCACGAACTGCGAGATAGACCATTTCAATGGTAATGGAATGAAGCTTTTTTATCCTTTCGAAAAGCATCACAACCACTTGATTTATTGGTAGAGTAGGCATCAGATTTAATAAATTCAAGATCAACGGGATAAAGAAAAGGAGCAAGACAGGAGGCATCGATCGGACATTTGAGGGTTTTTTTGTTGTTGTTGCAGTAGTAGTAGATAAGTTTCTTTTTAATTTACTCCAATTGATCAACTTATTTGATACGGCTTACTAAATCACAGAGCAGGCAAAAGGTCCTATATTACAGCTTTTACGTATTTGAAAAGCCTATAAAATTCCAAGCCAGAAGATAGTGTCGAAGACCAAGTTGGGTTTCACATTGGTAATAAGAAAAAAGAAAGCTAACTTTGAGCATAACGAAAGACAGGGTGGACTGCCCCACCGAACAGGAAACCCACCATCGGACGTTTTCAACCTATACAAATAGAAAATGCTCAATGATTTGTTTGATTTGACAAAATCAAATGTGAAGAAAATAGAGGGAGAAAAACACGAACAATAAATCTGGTGTGGACAGAGAAGGAAGGGGAGAAGGAGATGCGTTCACCTTGCACTAGAGAGGCCTCACAAGCCTGCTTTCATAATTTCTGTCATTTGCCTTCTAAGCCCCAGAGTCCAACATCCATAACCACTGTTTCTGAATCCCGCCATGTTCTTGAAGTTGTCATGGGATCATTGATATATCCAAACTCTCAATTCACCAATCACGAGTCCCTCCCTTCATTGCAAGAGTCATTCTCCAATTTCACAAAAGCATTTCCACAGTATTCTCAGACTGATCAGGCTGACAAGATCCGAGAACAAGAATACTACCATCTCTCCCTGTCCAACCATGTTTGTTTCGATTATATTGGCCACGGCCTCTTCTCATACTCTCAGCAACGAAGTCACTCTTGGGAAGCTCCATTTGCCTCAACATCATCTGCTTCTCCTCCATCATGCCAATATTCCTCAGGTTTAGAACCGCCCTTCTTTGATATTTCCTACAAGGCAGCTAACTTACATTCGCAAATACAATATGGTGGCCAAATGTCAGAATTGGAATACGAGATGCAGAAAAGAATTATGGCATTGATGAATCTCTCCGAAGATGATTACACGATGGTTTTCACTGCCAACCAGTTATCCGCATTCAAACTTGTGGCAGACTCTTATTCATTTCAGTCAAATCAAAATCTTCTTACGGTATATGACTATGAGAATGAGGCAGTGAAAGTAATGATTGAAAGCTCCAAGAACAAAGGGGCACGGGTCATGTCAGCTGAATTCTCATGGCCTAGTTTAAGATTAAAGTCAGGAAAATTGCTAAAGAAGGTAAGGCGTAAGAGGGAGAACAAGAGGGGACTATTTGTTTTCCCACTTCAATCAAGGATGACAGGAGCTAGGTATTCATACCTCTGGATGACCATGGCTCAGGAAAATGGATGGCATGTCTTACTTGATGCTTGTGGCTTAGGACCAAAAGATATGGAGACCCTGGGCCTGTCCCTCTTTAAGCCAGATTTCCTGGTCTGCTCTTTTTTCAAGGTTTTTGGTGAAAACCCATCTGGTTTTTGCTGTCTATTTGTGAAGAAATCCAGTTCTTCAATTTTAAAGGATTCAACTGGTACATGTATAGTGAGGCTTGTCCCAGCTAGGAGACCTTCTCAAATTTCAGAAGAGCTGGCTAATGAAGACGTAGAAACTGAAGAAAGAACCAAACAAGAGATACATGTTGATGACAATTTGCAGGGCTCCTCCTCAGGTCCTATTTTCAGGCAGCAGACAAGTGAGGTAACTTCTGACCCGCAAGAAACCAAAGAGATTTCAGTAAAACATGAAGCACCAGAAATTGAGGAATCAGTGGCATCATTTGAATCCTCCAAATCCCAAATCATTGCTGGGTATGGAAGTGGGCATTCACATCGTGAATGTAGAGGCTTGGATCATGCAGACTCGTTGGGCCTGATACTAATCAGTGCCAGAGCAAGGTACCTCATCAACTGGTTGGTAAATGCATTAATGAGTCTTCAACATCCACATTCAGAAAATAGGAATCCCCTAGTCAGAATCTACGGACCGAAGGTTAAATTTGATCGAGGACCAGCAGTGGCATTCAACGTATTTGATTGGAAAGGAGAAAAGATAGACCCTTCAATTGTACAGAAGCTTGCTGATCGAAACAATATTTCTTTAAGCAAAGGATTTTTGTTCCACATTTGGTTCCCAGACGAGTATGAACATGAGAGGGAACAGATAATAGAGACAAGAACAAGTAAAGGAGGAAAAGTCTTAAATGGGACGAGAGAGAAACTTCATTCAGGAATTTCTGTTGTCACAGCTTCCCTCGGGTTCTTGACAAACTTTGAGGACATTTACAGGCTCTGGGCATTTGTTTCACGGTTCTTGGATGCAGACTTTGTGGAGAAAGAGAGATGGAGATACACAGCTCTAAATCAGATGACGATAGAAGTTTAGCTTACACTTATTCTTTTATTCTTTCATGCTGTAACATTTGAACCTCTCAATGCAATGAACACATCATTATATTGCATTATATCATGACACAGAATCAAGCATACCTCACCTGTCGAGGTAAGTGAGCAGCCTTCGTTTCATTCAAATTCCGGTGAAATTGGATCACTTAAAGTGGTCTCAAAGGTGATGAAATACAAAAACAAAGAGACTGTCAGGCAAAAAAAAAAAAAGAACTTCAAATGAAATGAAAAAACTCGATATTTTTAAACTATATAAAACCATTGAAATAAAAAGCACCTTGGCACTCTGCACCACACTGAGTTTAAAATAAAATAAAAGACACACTGGCTAAATGTATTGTTATGTCACAGAGAAGGGAAACAATTAGTAGCCCAGAGAGAAAGAGAGATGATAAGCAGCATATGCTTTTCTGACATAAGAGAAGCATTCGTATTCAATCCATTTTGGCTCAGCAGCAGCTTAGACTACTCTAGTTACCACTGTGTTAGGTATCTCTTAATCTACTTTTCTTACACTATATTTTCCTAGAAAACCCTAAACTGACTTAAGCATTAAAATATTATTTTACAGGTAACACCCATCATCTAGTTTGTTATTAACCATGGAGAAAGTTGTCTAATAAAATTTTATCAGTTTATAAATGACACTGTCTGTGAAGAATTCTAAATAAAAACCTTGTTTATTTCCTGTCATAATCTTTCTTATCACTCATTTGTATCCGATTCTAAAGTTTTTATAACGGATAACACTGAAACAAAGAATTATTGACCTCTCGCCATCCTCGTCAGTTCTGATGGACTTCTAACAACTTGCTCAGCAAATAAGAGCACTTAGCTCCTAAATAGAATTTAAAATTAACACAATTAACCTGTTGTTCTAATAATATATTCGATTGACAATATTTAGCGTCCATGAAAAGTCAGAAGGCAAAACAACAAGACCAAGAACAATTCATAACAGATCCAAATTATCACAACTAACCTGTTGTCCTAATAATTTATTCGATTGACAAGATTTAGCGTCCATATATAAAAAGTCAGAAGGCAAAACAACAAGACCAGGAACAATTCATAACAGATCCAAATTATCACAACTAACCTGTTGTCCTAATAATTTATTCGATTGACAAGATTTAGCGTCCATATATAAAAAGTCAGAAGGCAAAACAACAAGACCAAGAACAATTCATAACAGATCCAAATCACCTAAATTCCTTGAATAGCCATCGGATATTGTGCCCAAAAGATAGGATCATAGGATATGACCATCAAGGCACCAAGTGTTTTGATACTTTCCACAATCTCATACGCTTAGATTTTTATATATTCATGTTTGTCAGTTTAGACCGACGACTCTCCATGTTTTACCAAGAAAGACTACACAAAATCAGCGGCCGCCATGGTGTATGATTCAAAGTAAACATCTAAATTCATGTCCAAGTTGGATGAAGAAATAGTCTTGATTGATACATGGCTTGCAATCCCCGTTGTTTACTTTCCACTAATTAACTTGGAAGAATCACCAAGGTCTTGTCCTTAGTGCAGAAGTCAGGCACTACATGGGCAGATACACTGTGGCATTTTAAATACAGCACTGTTGAATATTTTTTTGGTTGCCAGAAACATGGATATCTCGAGCTAGAAAGGGACACTTAATAGGCTAAAATGTGGAATTTTCGTTTACAAATCTCATATTCAGATTTTAAAAAAGGATAGAAATTGAGATTCAGGGATAACATCTACTATACATATCAGGATCCATTGAATCTTCAGCGGAAAACGGAGGCGCTGAAAACAAGTTTTAAATGAAGAAAATAACAGGAGTTCTAATAAGACAATTGAGAACGGGGTTCTGTTGTTTCATTTTCAAGGTAATTGAAGATGAAAATTAATTGTTTTTTTTTTTTGCCACATATAAAGTTTCGCACCAGAGTATACAGCCAATGGAATGTTAGCTTTTGAATCGTTGCTTTGTTAATTCTTGAAAATAGAAATTTTGCTGTAATATATATATATATATATATATATATATATATATTTCTGTCATTTATGTATCGTTGACAAAAATATATTTTAAATAATAAAAATTATTATTTTTTATAAATTTTTAAATAAAAAATATTTTAAAAAACAATCTTTACCACTAATTTAATTAAACACCCCTACTTTACTTGGATATAAAAATAGCATATTGACCTTGTTACTTTATCAATAGTTTTTGCTTTTTATATTAAATTATATATATAATTGTGTTTTAAATCTTAGTTTTATAAAAATTAAAATAATTTATTTATTTTACATGTAAAAAATCATTTCATAATAGTTTTAATAAAATATATGTTTTTTAAAATTATAACTACAAAAACTATCATAATACCACATTCATGCTAATTGTAAGCCAAAACTAATTAATGTTAACAAAACAATAAAGTGGGGTTATCATGTATCTAATAAGAAGTTAATTATATATTAGATTGAAAAATAAACTAAAGTAGATGATTTTTTTTCTGTAATTATTCCATATATATATATATATATATATATATATATATATATATTGATAATAACACGGTAAAATGATTGGTTGAGCAATGTCTTTATTTAATTCGGGAAAATGAATGTAGTCTCATTGAAGGGTAACATGGAAAATACAGAGGATTAAAAGAAGAAGAAGTAGAAAGCAGCTCACGTGTAAAACTAAGAAGTAGTGACAGAGAGCACGTGATGTCCCCAAAACATCCAAAAGTGTCCCCACCGCAGCAACTAAATAACAAGAGCTGCCAGCGATAAGAGTTTGGGATTAAGAGGTTTGCTTTCTCTATAGTTTCAGGTTCGAGCCCTGTGATTGCTCATATGATGGCTACTGGAGGCTTATATGGTCGTTAACTTCAGGGTTCATGGAATTAGTTGAGGTACACACAAGCTGACCCGGACAGTCACGTTAAACTAAAAAAAAAAATAACAAGAGCCAGCTAAACTCCCTCAAATCCATGATTCCATGTTTCAACCTCAGCATTACTAACGTAGGTTTGAGATGTTATCAGATATTGTTTTTTTAAGTTATTTTTTATTTAAAAATATATTAAAATATTATTTTTATTTTTTATTTTTAAAATTAGTATATTAAAATAATAAAAAATATAAAACATAATTTAAAATAAATTTGTTTTAAAAAAATCTCAAAAGGTTTTTTTAATTGCAAATACAAACACACTTTGAACTTATTTATTTTTATGGTTGAAAAATGTTTTGGTAACAAATAAATTTTTTTATTTATATTTTTTTAAATTACTTTAATATAATAATATTAAAAATAATTTTTTAAAAATATTATTTTAATAACATTCCAAATAAAATAATACTTTAAAAAATAACAATAATCACAAATATACTCTAAATAATTAATAATCCAGGACGTAGAAGAGGTAAATAAAATTTGATAATGGCAAACATGGTAGTTTCATCAAAAAGTAATGTTCAATTCGAACAATTTTTCTTAAGGAAAAGAACCTGACCCCACACTTGTTAAAAAAATAAAAATTAGAAAAAGAGTTTCTTCCTCTCTATAAAAACCCAGCAACTTGTTGAGAGGCTCCCCATCCTTCTCCCCTTTTAAGCATATTTGTTCATATTTTACAAGCGACCAATTAAGCCGAATCTCTCCTTTTCCCTAGCAATACTTCAAGAAAGAGAGAGTTTGGTTGTTCTGGGCTCTCTTTTTTTGAAGTTTCTTGATTTCTAGACCTGTTTGTTTCCTGAGGCATTTAAAGAAAATTCAAGAATGGCAAAGAATGTGGGAATCCTCGCTGTGGATATTTACTTCCCTCCTACCTGTGTTCAACAGGTGATTTTAGATTTCATCCCTCTATCTCTCATTCTCAATATCAATCTTATGGAATGGAGGTTTTAAGAAAATTCAAGAAATTAATTTAATTTTTGTTTTCAATTAGAATAAGGATTCTAATCATTTGTTTTGTTTCATGGTATTGGTGTAGTTATTAAATCCAGCTTGGGAATTAACCTGATTAAGAAGTCAGGTTTTAAATTATATGGACTGACCAGAATTAATTCAGATCACTCTAAAATAATTAAAAAAATATTTAAAATTTTAATATTTCAAATAAAAAAATTAAAAAATAATTTATATAAATATAGGTTGTGCATGTTGTAAATAATAAAGTTTAAAAAATTGTTTCAAAATATTTTTTATTTCACATTGAAAATATATTATGTTATCATTTTAAGTTGAAATATTTAAACCAAAAATATTTTTTATTCCATATTAAAAAAATAATTTTTTTTTCTTGCGAACATATGATATATATAATAAAGGGTTTCAAATCCCATATTAAAAAAATAAAATACTATTATAGTATTTTATACAGTGAACTTTGAAAAGGATTAATAACCAAAAAAAAAAAAGAGGTCTATGGCTAAGAGAAAAAACAAATTTGAAAAAAAAATGTCTCTACCGAGTTTTACCGGATTGCTCTGGTCAACTGATTTTTACCGGGTTTTTACTCGTATCGGTCTTTCACCTTACCCGGACTGGTCCATCCACCAGCTCGACCCATTGACGGGTTTAATAACTATGATTTAAGGTAGTGTTTTGTTGGTAAATATTGATTTTTGAAGTGTTCTTTATTTAAAAATATATTAAAAAAATATTTTTTAAAAAAATATTTTTAATATTATTAATTTAAAAATAAAAAAATTAATTTAAAATAAAAAAAACTCAAATCTTTTAAAAAATACATTGCCACCGAGAAAAAAACACATTTAGTTTAGAGGTTGTTTTTTTGAAAGTTTGGTTTTGCGATATTTAAATAAATGAAGGAGATCTTTGCCTATCTTCCCCATCATTTTTTTGAAATTTTAGTATTTATTGATTAAAGTTTTGATTTAGATTAATTAACTATGATAATAATTGTCATGTTTTGTTTCTTTTACTTATTTATTTTCAAAACAATTAATTTCACAACGAAAAGGGAGTTTCAGATTCATTAATCGCTTGTCTCTGCAGCATGCAAGAGCATATCTGCTTTGGTTTTTCAATTTTTTGATTTGGGTTCAACATGTAAAACAGGAATCCCTGGAGGCCCACGATGGTGCAAGCAAAGGGAAATACACAATTGGACTTGGACAAGATTGCATGGGATTTTGTACAGAAGTGGAAGATGTCATCTCAATGAGGTTTGGCATTTTTCTACATAAAAAATCTCTTTACATCTCTATACATGGTTGTGCCTTGTAACTCTAGCAGGTGATGATCTTCAATATATATTTTGGGATTTTCAGTTTGACAGCTGTGAGTTCACTTCTTGAGAAGTACAATGTTGATCCAAAACAAATTGGTCGCTTAGAAGTTGGCAGTGAGACCGTTATTGACAAGAGCAAATCCATTAAGACCTTCTTGATGCAAATCTTCGAGGTATTTAATTATTTTTAATGTTTATATGGCTGCATGGACCTGTGAATGTCTTTGATGAAGTGTATGGTTTAAAACTCCAAGCTAATGAAAGTAAATATGCTGGGAGATTAAAGCCTGATGGCTGTTATAGTTTAAGCAGAAAGGCCAAGAGTCATAGGAATGTTTACTTTATGGAACCATCCTTCAATTATTTATCTTGAAATCCTGAAACATGCGTCGCTATACCATTATTTTTGTGTCCCCAGAAACCCTTTTAGTTTAATCTTGTGAATTAACATTTGATTTAGAATGGAAAGAAGAGGATACATAATGGCCAGTAGCGAGTGGCTAAAGTTGGATTTTCCTGATATTTAGATTTTGATCATTAACTGTGCATCTCATTTTCACCACCTGTCTTGTATAATAGATTAACTTTGAGGTCATTTCTGGATTTAATTCAATAGCTCTGCTTTTGAAAACAAAAATAACATTCTCTTTTGTAACATAATGCTCTTTCTTGTAAAACAAGCAGAAATGTGGAAACACTGACATTGAAGGCGTTGACTCAACTAATGCATGCTATGGAGGAACAGGAGCTTTATTCCACTGTGTCAATTGGGTTGAGAGTTGCTCATGGGATGGACGCTATGGGCTTGTTGTGTGTACTGACAGTTCGGTATTATGATATCCTTGAGCTACTTCATACTTGCTTTCCTTTTCTTAAAATCCCTTGTTAAACTTCTTGATGTTAAAGTCGGTTTTATTTTTTAAAACAAGACCAGATATTTGAATTCCTTAGATACTTCCATATTTTCCGTCCCAGTGGTTTGCAGCGTATACTGGTTTCCATTTTTTACCGGAGGTCTCTTTCTATTTATCAGGTCTATGCAGAAGGGCCCGCTCGACCAACTGGAGGAGCTGCTGCGATTGCCATGCTAATCGGTCCAGATGCACCTATTACTTTTGAAAGCAAATTTAGGGGGAGTCACATGTCTCATGCCTACGATTTCTATAAGCCCAACCTTGCCAGTGAATATCCGGTAACCCCAATTCCCTTCTACATCTGCGTAACCTGTTCACTACTATGATTCTCTATAGCTTTTTTATGTTTATCAACACTTTGTCCATATGCTGAAGAATGCAATTGTAGGTTGTGGAGTCTTCATATTTTAAACAGAGCAGATTTTGTTGCTAAATGAGCTGACCTCTCAGAAAAATAAAAATTCGGTCGTTTTGTAATTATTTCGACCCTCACAAAGCCATTAATAAGTTCAATGATTAAGAATTATCTTCGATGATAACAACAAACACTAAACTTGTTTATGTATAAGCACCACATACATTGTATTTCGAGCATCAACTAAAACCTTAAGTGGTCAAGATTTGGTACTACTAAAAAATATAGTAATTCCGTTACAAATAATACTAAAATCCGTTACTAAAATAATTTAGCAACGGAATCAGCAACGGCAAATATCAGATGCAGATTTGTCGTTGTTGATTTTTTAGCAACGAATTTATCCGTTGCTGATTTCGCAGCAACGGAAATTCCGTTGCTTACAATTAGCAACGGATAATCCGTTGCTATTTTTGTGAATCAGCAACGGATTGTCCGTTGCTGATTGATGAATTATTTACAATCAGCAACGGAAAATCCGTTGTTGAGTATATTATTTTTAATAAATTAATTTTTATTTATTTATTTAAATGGCTTTTAATTTATTTATTTAATTATTTATGGATATTTTAAAAGTTGTAGAATATATAACCAACATAAATTAATATTAAAAATAATTGCATCACTAATACAAAATGAAATAAAAATAATATTCATATTATAAAAATTCAACAATTTCCAATTACATCCAAGTCAATAATACATGCACAAGAAGGATTCGATGGAAAGAGATGGCCTTAATTTGAGCCTGGACTGATAGCAAATACAAAACGACCATGAAGGTTAAAGGCTTGTAGAGAATCATCCAATGGCATGCATAATGATTAATGACCAATAAGATCTACAAAGACGTTAGAACAAATTCACTGATACGAGGATTGCTCCAACCAATTTTCAACTGGATTGTATTTCTGCTTTTGGAACATTCTTAACCATGAACAATACAAGTTGTTTCTGTGAAATTTTCAAACCATATACACTGCTTTTTTATCCTCTTCTTCTGGAAAAACAATTTCCACGGGTTTATTAGAAAGAGAATCAACAATTTCCAATAATTTCCAATAACACAGAAAGAAACATAATTGAAAACAAAATGTTAAATGGCAATGGGCAAACTCAACTCTCACGAGTTTATTAGAAAGAGAATCAACAATTTCTTATTACACAGACTTATCAAAAAGAGAATCTGATTTCGTTTATCTTATTGCGTAGCTAGCCTTTGAAAGCAAATAGAATTGCAAAACCACTAGAAAAATGTTGAAAACACTCACACAGACTTCCCTATCAGCAGGTTCTAAAGTCACAGTCCTTCCTGGATACTCTGTTGTGCCTCTATGGTCAGTGCTGCTTATTACCAGAACAAAAAACATCCACCAATACATTTCACTAACAAATACTCCCTCCAATATATTTGTATTTACGAGTAAGAGAAAGAAACCTTGGTAAAATACATGGCGATATCCTTTGATGAAGCCAACGATACGATCATCGTAGTTAAAGCCTGCTTTCCATATTAGAGACCCATATACAAATACCCACAACGACCCATTTTTCCATGTTTCTCCTGCATAACACAGAGAAAAATATAAATTCTAAATTAATTACCTGAATTATTGAAGAAAATACTGCAAAACCCATCCCGTTTACAAAGAGAAGGGGTAAATTAGGATGTTCGTTGGTGGTTATGATGGATCTGGTGCGATGTTGCCATGGGTCTGTGTTTTTTGTGGTTTACAGAGAAAGATTTAAATTGTTACGATGAAGAAAAAAAATTTGGGATGTTGAAGACGAATGAGAAGAAGATGAAAAGTTTGGGACAAAGAAAAATCAAATCGATGAAGAGATGGTGGTTTTTCTACAGCTATGCATGTTATTAGGGACGAAGAAGATGGGAAGTTAATTAATTTTCAATTGCTGGTTTTGTTGTTCTTTGTTTATGTTTCTAAGGGTGTGGGGGTCGGGGGTGTCCTGTAGGTTTAGAAAGCAATGGAGAGAAATTCAATGGTTGAGATTTTATTTTATCATAAGTAATCAACGGTTTCTATAATTTTAGTTTTATATTAAGATTTAATTAATTAATTTTTTAATTAGCAACGGATTATCCGTTGCAAACTTTATGTTGTCTTTAGCAACGGATTTTCCGTTGCTAAAATCTGTTGCTAATATTAAAAAAATAATATATATTTAATTCATTGCAAATCAGTTATTGAATTTACCAACCGATATTTTAAATTCAGATGCTAATAGCTCTTCTCTTTTAGTAGAGGGCTCCTTTCTCTTTTGTGACCATTATTAGTCGCAGCATTTCTGGTGCTTCGCCATGCCAGTGAGAAGAAGGTAGAATTTTTTCTTCTACGTGTTTTAAGCACCTAAATTCCTACGCGTAGTATACGTAAGCGGTCACTTTCATTCACAGGTTCACATTGTCTACATGGGAGAGCGCCGCCCCCACGGAGATTTTTCGCCTGCATCGACCCACCATTCGATGCTAGCGGGCATCCTGGGGGAAGGTTAGAAGCCGGTCTCCTATAATATTATATTCTAATGCTATTGTAATTTAACACGTTGTGAATTACCTTTACGTAAATAAACTAAGGTAAGAAATTACAACACTACTGATGTACGGAGAGTGATAGGCCTGCATGTCGATCTTGCTTGATGGCTGCGCACGTCCAGCTTATTCACAGAACTGTTTGCAAAAGGACTTACTGCTATAAAACTAGAAAGAATATTGTCACGCTTTTCAGCAGAATATAAGGTTTCGTTGTACTTATAAGTACAACTCATGTTTCTTTAATGCTTCTGTGCTCCTCCCAAGGCACCATATGTATGCATTTGATCTCGAATAACATGATCAAGCGTTGGAAAATTCTCTGACTGCAGTTATGAATCAGCCAAAAAGTCTCTAGTATATAGCTATGGAAGGAGTTTCAATGGATTTGCGGCAAAGTTATCTGATGAAGAAGTTGAAAAATTAATTATCAGGTGAGCTGTCGAACGAATGGTACCAGGATTTAGGGTTTTATTAATTAATTAGCTTCGTTCGATCGATGCTGAATAGGATCAAATGTTTCTGCAGACATCAAAGGTGTTGTGTTCAGTCATTCCATTGTTTCAGACATGGATCAATTTATGGAATAAGATCAAATATATTCTTTCTGGTAGCTCATCGAGTCCAGTCGTAATTTTTTAAATAAAAATAGAGAGATGCAGACTTGATTTGGGGAGAAAGAGAGATGGAGATACACAGCTCTAAATCAGATGACGATAGAAGTTTAGCTTACACTTATTCTTTTATTCTTTCATGCTGTAACATTTGAATCTCTCGATGTAATCAATACATCTTTATATTGCATTAATATCATGACACAGAATCAAGCATACCTCACCTGTCGAGTAAGTGAGCAGCCTTTCGTTTCATTCAAATTCCGGTGAAATTGGATCACTTAAAGTGGTCTCAAAGGTAATGAAATACAAAAACTAAGAAACTGTCAGGCAAAAAAAAATGGAACTTCAAATGAAATGAAAAAACTCGATATTATTAAACTAAAACCATTAAAATAAAAGGCATCCTGGCACTAATCTGCACCACACACTTAGTTTAAAATAAATTAAAAGACATGCTGCTAAATGTATTGGTATGTCACAGAAAAGGGAAACAATTAGTAGCCCAGAGAGAAAGAGAGATGATAAGCAGCATATGCTTTTCTGACATAAGAGAAGCATTCAATTCGTATTCAATCCATTTTGGCTCAGCAGCAGCATAGACTACTCTAGTTACCACTGTGTTAGGTATCTCTTAATTATCTACTTTTCTTACACTATATTTTCCTTAAAAAACCCTAAATTAACTTCAGTATTAGAGGATTATTTTATAAGTAACACCATCATCTAGCTTGTTATTAACCACGAAGAAAGTTATTTAGTAAGATTTTATCAGCTTTATCAATAACGTCGTCTATGAGGAACTCTAAATAAAAACCTTGTTTATTTCCTGTCATAATCTTTCTTATTTCTCATTTGTACCCGATCCTAAAGTTTCATTACGGATAACACTGAAACACGAGAAAGAATTGAATTGTTGACCTCTCGCCATCCTCATCAGCTCTGATGAACCTCTAACAACTTGCTCAGCAAATGAGAGCACTTGTTAAGGCAGTGCTAGCTACCCAGCAACAACTTAGGGTTCTCCTTGTCTATCTATAAAATATGACAGCCTCTATATAATTGTTTGCTCCTTTTATGGTGCTAATTGCACTTCCTGTGCAACAACAACTTTAATTTCTAAAAAAGACTGCCTAAAATGAGGTGGAAGAAAATAAACACCACATCTTTGCCCCTGCATGGAGTAGATCATGTCACCACGTGGAACCTTCTCATGTAGGATCATCTAGATATGATCTGATTTTCATATATCAAAAGACAAGGTCCAGGGCCATAGCCTTTAACATTGACCTCGTTCTCCTACAGATTCTCACTCTAGTACTGCAAAACCTAAAAGGGCAAGCACAAATAAAAATGAAAAGGAATCAAGTCGAATAGGAGATTCGGTAATATGAGACAGCGTACGTGTTAAACATTTATCTCCCCAAAGACTTTATAGTTGCCAATATGAACTTAGATAACTACGATGGATTATCTAACCCCAAAAAACATATGTAAAACAGCGTGATTGGTGATTTAGGGTACCAATTCCATATGTAAAACATTTCCTACCCCTTTTTGATGATCTATAAGAGTTTAATACCATAGTTTAAAGTCTGATTCCATGTCTAGTTTTTCTGACAAGCATTGGTACCAAAAAATAATTCAATAGAACTTTTCTCTATTATTCATGAGGTAGAAAACACTGGATTATATTTGAAAAGATTTAATGAAGATATATTAAAAGTAAAAAATACCTATGAGAATTTAATGGTAATAAAAGTTTTTATCAACCAAGTATATATAATTAGTACTCTTTGTGGGAATATCTCTACGCACTGCCTAACAAAAGTCTCATTAAAACATGGAATCATGTATATAGTACGTACAAGGAGAAAGTCAAATTTTTTTTGTGAAGCATATATAGAGTATAGCTAATTAATGGTATAAAATTGTAGGAGATATTTACACAATTTTAGGGGATAAAATAAGGCTACGTACAATCCTGGAGGAGATCTTGTAAGAAAGAAAATAAGGCTGAGAGATATTCACTTATTATAATAGCTGTAGCAAGGAGATACTTGATGGGATCTAAATTGGACTTCACTGCTTATTCATACTCTTATGAGAAGTTGTCTAATATTAAGCTGTCAAAAGATTTCATTAAGGAGAATTCACACTAAACATGGAAGGGAACAAAGAGAAAGAAAGTCTAAGAGTGTAGTTTCTTGGTTTCATATTTTGATTTCATTTCCAATTAGGTGGTTTTTTTAGTTGTAGATCTTGGGGTTCCATTAAAACGTTGTGTTTTTGTGTTTAAGTATCAAGAAAGTGAAGGAAAATTTAGACCGTCTGCTTATGGAAAATTCTTAAGTGTTTTTTTTTATAAAACAGTAAAAAAAACACGTGTTTCTTAATCACTCACTTCTATGAATTCTCCACTGTAAAAAAAATAAGAATTTTGTTTTGTTCATATACTGTTTTATGATCATTTCTTTTAATAATTTCAAGTTAAGTCAAACAAAGTTCTTGTTTTCAGTTTTTCCTTATCTAATAAATATGTTTTCCTAGTTTTTTATAGAAAAATATTTTTAGAATAAATAGAAAAACTAGAAATAGAAATTATTTTTCTTAAGTGAACACAACTTTTATTTTTTATTTGTTTATTTAGCTCTTGAGAAAGTGAAGGAAAGTGATGGGTTTTTTTTTTTTTTTTAGTATCAATGATGAATTCGTGGTCATTACTTCCGATTATTGCATCGTCGTCTCTATTTTTCAAATTATAATTATAATTATAATTGCACATTTGAGTCAATTAACATATTTGGGTAGCTCTTTCGTTATTCTGGAGATAAACGGAGGGTTCGAAATCTGTCTTGTGTGTTTGATATTATAATAGCTATTGTGGTTATGATTTGAAAAAAATTATTTTATAAAAAATATTTTTAATTAAAGTTAATTTTAAAAAATAGATGTTTGGTTAAAACTGTAGTTGAAATTAAGATCGAATAAAAAGTAGTTTAATGTATTTGGTTAAGAATGTTTTTTAAATTGAGGTTATAAAATAATTTAAATATATATATATATATATATATATATATATATATATATATTAATGGTTTTTAATTTAAATATTATATATTTAACTACTGCTATTACATCGTTAAATGAATAATACTTAATATAAAATATTTTTTATTATTTCATTAAACTATCTACAATTTCATCACGTATGAAATACATCCGACAAGGACTACAGTTTTATTGGTTTCGTAAGCACGCAACAACATCAGGTAAAATATCATTAGAAATAAAATTGGGATTGCGATCAAATTCTATAAATGTTATGTCATCAAGCGATTTCTTTCTAATTTATATAGTGTTATTGAATAATATGAAATACAAGTTTTTCGAATAAAATACAATTAAAAATAAAAAATAATTTTTTTTACTGGGTCAAACCTGATTCAACGTATTTTTATAGCTTTAAACCGGTATCCGATCGCTACTGTTCACGTAAATTGTGAAGAGTTTACTCTCCACAGGAGAAGAACGCAGGCGCAGTACGGAGAAGAACATAGGAGAAACAGATAAAAATTACTTCTCACAGGTTTAGGTTCGACCTCAGTTTTTAGGTGGATCCATGTGAAAAAAAATGTGGGTTACATTAACCAAACATTTTAATTCAATGTTTACTTCCTGCCGTTGCCGTTGCAGCTGCTGCAGTGCCAAACGGGCACATGTGGGCCAAAATCGACAGAGAGGTCTATAAGACAAAATTGAGGGGCTCCCGATAATTTTCAGCTGGTTTATTAAATTTCAAGTGGGCTTTCTGGGTCGTGTTATACAAAAGACATGGTGGGGTTTTGGGTCCTCCTTTACTTATTTAACTAATTGTATATTAATAATTATAAAATTAAAATTAAAATCTTTTAACTAATAATTTCAACGTACATATTATAACATAATTAAAACAAAAATAAAATAAATAATACAAACATCTAAGCACCAGCTCAAATAAAAACTTATATATAATTTCAACGTACATATTATAACATAATTAAGGATCTACTGCAAACGTAAAAGAATTGCATGTTTTATCACGTAGTGGAAAAGGAGGAGAGGATCTACTAAATCAAAATCATATTTTTCTTTATTAATATAAACAAAATCCTTATTTTCTTACGATTAATCATTAATCACTCTTTATATATATATATATATATATATATATATATATATATATATATATATATAGACACACACGCTTTATAAATCTGTTTTTCTTTTTAATAAACATTAGGAGACGATGATGAGTTTGCTAAAGCAATAGAAGAGAGAGTCCTAAATCTTCGAAAAAGCAGAGGCAAAATGCAATATTGGATTTCCTAATTTTTTCATTCGTTCTGTATTTTCTTTTCAAAGACCAGACATGTCAAAACAGAGAGGGAAAAAAAAGGAGACGAGACATATCTGTCTGTAGCTTCATCAATAATCATTATCAAATTCTTTTTAAATACTCAGATCCAGAAGTCTATGTTGAACGTAACATAGAAAAATATTTCTTTATAATAAATAAAAAATGGGAGATCCACAAGGATATTAAAAAAATATCTGGTCAACGATTTATAAAGATTTGATCCACCATCATAAATATAGGAATTAAATAAATAAAGAGAGTCATGCTTGTGAGCTGAAACAAAATCAACTAGAATCATGATTAGAAAAAAGAATTCAGGGTGCATTCATGAGAAGCAAGTGGAAACAAAACCCAACAAGACTTTTAGTAAAAGGAAACCAAAACAATAGTATAACAAGAAGTTTAAGAAATTGAACAGATTTAAAAATTGATGTAAAAAAAAAGGACGATCAAATGAAGTAAAAAAAAAAATTGTTTTGAGAGAGACAGTACCGTGGCAATATCAGCCAGTGACCTAGAGTTGAAAAAAAAGAGTTAATTTTTTATATTTTTTATAAACCTGTAAACTCAGGTAAAAAATTATGATCTTGACCATGTTTATTGATTTAAATATAAGTAGATGTTAAGTTTCTTCGTTGGTGCTTTTTGACCATTTGATGAATTCACTTGACCATGATACATACTATTGGTTAGATTTTATATATATATATATATATATATATATATATATATATATATATATATATATATAAAGCTATCTAGCAATGAATTTCGGAACTGGCTTGTCAAGTTGGACCAATTTCTTAATTTTCGAAACACGCTCACATTCCCGACACATGCCATTTTTATGTGAGAGATGTTGGGGCAAGTTTGGCTATGTCTTCTTCTGTATTTGTCGATTTTCATCCATGTTTAAGAAAAAATATCATGTTGCCATGATTGTTTATGCAAACTGGTTTTAGCTTGTCTTAAAAGATCTAGAAAAGAGCAGAGATCGAACACCCGTGTTCGGGACTAATTGAACAAATTAATACTATCAAAAAAGAAGTTTAGAGAGAGAGACATAGAGAAATCGTGATGAAAACTGTGACGAAGGCAGGTGGGGATGAATTATATATAGACACACACTTAGGCAAAGCTCCATCATCTTCATAATATATATTTAGAGAATTAGATGGAATCAGTACTGTGATATTGAGAGTAGGTGATTAGCACACACATGAAGAGGTCATTCTCCAATACATTGCATGTTTTTATCTTATCTTTTGCATTTTAGGCAAGGATAGAAAAGACGAGCGTAATCTGGCGTAGGAAATCAATGGCAGAACTTCATGGGCAGTACTGGTGTATATATATTTAACCTTATATTTTAGTCCTTGTAAGAGCTGCTGGAATTGAATCTTGGATAAGCAGAGGACTAATTAACTTGCATGATAAAAGATATAGAGATTTTGAGTCATCGTGCTAGCTATCGGCTGCAACGGGAGAAAAAAACACATATTAAAGAAGAAAATTCTTTTGAATTATTTTGGTTCAAGCTTTTGTGCATATAGTCTAAGTCAACTTTAGACAGCATTATATTATTATTGTTATGCTTACGAAACCGTTGTTAATAGTCTATGCTCGAATTTGATTTAATTTATTCATTAATGTGTAGGAAAAAGAAAGTGCGAGGCCGAACACCCATGCAAGGAAGCTGTAACTACAACAACTGGAAATAGTCGGCTCGATTGTAAAATTTATTGCGTTTTATTTATTATGCATTCATCAAACTCGCCAGATAAATTAATTAATCAAGCATCACCACGTTACTCTTATCTCAAGTCAAAGTCGCACTGCTTCCATCCTTTGAAATATTTTTTTAGGCATAATTAATAGTGATGGACTTTTCTCCTCTTTACACAAAGCATGCAAATTAACCTAACACTGCAGCCTCATATTATTTACTGGTGTTGTTGTAGATTGTGACAGTAGTTAATTATTTTTAAAATATGTTTTATTTGAAGATATGTTAAAATAATATTATTTTTATTTTTAAAAAATTATTTTTGAGATTAACATACAAGACAATTTAAAATTATAAAAACATTAATTTTTAGGTAAGATCTCTTTTATATACTTTTGGGATGCATGCAGAGATATGACATTAAACCTATCTTATTTTTCTCTCTATATATATAATATTATTTCGGATTGGTTTCGATTGATTTGAAGTCAGAATTATTTCCTTTATATGCATTTCTTTGTTTGTTTGAAATTATAATTGAGATGGGAAAATATCGAGAATATATGCTTTCCCTTCTTGAGTAATTTAAAGATCAAATTGGCCTCCAATTTGAAGAAACAAAGTGTTAAATCAATTGAGATCAAATAAAGAAAAGGAGGCTACAATTATGAATAATCTGTATATTATGAATGCTTAGACTTAACCTAAATACAAATAAAGTATATATAGGTCAAACTGAAAGTACTCTTCTACCCTTAATAAATAAGACTACATAAATATTATTTAACATCTCCCCTCAAACTCACGATGCGGCAGCTACAAGCATCGAGAGTTTGCCAACCAGAAAACGAAAACGAGAGATGGAATGCGCCTTGGTAAAGAAATCTGCAATCTGCAAGGAAGAAGGAACAAAAGGCAAAGCGATGGTGCCATGTTTGAGATGATGACGAGTAAGATGACAATCGATCTCAATGTGCTTAGTGCGCTCATGAAAAACCGAGTTATGAGCAATCTGAATAGAACTCTGGTTGTCACAATACATAGGAGTAGGATGAGAAAAGGAAATTCCCATATCAGCAAGTAACCAACGTAACCAAACAATCTCTTTGGTAGTAGATGCCATGGCACGATATTCTGCTTCGGTGGATGATTGAGAAACAATAGATTGTTTCTTGCTCTTCCAAGAAATAAGAGAATCACCTAAAAAGATACAGAACCCGGTAACAGACTTGCGATCTGTGGGATCACTACCATGATCAGCATCAGAGTATGCACGCAACTCCAAGGAAGAGGTGGATGAAAGTAAAAGACTCTGAAAAACTGTACCCCGAAGATATCGCAAAATACGAAGAACAGCTGCCCAGTGAACAGTAGTAGGAGAAGCAACAAACTGACTAACAACATGAACAGCATATGCAATATCTGGACGAGTAATGGTGAGATATACCAAACTCCCAACAATAGTGCGGTATAAAGTAGGATCTGTCAAAGGTAAACCATCAGAAGAAGAGTACCTTGCGTTAACCTCAATAGGAGTATCTACAGTTTTGTTATCAGTAAGTCTAGCCCGCTCAAGAATATCTGCAACATATTTCGACTGAGAAAGAAGGTAACCTCTAGGTGAGTATGCTACCTCAATACCCAGGAAATATCGAAGATAACCCAAATCCTTCATTTCAAATCGTCTAGCCAACTCTGTCTTCAAAACTGAAATACCATTAATATCATCACCAGTAATAATCATGTCATCAACATATAAAGACAGAATGATACGACCTGCATCAGTGCACTTAATAAAAAGAGCAGAATCATGACTGCTAGAAACAAAGCCAAGAGACGAGATCACAATAGAGAATTTCTCAAACCAAGCACGAGGTGCTTGTTTGAGACCATATAATGCTTTCTTAAGCTTACAAACATATCCAGAGTCATGTGAAATACCAGGAGGGGGTGTCATATAAACTTCTTCTTGAAGATCTCCATTCAAGAATGCATTTTTAACATCAAGCTGAGAAATATGCCACTGACGAACCGAAGCTACGGCAATAAGAGTGCGAATAGTAGTCATTTTTGCAACCGGGGCAAATGTCTCCTCATAGTCCATACCATACTGTTGAGAGTATCCTTTTGCAACCAACCTAGCTTTGTATCGCTCAATAGACCCATCAGAATTAGTCTTGATCTTATACACCCAACGACAACCAACAACACTCTTACCAGGAGGTAGAGGAACCAGATCCCAAGTATCTGTCTTATGCAAAGCAGAAAGTTCCTCATCCATAGCTTGCTGCCAAAGCGGATCAAGAATTGCCTCTTTATAGGAAGAGGGCTCAGAGAGACAATGAATAGAAGCTAAAAAGGAAGTAAATGATGAAGAATAACAAGAATAAGCAAAATCTGGTAGTTTTGTGGACTTACGAATGCGGATGGACTGACGTGGAGGTGGATCCACAATCTCAGATGAAGCTTGAGGGGCTGTAGATGAGAATGGAGCTTCAGGTGTGCTAGAGAGTAAAGTACCAGTACCTGCAGAGTTATGATTACAAATTGATCGAACATAGGGAGAGGTATCATTACCAGAATCCTCAGAAAAAGGATCTATATGAATAAGATCAGATTTTGTCAGGCTATGAGTAGTGGATGGAATAGAAAAGAAAGGTATATGCTCAAGGAAGACAACATGACGAGACACATAAAGTTTCTGAGTTATTGGATCAAAACAACGATACCCCTTTTTACCTTCACCATAACCTAGAAAGACACAAATAGCGGATCGAGAGGATAGCTTATTGCGTTCTACATGAGGACGAAGAACGAAACAAGTACAACCAAAAACTCTAAATGAGGAATAATCGGGGACATACCCATATAACTTTTCAAAAGGAGATAGACCCAAACTATGAGAAGATGGAATTGTATTAATCAAACTTACAGCAGTAAGAACAGCTTCTCCCCAAAACTCACTAGGAACAAAGGCAGACAACAAGAGAGAACGAGCAGTTTCAACAATATGCCTATGTTTTCTTTCAGCTACACCATTTTGTTCAGGAGTATCTGTACATGAAGTTTGGTGGATGGTTCCATCTAAGGCAAGCATTTGACAAAATTTATTAGAGGTGTATTCCCCACCCAAATCACATCTAAAGCATTTGATCACAGCAGAATGTTGAGTTTTGATAAGAGCTCGAAAAGCTGCATATATCTCAAAGAATTCAGAACGATGTTTCATTAAATAAACCCAACAATAACGAGTATGATCATCAATAAAAGAGACATAATATCGAGACCCTCCTTTTGTGGAAATAGGAGAAGGTCCCCATACATCAGAATGAATCAAATCAAATGGTGAAGATGAAACAGAAATACTTCGATTAAAAGGTAAAGCAGAAAATTTTGCCAGTTTACATCCACTACAATCAGAAATGTCACAAGTTTTCAAATTTCCTAAAGCTCCTGTGGATGCTAAAAATCTCAAACGAGAAGATGAAACATGACCTAGACGAGAATGCCATAAATAAAAGCTAGAAGATGAAAGACTCAAACGAAAAGAAGACAAATCAGCAGTAGTAGCAGCAGCGGTAGTAGCAGCAGCGGCAGCAGCAGCAACTGGCACTTTTAACTCATCCAAAATATATAGTCCATTCTCCCTACGGCCTGTCCCAATCAGCTTCTGAGACTGCAGATCCTGTACACAACAAAAAGAACCAGAAAACATGACTAAATAATCACCAGAATCACATATTTGACCAACAGACGCAAGATTCAATTTGAGTTTTGGAATAAGATAAACATTAGGGAGAGACAAGTGAGGTGTGACAACAGAACCAACACCTGCTAAGGGCATGGGAGTGCCATCAGCAGTCATAACAGGAATGGAGGACAAAGGGGACACTGAGGTAAAAGATGAGGAATCTGGAGACATATGATGGGAGGCACCAGAATCCAAGACCCATTCAGAGTGTGACATACCTGAGGAATTATGAGGCAACTGACCTATGGAAGAAGCGGACATTGCTTGTGGCTGCAAGGAGAGAAACTTCTGAAATTGCTCAGCCAAAGTATTAGGATCGGTAATAGAGCCTGAGGAAGCGACTGCTGCAGTATTGTGGTGTGGTGGTTTATAACCCTGAGGTGGTCGATGAGCATTAGATTGTGACTGACTGCCAGACTTCCAAGCTTGATTCTGTTGTCTCAACTTAGGACACTGAGCCTTCCAATGACCTTTCTGCTTACAGAAACTGCACTCATCAAAGCTAACCCTTGTGTAAGGCTTGTTCTGATGATTAGAGAATGGCTTAGAAGGTACTGCTAGTACAGAAGGATTTGAAGCAGAAAGCATTCCCTTTTCAGAATAAGACTGAAGACGTATTTCTTCAGCTAATAACTCACTGACAACAGAGTCAACAGAAGGCAGTGGAGTGCGATGCAGAATTGAACCTCTAAGTCCTTCGAAGTCACTGCGAAGTGCTGTTAAAAACTGTACCAATCGTTGCTGCTCTCTACGCTCAATATAGGCACCACATGCCTTTAATTCTGCTGATTCCGTAAGAGCCAATTGATCCCAAAGATCTGTCATAGCAGAATAAAACTCTTGAATACTCATATTCTTCTGATGAAGAGCTCGTATGTCATTCTCTAATTGATACTGTTTTGCAAAATTTGATTGCGTAAATAACCTTTGCAGATGATCCCAAACCTCTTTTGCTGTTTCATACTTCGCCAACTGCGTACCTATCGAATGCTCAACAGAATTGTTGATCCAAGTAATGATCTTTGCATTATTTGCTTCCCATGTATCTATCAAAACAGCATCCCCCTCCTCAATATTCTTAGGTATTATATAAGTTCCACTAACATACCCCCACATCTTCTTACCCTTAAGAAAATTTCGCATTACATAGCTCCAATACGAATAGTTCTTCCCATCCAACCTCACACTCACAGACTGAAGCGAATCATCTCTTTCAGTAGCCATAATTAACAATCACAGAGAACCAGAATGCAAAAAGCAGCGGAAAACAAAATACCAAATTGCAGAAACTGAACAGAGATTGCAGAAACTAAACAAATATCTTCTCAAAATTATACGATTACTCCAAAACACAAAACTAATTTGCAGAAACTGAACCCAAATACCAAATTGCAAAAGCTGAAGGGTAGACGAAATACCAAAATAATTGCAGAAACTGACGAAATACCAAATTTTGCAGAAGCGGAAGACAAAATCTCACTCCAAAAAAAAATTTTCGGGGCTCTGCCCCGAACCCCGGCAGGGGCGCGCTGCCCCCTGCAAACCCCCAGCCAACTCACCGCAGAGTTGGATCCGCGAACTTGTGCTTGGGATTAAGCCTCGTTTCATAAAACCAGCTCTGATACCATGTTAAATCAATTGAGATCAAATAAAGAAAAGGAGGCTACAATTATGAATAATCTGTATATTATGAATGCTTAGACTTAACCTAAATACAAATAAAGTATATATAGGTCAAACTGAAAGTACTCTTCTACCCTTAATAAATAAGACTACATAAATATTATTTAACACAAAGAACATCACTGCACTTACGGACTGTGTAGATAAAATTAATTTATCTCCTAAATAGAATTTAAGATTAACACAATTAACCTAATATATAATTTATTCGATTGACAAGATTTAGCGTTCATAAAAAGTCAGAAGACAAAACAACAAGACCAGGAACAATTCATAACAGATCCAAATAGCCTAAATTCCTTGAATAGCCATCGGATATTGTGCCCAAAAGATAGGATCATAGGATATGCCCATCAAGGCACCAAGTGTTTTGATTCTTTCCACAGTCTCATAAGCTTAAATTTTTATATATTCATGTTTGTCAGTTTAGACCGACGACTGATCTCCATGTTTTACCAAGAAAGACTACACAAAGTCAGTGGCCGCCATGGTGTATGATTCAAAGTAAACATCTGAATTCATGTACAGGTTGGATGAAGAAATAGTCTTGATTGATACATGGCTTGCAATCCCCGTTGTTTTATTTTCCACTAACTTGAAAGAATCACCAAGGTCTTGTCCTTAGTGCAGAAGTCAGGCACTACATGGGCAGATACACTCTGGCATTTTAAATACAGCACTGTTGAATATTTTTTTGGTGGCCAGAAACATGGATATCTCGAGCTAGAAAGGGACAATTAATAGGCTAAAATGCGGAATTTTCGTTTACAAATCTCATATTCAGATTTTAAAAAAGGATAGAAATTGAGATTCAGGGATAAAGCCATAAAGGAGACTAACATCTACTATACACATCAGAATATCCGTTTTTAATGCTAGCTCTAACCTCGTTGTAGGTGGGAAACTCATTCATGAGAATCCCGCTAACCTATGGTTCATTGAATTACGAGTTAAAACCTAAGTTTTACTTGATACATTTAGGCGTGGTGATTGTTTATTTTTTTCTACCTTCAAAAGAAGATTAGTTTGGTAATTAAAGAGGTATGTTTATTTTATTTTTTGAATTCAAATTTTAGGATCAGCATTTAGAAAATTTTAATAAGTTCTTTTAAAATCAACCGGATGATGTAACATTATGTCTTTAAAGAGGTTTAATTAAATATATTATTTATCTTTGAAAAATAAAATTGCAATTGTTGATGGAAACTTAATTTATGGTGATCATGGAGTAACTAGTGATATCTTATTAGTTATTTCTTACCTTAAAAAAAAAACAAATATAAAAAGAAAAGAAAAAATAAAATTTATAATTCATTAAAAATAATAAAGAATGTTTTCTTTTAGAATTTATCTCTCTTAGTTGTGTTTATTTTTTAAAAAAAATCTAAAAAATAATTAATAAAACATTACTAATTACTACTACATGAGGATTAATTTGTTCACACAATCTATTAATAGCATGGACCCTTGGCAATTTAATGAGTTTGTTGAGGGGATGATGACAAGGGAATATTTGAAAAATTCAGCTTAGTAAAAAACAAAATATTTAGGCAGCCACCCTCGCTGCTCGGAACTTTTTTGGTTTTTGGCTGGATGATTGTCGAGAGAACAATCTCCGGTCAAATTAGGGATGCATTTCTGATACATGTGCTCATTTTTGCTGGGTCTTTTTTTCTTCCTTTTACATCTCGAGGTCGAGGGTTCTTGGAAATAACTTTTAATTAATTATAACTTAATCCATAGTTTAATCAAATTAATTAATTAATTAATTATTGTGGCTTCAAGAACTTTTATTTAATATTTATATTTTCTAGTATGTTAATGACATTATCTATTGGTCAATGCATGTTTTTTTCCAATTATTTTGTTTTGAAAAACATTAAAAATGAAGGAGAGGTGAGATAGGAAATTTGATTAGAAAATGACGTATTTTAGAAGGAAAAAAAACCATTTAATATTTCTATCTATCATATTTCCTATTAAGTTCATTTCTCTATCGTTTATCAACTAGCTTCCTCGTGACTCACATGTTTCACCAAACTACCCTTGGTAGCTACCAATCCAAATGATCGGACAGCTGAGAATTATTGGGGACCAAAACACTATTCCATTTAAGGGTGTCTTCAACATCGTTTTTCACGCATCAGCGTGCTCTAGGCTACAAGATTATTTTAATTGTTTATATTCCAGGCATCATTTGACATTGATGTTCTTAAAGTTATTTTTAAGTGTTCTATTAGAAATTATAAAAAGTTATTTTTTTAATTTTAGATGATTTTGATAAATAAAAAATCATATAAAAATCATCAGCTTAACTGCTTTTTATATTAAATTTCATGTATAATTACGTTTTAAACTTTGATTTTATAAAAGCTAAAATAACCTCTTCTTTTATTTGAAATGATTTACTTTTTATTTATTTTATACGTAAAAATTCATCTATAATTATTTTAATCAAACATATATCTTTTAAAATCTATTTCTATTAAATCATAAAAATATTTCTCTTTAAAAATTAAAACCATAAGAAACTATAAGTACCAAATTCATGATATTTGTAAGCTAAGACTAATTAGTGTAGGGCTCTTAAATTTTGAATTTTTTTTTTAATTTTTTTTTATATTTTTAGATTATTTTATTGTGCTGATATCAAAAATAATTTTTTAAAATATATAAATATATTATTTTAATATATTTTTAAATAAAAAATACTTTATATCATAATCAATAACATAACACATTATCAGTGCTATTATCATGCATCTCATAACTGATAGCATCTAAGAAGGCAGAAGCTGTGATATAATCCACATGATGGGACATGGACAGAGAATCAGGAACGTGAGGTCATGATCGGACGGTGGTAAAGGTTTCTTTACCAAGTGATTTATGTTGAGGTTTTTATTGTAAAGATTTTTACTGATAAGAAAAAAAAGTTAAAGAAGGATGAAATCGTGAAAAAAAAATCTAATCATAAAAAATAATTTAAACAAAATAAATAGTAATTAAAAAAAAGGATCAAATTTAATATATAAAAAAATTAAAGGATAATAAAATTTTAAAAAAATCAATTTCATAAACTACTTCAAATAAAAAAAATAGTATTAAAACGAACAAAGATAAATTTGAAATAAAAACAAATTTAAGAGCTATTTTGAGATTTTACAGGGTTAGATGTGAAAATCAAAAAAGAAAGATAACAAAATAAAATAAAATAAAATAAAAAACCAATAACGCCAAACCAGATCTCCATTCACCACACGCGCTATTGCAAAGACGATTCAAACTTCACCCTTGAAGTCGATGTTTGGTCGCTAGGCAACGTCATGCTTGCTTCTCAAAGCATGACCATCACTCATGCGCTGACACATGTCAATTATTTTTTTAATATTATTTATATTTACAAAATTATCCCTTTACCAACATGATAATAACAAAAGAAAAATACAAAAATACCCTTGAACTTAAGTGATGGAAAATTCTACTTTTAAGGATATTTAAGTCATTTTAATATGCTTAAAAATAAAGAGCACACAAATACCCTTATATGCCAGTTTTTTTTTAAAAAAAAAATTGAATTCAATGGTAGAATAGTCATTTTACTGTGCATTATAAAAGTTAAAATGTTTAATTGTCCTTTTAATTTGACAATGACTAATGGACACTTGTGAAATTATTGAATTACCTCTAATAACTAGTTTTTTTTTGTTTTCATTTGGAAGGGTAAAATAAGTGTTTCACTATGAATTTCTACAAAGAAATACCCACATCTTTAAAAGTTTTTATAATAATTTATTTGAATTAATATTAAATAATATACGATATAGAAAATGAATAAAATTAACAAAATACTAAAAAATATAGGTAAATCATTATAGCCACACCTATTAAATACTATTCAATAGAATGATTTTTTTTTCTTTTTAGTTTTTTCTTTCTTTTATTTTCACCCTTCAACAATCATTTTTTCTTTTCAATCTCATTTTTCAATATTAGATTGTTTTGGAAATTATGCATTGCAATTTTATTTTATTTTTACAGTTTTTGGTTGAGTATATCTCAGTTTTATTGATTTAGTTTTTCTTCATCAATTTCAACTTTCAACATTAGATTTATTGGAAGTTGAGCTTTATAATTTTTTTACTTGATTTCTATGAATTTATTTTGATCTCGTGACCGAGCTCGCGGGCTTAATAAGTTAACCCAGGTTGACTCAGGTCGTTTTTTTTCCCTGCTTTTTCTATTTTTTTTATTCCATCCTTCTACATTGGGTTAGTTAAAAATTGGGAATCATAGATTTTTTTAATTTTTTTCCATAGGGTTATTCTAATCTCTTGAACAAGGTTGACTATGTTTATTTTTCTAATCCATTTTTAATTGAATATTTTTTTAATTGAGCTTTGTAATTTTTTATTTGATTTTTACGGTGTTATCCTGATCTCGTAACCTCGGTCGCGAGATTGACAGGTTCACCCAATTGCCTTGCTTAATTTTTTTATTCTTTTTTAATTGATTTTTTTTTCAATTTCACCCTCTAACAACTCAATCTTTTTTTTCTCAATTACATCCCGTAATATTAAGTTATTTGAGAATTAAGCTTCATTATTTGTTTTCAATTTGTTTTGTGCAGAATTACCTTGGTGTCATGAATTTATTTATTTATTCTCAATTTCAACTTTCAACACTGGATTTGTTGGAATGAAGCTTTATGATTTTTCTTATTTTTTTTATGCAATTATCCTGGTATTATGATCTAGATCGCTAGTTTAACAAGTTAGTTTAGGTTGACGTGAGTTGGTTTTTTATCACTTTTTTATTTTTATTTTTATTTTATTTTCATCATTCAACATTAAGTTGGTTGAAAATTGAGTTCTGTTATTTTTTTTCAATTTACTTTCCATAGGATTATATTGATCTCGCGATCCAGATTGGAGGTTTGCAAGTTAACCTAGGTCGACTTGAGTAATTTTTATTTTATTTTTTTAAATTTTTATTTTGGTTGATTAGGAACTGTCCATTATAATTTATTTTCATTTGTTTTTCATAGATTTATCACGATCTCATGACCCAGGTTATAGATTTGATGGATTAACCCGAGTTGATTCAATATATTATCGTCTCAATATTTTCTTTAAAAAATCATCAAATATGTCATCGTATTAATATTAAAAAAGATGTCATTCAACAGACATCATATTTTAAGTTTATATATTTTTTTTAGAAAACATGTTAGTAATGCTTGAATGTTTTTTATTTAAAAAAAATGATTATACAATGCTGCCAATAATCTAGTTATTTATAAAATTAACAGATTCTACGATACCTCTCTCTATAACACACATGATGCATACACCCACAACTCCAACAAAAAAATCATTTTATCAAGAATTTTGCCAAATCTAATTCAATTCTCATATGTTTTAAAAAATAAAGAGAAACACGTGTGACACATGTGAATGGGGAGAATATGATGGTGTGACTTAGAAGGTAGGATCCACTAATTCACATTTATAATTTCTTTCATTTTTTTCCACATCATAAATCACTAATAATAGATGTGACAAACACTATTTATTACATGATTTTGACAAAAATAAAATAAAATATATATTAGATTGAAAAATAAACTAAAGTAGATGATCTTTTTCTGCAATTATTCCACATATATATATTGACAATAATACGGTAAAATGATTGGTTGAGCAATGTCTTTATTTAATTCGGGAAAATGAATGTAGTCTCATTGAAGGGTAACATGGAAAATACAGAGGATTAAAAAGAAAAAATAGAAAGCAGCTCACGTGTAAAACTAAGAAGTAGTGACAGAGAGCACGTGATGTTCCCTAAACATCCAAAAGTGTCCCCACCGCAGCAACTAAATAACAAGAGCCAGCTAAACTCCCTCAAATCCAAGATTCCATGTTTCAACCTCAGCATTACTAACGTAGGTTTGAGATGTCAACAGAGATTGTTTTTTTAAGTTATTTTTTATTTTAAAATATATTAAAATATTATTTTTATTTTTTATTTTTAAAATTAGTATATTAAAATAATAAAAAATATAAAACATAATTTAAAGTAAATTTGTTTTTAAAAAAATCTCAAAAGTGTTTTTTGATGGCAAATACAAACACACTTTAAACTTATTTATTTTTGTGGTTGAAAAATGTTTTGGTAACAAATAAATTTTTTTATTTAGATTTTTTTTAAATTTTTTTAAATTACTTTAATATAATAATATTAAAAATAATTTTTTAAAAATATTATTTTAATAACATTCCAAATAAAATAATACTTTTAAAAATAACAATAATCACAAATATACTCTAAATAATTAATAATCCAGGACGTAGAAGAGGTAAATAAAATTTGATAATGGCAAACATGGTAGTTTCATCAAAAAGTAATGTTCAATTCGAACAATTTTTCTTAAGGAAAAGAACCTGACCCCACACTTGTTAAAAAAATAAAAATTAGAAAAAGAGTTTCTTCCTCTCTATAAAAACCCAGCAACTTGTTGAGAGGCTCCCCATCCTTCTCCCCTTTTAAGCATATTTGTTCATATTTTACAAGCGACCAATTAAGCCGAATCTCTCCTTTTCCCTAGCAATACTTCAAGAAAGAGAGAGTTTGGTTGTTCTGGGCTCTCTTTTTTTGAAGTTTCTTGATTTCTAGACCTGTTTGTTTCCTGAGGCATTTAAAGAAAATTCAAGAATGGCAAAGAATGTGGGAATCCTCGCTGTGGATATTTACTTCCCTCCTACCTGTGTTCAACAGGTGATTTTAGATTTCATCCCTCTATCTCTCATTCTCAATATCATCAATCTTGTTTCTGTTTTCTTTACATGGAATGGAGGTTTTAAGAAAATTCATGAAATTAATTTAATTTTTGTTTTCAATTAGAACCAGGATTCTAATCATTTGTAGTCATGATATTTAAGGTAGTGTTTTGTTCGGTAGATATTGGTTTTTTGAAGTGTTTTTTTATTTACAAATATATTAAAATAATATATATATTTTTAATATTATTAAAAAATTAATTTAAAATAAAAAAATTCAAATCTTTTAAAAAATACATTGCCACCGAAAAAATAAACACAATTAGTTTAGAGTATGTTTTTTGAAAGTTTGGTTTTGCGATATTTAAATAAAAGGAGGAGATCTTTGCCTATCTTCCCCATCATTTTTTGAAATTTTAGTATTTATTGATTAAAGTTTTGATTGAGATTAATTAACTATGATAATAATTGTCATTTTTGTTTCTTTTACTTATTTATTTTCATAACTACTAATTTCACAAAGAAAGGGGAGTTTCAGATTCAATAATCGCTTGTCTCTGCAGCATGCAAGAGCATATCTGCTTTGTTTTTTCAATTTTGTGATTTGGGTTTTACATGTAAAACAGGAAGCCCTGGAGGCCCACGATGGTGCAAGCAAAGGGAAATACACAATTGGACTTGGACAAGATTGCATGGGATTTTGTACAGAAGTGGAAGATGTTATCTCAATGAGGTTTGTGATCTCTTTACATCTCTATACATGGTTGTGCCTTGTAACTCTAGCCTGTGATGATCTTCAATATTTTGGGATTTTCAGTTTGACAGCTGTGAGTTCACTTCTTGAGAAGTACAATGTTGATCCAAAACAAATTGGTCGCTTAGAAGTTGGCAGTGAGACCGTTATTGACAAGAGCAAATCCATTAAGACCTTCTTGATGCAAATCTTCGAGGTATTTAATTATTTTTAATGTTTATATGGCTGCACAGACCTGTGAATGGATCTTTGATGGAGTGTATGGTTCCAAGCTAATGAAAGTAAATATGTTTGGAGATTATTTATCTTGAAATCTTGAAACATGCGTCGCTATACCATTATTTTTTGTGTCACACAAAAACCCTTTTAGTTTAATCTTGTGAATTAACATTTGATTTAGAATGGAACGAAGAAGATACATGATGGCCAGTAGCAAGTGGCTAAAGTTGGATTTTCCAGATATTTAGATTTTGATCCTTCACTGTGCATCTCATTTTCACCACCTGTCATGTATAATAGATTAATTTTGAGGTCATTTCTGGATTTAATTCAATAGCTCTGCTTTTGAAAACAAAAATAACATTCTCTTTTGTAACATAATGCTCTTTCTTGTAAAACAAGCAGAAATGTGGAAACACTGACATTGAAGGCGTTGACTCAACTAATGCATGCTATGGAGGAACTGCAGCTTTATTCAACTGTGTCAATTGGGTTGAGAGTTGCTCATGGGATGGACGATATGGGCTTGTTGTGTGTACTGACAGTGCGGTATGATGATATCCTTGAACTACTTCATATTTGCTTTCCTTTTCTTAAAATCACTTGTTAAACTTCTTGATGTTAAAATCAGCTTTATTTTTAAAACAAGACCAGATATTTGAATTTCTTAGATACTTCCATATTTTCCGTCTCAGTGGTTTGGAGCGTATACTGGTTTCCATTTTTTTACCTGAGGTCTCTTTCTATTTATCAGGTCTATGCAGAAGGGCCTGCTCGACCAACTGGAGGAGCTGCTGCCATTGCCATGCTAGTCGGTCCAGATGCACCTATTACTTTTGAAAGCAAATTTAGGGGGAGTCACATGTCTCATGTCTATGATTTCTATAAGCCCAACCTTGCCAGTGAATATCCGGTAACCCCAATTCCCTTCTACATGATTCCTTTTTCTGCGTAACCTGTTCACTACTATAATTCTCTATAGCCTTTTATGTTTCTCAACACTTTGTCCATATGCTGACAAATGCAATTGTAGGTTGTGGATGGCAAGCTTTCCCAAACATGCTACCTCATGGCCCTTGATTCCTGCTACAAACAATTTTGTGCCAAGTACGACATATTAATTACAAAAAGCATTTTTCACGATGTAGAATTTTGATGATACTGGCGATGTGAGATGTTAAATGCCTTCCTATCTTGTTCTGTTTAGGTACGAGAAATCAACAGGCAAACAATTCTCTATTTCTGATGCTGCCTATTTTGTATTCCATTCTCCTTATAACAAGGTAAATTTGATTATTTTGCATTTGCAACTTCTCTCTTTGCCTACTTTACTTAAAGTGACATTTTCAGCATTTATATTAATTCCGTATGTTGGATTATTGCAGCTTGTACAGAAAAGTTTTGCTCGTTTGGTGTTCGATGACTCTGTGAGAAATGCCAGGTTCTTTCTTTTCTCCACTCTGAAGAATTTTATTTGTTTTGTATTTTACAAGTAAAATCTGCAAGTTATATCAAGTGCTTACCCTTTATTTGATACTGTTTGCAGCTCTATTGATGAGGCTGCTAAAGAGAAACTAGCACCATTTTCAACTTTATCTGGTGATGAAAGCTACCAAAACCGGGATCTTGAGAAGGTGCATTTAAGATCCTGACTGTTAAAAAAGTGAACATGTTTCTTTCTTTTGCTTTTTATCCGCCACCCTGCAAAGGGAAGGGTCACCCTGCAAAGGGAAGGGTTGGTGGTTGCGTAGTTAGACACTTACGAGACAGTGGAGAGACAGAAATTGTTTGATTTCTTTAGCCCTGATTTCTAAGGATATTTCTTTTCTTTCAAACTATATCAAATCTTTGTTGGGATGTTTATCGGATAATGTGCTAAAAAATATAGGATTTATAATCCTCTGAAAGCCAACTATATAAAAGCCGCGGGGCTGAATATTTCTTGACTTCTAAATTGCAGAGATTGCAGTGTTATAATTGTTTAGTTGTTGAGATTCAATCATCTTGCTGATTGGTCACTTGATGTCATGCATCTATAGGTATCCCAGCAAGTTGCAAAGCCTCTTTATGACGCAAAGGTGCAACCAACCACTTTGATACCCAAGCAAGTTGGCAACATGTATACTGCATCTCTCTATGCGGCATTTGTATCCCTTCTTCACAATAAAAGTAGTGAATTGGTAATTGCTGTTGCCATTTTCTAATATTGGACTTACCTTTATCATGGCTTATATTTCATCATTAAGATGACTTTAATATTAGCTTATTTATATTGGATGCTAGTGCTTACCGAGATAGTTTGGATGAATTGCAGGCGGGCAAGAGGGTTATATTGTTCTCATATGGAAGTGGTTCGACAGCCACAATGTTCTCATTGAAATTACATGAAGGTCAAAAGCCATTTAGCTTGTCAAACATTGCAACTGTGATGAATGTCTCAACGAAGTTGAAGTCAAGGCATGAGGTAATTTTGAATATTTTTCTTGAATAGCCAAAGATGCTGTGTTCCTTATATATTGTTCTCCTTGATGCAACAAACCTATCTGCCTGCTGCTTGCCTCAATATTTGGATTTGTAGCATAATTTCACCGCTTTCAGTAGACACTCTCTCACACACACCTGTGCACATCTGTCTTCTAGATAAGCAATCTAAAGGCCTTTGAAACCTGGAACCCTTCATTTCCGTTTCGCGTGTGCTTTCACCTGGACTTACAAGGTGATTGGTGAATTATCATGCGGTTCCTTATGGTCTTGATGGAATCATAATAAATAACATTGGGATCTTTGGATTGATCCAGAAAAGATAAAGGTTAAAGGGCTTTGTCTCTCTGAGAGATAACATTTCTTATATGTTAAATTATAAAGGCGCAATATCATCGAATGCATTTCACTGAACTTTTACTTTTTGTGCAGTTTTCTCCAGTGAAATTTATCGAAACTATAAATCTAATGGAGCACAGGTACGGAGGCAAGGACTTTGTGACGAGCAAGGATTGTAGCCTCTTGGCTCCAGGAACGTACTATCTGACGGAAGTCGACTCTATGTACCGAAGATTTTATGCCAAGAAGCCTGTGGATGGTGCTTGCGAGAATGGTTCACTTGTCAATGGTTACTAAGCCACTACAGCTGCAATGGGCCAAGGATTCGGCTCTTACTTTTAGATAGGTGTTGTTGTCAAGTCCTAAGAAGAATATTCATGCTTCCATAAGGTTCGTATTTTAAAATCAAATAGTTGGTTGATTAGCAAGCAAGGGTTCCGAGTGTAATTTTCATTCCACCTAATAAAATCTCTCTCTATGAGAGTTTTGTTGTTCCGTAAGATTTTATTTCATTTTGCCACATGATATCAATCTACTTGATGCACGTTCGTGTGCATGTGCTGATTAGCACGTTCGTTTCATTACATGCTAAAAGAGAGATTTAATATAATTAATGGGCATGTGCTGCCCCTGCTCTTCCACCTTGCTGGCTGTAAGCTCTGTACTTTTCAGGAGATTAATAAAAAAAAGGGGAATCCCCTGATTGATACGGTAGAAGAAGGATGCACCCTCTCCTCGCCATTTCTCCCTGCTCTATCTTGCTCTTTTGAATACCTAGAGCGCCTGTCCATTCTACAATGGAGAAGGCATTGCAATTGCATAGCTTCTATCTGGAATTCAATGGAGAAGGCAATGCTACAATCTGCATTGCCTCCCCCTAAATTTAGTTTTTTCTTCTTACCATTTTGTTCCACACCCAGTTCTGGAGTTTGTTTAAATTCCACATTTTCATTTGAAAAAAAAAAGGGGTGGCTAAGGCCCTCGTCCGGTTTTTTTTAACAAGCCCACAGTTTTCAACTTATATCCTTCCTCTCAATTTTTTACCAAATTATATTATTTTTTCAAAAAATAATCTTATTAGAAACACATAACCAATGTAAATAAATTCTATGGTTTTTTTTTTTTGCGCTTGAGGGTCTAGCTGCTATGGTCAATTCATGTGATTTGTTCCGCCTCTGTCCCGGGTTCGACTCTCTATGTGCACGCCTGTCACCCCCGCGGTGCCTTACATGCTCTTGGGCTTGCAGGATGTCCAGCGGGCTGTGGGGAATAGTCGTGGTTCGCGTAAGCTGACCCGAACACCCCACGTAAATTAAAAAAAAAAAAAAATTTCTATGGTTTTGCTTTTGTACCCTAACTTTTCCACAATATCTTTCTGTTTGTCAATTTATATCATAGTTCATCCTTCATCATCTTGACCAAACCCTATCCTTTCTATTCATTTTCCCTGGAAACAAACAAAACATCCAAAGGTTTCTTTCATGTTTCTCCACTGGACCCTCAAGAAATGGCATCCTTTCAAGAACATGAAGTGGACCTAGATGATGAAGGTGGCACTTCTGATCTGAGCACAAACGCTAGTGACCTAGAAGACAACAACAGCGGCAATAATAGGTCCTTAAAAATATCAACAATTGATGAAACAGAAGCATTTCAAGTCATGCCGCTTAAGGAAGAGCCCATTGACTCCGATCCTTCTTCTTAACCAGACAAAAGAACCCTCCCAACAATGGGTGTAGTCCCGCTAGCTATGCAGATGCCGATGCCAATGTCAATTCCAATGCCTATGCCAGTCACTACAATAGCAACAACCAGACGTTCATCCACCAAAGACCGCCACACAAAAGTGGAAGGCCGTGGTCGTAGGATCCGAATACCCGCCACCTGTGCTGCCCGGATCTTCCAATTGACCCGAGAATTAGGCCACAGTTCAGACGGCGAAACCGTTAGATGGCTCCCTGAACATGCTGAACAAGCTATTATTGAAGCTACCGGCACGGGCACGGTTCTTGCTATTGCTGTGGAGGGGCTCTCAAAATCCGTACAACAGCCACTAACAACAGCAATTCATTAACTGAAACACCGATGAAACGGAAGCGCCCTTCGAATTCAGAGTTTTGCGATATGAGTGAAGCAACAGCCGTTTCGATTTCACAGTCATCTAGTTTAGCCCCAGTAACGCCTAGAGCACCAGTTGCTGCGGCCGACACCACAAGGACCGGTACCTGTTTTTGCTGAGGGAAATAATTGGATGATGGTGCCAGCAAATGCCTTTTGGATGATTCCACACGCTGCGGCCGCGGGCACTCCCACCGCAGCTCCAATATTTGCTGCTTGTTCTAGTCAACAAATACGGGCCTTATCGCCTTCGCTAACTCCTGTATTTAACGTTGCGGCGGCGTGGCCCATATCACCATTTGTGGCATCAACAAATGGTGGGAATCAAACAGGAGTAAATATAGCAGCGGCAAGTGTTGTAGAAATACCTAGCGGGGTTGAATTTAGGGCACCTTCTCCGGTGGTCGCTAGCACATTAGTTGGAGTTAAAGTGGCGAAGAAATCGACAATGGCGTGGCGCCTAGTGCGAGTTCTGGTAGTGGTAGCGGTAGCGGTAGTGTGGAGGGAAGGCCCAGATGTTAAGAGATTTATGATATGCTGGAGTTGCAGTTGACGGGGCGTCCTGGGATTAATCCAACCATAATGCATATGTTATGCTTAAAATCGTCAGAACATAGTGTTAATGTGCGCACTAACAAATGTAAATTAAAGTTGTTAGAAATAATTTCAAGTTTAGGGGTTTTCTTTTATTATTATTACTTAGTACAAAATAGTATTATATATAAATTTGGTCCTTAGATATTTGGGTTAATTTACTATCCGGCAATATCCCATACTTTCTGACGGAGACTGCAAGAAAAGTGCTTGTAACTATTCAAATGTCTTAAAGGCACAAATCGAAAGAGAAATATTAATTATTCTAAACAAATATCCGGACGACGAAGAAAAAGAAGGTGACGGACGATGACCCCAACGCCGACTCGAGTCCTCGAAGAAGAGTGACTCGTCTTCATATTTTAAACAGAGCAGATTTTGTTGCTAAATGAGCTGACCTTTCAGAAAAATATAAATTTGGTCGTTTTGTAATTATTTCGACACTCACAAAGCCATTAATGAGTTCAATGATTAAGAATTATCTTCGATAATAACAGCAAACACTAAACTTGGTATATATAAGCACCACATACATTGTATTTCGAGCATCAACTAAAACCTTAAGTGGTCAAGATTTGGTTTCAATGGCCATGGCAGGGCTCCTTTCTCTTTTGTGCCCATTATTAGTCGCAGCATTTCTGGTGCTTTGCCATGCCACTGAGCAGAAGGTAGAATTTTTTCTTCTATACGTGTTTTAAGTACCTAAATTCCTACGCGTAGTATATGTAAGCGGTCACTTTCATTCACAGGTTCACATTGTCTACATGGGAGAGCGCCGCCCCCAGGGAGATTTTTCGCCTGCATCGACCCACCATTCGATGCTAGCGGGCATCCTAGAAAGGTTAGAAGCCGGTCTGCTATAATATTATATTCGAATGCAATTGAAATTTAACACGTTGTGAATTACCTTTACGTAAATAAACTAAGGTAAGAAATTACAACTCTATACGGAGAGTGATAGGCCTGTATGTCGATCTTGCTTGATGGCTGCGCACGGTCCAGCTTATTCACAGAACCGTTTGGAAAAGGACTTTGTGCTATAAAACTAGAAAGAATATTGTCACGCTTTTCAGCAGAATATAAGGTTTCGTTGTACTTATAAGTACAACTCATGTTTCTTTAATGCTTCTGTGCTCCTCCCAAGGCACCATATGTATGCAATTAATCTCGAATAACATGATCAAGCGTTGGAAAATTCTCTGACTGCAGTTATGAATCAGCCAAAAAGTCTCTAGTATATAGCTATGGAAGGAGTTTCAATGGATTTGCGGCAAAGTTATCAGATGAAGAAGTTGAAAAATTATCAGGTGAGCTGTCGAACGAATGGTACCAGGATTTAGGGTTTTATTAATTAATTAGCTTCGTTCGATCGATGCTGAATAGGATCAAATGTTTCTGCAGACATGGAAGGTGTTGTTTCAGTCATTCCAAATCACATTTTAAAGCTTCACACTACAAGGTCATGGGACTTCATGGGTTTCTCTAAAGGCAAACTTGGAGCACCCTTGGAAGGAAATGTTGTTATCGGTTTTCTGGACACAGGTTTATGTTTTGAAATTTATTTGCCTCGCTGGCTAAAACTCAAGACGATGTTTTTTACTTACAAGCTTTCATGTCTTTGCATTGTTAGGAATCTGGCCAGAATCTGATAGCTTCAATGATGAAGGAATGAGCGCTCCACCTGCTAAATGGAAAGGAAAATGCATTGGTGCCAACTTCACCTGCAACAAGTAGGACTATATTCTTGGTTGCATTCCCCGGTGCTTCACTTCAACACTGTAACTAATGAAACTTTTGAAATTGCAGCAAACTCATTGGAGCCCGGTGGTACAACAGCGAGAACTTCTTTGACATTACTGACTTCCCATCCCCTAGAGACTCCGAGGGACATGGAACCCATACTTCTTCAACAGCAGCTGGCCGTGAGGTGCAAGGAGCAAGCTACTTCGGTCTAGCTGAAGGAGCTGCAAGAGGTGGAGTTCCCAATGCAAGAATTGCTATGTACAAAGTTTGCTGGTCGTATGGATGCTCAAGTGCAGATATCCTCGCAGCATATGATGATGCCATAGCAGATGGTGTTGATATTATATCTGTGTCCCTTGGTTCCGACTTTCCATTCCCATATATGGAAGATCCCATCGCCATTGGATCTTTCCATGCCATGAAAAACGGTATACTGACCTCAAATTCTGCTGGCAATTCTGGACCCTATCCATATTCAGTCTCCAACTGCGCACCATGGACATTGACGGTAGCTGCCAACACCATTGACAGGAAGTTTGTTGCACAAGTTGTCCTAGGCAACGGACTAGCCTTAAGTGTGAGTATATGAGTACTGCAGTAGCATCATTAACAACAGATTTCTCACCAATCGTTTACTTATACCATGTATATTGTTTATTGGATGACTAATAAAGGGACTCTCGATAAATAATTTTGACCTCAACGGGACCACATATCCATTGATTTGGGGAGGAGATGCAGTTAACTTCTCAGCAGGTGCTAACACGGAAATTGCAGGCTATTGCTTTCCTGGAGCTCTCAATTCATATAAAGTGGAGCGGAAGATTGTTCTCTGTGATACGATGGTGACTGGTTCTGACATTCTGATCGCTAATGGTGTGGGTGTCATAATGTCAGATTCATTTTACAGTGTAGATTTTGCTTTCAGTTTCCCCGTACCAGCAACAGTAATCAGCAATGAAGATAGAGTCAAAGTTTTGAATTACATCAGAACAACAGAGTAAGCAAACCTCCATAGAAATTCTAATTGGATCACCTCTATAATGACTTTAAAATTTATTGGTTTTGCTGTTCTGAAATAATAACCATAACTTTCAGGAATCCGACCGCAACTATTCTGGTTGCTCAGGGTTGGAAGGATGTCGTGGCTGCTTCAGTTGTATCGTTTTCTTCGAGAGGACCAAACCCGATCACCCCAGATATTCTCAAGGTAACCAACAGACTCAATAGCTATAATTAACAGAACCGCCTATTCTGTCTTTGTGCTAGACTTGACTTCAAATTTTAAATGGGTGATACAGCCTGATATCACTGCCCCTGGTGTGGACATCCTCGCTGCCTGGTCACCTGTGGCACCTCCTTCTATCGACTACAAGGACACTAGGAGCGTGAATTTCAACATTATCTCCGGTACGTCCATGTCTTGTCCACACACTAGTGCTGCTGCTGCCTATGTGAAGGCTGGCCACCCTAACTGGTCTCCTGCTGCAATTAAATCAGCCCTCATGACAACAGGTGAGAAACCTGTTGACTTCGCATTAACATTTTTTTTTCTTGGGAAAAAGATACTTCAATTCGGTCTCCTTTGTTAACCCATTTGTTTCCGTGAAAAGCTACTATCATGGACCCGAGGAAGCACGTTGACCTTGAATTTTCTTACGGATCTGGTCAGATCAATCCAGAGCATGCATTATACCCTGGGCTTGTTTACAATGCATCCGAAGCAGATTATATTAACTTCCTCTGCAAGCAAGGTTACAACACTACCACTCTCAGAATGATCACTGGTTCCAACAGCAGTGTTTGCAACAGCACCACACCTGGAAGAGCCTGGGATCTTAACTACCCAACTTTTGCCCTAGCCGTGGAAGATGGCCAGCCAATTCAGGGAGTCTTTACTAGGACAGTTACCAATGTTGGTAATAGCTATTCAACCTACACTGTCAGCACGTACATGCCATACTCTGTTAGCATCACTGTGGAGCCATCTGTTCTGACATTCTCTAAAATCGGAGAGATGAAAACATTCACAGTGAAGCTCTATGGACCAGTGATTGCGCAGCAGCCAATCATGTCAGGTGCAATCATCTGGAAAGATGGGAACGGTCATGAGGTGAGAAGCCCCGTGGTTGTATACAATATCCTCCCTGGTTACGAGTATGGGATAACCACTTCCCCCATGACAACACAGAAAACAGACAAATTTGAAGGCCCTTCCATGTATCACAAGACCGGTATCCTCGGACGCCACTAAACCCATTTATGATTTCTCACGCTGAGGTTTCTGTTACTTCAGTTAGCTTTCAAATGTGTACTGCTCCTGCTTGATTAAAATAAAATTGATCATGCTCCAAAGTCTTCGACTTGAATCTGATGAATGCTTTTCTTCTAAAATTCTTGTTTAAACTTGTGTGCTTGACTTATGTGACGGTGCTGCGATTCCAGGTAGGCCACGACAATTATTTTGCTCTTGTACAATTCTAGGTTGCAACTCGGCCCACACCGCATCTGCTGCCAGAAATCTCTACAAGGACAAAGGTTCAAGACACTACCATTTATAGGTTCTTCCATAATCAGCACAGCTAAATTTCTATCAAGATGTTCCATTTAGAAAAATAATTCAATTAAGATTCTCGACAACGCTGCTGCCACAAGCCCTAATAACACACAGATCATCACATCTCTAGTGTAGTTGCCTTGAAGTTCTATCTCCATCAATCAAACGTATTAGGTGTTTTCTGAACGTTTGAGCAATTCACAGTAAGAAAGGAAGACAATTAGTCAAGATTTGTAGCTAAAATCAGATATTTGGTTGAAATGATGAACCGAGTTTAAAAATATCGGAAAACTAATATTTGCCTAAAGGCAAAGCAGCTTGTGCCATACATTAACCCATCAACTCACAAACATATATTTAAAACTTGATAAATCAATTGACCTCTAACTAGTTTATTCATGATCAAGTTACAAAAACAAGATACAAATACAAATAGGTAAAATATGCATGTCATTTGGAAGAACCTATTAGGTGGAAAGATCACACCAACCCACAGGACGCATTTTTAATAAATAGAAATAAGGAAACCAAAAAGATCCAAACCTAAAATTCAAGCACCATTCGGCTTGAAAAACATACTTAATGAAGGACTCTTTAATGGACAATAGTTCATCGATTACTTCCCTTCGGTAGCATCAAGCAGCAGCAGTCTTCTGATTTGGTTTGAAGACATACTTGATGAGGGACTCCTTTATTGGCAAGAGCTCAGGGAATTCCTGCTTCAATTTGACAGTATCAAGCTCATTGTTGCTCCTTGGGGCAACAATTACCTTAGCTTGCTCCTCAAGAGTGAAGTTTTTCCATGTGAATTTGGGGTCAATGTAATCCCGATACATCTCCAAAATCTCATTGTGACTGACCACTCCAGGATTCGTAAAGTTATAGATTCCAGTAAGGTTTCTCTTTGCCATCTCAATGGAAATGGGAAGGAGTTCATCCAAGATCGTCATGGAGTTTGGAATGTTCACTACCTTCTCATATCGAGTGATCTTCGTGATGAAGTTGCGAGGGTTGGCTAGATCACATGAAATGGGCATTCTGACGCGCAATGTACAAACATTTTCATAATTCTTGAGCAAATCTTCCACCTTTCAAATATCAGCAAAACACAAAAGAAACCATAAATCAGATTTAAATCAATAACAATAATTAAATGTTACAAGTAATTATTACTTTAATGGTTCCAAACATTATGTATCAATCACATGCACGACTGCGATTTAACCACCACCCCCCCCCCCCCCCCCCCCCCCCACCCTACTCTACTAGGGGTAAGCAAGTACTAACTGATTAGATCCATAAACCAAAAAGCCTAGATCCACTGCATTTTTAACTAATCAAATGTCACACATTAAATAGATCTTTATATTATTAATAAAAAAAGAAACAATCTTACCGTAAAAGCAATTCTAATGTTATTCAACACACACAGAAAAAGGAAGACAAACAATGATATTATTACCATACCATGGCCTTAGTCTTGGAATAAAACGATCCGATAAAGTTTGGAGTATCCTCTTCCTTAAAACCAATACCCGACCCGAGAGGATGACTCGAATCATACTCAAAGATACAACCAGTAGCATAATTGATCAAGACCAAACCTTTCTCCCTGCACACATCAGCCAACGTCAGCGTGCCGACCACATTGGTTCTTATGGTCTCGACCTTATGGGACTCGCACCAGTCGACGTTAGGCCTGCCAGTGACGCCGGCAGCGTTGAAAACATGAGTAGGATTGACAGCAGCAACGTCGGCTTCGAGGGAGGGTCGGTTTTCAAGGCGACCGGAACCGTAGGTGAAGTCGATGCCCTGGGATTGGCAAAGCTTGCCTAGGAGTCCACCGATCCAGCCAGTGCGCCCGTAGATGAGGAATTTAAGTGGTTTTGTAGATGCGGTGCCGTTTGAAGTTTCGAATCCCATTTCGAGAGAGAGGGGAGGGGAGGAGAAATGAGGTGGAAAGGATTTTGGATCTGGAAATGAGGAGAAATGCGTGTTGGATCTACGAGGGTGCGTTTGTATATATAGAACAAGAGAGATATTGGCTGCCAATTTTAGTTCTTTCGGACAGCGACAGATGGGGTCGTGTATTTTGCTACTGGTGGTTTGTAATCGTTTCCCTTTACCATAGGAATTCCCATATTTTATTCTCTCTTTTTTTGGAAAGTACTTTAATTAAAAAAAATTAAGTTGAAGGGGAAATTGTCGTCCTCCAACGGATATTTTACAAAAAGATAAAATTATTCTTGAATTAATCAAATTTTGAACTAAATATTGAAAACAAGGTTGTGTTTTTATCATGATACAAAATTACTCTTGATTCAGACAAATTTTAAACTAAATATTGAAGATAAAATTATCTTTTCACCATGATGCAATTATATTTTATAAATTATATGAAGTTAGATTAATCATCTTATTTTTTTATTATACAATAAAATTATTAATTTCACTATAATAAAATAATATAATGCCTACTAATTATAGACAATTTTATCCTTTTTATTATTATTATTCTTAAGACAATGTAATTACTTGTATGCTTTTAAAAATAAAAAACAACATAACTTTCTTGCAAAGGTTTTTTTTTTATCATTTTACTTTGGTTTTATTGTAAATTTAAAGGTTACTTATATGCATTATTGTAATTAATATATATTAAATATAATTAAAAAAATCTTATGGCGTGTGGACAATCCTCGTGCCGTTGAGCAGCATGTGCAATGCTATTTGGCCACTAAACATTGTCTTTTATGGCTATGTATGAAAAGCTTCGGTGTCCCTAACGTGATGGGTGGTGTATGCTCCATACGCTCTACAGGTTTGGCGTCGACAACCATTTTTCTCTTTCTCTCCACCTTGAATTTTGCACTAGTCACTTAAAAAATTCAGACCAGCTCCTATGATTTGTTTTTCCTTCATAATTGATCTTTAACCTTTTGATTACTATTTTTTAAAAAAGTATTTATAAAATTACAAATATTTTTCAATTTCACCCTACCATTTTTTAATCTATCATATTATAAATATTTTTTAATTTCACCCCCTGTGATTTTTTTAATCTTTCAAATTTGATCCCTATTCTCTTGATTGATATTTGATATGTTTGAGGTTATTTTTTAAATTATTTTTTTTTTACAATTTCATCCTCATTGGTTTTTTTCCATCAAATTTTATCCTCATTTTTGTTGCTATCTTTTTTTCTTTTGCAAGTTTTTTTTATTAATATTTTTCCATGATTTCATCATTCAAAATTAAATTTGTTGGAAATTAAGCTTTTCGATTGAATCCAAGTCTAGGATTTCACGAGTTTCGAGTTTTAGAGAATGAACCATATTTAGAAGATTCGTCCGAGTTTACTTAATTTTTTTTTCTTTTTTAGGTTGATGTTTTCTTATTTCTTATCCTCTTTTTTAATTTTAATTTGTTATTTTTTACTATTTGCATTCTATGAGGTTAGCCCCAGGTTAATGACTAGAATCACCAATTTTAAAGGTTAACATGAGTTTACTTCTTTTTTTTTGTCTGTTTTTTAAATTGAATTAATCTTTTTTTCCACTGTTGATGAAAGCTTTTCATAAGATCTAGAATTTATCAACTGTGAATTTGAACAAGTCTATAGATTATTTAATTGTAAGAACAATTAAAAAAAGGCTTTGATACCAAAGTTGATACAGGAAAAAAAAAGGGATTTAAAGCCTAATAAGAAAGAAAAGAAGAAGTAAATAAGAAGAAGCTAGATAAAATAAGAATGGAGGTTGGAAAAATTTGCAACTTTCCAATTTTTATTCAATTTATCAAAACTCTCCGTAATGTCAAGAAAACTACATATAAATAATAAAACCCTAATCATAATTAATTTTGGGCTTAAAACCCATTGACTAATAAAAATCTAACAAAATAACATAAATTAAAGTTCAATAATAAAGATAAATAAAATCTAATAACTTGGGCTTGGATGACCCCAATCTTCCAATCCAATAATACAAGGGTTGAAATTTTTTAATATTTATAAATGATGGGAGATAATTTTTCATGGGTTGATATTGGTAAATGATAAAAAATAATTGCATTGTTGATGTTTCAATAGGTCATGTGAAATCCTTATTCAACAGATGATATGGTAGTTACTCTTATTATTGGTAAATCAACCATGGATTTATGGACATTAGTTGTCCCTTTTATATTTTTTTAGCTTGTTGAGTTACATTCCCCCGATCGTGTGATGCGACAATTTGGTTTTAAGCAACACATCTCGTCTAAATTCGATACGAGAGATCAGTTGCATTCCATTAGTTGTTTGGGTAGGCATGTTGATTATAATTGGATGACCCACAATCTTCATCATATATCGATGTGGGATACACGAAGAAATTTTATTTTTAGAAATGTGCATCTTTTAATTTCTGAGGACATGGGCTTGTACCTAAATATATCACACCAAATTATTACACCTAACTCAATGCAAGTTCCTCCACATGAGGAGATGGAGTATGCGCCACATGCTTGTTGTATTCAAAATGTTATAAGTATTTGTTACTTTTTATAGGCTTTGACAAAATTGTTGTATTTTATTTATAGATTGATAATTTCTATTTGCTTCATATTAGGTTGGACAATTGTTAAATGATAGTCGACATGTTGTGGCTGATCTTCATGATCTTAACGACGATGATGAACTTGCTTATTATTGTGCATCTTCTTGGCCCTAGACATGTTGTACTACACTTGACCTGTTAGGAGAGACAATAAGTCTAAATGATGTTGTCTCGAAGGATGAGACCACAAGATAGGTGGAAGTCGTTCTATTGATGAAACTGGTTCATCCACTCATTGTTGTAGAAAACGTAGATAAGCTCAGATGTATTATTATGTTGTATATAATGATGTTGTGTTATTTTTATTATTACTAGTTTTATAATATTGTTTTTGCTAATTGTCCTATTGATTTTAAAGTTGTCTTACATATTATGTATTTTCATACTTGATTTATATAAACATGATTTAATATGGTCAAAAAACTGATAAACATGAACAAATTATTTAAAATTTCAAATCATTCATTAATAACTAAAAAATACAAAAAATAAAAACAATATTTAAAAAACACACACATTAATTTGAGTTTATAATTAACAAATAAAATGATGTTAAAAATATTACACTTTAAATTATGAGTATGAGGTTTGATAATTTATAGTCTTGTTTAGCTTTGGGTTGTAAATGTTTTATACTGAAATTGGATTTGGGACACAATTGCTATTCTTAGTAGCGGTTGCTTAATAATTATGAACAACTGCTAATGAGATTAATAGTTGTTTAATAAAATGCTATTATTATTAACAGTTATTAATAAAACCATATTTATTCATAACAGTTAAATTAAAACTATATTAATTTTTAAATATTTTTTTATATACTATTTAAAAAAAAAAAATCAAATCATGGTACTTTGATAAAAGATTTAAAATGAAAAAGCTGAGAGGGATCAGAGAAACAGTTTTTTTATTTATTAATATGAGTTTTTGGACCCATTTATATCTATATCATTAATTCAATTAACTCTAAATTAATGATTATATACATTTCCAGTCACCTGAGGTTTCTTGTAACAGGCGAGGGAGAGAGGAGAAAGGCAGTATTTTGGGATCTGAGACACAAAACTTTCTGTACCAATTCCGATATGTTGCAGAAAATTTTAAAAGCACGAAGCAGGTGAGATCAGATAATTACTGTATACGAAAGGGCAGGAGGTGAGATCAGATAAAGCTGCTTCCAGCGGCCTGGCCTGACAATTTTTTTTTATTGTTTTTTTTTCTTTTTATTATTCTAATTAAGTGTATTTTGTTCAGGGGGTCTTGATAAGTACGTATAAGCTCGACAATAAATGGAAAGTTGGGTTTAATTGGATATTTTTTTTAAAATATTAGCATAGTATTTAAAATTATTAATGGAATAATACAATTAAATTTTTTTATTATTTTATCGGTAATTATCATATTTAAAAATAATAATTAAACATGTCATACTTGAAAAGTACGCTATGTTTAATTGAATTAGAAAATAAATAAGTTTAAAGCCTACTGTGTCATTCTTTCCTTCGAACCTTTCCTTTATTTGTCTTCTGTTTTCCCTTCTTTCCTTCTCTTTGCTCTGGTATTCTTTAATGGTTTGTCTACCAGTTGAAAGAGCCTAAGCAAAACGGTGAAACGGCAACAATGAATGCCTAACCACCACCACCACCACCAGCAACCACTCAAGCAAAAACCATGAACTAGAAGAGAAACCCATCGAAGGCAAGCACAGTAAAAGAAAGTAACATGTTTGAGAACTGATGCATGTCTCCCAGTGACACAGCACTTGGGACTTGGGACACATATGTATGCATCCAATGCACATGAAAGGCCAAACTCATGGTTTTTAGACATTTTTCTATCAAACCATTGGCGCCTTTCTCTACCTGCTCTGTTGAAGAGAAAGAGCATCGTGAGTTGTTCCTCTCTCCCTCTCCCTCTCCCTCTCCCGAGCTGGATAGAGAAGGCCAATCTCGTAACCAAAGATAAACAAAAACCAGAAGCCAAAGTAGCTTCAAGTCTCCGGTGAAAGGTATCTCGGTTTAGATTCGCAATATCGATTAAATTGATAAAGCAATTTTCGGATGTGACATGATTAATTGTTACGATTTAAAACTATAATAATAATTAATTATTATAGTTTAACACTATTTAATAAATGTTATGTTAATTCACTTATTTTTTTAAAAAAAATTCTATGCTAATTGCCCAATTTATTTATCCGGTTTAATTAGGCATATGATAAATAATATATTCAATATAGGTTAATCAGAAGAGAATTTGATTAAATAGCAATTAAATGATCTTGCGTTACCAGAAGATTTAGATTCTTGTTTGCTTGTGTTAATTTTAGAATGATATATCATCTTTTAAATTACCACTAAATTACAAGGTTGAGAATTTAATTAAATCAAGTTGTTTTAAGGCATGGATCACCGATACTTTGGACAGTCAATCCTTCTTCTGATAAATGGGGCACTTTTTTCCTCGAATATAGTATAGACGGTCACTGTTTAAAGTTGCACTGGACTTTTTGGAAAAGATGAATGTCATTTTCGGTGAGCAATGTTTGTACGAAACTAACTTTTGAGATTTGAGGTCTGCATCTAATGATGCCTAGGATATTTTTTATTTAAAAAAAAATCTATTCTTCAATAAATTTTTATATAAAAACACTAGTCAATAAACTTAAAAACCTCAAAAACAAAATTAATAATAATTTCTCTATTATGATTTATAACTTTTTTATACCAAAATTATATATATATATATATATATATATATATATATATATATATATATATATATTTTTGTTAAAGTGTGACTAACCGATATCTTACTCTTTCATTTATTATAACCTAGAAAATTTTTATCATTTTTCTTTATGAGACCCCTATATATCAGGTCAAGTTAATTTTTTATAACATAAAAATAAATATTTAAATGTTGTTTTTTTTAGCAAAAAAAAAATTAAATTGTGTGAGAGTTTACTGATGCAATCCAATTGACTTTATCGGTTCAAAAACAACTTATACAACCCGTGAAAACAATATTTGACTAAATAAAATTTCAAGATGATATTTTTTTTTAATATTAAAATAACAACATATTAGAATGACTTTAGACAACCCAGATTAACGTGTTAAATTTATGACTCGGGTTATGAGATTATGATAATCATATTAAAAGCAAATCAAAATAAATTATAAAGTCTAATTCTCAATCAACCCAATATTAAATAGTGAAATTAAAAAAAAATTAATTAATAAAAAATGACCCGAGTTAATAAGCCAAACTTGCAATCCGGCTCATAAAATCGAGATAACCTCATGAAAAACAAATTGAAACAAATTACGAATTTCAATCCCCAACCATCTCAATATTGAAGAATGAGATTAAAAAAGAAATCAATTAAAAAAAGAACATAAAAAACAACCAGAGTCAATCCACCAAACTCATGATCTGGGTCATTAGATATAGATAATTTTATAGAAAAATAAAAAAATAATCTAATTTAACCCGGGTTAACTTGTCAAATCTACGACTTTGATCTTGAGACTGAGATAACGCCACAGAGAGAAAAGTCAAAATAAATTATAAAGCTCGATTCTCAATCGCCCTTGTCGGACATAATGTTAAATGATGAAATTTGTAAAAATCTTAATTAAAAAATAATATGAAAAATAAAGTCAAGTCAGACCGAGTTAACCGTTACGCATTATTACCAAGTTATGAGACCATGATAATCTAATGAAAAACAAACTAAAACAAATAATGAAGTCTAATTCTTGATCAAATACAATATTAATTGATGAAATTAGAAAAAAAAAGTCAATTAAAAAAACATAGAAAAAATAAGTCAATTGAGTTAACCCGTCAAACCAGCGACTTGGGTCATGAGACGAGGACAACCCAATAAAAAGTAAGTCCAATGTTGAAAGATCTTTTACTCGGGTCATGAGACCGATATAACTTCTTAGAAAGAAAATAAAAAACTACCTGAGATTTAACCAGGATTAAAATATCAAAACCCGTAGCCTTGATCTTGAGATCAATATATTTTCATAAAAAACAAATCAAAACAGATTATGAAACTTAATTCCCAACCGATCTAATGTTGAATGATAAAATTAAAAAAAATCAATTAAATAAAAGACATAAAAAATAATTCTAGTTAACTCGGGTTAATCTGTTAAGTACTATTCTTAAGTTATGAGACTAGAATAATCTAATGAAAAGTAAATAAAATAAATTATAAAGTTTAATTCTCAATCAAATCAATATTAAAGGATAAAAAAAAAAAATTATAACTTAAACTAATTTAACCCGTCATCCCGACCCATTTTAGTTTATAGTTAATGAAGATCCTTCACTAAGTAATGACAACCTACCAATAGGTAAATATTTCACACAGAAAACATCTCTTTATACCCAAAAGCACTGCTCATACAAATACGAGGAGGGGATAGCGGCGCACCTTTTCTTCCTCGCTTATTGTATCTAAAATGCGACACCAAACCAAATCGCTTCAAACATGAGCAAACATTTTTTCTTGACAATAATCTCCTTGCTCCAAACTGAATTTAGCTACAGCCCAAACTCACAATTAAGCCTTGAACCTATGCAGACAAGTGCACATTATTTTTTTTTCATCTTCTATCCACCATGCCTAGAGGGAATCATCTTAAAACCTTTCTTCTTTCTTTTTAGCTCTTTTTCATGTCAAAGCAGATAAAAAAACAAAGGGTGGGAAAACACCATTTGAGTCCACGGTGATCTCTCTCTACATCCACAATGTTTTACCCCCACCATTTAGTTTTTTCTGTAATGGTGCAGTCTTGTTTGAGATGGGTTAGGTTATGGACCAACAAGAATGCTACATGCTGCGTTAGTAGCTGGGACGACTCATTATCAAAGTTGTAAATTGTTCTTTTGAGCTATCTCCGACGATGCATTGCTCCGTCATGGAGCTCTCTTGCAAAGTTCTCGTAGATGTTGTCCTTACTCTCTAACTCATCTCCTAATGTAAAGAAATACTTGTGTCCATGCTGATATCCAAGCTATTTGTCACACAAATTGCGACCAGAGCCCCCAAACCAAAAATTTTGAACCTAAATATCATGCACAAAACAAAACATTAGCACCAGCTTGACAATAGAAATCCCCCGTGGAAGCCGCCAATTCCAAGGCCTGCTATAAACTCGCCTGAACCTGATTCAGAACTATTCGAATCTGTGTCGCTGTATGGTTAACCTAAGCGTTGAAGATTGATTGATTCTGGGTCACATAACGATAAAAGAACACAGGCACATCGGCTATAAGCCTACAGGTAGTCCCCATTGTCAATTTGATTTTAGGGTAAAAACAATTCTCACCAGGACATGCAGTCAACATGAACCATCGAAAGCACATCGCATTCGATCTGGGCACCAAGGATTCTCATTTCTAAAGGTTAGGTCCCTTCCATGACCCATCAACACTCGACGCTGACATTCCAATAAATGACTGACGTTCTATACATTAAAAACTTGATAGGAGAAGCAATAGCTCTCATAGAAATCCAAAATTTAATCCCAATTTGTTGTTCCACGTCAACACCAGACCGGTAGTTCGAAAACATCCCGATAACTTTTCAGGCGTGCATTTAGCTTTTGACAAGATATTATCCAGCCAGGCGAAATTGCATGGGCAGGAAAAAGTTGCAGAATAGGAATGTAAATGGTCCTCCATATGGACCTGCCTGTGCCACTTCCATAGACATTTCAACTGAATAACTAAAGCCATCACTGCATATAACGGACCTCTTTCAATCTGTCAACTATTCCAAAAAAAAAAAATTTAAGCTGCTTACAAGTGTGGGGTGAAGAAAAAGAAAACATTAATAAAATCGCAGGATTTTGCTAGGGTGCTATATACTGCCTTTTTACAAGAGAAATCTTGACTCCTGCAGTTTATTGTTCTCAAGGATACAATGGGTCAAAATATACGCCATTTACAGAACAGACTTCCACGGTACCTCCAACAAAATTCACATCACGTTACACTTATCTTTTGGTTTTGTGTCAAGCCTTGAAGAAGAAGAAGATGCGGTTTTACCACTGCTCCTTGGCACCTGCTAGAAAAACATCTTGTGAATCAGTAGTCCTATATGCCTACAAATTTTAACTCAAAAAAGTCTGGCCTGCCTCATTAGAATAGAGATTGAAACAAAAAAGATTGCATGATTGCCATCCTAAGATGCTGCTAAATGGAAGGCTCTTATTGACATCCATGATGAATGATAAATCATTGATCAAACTGCCAAATTGGCAGATGACAAACAGAAAAGGCCAAGGTGGGGAATTCACAAACGCCATGTCAACTTAAGACTTTGGATGCACAAGTGCTAGAAACTCGTGTAATTTGTGAACATCTTGTAATTATTGATTGGTCAAATGGCTTCAAATTAATATACATAATTCTTTAAACCTCATTGATGAAGTATCCTAATGCTGGTTTTTTTAATAGAAATTTCCAGTTTCTTCATAGGAGAACAATTGTGGAATTAATACATGAACATAAGCATGCATATACAATTATATATTGCGTTTACTCCTGTTTTTAGATATCACCTCAGATAGCTGACCAGCTAAGGGAGGCCAGTAAACAATATCAACTGAAAAACTATTAGCATTGATTTCTTATTTCAATAGTCAATAAAATATCCAGGACCTCCAAAGCATAAAAATCATTAATGATTTACCTGGGGCCCTGTGATTAGTCTTGAACCACCAGTGGCGGATGCTTGCTGCACATTATGGTGTTGCGGCTGCTGCTGCTGCTCATACTCCTGTTGCTGCAGAGCTATTGCCAGTTGCAGATCAGAGCTGCCATAATAGCACAGTTAGTACATATATTTATGCAAAGAGATCACTAGATTAGTAATGACCGTGTATGCACATTCCAATGAGATTAAATGGGTGAGACAGTGAAAAATGTAAAAGGATTACTTTATATCCACACCCGCTTGTGCAGCACTACCAATGCTAGCAAGATAGTCCTGAGACATGTGAATTAAAAATAAGCTCCATGGCAGCAAAATATACAAAAACGAAGACTTAGAATACTTTGGAGTTTGGACAAGGAAAGAAGTGCATACAGCAGTACTGCTCATGGCATTGTGCTCATCCCATGGGTCATTTGTATGACTTTCCGCCTTGAATTCCTTGAAGTTTCCTGTCATAAACAATGTATCCCCATTTACCTGAAGTCATGGGAAGTCAGGATTAGCATACCAAACTCCACAAACAATGCCTACAACTTCACTAAGTTGTTGCAAATTCAGAAATCTGAGATATAATAGTTTTGTTTTCTATTTTAACGTTACAGATGAAAATTGAAAATAAGAGACGGAGAAAATGCCATTATTACTCGTGGGCTTTTGAAAGTTAGGAGTTTAAAGGAAAATCTTTATCACCGTTGCCATCTATTAACACACCAATACAGCACTACTGCCAGAAAATCAAATTAATTTGACTACATGTAGAATAACAAACCTCAATCCAATTTTTGAAAATAACAAAATATGTACTTGCATTCTAGTTTTGACTAGAACTTGAAGATATCTGAGCTCACAGTCTAACCTCATTGAGTTTCTCCCACACCAAATCAGGCTGATTAATGTAACCTTGGTCTGTGGCTAAAAGATACAGTTCACCATCATACTGCAAATCATACAATAGTAGATAAATCATACAATTGAGGTTCAGAAAACGAAAAACAGGGAACTAAATAGTGTTTCTTTAAACTGCTTGCTAAACAGGTCTAATTCAAAATCAGAAGCTTTGACATTGAAAGCTAAGCCACAAAAGGGTGCATCCCAGCCTGTAACTAACCTTAAACATGGTGCTAAAGTGATTGTTACGGAAAAAAACACACAGCTCACGCTCTTTAAGCCCATCTTGTAAGCAAAAGAGGCTGCAAAAAGTATGAAGGAAATCAGATGAACATCTCCAGACTCAGCACAAAAAAATAAATAATCAAATCCACAAGGAATTGAGAGATTATATAGCCAAGCAGTGGGCCAACATACCCATTAAAGGTCAGCTGACTAGCATTGTTCTTCAAAAAGTTCCTTATCAGCTCCCCTAATAGAATTGATAAGAATATGAAAATTTGTCAAATATATTCACATTACTTGTTAACTGAGCACCTAATATATGCACATGGTAGTGTGTAAAATCCAATGCTATAACACGAATCATCACTCACCTTGCTGTGCAGTGATTTCATCCTTAGACCTCACAGTTTTATCAGCTTGTTCAGAAAGAATCACCTCACCTTCATACATAGGCTCTCTATCTTCACAATTTGAAGTTCTTGAATCTAAAATGCATTCTTCTCCCTCGTATATGGGCCCACTTCCATCAACACTAGAAGTAAAGGTACCAGGTGTATCAAAATTCTGCATTCTACCACTAGATGAATCTGACTCTGGAACTACAGAAGCTAACCCTGGTAAATCCAACATGTCATGCCCACTTGAAATATCTGCTGGTTTGTGAACCTCGGTAATAGAAGTGGACTGATTCTCAACCTTCTGACCATCATGCAAAATATCCATGGGGTCTCCATCGAAAGATCCAGTACTTTTTGCACAAGAAAGGGACAATGCACCTTGAATCTCAACAACTGTGTCAGCACTGCTATTCTCAATCACATCATTACAAGAGAAATCTTCTCCAGATTCTGTACAAACTGATTTATCAAAATGATCGGTCAGATCAGTCTTTAAGGAAGAGCCTGTCAGTTTCCCTGGGGGAGTTTCCGAAGATGTCAGATTATTATTATCATCGGTGCTCAATGCACTAAGATTGATTTCAACACCGACATGCCCCTCTGATGTATCCCAGGAAGCCACAACCATGGTCCCCTTCATAGGTGTGCTTTCATGTGAGCCAACAGACACAACCCTTCCATCAACATCGGCTACAAGAGAATCATCCACTGAAATTGGCAACTCAGTCTCTGACAATTTTAAGACCCTCAATAGCTCTGCTTCTTCTTCTAAATCCCCTTTTCTTACTTTTTGATGATCAGAGACTGAATGTGGAGAATCATCAAAAGATCTGGCCTTTGAAAGACAAGGAGAAGGAACACCCAAAGTAGCAGTTGTCGCAGCAACAAAGTCAATGCAATCTTCCTCGGTTTTAGTTTTACTATCTTCCCCGATCAAATTTTTACTTTCATCCTCCATGTTTCTTGTTTCAAGAGCAACAAGCTCCCCCATAAGAGTATTATAGGACTTTGGCCCAATGGCATTAGCAGTATCATAGTCCTAGTGCATTGAATAAAGAAAATTAATCATCTCAATCTTAAAACCAGATCAAGACATTCAACACTAGAGGCTTTCTGATTAAAAAAAAGGACAATTTAAGGAACAAGGGAACATGTATTGTTGATTTTACATCCTGATAATTTTAAGCACTTATTTCTCAAGCATAAGGCAACTAACAAAATATGCTTATTCAATTACAAGGTTCCAAAAAACTTTAAGAATTGGGCAACCTACAAATAACAAAATATAGAAGAGAGCAAAAGGAACGAAAAATGCCAATCAAGATGTATTGGTAAAATTCATTGTGAAATATCATATCCTTTCTCAGCAACAACATAATAACTGAGATATATCCGAACAAAAAGAACCCACAACCATACACATAAGAAAATGGTTTCATCTGGTGACAAGGCAATTAAGCTTTAACATTGGGTGATACAGGAAGCTAATGCAAAAGTTAAAACTACACAATCATTAGTAAAAGACAAGATTTCAATGACATAATTTAGGATCTGAGACCCCCACAGAGCAGACCCTAAGACCACTAGGCATACTAACGAGGCTTTCTATGCCACTTGATGCACAGAGCCTCAGTAATTATGATTTTTTGTATGGCTTTCATTCTTCTTTGATTCAGCAGCTCATTGTTTCTGAAATAAATCTCTCTGTCTGAAGGACCTCTTTTGAACAAGAGATTAAGCAACATGCACAACATAGCTTTTAGAAACTATCTAACAAGACAAAGGGAAAAAATCTCAAGTGCCATTGCCTTGCTGACATGTTTTAACTATGCCCTTTAGCCTAGAGGTAAATCATGCCCAAATATTAATGTTTTAACTAAGCCCTTTAGCCTAGTGGTAAACCATGCCCAAATAATAAGGCCTTCATTTGAAATAGGAATATTTGTATTCAAGAGAAAACAACAAAGCAACAAATAAATCTGATCAAGAACAGAGCCCATTGCAAAGTAACAACTATCCATTGGCTTCAATAGACCGAGCAAAAATATTTCTGGAAGGCAACTGGACATTGAATCAATACAAGTTGAAAAGGTAACAGCAGATTGAATCAACAACAGTTGATTCACATTGCAGTAGTGAAAAACTAAAACTAATTTCTAAAAATCTGTAAGCCTCCAATTCTTGTCAGCATTGCCTAATCTTTCATATGATGTTAATAAGTTTTACTTTGGCTTCCAAACAAGTTACACCAGCAGCAAAAGGTACAAAACAAAATACCTAACACGACAGGTGCTTACTGCTTCACACAAGTATTTTCATTTGCTTCTTTTTATTTTTTATTCTGATTCTTATTCTACATCAACTCTCTCTTTTTTTTTGGTGATTTTGCTCTCTTGTCCTACATCACCTATCCACAACTTCTTGTTTCCCTTTCAAGACAAGCAGAACCTGACTAGACAGACTTACAATTGATTCCGGAAAAAAATAAGATGTTCAATAGGTAAAAAGAAGATAGTGCCGGAAAGTTTTTCCTCTGGTAACTTTGAAAAGAGAGGCTACAAGAATGAGGCTTCATTCACAAACTGTTTTCAAATCTCCACAATCAAGAATCTATCCTACGCATTTCCATTGAGGAAAGCTTAAACTCTCATGATTTCCTGTCCTTTAGCCAACCAAGTTTAAGATGTATTGACATTGATGATCTACAAGAAACACCAAGCTTGGCATTTTAGCACCCTCGATGTTATTCAGTGCCCAACTATATAAACATGCAAATGTTTTCATTTTGTCATTTTCCCTAATATGCATGCTGGCCAGCATCCAAGCTACACCTTGAAGGACATACATGTGGAACATTCACATGAAAAGATCATTTTATTAGACATTTACTCAGATGTTAATGTAAAACATAAATAAATGAAAATCAGAGAAAAAGGGAATATTCAACAGAACCTACACCAAAGTTACCTACTTAAAATAAAATGCAGCAGATGATAGCAATATGGGACAACATGGCCACAATCTGAGAAAAATCAATAATCCCCTGCATGGAAGAGGGTGTTTGATAAACTCAAAGAACCAGTACATTAGCCTAAAAGATACAATAAGAGTGTTAAGATAGGTAGAACCAGATAGCTTAAAACTTCTTCAGTTCTCCATACTTAGGCTTAAACCCACTGGAATTAATAAACATGAATCAAGCCCTCTAAATTATAAAGGGCAGAGCATTCCAAAAATTTCCATCATGCAGTTATCACCCTTGCAAAGTTGAAAATTGAAGGAAGGGCATGTCAAGTATAATTAGGAAAACACCCTCTTATTAAAACCACCATACAGGCAATTAGGCATCAATTATTCCTAGGAGAAACAAAACTTTATAATTTAACTGAAATATAAATGTAATGCTTGGAAAGAGCATACCTGGGGATCAACTATCCAACCATGATATAAAGGAATGTCAAGTAAATCAAATATGGCACATTCTCGGGTAAACTCAAAATCATCTATCCTGCATGGTCATATATGTTAATTAAAGAAAGAAGTACAAGTGTACACATACACACACACACCTAGAGAGAGAGAGAGAGAGAGAGAGAGAGAGAGAGGCCAACCTCCTAAACTTTAAATTTACATCAATTCCAGTTGCAAGTCTTGGAAGCAAATCGATGGCATCTGCAATATTCTGCTGTTGATTTTCGACATATCCTGCATCTTTATTCTGCATGGTGAGAGAAGCAGTCAAAATAATATGCACCGATTAATAATGAATATATCAAACAAACAAGATAATCTGCTCATAGTTATTACATTTACATTACTGTTGGAATCAATCAACCTTTCTGCAACAAGGGATAGCAATTTCTCCTGCGAAACTTCAGCGCTATCTGAGCTCAAATTTAGATTATTCTTTAACAGAAGGACGTTACCTATAGCAAGCCCACATGTTCATAATCAAACCACAATTCTAGTTGTATTTCCCCCAAAATAAATTGACAAGAATGATCCTTTATAGATATTTTATAAAATATCTATTTGCAGAAAATGTGCAAATAAAATAATCATTCAAGATACATCCAAAACAGCATTTGATGTTTAAACAATAATCCCTTCTTTCACCAATAAACTAAAGTAATGAGAAAATAAAAAATCCAAGCCTCCTCTATGGTAAAGGATAAAAACACAAAAGTTATTAACCAGTGTCTGGTGGACTATGTCTAACAGGATTGTTTTGGGTTCAGTGAAGTCAACTGTCAAATTTCTTGGCACCAGAACAACAATTACCTTAACAATATAAAAGATGATATTCCTCTAAAGAATCAATCCTACCAGTTTGTGTTGCCAGAATAATGACAACCTTAACAAAAGAAAAGAACATTTACACCAATGCAGTGAATCCCAACAGTAAATTAGATATAACTCAAAATTTCTGTAAGAATTTGCGCTCGACTATCCCCAGTAGTGTACTGAAACCTTCTTACCAAAAAGAATGAAATCCTAGCAATCAAATTCCCAAATTATCAAACAAGCAATAAAAAATCGCATATCATAGGTTCTGTTTCTCCATACGTTATATCAACCAGTATTCCAACATTAGCTAAACTCCCTTCATATTCTGTTTTCTCTCCAAATTACTAACAAAATGGGAAGGAAAAAAAAAACCTACAATCATTGAGAATGTACCTAAATGCCTGGTTCTTTCAATTTCAATGGTGAAAAGTACTATTTCACAACATCAAAATCAATAGCTTATTTTTTGCATTAAACTTCAACAACATGAAAAGGTAACAAGCAATTGATCCAAATTATTGAGTTTTTCAATTTGCATCATCAGCAACTCGAAATTACCCCTAGTTAAGCAATTAATCTTAATTTCCTAAGCAGATTTTACGATCCAAATTAAGTTTCAGTTTGGCTACTGTGAGAATATCCAAGAATGAAATCACACTTGCCTAAACCAGTCAATTTACTTAAAATCAAATTAGATAACACGCTTAAACGAAACGAGCTTTCCTATTTTCACGGAAACCTGATAAAACAGAACATTTCAAGTTTCAGTTTTCAATTTCTTGGCAGGAAATCAAGCAAAAGAAATTTAAAAACCCTAACAAATGAGTTAACAAGAAGGAAGGAGAGAGAAAAGAATTACAGATGGCAAGGAGAGGACAAGGTCCATTGTCGTTTTGGAGAACGATAGGAGTGGTACGGCCTAAGAAGTGTATCGTTTTGGTTTTGTGAAGGCACTCTTTCTCTCTCTCTTTCACTGCTACTACTACTTGTTGTTGTTGTTGCTGCTGATCTTGGTTCTGGTTTTGTGGTTCTTCGCCTGGAGAAGAAGTAGAAGCCATTTCTTTTTTCGAGATGAGACAATTGTGAAATTTTGATTTTGATCGAGAGACAGTAGGGGGTTGAAACTTGAAACGATAATAATCTATCTTACGTAATGGTAAAGAGAGAGGGGATGTTTTGACATTTCTGTTATCAGTAGTTGAATTTTGTTTTTCTATAATTAGTCTTCTGACGGTGATATCGACGCTGTCATATTTATTTATTTATTTTGTTATTTTTTCTAATGTCTTTTTTTTTTTTTTCCCGTTCATGTGTTAGTTATGGTCGATCTCAATTGATTAAAATAAAAAATACCCCTACGTTATATCAAGTTGGTTTATTATTTACTGCTTAAACGTAAAAAAAAAAAAAAAAAAAACATGTTTGGATGTTATGGATATGTTTTTGGCTATTATAATAAACTTAATTATAAATTAAAAGATAATGTTCATGTTTTATGAATTAAACTAAATATATGAACTGATAATTCATAAAAGAAAATTGTTGATATTAATAGTTATATGGGTAACTTTTCAAACAAGAAATTCTTCAAATAAGTGGAAATACAAATTGGTATTCCTAAAAAAAGATAATGATATAAATTATAAATAAAAAGAATTATTTTTAGCCAATATTATATTTTTTTGTTTATATTTTTTTGTTAAAAAACATAACTTTTTATCAGTGATATAGGTAATTGAATAAAAAATTAACCGGATCAAAATAGAAATTACAAAAAAAAAAATATTGATTTGAAATATGGTTTAATGGTAATATGGTTCATTGAATGGAAAACTAAGTAAATCAAGATAGAAATTACAAAAACAAATAAACTTAATTATAATAAGTAAATGACTAAGTAAAACTCGAGTGATGACTCTGTTTAGGCTGGAGGCTTATAGCTAGAAGGATGAAGAGAAATCCTAAACAACATGAGTTGAGGTGGTGTGGGTTGTGAAAACACAAGTTAACGCATAATTGCAAGAAAAATGAAAACTCGAGTCATGACTTTTTGTTGACGCGTCTTATTTACTTAGAAGTCATAATTTCTCTCTGTCACGCAACCTTTTTCAGCCAGAGGTCTGGAGATTGTGGTATAGAAAATGCAGAGTGGGACAGCTAGTGGATTTATCTCAGGACATTTGTTACCAATGTTTTGTTGTTTGTGCTGCTTCGCCGTCGATTTGAAGTTATGCATTTGGTTTTTCTTTCCTTTTGGTGGTTGTTTTATTTTCTTCCCTCATTGTTTTGTTGTCGGCTTGTCCTTTTTTTCCTCGTCTCTTGATTCTTGCAGATGTTTTGTTTTTCGACCAGGAGGGGCTGCTGAGACTGGTCATTGTTTATGAATTTTAGTTCCTAGACTGTATGTCTATTGCGTTTCGAGTTTATGCGAACATCTGTTTCATTTCCTTTTTTGGTATAAGGTTTTGTGACTTTGTTTGACTAGCCATTGTCGATCTTCTTCATACACTGTCATTTTACGTGGCAGTTACCTATGCTCTTAGTACACACATTATAGTATTTTCAGTGCAAAATGTTATTTTAAAAAACTAAATTAATAAAATAGCATTTTGAATAGTATAAATATAGCTTTTTTTACCATATCTACTCCAATAAAAAAAAACCATTTAAAGAGCCATTTATATTGAAGTAGAAGAAACAAGTGTTTTATTATTTCTTAATAAGTTTGATGTTATTTTTTTTTTTACATGACTACATTTAATTGGTTTATATGAATAGTCAACCATCTCAAGTTTTTTTATATTATCTATATCTTTTTTTTATTAGTTCCTTCAAACAAAAATTCCATTTGCATCCTTTTTTTTATGGGCTCAATAGTTTAGTTTTACCAAATTAATTTTTAATGCAAAATAATATTTAGAATCATGAACACGCGAGTCAATATAAAATAAAAAAAATATAAAAAAAAATAGAATATAAAAAAACAATGAAAATAGAAAATAGGAACAATCAATCGTGGGTTGCAATAGTTACCTATAATATTTTTTTTTCAATTGACTCTTTTTATTTTTATTTTTATTCTTTTACATTAAATTGATTTTAGATTGAATTTAATATTTTATTTCGATTTGTTTTATATGTGGCTCTCATGATTTTAAGAATATGTTTTGATGTTGAGTTGATGTTTGATTTAGTAAAATTTAATTTAATTTTATTGATTTAAATCAATTAAAACTTTAAAGATTTAATTTCAAATAAAAACAAATATTCTATCTTTTTTTTCTAAAAAGTAACATCTTTATCTTAGTTTTCCAATGTAATTTTTTTTATTGAAATTGACATGTTTATTAATCTATTAACATATATAATTTTTAATTTATTTTTACTCAATATATACATAAACTTTTTAATTTCCAGTTAAAACTAAAATTTATCTTGGTGATAAAAAGATGCTAACAATATTCGCACTCTTTTTTGGCATTGAGAAAATAAATTTTTCAACCCGCAATGGATGAATAAAAAATAAGATTCTAAAACACTTATATTCTCAGAATAATTTGGTTTTTTTTTTTGAAGGGGGGTTTTCACTTTTCACAGCCAGTAAAGGTACGCGCAAGCTCGCCCGAACACTTACATTAAACTAAAAAACTAAAAAAAAAAGAATCAAGCTATGGGACAAGCCTAGCATTAAAGTCATGGTCCTATTCTTTCTGGCCCATTTATACATTGCAATAAGGATCTATGAACTTACAAATATAATTACCATCGCCATAAAAAATTACCATAGCAACAAAATGTTAGCGCTAACAACATCCTATTTAGGCCTTTCCTGGTTGAAGCAGGTTTTACATTGTTTTAGCTTTCGCGGGATCTTAAAAAAAAATAATTTTTTTTTAAAAATAAAACTATAAAAAGAGCTTTTAATGAGTTTCATATAAAACCTCACATTTATTTTATTATAGTGTAATGGGTTTTGTAAAGGTGTTTTTTTTTAATAAAAAAATACATGAAAATAATTTTTTTTTATTTTTAACATCAACATATTAAAATCATAAAAAATATTAATTTAATGTTTTTAATGTCAAGTTTACTTTTTAAATACACTCAAACACACTTGATTTTTTTTATGTTTCAAAAGTGTTTTTAAAAATAAAATAATTTTTTTTATTTTTTTCTTTACTTCAAATTAATTTTTTTAATGATTTTACATCATTTTTGATAAACTAACATCAAAAATAAATTTTAAAAAATATTTTAATACATTTTAAAACAAAAATAAAACAATCCTTGCACAGTACCAAAACAAAGAATGAAAACGCAATGACAAAAACTAAAAAAGTAGAACGAAGAGGGACCAATTAAGGGCGTTTACTTTCTTTGTGAGCCCATGACCAAGCATGAGGTGGGGTTGGATGGCAGAAGTAGAAAGTGATGGATAGCTTTGAAAAGCTGTGACCAGGCATAGATTGTGCCTTTAGGCGCTACTCTTTGCCAATTTGAGCAGGGATAGCTAAGTTACTCAAAGAAAATCGTCAACGTTTTATTCCAGATAAAAAGAAGATCGATGCTGTATGGATAAGTGTTGTCTTTACAGTGAGGCCTGGATGCCCCTCTCGCTCTGAGACCACATGGACATGTCCACTGGGTCCAAGATTACGGTGACCGGAGAAGGCTATATGAGCTAATCCCGTTGTAAGGACTGATCAAGTATGGAAACATGTCAAATCCATATATATTGCCTGGCATGGTCTTCGTTTTGGATGATTTTAGCCTATAACAAGTGGCATAAGATTGAACACTTTCTTTTCAACATAAATCAACGATTGTGTTCTAGTGATAGAATTTTTTTGAACCAAAAAGCAAGAAGAAAAGAGAAGGGAAGTTCTCATGATGTCATGTCAGCTTGATTTCCACTCTGCATTCAGTCAAAATGGGCATCATGTATGCTACCACGACAGACATCTTAGTGGAGTATTGTAGGAGCCATATATTTCTGGGTTTTCTAACTTTATCCATTGGCTAAGGTGTACAAATGATAAAAACGGATAAACTGGACAATTATCATACAAAATAAAAAGAAAGAGCAGCAATTTTTTTTTAGTGAAATAGAATATTTTTTATGAAATAATAGTTTAGAATCATGAATTTTAATTAATATTTTGATTTAAAAATATTACATTTTATTAAATATCACGGTTTTAAACCATGATAAAATTATAATTGGTGTCACAGTTTATAACTACGACACCAATTAAATTTCATGACGAATTGATTAACCATTTCATAATAATCAGTTAAACCGACTGAACAAAAATAAGATCATGAAATCATAGCTTTTGTGCATATTAACTAACCAGTTCATACAACTAGCTAGATCGATCGGTCAACCGGTTAAGCTAAAGGGCAAGTAGTGAGGTTATTACCCCCTATCTAATTCTAACAAAAAAAAAAATGTCTTTTATGATATTTATTATTTACTTTGTTAATCTACATTTAATTTTGTAATTATCTTTAAAAAAAAGGAATTGACGCAAAAAGCCCTCTCATTCTTTTTTTTTTGTTATCATTTTAAGAATATTAATGTAATTGAACTGTGTAAAAAAGTTAACAAACCATTATACCCCGATTAGTTTTATAACATCAAATGAATCACTTGAAAAAAAAACTATTTTACCTCATAAAAGATCATTTGTTTGTTGTAATACACGGTAAAAACGTTATTGCATTATAACAATTCACAGTAAAATGTGTTATTGCTCCACCGTGTATAAGACATGGAGTTTAGTTTTTTTTTAAAAAAATAATAATCATAATATAATATAAATAGAGGTTAACTATTTTTTCTCTCAAGCAATTAGAGTATTTATTGGTTATCACACTTGACAGTTCATTTGCTTTGAATATGCTTTCAAAAGCAACATTAATAAACAAAAGCACTATGGACACATGCCCATCATCCACATGGGTTGCCTTCCATCAAAGTCCAACGACATATCTGTGGTCCCCACTCGACCTTCACCAGCCACAGCCAGAGCGTGTTTGGCAGTGTGGTTGCGGGTGCTTTTCAAATAGCTTTTCGTGCCGAAATGCATGCCAATGATGTTTTTTTATTTTTTAAAAATCATTTTTGACATCAGCACATCAAAACGATCCAAAAAGTACAAACCACACTCAATTTTAGCAAAAAAAAAAAAAAAAAAATTTCAAATTTTTTGGGAACGCAGCCGCAGCCGCGTTCCCAAACACTGCAAAAAAAGGGCACCCTCGGTGGTGCACAAAACCCCATACTAAGCCATTACATGGAAAGGAGAAAGACCAAACAAGGCTTACCCACGTGACAAGTTGTGCTGGCACCAATCGATTGGCTAACCCCTATGTTTTATTGTACGGAAAAAACTGACGTGTCTTTAACCTTGTACGGACCAAAGGGCAGTGCCCCATTAGGTGCCCAGATCTTACATGCTACCACCTTGGGAGGTGTTTTTAAACTTGTCCGAGAGAAACTGGCAACCGACAGGAATGTTCATGTCTTTCCTTTCACATGGGCGGGTTGCCTCTTAGTTGGGTACCGGGAATGGGAAGTTGTCAGTCACTCTTTAGGCCAGGTGTCGCCACATGACAGCATGGTATCAAACTTTTGGTGCATCTAGATGTGTTGTTTAATAGAGTGGGACTGATAATGGGGATCACATGTTGATAATTTTTTGCTTTTACATATGTATTATTCCCTTCTTTCTTATTTGGGAGGCGTCTGTGTTTTTTCCTGAATTTACCAAAATAAGAAAGAGATCATCATGTTCTTGAGAAGTTGCTCCCCTCTATATTATTTTTTTATTGATTTATATACCCATTAGGGTTATATATATTGCTAGAACTAGGGTAATCACTCATCAAATATCTCAGCTAATCTTTCCCTTGATGATATTCTTTCTAGGGTTTGTGTGATCTTTTCAATTCTCCTTATTAGGTCTCTTGCGATTTGAAAGTTCACAAGCAAGATTTTCCTTGTCTTTATGCTTCTTAACTGTTGCCCATAAAGGTTAGTTGTCAGGTATTTCCTAATTTGTTCAGATTTAGTTATCCCTTTCTATTTTGGGAAACCATAAGCGGGTCTTGCCTAGTTGTTTACAATCTTTGATATCAATCAGTTTCACTTCATAGATACCCCAAATCTACCATTTTGTTTTCCGGGTCTTTCCATTTTCATTTCTTTCTTTCTTTTGATTTTATTTATTTTTTTAGGTATAATAATGGTGAGAGGGAAGACTCAGATGAAGAGAATAGAGAATGCAACAAGCAGGCAAGTGACCTTCTCAAAGAGAAGGAATGGACTGCTTAAAAAGGCCTTTGAGTTATCAGTTCTTTGCGATGCTGAAGTTGCACTCATTGTTTTCTCCACTAGAGGGAAGCTCTATGAGTTTTCCAGCTCTAGGTAAAGTACTTGATTTTCAGTATTTTTATTTTTTACATGAACATGTTTATACTACCGTGTGTGTTTTATTAATTACTGTCTCACGAATTCTTTTATGTAAGCATGTGATGATGCATTGAATTGTCCATCTCAAGAATTTGTCCTCCTGTCTTATTGAAAAAATTGATTGAGTTTTGATTCTAAATCTGTACAAGCTCCACTAGCATGGCAAAGCAAGTACTCTTACAATAGTACGAGCTCTCAGACTTTACCTGTCAAGATGAAGGGGTCCGATCTCACCTATTTTTATCTTTATTCATCAAATCTAACCTGGTGTTTTTATTCCGTTGGGTTTAATTAATATTGATTTGTCGTAATCTTCTGATTTCTGTGTCCTACATATTATATGTACTGAGCTTTAACTTCCATTACCTACTGTGTCCATCAATGTCGTCAATCTATGTTTGAAGATAGTTTAGAGATCAGTGTGCTTCAAAAAAAAAAAATTTCCACTAGGGTTCATGTGCATGACCTATTAATTCCTTCGTTTCGAAACTCACCCGAAAGAAAACGATGATGATGAATTTTTTCCTTGGTTTTTTTGCCATATCTACTAAGTAATTAAACAGCTCTCCTGTGCTATTCTTTGCTTCATCAAGAAGTATAAACAGTTTACGTACCCAAGCATGTCAGTGAGTACTGTTAGCATGGAACCGTAACATATTTTCTTTTTCATGATAAATTAATTGATGGTGATCCTGTACGTAATCATCCAAGTCTACTCTAGCTGAGCTCTAGAAGAGAACTTGAAAAAGGGTTTTAATGACCGATAAAGACTGACAATAAGTTTATAATTATCATGCCTTAGACCATATAAAAAAAATGGAATTTCATCTTTAATCAGGTGAAAGGAAAAAAAAAAAACTTGGAATCTAGCTGACTGTTGGAAGGTGGGGTGGGGTGGGGGAGCTTGAGGGCTCTGAGATTGAGGTGTACTTTGTGTTCTTTATCTTTCACGGTTTCCTGCCCTTTTATGTGTTGTATTTATATTGCATTGCTTCTGAAAAGAAACGTACTGCTTTCTCCAAGGTAAGCACTGTGATCACTATATATTGGTAAAAGTTTTCTTGATCTTGATGTTACTGTACTCAAGTGTAATTTTCTGATTAGCGACCACATGATTAACCAGACCTAGTAAATTAATAAGGAGGAATTTAATTATCAACTCAAACGAGACTTGCTTCCCGATAACTCGGGACAAGCCACACGTATGCTTAGTGAACGCTCATTTCTCCAAGTATGAATATATAACTTCTTTAATTAAATCAATGGCATGTGTTTTTCCTTATATATTGTTGGTTGTGCTTGTGCGCAAGAGAGCCACTCGAGAAGATATGCCATATGTTTGTTAGTTCTTCACGAAACAGTTGTTGCTAGCTTATTCAAGATATCTCTCCTGCTTTATTGGGTCAATAGCTACGGTGTTAGAGTCGCCAAGGAGCAAATGCACGTAGCTTGTATCAAGTGATGCTTTCTTGGTTTTGTTTTTGCAATAGGGTTGGACATCTGCCAAAGAATCCAATCCAGAAGTTCAAAATGTTGTTTCGGATTTTAATTAGGTTATAGAGTCTTTATTCATTTTGTGTGTGTCAAAACGACTGGATTATAAAGGCGCCTGTTAATTTATAGGTGAACATAAGAGATTAATTATGCTACTCTGCCCATTCATAAACAAAGTTTCTCTTCTGCAATATTTTATTTAATTTTCATGGTATATATAAAAACATGGAATTGATTAATAATTAAACAAACAGCACTGTGTTTATAATTAAGGTGTGAATGCATCATGATCGTTCATATTACAAGTAACAGGTAAGGTCATGTATTTATGATTCAATCATTCATTTTAAGATCAAATTTTAAAATACATTAATTGAAACTCAAAATTAACAAAATCTGAAGTGTATATTAGCTAGGTTAATGCATATGTTCCCTACCATGAGATGATCTTTGTTTATAATTAAGCTATTATATTGATTATTCAACTAAACTCCTTTATTGGTTGCTGCATCCTAATATAAAACTGCTGTCATTACTCTACAACTCAACTCAAGTTAATAGTGGAAGTATCGTTCCTTTTATAAAAATGGCCATTACATAACTGCGTGCATTACCTAAGACCCAAATTCTCTCAACCTTTCTGATCAAGATGTCGTTATTGCACAGAAATGAGGAAAATTTATTTTAGTAAAAGCAGTTGTGATTGCTTCTGTCTCATATATGATGTATATATTAACTGTGTATTTACTCCATTGTAGCCAACAACAAAGCCCAACATATCCCAAGCCTTCAACCAAATCCTAAGCATATCCTTTCCTTAGACAAGTTGTATGGTGAGCTATCTTATGCATTAGGTTTCAGAATAACCAGTGTTTTCATGCTTTTCGTCATTAAGTTCTTGCTTTATTAGGATAGAAAAATAGTTTTATTTTCTTTTTATTCAATGAGAGAGCTCATAGCATTGGACTATTTATATATAGAATAACCTTTCGACTTTTAGGTAGCAATCCTCATTAATTTTAATTTCTGTGGCGTTCTGTTCGGGATGATAACCATCATGTTCTCATCCTCTATTAATTTCAAAACTTTACGCTTTATGGTGACCTGAGTGTGTATCTCTGTACTTGAATGGATTAATACATGCTAAAAGTATCAGTAACCCGAATTCTACTTGGAGGAAAATGTGCAACTTCAAGGATTGTTCAGCAGCTTTGGAAGTGAACCGAGCGCGTGATCTTTTTTTTTTTTGTGATGATTTGCATTGGATGTTAGTTGAGCCATGTTTAAATATTTACTAACTGCTCGGTTATTTTCCAATTGTTCTGCTATGGATCCTTCAGTATTAATAGAACAATAGAACGGTATCAGAAGAGAGCTAAGGACGTAGGAATCAGCAGCAAGATGGTTCAAGACAATATACAGGTATAAACCAATTAGCTCTCAAACGAATTAAATTTGTGATGAAATTGAAAAGTAAATGTAATATGAACTCTCTCCCATTAAGGTCAATATAGCTACTATGACATGATTGTAATATCATGCATTTTCTATATGAGGAGCACACCATCACCTTTTCTTTCCTGAGATATTCGGGCAGAGAAAGATCTATTGACTATCATGTTTGATGATCATATGGAAAAGTTGGCCATACCAAAGTCTTCACTGTGCATGAAAGCATGATATTTTTTGTATATATTGAATCATGCATGACATTATTAATTCCATTTTGTTTCCTTTTTTATTGGGTCAGTTTTTCAATCCTAGTTGTTGATTTTGCACGCAGCCTGTGAAGGAAGATACATTTACTCTGGCCAAGAAGATCGAGCTTCTTGAAGTCTCTAAAAGGTTTCAAGGCTCATTTTGAAACTTATTGCGTCTAAAATCATTACTTATCTGCTGTAATAAACAACTAAAAACTTGGATAATTTGCAGGAAGCTTTTAGGAGAGGGATTGCAAACATGTTCCACTGATGACCTACAACAGTTGGAGAACCAGTTGGAGCGAAGCTTAACAAGAATTAGGGCAAGAAAGGTATGTCCCATCAATTAATTAAATAGACCGCACCATACTTAATTTCTTTGAGTGATTAAAGTCAATACCAATTCTGTGTTTTAATTGTAATTACTGGATTCGGCTAGTGTTCATTTGGCTTTCATTTTTCGGTTGGGTTTTTGAGTGGTTTACTGCTTAATTTGTCAACTCAAAACGTCAAAATCCCACCCATTTGGATACCAAAAGTCATAGATAAATCTGATTCCAAAACTTCATTCTCAAGTTTTAGAAAGTATCAATTGGTTATTGGTACAAGTCACTTGGTTTGGTACCATTGCCAAACAGCTAGCAATAAGATGTAGAAAGCATCTCACGGTACATATCATTTATCAAAGTAATATTCTTTTCTGGTCCAGTGAGTCTAGAAGTTCTTCCATTTCTTTAATCTTTCTTATATATAGCGTCAGCACCACTCAAGGGACTAAAATTATTTATGAAAACTTTACCGGACATTTGATTCTCTTTACTTTGTGCACCTGCAGAACCAGTTATTTAGGGAGCGGATTGAGAAGCTCAAAGGCGAGGTAATTCCTTATGATTCGTAATGTTTTATGTGCATGCTTATTTTAAAAATATATTAGATGTTGATTTGTTTAGAGATTCCTGATTCGCTACCATCTTTCTCTTTCGACGTATCTCAGGAGAATATCCTGTTGGAAGAAAACACGAGGTTACGGGAGAAGGTAATAGTACTATACATGCTCTATGAACTCTCAGATCCGACGTTATCATCACTAGCTAGCAGTGATTTTGAGGAGTGCATCAGTGTGTTTGGCATAGCATAGCACACAAGGATTTTCAACACATATTTTTACAATGCCGACAATACTTTAGAATTTTATGTGAGGTGTCGATATGATATGTGGAGATGAAAATTTTATTCTCACGGAGGATGAACTTATGAGTTGTATAGATAGGGCACAGAGTAGGTTTTTTTTTAATTCCACAGGGACCCTTACATGTCCATATGTCAAATTTGTATGAAAGATCTATTAAGCTAGGACCAGTTATGATTTTTTTGGTGGTCGTGGTTGCCCTCCTTACAGTCCCCGGATCGGTCGTCGGACAATAATTCAGGGAGACATATTCTTTTGATTATGGTGGTAATAATTTTGTTTGATAACTGATTTTTGCAGTGTGGGATGCAACAACCTGACCTCTCATCAACCAGGAAGCAACAACTATTAGAAGACCGACAAATTACGGAGGTGGAGACAGAATTGTTTATAGGACCACCAGAGACACGGCTTGCCCCAAAACCATAAGACTTGAATAATTGCAGTTTCAAATTTGCAATACAGTTCCAGCTTCCCAAGTGTCAATGGTTTTTTCTTTTTTTTCAAATCATTTGCATCTGTTAGCTAATGTCGCGAGTCAAATAAACTTTCCCAAATATATTACATGACAAAAAGGAGTTGAACAATAACATTGTGTGATGAGTTAAAATATCTGTTGGAAGATTACTGTACCATATTGCCATATTGTAATGTGTGTATATATATATATATATATATATATATGTATGTATATATATATATGTATGTATATATATATATGTATGTATATATATATATATTGATTATCTACCATGCTATTAAACTTGTTTGTACCATCATATGAGAGAGTCAGAGAAGCCTAAAAAAAATATTTTTGTATAATTTGACAAGAATATTGTGGATGCATTATGTTAGAGTGAGGTATGAAAACTTTTATAAGAGAGGTGACAGCTGAATCCTTTGTACTATATTAAAATAAAAAAAAATACTAATCGGGTAACTTGTGTTTGGCAAAGTGAAATGATTGTTTTGCTGTTCTCAAATAAAATTATTTAATTTTAATTTTTTTAAAAGGTTTATTTATCATTCTTATATTGATCAAGAAAAAATATATTTTTTTTAACATGTTAGATGTACATTTAAAGCAAGTAAAATTTTAAAAAATAGGGTTAAGGGTTGTTTCTGTCTTTTTATATTTTGTTTGCATAATAAAATGAATAATATTGTTCTTAAAAGTAAAAAAATTAAAATTAACATCCAAATGTTTTTTTTTTTAGTTTTTATCATAGCTTTTTAGTTATAATCAATATGAATAAAAAGCAATTTAGACTTTTAACAAATATAAATATAATTCAAAAAATTTTGATGGGGCGTGTTATGAATACTAACATGTGAGAAGTTTCCATACTTTTTAGATAGCGTGAAACATCTATCAATAGTCAAACGCTATCTTTTATGACTGTGTTGGAAGTGATGCGTCAATCTCTTCCCAATGATCAAGCATGTGTGCACGGCAAAACAGTGGTTGGGCTCTAGTGGATTTTTTTTTTATTTTCCTCTCTCTCTTTTCTCTCCTTGCCTCAAATTTCATGTCAACCCTTTAAAAAATTAAATGTGTCGTTCAATTTGTGTTTGTGTTTGTATTAAATTTTGGTCTTCTTTCTTTGAATTGCTATTTGTTTTGCTTTTAATGCTTTCTTAGATTGATTTTTGTTTTCAATTCCATCCCTAAATATTTTATTTTATTTTATCTAGTTTGGTCTTCATTCTTTTTATTGCTATTTTTTTATTTTTTTAACATTTTCTTGATTTATTTTTCAATTCTGTCTCTCAATATTTTATTTAATTTAAGTTTTGTATCCAATTTTAGTCCTCATTCTTTTGATTGTTATTTATTTTGTTTTTTAATTTTTAATAATTAAGAATTTTGTTTCATGATTTTTTTACGTTTGTCTTCTATGAGATAATTTTGGTCTTATGATTTGGGTCATTGGTTTCGAAGATTAGCTCGATTTAACTTTAATATTTTTTAGGTCCTTTTTAAATTTTTTTTTAATTTTATCCTTCAACATTAGGTTATTGAAGCTTAAACTTTGTTTATTTTTTTTTGACGAGGTTATCTTAGTCTCACGACTAGGCCGTGAATATGGCATATTGAATCGAATTAGGTTTTTTTGTTCTTTTTTAAAAAATGATTTTTTAAAAAAATTTAGACTTCAATGTTTGATTTTATGGGTAATTAAGTGTGGATTTTCTTTATTTTTTTTATTTGTGAGGTTATCTAATTCTCATTTAATTTTTATTTTATTATCAAATAAGATCGTTGAGATATTTTTTAAAATATTTAAAAGATATCTTTTTATAATATTGATAAGTATTTATTTTATTTGATTGAACATTGATTTTTTTTAATCATGTTATTAACAAAGATTATTGACTTAATTTGAATGAGTGCTCCGAACCCAAATTTTTTTTGTTCCTTTAAAAATATTGTTATCCCTTTTTCTTTTTCTTTTTTACACTATGAAATTGAAATGCGTACCATTTATCTAGTATATGCCATACTGTGTGATCACGGGTTCAATAGGAACTGTATAATCTGAGGCACAGTCTCTCTCGAAAGACTAAACAATTTCCATTTTCGATGTAAAATGTCCAGGTACGTACATGGTGAAGTTAATATAATAAGATATCATTTGATGAGAAGAAACATATATATTGGGAAATGGGTTTTTTCTTCTTCTTCTTCTTCTTCTTTTTTACCAAGAAACGAAAAGATCAAGGGGGAGATGGAATGAGAATAAATATGGTCTTTGTTTCTACTTTCTAGTGATAAAAATTAACGTCACATCTCTTATTCCTCCCTGGTGTTATTTATTTATTTATTTTAATTGTTTTCAGGATAATATTTTGATTCTTCTCCGAAGTATTGCTTGCAGCAGGTATAAGGTCTTTCCACCCACTTATTTGTTTTGGTGAACACAAAAAGATTTATCTAAAAGCGATCCCTTAAAGTCTTTTTAAGTTCTAATTATGCAAGGATTCTTGATTATTGTTTGCTCTTACTCTGCTGTGTTGTGTCTCGTTGTTCTTTGACTGTTGAGCTCTGTTGTGTTTGCTGTGATGTTTCATGGGGGGAGTAACAGAATAAGTAAATTAATTGTTTGATAATAAGCTATATAGTATTGTGAGGTTGATAGAATTGTTCTACTATTTCTTTTACAGTTAAATTCATAAGAAAAAAACTAACATTCATTATTTAAAATCAAAATATCATGTTAGTTCAATTTAATATAAACTTGTAATTGCATTTATTTTATTGTAAAGGTATTATAAAAAAATTAACTTGTATAAGTATTCCACAGTACCAGAAAATTAATAAATACAAACAAAAATACCGATAAAATTTTTTTATTGGTAGATTGCGGTGAACTTTACCAACAAAATAGTTTCTTGTTGTATCCATCGGTAAACATCGACATGAATATTCTCTTGGTATATACTGAGGGAATTCCAGTGGGAAAAGATGGTATTATAAAAATCCGATTAGCAGAAGCTTCCTGGTTTTGGTTTGACTCATAATTGGGTAAAACGAAGTATTTTCTGGGTGCTTACTTATTTGAAGATCAATCTCTTTAGAGCCGGATCCATTTAATAGGAAGTATGATGCTCAGTGGAAAGGCGACCACTCAATGTAAGTTTGTAATAAGATTGAAATCAAGATAAAAAAATTTAATCCAAATGTTAAAATTTTATTTTGTAACATATAATTCATTTGTAAATATAGGTTGCATGATTCTTGTATGAGGCGCAAAAAAAAGCAAAAAATATGTGGAAAAAAAGAGCTTTCGAGTTGGAAGTACGTGGTGATTTGGAAGGATTTCAGACCTTCATACATCTCGGAGGTTATACAGGTGGAATATATTCAACACATGATGTCCATGCATTTCATGCGATGGTCACAATTTGTTGCAAAGAACCAAAACCGATAGATTTACAGTTTCATTACCACACACACACCAGCAGATTCATTCCGTTTGTTTTGCAAGCAAAGCGGATGGTAAGATTCTTTTCTTTTTTTAATTTGTTGTTTTATATTAATATGTTTAACTAACAACATTTTTTTTTCAGGCTACAATTCTTGGACACGAACCAAGACTGATGAAGCTTTTTATAGAAATGCATGTGTAGAATGATGATTATCGAAAAGAGATGCAACAGCTTGTGGATAGTCGAGCTCAAAACTTTGTGGTATGTTAGATTTCAACAATTTCTTTAATTGAGTTACCATGTTTTTGAATTTACTGACCTTTTCTTTTTTAGGATACATATAACACCTAGTTGAAAGAGAGGGATATGGGGACGATCATTTGACTCATACGAAACTCGATCCGGATTTGTGGTTAGAAACAGGATCGTCTGATAGACTTGATAGAAATTGGGTGTATGATAATGAAAAGAAAAATAGTTTCGCGGAGATTCACTTAAAAGATAGCATTTAAAGATTATTTCCAAGCAACAAAAAAAATTACACATTCTTAAAATCTAAAAAGAAATATTTCAATTTTTTAAAAGAATAAAAATAACTTCCAATAAATACTCATTATATTATACAATCAAAATTAAACAAATTTTTTTGATAAATTAATTAGTTAATTTCTCTCGACTTCTGACGCCATCGAATTTATTATCCAAAATTGAATATACAGCAACACATGCTATGATACTATACATTATTACATTTAGCCTTGTAAAATTTTATTCAGAACATGCCACTAGTGAATGCAATTGATGATTAGATAGCATTATCTTTGATAGAAAACACCTGCGTAGTTGGCCTCGTCTTGAAGCTCTCATGGTATTATTGTATTTATTGGATATTTTTTATTATATTTTTAATTTTAAAATATATTAATTTTTTTTATTTTTTACATCAATATATCAAAATAATTTAAAATAAAAAATATTTTTTAAAAAAATACTTTAAAAACATAAAATTTATTTTTGCATTTCAAAAACACTTTTAAAAAAATTTAAATTTTAAATTTTTTTTTATTTTTTTATTTAAAATTAATTTTTTTTATGTTTTCATATCATTTTGATATAATAATATTAAAAATAATTTTTAAAAATAAAAAAATATATTATTTTAATATATTTTTAAATAAAAAAATATTTTAAAAAACAACACCTATAACATTCTAAACAACCCCTAATCAAACCATCTAAATAATAGGATAATAACAAAAAAAAAATAGAAAAACAAAAATAAGACCTTCTGATAATTAATTACTAGAGAATCCAGCTGTACAAAGATGTTCATAATTGAAATCTGAAGATGATCTGTCATGCTAACAGAGATACCTTCTGATAAGGGACAACGAAACAATGTCCCTGCACCTGCAGGTCCTTTTGCTTGCAAACCACGTGAAAAAATAAAATTAAAACGAGAAAGTTAATATTTTTGTTTTATTGCCGAGTTTGTTTGTTTTTTGCCATCGTAAACTCACAATTGAAATTCACAAGTCGATTGAGCGTATGTTAAAAAATCTAGTTATTTTTTAAAATATTTTTTATTTTAAAATATATTAAAATAATATATTTTTTTATATTTTAAAAATTATTTATTAATATCAGTACATCAAAATGATTTAAAAACATCAAAAACATATTAATTTAAAATAAAATAAAATTTAAATTTTTTTAAAATACTTTTAAAAAACACTATTAAATAAAAATACCATATTATTTATAGACAAAGCAACACCCGCGTGATGGAAAACGATGTTCCCCTACTTAAGTGCTACTAGCAAGATTAATTTACCAGGTAAGTTAATACGTTCTCATGCTGTGATTCATTATAGTTTTGTGTCAATTTGTTTTCCATAGAAGAAATCAATTGCAATTTGGAGCTTGTAAAATTTTACTAACTCAAAAAATGCATGGTCGGTAAAATTTTACCTCCCAGCACCGATGTTACAAATATTTAAGTATTTTGTTATTTTAACATAATTCGGTGAAAATATAAACAAAATAACACAGGTTAAAAAAAATATTAGATATATAAAGAATAGAGTTTTGATGTGTTATTGGTGATTTTTTTTCCTCACTTTTTCTTTTTTTATTTCTCTTTTATATCACATTAGTTTATCTTTTTTTTTTATTTCTTAATTATTGAATCTTAAATATTATATTCTGATCATTAAATCTTTATAACTATTTATATTGATTTATGTACACACACACACACACACACACACACACACACACACACACACACACACACACACACATATATATATATATATATATATATATATAACATTAAGACTTTATATATATTTACATGAAATTCTATCTTTTATCAATACAAATAGATTATTTAATAGCTTGGAATGATAGTCAGCCTAATATACATAAATTATTTTTACAATTTATTCACGGCCTTTTGTTATTTATTGCTTTTTTTATTGTAATTTATAGCTTTAATTTATTGCTTTATTGTATCTTTATTCTTTCTTTTACATTTCTTCAGTTTGTTGTTGTGAAAACATTCTAAACATGTTAGATTTTATATGTTCTGTTGCTTTTTATATATATATGTTCATTCATGATTAAGTTTTTAATCATAGTTTCTCACTAATGAAAAAAATTAAGAATATATAGCATGTTGATTAAGGAATCAACAAATGATTAACAAGGTAACGAATGTCGACTATTAATATTTTCTTTATCTGATTAATAAATAGTAATGGTTTCTTTAATATAATAAAGAAAAATATTGTTTTTTAATATGAGTTTGGTAAATTTGAGCTAGTGTTTTTTTTTCAAAAAAAAAAAGCTAGTTATTTACTATGGTTTTTGAGCTATTTGTGATTGGATACATGGATAGTGCATATGTAAACATGAATTGTTGGCTTAGTGATAATAGATAGCAATTAAAAGTGATTAGTGGTGGTGATAAGTGGTGATTACATATGAATAGAGTCCAGATATTGATAATTGAGATTTTAGAATTTGAATGATAATAGTGGCAAGTAATGGTGATGGTAAGATGAAAAGGCTCCTAGATAGTGTGGTAAATTTATTTTTTTAAGTATTTTGTATTTAAAAATATATTAAAATATTTTTTTTATTTTTTAAAATTTATTTTTGATATCAACACATTAAATAATAATAAAATTATCTAGGATTATCTTGTTATTGTTGTTTCATGTCATATGCCCTGGTGGTGGTCTAGGTTTTTCTTCGTTCTATGTTTCTTGTTGGAGTTTATTTATTTATTTTTTTATGACGTAAAAATTATTTAGCGGGGAATAGAATATTATATGTTTTGAAAATGGATGAATTATTTAGCATTGGGAATAGAATATATATATATATATATATATATATATATATATATATATATATATATATATATATATATATTCTAACCTAGAACAAAAGGAAATTCATAAGTTGCAAGCAATTAGCCCATTTTGAGAAATAATTATAATAATAAAAAGAATGATAAGGACAGCTGACTTTAGCTAGTCTCCCAATATATCACTTATCAAATTTGATATCTAAATATATATTAATATTAGCATATGAGTGATTTAACATATTTGGATTCCCATATCATTTTTATTTTAATATTATCATTTTTATCACCATCTTTTATGATTAAAGTGTGGTTCAAAGGAAAAACGGATATTTCCATGATCAGATGTCTAGGTTTTCCCCCCCTCAATTTCTATAATTTGGTTTTCAGTTTGATTTCTTGTTTCAGAACACTTACGAATAATGTAAATATGTTTTTTTTTCTATAAAAAAATATGTCTATATATCCACAGCAACTCTTTAAAATTGGATATTCATATGGTTAGAAAAAAAACCCCTAAATCCAAAGTAGTTCTGGTTTGTTTTTGTTGGTAATGTTTGGTATTGTAATAATAATTTGTTTTTTAAAATGTTTTTTAGTTGTATTAAAATAATATTTTTTTATTTTTTAAAATTTATCTTTGATATCAACACATCGGTGTGTTTTTGGAAATGTGGCTGTGTTTACTTTTCAAAGTGTTTTTATTCGGAAATGTACTATAATAATTTTTTACTTTTAAAAAATTATTTTTAACATCAGCGTATCAAAATATCTAAAAATATAAAAAAATATTAATTTAAAAACTAAAAAATAAAATTTTTTTAATTTTTTTCAAAAGTGTTTTTGAAATACAAAAACAAACAATACCCAAAACAATTTAAAATAAAAAAAAGTTAATTTCAAATAAAAAAAATCTGAAATATAATTGGACAGTAGAAACAAACACTACGAATGTATTTCTAACTACCAAAGTTTCAATTTTGGGTCAGGGCTGAATTGAACCAGCCGTTCGGGTATCTCTGTCAACGAAAACCACATCCACCTATAACCAACTCGGACGGTGAATGTGATTGTGTTACACGTGTGATAATTGCATGATGCCACAACGTGGCAGTCTTACATACAGGACCTACAAGAAGTCTTTCGCTTTAAGAAACTGTCTAGCCGCTATCAATGCTAGAAAACAGCTATTATTTGAGCCTAAAGTCTGTTATTAGCTCAAAAGATAGGCACCATCTTCTTACTTCTTGGGTTGGTTTTCTGGACCACGCCATTGCTTCTCTGTTCAAAACTCGAAATCCTCTCAAGTTAAGGCATGCAAGCAAAGCAAAAGCGAAAAATATCCCCCAAGTTTCAGGTCTCCTAAACTTTCTCTAGTTTTTTTTTTTTTTGGTGACTTTAGAGAGTTAATACTATACTTTGCAAGTATTTTAGCAGAGCGTCCTTCCAATTTTCTGGGGTGCCTCATAAGTCGGAGCTAAGGTCTAATTGCAGAGAGGAATTGGAGATGGGCTCTCTGGCAGTTGCTCCCTTTCTTCCTTCAAAGCTAAGACCCTCTATATTTGATCAAAATAGCTCTCTCTTTCCTTCAAAGAAAAAACTCAAGAGGAAGAACCAATCTATCAGTCCTGTAAGTCTTGCTTCTCTTGGATTCTTTTCATTTTTCTTCTCTTGGATTCCTTTTGTTGTTATTCTTCTTATTGTGTGTTTTGTGCTGTTTTGATCGTATCAGGTGGCAAGGTTATTTGGGCCATCTATTTTTGAGGCATCAAAACTGAAGGTGTTGTTTTTAGGGGTTGATGAGAAGAAACATCCAGGGAATCTGCCAAGGACTTATACACTAACACATAGTGATATTACAGCTAAACTTACTTTAGCCATCTCACAAACCATCAACAATTCTCAGGTAATCCTGTTTTACTATACCAAAAACCTTTCTGGAATTAAGAGATCATCAAACTTATTCAATCTGCTAATTAAACTATATTTCCCCTTTAAGCTGGAATCTTAAATTGCAGTAAAACCAGGGGGGGGGGGACTTTATGACTGGAAGCACATGATTTCACTTTTAAATCAACAGGATCTGAGTTTCTAGACAAGATAAACGGAAGGAACAGGGGATTTACAGAGTTGCTTGATTTTGTAGATCCTTTTCTTAATAAGATTAATGAACTGAAGGATAGAAAGGAACTGAGGTTTTCTTGCAGTTGCAGGGATGGTCCAACAAATTGTACAGAGATGAAGTGGTGGCAGAGTGGAAGAAAGTAAAGGGAAAGATGTCTCTCCATGTTCACTGCCATATAAGTGGAGGCCATTTTCTCCTAGATTTATGTTGTAGACTTAGATATTTCATCTTCCGCAAAGAACTTCCTGTGGTATGTTCAATAATTGTTTGTTGCTTCTTTTGTCAATTTTGATTATCATAAGTAGTCTCTTGAATCACATGGAAAAAAATATTGGGATGACTAGGTATTGAAGGCCTTCTTTCATGGAGATGGGACTTTGTTTAGCAGCTATCCTGAATTGCAGGAGGCTTTAGTTTGGGTTTACTTTCATTCCAACATTCCAGAATTCAACAAGGTAGAGTGCTGGGGTCCACTCAAGGATGCCGCAGCACCTTATACTGCTGAATCTGGCGGGGCCCCTGAGAACAAGGAGCAAGCAAGCAACTGGAACTTGCCTGAGCCATGCCAAGAGAACTGTAAGTGTTGCTTTCCACCAATGAGCTTGATCCCATGGTCCGAAATGGTTCCCCAAGAGAACAAGAATAATCCAAGCACCCAGCAGAGCTTTCAACAAGCTCAACAGCCCTAAGGATCTACCAATTTGGACTTTGTTTTATTTTCTCACGAGATGTTACGTAACTAGGGAGGGATAGAATGTAAATATTACCCAATCTACCAAGACTTTGAGCAATGGGGTTGAGACACTTGTCTTTTGTTCTTTGCATCCCAGAATCTCTAGTTATACGTGCAAGCACGTTCTAATATAGATGATGAACTTGCCATTGTTGTAACTGTAAGACACTGCGACTGTGTTGCGATCCCCGAAAAAAAAAAAAAAACAGTTGTTATGCGTCATGTAAAGGTGATATTTTTTTATATTCAAACAAGCTGCGACCACACCATACAAGGAAATTATAACGCCTTGAAAGGATCATTCTGGGATTTGCAAAATTATTTTCTATATGCGAATGAATTCGGATCCAGCAATGCAATATTTCATTGATAGATAGATATATGTGGAAGTAATAATTATTTACATAAACTATGAATAAATGGTAAACCGACACCTCGAAACATCCTTTACTGTCATCTGTTGATATACAATGCAAGAAGCATTTAATGGTAAATGCCATGCATCAAACGGGGAGAAGAAGGAAACTAATAATTTCCCGAGAATCACATGACAATTCGTCACCTCCAATCCCGCTTATAGCATTTTCATGTCCTGGGCTGGTTCGAGAAAGCCAAACTGATGAACTCCATTCGCACGGAAATAATCTCCAGCTTATAAGCACATTTTCCACGTTCCTTCCCCATGCTAAAACAGCCCAAGAAACTCTGGACTAACAAAGTCTGCACAGCCAAGAAACTCTCCAAAAGCAACAGCTGAAGGAGTCACCGGATTGTAGTCCTACCGAGAGATGATGCTCCAATTTCACTCTCTGTGTTCTACAATAACAGTCAAACCATATACTGAGTTAGTCTTCTGCTGGGTTAGGGTACGCAAAACCAAAATGTTGACATGGCATGTCTACTCTTGACACTTTCCTATCCTTAAATCTTCCTAGCACACATTATTGATATAAGGTATAGAAAAGTAGTCATTTACTAGAAAGAACATGCACCTGGGTCCCCCCCCCCCAAAAAAAAAAAAAATAATTAATAATAATAATAATAATTTAAGTATGGGTATAAATATGAGCGTGGACTCAATTAATCATTATCACCATTCAATGAAAACTATTACCTGAGATTTAGGAGAAGGGAACACATTCCAAAACCGCAGCGTTTCATCTCCAGCTCCAGTGACAATTGTCTGAATCGGTTAAAAGTTATTACAGTTAAGAAAAGAAACATTAAAACAAAAGAAATGGTTGGCATAACTGCTAATTTATTGGAAGAAGAAAAGCTACAGTTATCAAGAATGAAGAACCAACTACCTGTCCGTCTGGTGAGATGGCAAGATAAAGAACTCTGTATGTATGGCCTGTCAGAGTTGCCAACTGCAAGAAAGGAAGAAATGTTAATACGAGTGATGAGAGATAATATGCTATCATCACAAATACACCGACTTCAGTACCTTTGACATGGTGGGGTATCTCCATACTATAATTTGGTTTTGGGAGTATCCATGTGTGCTGACTAGTTCATTGACATTCTTAGACCACACAAGATTGCACACCTGAAATGGATGAAAACTGAAGAGTAAAAAGTTTTGGTATGGGAGAGAGAGACAGGGGTATATTTTGAGTAAAATTATGATATAATAATCCAAGACTACATGCACGTAGAAGTATGTGCACTGGCAATTTGCCATCTTATGGTATGAGACCACACTTTCTTATTATATGCTCCATCGATCATTGAACACTTTCTTACGTTACTTTCCGAAAAAAGAAAATGCAGATATGAGTTGCCAGTAAGGATTTTCTAACCACGTGCATTCATATCATATCTAAGAAGTACATTAGAAGTGATTAGCAAACATATATTTTACCTGACTGCCGGTGTCCATGCAGCTGAGATGTGAGTTGGTGGTTGTATTCCAGAATCGTATACACCGGTCAGCAGTCCCACCCCCGGATGCAAGAAGTCCATGAAGATGGGGTGACCAAGCAATTGCTTTTACAGCCGCTGTATGCTCACAGTATTTTAGCACAGGTTGGGTTGAATGTTGATTCCAAACAAAAAGCTGCATATAGATGACAACATATTAGTCTTCCATGCAGGAAACCATGAACACATGTCCAGCGATCATAACAATATGCTGTAGAGAAAAAACTACTCACTCGATTATCATTTCCGCCTGATGCTAACTCACGGTTATCATAAGACCACTTCAGTCCACAAACCTAGATCCCAACAAATTGATTATTAGGCTGAGAAACATAAAAGCAATAAACAGAATAAAAATAGAACAGATAGGTTATAATATGTAATAACAAATGTCAGCTACTAGCATTTACAGAATGGAGACGAATGCAAAGGAAGAATGATAATTCTAGGGAAGCCCAAAGTAAACAGCATAAAATGGTTGAACAAAAGTTAAATCAGTGTGAACAAATGTAGGGGAGTCCAACCTCTGACTTGTGTCCAGAGAGTTTACTAACAAAGTCTTCTTGTGCTCGTATATCTCGTTGAAGAATGCTCTTATCCCGGCTACCAGAAGATAGCATTGATGAACTCCAGGCCAAGGCCCCAACTCGCAATCGATGACCCTCCATGATTCTAATCCTTTTACAGCGTGAAGCATCCCAAATCTACATATAAGTTGATGAGAATATCATCAAAATATAGCTAGGTTGATCAAGCAATATACTAAAATCTAAAGGTGGTTGGACATAACAACACTATCCACTTCCATTCTTGCATTACAATTAACCGCAACAAGATGCAGTGGACCAAGATGCCAAAACAGTAAGGGATTGAACAATAATACATTAAATAGAGAATAAACATCAGCTGAATTGTGAGGACGTCATGCTTATGGTATGCATTAGCAGCCACATCATGCATGTAAAAAAGCTACCTAATAATAGTTGGGATTTTGAAAATTATAATTTTCCCTTCTTCATGTCTCCTCTCTAGAAAAAGATCTAGAGCATCCTGCATGCAAATATTCAGTTTGATGATAAATTTCTAAGATATTCTGGTGTTGGTGCCCTAGACCTTTGTATGTCTAGGTTCAAGTATGGCCAAGAACATGATCTATGGGCACAAAACACCTAATGCTTCCAATAAACCATATACCCCCTAAAGATCCAGTTCAGAAACCCCCTACATTTTAACCTGCCTGTGGCAGTAAAAACTGTGAATAAAACCCCTCAAGGCCCAGCAAATCAACACCTGTGAGACAGACAGTCTCTTCCAGCCACATACCAAGTTGAAATTTGTTGACCCTAATTTGATCGACACCCATATTTCTTACTATTTACTTACCTCTCACCTATGTTGCTAATGCAATAATCCTTGCCCACCACATTCTTTTGAAATATCAATTTCTTTTCTTATCCCCCCTATAGACTCAGCCTTTTTTACATTCATTTTTGCAATCATAAAGCATTTCTATATCCATAAACCATATTGAAATCAACACAACAAGTACATGTATCAGAATCTCAACACAAATGCAAACTGTAACTAACCTGAACTTTCCCATTGCTGGTTCCAACAGCAAGATGTGTACCACGATGAGCCCATCCTACTGAACATACACCATCATCATTCCCCAGATCACACAATTTGGTCACCTATATTACACCGTAAACCAACTTTAGAGTCAAAAACCCATCAAGAAAAACCTAAGAGGGAAAAAAAAACATTAAACTTCATAACCCACAACACTAACCTTGCTACTACAAGCATTCCATAAATACACACAAGTCCCTAACCCCACTGCCAACACATTATGCGACGACCAATCCACCAAATTCAAATAAAAATCATCATGCAATGCAGGGGCATCCAATACCTACAAAAAACGCAAAAAAAAAAAAAAAAACGCATGATCAATCAATAAAACCCATATTTCATCAAATCTCAAGAAACTCAAAATTCGACAACAATTTACGATAACACCAACCTTATAAGGTGATCTAGAAACCTTCCTAGGAGCCTTAATAGCAACATTACTAACACCAGGACCACTTAAACCATCAAACCCGAAAGGCGAAAGCGAGTGCATTGACTGCCTAGTCTCCGTCTTGTACCGGAAAATATTCCGTCCAGCCGCCCCTGTCCCCCAGTCTTTCTTATCCGGAGTCTGAGGACCAAAGAGTGCATTCCTGAGTAACGCCGCATACGCATTGGGATTGTCCTCCTTCCCTCCGTCCCCCGGCGAACTACCCGCGGTTGCAGAAGGCGAAGGCAAAGAGATGTTGAAAAGAGCGAAATTCGAGCTGGATCTACAGGGAATAAACCTATCGGAGTAAATAGGTCTCGAGGGGGAAATATAATGATTAGAATTAATCAGACGGTTGACATGTTCCGATGATGACGGTGATGGAGCTAGGCTTTCAAGATTTAAATGATGTTGACGACGTTGCGTCGTGGAAGCTGCAACGTTGAGCTGCGATTGGTTTGGCGGTGACATCGTGGGATCGGCCATTGGGAAGAAACCCTAAGAAAGAGGTAGGGAGAATGGAGAAGATGATGATGATGTGTCGAAGGAAGTAAATTTTCCCGGGAAATAATAGAAAGTGAGTAACAGACAGTGCAGTAATGGTGGGTTTTATTTTTATTTTTTATTGCGAGCGAGCGAACGTTTGGTTAGGTGTAGAGAGCTTATATAGAGTTTTGGAATGAAAGAAAGAATACCGTTTGATTTGTGGATTTTTCATTGTATTTTTGAATATGTTTCCGTGTCAGTTTCGGAGAAGGATAAGGTATGTTAGTTTTGGAAACTTGGACAGGGGATTGCTTCTTTCAGCTAGGGTTGGGTTGTTTAACCTTATTTGGAAAGAATTAACTGAGCCCACGGACCCTCAACATCTCATTAGCCCAGGCCCAACCACTGATAAGTTAGTGACAGGGTGATCAAAGTATTCAAAAATTGGAATATAAAAATTAGAAAGCAACAATTTTAAGTTTAAGATGATAGCAATTTATTAGTTTACTAGTAATCATCCCCACTGTGTTGCCACGCTATGGTTTTTTTTTTTTTTAGGATTCCAAATTAATTTTTAATACATATAAAAAATATGGATAAAAACAAAAAATAAATACATATATAAATATTTTATATGTATAGATTATATAAAATCTTGCTAGGTAAGGGTAACATAAGTATAATAAATTATAGAATATAAGAAAGAGTAAAGGAAGAGAAACTATTTTTTAAAAAATAAATTATTTAATTCTACACCAATTAAAATAAATATTCAAAAGTAAAAGGATTTAAATTATGGAGGAAAAAGTATATTTCTGTAGTCAAAATCCTTATTTTTTATTTATGTTTTTTTTCCTCTTTCTTTAAAAAAAAAACTTGTATTTTTAATTAACAACATAAACTTTAAGGTAGTTAAAAAAAATATTTCCAAGGATTATAGTAATTTAAATTCATTAGAAAAAAAAAAATAGTGACTAGCAAAAGTTCATCTTGGTACAACATTGTCAATTACATTTCGGATAGTGTTCTGTTTTTTTATTAGAATATTATATATATTTCGGTTCCATAGTATTTTGACATTGTATTCCTGGGCAATGTACTGTATGTATACAGACACACCTTGACAATATACACGGGCAGTATATTTGAATTGAAGAGCCACCCTTCTCTCCTAAAAAAATTGCATGAGCTCATGTAGTATGGTAGAAATTTTAGATTGGCCTGAATCAATGACGATCAAGAGATTAAAAATTAACCCGACTAATTTACTCAGGACAACCTGGAGGGAAGTGGAAAAATGAAAAAATTCACAAACTCAAAGATCAAATGATAAAATAAAAAACATACAAATTATTACTTTTTCTATCCAAAGCAACGCAAATAAAGGATAAATAATGCAATAAAAACATATTATATATTAAAAAAACTTAGTTTTTTTAAACTTCATTTTTCAAATTTTATTTTTATCACGTTTCAATCCTTGAATTACGTGAGATGAGAAAAAAATCATCAAAAAAATAAAAAAAAAGATAAAAAAATTTCATCCAACCATATTTCCATTACAAAATATATTAATCATGGTGTTAATTGGTTCTTCTTACAAAAAAGAGTTTAATAATAATGTTTTTTTCCCATCAACCAGTTGAACAAAGAAAGCAAATTGAGGATCATAAAGATATTTTAAATTCAATTTGATTTTTAGTTTTTTTATGGTGATTTTATAGCATTTTAGGGTTAAAAATAAGGTAATTTAAGTTTCTACAATGTCCGAGAAGTGCTTTCTAGTCAAAATATGTTAAGAAAAAAAAGCTTTAAGGATCAAAAAAATTTAGCCCTGATTTTCACCAAAATTAGAAGTGGCTGAATAGTTATGGTTGAAAATTATGCAATGTATTTTTTAAATATTGAATAAATGTCTACTATATTTTTTTAATATTGAATAAATGACATGTTTTTTTCTCGATATAAAAAAGAAAGGAAAAGAAAAGTGTCAATTTGAGTGAGCCTAATCTAAGCCCACACACGCTTGGTCCAAGCCCAAAATCTATTTTCTAGAATCTAAATTAAATATTTATTTAATTTAATAATTATAATATTATTTTAAAAAAATAATTTTATTATGTATATTTTATAAATGATATTATTTTATATTTGAAATAACTTTTTCGATAATTATATATGATCATGTTAAGCAATAAATTGTAAGAACAAATATGACAGAATATTCAATGAGTTTTTTATTGTTATTTTTTACATCATCTTCATGAATTAATTATTCTTTGATTTTTTTTTATTATGGTCACATAAAAATCATAAAGACATTATTTTTTAAGTTTTTTATTTTGAACTTGCTTTTTAGATTATGACTAGCTATTTAACTCATGTTTTGTTATAAATCAAATATTTGTTATTAAAAATAAACTAAACAAGTAGGCTTTTTTATATGTTTTTTTTTTGCATAAAAAATATCAAGTGTAAATCAAAAAGTTTGTGAATATATCTAATTAAATTAATCGAGAACCTTCTATATCAACAAATAAAAAAAATCATCAACAAAAACTATATATGTATTTACTAAAGTTAAAAGGCAGATGTAAATCAAAATAATTGACATCAAGACATGGTCCATTTACCCATTTATATTTAATAACTCTGTTTAATAATTTTTTTTTATTTAATCAAATGATAGTAGAAATAAACACACAATTGGATAAAATCAAAAGGAAAAAAAAGAAAAACTCTTGTAAGGTTGTACTTATTAGAAAAAAAATCCAAAAATAAAGTTCTATTATATAAAATAAAAAAAATATTGTAGATGAATAAGAAAAATATATTCAAAAATTAAATATATACAAAATACTTAAAAAGCAACCACTATTTAAACAAATACTAAATACAAAAATAAAGAAAAAACCGGTATTAATTCAAATATAAATTAAAAAATATTAAAAAAAACTTGAAAAAAAAACATGATTTTTACTTAAAAACCAAAATTACAAAAAAATAAAAAGAGGTTAGGTGTTGCTAGGCCTGTTCGATTTTGGAGGTCCCATATGCGAGCCCATTTTCTTTAAAAAAGATATAATTGGAGTGGACGACATGTTGTGCGCTCTAATATTTTTTGAAAAAAAAATAAGTCAACTGATGCGTCGCCTAACTTAGCCCAGATTCCAGCTATTATGGTGATTGAAAAATTAAGGCTGAATATTTTTTTATCAAAATACTTATTCTTCAACCAAAACACTTTAGGAACTTTGATAGATCCATTGATGACCTAAAAAACCAAAAAAATCATTCTGAAACCTAAAATCAACTTGAAACGAAAAAATTTCCAGAACTCAGATTTTTTTAGGTATTTTCAAGATAAAAATAAAAAAAAACACTTAAGTTAAATTCATCTTATCAAATAAAATTATTTAACATAAAAGTCAACCACTTTGGTGTCCGAATGAGTGCCAACATCTTCTTTCTCTCTGTATACTAAAAAAACCAACAACATCTTTCTCTTTATACTAAAAAACCGACAATATAACAATAAAAATGTAGGTTTATCAATAAAAAAATAATTTCAAACTAATTAAGAAAGCCAATGTCTTAGAGTAAAATGCTCTGTCGATGTTTCTAATCATTTTGGCTTACTGAAATTTCGGGCTTAGCCTATCTTCCAATTCATGATGGCTCCCCTCCATTAAGCATTAGCTTACTGCTGGTTGTGGACACCCATGAAGTGGTTGTTCTTCCCTACGAGTGTTGTTTTGGTACAAATTAAGGTTCGCTGATGCTTTCATCTTAGTTAATTTGCACCTCTAATCTAGTTGGCCTAGCAATTTTCTGGACACGCCTAGGCTTAACTCATAAGGGTAATCAAAATAAGACCACTTCTAAGCAACGTTTCATCTTAGGTTTTTATTACCATACTTTGAAGAGTTTATGTTTTCGTTTTTTTTTACTTAAATAGTTTAACTTGATAAATAAAATATAAAACATTAAACAGCATTAAAACCAAATGAAATAAAAATCCCACTTCTCATAGGATCATAGAATCCACAACTCATCAATAAATAGAAAACATTTACCTTAAAGCTCAAGATTTATCAACCTTCTCAAGCTAAAACCATACTTTTTTATAAATAATTATATCGATTCTCGTATAATTTCATCGATTTTTTATCTTTTCTTTCATGATTTGAAAAATTATACTTTCATTCCTCAATTTTAGTAACTTCATAATACTTTACCTTCTCTTGTTTTAGCACAAAAAAATTTAATAAAAAAAACTTATTTATAGGTTTGTCATTATATTTAATTTAATGAGTAAAGTGACTCTAATGAATAAAAGTAACAAAAATATGGCTATTATTTTGAAAAACTAGTCAATGTCTTAATATTTATAAAAATACCACTAAATTCATATTTATAACAGATTGCTCAACAATTCTTAACCATTTCAAGCAAATAAAAATATCAAACTCAAGAGCATAGCATACACAGATTTCCCCGCAGTTCCTCACCATTTCAACCCAACAAAAACAACAAATTCTATAGCATTGGTTAAAGGAATTTCTAGCAACAATCAATTATTCATATTTTCAGCAATAATTCTTCATCGTCTTCTACAACAATTTTTCACCACAAATCCTGCAAACACAATGCCCAAAATTAACAACAACCCAAAACTGATTCCTGGTTATCATTTCAGTTTAAGGTATCCGAAACCTTTAGGCTAGTTGTTGTCATCAATTTATTAGAAATTTTTATGACGAATTTGCTTCTTGTTCACAAGCACCTCCCAGTTACCCTTACTCCAGCTTTGGGCAGATAAAGACAATGTTGAAAAGCATACCTCTGCTGCAAGAAGAGGTTTCACAAGCTCACTTTGAGATGATACGGCAATTGAAACACAATTTTGAAGCTGCTCAAGTGTCATAGAAAGATTAACATACAAAAGTACCAAAATCCAGAAACTGTAGTAGTAAACTCAGAGGCACACCTTTTATGGGTTTCCAATCAGAAATGCACCTTTTTCCATGGACGCATGTAAGAACCCGCATTTATAAATTCAAAACCTTTTACCAAATTACCGGAGCACATTTCAAATTCTAAAACATTTTGACCGATCATTCTTATAGTAACTTTGATGTTAAGTGGGCCAATATCGACAGCATTTCTGAAGTGAAAGCAAAAGGGCAGACGCGGTTCAAACGCTTTTTAATAATAATAATAAAATTATTTAATTATTTAATTTTTTTTTGAATTATTTTAATATATTAATATTAAAAATAAATTTTAAAAAATAAAAAATTTATTTTCAAGCAAAAAAAGAAAAAGAAAACAGAAAAGAAGCAACTATACTGAACGCTACTTGCCACTGTGTTCAAGTATGAGGTTTGACTTTTCCTCAGATCACGAAGACTATTACAGAAGTCTTTTGTCTATGCTCATTCTAAAAGGTACATCGGACATGTCTGTGCTGCAATGATATTTGGAGACATTATCTTAAAACAGCATTATAGAACGTGTCGCTTTTTCTTTTTCTTTTTACCTCTCAAACAACTATTACAGTATTAGGCGAACTTCGACTTTAGCAGCTTTACCCTCGCCCACCCGAAAAGAAGAAGAAGAAAGGTTACAATTTTTCATTTCTGAATGCTTAATTAACTTGTAAGAAAATAGACAAACGAGTGAATCAGCAGGGAAAAAAAGAGACGAATTCTGCATATTATTTAAAGATTCAAAATTTGAATTGGTTATTCTGATCTAGAAATTGTCTGCCGTAAACCAAGATTATTGCCTGTTTACCTTGTATGAATCATAATGGGATTATATTCTAAAAACAGGATAAAAAAGAGAAGGAATTGAAGGGAGAGTAAACAAATGAAAACAGACCTCAAGAAACAGAGTTTGTCTCTGCACCCATATAAGGAACTCAAAAAGAATTTGGCTAATCTATCCTTCTTCTCAATACAAATTACTTGTCCTTGCATCTAATATTACAAAAAGAATAATGATCATAAAGAAAACGAACAGTTCAAGAAGGATAAGGTCTAGACCCATGCTCAATTATAGGCGTCGTCCGAGTAACAGTTGCTGTAGGAGCCCTGACATGTCCAACCATCGATACTTGAAGAGCTTCCTCTTCGTAAGCTCTTCTCTCCATTTCCTCCATTCTTGCTTTCTTCTTTACCTGAACAAACATTGCCACAAAAAGCATCCCCAATAAAAACACACCCAATGCAGTCCCAACTGAGCTCCCAACCACCACTTTCCACAAGCTGATCTTCCTTTTTATCATCTGCATTGATGGTGGTGGCGCTGGCGGTGACTTAATCACCAAACCATAATGCCCATGCCTTTTAGCTACACAAACAAAAAGTGATTCTGGGACTTTAATTATCACCCTACCATCATTTTCAAAACTAGCACACAATGGCCTAACTCCCGATACATTGGCAGTAGTTGATGCATTGCTGAAGTCTATAGTAATTGGTTTTTCTCCAGCATGAATTCCGATCTCAAAAGAGTCGCTAACGTTCACATCACTACCAAAATTGTAAGCTAAAAGGCCTAAAATAGGTGACACAAGTTGATATCCTGATAAATCATAGTTGGCATAATATATAGGGGACCAGTTAAGATCCAAGTTTTGTCTAATTACCACGAGTCTCTCAGCACATGGCTGCAAGGTTACACCAATACCCAGATGGAATTCCTTAACTTGAGCGCCGTATCTTCTTAGACTGCCACATCGAAACCTCACCGCATCGACTTTGATGCCGGAGAAATTTGCTGGCAAGTGTACAGTGTGTACCATACCTGTCTTGAAGCGTACGCCACTGGACTTAAGTGTGTAGTCTCTGATGAGTAGATCAAGTAAACGAGCAGATTTGATCCCTTGAGCTTCAACTCTCACTGAAGTTAATGAAAGAAGAATTATCAAAGTGAGAGAGAAGGGAGAACCCATCTCAGAATTATGAGATAGGTTTAGATGGAGCTGTAAAGCAATGCAGTGTGGTGATTATCTTTGCTGATACATAAAAAGAATTAGAGCTCAATTCCTGGATCAGCTACTTTCTCTACCTGTGGATGTAACAGAAGTGAAGTTGCAAAGAGGAAATAGGAAGATTTATGGTGAAATGAACTTTTGGAAGATTAAAGAAGAAGCAAAAAGGAAAAGAGAGTTCTTTTTATTTCACTTTAATTTTTTTTGCTTTGTATATAGTAGAGAATTGTAAAGAATAAAAGTTAGGTGGTTTTGATGCAAAAGAGGGTTCATGCCAAGGTGGCGATTTCCACAGCATAATATCAGTAACAAGGAGAAATGTCCCTGCTAGCTAGTGAATTGTGATTGCTATATGTATCAAACCATGCCTGAAGATTTCTTCTACTTTTTACGTTACTGCAGGATACGAGAACGGTCAAACTGTAAGCAGGGTTTGGCAGATGTTCGATATTTAACTACTTGCTACTTTTCAAATGTAATTGAATCATTCAGCGTGGCCCATAACTTTCTTTTCTTTTCTTTTTCTCCCTGTTGATTCCCCTGCCAAACCTTCCTCTCTTTTTTTCAAACCAGCTTTTCAATTTGATTTATTGATCTTTATTTTTTTTATTATAATTTTTTTTATTTGATATAATTTATAAAATTAGAATGATTTTTTAATTTTATTATTTTTTGTTTTTTTTATCTATCAAACTTGACTCCTTTTATTTTGATTGTTATATTTTTTATTGTTTTCTCAATTTTTTTATTTTTTTTATTTCTCCCCCCTATTCTTTTATTTCATTTAATATTATATCAAAATTGATCCTAATTATTTTAATTGCGACTTTTTATTAATCTTTTTCTTGGGTTATTTTATTTTTTAATTTCATTCCTCTTTGTTTTATTTCATTTAATTTTATACTAGATTTGTTCTTTATTTTTTTATTGTTATTTGTGTTTTTTATTTAAAAAAATTTTGGACAATTGAGAATTTTGCTTCGTTATTTTTTTGGGTTTGTTTTTATGGAGTAATCTGGTCTCATGATTCGGATTATAAGTTTTGTATAATTTCTGTAAGGTTTTCTCAATCTTATATATCGGATCATAGGTTAGTGGAATTGACCGAGTTGATTCAATTTTATATACCAATACCGGGAGTAGAAGTATCTCTTGTTGGTACGTAATGTAGGCTCTAAATGGTCAAATACACCTTAAAGGAAATGTATGTTTTTTTCCCGAACCCATGCATGCATTTTGCCATTTTGGTGTCAAATTACCTCGAATCAGCGATGATATGAAATCTGTATAACAGCAAATATTTTGTTTGTCTGTCTTAGAAGGTAAACTTTTGAGGAGGTAAAGTGGGTTAAGTGTCAGGTCTCAGAGGGTAGGGGAGAAATTGATTCGGAGCGTGGACTGATGATGACGCCGGGTGCCAAAAGGAAATGGAAAAAAAGGGAAAGGCGTGCTCAGGGGAAAGAAATGAGGGCGGAGTCCCTCTTCAAGGCGAGGCTCCATGCTCTAATGGTGTTGATGACATGTCTCCCACTTCAACAACTCTGTGGGTCTCATGGTAGCTTGGCTAGTCATGACATTCCAGTTTTTTTTCCTGCAGGTTCAAAAGTCAAATGGTGGACGTCCCATGAATGTATATAAAAAATTTATAATAATAAAAAAAAGATTTTGCACACCTTAAACTTTATGCTTATCTAATACGCCATACAATCATTTAATTTTTATTTACTAGAATTCTTACAAATTTAAATTTATAAGTATGTAATATGATAACTCATTACAAATATGTTATTAATATAAGCATAACACTGATATACATGCTAATTATATATTCAAACTTATAATTGATATTAATTTAAAGCCTCAGCATATATACTAATAAATTAAAATATATATTTTTAAATTAAAATAAAAAAGAGTATTTCCTTATTGAAATATATAAAACTTTTGTTATTGTAAGGATGAAGCCTTTGTTCTTAAAATTTTATTGCTTCTCATTTGTGCAACTAAGATATTTGCAATATACCTTCAAAGATTCCAACAACGTCATCGTGGTTTAAATACATTTCTAAACAAAATCTTTGAGCTAAAGATTATATAACTCAAATATCTCTCAATGAGATAAGCATAAGATTTAGATCTGGAATGAAAATCAAAACATAAAAGGATTAGAAAAACTCTAAAAATAAGATGAGGAAGAGTGTGTAAAATCTGAAAAATTAAAGTTAAAAACTTTTTTTTTATAGTAAATTTTGGAAGCTAAGTGGTTAAATAATTAATTCTCATTATATTAACTTTTAATTAGTCATTATAAATCAATAATTAAATCTAAAAAACAAGTATTTTTTTGAATAAAAAAATTAAGAATTTTTTAAGATTAATTTCACCTTTACTAATAATTTATTTAATTAAAATAAATTTTCAACACAGAGTCCAAGATATGTTATGGACCTAGCTATTATTACAAAAGGTCCAAGTTATAGTGCTACTGCAAAAAAATATTTACCGAGCAGATGTAGACATTTAGGTAAAGGTTAAGTAGAAACCAATTTCAAGTACTTTTAACGCGTTAAATATTTATATGTATTATGAAGCATATACTCCGTTATATCTATAGCTTATTTTTTACTCGTAATTGAGTCTTTTACAAGTGGAGGAGATTAACGTGGGGCATGTGGCTGAAGAGTTCATGGACCGACTTGATAGGCAGAAGTCTAAAAATACAACCTGGAAGGGAAAACACACATTATTACTTTATCAAGCCTTAATTATTTTTTTTTTCAGCATATGGTTAACTAGGGACGACTATTTAAACTATAATTTTGATATTGAATAATTAGCTGCAAATTATTGTTTTTTTTTCCAAATAATATCATAGTTTTATTTTATATATATATATATATATATTCCATACCACATAAAAAAAATATATCAACGAAATTATCTAAAACCGACCACCAAAACTTGAATCGAGTTAAGGACTATCGAAAAAGATTAGTTTTATTAGAGACATTTTAAACCAATCCCAATTCAATATGAAATTATATATATAAAAAAAAGAAAAAAAAAATTCTAAAGAGAGGGGCTTAGGCTTAGCAGAAATTAATTGGCCCATAAACAAAAAGTGGGTCACCGAAGACGACAGACCTAGGTGAGAGCCCATAATAAAGTTTCAAAACTGAAGTCTTCGTCCTTACCTCTTCAAACTTCAAAGTGAGGAAAAGAGAAAGCAGAGAGAGTGAATGGAGAAGAAGAGCAGCAGAGACAGAGACGGCGAGATGGGTGGTGGTGCAGCCCATGCCAGACCCCTTCCTCCTCCCAGTCGGGCCCATCCTCCACCTCCTCCTCCTCGTCCCCGCATCGAACCTATCGATCGTGAAAAGGTCTACCTTAGCCTATATAGTACTGTTTGTTCTCTCTTTCAATAGTGTATATTTTTGAAGTCGTGGACTGATATTTATGCTTTTTATTTGTTGAAAATGCAGACTTGTCCTTTATTACTTCGAGTTTTCACTAAGGTACTTGCAATTTTTTTTTAATAGAGATTTCGACTTCGATTTTTAGTGTTCTATAATGCTAAGAAAGGTGTTTTTCTTTTCTTTTCATTTTTCTCTGCTCAAAGTAATTTAAAGCTACAACTGCATGCATAATGTGTTTTCTGAAATGGGTAAATAACCGAAAGTGCCTTTGTTTTTTTAAATTCTAGGGTTTAGTTGTTTAGCATCTGGTTATGCCTTATTTTGAAATTAAGGCATTTGATGATGGATTGATATAATGGAGAATTGGAGCGATGCAATCTGTGTAGGTACTAGGGTAGAGAAGCTGTGGATTCTAGTGAAAATTCCAGGAATTGATTTAAATAGTGAAAATTCCCTTAGGAAAGCTGAATACCAAACTCATTGGAATTGTTCGTGAGATATATTTCATGAATTTTAAAAGAATTTGGATATTAGGTATTGGTGATGGTAACTTTCCCTTCCAAAAGAAGGCTCTAAAAGAACTGGAGGCAGGTAGCCAGTTCAAAGAACATTATTTCTTTGAACCAACAATGTATATAGCTTTGGGTGATTATATTATAGTGAAAAAGAATTTGCTTTGCTATTACCTTTAGCGTGAAGTAAGGTTTAGTTAAGGGGTTTTCCCTCGTTTTCTTTTTCTTCCCCTTCTCCTTTATCAAGCTCTTCAAGGATCATTCTGCCATTCAATTTAGAGTTAGTGTGAGCAATCTCACCTTTGGATTCATAAGAAATGGCTTGGAATCGGATCAGAGATCTGTAACAACACAGCCAATTTTTTGAATTGTGATTTATTAATGAATAGATACCATGAACTTGTTGTTGAAATAATCAAATATTATCTGACCTCGTGAATAAGCATCAAGCTTGAATGGAATCACTTACTAAATTGATGAATTCACTTTGTATCTGATTTTCATTCTAATTTTCTGCAGATTGGAAGTCATCATAAGCCAGAAGATTTTGCTGTGAGAGGCAAGGAACCAAAAGATGAGGTTCAAATTTATACATGGAAAGATGCAACACTTCGTGAGTTGACGGATCTTGTATGTTGGTTCTTATCCTTCCTATTTACCCCCTTTCTAAAATAAGATGGATAAAGAACAAGAAAAAACAAAGACCTTCCCATCAATGGTTGAGAGAGCAATTTTTCTGTGTAGTTAATTCTAGTTTTTCTTTATCAGGTCAAAGAGGTTGCTCCAGAGGCAAGGAGAAGAAATGCAAAGCTGTCATTTGCTTTTGTTTATCCTGATAAACATGGCCGTTTTGTGTTGAGAGTGGTATGTGCTTCTATTTTAACTGATGTTTCTATTTCCCCGAATCCCCTATTCTTTTCCTAGTTCTGAACTATCTTATGCCTTGTTTTACCTGCGAGAGTTCTGGGCATACAGCCCCACTCATTAATTGAAACAAATCGCATACTACAAAAGTTACTTCAAACACACATGTATATAGAAATTTCCCAATTGTTTATAGAAAGTTGTTTACCTCATTGCCTTTCACTTTTTTTTTTAGGTGGGGATGACACATTCAAGTGGGAGACGACCAGATGATCTCAAGGCATTGGCCGAATTGAATTTCCAGGTAAAACTAAAATGTCCTAGTTTGCAGAATCATCCAAAAGCTTAATATTGGGTTTCTCATTGTTTTTGTTCCCATACTGTAGATCGGAGATTACTTGGACGTAGCAATCATGTGAGGTGGAACAATTTTTATAAATGGAGTACCAATGCTATTGTGTAACTGATTTTCGAAAGGCTGGCATTTATTAGAGTTTCAAGGTGGATTGATGCTATTGTACCAGAACAGATCTCCATATACTTCATTTTGCTTGTGTTTGGAATATGAATGCCCTAGGGATGTTACAATGAACTCCTGTAAGAATGCTAAGCATTGCAATATTATCACATTATGGTTTGTCTATACTAGGTTACTTTCCTATTTTTCTAGTTGAACCAAAAAAATTTTAAACATAAAACAATTGTTCGGGGAAGATTTTCTTGGTTTTGTTATCAACCCGATTCAGTAGATTAAATTTGAAAAACTCCTAACTCGACTCGACTTTGTATTTTTTAAAACTAGTTTTTATTTAATAATATGAAAAATAAACAATATTTTATAAATTCTAAGCATTGTTTCTTAAAAAAAAAATTATTATGATCTTAAAAACAAATTTAAAATGAAATATTCAAACAAAGTCTCAAAAATGTTTTTGTATATGATTGATGAAAAAATATTAATAAATGTCATAAAATTAAATAAAAAATGTATTAAAACTTTTAAACAACATAAATAAATTTTGTGTTAATTAAATATTATAATTTTTTATATTCATATTATGCACATATATAATAATTGGAAAAACTATATTAAAATTCCTATAAAAACCCATACTATTTTTTGAGAAAAAAAAATTAAATAATAATTTTTTATAGTGTATTTAAATCTAATTCTAAAAAAAAAACCCAAGTATTAGCCAAATGTTGGTGATGTTAATCAACCCATAAACATTAAGGACCCATTACACGTTTTAAATGAGCCAATTACAAGGTCCAAGCGAAGAGTACATTAAAAGAAGCATTAAATGAACTGGTTGTGTCAGTTTCGGTCAAGGGTGAACTTGGAAATCTTTGAAGCGTCAAGAAGAGACCTTAGTATATTTAATTCATGTGCAAGAGAGATCCAATTCATCTTTATTTAGGCCATGAAGTTTCGACAAGAAGACTGACAATTTTGTATCAGTTTTGGTTAACCTTATTCTGTGATGTTTCCATGTATTTTGTAGATTCTTAACTAATTTTAAGTTTCCTATTATGTATGAGAATATTAATTATTCCCTTTAAATATTAGGATTTATTATTTATTATTTTATTTTTCTTATTAGGTGAGAAGAAAACATAGCAAAGGAAACAAAAGGAATTCAAGCTAACTTAAAAAACACATGTGGTAACAAAAAGGAGGAGCATTAAAGGTAGCATCATTTTCCTTCCAAGAAAACGATAAATATAAAGTTGAGATCAGAATCCTATTCTAACTTGGAAACCAAAAGAGGTGACATACTTCTCTTTTAGTTCCTAAGAATATTAGACAACATTATAGGCTATAAATAAATCTTTAATTAGACCTCCAATGTTTTCTATTCCTTTTCTCTTCTCACGACAAAACAAGACTTGGATTTATACTTTATTTTTTTTTAGCTATATTGGATTTATACTTTATTTATTTTATTTATTTTAGCTATAACCCAAGATTTGTTTGAATTAGGGTTCGGGCTTACTAGTAAAGGTTTTTAGTAAGTTTTTGTAAGTGGATCAATTTAGTCCACAAGGATAGATCCATCAGGGTTACTTTTTTCAGAACTATGTAAGCACATGTAAAGCCTAAATTTCAGCATCTTTGATAAATAACACTTCTGAACTTTTTAGTTTAACGTGTGAGAGAGATTCTTGCATTCTTTGGTTTTTGAACGAACTGAATCTGACTTATTGAAGATTAACTGGTTTTGTGGTATCATTCAACTTCATTCTAATAGTGTTGGTGTCTTGAAATAAATTTTCATTGTGTCACACTTTTATCAAACCTCTTTTGACTTTCCAGGATCAAATCTTAATCTTGATTATAAGTTGTGTAATTACGTGATCACGAGGTTTACATAAACTATGATGTTTTTTTGAGACTGCGATAACATTATAGAAAGTAAATCAAAACCAAATATGAAGAGCAATTCAAATCAACTAAATATTGAAAAATAAAATTAATAAGAAAAATAAATAAATAAAGTTAATAAAAACATAATGTTGAAGGATAAAATTGAAAAAGAAATTTATACATTTGGACCTTTTTTATTTTTTATTTGAGTAATTATAAACTTTCTTTTATTAGCAAATTATATGGTAACATAATATTCCCTACAACTCTTATAAAATAAAACAAAAGGAAAAGAAAATTAAAAAGTGAGCCTATAAACATAAATTTTACCATAAAAGTCGAACCTGCAGTCCAAGCCTAGAAATATTCACCTATCTCCTTGGCCACATGAACTTGATTATCGTTTACGTCAATATATTTTAAACAAGCCATCTTACTAATATAATTTCTTAGAAGTATAATATTCAATTACAATGAATATTTGTCTTAGAGGAGTTCAAACCGGTGATCTCTCATCATAGCAATACGCTAAGAGTTGTTTGATGATTAAAAAAATATATTAACCATTTTCACTGAACAGTGAAACTGACCCATGCCAGTTATATGTTTTAGGGATTCTTCAAGTGTATGGATTCTCATGGATAAATGATGAAGAAATACTTGAAGTTGCGCTTGACGTTCCGGCACTGTTATGCTTACAAACTGGTGGCACCAAGGAGATCGATGAACTTGTGAAAACATTAGATTTGTCATAGTTCTAGTATTGGGTGTTAGCTGTGCCGGAAAAAAAACCCAGCCAAGCAGCAACTGTGGTGTTCCTTTTGCCAATGATAACAGGCTAACAGCAAGAGAATAATTCATTATTCCAGCACACACTCAGCGGATTATAGAGCTCATAACATACAAACTGCTCTCAGCTTCTAATTAACAAGCCTGTGATAGGTCGATGTATATATAAAACATGTACATACTTGCATATACAATATTAGCACAATCACTAGGATACAATCCAGTGTACACAGCATTTGAAAATCTCTCCTCCACGGTTGTTCGCCAAATGTCTGCGTAAGGCAAACTCTTCGCTGCCAAACTTACAAGTTAGTAGCAGTTGTACTGTATATCCCTTAAATGGACAGTTCCTGCATTCGATAGCCATGAATATTACCATGATGCACAGCATATTGTCTCTTCAAGGATGAAGACTGAAACAACGTTTTGAGTCCTAGCTATTTATATCAAGTATCAAGCATGAGACACTTTAGAGTTTAAGCAGACTGGAGGGTAGACCGGTAGACGGTATTTACCTCTAATCAAGCTTCGCTTCCTTCTGGCAGTGTAATCAAGCGTGTTTTCGAATCGTACACCAATTCAGTTGAGCAACTGAAGCAAAATATTGCAGCAACGTCACTAATCAAAGTCACAAGGTCCATTGAGCAATGTGGTCAGCAAATAACATGGAACTTACTTTGAGCATTTAAGGGTGTTGGAGGTTCCACCACTTGAAATAGACAATATGGTTCCAAAGAAGGAGCCGTTCTCCGTGCCACAGTTGGGACAGGGGCCCTATAAACATGGCATTCATCATCAGTAATATTGCAATGTGCAGCTTGTTGACACTATGTGGCTGTTGCTTATTAGAGTCTTAGGAAAAGAGATATTAGCGCAAATTTTACCTTCAAGATCAAAAAGTCTTTCACAATCGCATTTGTTAGTGTCAGAGCTAACCAAACAATGAGGGGCACTGCAGCAAACCAGGTGAAAAGGAAACTGAACGGCTCTGGGAGCTGCAGCGCATCAATTAACAAAATCATAGAAATGTCAAAGATCAATTGAAGCTCCAAGTAATGATTTTATTTTATTTTTTAAACTTTTTGACAGGCCATTTGTAAGTGCAAAAGTATCTCTCTAATATGAAAGAAAGACGCCCAGTCTCGCCGGTGATCAGTGCTTTAATCATAAAGTCTTGAGAGGAAATTGTGATTTACCTCCAAAAGATAAGTGATTTCAAAACCAGTGATATCATCCAAGAAGAAAAACCTGTCAAGACAACCCAAGGAAAATTACATCCCACCAGTTGCTAGAAAAATAGATCAAAATCTTCAAGTAAAACTTTTGCCAAGATTTGGAAGGAGCCTCCTTAATTTACACACAATAAACAATCAGAAGGAAGGGAAGGCTTAATTAATTATTCACTGTATTTTTTTTTTATCAGATTCTACCCAAGAGCTTTAGTTCTTTCAAGAGACAAAGAATATTTGTTACTTACAAGCCTAGTGCAACAACAGTTGCCGGGACGTTCAGCAGGAACATCTTCAAATAGTCAACAGACAGGTCACTATATACCTGTGGGAAGAAAGTTGGCAGCACATGTTAGGTTAATTCCTGCTTGTCGTTAGGAACACATGCAGAGATTACTTGTCCAGAATACAAAGTAGTGCGCATGGTCATTGCCCAGAATTAGGAGCAGAAGAAGTAACGAAATATTTATAGACAAACGCACCTTTCTACTACGAAGACTGCATCTTGGACCTTCAACAACTATTTCGCTGCCTTCTGTCTGTATGACAATTATGACAAACATTTTATAATTAGAACTAGCAGCATAATCTCAATTCAAGCGGCAAACATTTTATAGTTGGAAAGATGTAGTAAATTGATCTGAAATGACTGAAGTATAGAGGATGATGAATGATAACTGAATTCTTTCAAACTTTTTGTTTGCATTCTGTCAAGCACAGGTATAGTTGAGATTTAACATTGGTGTGGTGATAGTTGTGGAAAAGTACGCAGAGACATGAAAATAGCCAAGTGAAATTAATAACCTTTAATTTGATCTTCAGTTTATCAAACTCTTCATCACTCAAGATTGGATTCCCTGATACATAAGCAAGAGAGGCTTCAAGAAACTTCTGTTCATCAGAACCTGTGATGCATTATAGAAATACAGCAAAAGCCATTAATTAAAAGGAAATAGGTGTTAAAAACTTTTCCAATTCAGAAGGACTAGTTCCATAAACAAATAGGGCTGCTGGGACTTGATTATGAAAAGCCCATACTTAGCATAACCACGCTGCTTCCTTGCCACATTAGTTCCTCCTTGAGATTATCAAATTCTTCATTTGACATTATAGCTTTCCCCTCATAATAAAATGCCTACAAAGGGCACAGAAGTAAACTTCATCACACCTGTTCTTTGTACAGTCATTATGCATTTGAGAGAGAAGAACACAGAGGAAAGAAAGGAAAATACTGATTCTCCCTACTTGTAGCGCTTGCAGAAAATCTTGCTCCATTTCACCCAACGACTTCTTGCCTTTCTTGTCTATGCTACAATATTGCAGGATCTTACCATCATCCATGTCATCTTCTTGGACTTGATCTGAAAAAGAATGCTGGGAGTCAGCAAATGCTCCTTTGCCGCCTTCTTTTTTATTTTATATTGATGAATTTCATTTATAATCAAGGCACCAAATCAGAAGAAATGTCATAAAACCATGTAAACACAAAAAAAATGGTTGATCGATTAATCTCTAATAGAACAAACAAACAAATCACTGTGATAAAACAAAACTAATATAATTGACAAAATTTAAAAGCAACATGCATGGTTCAAAGAGAGGATGACACAAACCAGTTTGCTGGTCAGCAGTGGCCTTGGTAGGAAGAAAAAGCATTCTTCCGCGAAGAGAAAACTGTTTTCCATTGAGTTGAACCCTGGTAGAGCAAGAAGGAGAAGATAAGGATGGCAATGATGAAGATGAAGAGATGATTGGTCTTTGAATAGGAGCAGTGAAGACTCGGGGAGATGTCAAATTGAAGGCTAATTTGCTAGCCATTGAAACAGAAGGGAAAAAAGAACAGTATGGTTACTCTGTGGTGTGGTTTCTGGTGAGAGTTTGTACCGTGGATTTTGGTTAACGGGGGTGTCGTTTTTGTGATATAAGAATTGGAAAAGGATAAGGCGATGGATAAATGTGTGGAGGGAAATGTAACGGCTTTTTCAAAAGATCAAATACTGTGTTTTTGTTTAGCCAATGCAGCTTACAAAATCTGCCATGTCATTGTTTCGGACCGACGTGTGCATGGGTGGTATGATTACGTGCTCTTATACGTGTCGTCACGTGGAGTAATGGGCTCGTTTGTGGGATTTGGTTTTGCACATGGGGCATTGGTGGTGGTCATGATCTAGGCTTGGTTGTAAAGGCTACGGTTACGTACTTATAGTTTGGGCTGGGTTGAGTGCTTTTGGCTCTAGCTGTCTTTCAACTTCAGCCCAAATATTTAGCCCATTCTAGTCTTATAGTTAAAGTCCTGAGTTTGATAGGGTAACCCAAGTTATTTTTTTAATTTGCTTTCTATGAGGTTATTTCGGTCTCATGATCCAGATCATGAGTTTGAGAGGTTAGTTCGAACTATTTTTTAATTGATTTTTTTTAATTTTATCATTCAACATTGAGTTAATTGAGAATTGTACTTTATAATTTGTTTTAATTTTATTTTTATGGAGTTATATTGGTCTCATGACTCATGTTGTGAATTTTATAGGTTAACTCCAACTGACTCGGATGATTTTTTTTATAAATTTTTAATTGATTTTTTTTTAATTTTATCTTTTAATATTGAGTTGATTGAAAATTAGTTAGGTTTTATAGTTTGTTTTTATTTACTTTATATGAGGTTATTATGATCTCATGATCCAGGTTGTGAATTTAACATATTAACCTAAATTGATCCGGATTGATCTAATATATTGTTATCTTAATATTTTAAAAAAAGATGTCATTTTGAATTTTTTTAGTCAAATAATGTTTTTACCAGTTATCCTTTTTTTTTTGGATCCATTAAGTCAACCAAGTTATATTGGGTCAACCCTCACATGGTTTAATTTGTTTTTTCTAATAAAAAAACATTAACAACACTTAAATATTTTTTTTTATATTAGAAGAAATTGATCTGACACTGTTGATATATTCATGTAGAAAAATCTCACTAATTTTAGTTTATATTGCAATTGTAATATAATTACTAACCCTAATGCTATGGGTAAAATCGAATTTTGCTAAAAGTGAAACATAGATTTCCTGTTATTAATTTGGTAATAAAGGGCTTAGAGTTTTTTTTTTTTAAAAAAAGGATTTTTTTTCTTATTATTTTTTGCGTCAATAAGACTCTGAATAATTTTAAAGGCTAATATGAATAACTCTCATAACTCTCATATTAGCTTAGTATATTCAATAAATTCATTTAGTATTAACTTATTGACTTATATCTAAAAAGCCAAGAACATGAACATACCTTCTTATCAACCACCATACCTATCATAAGGTTAGTTGTATCAGATCATACATGTCATAGTATCTCCAATTACGTATATGCAATGTGCTATTTCGTTCACGTAAATAATGCATAAATTTTAGATGAAAGTTATAAAAAAGCATCAAACATGAAATCATGGAATATATTGAACATAAATTAATTAATTACCCCATCAAGTCCATAGAATTAAAATATATATTTCTTTTGAAAGTAAAAGAAAATCATATTTCCATCTTATTTCTAATTTCAGCAAACCATATAAGTTAAATTAAACGAGATATATAGCACTAACAAAAATTAAATGTGACATAAAAAAAATAATTAAATTAAATGTGAATTAACTACGAGTATAGTATAACTTCGCAAGTAAAAAACAATGCGATCAATAAAACAACAAGTAGTTTTCAAGATATCAAACAATCAAGAATGTTAATAAGATAAAAAATATATATTTATCTTGCCAAAAAAAGTGAAGATGCTCAAACTCAAGAATCTTACATATTTATGCTAATAACTTTGCAAATAAGAAATGATGCAATCAATAAAACAAACATACCTTGTTAGAGTAGTTTTCAAGATATCAAACAATCAAGAATGTTAATAAGATGAAACATATATATTCATCTTGTCAAACAAGTGAAGATTCTCAAACTCAAGAATCTTACATATTTATGCTAATAACTTTGCAAGTAAGAAACGATGCAATCAATAAAACAAACATACCTTGTTAGAGTAATTTTCAAGATGTCAAACAATAAAAAATATTAAGAGGAAAGATATATATTCACCTTGCCAATCAATTGAAGATTCTCAAACTCAAGAATCTTACATATTTATGCTAAAATATTGTTGGTCCAAAAGAAATTAAATTAAATCATGACCTAGAGTATATATTAGTTAATATTTAATATGTTAGACAATATTGATAGACTGGACTGGACATGATAGGAGTGGACAAATAATTGTTGTGTCCTGTGTTTGATGTGTTTTAGATTGGACTGGACAATTGTCTTATTTTATGTTTGGTAAACGCTAGAAGAGAGTCAAGCTTTAAAATTATGATAATAACTATTTTTATCCTTATGTTAATCTAGGTTAATGATCAACTCGACCTGTGATCCGAGCCTGGCCCCGAGTCGGCTCTCAAGTTAAGTTTTAAAACTATGATAATAATTATTTTATTCTTATGTTAACCTAAATCAATGATCAACCCGACTCGTGACTCGGCTCTGGCCTCGAGTCGACTCCCTGATCGGATTTTTGAACAATAATAATAATTATTTTTATCCATACGTTGACCAGATCAATGGCCAACTCGACACGTGACCCGGGTCGGCTCCTAGTTGAGTTTAAAAATTACAATAATAATTATTTTTATTTTTACATTGATCCAGATCAACTAGATTAACTATTATACGTAGAATTGAACAAACTTGTCCTACTTGTTTTAATGGAATAAAAATGTTTACACTAGAATAATCTTATACAAAACAAAATTTAATTTTTATAATACTAAAAGATGCAACTTAACAAGTAAATTATTATATACAGATCATCATTCCTAGCTAACTCTACCGTATTGAAGTACGTACTAGCGCGTGTTGTTGATAGAGTTAGTTAGGACACGATCGAGTTCCCTTCTCCACTCGTGCTTGAACCCTCCAGTCCAGTCAACCAATCCTGCATGTGCTAATTAATAAGCCTGCCTTCGCTGTGGTAATGAATCTGGTATGATCTCTCATCACGTGATTATCCACCGGCCCCAAACTAATTAATGTCTTCATTAATATCCAAATAATCCAAGCTTTTGGAGCTTTACAACTCGCATAAAGAAATATGAAGTTTCCAAAGAGAGATTAACCACTTGTTGGACTTGCTGCATGCTTGGTCGGCAATTAATAATTAATTGTGACATTAATCCATCCTATTAATTAGAAAATCGAAGGGGTAATACTGGCCAATCTCGGGTTCCACGTACTAGTGCCAAAATCACACAGTACGATGTGTATCTGCTGACTCCACAAGAAAATATGCGTGGTTGGATTTTGCATGTGATGGACGTACGTGTTGCCTTAATACCATGCTGGCAGTACATTGAGAGTCTCTCACGCACCCAAGGAAAAGCAAGAAAGTCTAGAGAACTTTCAAGATCAAATTACACCTTTTATTAATCTTTGCTTTGAAATGTAGAATTCTAATTCATATATAACATTACTCAAAGCAAAAGAATAAACATATAAATAACTTGTAAAATCTCCAAAAATATATATATATATATATATATATATATATATATATATATATATGCCGATCGAAACAAATTAAATTTACAGGACGTGGATTTAATTCTTTTTTATTAGTAATAAATGTCTAATTTGTCTTCTTTTTTGGGTTATTTTAATTTTTTAGGCTCTGATTTCTACGTTCTATGGCTTCAATTTTTTTAAATAAAACCTTTTTTGTATAGATAAGCTATTTTCTTTTGGTAAAGTTCTTATATTTTTTATGTTTTGAAAATTAAATTATTTTCGGTGGTCTAAGGGACACTTTTAATTAAAAAAAATGAGCCATATGAGAAAAATTATTGATATATGAGCTCTTATGGAAGTGAAAAAATAAAGGGTATGTGGAGGAATACGCCCACTATATAAAAGTAGATGGATATATTATCTCAAAAACTAAATAATTTGAAATTAACAAAAAAATAAAAATCACAAAGAACTTCTTAATTTAGTAGAATATATACCATAAAACTTGAGAGTTAATTTCTCAAGATTTTTTTTCTAATCCTACATAGTTCAATTTTCACTCAGTAACGTCATCATATATATTTTCCATTTTCAATATAATAATTAAATAAAATCAAGATTCAAATGAGTCTAACTCTCAATTTTTCAATCGATAACCCTCTCTATCACATGTTCTTTTTTCTCTGAGATTATGACATGAAAGAGCACTATCTATATGATCAATGGTGTTTGAATATTTGTAACAACTCAAAATTCTTACTGACGTTGAACTTAATCATCTCATCCTCAAGTTATCATTAATTTCAACTACATGAGATTTCAAGTTTTTTTTTTTTTTAGAATTATTATTCAGGATTTGCTAACAGATCTTAATAGACAATTTGATATAATGTTTATATGTAATACATTGATGAGGATGTGTAGGAGATGCATCGACAACGGTAATTTATGATGTTGAATCTTTTTTATTATATTTATTTATAACTTAATTAACCTTGTTCTTGTATAATCAAAGAACTGGTAAATAGTATTTGACGAAAAGAAATCCTTTAATTATTATACTTGTTTTACTGAATACAATTCTTTATTTAATATTTTTTTAAAATTTCATTTTGTTAATTCTCTTTTATATGATATTTCGGGAATTTCAGGAATAGTATTCAAATTTATTCACATTTTCCTTTATCATTGTCAATAAAAAATAAATGAAGACAGGGAATTGAAACTATAATGAGACTTGTAGGAAATAATTGAAAGAAATATTAAGGAATGTGATTCTGGTTGTTTTTAAAAGTTTTTTTCACTTAGAAATGTATTAAAATAATATTTTTTATTTTTTTAAAATTATTTTTGATGATATTAGCTTATAAAAACAATCTAAAAATATTTTAAAAAATTAATTTAAAAAATATTAATTTTTTTAAAAAATACAAGTTGGACGGAGTTTCCAAATCCCGAAATTAAGACACTCAGGTCGTATATTCATCTCGCGAGACAGACTCAAACACAATTTTAATGTTGTCGAACTATACATCTGGAAGTGAACAACAAGAGGACTGGTAGATATACTCTGACATTCGAGATCCCTCTACCCCTCCTTTGTTTACTGTGCTAAAGAGTCTGGTACAATGTCTAATCACGTGATTAACCGACCCAGATCCATGTCTCTATCTCTGATCGTTGTCCCTATATAAGAACATAATCCATATACTTATTATTTATATTTGCTTAGCGTTTCTTCAAACCTCAGCATCCTATCAAACGATTTTGTGTTCGCAAAAGATTAGTTTCATACAACATCAAGAGTATTGTTGCTATATAATGGTGACTTCATCATTCCTAGTTCCAAGAGTTGAGAGTCTGGCAAGCAGTGGGATTCAATCAATCCCAAAAGAATATATTCGGCCCCAGGAGGAGCTAACTAGCATTCGCGATGTTTTCGAAGAAGAGAAGAAAGTTGAAGGGCCTCAAGTTCCAACCATTGATTTGAAGGAAATGGAATCTGAGGACAAAGTGGTCCGTGAGAAATGCAGGGAAGAGCTAGTCGAGGCAGCTAAAGAGTGGGGTGTTATGCACCTTGTTAACCATGGAATTCCTGATGATTTGATTGATCGTGTCAAGAAAGCTGGACAGGCTTTCTTTGATCTTCCTATTGAGGAAAAGGAGAAGCATGCTAATGATCAGGCTTCTGGAAATGTTCAAGGGTATGGAAGCAAGCTAGCTAACAATGCTAGTGGGCAGCTTGAGTGGGAGGACTATTTCTTCCATCTCATTTTTCCTGAGGACAAGCGTGACATGTCCATTTGGCCTAAGACACCTAGTGATTATACGTAAGTTTTCTTTATCTTTCTGAGACAATTAATACTTCTTTTTTAGTTGTTAATCGCCTGTTACTCAGACTCAAGATCCATATCCTACATGGGTCCGTATCCCACAGTCACATTCAATTCACGTCCAACTTGACTATGCTTTCCAATTTCTCCAGTTTTTCCTTACTAGGAAAGATGAGGGTGGAAGCAACACAAGTATTGCTAGTAAAGTCAAATTTTTTCCATGTAATATCATCTCCAAACTTACATTTAATATCATAAAATTGTCTACTTAATTTGCAGTGAAGTCACTAGTGAATATGCAAGGCAGCTGAGAAGTTTAGCAACCAAAATTCTGTCAGTACTGTCACTTGGCCTGGGATTGGAAGAAGGAAGACTAGAAAAGGAGGTCGGTGGTCTGGAAGAGTTGCTACTCCAAATGAAGATCAACTACTACCCCAAGTGCCCTCAACCAGATCTAGCCTTAGGGGTTGAAGCTCACAGCGATATAAGTGCACTCACTTTTATACTCCACAACATGGTGCCTGGTCTACAACTCTTATATGAAGGCAAGTGGATAACGGCAAAATGTGTCCCCAACTCAATCATCATGCACATTGGCGACACTGTTGAGATCTTGAGCAATGGAAAATACAAGAGTATTATTCACAGGGGACTTGTTAACAAGGAGAAGGTAAGGATTTCATGGGCAGTTTTTTGCGAGCCACCAAAGGAGAAAATCATCCTCAAGCCATTGGCAGAGATTGTGACTGAAGCTGAGCCACCATTGTTCCCTCCCCGCACCTTTGCTCAGCATCTCGAGCATAAGCTTTTCAGGAAGACCCAAGATTCTCTCCTACCCAGAAAAGCTAATTAATGGCAGCGCATCCTGTTCTTCAAGGCGATCATGCTATGTCGTTGAAATGGTTCATCTACGAGCTAGACACTGTTAAAAATAAAAAAGATTCATTGCGATGGATTTGTCTTTCCTTTTTTTTTCAATTGATCATTGCGATGCACTTGCTTTCATTGAATAATAAAGACTTGATTGCTACTTCTTATTTTTTATAACCCACTTTTGTATCTACAAAATTGTTTTAGAAATAGATATATTTTTTATTCAAAAATCCTAAAAAAAAATTAAAAATTAAAAATTCAAAAATATTTTCCACGAAAAGAAAAGTTGAGGTTTATATTCATCAAAATGAAAAGAAAGTTAGAAAGTTGAGGTTTACATCCATCAAAATTAAAAAGATTAATTAAATTTATGGATTTAATTAAACTTCTAACATGTTTAATTAACTTAATTAAGGATGTAATTGAAGCTCAAAAATCAAGTTTGAAAATCAATTGGACAAAAATTAAAAAAATTAATTAATTTTAAAGATGTAATTATACTTTTAAATTTTTAATAAATTTTATGAATTCAACTCAATTAAAAATATATCAAATTTGAAGGTTTAATTCAGATTGAAAGGACTAATTTTACTATTTATTATCTTCTTCCCAAACAAAAAAAAAAATGCCCAGATCCAACTTTTAAACCTAAATTTATCTCTCATATCTTCATTGAACTATATAAATCTCATACTAACTTACACTCTGCTGTTTAATGAGCTAAAATTCCAACTTTTATTGTTCTAAAAACACTTACATATTCTCTTTTAAATACACTACTTAGAAAACAATCTTGTGTCCTTTTTTTTTGGTCAAGTTGACAAGTTTTTGTCTTTAGTTTCAATAAACAACTGGGATTTTTTCCTCAACACTAATCATGATCAACCCATGAACTCTAGAATCTTCCCATTTCTTTTATAAAAATCCCCCAAAACCCTAATTCAAGCAGCCTAGAGGGAGAGGAGCACTACCATAAACACTATCTCCCAGCCATGATTGCAGCTTCTCCTTAATTTTTCCAGCCTGAAACCAACCCAAAAACAATCCTCAAACGTTAACCAACAGCAGCCCCTTCCACCCACGTCAGAAAACCTTCACTGCGGACCCGTAGCATTCTATAACATCAAAGAACAGTAGACAAAGAAACCAACAATATGAAGGAGAAGGAAACATGTCTGAAGGAAAAGAGAAAAAAAGAAGCCAAAAGGAGTCAAATTTTTTTTCACTCTTCTCTTATTCTAGCCTTCATTCCTCCAATGAAGCAGCTGTCGGTGAGCCTCCTGCACCAACAACTTTTTCTTCTAGGTCCAGCACTGTGAGCAACAAATCTCCAGCATCAACAGCTCCTGCTTCAGCAAAAAAAACACAACAGCATCGACAACTCCTTCTTAGGCCAGCCACCCTTCCAGCAGCAGCACCGAAAGCTCCTTCCGACTAGGCCAGTAGCTTGCAGCAGTAGCACCATAAGGCTCCTCAAACAGTGACCAACAGATCTCTCAGCAACTCCACCGCCATCTAGGATTCGTTTCATTAGTTACGCCAACAGCAGTGGCGGAGAAGTAGCAGCAGAGGTTTCTCTTCATCAGCAACTTCTCTTAGACCATCCAAACCGTGAACCACAGCACCATCAGAAGTTTTTCTTCTCATTCTAAGCTGAAAGCAACAGAGATTGTTCTCAGCAACAAAAAATCTTCTTCAGCAACAGACCTCATCAGTGTTTCTCTCCAGTAGCTCTTCTGCACCGTGAGTATCAACAGAGGATTTGTTTCATCAGCGACAACAATAGGTATTCTCATCTTCAGCAGTAGCCATGAGCAATAGCAAATCAGTGTAACAGAGTAGTTGCAGAAAGTCCAGCAGCCTTGCACCCTCATTTTCTTGCTATTGAAGGTCTAATCCTCAAACTTCTTAAAGCACGAACTCCCATATTAATTAAATGCATCATTTTTTTGTGTTTGTTTTTATGATTTACATGTGCTTGATTTGGAAATAATATTTAAAGAAATGTGTTCATAGTAAGCTCATTTAAATCAATGTTTTGATCTTTCTAGAATAGAAGAGGGAACTTTGTTTTTTTAGTGGACTTGGTCTTCAAGGCCGTTTGGTCCGTAAAAAGGCATGGGTTGCTTGCGTTAAGCTTGGCCCATTTGTTTTTATCACAAAAAAGGCCTATATATTTTTCTTAGAATTGGTGTTTGTTTCCAGCCCGCGGCTGGGCTAAGCCTATGAAAGGCCTTAAAGCCATATTTGATTTGATAAAAATTCTGTCAAGAAAAAAATGTATTTTTTGGGTTTTTAAGGTTTGTTTTCCAAAAGAAGCATTATTATTATTATTAGCTATTGTTTTGCAATGTTTTTTAGTCCCTAAAATTTTTTTTAATCCTCTTATATTTATTATTTGGAATTATAACTTATACACGAGGTTTTTTTTTTCTGGTATTAGATAAACCAATATTTTTATTTTATTTTATTATTTAAAAACAACTAAAAATTAAAAAAAAATCTTACTTTCAAAAATACATTTAAATATTTTTATTTTTCATATAGCCAAGTTTCTAAAAAATAAATCATATTTGTATAATTAGAAAGTTAAAAAAATCACAAAAATAGTCTTTTTTTTCCATGCATATTGGATTTAATAACTATTTTGTTAAAGGCATGAGAACTTGACTTACATTTCAAAAACACAAAAAAAATATTTTGTTTCTTTTCATATACAAAATTAATTATGAACTTATATATAAATCGTATTCCCGATATTAAATTAAAAAACTTTTTTCCTTTCCTTTTACATGTTTTAACTCTAGAATGACTAGGCTTTTGATCATAAAGCTATGGGGCACTATACTAGAATGGACCGACTTTAAGTATTGGACATACCAGCGATTAGAAAACACAATAATACCTTAATTTATATAAAATATATGCATCTTACTTTATGTAAGTTTTACTAGGGTGGTATGTTCTTCATATACACAACTAGTTTTCTTATCTAAACTTTGAAACCAGTTAGGGTTCTGGTAATAAAAATATTAGGTGATGACTCCATTTATTTTTTAATAATAAAATACAAGAATTCTTTGTCCTTTTCATCCACCATCTTGATGATTCTGGTCCATAAAAATATTCATTATGATGCCACACACGTATAACATTATTGATGGAAGTGAAGATTTAAATATATTAATCTTAAATATAAGGTTTGTAGAAACATTAGATTTCATAATAAATTGATTATTATAGTAGTGATTGGTCGTAGTTTTTATATTTTGAAGTTGGACATGAAGAGCATGTTTAGGAATGTGATAAATATTGTTTTTCAAAGTATTTTTTACTTGAAAATATATAAAAATATTTTTTTTCTTATATTTTTTATATCAGCACGTCAAATGATCAAGAAACAACTAAGAAAAATTAATTTGAAGCTATAAATTTTAAATTTTGTAAGAAACATGGTTGAACTGCAATCCCAAACTGCAGTGAAATTGTGAAATAACGTGAGTATCCAAACTTTATTTTTCATTAAAGGATCCAGTAACACCATAAAATAATAGAGTCTCCTAAGTCCTAACACAATAGAATCCTATTGTATGATTCAAGGTTAATATCATAACCGGAAAAAATAACACATCTCGTAGATTCTTATCTTAGTTTAGTTTATTTTGTCTTTATTCATAATTTTACTTCCGCCCCACGCTTCGATATTAAAATACAAAACGATCTCAACACTAAAAGTTTTGACAAATTAGTACATATACGTACTGAGGTCGTCATCTTCTTTTTTCTTTTTAATATTCCTGGCATTTAATATCTTATATAATACGTATATATACGTACATCAAGACCGCCAGGGTAAAAAGCATGCATTATATATATATATATATATATATATATATATATATATATATATATATATATAAAAAAACTAAAGTTGATTATAATTAATGATTTTTTGAACTTGGTCCCATTAGAAATGTTGAAAAACTCTGTGACCCACAAAATTTAACTTCCTCTATTATCATAAAAACTCTTCAAAATATGAAAAATTATTAAGAATAATTATAGAAAACTACTACTCACTGATTATATTATAGTTTTTGTTTTCCTAATAGATTAATTGCGGATGTCAACGTTCAGTTTTTTATTCAAGATATTCTCTCAAGAACGACTTTATTTGAAAATAGTTCAATATATAATTTTTTTTAGCAAGTAGTAGCTAACAGTTGACCAAACTGAAATTAAAAAAAATAAAAAATCGAGGTCACTCCATTAGCTAGGAGAAAAATAATATAAATATACGATGGCCTAATCATACACTCATGACTCATAAACTGGATCAAAATAAACTTTAATATTTATGTGTTAAGAATCTTGTATAAATTAATGCATGTTAATTATTCTGTGTTTTTTTTTACCGAGTGATGTCAAATACCAAGAAAATACGACAAGAAGAAGACTCAAATATTAGGATTGTTGGATTAATGAAACCTATATATATATATATATATATATATATATATATATATATATGGATGATTAAATTAGTGAGACTTAATCCTATTTAGAAAACATGATCTAACAGTGTACATGTAATCTTTAATCTTTTCTTATCATTTTTTTATTTTAGCATTTAGCATTATTATTTTCTTATTAAAAAAGAGAAAATCACTCTAACCTCTTGATATTTGAGAGCTATTACACTTTGCTTTTATATTTTTTAAAATTAAACTTTATATATCGGGTTGATGCATGTGATCAATACCATAATCAAATTTTAATAAAAGATGAAAATACCATTGACTCTTTTTTTTTTTCCCACCATTTCCCTTTTATTCTTTAATTTATCCCTTTTCTTCTCCCTCCTTTCTCTCTTCTCCCTCCCGAAGCATCTCCTCTCGTCACTTCTCTCTCTTTGTGATCAAAAGTGTGCTTCCAAGATGCATGCCACTATCCTTTTACATTCTGATTCCAACCAATAAAGCCATCATTTTCCACTAACGCATCTACAATTTCTCGGTTCACAATAATTATGGACAAACGAATCACCATGTTAATTTAATGTCTAAGATTTATTAATAATTAAGTCACACTTGATTAATTATTTCATTTTAATTTATAATCAATAATTCTTATGTGTGTCACCCATTAAGTTAGCTAATAAGATGCTCTAAATATAAATCACAATTCTAAATAAAATAAGATTGAGTAAATTAAATAATTTAATTTATTATTAATTCAATAATTAATTGATTTATATTTGAAAATCAAATACAATGTTCACTAACATGTCATGATCCTCTAAATATTAAGAAGGTCATAAGTGGTTTGACTCACTACCAGAATTAATAAATACAAACGGAAATACTGAGAGAATATTTTTGTTGGTAAATTGTTGACGGATTTTACCGACAGAAATATTCCCTTGGTATTTAACAAGGGAATTACAGTGGGAAAAAAATAATTAAAAGCAAAAAAAATGATGACGTGCTATTTTTACCAACGGAATTACCGAAAGATATATATTCTGTCGGTAATTTCGTCAAAAAAATTATTGGTAAACTGTCAACACTATTCATCATGTTAATTACAAAGGGAATTACCGACTGAACATTCCGTCAGTATTTTACAGAGAGTTCTGTAACTATTCACTTCTCAATTGCACTGTTAATTACCGTTCTTTACAGACAAAATCATCAACGGATTGAAAAGTCGTCGGTGTTATTTGACGGTTTTCTGAAAAATTTAAATTAAATTAAAATTTTAAATTAAATATTACAGACGGATTGAAAAGTCGTCGGTGATATTTGGTAGTTTCTGAAATTTTTTTTATTAAATTCAAAATTCAAATTAAATATTACAGACATAATCACCGACGGAATGATTAAAAATATTAATATTTAATTATCCGTCGGTAAAACCATCGGTAAACGCCTCAACAAAAAGCCTAGAATCTCTAATTTCACCATAGACCCGTCTCCCTTCTTCTTTCTTTTCTTCTCTTCTCTCCTCAACTCCTTCTCTTCTCCTCCATGCTCAGGGATGTCTTCTTCTCCCTTCTTATTTTTTCTTCTTAGTTTTTTTTTAATTAGTATACTTTACAAATTTGCTTTTTTTTCTCTCTTCTTAGCTTCACTTGCAACTACATTAAGGTTAAAAAAAAAATCTTCTTTTTTCATGTTTTTTTCACTATATTTGTTTTTTATTTTTTTTTAATTGTTTTTGTTCTTAATAATTGTATGAATGTTGTTGTTGGATTTTTTTTCATATGAGATTAATTTTTAGTTGATTTATTTATAGGATTTTTAAATTTTTTTCATATGAATGTTTTTAGTTGAATTTATTTTTTTGTGGTATTTATTTGTTGCAAATTTTTTTGAGTTGATTTTCTTCTTTTTTCCAAGCATTTTGAGTATCACATAGTGTTGATTAATATTAATTTAATTATTTTATAGTTTTGTAATATATATATATATATATATATATATATATATATATATATATATATTTTTAAATAATTACCGACATAATTACATACGGTTTGTTTCCAAAGAAATTACCGACGGAATAAAATATTTTTTTTGCTCGTTTTTTCCATTAGTAAATCCATTGGTAATAATATTTTTTTATTACCAATGGACTTACCGACGGAAAATTCTGTCGGTAAATCTAAATATTTTGGTAGTGACTTAACATTTCAGTGACTTGTTTTTTAATGTAATTATTATCTCTTCATCAAGAATATTCCGATTTAGACATTATAGCATGAAGTATGCTTGCTTTGTTAAACCGTTTTAGTTCTCAGTATTATAGTAATTGATTTTTTAAATAAGATTTTGAAACTCTTTTTAAACTCATTACATCTCGACCAAGTATTTCACAGTAAATACTAATTGAGAATAGATGAAACATTTTCCTTAATTCATCTAAGGTGATGACTCATCTCTTGATTACCCAAATACCTTTATATAGTTTATGCTATACTCAATTTCTGCCTGTTTGTTATCCTTGATTAGGACAACATATGGCCAGGATCAAAACATAACACTCCTATATAATTTAACCTAGTGACCTCAAGTCTAAGGATCACTTATACAACTTTCACGTGAGTCTTTTCATAGACATAAATGATCTTTCCATATGAAATTTTCTTGCGGGTCAGTTTAGTGTACATGTCATCTGACAATCACCTGCATATTAGTTCCAAGTATTCCTTATACCTCAGTTTATGAGAGCAACCACTTTATTTTATGAAAGAATGAATATAATATGCATTAGTCTCAACAACTCTAATTAATATCCAGTATTAATAAAGTATTGATCAAGAACATTTAAGAACAATATTTTGATGCATTAAGAATCTCATAATTGTAAAAACTTTATAATTTTCTATGCAAAACATTATTTTTCCATGAATTTTATCATTATTCCATATTCATTAATCAAATATTAGATTTATTAATTAAATATAATTAAATATTAAAAAAAAACCTTTATTAATAATAAAGATGTTTTATTACATGTAACCAAATAATTGACTTTATTACGAAGATAACATATATATACTACAGTGGAATTATTATAATACATGTCAACATGTGAAACAATTACATCACATAATTGGAGAATCCTTTCATTCAATCTGAAAGACTGATTGCAAAGGTTTATTTGAAAAGAAGGCCTTTAAGTTGGTGAAAACTAGTTCATGTAATGCTTCAAGTGATTCTGAGGTGAAAATAGCACGGTGTGGAGACAGAACTACATTATCAAGTTCAAATAGCTCTCTGGGAACATCAGGCTCATTCTCAAACACATCAAGGCCGGCGCCACCAATATCTCCCCTCAACAAAAACTGCACCAACACCTTTTCATCAATGAGAGCTCCGCGTCCAACATTGATGATCACCCCTTCCTTTCCCAGCGCTTCTAACACATCCTTGTTGATTATATGGTGAGTTTGTTCTGTCAGTGAACAACAAAGAATGAGAGCATCACTGTCTTCTGCAAGGTCAAGGACATTAGCATGGTAAGAAAATGGAACTGATGGCTTCTTCTTTCGTGAGTTGTAAGCGATGCTACAGCCAAAAGCCTCAAGTCTTTTTCCTACTTCAAATCCAATTCTTCCCAGTCCAACTATCCCAACTCGTTTTCTTCCCATCTGCAATTACATTTATGTTTCTTAAGAAACAATTTACCAATAATAATGTGCTCTATCAAATCCAGTAGTCATACAGCAAAGAAAATGAAGCAATGCTGCCCGTCTATATATACATATATATATACACAAATCAACAAAGGCAGCGATGCTTTAAATGCCGAATAATAAATAATTTGTGTCATTTCCTGCGTAACAACAAGTATTATAAGCACTTAAAAACCTGCATCAAAAGTTAAAATCTCCTTTCTATTCCACTACATAGGCATAACCGTGGCAGGGGAGCAGCTTCTTTGACATTTTTGCACTGCACCCATAGGTGTGTGCATTAATTGCTAGCTTCCCTTTCCGCCCCAATATCAGACTCAATCCATCCATTAGCTAGCTACGTACCTCATATCTCAATAGCAAAAATTAAAGCTATCTTTCTCTAACAAATAGTTCCAAATAATATCAACTACGTACAAAAATCATGATTCCATCTTCATGAGTTCCTGGAATAAGAATATTTCAAAATATCACTTTATTACCTCATGTTGGTATAATTAACTTTAGAATTCTGATTGAAGTTACACTTAACTTTTTTATCAGGCTTAGCAGTCATGTGGCTGAGGCTTTTAAGGAGATTTAGATCTCGTTTCGTATTATATTATTAGTTGTTGATTTTTAAAATATTTTTTTAAAAAAATATATCAAAATAATATATTTTTTATTTTTTAAAATTTATTTTTGATATTATTATATTAAAATAATATGAAAACACTTTTTTTTTTTTCAAAATGGTTTTGGATAACAACTTCACCGTAGCTCTATATCAATTATAAACCAACTTCAAGCTAAAATATGAATTCAATCAACAGATGAGTTTAAAGCAAAAAAGATAGAGAAACAAGATAATAAACCTTGAAACCAAGTGAACAGTCTCTCTTAACTGGCCACAAGCCGGCACGAACGAACCGGTCAGCAGTAGATATTCTACGGCAAACGTCAATCAACAGTGCCACGGCATGGTCTGCAGCATCCTCCGCAAATGCTGTGCTGGCATTAGTCATAATAATTCCACGGTATCGACATTCCTCTAGATCAATGTGGTCAACGCCAGCACTGGCTGCCACTATGAGCTCCAAAGAAGGAAGGAGATTGAGGGTTTCTGCACTCAGGGGAGTATTGTAGATGCAGATGAGAGCTCTAACAGATTTTGCATGGCAGGAGAGGAAGGAGCTAGCAGGTTCAGGTGAATCAGCTGGATCGAGGAGGTGGAAGTGAGGCTGTAGGATGTCTTTCAGTGGCGAGTTGAATGAAGGGAGACGATGCAGGAGGACTATAGGGAGGTCGTCATTTGACTGAAAGCATTCTTGATTTGCGTATGAAGCCATTGGCAAATCTTGGGTGTTGACGTTATTTCTCTTGATCTTGTTATACGTTCCTTGCAATCATGGTGGTTGCGAGGCTGGTGCTTTTATTCCTGTTGTTATTTATTTCTGTTTATTGAAACATAATTTTTTATTGAAAAGTAAATTTTTAAAAAATAAATTATTTTATGATGTTTGGTAATATAATAAAAAATAAATTGAAAAACACTTTCCAGTGTTTGGTTATGTCATGAAAAATGAGCTGGAAAATAACTTATTAATGTTTTATTTTCTCAAGTTTATTAAAATAATGCGGAATAAATCTTACAAATTAAAAAGTTGAATGAAAATAAAATTGAAAAAATAAAAATATAATTTCATAAATTATCTCAAATAAAATAAATAATAATTAAAATAATATAAATCAAATCTAAAAAATAAAAAAAGATGAAAGATGAAAAAATTAAAATAATAATAATTAACATTTCATAAATTATTTCAAATAAAATAATGAGGATCAAATTTAATAGATAAAATTTTTTAATAAAAAAATATTTTTAAAATAACAAACAAACACAAAAAAAATAAAATAAATAATTTTTCAGAAACCATTTTTTTAAAAACAGACATATCCTTACTAACCTTAGTTTTTCTTCTATTTTCTTTCTTTTTTTTAGGAAAGCCAGGACCTGCTGTATAAAAACACCACACTACAGTTGTTTACTTCCAAAACTTGAAATACGAGCATCTCGAAGGGAGATACTAAAATGAAAGTCAAATATAAAATAAAAAATATTAGTTTAGATTTTCAATGTTTATTTTATTAACAATACTTAAACGCAGGTCGAAATTACTATAGCTTTTTTCATATGTTTTTTTTATTGTATTTTTTTTCTTCTTTTTTTTCCATTCTTCACACGCTTTTTTTTTCTTTTTCCCCCAAAAATTTTATTTATATATATATATATATATATATATATATATTTTAAAATTATCTTTATCATTTTTATTTTTTTACTTTTAAACTGGTTGAAAATTTAGCTTTATAGTTTTTTTCTTTGAAATATTACCAATTACTACAGTGTTTCTCCACGTAGTTTTTGCTTCGCTATAGTGTTTTGCCACATGTTTTTTTTCTAAAATTATCTTTGTTGAATATTTTTTTAATATTAAGATGGTTAAAAATTTAGTTTTGTAGTTTTTTTTCTTTAAAAAATTTTTTATTGCTACAGTGTTTCCTCACATGGTTTTTATATTTTTTTATGATTTTTTTCAAAATTATTTTTATCGATTTTATTTTTTTAATATTAAGATGGTTAAGAATTTAGCTTTGTAGTTTTTTTAAAAAAAATATTTTGGATTACTACAGTGTTTCCTCACATGGTTTTTATGTTTTTTTTTATATAATTTTCTTAAAATTATCTTTGTCGATTTTATTTTTTTAATATTGAGTTGGTTGAGAATTACAACTGTAGTTTTCCTCACAAAACATAGATGATTGTTATAGTGTTTCTCTACATGGGTCTTTTTTTTCTTTTTTATGATTTTTTTTCCATATGATTTTTTTTAAAATTGTCTTTGTTGCTTTTATTTTTTAATATTAAACTGGTTGAGAATTTTGCTTTGTACTTTTTTTCTTTAAAATATTATGAATTGCTACAGTCATTCCCCACATTTTTTTTGTTATGAATTTTTTCAAAATTATTTTTGTTAATTTTATTTTTTTAATATTGAAATGGTTGAGAATTATAACTATATATTTTCTTATGAAACACTATAGATTGCTACAATGTTTTTCTATATGGTTTTTTTTTCTTTTGTTTTTTGTTTTTATTTTTTTTCTAAAATTATTTTTGTAGTTTTTTTTTTAAAATATTATAAATTATAACATTTTTTAATATTGTATCTATTTATTTATATTTTTTATAATTTTATAATAACACAGCGCACAAGCATGACATCTAGTTTCACGAAGAGAAGGAGATCCATGCAAGAAAGAGACACGATACTCGGCTGAAAACGGATCGTGAGGTTAGTGGTCATGATCCTGTAACTATTAGCTGGGCCGGCAAGATTGAAAGCTCAGATCTTGTTAATAAACCCTTTTGGCTTGATCTTGTTATATAAATTCCTTGGATTGCAAAAGAAAATGGTCCCATGGAGGCCATGATGAAGTTCATCTTAAAGAAAATCATATTGACCGGCCGTTTCATTAGGTGAGGAGTCCTCAGTTTTGTACCCCTTCACAGATTCCAGGGGTCAGAGCACAGGCAAAGGAGCCAAGCCATGACGCATATTTTATTTGCTGCTTGCTGTGCTGTTGGATTGCATTGCACATGTTGGGGTCTTGTGTAGGCCATGGATCCGTCAGTGGGGCATAGCAATTAGCAGGCAGAAGTTGTTTAAAGCTAATAGCTATGATAATTTTCTTGACAGAGATACTTTGCCCTTTGACTGCATGTGTTTGTATATTTTGGTATGAGCCAAGTGTGTAACATTTCTCTGTCACAAGAAGTTAAGGTTCCACCAACAATTTATTGTGTTTAAATGAACGCATCAATAGTTAAAATTAGATTTTTAATTTTATTTTTTTATAAGCTCTCCATGTTCAATTCATGAAAGGAGTGGCCAGGGGTTATTTAATTAGAGATTAAGAATGATTATTCTCATTATAACCCAAAAAAGAAACACATTATATCCGACTAATTAAAAAATAATAACATACCATATATTTTGTGCTATAAAAACCAATTACAACAATGAATCTATAGAGAAACATATATATAATTTTATTCAATACGTTTTATAGAATGGGTGGTAGGTTGGTTTCTAAGTTATTGGCTGGTCATGGACCTACACTAGGAGGAGGTAGCTGGGAATGCTGAAGGAAATGGGTTCGAAACTATTTGAATATCACGCTGTAAACTATTTCACACCAACCCCACTGCCCTTTTACTTTTCCTCTTGCAGATGTAAGCGATGAACACGAAGATTCACTTTATACGGCCCAATGCATTCGTGAACACGAAGATTCACGAATTTCATGCTGCAAGTCCTTTATGAGTGTTAGGGTAGCTAGCTTCTCTTTTCAATGTTTCATGGCCCAATGCTCTGACAATTCAACATCATCAAGAAGCATCAACCAACTTTGGGGTCAGAAAATTCAATTATTTTTAAGCCCAGAGCCTTGAAGTTGCTTCCAAAACTAAGTAGTCTAGCGCTAACATTCACATGACGAGCAACTGTACACGAGAAGATGAAATTTGCACCACAAGTTCAAAAAAAATCAGGATTTGCAAGACTGATCAGCAATCATGTCCCTTGACTTCAATTTGCATGCAGGTCATGCTAGAGGTATTGGCATTTTCCATATATAATATAATGCAGACAAGGATTGATCATTTGTTTTTAGTATAATAAATTTTTTTATTTTTTTTTAATTTAAATTAATATTTTTTTAGTATTTTTAGATCATTTTGATGCGTTGATTTTAAAAATAATTTTAAAAAAATAAAAAAATATTATTTTAATATATTTTTAAAAATATTTTAAAAACAACTTTAACTAAAACAGGTTTCTTAGAGCTCATATTTTCCCATCTGAGACGTTTGCCTGGCCTAAAAGGAGCAGGGCTTTTAATAATTTTGGCCCATTTCTTTCCTGTTTTGCCTAGAAGAAGCTCCTATTTTCTGTGAATTCAACTCTTGAATTCCTTGAAGGAGCAAAAAACTGAAGTTAGAAAGGTCCTCGTCTAATCAAGGCATGCTAAAAAGATATTGGCTACTTTTCAGTCTTTACTCTTTACTAGGTCTAGGATTTTATGTGGTATTTATTGAAGACCATCCACTATTCCTCCCAGCCCAATTCTTTTCACCTTCTCCAAATTGCAATGGCCATTTTGAAGCTTCTTTAAGAGGAGCACCATACCGGGAAGGATTCTTATCCTACGGAAAAGGGTTCTTGGCTTTTTCTTGGTTCTCTTGTATGTTCTATGCCAAGTAGAATGTTATTTTATCATTTATCTTAGGAAAATGTTATTTCTATATGTGTGTGTAAAAATATCAAAATATTATTCATTGTTAAAAAAATTTACTACTTTTTTATTTAAATTTTATATTTTTTATGAGATTATTTTGTTCTCATAACCTGTATCATATGGTTTGATGAATTCACTCGAGTTGACTTGAATTATTATTTTTAATTTTTTTAATTTTATTTTTTAATATTGAATTGATCAAGAATAATCCGAGTTATTTTTAGATTTATCAAGTTAACCAATTCATTAAAATATATTAAAGAACAATTTATACTGAAATAAAAAGGTATATTTATAGAATAAAAAAAAATACCAATTTATCTCTTCAGTAACATCTACAACGCAGCATGTAAAAGGGAATAATGATCATGTTAGCTTTTTTCTCCTCTCTTTTTAGCAACTTCAACAGGATTGTTAAGTCAACATGTAAAATAGCATTTCTCCCGAAATGCTATTTCTGCACATTCTATCAAGAAAGCTGAAACATGGAGAAGGTACAAATAAAAATTGAGCAACGACTATATTCCGTCTGTATTTTCCCCTTCTTCCTCTTCAAAAACTGATGCAAGAAAATGGAGCTACTTCAAATCTCGAAGCACCTCGCCCTGGCTTCTCCATTCAGGTGAAGTTTTACGGTCCATGCATGATAAAACCTATAGCCTCCTTTTCATTCCCTCCTTTTAACCTTACTTTGTGCAAAATGTCCCCTCCTATTTTTCTTTTTCATGTTTTGGGCAATGTCTCCCCATTGTCTCTTATTATTTTTTATTTCTTCATTTTCTTTTGTCACTCCATTCTAATCCCCTTCCCTTTTATTCTTTTATTTATTTATGATTTTTCATCTTTTTAGAAATATGTAGAAAAATGAGAGTTAAAATCAAGTTATGACATCAATTAATGGTGTTTTAAAGTATAATTTGAATGTATGTTATATCAAAAATTTCTAATTTAATTTTTTTTTATGTAAATAGATTCAAATTTGCCAAGCTCATTCACCAATTTTCTTATAAACGAGTTATGATATATTCCCTCTCAACTAAGTGATCTTAATCAAATAATGAATATTCTACATACTCTAATTAAATTGTCCAACTAATGAAAAACCAACAAAAAAGTATGAAGTTATTGTCGGGTGAAGATTATTTACTTATATTTGTATGGTTAAATGCAAGAAGAGATCCAATCACAGAAGTTGATCAACAAACAAAACATTTTTGAACTTGAGTATATGCTTACTTTATAAAGAATGGAGGAAATTTAAACAATCATTTACAAGTAATTAAACATCTTAAGTTGATGGTAAGAAATAAATAGAGAAATTGATAAATTTAATGTTGTTACCCAAATTGAAAATTGATATCAAAGTGGAATAACTAAAGAATCAAGGGTAATTTTAATATTCATTTCCATGTTAAATTATTAAATATTTTTTTATCATATTGAATTTGTCTTATTTTTTATCAGATTAATGATGCTTAGTAAATGTATGCTTCTTATATTAGCAAATGATTTCAATTTGAACATCATTGAGTTATTTTATAAAAAAAACCCAAATGACAATAGAAGTGTGTAAGTCAACAACAAAAGTCAAACAAAAAAACAAAAAGGTCATACTAGTGCAAGTTTCATTTCATCAACTCCATTTACTCTCGATTCTGTTAGTTTAGAACAAGATAATGAACTATTGATTTATCAAGATAGACAAATTAGTTAAAAGACTACAAATAAACAACTTAAACATATACAAGGTAAGGAGAAAGTTGGAGAGAAAACTGTAACAAATCTCTTACAACAATTTAAGAATACTTTAGTTGAAATTAAAGAACAAAAAAAAAAACAAATAAGGAAAGTTATGTTAGAGCAATAAGTTACAATGATACAACAAAGTTAGGAGAAACAAAAATTAAAAAGGATAAAGAAAAAAGATAAAATTATTAAAATGGATATTTCTAAGTTGGATATGATTTCTGCAACCTATTTTGCAAATAGAAAGTTAGAAATTATACAAAAGAGATGTTTTAATTTTTAATCAACTAGATAGATGTATTTTTAGGTTAATGTATTTTTAATTAACAATGTTGAAATTTCTTGATTATTTTAAACTTGTTGATTAATATTTAATTTTACTTTGATATCAATTCATAAGACTTTTTTCAAGTTCTTCTAACACACAACAACAAATAGGATTAATTAACTTGAAAGAGTACAACCATAATGAGAAATAAAACAACATAAAAATACTATAAAATTATAATAACATAATAAACTCAAATTCAATAATTCTACTCGTTACCATGTTGTTGTCATATATATTCGATCAAGTCTTCTTAGAGTTGAGAGTTAGTTTCTCTATTCTTGATTCAATTACAAGTTTGAAAAAAATTATTTAATTCTAGTATTTCACCGTATAATACTAATATAGAAAAATTTACTACAAGCTTCATATTTTATCCTTGTATTTTAGATTTGACAAATTAGAGGTTGTATTTTATGATTTTGTCTAACTTTGTCCTTGTATTTTAAATTTAATAAATATATGTTTCCTGACTCTGTAAAGAGTCCCTAAAATTGCATAAATACTTAATCCATAAATTATTAAATATAAAAATAAAACATGTAAAAATTGACTGTATTTTAAAAATTCTGACCCACAGCTAAATCCATAATATTTATTTTTAAAATTTTTAAAGTTAAGGTTAAATATATAAATATTACACATGACCTCAATATTTGTAACATCCCTGAAAGAAAACACCCAAACGTTCAAACAAAAAAAATATGTGGAGTCAGAAAAGCAGAGAAGAGAGCAAGGAAATAAGAGGAGAGCGGGTCATGGAGAGCAACAAAAAGAAGAGATCATCATCATCATCATCAACAACAACAACAACAGTAAGCAAAGAGGAGGTAATAGCTAAACTGAAAGACGATGGTGACTTCGACAATCTCCGTCTCAACATCATCCGCAAGCTCAAAGACAATGTACGATCGAATCTCTCTCTCTCCTCCCTAGGTTTTTCTTCGTTGCTTTTAATTTAATCACTGACGTTAGAATTGATATGCCAACCCAATGAAAGAATGATTTATCATAAAGCAATAGTGATTAAGGAATCTGTTGATTAAATTTTTTAAAGGGAGTTTTCTTATTTCATTAATAAATTTTAATGCAAAAGCAGTGTAATTGTTTAGTAATTTGGGAAAGGATGGAGGATTGGAAGGGAGAAAGGATAGATACTAACCCACCCACCCACTCATCCAATTAGTTTTTTGATTATAAGGGAAGGGAAGAGAAGGAAACCAATCCTCCCCACTTCCCTTCCTACAAAGCGAGTGTAAATATTTAGTAGTTGGTTTGTGTAATTATACTCCTTTACAATATGAAAACACTGAACTTTGTTTAACTTTAGGGACACTGGCTCCGGCAAAACATTGGAGAGTGGGATTGCAGGGGATTTTTTGGTTTGAATCTTGACATTATGCATTTTGCTTGATCTGTAGCGCTTTGGCATGGGGAGTGTTTTTATTTGGATTTGCATAGATTCTCATTATTAACGTATAAGACCTCTATCGGTATCCCCACCAAACTGAACTTTTGTATAAGGTGAAAAGCTGGATAGTCTTTTATGATTTTATCCTCGTTGCCACTAACTACTCTGAAGCATGTGACAACTGACTTGGAATTTGATTAAGAAAGGTCTGTTTGAAGCATTTGGTGTGGTCTTGTGCTTTCTTGTTACTTCATCAGTATATCTAAACAAAAGTTTTGACTGGCAGGAAGAGTTGCGCAACAACATTATTTCCATTGTGAGACATTCAGCAACACTTAATCGTGCTGGTGCTGAAAGTATGAAACCCCGACAGCTTTTTGATGCCTTATACGATGAGGTTGGGTAAGTTTCTCATTTTTCTATGCTGCTTGATGATTTTGAATAGAGTACTTGGAGGGGCTACCAATCTTCTATGCAAAGTGGGGTCCTAGCATATCTGCACAAAATGTTTGATTGTTTTCTATGGTTTCAGAGATTTGGTTTTGTGAACTTTATTTTTTATTTTGGAGAAATTTCAGAATTCAAGTTCAATTCTTTGGCAAAGAAATTGGAAGCAATTCAACTATTGAATTGATTTGAGTATTGAAAATGCTTTGTATTTGATGATGGTTGCTGTGTTTTGTTTGTAATCACTAGGAACAAACTGACGAGCCAAATTTCTGATGGTGTATGGGAAGTCATTAGATCAGCTGATGGAATGAAAAATGAAATCACAGAGACAGTGCAATCTGTCTATAATAAATTGGTCAACCCTGAAAGGAAGGATGACGGTGAATCATCTACTCATGGTGCAATGGTAGTTGAGAATGGAACTAGCTATAAAGGTCTGGTAAAGGCATCAGCTGTATCAATGGATGATAACTTGTCTAGTGACCCAAAAGAACCACCAGGCTTCTCTCTATCAAACAATCATCAGAACAGTAACCATGAAAAGAGAGAACAGTTGCAGCTGCCTATGCCATGTGAAGGTCCTCCAGAAGCAAAGAAGAAAAGGCCCAACCATTCAGAGGACATGCTGAAGGTGAATGATGTTGATCTTGCCCCACCAGGCTTTTCTGCAGACGTTGAGCCAAAGGAGCCCTGTGACAGCAGTGATGAAGACCCTGATGTGCCTCCTGGATTTGGTTGACATGTCACATGATTAAGTTTGTCACGGCTTTTCTTGGATCAGAATGTTTGATGGAGACCATATGATGGATGATTTAGGGGTGGGGGTTTCCAGAGCATTCATTTTCCCTTGTACCTAAACTGAACACAGTTTGAGGTTATGCAGTCCAGAAAGTTCGGATGTTTCTCCTGCTATGAGGTTTTCTGGCATCTAATTTCCAATTTGGAACAGATACTTGAAGCTTTTGTGGACTAGTAAGTTGTTAGAAGCTTGGTACAACTTGGTATTTTCTCATTTGTTTCTTGGATCTGGTTGAGCAAACTCCATGGAGATTATTGATGAAGCATGGAAACACTTGTCTCCTGAACTTTGAGGGTTTCATCATGGTGTTTTCTTTGTTACTGTTTTTGCCTATGATAAGTGCTATTATTCAATCAACAAAATTGTCAATTACAGACAACTTCTGGTCATGCCCTATTGCTTTCTTTTTGCCTATGCTTCTGAAACTTTCTATTTATTGTGGAGCATTATTCAAAGACCTTTAGATTCAGCTTCTTTGTATCTGATGGCATGGGTGTGTACAAACATATTGTACAGTGGTCCAGCAACTGGGTGCAAAGAAGTCAGAGATATGTCCTGTGCTATTCCCTGTTTACGGCAAGTTTCATGCTCCCTGTGCTCTAGTTCCGTAATATGGTATGTCTTCATGTAACATTTGGCCACGGAAGGCTGTAGTGCCACTACTCTGTAGTTTTGTTGGATGAAATATCTTTTGCAATTTCCTGTGAGAAAAAGTGTTTTTGGTGGTTGCTTTAACTATTGTTGTAATCTGTACGTGCTTTATCCAACATTCTTTCCGATTGGAAGGTAATTTCCTTTTGTTTCTCCTTTTGTTTTTGTTCATGTGAGAAAGAGAACATTTGAAAGAGAGTGCTTCCAGTTATCAGAATATGGCAATGACCGATTCCCTTGACATCTCCCTATGAATGTCTAGGTTCCCACATTATGCTGGTATGGCAATCAGTGAGTTCCCCACATTATGCTGGTGGGGTTTGGCTGTGGGAATAACTAATGTTCGAAATAAAAGGAAAGAAGCAAGAGTTTACTGCTGCAAGAAAAAATGAAAACTTTTCTTATTCTCTCTTTTCATCTTAAATCCAAAGAAAAAAAGAAACTGGATACAGGACATCTGGTGTGAATTGAGTTTTAGTTTCAGAGTCCAAATTTATACCACCGATAAGAATCCATAGATGCATCTTTTCCTACTTGAAACTTGCAGCAATTGGACTCCTAACAGTGTATTTAGCAGACGCCCATACTTGTATCCTTGAGCAGTTTCACTGGTTTTGCCACCATATTCAGTGCGAGAGAACGCTACGGAGTATGTAGCCTTCTGATTCACCTTTGAAAAGTAGAGTTTGGAAGGCTTGACAGTCACATCAACTCCTGGTGGGGAAACGATGGCCACTTCATAAGCTGAATTTACATCGCCAACGTTTGTCACAGTCCTTGTGAATGTCTGCGAAGGTCCCAAAGTGACAGCAAATGAAGGGTAGTTCAGCTCACCTTCAGGAATGTTTGGATTTTCTGAGCATTTAACTTGCTCATGCACAATTATGCTAACTTCGTTATCTGCGTAGCCCAGACCGCATAGGTAAGGAATGTAATCATCAGGTTGGATGTCGTAAACTAATCCTGGGTTGTTTGCTCTTGATGGATTAACGTGGCCTGCCCCAGTGGCAAAGACGTCAGCAGGTTGAAGTGTTTGGTCGACAATGAGTTTACCTTCCATGTTTAGGGTATCAGCAGTAGTCATGATGGCTGATTTGATAGCAGCAGGTGACCAGTAAGGATGAGAGCTCTTGAGCAAGGCGGCGATGCCACTAAGATGTGGGCATGACATTGACGTGCCAGAAATTATGTTGAAGGTTGATTTTGAGTTCGTATTGTTGTCAAGAGGGAATGGCCATGCAGCTAAAATGCTCACTCCAGGCCCAATGATGTCAGGTTTCAGAATTCCCGGGCTTGCCAGGCTGGGGCCTCGTGATGAGAAGGAAGCAACAAAAGGAGATGATGGGTCTCCAATGACAGTTCCTTTAAATAGGATCGTTGCCATCGGTGCCTGTGTTGAATTTATATACTCTTTGATCTTCAGCCCTGCAGCAAAGCTGACATGTGTTGCAGGAAGAACATGAACATCAGCGTTGGTGCTGAAGCCATCGGCTTCTTCATTCATGAGTATCATGGCAGCACCGCCGGCGTTTTTCACTTCTCCCCCTTTAGCAATTCTGCCTATTCCCCCTCCTCTCTCGCACAAGACTATTTTTCCTTTCACATCCATACCTTCCAATGCTCCCTCACCACATAAAGAGGAATTTGGTTTACCGCTCATGCCAGCATAAACTAGAGGTAATAGTGTTGAAGGGAAGTTACTATGTTGGGAGAGGGATTCACCATCAATTTGTTCACCATTTCCAAGCCTTGCAGTAGCAGCAAATCTTCTATCTACAGTGCTTGCTCCAACTGTTAGTATCCACGGGGCTTCATTAGATAATGTGCCGTTGAAAGGGCCAGAATTTCCAGCTGAACAGCTTACAAATATTCCCTTTTGAATTGCTGCAAATGATCCTATGGCAATAGTATCATTAAAGAAAGGAACTGAATCTCCACCAAGGGAAAGTGAGAGCACATCAACACCATCCTGGACAGCTGCATCAAGCCCAGCTAATATATCACTTTCAGGACAATCGTCCCCAGGGTCACCAAAGCACACTTTGTAAATTGCTAAATGAGCGTGAGGCGCGATTCCAACTGCTGTGCCTCTGGCATTTCCTAGCACTTCAGCATCTTTTACAAAGGCACCAGCAGCTGTGCTTGCTGTGTGGGTGCCATGTCCATCTACATCAATTGGTGGTTCAGTTGCTGCTGATCCCTTCTTGGCTTTGGCTGCAATATTGAACGACCTTGCACCAATGAGTTTGTTGTTACAGTCTGAAGCGTTAAAATCGCACCTCCCTTTCCAAGTGGCAGGAGGTGGTGGCATTCCTTCATCACTGAATGACGGGTGCCTGGGGAAGATTCCACCATCTAGCACTCCAATGATCACTCCCTTTCCAAAATTCGATTCTTTCCAGAATCCCAGTTCCTGATGCAAACCCAAGAAGCGGGGGGTATGTGTTGTTTGTAGATGTAATATCCTTTCAGGCCGTGCTGAAAGAAAGCCATCCTTCTCTTCCATGCTTTTCACTTCCTCCTGTGTCAATCTTGCTGCAAAACCACTCATTACATTTTGGTATGCGTAAAGCATGCGTTGTTGCTTCTCCGAGCTTGCTGTGCTAACTGGTAAGAACGATTGGTACCAACTCTCGAGATCTTCAAACTCTGTCAAAGTTCTGCCTTCTGGTTTTGCGACATGGACAATGTAGTTTAATAAGGTGGTCTTTTCGGTTATTTTAGTTGTGTGCTGAGTAGCTTGAGCAATCTCAGGACAGAAGTTAAGCATGAAAATTAGTAGGAGTAAAGGAATGATAGCCATAGCTGTAAACAAGTTAATTTTCTTCATGAAACAGAAGGAAAAGATACATATATTTAAGGCAACTGGGTTGTGTTCCTATAATCGGTTCAAGACCAACATATATAGTAGTAGGGAAAAAGGAGAGAGATCCATGGCCGGCATATTCAGAAGAGTTTGTCAGTATGAATCAAGCTTTGCTACTGCAGTATCATGGATTATGGAATGTCCAGCTGCTTTTGTTTTTATTGTTGCCTTCTTAGTTAAGACGGCGACATGAAACGTCTTTTAGTCTGAAATACTTTTTTGTTTTGATAAAACAGATATTTAAATTGAGTGAAAATAAAACTTGATAATTCCACTAACATTCATATTTTAATATTTTAAAAAAAAATTGCAAAGTGTTCTCCTATTAGTATTATAAGTATTTATAAACTCTTTTACTTAAAGGAGTCCGCTCTTCACAAATTATATTTATAAATACTTTATCTAAATTGTAAGAATATAAATCAATTCACGTGCATGGATAAAATTTATGAATCGTTTTTTGGTCATGGATATATATTATTCTACCATACTTGCCGCTTAAAAGAAATGGACCTTCATCACCATGCAAAACATGATACTCTGACCTGGTCTTCAAGTTCCCGAATCTATTGCTTTCCATGCCTCATTCTGATGATTTCCTTCTCATTGCGTTTGTCTCCGTGTGCATATTTAGCATATATGTTTCCAGAATAAGACTTCATGCAAAAATCTGGAGATGGAATATTTCTGCGGCATCAGTCTTTTACCACCCTTCAATATTGACTAAGTCTTGATTTTGCTTTCTTTTCCCTCTAGCTATTGTATTTGTAACCTTCTAGTTTTTAACTCTTTCCGAGGCAAGATGTGTTTAGCCGAATCTGAAATTTGAAAGCAGACCGAAGCCCAGTCCGTCATAAATCAGTTTATGCCTTCATGCCGAAACAGGGAGCTTTTCACATCCTCTAGATGTATATGACAAATATTTCTCGGGTAGAGAAGGCAGGCCATAGAATATTTACCGTGCAAGTTATGTGGTGTGTCGGGTTAAAATTTTCTTCAAATATAAAAAAATATGTTCGGATATTATTAATTATTTAAACTGTGTGAGGATTGATCCGATATAATTTAGTTGATTTTATAAATTCAAAAGCAATTCATACAACCCGTAAAAATATAGATTAAAAATAATTTCAAGAGATAACATCTTTTTTTAATATTAAGATAACAACATATTAGATTGACTTGGATCAACCCAAGTTAACATGTCAAATATGTGATATGGGTTATGAGACCATAATAACCCAATAGAAAACAAATTAAAACAAATTATAAATCTTAATTTTCAATCAACCCAATGTTGAAGGATGAAATTGAAAAAAAAATTAAAAAAACCCTAAAAAAACGAACTGAGTTAATTCGTCAAACCTGTGACCCAGATCATAAAACCAAGTTAACCTCATGGAAAACAAATCGAAACAAATTACGAATTTCAATCCCCAATCAGCTTAATATTAAAAAATAAGATTAAAAAAATCAATTAAAAAATAACATAAAAATAACTGAGTCAATCCGCCAAACTTATGATGCAAGTTATTAGAATGAAATAACCTCATAGAAAAAAATAAAAAAAATAACTTGATTTAACTTAGATTGCCCTGCTAAATCTGTAACTTGATCATGAGACTTGGATAACTTCATAAAAAATAATTTAAAACAAATTATAAAACTCAATTCTCAATTGCCCATGTCGGATTCAATGTTGAACAATGAAATTTGTAAAAGTTTTAATTAAAAATATAACACAATAAATTAGTCAAGTCAACCTACATTAACAAATTAAATATTATTTTCGAGTCATGAGAATAGAATTACCTAATAAAAAGCAAATCAAAACAAATTATGAAGCTTAATTCACAATCAAACATAACATTAAATTATGAAATTGAAAAAAGAAAGAGTCAATAAAAAACTTAGACAATTGAATTAACTCATCAAATCCATAACTCAGGTTATAAGATGAGGACAAACCAATAAAAAATAATTTCAATGTTGAAGAAACCATGACCTGGGTTATTAGGCCGAGATAACCTCTTAGAAAAATAAAAAAAATAAACCGATTTAATTGGGGTTAAAATATCAAAACTCGTGACCTTAATCATGAGACCAAGATATCTCAATAAAAAGTAAATCAAAATAGATTATAAAACTCAATTGACTTAGTATTGAATAATGAAATTGAAAAAAAATCAATTAAAAAAAGACACAAAAAACAACCTAAGCTAACTCGGGTTAACCCGTTAAGCACCATTTAAAGGTTATGAGGCCGGAATAACATAATAGAAAGTAAACAAAATAAATCATGAAATCTAATTTCTAATCAACTAAATATTAAAGGATGAAATTGAAAAAAAAAGTTAATTAAGAAAAAAAAAACTGGAGTCAATTAGGTTAACTCGTCAAACTCACGACGTGTGTCATGAGAGTGTGATAAGTCAATAAAAAACAAATATAATATTAATGAATGAAATTAAATGGAGAAAAAAACATTGATTGAAAAAAAATCAGAGAAGAAAAACAAACAAAGCATTATTCAATTAAATAATGTTATGTGAGGAGAGATTCATTAAAACCCCAATCAATTCAATATTAAATATTAAATGATACAATTAAAAAAAATTAATTAAAAAAATTAAATTAGTTGTGTTTACTCATTAACCTATAATAATTAATCTGTATCATAAAAGTTGTGAGAATTTAATAAAAAAAAAATATATACAGTATAACCCCTCTTCCTCTTCCTCTTTCTTTATCTCTTTCTCTTTTAGTTTATAGTTAATTTAAAGAATCTCGTGAAATATGCTGTAATCCTTATTCTCTCTCAGTATTCCCTCAAGTTCTTATGCTGTGCACTCGTTTCGGCACTCAACCCAGAGATTTGTTATGTTTACACCGTTAAACCTCAACATGTAAATGGAACTTAGAGATATGTTACATAGGATGCTTAAATAAGGCCATATTATTTCTGGAGCACTAAATTTGTGAATTAAGTGAAGGATAGAGAAAGGAGGAGGAGGAGGAAGGAAAATAAATTTCTTAGGAACTTCAGCCTGTGATTTTCTAACAATATGACAGAAAGTATGATAATGGATCCGCGACCTCCTTGCCCTAAGCAATTTTAACAGGCCACCATTGCTGCTTTCTCAATAAGGCCTTCCGGATGTACCTCTAGATCTTCAAATACTACCGGGGAGCTTTGAAAAGTGTCTCGTTAGAATATGAACTCATCTCAAACAAAGAAGATTATAATATGTTTTTACAAAATCAGAATCAGAGAAATTAAGATCTGTACTAGGCTAACAAAAGCTGCATAAATGTTTGCCAAGGTTAACCATAAGGAAAACTTATCATGGTGTCTCTTTAACGCTAAGACATCATCAATCAACAGTCAGGGACCCAACTGACAGCAGCAAAAAACCCTAACAGCGGAGAGATTCTGATATTACTCAGTATTATCTAGGTTCTGGTAGCCCGGCATTAAATTACAAAGTCAAATCAATATGAAGGTATGGATTCCAGTTCCAACACAAAATGCCACGGCAAGCAACTCGCATGCGTTGGAGGTGACAAGCAGAACCTAGCCATTGATCGAGACATCGAGTTCTCTCAGTTATCATTTTAAGTTATTATATCTATGGGGACTGATTGTAAAATTCAGATAACAAGTACACTAACCGTTTTCACAAGTAAAACACTGATTTTTTAAAAAATTTATTTATACTAACTTTTTTTCTGAATTTTTTTCTATAAGTAAAGAAAAAAAAAAGAGGGCTCTTATGTAGATCAAGGTAAAAGTAATTTAAGCTGGAGTAGGCGTTTTTTTAACCTATAAAAATTGATGTAAGAGGTTTTAGCAATAAAAATCTTAGTTATTTTTGTTTTTTTCTATTTAGTTTAGAAAATTATATATTATACTTAATAATTATATTTTTTTTTCTATTTCTAACTTGTATATGCTCGTCGTAAAACTTACGCCGAACAATGATTCTCAATGGTTTCTTTTTACAATTATTTTCATGTATCTCATTAGTCATTTTTATCAAGGATCATTGACTCGGTTCCTGAGTTTTTTTTTTTGTTTTCTATTTATAAAAAATATTAATAATAAAAGTATTTTTTTTAATTTATACCTAAGAATAGACTCATGAATGGTAATACAATGTCTTTCTGTTGCCTGAGAACGACTTCTATGGCACAGTCACTTGCATCAAACACCAATTCAAATGGGAGTTCCCAATCTAGTGCACAAATTATGGGGGCTGAAATGAATTTTTCTTTCAAAAGGTTAAACGCTTGCAAACAATCATTAGAAAAATCGAATCCGAACTCAGGAGATGAAAATGCAAAAGAACAGATCATTATTTTCATTGAGTCGACACCACTGTTCCAGAAGACTTGTAATCTTCTTGTTTATTTGACGGAACCTTTTAACAGTCTCAAACAAGTTTGTCGATTTCAGCTAGAAATAGAATACTAACTCACTCATCAGACCTAATAGGAGTTTTAATGGCTGATCAGAGATTTGTCTCTGCCATTTTGTCCGGCACCTAATCTTCATTGGAGAAAGAAACCAATATTTGGCTTCTAATTGAATGCTTATCTGAAACCCACCTGATATATCCTTGACCTATTGGATCATTGTTTGACTCAGATGTTGCAGTAAAAGTCACAGAGTATGTTGCAGTCTGTTCTGTGTTAGTGAATATAATGTTTTTAGGTGTCACGGTAACATTTACCCCTGGTGGTGGATCGACGAAGGCAGTGTAAGATGAGTTGGGAGGGCCAACATTTGTTACCGTTCTGGTATAGGTCTGAGTTGCGGGATTGGGCCCATACACGATTGAAAAGGAAGGATAATTCAGTTGTGCTTCTAGTATGCTTGACTCTTCTGAGCAGTTGACTTGGCGCTGCACAATGTAGCTTATGTCTTTGTCTGGGTAACCCAAGCCACATAGGTAAGGGATGTAATCATCAGGCTGGATATCATAAACAAGACCCGGATCACTTGCTTTTGATGGGTTAACATGGCCTGCTCCAGTGGCCAATATATCAGCAGGTAAAAGCCTCTCGTCCAGAATTGGCTGGTTGCCAAGGTTAACTAAATCAGCAGTAGTCATGATAGCAGATTTGATGGCAGCAGGAGACCAGTCAGGGTGGGCACTTTTCAGCAGAGCAGCAATGCCACTCAGATGTGGGCAAGACATTGAGGTGCCTGAGATAATGTTAAAGGTGGACTTCGCATCTGTCTTGTTCTCCACAGAAACTGGCCATGCTGCTAGAATGCTCACGCCAGGGCCAACAATATCGGGTTTCAATATGCCTGGGCTTGCCAAGCTTGGGCCTCTAGAGGAAAATGAAGCAACCGTCGGAGCAGTTTTATCACCAATTTTAGTTCCAAGAAACATGATTGTAGCTGTTGGAACTTGTGTTGAGTTTATGTAGGCTTTGATGCTCAACCCAGCTGAGTAACTCACATGTGATGCAGGAAGTACATGAGCATCTGCTAAGGTGCTATAGCCACTATCCTTGTCATTCATAAGAATCATAGCAGCACCACCGGCATCCTTCACAGCTTGTCCTTTGTCAATTCTTGCTATCCCACCACCTCTCTCACAAAGAACTATCTTGCCTTTGACATCTATATCTGTCAATGATTCTGGTGCACAAAATGCTGCTGATTGAGAACCATGAGCACCTGCATAAACAAGACTCATATATGGAGGTGAATTTGACTGGAAGAGGGATTCGCCAAAAAAATGATTGGAATTCCCAAGCAACACATCTGCTCTTATGCTTCTATCAATGGTGCTTGCTCCAACAGTGAGAATCCACGGGGCCTCATTTGATAAAGAACCACTATATGGACCTTCATTCCCTGCTGAACAACTAACGAAAATTCCCTTCTGAGTTGCTCCAAAAGCTCCCACTGCAATTGAATCTTCAAAAAAAGGCGCTGAGCCACCACCAAGGGAAAGCGAAAGCACATCCACACCATCCCCAACAGCAGCATCCATTGCAGCCAATATATCACTTTCTGCACAACCAAAATCAGAGCAGACTTTGTAAACGGCCAGGTGAGCCAGAGGCGCCATACCAACTGCTGTGCCATTAGCATTGCCAAACACACTGGCATCTTTTACAAAATTTCCAGCTGCTGTGCTGGCCGTGTGAGTCCCATGGCCTTCTTCATCGAATGGTGGTGCAGCTTTCGATGAAGTAAAATCTCTTGCACCAATGAGTTTGTTGTTACACACAGTTCCGTTGAAGTTACATTTCCCTTTCCATTTGGTTGGTGGAGGAGGCACTCCTTCATCACTGAATGAAGGGTGATCCGGAGATATTCCAGTGTCCAAAACCCCAATAATCACTCCCTTTCCATAAGTTGAGTTTCTCCAAAATCCTAAATTTTTTTGCAACCCCTAGAAGTTTGGACTGTGAGTTGTATGTAGAGATAATACCTTTTGGGGCTTTGCAGACAAAAACCCATCCTTATCTTCCATAGCTTTTGCTTCTTCTGCTGTTTTGCAGCAAACCCAGTGGCGACATGTCTGTAAGAATACACCATGCGTTCCAGGTGGTTTGAACTTGGAATTGTAACTGGTAAAAATGACTTGTACCAGCTGTCCAGGTCATCAGCAGAAACCCCCCCCTCTGGCTTCTGTACAAAGACAATGTAAGTTTCAAATTTGCCTTTTTGACTAGTCTCCGAAGTTCTTAGTGGTTTCCCTTCATCAGTGAATGCTTGAGAGAAGCTAAACATGGAGATGAAGCCAACAAGAAAGACAATCACCATAGTTGGCAACAGTTCAGACCTATTGTTCTCCATTCTAGTGAAAGAGCTAGAAAATGATTGAAATTGTAAATCAATGCACAAACCTAAACACATATTTATGTAGCGTAGGGGAGAGAGTTTGCATCTGGAAATGAACGATGGCCGGCATTTAGGTTGATGGACGTGTCACTTCGTTTCTATTTTACATATTTGCTATATGCAGCCAGAGGTGTATGATCTTGGTAACACCATCATGCTTGTCTATGCAGTTAACGAGGTGTTATTGCGATTGATCTTATGCGATATGTTTGACCTTAGGATGTTGGTCTTAATCTTGTTTTTCACTATTCCAGGTCATTGCATCTCTTTTTTTTTCCCTTTTTGAATACAACTAAGAGAACAATACGGCAACCAAAGACGAGCCAAAGGAATAAATAAGCTGTGGGAGACAAACGGTCGATTCTTGATAGAGGGCCAATCCAAATATCTCCAAATATCGGCATAACATAAAACTAATAACAATAAAGGATTAGCTGAAGGACTGCAGCAACAAAAACAGAAGCAGGAGGAGTTACATTATCTGGAGCAAGAGGTGCACATAGCCACAAACATTAACATTTATAGCAGCAGCTGCGGCTGCACAGCAATATAAAGCATCCTTATTTTGAAACCAGAAATCATCTGAGGCAGATAATTGTTGCACGCAGTAGAAGTACCGGTAAAACATATTGGGGAAGAAACCTTTAAGCACCAAAAAAGGCAGCTACCTCATATTAGCACTTAATCTTGTTCAGCAGGCAAAAAGGAGGGGGAAAGAAAAGCATCTGGGGAGAAGCCTGTGAACACTTGATCTGAGAGAACCATCAAAATAGACCACCAGAAAACGCAAGAAATATAATTCACCAATGAAGAGCACAAGCAATACAGCAATGAGCCAAGGCAGCAACTACAAGAAATTGTATTTCAAAGGCACCATGTTGAGAGCTCAATAGTACTTGTCAGAAACAGAACCTGCTGCAAATTTACACATAAAACAAGGACAAGCAGAATAAACTTCCACAAAAGGTGCATCCAGGACTGGGAGATCAGAACAAAATCGCAGCATCATGGGATGCATCAAGTGTGAACAAAAACGGGAAGAAAAAAAAAAAGACACAAGATGATGTAATTTGAAGAGCATTTGCACCAGGAAGTAAGGAAATTTGTTGTTTATCATTGAAAATACTTTGAAACTAGGCACAAGAACAGCCTTCGGCAGAACAAAAGACATTTTTTCTTTATTCAGATTGCCATCTCTAACAGCAAACGTTGCCTAATCTTGTACTGACACCTTATCCTCAATCGAGGCTGGAAACAAAACCAGGCCCTTCTAACCAATGCCGAACAGGAACCCATCTCTAGTAAACTGGAAGTAATATTGCTATCCGCTTCACATTATAAGTCGCCATACCCAGTATGAGTTTCATTGCAAACATGTCCACTCTCATGCTGCCTTGTTCATGAAACTCCAATTTTACAACAAAACTCTTTTACTCAAGTCAATTAAAATAGGTGACAGGCAACAAAGTCACTAAACTAAACTAATCTAACAAAATTATTATCAGCTGTAACTAAAGTTCTTCTAACATCATCAAATTGGGCACAAAATCCACAATTATAACATTGAAAATTGTTCTTCAAAATAAAACCCTAATCTTACAACAAAGCTTTTTTACATACAGTAAGTTAACCAAAAAAAAAGGGATCAATTTCATTGTTGATTTATCAATTTATTAATCATCAATAATCCTCCGGTGCACGCTTACCCTTCTTAATCTTCTCAAGCTGAACCTGCGTCTCGGTGAAGATCCTCATCCTTTCCATCTCCAAATCCTTAGCAAATTTCATCCTTTGCTTCTCCAAATCCACCATTTGCTTCAACTTATCGCTCTCTACCCTCTCATAAACCTCCCCAAACCTCTCTATTGCAAGTGCCAATCTCTTAATCCCCTCTCCTTCCACGTCCTCCTCCGCTCTCTCCCTCTCCCCTCCCTCAAACTCCTCATCTTCATCCTCCTCACTATCAGATTCCACCGCCGCCGCCGCTGCTGCCATTGCCGAATAATTCCTCCTAAAATAATCATCGTCCACCGGTAAAGGCCTCTTCTGCGGCAAAGCCACCGCCAGAGCCGGCGGCTGCGGCGGTGGAGTAGAACTAACCTGAGGAGTCCTCCGGTAAGACGGAGGCAGCGGAAGAGCCACCGGAGGAGACGGTGAGAGATGTTTCTTACCGGATGAATTAAAATTGGATCCAATCAAAGCGTCAAGCCGTTCAAAAAAGGGCCAAGACGACGTCAGGGTTCCGTTGGAGGAAACGACATGAGATTTCTCGATCTTGTATTTCTTCTTAATGGTGTCGATCCGGTTCTTGCACTGGACGTCAGTACGGTACGTTTTCTTGGTGTGGCCGTGAAGCGCGTTGACGGCATCAGCAACATCTTGCCAGTCTTTTTGACGGAGATTGCCTCTGTTAAGCTCGAGATAACGGCGTCCCCAAGCATCAACAAGAGTAGAGGTAGCTTCTTCACTCCAACAATCTTCACGGATTGGTAATGGACGAGAGTGTGGTGTCGTTGACGGAGTAACAGACTCGATCAGATCTCCCATGATAGTCGTTGATTGAGAAGGTTGTGGTTGGTGGCTGTTTGGTTTGGTAATTAGGTTTTGGTGTGTTTTGGGTTGAGGAATATTAATTTGTGGAAGAGAGAGGCGAGGGAGATAAAAGGGGAAGGGTGGGATGACTTCGGTGCGGCGAAGGTGACGCGCCGGACAGTACTAGTTTTGGTTTTGGACAACGCGAACAACAATAGTCTTCGGGACGACGTGTCGGGCTGGGACATATCGTGCCGAGTCGGTCCGACCAATAATAGGATTGTTTTGTGTTCAGATTTTGCATAACGTTAGCCCTCCTCGTTATTCTCACTCGGATCCCTTGTACATTAATAACTTTCAATATTTATACCAAGGGAAAAAAAAAACAGAAGAAGAAGAAGAAGAAGGGTTTATAAAATAATAATAAATTCCTCCTCTTTATACCAAGAAAATCTTGCACGTTTTGATGTTAAATCACAGTCTTTTTTTCAATGTTTTAGAACTAAAAAAATGGTTAGGAATGATTGGCAAAGTAGAATCTGAAATAATTTATTCGAAGGATGAAGAAAACGAAAAGATATCTGAAATAATCATTCTTCCTTCCCTCTCTGCAGGCTCCATAACTATAGGGAGTAGTACTGTAGACAAAGCCACAGTAGAGAGCCCTTTGGAGAACATCAATGGTGCGGGTAAGACATGTATTTTCTAGCTATTTTAGCTAGAGAGCTTAATTAGAGAGCAAAAATGTGGATGCTCTAATGGAGCCTGACACCATAACAGGGGCAGGTCGAGAACATCTCGAATCCATTGTTACTAAACCTTGCTTGGGTTGATTTGGTTAACAGATCAACCCTTACAGATTTTATTAAAAATTATTAAGAAAAATTTTAAAACAATATACATGAATGTAGATAATAATAAAAAATGAAGTATATATATTTATTCCGTTTTGAAAACTTAAAAAATAATCCATCTAAATATAATTTTTAGTCAAAAATAAAACAGATAAGAATCAAGTTGTTGGCTTCAAGGAAAGAAAGTAACAAATTCTTAGAAGCATATGCCAAAAACATATTGCAGACATGCTGGTATTGGAGACAGGAGGATATAGAAAGCTACGAGTCTCGGATTTACAAGCTATGATTATCTCTTATTCTTTCTAGGTAACGAAGACTATTAATATTATTTTCTTTAATTTCCTAGAATTATTATGACTTTATTTAATTTGATCCTTAAGTTTAGATTTCTTTATAAATAGGGAAATTAAACCCAACTTATAACATAGCATCTCCTAGCATTATATCAAGTATTATTAATTATACTCAAAACTATAAAATTAATCGAGGTACATATAAGTTGGATCACATTCATATTAATAAAAAAAAAATATTATTAATTATACAAACAGTTAAATGTAAAGTATTATTAAAGGCAAAATATTATAAAAGATCAGGAGATATGATTTATATTATTCTCTAACATACCCCCTCAAGTGAAAGCTATTTGGGCTTGAAACTTGCACAAGCTCATTTTATCTTGTGCTTAGTTTTTATCAAATAAATAGGGATGATGAAATTCGAACTCGTAACCACTTGATCATGAAGGTTCTGATACCATGTCAAAAAACCAGCTCAACCAAATAGCTTAAATTGTTGGATGAGATCCCAAGATATGATTTATATTATTCTTGATATCAGGAACTTAAATAGAAAACTTTAAAATATATAAGAACTCAAATAGAAATTTAGATAAATTATAACCATCAAAATTGTAATCATCTCCTGTTTAAATAACAATTCTGGATATATAGAAAGGTTAATTAGTCTTCCTGATATGGTGGCTTTGAAAAAAACTGTTAATCCGTAAATTCATAAAAAAAAAACACTGAAAAAATGAACAAAATTGATAAATTCAAACAACTTGGTAGTTTATTCTTTTTCAACTTATTCGAAGGTGATGTTCCCATAAGATGGCTCACGTAAAGTCATAAACAAAGACATGGTAGCTCCTACCAGGGCTCAGAAAGATAAGATGTCACGGTGAGGACCCTAATGAATCTGTTTCTTATTCAAAGATAACAGCAATAGGGCTCCTAACAACATGATCAGCAGAAACCCAATTCAGATATCCCTGAGCAAATGGCACCTTCACATTGGCGGTTCGAGTAAATGTCACTGAATATGTTGCTTTCGAACTGCCCCCGCCGAATTCAATCGCGCTAGGTGTTACCTTAACATCAACACCTTGTGGCGAAATGATTTCAGCAATGTAAGATGATTTAAGAGGACCGACATTTGTTACTGTCCTTGTGTATGCCTGAGGACCAGACCCCAATTTTATGGAAAAAGAAGGATAGTTTAGCTGTGCTTCAGGTATGCTTGAACTATTTGAGCAGGTCACAGGGCGCTGTACGATGATTCCTATAGCCGTCTCATTGTAACCAAGACCACATAAGTAAGGAATGTAGTCGTCAGGTTGAATATCATAAACAAGCCCCGGATCATCTGCTTTCGTTGGGTTCACATGGCCAGAGCCGATGCCAAAGACATCAACTGGAACAAAAAATTGATCAGTAATGGGCATGCCTCCAAGATTTGTTAAATTAGCGGTTGTCATGATTGCAGATTTTATGGCAGCAGGTGACCAGTCAGGGTGCGAGCTTTTGAGCAATGCTGCAATCCCACTAAGATGAGGAGTAGCCATTGAGGTGCCTGAAATCACATTAAAGCCGGGTGTGGTATTCAATCTGTTATCCACTGGATGAAGCCAAGCAGCTAGAATGCGAACACCAGGACCCAAGATGTCCGGTTTCAAGATCCCAGGACTCGCCAAACTAGGGCCTCTCGAGGAAAACATTGCAACCTGGGGGGCATACGGGACACCAAAAACAGTTCCTTTAAAAAGGATCGTGGCCATTGGTGATGATGTTGAGTTTATATAGGCCTTGATACTCAATCCATCTGCATAGGTAACATGTGATGCCGGTAGTACATGGAGACTGGCTGTGGTAACATTGCCATAAAACTCATCATTCATGACAATCATTGCAGCACCACCAGCGTCCTTCACTTCTTGACCTTTATAAACCAATCCTGAATATCCACCTCTTTCACACAGCACAACCTTTCCCCTAACATCAACATCTTTCAAAGACCCTGGATCGCAGAATGCAGCTGATTCATTGCCATTGGAACCTGCATAAAAAAGTGGCAACAAAGATGAAGAGAAATTCGTAGGCTGGTAAAAGGATTCCCCGTCATATTGAGCGTTATTTCCAAGCATTACAGTTGCTCTTATGCTTCTGTCAACAGTACTCGCCCCTACGGTTAGGATCCATGGGGCCTCGTTTGATAATGATTCATTAGAAGGACCTGAATTCCCCGCAGCACAACTCACGAAAATGCCCTTTTGAATTGCTCCAAATGCGCCAATTGCAATTGAATCCTCGTAGAAAGGAACTGATGGACCACCAAGTGATAGTGAAAGCACATCGACTCCGTCCTCCACTGCGGTATCCATTCCAGCTAATATGTCGCTTTCTGAACAAGAACCAAACTCGCTACAAACTTGATATATTGCCAAGTGAGCTGATGATGCTATGCCAACTGCAGTGCCGTTGTACTGTTCAAAAAAGCTTGCACCTGGGACGGGATTTCCTGCAGCTGTGCTTGCTGTGTGTGTCCCGTGCCCATGGCCATCAATTGGCGGTGTACCAGCAGAATAGAAATTTCTTGCACCAATGAGCTTGTTGTTACACAAGGTCCCGTTAAATTCACACTTCCCTTTCCATTTTGGAGGCGGGGGAGGCATTCCTTCGTCGCTGAATGAAGGATGATTTGGTGTTACTCCGGTGTCCAAGACTCCAACTATCACTCCTTTGCCATAATTTGAATGATTCCAAAATCCTAAATTCTGTTCTAAACCCAAGAAGTTAGGAGTATGAGTTGTCTTCACGTTCAAAACTTTCTGGGGCCAGGCTGACACGAACCCTTCCTTCGTTTCCATAGCCTTTGCTTCCTGCTTCGTAAGTTTTGCCGCAAACCCTGTGACCACATGGTGGTAGGAATGTATCAAACGCTGTTGGTTTGAGCTTGAGGTAGTAACTGCTGGTAAAAATGATTGATACCAGTTATCTAGATCTTCAGGTTTCGCAGACACCATGCCTTCTGATTTTTTTAAGAACACAATGTAAGTTTCTAGTTTGCTTTCCTGGTTCACAATGGAGTTACTAGTTGATGAACTGACTACTTGATCAGTAATAGCTTGAGTGGAGCTAAACAAGATACTCAGACTAAGGAGTACTGTAACCAACATGGTTGGAAATATTTCGCACCTCCTGTTCTCCATAATAGCAAAAGAATCAGGAAAGCGCTGGATATTTTGAGTGACTCTAAAGTCAAATTTAACATCTTATATATACAGAGAGGAAGGAAGAGAATGTCTGTAATTTGTTGGTATCAACGGTAGCCGGCATACAGTAAGCGGTTGGAAATTCTCTTTGATTGGCAACATTGCGATTGGATCATTACCGCAATTCTTGTTGGACTTGCTAAAGAGCCACAAGAGTATGTCCAAAAGGTTCTGCTTTAGTTCTTGGTAAAGCCGCTAGTCTTTGCCAGAACAAAGTTGCAATAGATTTTGCAGAACCTTGGATTCTGCTCCATCGCCAACTGGTTTATTGTTTTTCTCAAGAACATAGCTCATCCTCTTATTTTAAATATTGGTAATTACACCTTCTGGATTCTTTTTTTTTTCGATCAGTTCATTCATAGTGAGGACAAGTCGATCCTTGTCTGTGTGACATCTTGTGAAAGTGGAAAAAGCTATGACATTTTGAGCACAAGCATAAATTCATATGATATGCTCAACTTATCGGATCGTGTTTAAGAACGCAAGACAGCTTTCATCTTGTGCTAGTATTTTCCTGTAAATTGCTCAAAACAAATAAACTATGGCTAGCTGTTGATTGTTGTTCCTTGTATATTATCGCCAAGCTGTGGGATAAGATAACAAGTAATTAACATCTTCTCCTAGAGGGGAGCTTCTTCTTTTTTGGTAACTTCTGCTGCATAATATTCTGTTGGCTGGATACATTTTTTACATGTTGCCTTGATAGTGTTCTTTGTGGTTCAATTCATCCACTGAACTAAATGATCATAATCAGTCACGTAAGGTGTAACCCTCATGGTGCAATACACAACAACTTGCATATCCAGGCCTCCATATTTTCTTTTTCCCTGTTTTGAACCTGGACGTAGGTTGTCCTGATAAAATTGCTAACAATCATGAGGCAGTAAGTTCTAGTGGTGGCTTCATGGTCTTGTGAAATACTATTCTGCTGTAGCTCGAAAGCAAGTAACAATGACATAGAGGAAACTATATGAAGTGCAAACCCCATTTCTTTAATTGCTTCCATTGTGGAAAAAAAAAAATACACCATTTCTTCACAAGTTATCCTGCGGTTTTCTCCAGGAAGCTTCACGAATTACTTACAACAACAAACTTAACCCTTGTGAAACAATGCGGGCTGCTAGCTTATTGTCTATATATCATGGAAATATTATATCATGCACTTCCCGGCACAGACTAAAATGCTCTTTCTCAATTATAGGAAAAAAGCCGGCTCATATAAAGAAAGCTGTTTTCGGTAGTTCAGTTGTGTTAGCTTGTTGTAAGAAGAATAAGGAAAGATTCACGGGACAAAAGGAAAGGGGTGTAGAAGATAAAGAGCATGACAGATGTACAATTTGAAAAAACATTTGAGTAGAAGGGAAAGAAACGCACAGTCAACACTGTTTATTTCTAGAGGTGAGAATACAGTGACCTTTTTTTAAAAAAATCTTATTAGATAACAATAAAGAATTTGACGAAATCATGAAAAAACTTTATAAAAAATCATTTCTTTCATTGATGAACAGGGCTGATGAGCCGTTCATGTAAAACTGATCTCCTGTAAAGGACACCACCATGGTTAAGTTAGTACTTCTAAAACTGCTCCTGGACAAGCCGGCATTGGGCAAAAGCACCTCGTCGCCCAAGCCAGACCTAGGGCGAGCAGGATAGCTAGTTGTCCGGGCTTGGCTCAGGCGACCAGGGCTGTTTGAGCTGAAACCCAAATAATTCAAATTCACACACATATAACATAATAAGTTTCTGGGCGTTAAATTTTAGTGAGGATTCAGTTCTATTCACCATTTACACATAATTAAAACTGTTCTTAACGATTGTTGAAAAATTAAACATTTCAATTTTTGTTTTGATTGGTACAGACGTATAACAAGACAGTGATGGATGAAAGGAAGTGGGGGAAGCCTTTAGTTAAGGAAGAGGTTAGGACATTTCCTTTTCCCTCCTATAATCAATTTTTCCTTTTATTAATGATAATTAAAGTTTTTTTTTATTCAAAACAAAAATTCCTAATTAAATATGCTGACCCCCACCATTAAGATTAAAGAATAATATAATTTTAATTGTATCATAGATATGACCGGCCACAAGGTCTAATAAAAGATTTTCCATTAATTACTATTTTTATTGTTGTATTGATTCTTGATTTGGCCCTAATTAAATTGATGTATTTTCTTTTTATATAGTGTCATATTAAATATACGAAATTCAACACAAAATAACTTTGAGGGACAGAGAAAGGGAATTTAATTTTTCTAATCGTTTATTTTTTGAATGATTATAAAAAAAAATAGAAATTAAATTTTCACTCATTTGTCATTCCAACTAATTTCAAATACAAAAATACTAATAAAAATAAAAATTTATTATCAAACAATATTGAATAAATTGAGCTTTATCAAACAATATTGAATAAATTGAGCTTTTCTTTCTCCAATAATGTTTTGTAAAAGATTTTATTAATCAAAATTTTAGTTTTGGACTAAAAATATTCTAAAAACTAAAAGGATCTAAAACAAATTCAACATAAAAATCATGACTAATTATAACTTTTTCACGCGAATCTTAAATTAGTAGCTCAATTTTTTTATTTTAATCTCTATTCTTTTAATTATTCTCAATGCTACAAATCTAAATATATCTCATGAAATTAACCTGCAATTAAGATTCAAAATCTTATGAAAACCTCTATATCTCAAGTAAATACAAAGAATTTTTTTAAAAAAAATACAAAATACAAAAAAAAAAATAATAAAATTGATAACCAAAAAAACAAATTGCTATTTAAATCAATAATAAAATGTGAGGGGAATTACAGTGCATAAATAATTTTTTTTAATTGTTCAAAATTGCTAAGCGTTTTACTTCTTTACTAATAAACAAATATTGATGGGCACAAACTCACTATTTTTCTAGATACATATCATTTTTCCTCATAATAGTATAATTATATTTTATCCTTCTAACAAAATCAATGAATTAAGATAATATGATATTCTCTACATGAATTATTAGTAATTATAAAATTAATCGAGGATAATTCAGTTTTTTATCTTTAAAATATATAATATAAAAACTATATTAACTTTAAAATTAAATTTTTTAAAAGGCCCGAGTGTTATATTTTTTTTATATAGAAATATTTGTGTCATCTTAGTATTTTTTTATGTTAAAAAAATTTAAACCATCACATAATCTAATCCTTTTTACGAGTTTTTTTTTCTTTTTGTAAAAAAAAAAAAAAAAACTATCTCACCTAACTTGTTCCTGTTTTATTCTACAGAAGAAAAGGCTCGGTTACTTTTTTTTATAAGGAGATGTCCTACGTGAGATTAAAAAAAAATAGAAATGAAATCTAATATGAAGCAATTGTGATTATTATTTTTTGTTGGCTGATAGGGTGTGTTCTCGAGTTAGTTTAAACATCAATTGAAATTAAGTTTTTTTTCTAAAAAATTAATAATTTTTTTTCTAGGTCTTAACTCTAGTATTTAAATCCAAAAATACATTTTGGGCAAAAAAATAAATGGTCTGATTTATTCTCTGGGCTAAATCCATACTCTTGTGCCACATTTTTTATATATATAAAAAGTAGATAATATGTTATTTGGTTTTTATTTTTTTATAAAAAAACAAATGACACAACACTTGAAAAATCATGCGGTAGGATTTTTGGAATAAAAAAATTATTCTTCAATATATTTTTATCAATAAAATAACTTAATAAATACCATAAAAGTTTTTTTTAATTACCTACTTACCTCTAAATACCCTAAAATTACATAAGAAAACTAAACTCAAAAAATCAAAATGAAACCAAATTCTTTTTTTTCAACCATGTTTACAAGGAAAATCTATCATTACTAAATTCTTTTCATTTAATTATTTTTGTTGTTGAAATCGCATAAACCATCATTATTTCTCTTTCATTGTTTTCTCGTAATTTCTTTTTTTTTAAGTTAGGAAATAAAAAACAAATAAAATAACATTTTAAATCAAAATAATTTGTAGGTTAATCGTTACCCCCCGAATAATTCACTTCTAAAAAAAAAAACCAAACAATGTAAGATTAAAAATTAACCCCCTTGGGTTGAATCCCCAACCAAACAAGATTTTCACAGATCGTTGGTCTTCACAATGGGCAAAAGCTGGGTGGAGAATACAGTAACGGGAAAAACAAAAAAAAAGATTCTACAAAATTTCATGTTCCCGATTTCTTAAAAATTTAATTTTCCGGTGAAAAGACAGAGAAAATTCTAGATACAGAGAGACGTCAATAGTCACCAACCAATTTCAGAGAAGAGAATAATAATTTTAAAAAAAAAGAAGAGGAATAAAATGGCATTTCTCAGGTCAGTAACAAACACAACAAAGACTGCTATAGCTGCCTTTGCTTTGCCTGCTGCCTTCGCTTTCTCATCTCTCTCCCCTTCTTCTCCAAATCCCAAACCCGAAAACCTCTTTTTCCTCTCACCATCATCTTCTCTTCTCACGTCAGCTCGCTTTGGTCTTGTAAAGAATTTGACTCAGCGTCCTTCTTCCCTTAGCATGGACACGTCTACATCAAATCAAAAACCCATCTCACAGGTTCAATTTCAACATCTGCCCCCTTTTTCGTGTCATAATCTTTCATATTGAGGTCTCAAGCTTGAATCTTTAATCTTGTTTGTTTTGTTTTGCAGGATAACGGAGCCTTGCCTGAGATACTTGTAAGTTGAAAATATTTCATTTTTCTGTTTCAGCTTTGATTTTGACATTAGTTTTTGACGATACTGGATTTTTTTTGTTGGTTATTTTATGATTTGGGGGATTATTTGACTGTTCATTAATGTTTTTGTTGTATTCTGTTTGTGGTCTTGCTTTGATAAATAGACAGAATTCATGGTGGATATGAAGTGTGAGGGTTGTGTTAATTCTGTCAGGAATAAGTTACAAACTGTTAATGGTATGCGATGGCTCCTTGTTTTAAATACACAGTCATTGATCAGTATCCAATGAGGATTTTCTTGTCCTTCTAAGAACTCTTTACTGTTTTGCGTTGTTTTCTATTGTGAAAAAAATAATCAGGAGTGAAGAATGTGGAGGTTGATTTGGCCAATCAAGTGGTAAGAATTCTTGGGTCTTCTCCAGTGAAGACTATGACTGAAGCTTTGGAGCAGACAGGTCGAAATGCTAGACTAATTGGCCAAGGAATCCCTGAAGGTTTGCTAGCTCAACTAGTAGTCCTTTCATATCTAGCTTGATATCCCTTTCTTCTCGTGTTTTTATTTTTTTGTTTTTTTATGAACTTTAATATTTACATATCATCCGAATTTGTCTGTTTTTCAGAAGTACCTAAACTGTACCGAGTATATATGGAACCTCACATTTACTTTTCCTACCCTGATTTTCAAACGAGGTTTCATTGCCATGTTGAGCATGAGTTCAACTTCTTTTAATTTTTTTATGGTCATTTTCCAAGTTCATTTTTCAACAGGTTCTTGTTTTTAGGTTTTAGATGCTTGTTTAATGAGAAACTTTTTGCTTGTGTCAAACTAGTTCTATGGAGTTTTTTTCTATTTCTTTAGAAGATGAAGTTACATGTTTGATTGTGAGCCATTACCTCATTAAGACACTCTTGGCAATTATAGCTGATTTTCTGAGTTCAGCAATGCTTTGCTCATTCATTTTATGTGTGGAATCTGTAACCCCTGCCCATCACTACTATAATCAGGAAACATGATGCAGTAGGTTGTCTGTGTCATATAAAAATGTAGTTACAGTTTCTGAACCTCATGCTCTGCACTTCAGACTTTTTAGTGTCTGCCGCTGTTGCCGAATTCAAAGGTCCAGATATCTTTGGCGTTGTTCGTTTCGCTCAAGTGAATATGGAACTGGCTAGGATTGAAGCCAGCTTTAGTGGAGTGTCACCTGGTAAACATGGTTGGTCTATCAATGAGTTTGGTGATCTAACAAAAGGAGCAGCAAGCACTGGGAAAGTGTTTAATCCAACAAATCAAGGAACTGAACAAGAGGTTTACATCAGCACATGCCTTCTCTGAATTTGTTTATGCTATTATCATTTTGCCAGAAATCTTCGAGAGACAATATCAATATGATGGCACAAAGACTAATGTTTACTCCACACTTTGCTCGTATGATATTGATAACCTAACACATTTCCTGGGTTTTGTGGTTTGAATTTTATTTAGCTTATATAATTTTCCTGTAGTATGTGATATAATTGAAGTTGTATAGAATTTTCTAACTGAGATTATTGTTCATCAGCCACTTGGCGACCTGGGAACATTAGATGTTGATGAGAAAGGAGATGCCTTCTTCTCGGGGACCAAACGGAAGCTAAGAGTTGCAGATCTGATTGGGAGATCAGTAGTGTTATTTGGAACTGAAGATAAATCAGATGAAGGTCTCACAGCAGCAGTAATTGCCAGAAGTGCAGGAGTTGGTGAAAATTACAAAAAGATATGCACATGTGATGGGACGATTATATGGGAATCAAGTAATAACGATTTTGTTGCCAGTAAAGTTTGATACTTTAAACAAAACCCGCACAAGTATTTAGGCACCATGTTCAGCCATTGCAGGGTTATGTATTTTATTTGTATGTTCACCGTGAGAGACGGATGGCATTTTATGAGCACATGCCTTTGTTGTAATCGCGTCAGTTATGATACAGGATGCTTTAAAAATTCAGTTAGGACAGCGTCTCCTAGCTCTATCATGGGGCTTGGGTTTAAAACTTTTCAATTTGTTCGCTCCCCGGGTAGTCTTGGTAATGGACTTTTCTAATGTACTCGTAATCAGTAGCAGCTATAATATTGGATTTTGGTATTGATGCCTATGGGCTTCAGGGTGCGGTGCAGAAACAGTCCCGACCTGGAGATGCTGAAATTTTTTGACGCAGAATGCTTTCTGGCTTCTGTGAGCTGCCAGTGTACAAGGTTTATTCAGGTCCAATGGAGTAGGGTACCGCTTTTAAATTCTGGGAAGGTTCCTTGTTCTTGGGGTACATAAATGGACGCAACCTCTTGATAATGATTTTGCCAAGCCCATTAGCTATTCAACGTTTGTGAATTCCATCCAAAAAATTATGAATCTACTTTTCAAGCACGAATGAAACGTTTTTCAAGCACCCCTTAAAACCGAAGGCAGGAATTGCAAAACAGATTCTCGTAGTCTAAATTATTCATTGATGGGATGGTGTTTCCATCAGTTAATCCAGATCTACACTGACAGCAGATTAGGTTTTAAGAGGCAAGAGTCCTCCTCCTTTAGCCATCTCATATAGAGCAATGGCCATTAAAACCTTAGCATCAGCAGTCATACGCCAGAGTTCCTTGTATGGGACTACACGAACCTTGATCAACTCGCCGTTTTCCCGGAGGCCAGTCTCTTTTCCTTGCAGCTGTGTGATAATTTCTTTACCAACGCATCCTCTATAAAGGAACACGCTGATTTCCTCATCACATCCTCCCTATCCAAGGAAAAGCAAACAAGTCATGTGATGGTACTAGGCCAAAAAAAAAGAGAGTAATTGAATAGCATCCTTGTCAAGTTCACTTGTTGAGCAACTTGAAGGCTGAACTACATTTCAAACGCATATACTTTGACAAATTACATGACTGGCAAATGGTAGAATTTGAATTCATTATATGAACGCAAATGCAACAATATCCAACAAGAGCACTGATGGTTTGAGCGACAAAAGTCACTGAAATCAACATAATGCAATGAACCTATTTAGACCCTTCATTATTCTAAATGAAAGCGCCAGTTCCTTTCTTTTGGACACCCAGTGACTCTCCCAAGCTCAATCTATGTTTGTTCTGATGCCAACTTCCAATGTCACCATATAAATTGAAAGCCATTTGCCAGTTGTAGTCCCTCCAATGTGGGGTTTTTGAAGGGAGAATTTGGAGCCTGTCCTATCCTTAGCAACTTTTCACGAAGCAGTACCTAATCACTAAACCTGCACCCTCGTGCTAGCAAATCCAAGAATTTTATACCTGAGTTTGCCAGGATATAGCAAATCCAAGAATTTTATAGCATGATGATCATCCACATTGATAGAAATCTAATGAATACCACTAGACACTTCTCAAACAACTCCCCGAGTAATAAAGACTCTTGGTGAGTTGGTATGCTTTTGGACTAATGATAAAAATTCAGGTAGATAATTTTTTCTTCATGTGCCCAAAATTCCAAAAAGTTTTCTGACTCAAATTGACACTAGTGCTTCCAAACATCAGAATAAGATAAAAGCACAAATGCCAACTTACAGGAGAAGGAAAAACCCTGCCTCCAGTAGAAGGGTCCAGGAAGGCTGTCAGGTCAACCATGTCTCCGAGCTTCAAGTGAATACCAGTCTCCTCTTCGACCTGTAAAAACCATTGCATTAGATACATACATTAGGAACTTTAGCAACATCTAATTCTGATAAACTACACCAGACTTGTCTTTTATATTGCCTTGGCTCTTGAAGGCCTCTACATAATTGTGTACTTTTATTGTGTTTTCAATGCATGGTTTGTGCTTCTGTTTTCTTGATTAACAAAATTGCCAATGGCCTTCTTCACCAAAAAGAACTGTTTTATGTCAAAATAGAAATATACCTCACGAACTGCTGTCCCGACAAAATCACCCTTGTCAGCATCCAGCATCCCAGCAGGCAATTCCAAAACAAGCCTCCCTGTGGGTACCCTAACCTTAGACATGCATGAAAATTCATCAGGGTTTGAACAGAGCAGCATTACAAAAGGAGCCATCATTTTAACTCGAATCTCTTGTTCATTTATATCAGTTTGCTGACAAACTCAAGGCAAATTATAATGAACACTAAAAAAGAAAAAATAAATTAAGTACCTGTTCAGTCAGAACAGCATAGGTCTCACCCTCAGAGCTCAAAAGAATTAACACAGTCACAGCAGGTCCTCGTGCGAACACTATACCTGGAATCTATGAATTTTTTAGTCCACATTGAAAGACATGGATTATATCATTCATAGCTCTGCAGGTGAAATAATAGCCTGTTGGTATGTAAAGCCTTGTATTTATGTAGCTCATGGGAAACTGAACTAATGAATCAAAATAGAATATCCACAAGTTTAGTAATGATTAAACATAATCAAAAGCCCAAAGATTTCCATGAACCAGGCTCGATGCAAGAACCATATGTATTGGGAAAAAACTGTGCTTTCAAGTCATGGAAGGAGAAGGTAAAATACCTTCTGTCCAGTCTCCTTTTCGAAAATATCTGCTTTGAATTTTAGAAAACCGATTCGCTGTCCAAACATATCCACTCCCTGTCATCAATGGCACATAAACTAAAACTAGAATAAATTAAGGATTAAGAGGGGGCAATCCTGCTAGATTACCATATAAGATGGGTCATACAACCACCATAATTTGAAAAACCAAGAACAGTTGATTTTAGAGCAGCCACTATGAAGTGCAAGAATATTAAAAATAAACTCTCCAGAACATAATCTCTTTTCTTTTTAAGCAATCTCTGAAAAAAGCCAGTCATCTTTAACCATGTTAAAGCAAGAGACTTTGCAATGCATTTTAGTACAACAACAAAGATAGAACTTGCTTTTAATTAAAGCTTCAGAAAAGAGGAATTCAACAAAAACATTTTTTTTCCAATTTCAACTAAACATTTATTTTCTTGAGCAGCCAAGAAAGAACGAGAACGAGAAGAAAGAGCTACCTGAACAAGTACTTGTTTTAATAAGAATGACCCAGTAGCTAATATCCCATTTTCAGATTCCAAGTTTTTTAGCCACTGCTTGAATAATGAAGATTCAATAGCAGTCCTGCAATACCAAAAAAAGAGGTGAGAACTTTATTTTTAATTTCTTTGATATTTTCAATAAAGAAACAATAGAAAGACAAAGGTTGAAAATTTTGACTCACCTGAACTGAGAATCAGAGACACCCGGTGCAGCAATGATTTGAATGGGTTGACCGAGTTGTGTTGGCAAGGTGAGTGAGTGAGTCAGTGGCTGAGATGACTCGGATGACATATTGAAACAAAAGGGTCTTCTTAGTTTTCTGGTTTGGTTAAGTATTGAGACTGTGAGAGACGACCCCAAAAGGAGGTGCTTTGGGACTGAGAGGAGAGACATGGGAGGAGCTTGAAGATGAAGACGATGATTTGTGGCTTTTTATACGCACGTGTGACTGTCTCGTGTATGATATATAACTAAGTATATTTGCCTGTCCTTCGCTGGTTCGGACTATTCTTTTTTTGGAATTTAAAAATATATTAAGAGTACTAATTTTTTGTATAGCATCATTATATTTAATTAAGTAGATTTATTTTAAAACATGTTAACTAGTTTTTTTTAGTTTGAGTTTTAAATTAAACTATATAAAAACTAATTTAAAATGAATTATTTAATTTAATAAATTTAAAAACAATTTGGATAACTAATAAAAATATGACATAGTTTTTTAAAAAAACTATAAGACAACAATTTTTTTTATTTTAAAACGATGATAGATTGGATCGATCTCGATCACATTGCAATCTAGATCATGGATTTCAATGGGTTTAATAATTTTATTTTATTTTTTTAACTCTTCTAACAATGTCATTTCAAGGATTTTATTTTTAAATTATAGTTTAGATTGTTGATTTATAAATTAACTCATTCAGTTCAATCTGCTTTCAAAAAGTTTTTCAAACTATTTTTTAAAATTTTTTTGTTTGTAAAAACATCAAGTTGATGCTTTTTATGTGTTTTTTAATAGTTTTGATGTAATTATATAAAAAATAAATAAAAATATTATTCTGATGCATTTTCAATTAAAAACACTTTTGCAGTAACAATATGCATCACATTACCAAACACACACACATTTAAACCTTAGACCAAGTCTACACCAATTAAGTCTTATTAGATCGTTATTCTACTCTATATTGCGGGTCGGGTCAAATTTTTTTAATGTAAAAAGAAAGTTCAAGTGTTGTTAACTTTTTTATAGTAGAAAAAAATTCAAACTATATAGGGATTGACTTGATATGACACAGTCGACTTGATAAATTTAAAGACAACTCAAATGACAAGTAAAAACATAGTTTGACTCTAAAAAAATTCAAAATGATATAATTTTTTAAAAAAATATAGAAACAATAAAATATTGGATCGATCTAAATCAACTTGAGTTAACCAGCCAATCCATAACCTAAATTATGAGACCATAAAAATCCCATAAAAATAAATCGAAATAAATTACAAAACTTAATTTTTAATTAATCTAATATTGAATGATGAAATTGAGAAAAATCAATGAAAAAAACATAAAAAAATAACCCGGGTTAACTTAGGTTAACTTATTAAAGCCATAATCTCAATCATGAAATTCGGATAACTTTATAAAAAACAAATTAAAAAAAATAATCATAATGAACTAAAATTACATTGCAAAACCCTGAATAGTGCTTCGGTGGTTAGTAAAAGCCATCTTTTTGGGTAATGTTTATTAGTGTGGTAGCGGTTATTTTTTAAAGTGTTTTTTGCTTGAAAATTTAAAATTAAGAGATGAAATTAAAAACAAAAAATATTTGCACAAAATGGTTAAGAAAAAAAATATAAATGAGGATCAAAGTGGAAAAAATAACACATGATAAATCAGGATTAAATGATAAAATTAAAAAAAATTAAAATTTTAAAAAAAATAACAAAAACTAAAAAGTAAAATAATAAACAACAAATAAAAAAAAAATCAAAGGACATCTTTCAAATTTGAAAGGGCGAGTCGTGAAAAACAAGGAGCAGAGAGAAGAAGGAAAAACTAAAGAAAGAGTTGTCGCCACCAAATTGAAGATCTATTTACAACACACGTCATCCAGTGATTGAGGGGTCGCCAATAGGATTCAGACACCACCCCGGAAGCCATCATTTTGCGTTAAAGACCGCAACCATCTTCCCGCACTGATACGTTAGCCATTTTTTTAATATTTATTAATTATTAAAAGACAAATTTACCTCTCATCCAACTTAATAATAGCACAAAAAGCCAATGTGAAAAGGCCAAAAACAACGGTAGATTAAATTTAATTTTATCTGACTTTTAAGTGCAGTCATGTAAAAGCATCTTGCATTTAAAGGTGAAAATACATAAATGCCCCTTGATGCCATGCTTTTTTTCCTTTTCTTTTTTCTCTACGGGTATTTTTATATTTTTACTGTTAAAGAAAGGATAAAAAATCCTCACTGCCCCCATCAGATAGACCGAATAATTTTTTCACGAGTAACAAAACTGTAATCTCACTCTTACAGCATGAATATAGAGCAACAATAATGTGCACCACTGTGCTCAACCCTTCTTTATTTTATTTTGTTATGTTATTATTGAGCACAAACACTGACCCAACAATCAATCGGTGATCAGCCCCGAATATAATCCTACGCGTGACAAAAGTGATTCTCTTTCTGATTGGTATATGTATGTGTGTGTGTGTGTGTGTGTGTATTAAAACATGGGCATCTTATCTTAAGTGCGTTTTCCCTTAATATATAGACCAGCCAATGAAACGTAAGAAACATGATTCGCATGATTACAATCGAGTCTGATGCTTGCTTATTAAAGATACTAGGAAACTCAGCAGGAGATGTCAATATGCTTCTACAGAATCCATGGTAATTGGTCGGGCCTTCAGCAAGGTGAGGCCAAACTTATCATCCATGTTTAAGTTCTCTGGTTATTGGAATGGCTCGCAGTGGTTGAGCCTTCAGCAGGGTGAGGCCAAACTTATCATCCATATTTAAGTTCTCTGGCGTGACCCCATCTGCAAGCTTCCAGTCAAACGATAGAATAAGCGAACCCAACATCAAATGTAGCATTCTCATAGCCAATGGTAATCCAGGGCAAATTCGCCTTCCGCTACCAAATGGAATAAACTCAAAATTCTGGCCTCGGTGATCAATACCAGATTCCAAAAATCTCTCTGGAACAAATGAGTTTGGATCTTCCCACATGCTTGTGTCTCTCCCTATGGCCCAGACGTTGACCAGTACCTGTGCATTTTTTGGGACGGTGAAGCCACCTATTTCTGCATCTGCTCCTGCTTTGTGAGGGAGTAAGAAAGGAACTGCTGGGTGCAGCCTTAAAGTTTCCTTGATAACTGCTTGCAAGTAAGGTAACCGGGTGATATCTGATTCCTCAAGCAGGTTTCCCTCGCCAATCGTCCTCTCCAGCTCTGCTCGAGCTTTCAATAAAGTCTTGGGACTGTGGAGTAGTTCTGCCATTGCCCATTCTAGTGTGCTTGAAGTCGTATCAGTCCCAGCGCCGAAGAGATCCTGTTGCACAATAATTGAGTCGAATAGAAGCCGAAAAAGGGAAGTAGCCAAGAACATGTGTTTGATGCAAAGCAGATAAACGGAATGCACAAAAAACAGTACAAAAATTGAAAGACAAGCAGAAGAGACGGGATATAATAAAGGAGTCCTAACCAAAAAGAAGTGCTTTATACGAGTTGCATCCATCTCTTCATTGTTCACTTCACTGATTGTGAGAAGAGTATCTAACATGTCATCGAGTGAGATATAGCCCTTCACTTTTCTTAACTGCAGCCTTTCAATGATTAAACGATCGAAGAGATCAAATACCTTTCCAAAATGAATTGCCGTGCGACGCCTTATACCTTGTGGATCAATCCTCCGGAGTAAAGGGAAATAATCCACCAAGTTCGGTTTTCCTGCCTCATCCATGATACAGCTTGTATGCTCCTTAAACTCCCTTGCAATATCGGAGCTCAAATCGGTCAAATCCAGCGACAAAACAGTATTGGACAATGCATTAAGTGTAGCTGTGAAAGCAGCCTGGCGAAGGTCCACTGCCTCACCTACAAGGCAACGTTCTTCAACCTCAGCTAGGAGATCTTGAACTTTCTTACGCCTAAGGTCCTGGTTCGCATCGAGCTTCTGGGCAGTAAAAATATGGGAGTTGCATATCTTGCGAAGGTTTCTCCAGCGCGTTGCAACTGGCAACCAAGCTATACCAGCTTCGTGATGATCTAAAGCACGAACTGCATCGACAACGGTCCGATTACAGAAGGTGAGGTCGTGCTTTTGGAGGACTTCTTTGGCCATTGTTGCTGAAGATACTACAATAGTGGTTACTTGCCCAAGTTTTAGACTCATCAATTGGCCATGAGTCTTGGCAAGCTTAGCCAAGGACTTGTGGGGTTTATCACCAAGATCAAAGAGGTTCCCTACAATTGGCAAACGCGATGGACCTGGTGGAAGTTTGCCTGATTTTCTTTTGCTTCTTCTTAAAATATAATCAAGGGATTGAATAACGGCAAAGGTCAGAAGAAAGTATAGCAAAACACTGATAAAGAAGTTCATCTCTCTCTCTTTAACGCCAATTTGGGAGACTGTCTGTATTTCAATGGAAACCAAATTATAGAAAACAACTGTAATAAAGGTCCCACTTTTATAGCCATAGCATTCACTAACCTTTTCGAAAAAGGAGAATAGAAGAATATTTTACATAAAACAGATCTAGATATCTGTATATGAAAAAAAAAAATTTTGTTAATTCTTTTAGAAATATCATTATCAATTTAATAGTTTCACCGATAAAATTTTTTGTTGATATTTACACTAACATTTCATCAGTACATATGTTACCAACAGACTCATGAACAGAAACAATCCATCAAAAAAACTCTTATCAGTAATTTATAGACTATTAATGAATCAGTCAATAATAAATATACCGATAGATTTATAGATAGACAAAACATGAACAAAAAAATTTATTCCTTTTATTTTGTTGGTAGCTCCATCGGTAAATTTAACATATCACAGACATGAAACAGTATGTAATGTTATTAGTGTTTTTTTTGTTCGTCGGTATATTCATGGTATATATAACATATTACCGATAGAATACCATTTGTAATTTTGTTGGTGAGTTAACAATAGCAGTGATGTTTGCACTAATTCATTTCCAACTCTCTGGAATATACCGACGGTCTAGTTTCGTTGATAAAACCATCAGAAATAGTGGCATTTGCAACAATTCTTTTCTAACTCTCTTGAATATAACAACGGAGATATGTCGTTAGTAACCCCATCAATAATATTTTAAAAATAAATATTTTTAAAAAATATATGTATAGAACAAAAGTAGAAAAATAATTGAAATAAAATAAATTAGTATAAAAATAAAATATTTATTATAAATTTATACATATGTATGTTCAAATATAATAAATCTATAATAGAGGCTCAGGACTGATTATGAACATCCAACAATCAAAACACTACGATTCGTCCATAAGTTCTTGGTCGTAGTGTTAGAGAGTTCGTACACTCGATTTCTATCGAGTCCACTGGATGATTCTGCCTCTAATCATAAATTCAAATCGATATCCGAATAGGTCGAAGGATCGTCCCTGTATCTCTCATTCCAGCAGCTATTATATGTATCATGGAAATAAAAAATAAATTCATTAAATTCAAGGAAATAATAACTTAAGAAAAAAATAATTAAAAACCAACATACCACAAAGTACTGAGCTCGACTATTAACAAACGGTTGCACCCCTTTTGACGGTCATCACTCCACACATGCGTTTCAACAAAAAGCTATATTAGGCTTGGCTCATGTCCAGAAACCATAACTTGTAATAAAAAAATGTTGCCAGTTAAATATATTTATAAAAAAACTAATAAAAAATGAATATAATAAAAAATGCTACCATCTGCTTCGCATGCGAAACTATCAGAACAGAGTCATCGATGTGCATGGTAACAGAACTGTGAACATGCTGGTTTTGACTCTCTGTACCGGACTATAACCGTCAAGTAAAACACGAGGACATCATGTGTTGAATGTATTATGCTCATACAACCTCTGAGACATACGCTGGTCTGAAATCCTTCCAAACTGCCATGTCATTCCAGTCTGGAAGCTCTCTTTCGTTCGCATATATTTTTAGCTTTTTTTACGCCTGATATCAAAAATCATGCAACCTATATGGTACAAATTAATTATCAATTTGAAAATGAAAAATAAAATTTTAATATTTGGAATAAAAAAAATTATCCTGAATTCGATCTTACCTAATTGCAACATAATTGTCCCAAACTCTCCTCACAATATTATTATCAGCTCTTTCCCATTCAAATTTTCCCTTGAAGTAAAGATTTATAAAAAGAAATTTTCAGTAATTTCAATAAACGATCCAAATTAACATAAATTGTTTTAAGTTAATACTAACCTTGAACCTTGAAAACCATGCATTGACCTGCGGTTTCCACTCAGGATGTTTGGAAACATGGATTCATTGAAAAAATAAAAATTTCATCAATGATTTAAAGGTCGATGTTATTGTTCTTGCAACCTCAATGTTTGTAAACCTGGAATTGCATTCGTTAAATGATATTATTTTTTCAAAAATTATTAAACATGTCGTCGCGAAAGTAAAACAAACTTACAATGAAAGGTTGTTCTTCCACTAGGCCTTATACTTGTGAGTAAATAGATCCTGCTTTGAAGGAACCCCGCGTCGATGCTGTAGTATCGCACTCGACGAGACTACGTTATGAGTCGATGTCTGTGCTTCAAGTGCTTATTCTTGGTCGGTACCTAATGACTCATAGTCATTTGCATTGTTGCTAGAATACAATTTCCCCTAGGCATCTACACAAATAAACAGATAAAAAATTAAATGATTCCTATTTTAAAAAAAAAAACCTCGGCAACATCTCTCCTATACAGGAGACAACCCAAAATTTTTAAACCTGCAAATACACAACATATATGCCATAAATCAGTTGATTTTATTCAATTTCTTCTAACAATTTAGCAAAATACTGCAAAAATTATTACAATAATTGTCATGACTAATTGCATCATCTCGAATCTTTCCCCATACTCAGAAAAGGTCAAGGGAATCATGGTCTTAAAAAAAAAAAAACCTTGTAGAATTAAAGATTTTAATCAGGTTAGCCCTAATGCAAAAATAAATTATTAAGGAGTCCATACCCTAAAGATTGATTCTAGTTATTACTTAAGGAGTAAGTTCACTACCTGATCTTAAAATGATCTATGATTTGCCTAGTGACCATCTTTCAAGAAGGCTCATATCATAAAAGTCATGAGGCAGACCGCTACTCCACACCTAACCTAGAATTAGATTTATTGAAAAATTAAAATGCATGAAGGTATTAATTCATTTTCGATGTACTTATGCATGAGCAGTATATAAAAATGCATGCTATAGCAGTATGAAAAAAACACATGCCAAAATTAAATTAAACAGAAGAACAAAAATAAATAGGCAAACAATCAAACAAATAAAGCTATTAAATAGTATTGAACCATGTGGAAAATTGTTCATCTTGTAATCAAAAGATTTGGGATTCAATTAGTTGTAAGTTTTGCGACAGTAAATATTGATGATGTTACCTGCGAGGAATTCAATAATGTATCAATTTATGATATTACAAGAGATAAAATATTTGAAAATAATGACATGTTAAGTAGTATATTTACTAAATAAAAGTTTTCAGTTCATTGTAGTCAAATAACACATAATTATGTGCTTGTTTGAATTCTATTTCTGATAAATATCTTTTTCTCACAATATTTTTTAGGACAGGTCATCCAGGATAGAAGAATATTGACAAGTTCCCACTCGAAGACACTTTCCCACCATCATTATGAGTTGGAACATGGTTGATTCTTGTTGTCAATTGAGGTTTGAAATAGTACAAAATAAATGTTTATATCTCTTCAATAATATAAGATTTAAATATCAAAGCCGCAAGATGTGCTTTGTTTTTTACTTTTGTTTTAAAGTTCAACAAGTACCTACATTGAATTACATGAATGTTTTGAAATATACAAAGAAAGACAATAAAATTTTAATTACGATGCATGTATAAACCCTAACCTCTCGAATGGATACTTCCATCTATATTAGACTGGGCCTCCAACTTTTGCCTCAAATGGTAAATATATGGGTAGATGCTTCATCAAGTTAAAAAACAATAGAGAAAACATCATCGCTATTTTGTATATTGTTTGGACGATATTCGTTTCAAACCTCTTCATATGTTGTGTCTGTAACTTGTTGGAGTATATATCTTTAAAAAAATACTGATCTCCGTGAGTGTATCTCATATCCCATTTGACAATAAATCCTGGTAAGCTAATGAAATGAGTGTTTGCATAAACATATGGCAGTCGTGGCTTTTCATTACATCCAATCTACAATCCTTCAAATTCACTAACCTTGATATGCTCGAGGCATGTCCATCAGGAAAACACAAACTTTTAAGTCATTTTTAGACAAGTAATTGTGCATTCTTGTTTAAGGCAAAATTGGCTTTGGACTTTGCGAACCGTGACCAAATATAAACTAACTTCATATTTTTATGGTGACAAACAAAGCTATATTCATTTTAGCCTTGATATTTTCCTCTGTCTTCCCCTCACATCCATAACCATGTTGAAAATGTTCTCAAACACGTTCTTTTTTATGTGCATGACACCAAAGTTATGGCAGAGAAGATTAGTCTTCCAATAAGGAAGCTTCTAGAAAATACTTTGTTTTACCATATTGTAAGTCAAACCAAAACCATAAAACTTTTTCTTATTGGATTCAAAGCCAAACATAATATCATCGTACTCCGACACCATATTATACAATTCTTCACCTGAAAGAAGTGACAATTCAATATCCATCAACTCCGCCAACAAAGAATTCTTTTTTGTTCTTTCTGAACTTGTGATTAGTTGGAAAGAACAATTGGTGGCAGTTAAAAAAAGACACTTTACCACCATTAGTTAGCATGAATGCCATGTTATTTTTCATATATTATAGACATGCTAGTTTTCTCTGCATGCTCCAACCAGAAACTATTTTATATGTTGAAAAATCATTGATAGTCCACATCAAAGCTGCCTTCATCAGAAAATTTTCTTTCCTCAATACATCATAAGTCAAAGCCCCAAATGACCAGAACTACTTCAACTCATCAATCAACGGTCAAAGACAAACATCTATATTCTGACCTGGACTAAAAACATGAATTCCGGCCTAATACACATCCTCGATAACAAGTTGTAAACCATGAGTATCATTAGCTAATAAGATTAAGGAGCAGAAAATAACTTGAATAGATTGAATTTGTCTATACATAACCCAAGATGCAGTGATGCGAGTTAATAACATCTATATTCTCATTATTATATTTTTTTACTCAATGTCAAAAAACACGTTAATAACACTACACATTAATTATTTTATGTTAGAAAAAAACTAGTCGACCTGCAGTGTAGTGAGTTGAATAGACGTGTTAATACTTTGTTTTTTGCATTTATTGACACAAATAATTCTCGATATATTTAATTAAATGCATGTATATGTTTTTTTATTTATACTTAAATTAAAAAAAAACATATTTGAAAAACTTGTTTTTTTTTTCACTAAAAAAATTATTTGATCCATTTTATAATAGTATGCAGGCGACTGTATGATTTTCCTATTATTGTTATCTAATTAATACGATGGTATCAGGTGAAGATTCTAATTGAATCAATGAATTTAGATATTTTTTTTTTTACGAGAAGGGACATATTTGTCAACTCCTTTAAATAACACGCACTCCTCGTGGAAGAGACTTTATTATTACCCTGAACAAAACTTTGATGATTTTGTCAAGATATACTAACCGTTGTAAATAACACATCATTTAGCTGATGTGGACATGTTCTAAAATAACAAGCTCATTTTCGTACATAAAGATCTTCTCGATTAAGTTTCAGGCATACCATTAGTCAACGCTCACCCACCACCAGCTCATCAATAATTCAAGGATTCAGGACGTTCATGCTTAGCTGTCATGTTTGTAAAATAATTTGTGGAAATCGTAGCACAAGCTGTTGCTAATGAGATTAAAATAATTAAAAATAAATAATTTTTTTAAAAAAAGTTAAAACTAATATCAAATAAAAAATAAATAAAGTAAAAAAATAAATAAAGTTATCAATTTACGTTAACTTTTCAAATGCTTGACCCCAGTCATTAAATGTAAAGCTCAAACCCTAACCAATTAAATGTTAAAGGTTAAAATCGAAAAAAAAATTTATTTACACAAAAGGATCCATAACAAAAAACAATAACTAAAAGAGCGAGGATAAAAAATAAATTAAAGTACAACTATGAATTTTTGATTGAAGAGTGAAACTGAAAATAAATAAAAAAATTATACAAAAGAGTCAAGAAAAAAATTAAAAATAAAAATAATAAGGACCAAATTGAAGAAAAAAAACGTGTAACAAATTGGGATTGATGGATTAAATTGATAACAAATAAAACCTTTACAAAAGAGTTAAGAACAAAAATTAAAAATCAAACTAATAAGGACCGAAATTGAAATATCAATAACTAAAAGGAAAACTCTGAAATTTTAAATAGTAGCGTGATTTTCAAGGGGAAAAGAAAAAAATAAAATAAAAAAAATCTGGTCAACGACAATTCATCCAAGTACCGCAACCACATGCTAGGAGGTTATTTTTTTCAAGTAAAAAATATTTTAAAAAATAATTACAATACCAATCTCAAATAAAAACTAATGTATTAGCAAGGAGAAATCGTGATGTGTTTTTAAGTTTACAGAATAAATACTAGAAAGAACTTATAGCTTTCCATGATTCCTCCCGCACTTCACTGCTGATAGCATTTGAAGACATGAAATTACATGTGCAGATTGTAATGAAGATAAATAAAAAGATTTCAGGAGTTCAAGGCGTTAATTTAGAAATGAAAAAAAATGTAATTTTAATTCAGCCCCCTTTTTGATAACTTTTTTATTAGGACGGATAATAAGTTATTTTTATTTTTATTTTTTAAAGGACATTGGAGGGGTTAAAAAGGTTCTAAGTGGCCAGCTATGTACTGTAGAGAAATGAAAGTGATTTTTCTTGATAACTTTTATAAATTGTGTTATGAATGATGATTTTTGAGTTTTGGAATCTTGGAGTTCTTAATGGATGCTTTGCATTTTTTTCATTAAGTATTCTGCTCCGATGCTTTGATATTAGTATTCTCCACCACTTGGATTGTGATTTGAAAATTCTTATTTGTGATATGATTTTTTTTTTAGTTTAACGTGGGTGTCTGGACCAGCTTGTATACATCTCTACTAATTTTATGGGCCTTGAAGTTAACGATCATGTAAGCCTCCAGTGGTCATTATATGAGCAACCACAGGGTTTGAACCTGAGACCACAAAGGAAGCAAACCTCTTGGTCCTAAGCTTTTATTATTGGTCATCATCTAGATGGTTTTATTTATGATATGATTGGTAATATTAGTGGTTGTTTTTTAAAAGTAAATTTTATTTAAAAGTTTATTAAAATAATATTTTTTAATTTTTTTAATATTAAACAAAACAACACAAAAATATAAAAAAATAATTTTAAACAAACAAAAATCCAAAATTTGCACAGAAGGTACTACCAAACGAAGGATGAATATTCATATTGGTCCTACCGGCTCTTTGTCACCGCCAGATAAACGCGTGTAGTTCTGACAAAACCTGAACAAAAACCTGACATGTCAACAGACTTTCAGTCTCACTTTACTCTCTCTCTCTTAAATAGGTGGGCATATAAAGACAAGCCAGTACGTTTGTTATTTCTGTTTCTGCTACATTGCTAGGTGTTTATTCAAAGCACATGTTTTATAGCGGTTAAGTGAAAGGAAAAGGCTTTGTTGCAGACAAGAGAAGATACTACTGTTTAAATATGAGATCAATTGTTGCTGCAGCTTGCATAGAAGATTTCATTGCAACATCTTTCTTTCACTCGGCTGACTCGGTCTGTTTTATTGGGCCAATTTTGATGCCCATTACCATGAAATGGAGTCTCAAGCCCCACCTCCCAAATTTGCCCGTCTTTCAAACTCTAGTATGCACTTACTCTTCTATTTTCCAATTTCTCTCCTTTTCAATCAAACAAGTCTAACTAACAATGCCGTTCACAATTTTTTTTCATCTTTTTATTTGCTTTAATTTCTAGGGACTAGGCTTGCAAGTGGTTGGAACGTGGAGAGAAATAGGCGCGATGGTGAATCTGGGTCACCTCCAATTGGGCTAGGACTTGAACTTGGACGCGGTGGGTCTAGTCAAAGACCAATAATCAGCTGCAAAAAACCTTATGGGTTCACCGTTCTTCAACTGCAGGAGCTACAACTCCAGTCTCTTATCTATGCGTATATCCAAGCTGGATTTCCTGTACCTTACCACCTTGTTTTACCTATATGGAGAAGTGTTGCTACTTCCCTTGGTGGTCTCAGTTCAAGGTTGTACCAACTCTACCCTAGTCGTAAGTCCCCAATAACTCTTATCTTCTTCTCTCTCTCTCTCTTTTTTCCTACGAATATCTTTCACTCAGTCACTACGAAATTAATGATGCTGGATACTTGTCTTTCTTCTCATGAATACTTGATCGTTAACTAATTTACGATGTAACTAATTTTCTTAATCTTTAAAAGATATATATTTTTTTTTTTGTGGGGGTCTAGTTATGGGGTGCAGCCCATTATACTTGGCATATAAGAATGGAACGGACCGTGAACCAGGGAGATGTAGGAGAACAGATGGAAAGAAATGGAGGTGTAGCAAAGAGGCTCTCCCATATCAAAAGTACTGTGACAGGCACATACACAGAGGACGCCAGCGTTCAAGAAAGCTTGAGGAATCTGCTTCCCATGGTAATTCCAGCACAGACCTCTCCATTTCCCTCCCTGCTGGAATCAGAGGTGCTAGCGCCTAGTAGTGGTCATCTCCTTCCAAGATCTCTTTTCTCTCCAAAGAGTGTTTTTCATGGAGACACGCAAGGAAAAATGAAATAATTGTTGTTTAGTTTGTCTTGATTATCAAAATTACTCGTGTTAATAATTCGTTTAACGCTACATAAATTGCAAAAATGGCTGAATTAAAGTTAACTTGATTTTATAACTGGATATGTAAGATGTACACACATACTGCTTCTATATCGTATGAGAAGGGCATGAGTCTTAGCCCAAGTTCCCAACCATGAGACCCATTGTCCACAAGAATGGCTCGTGGGTCCATAGAGGTCACTCTCGATAGTAACCACTAACCAGCACCAACATTTCTCAGGGGCCACACGTAACATTGCTGATGCAGCATGTATCCATCCAACCTTCTCTGAGCATAGAAGGTTCGGTCAAATCTCGTTCTGACTCTACAATAATCAGAGAGATAAAGTATATTAAATACGAGTATGCTCTTTAGCCATTTGTCATGCAAGAGATTGGTTCAAGGGTTGCATCATTTGTACAAGCTCAAAACACCTAGAATAGAAATCAAGGCTTTAATTTGTTCTCAGGTAGCCCTAAACTATAGGTGGCATCTGTGTCTCTTCCCCTGCATTGAACAGACAACGTAGATTCAAAACTACATCTACAGTCTTGAACCTCGAGGTAAAAAACTCCATCTTCATCCTCCCCATATTTTACAACTAGACGCTTGCGGTTCCAATCATGTTAATTTCTTTGTTTGAAATTTTTTTAGAGTATTGATTTGAATTCCAAACAGAATTCAATTGATAAAAAATGACCAAAAACAAATCAGAGATTCAATTCTACTTGAATTTAAAAATTATTTTTCAAAAACACCCATCTCTTTATTTATTTTCAGAAACCCCAACTTATGTTTATGGGCTGCTTTTTCTTGTATTTAGTCTGTTTACTTTCTTGTTTGAGTAGCGTCTCCAGCTGTCAACTAAAATTGCATTCGACTTTGAGACTATTATTTATTCTTCTCTGTGGGCTGCTAGATTCATGTAGGGTTCTGAACCTTTAAGTTCATAATATGTAAAAAAAAAAAAATACTAATTTTTTATTTATTTATTTACGTGGGGTGTCCGGGCCAGCTTGCGCGCACTACGACTATTCCCCACGGCCCACTGGACATCCTGCAAGTCCAGGAGCAGGTAAGGCACTGCAGGGGTGACAGGCGTGCACATAGAGGGTCGAACCCGGGACGGGGGTGGAACAAGTCACACGATTGACCACAGCAGCTAGACCCTCAAGTGTTAATATTTGGAGTTTGATCAGGTTGCTGTGTATGTACAAATGGCTTTCTGGAAAAGAATGATCAGGTTGCTGTGTATGTACAAATGGCTTTCTGGAAAAGAACCAAGATCCAATGCACTTTGATTTCATCCAATTGATGAGCAAATTTTGATACAAAAGTACTTTCAACGAACATATATTTTCAAAAAAAAAATCAATAAATATTTAACAAACAATTAATATGAGATAGATTTTTTTATAACTTCTTTAAAACACCTATATTTTATGTCATTTTTAATTAAAGATAAAATAGTCAAAATTATTAATTCAATTTATTTCAACAAATATTCCAAACATTCCAAACAGTGTAATTGGTTTCAATTATGTAATTTATTATGTTATTCTAAATATAAAAATTATAATATATTATTAATTGAATTAAAATCTGCTCATAAATTGAATTTAATCCACATTTGTTTCTAAACATGCTGATAATCTTACAATAACTTTTGGAAAGATTTCGTTATTGAAGAGATTTTAACAACTTCATCCATGTGAAAAACAAAACCATAAGCTAGGTGAATTGATGGTGCTTGATATACACATGATCGATGAAAAATAAATAAATAAAAGTTATTATCAAAGAACCATCTCAACCTAATAGCTTAAACTGTTAGGTGAGGTTCCATGATATGATTTATATTATTCTTTAACACACCCCCTCAAGTGAAAGTCCTTTGGGCTTGAAACTTGCACAGGTCCACATTACCTTGTGCTTAATTTTTATCAAATAAATGGTGATGGTGAGATTCGAACTCGTGACCGCTTGGTCATCAAGGCTCTAATACCATATCAAAGAACCATCTCAACCTAATAATTTAAACTGTTAGATAAGGTCCCAAGATATAATTTATATTAGTTATCACCTAAGCCTTAATTAAGTTGCTCATGTAATCAAAACATGATACGATCAACTCTACAATAGATTTAAATAATCTTTTCACTTTTATGTTATCTAATGAATCATACAACTCAGATCACATGAAATGACATCATTTATTTAATATATATATATATATATATATATATATATATATATATATATATAAAAGGCTAATTTTCATTCTAGATGGAAATTATATGTTAATGTCATTAATTACGCAAATTAAATAGAATTTAACCATTGGATCCCAATAAATTAAACAATTTATAAACACATGATAATATTAAATAAATTATTAATATGGGGAATTTTTCATTCTAGGAACCTTAATAAAGTTTGCATGTGGTTAATTATTTTCTACTCCCGTCTATAGAATATGAATTAATGCTACTACCAGTAATTTACCTTTCAAGTGGGAGATTCCCCGTACGATAAGATAATACCATATTCAAAGTCTTTACTCTCTCATGCATAAACACTAAGCAAAAGATGATAAGATTAACTTTCATAATTCTAGAGAGCTATCATTGCGTTCACAATCACATTACATTACTTTACAAAATAAACTAAAAAACTTTAAATAATCACTATTCAATTATCGTTTATTCTTTTTTAGATTAGTTCTTTAGAAAAATCGTACAATTCACGTCTACTGAACTTCATTTCTTTTTAATATTATCCTCCCTTCCATATTATGTTGACATATTTTTATATTTGTTTTGATTTGCATATTAAAGTATATACAATGTGTCAAAGAAAATCTCGATAATAAATTAAAAATCAATATTACGAGGTAGAATTTTAGACTATGGCTGAAAAAGATTGAACAACAAAAACCAAATTTAACATAAAAAAAAACAACAATTGTTTATGTTTTTACTAGTCAACTGGCGTGAAAAGTTTAGTTTGGTCTATGATGTTTTTATTTTTTGTATTATTTGATCCCTGTCTTTTTAGGTTCTTGTGTTTTAGCTCTAAACTTAATTTTTATGACGCTTCATTCCCTGGATGTTGAGGGAGGGGGTAGAAAGTCACTGAAAAAAGAAAGGAAAGAGAAAGTATTTGATTGACCACATTTTAGCTATATAAACAAAAAAAGAAAAATCCATCTTAGTGTCAATTGATTTGTCTCAAAGAGGAGAATTTAATGGAGATGGTTTGGTGTCTTAACCATGTCGAAGAAAGCATATAGGAACTCATAAAGATATTTCTAATTTGGTTTGATGTTTAGTTTTCTAAATTATTTTAAGGTGTTTTAGAATTAGAAATGAGTTTATTAAAATTCTTACGATATTTTTATGATGTTTTTAGATAATAATATGTTGAAATTTGAGTTTTTAAAGATAAAAAACCCATACCCTAATTTTTTAGTTATCAAAGGTGACTTAAAAAATGTACCAGCAGTGATTGGAAATGTATCGACAAATAACGTTGTCTACCCCAAGTGAATGACGTGCCATATGCTATGTTTTAAAAAAATTTAAGCCAACAATATATTATCCGCTTTGTTTTTATATTTTTAGGGAAAAAACAAAAAAGGACTAGGCACGCTTGGTCTCCTTCCTTTTAGGGCAAGAGTGGAGGATTAATTACCTGTCAGGCTTTGCAATGACTCATTTGTTTTTAAGAAAAAATATTTTTTTTCATTAAGTTTTTTAATCAATACCCTCTTTATTATTTTTTAAATTATTTATTTTAACTCTTTTTTATATGCAATAATTTCTTTTTTACTGTTTTTATAATTTCATAGTATCCCGAGAGATTATTCTAATTTATGTTGAATTTTTCTTATATTAAATTTTAAATAGATAAGTTGGACTTGCATAACTAACCTTAAGATAAATAAAATAAAACATATAGAATAAATTAGATAGTTGTGGTCAGATATTTACATGTACATGTGTTTTTTTATTTCTTATAAGAAAGATGAGTTTCTCACTTTTACCATGTTATTTTTTTTTACAATTTAATTTAAAACCTAATGTAGATCATTTTCACCAAGTCAATATCTTTTTTTAATTTAATTTAAATTCCAATGCAGGTCATGTTGAGATTAATAAGGATGATCGCAATTGATGATCATAATATTCGTTGCCAACCTCCTGGCTTTGGGTCAGGAGGCTAGAAGCACGAGCATGAAAGTGGTTCGAGGAGGAGTAATAAATTGCATTTTATTAATTACTTTATAGAATCTACTTTTAAGAAATAAATAAATGCCAAGTATAAGAAAGAAATTCTAAATAAAATATTTTTATCACTTTCTTAAGTATTGAACTTTATTTTCTCTTCTATCCTATCTTAATATTAGAAATGAGTAAAAAAATCAAAAAATTAATTAAATTGAAAAAACTAAAAAAAACAACTGAAAAAACCGAACCGTGAAAAAAAACTAATTAAACCGATTAAAATTTTAAAAAAATCAACCGGTTCGGTTTGGTTCTAGTTTTATAAGCCTCAAACCGAAAAAATCAAACCGAACCCAAACCGGAAAAAACCGAGCCAAATCGAGCCAAAACTGAGCCAAACCAAAAAAATCAAGCCAAACCGGAAAAAACTCATCCAAAACCGAGTCAAATCAAAATACTAAGTCAAACCGGTTTGAATCTGTTTTTGTTCAAAAAACCGAACATGACCGAAACCGGTCAATTTGAACCGGTTTCGTTTTTATTTTTAAATTTAGTTTGTTTACTTTTTTTTTTTAATAAAAACCAAATCAAACCAAAAATGATTACCCCTACTTTATATATATATATATATATATATATATATATATAAAACTCAACAAATAACCAGTACCGATAAAATTTTCTAACATAAAATGCATAGACTGTCATTTATTTATTTTATCGCGATAAAACGATTAATTAGGAGTGGATAAAGAACGGAAATGGTAAAGTGGTTAGGTTGACCAACTATTATTTTATATAATTTATCAAATATTTAGTGGTTGGGACTTGACGTCTTGTAAGATACCCATCACCTCTAGTTTGTCAGTTCCTAGTTTTTTAAATAAATAAAACCGATTGGCTTGTGAGTTAATTTTATTGAACCTAATTTTTGGCCGAATACTTACCCCTAGTTATATATTATTGATCGTGTGATGTAAAATAAGTGCTAGTCGTACTATCTCTCTTCTCAATAATGGAGTGCAAGAGAATTACTTAGCACAAATATCTATTAGATTCCACTCGAGATTAATTTTTATGATGGAAGACTCGTTTAATTAGACATCTCGGTTCCAATCATGTTAATATCTTCTTGAGAGGGTGGTGAATTTATGTTTAATTAATTTTACGAAACATTGATTTTGATATGATTTCTCTAAATATATAAATATATTAAAATCACAATATTATTTTTCATCAACCAATTTGGTATGTACAAATATAAAAATAAAAGGTCCGAGTTTATCCCATGAGATCGTGGGCCAAGCTAATACCTGAGGTATTTGGTTAATTTCTTGGTTCTAACAATCTCATACATTCATCCTTGGAAAAATAGCTGGTGGATCATACTTGATATCTGCAAAATATCACCTTTTATGTATTAAGGATCTCTCTGATGATTAAATGAGTATTGTTTTAGAGAAAAAAATAGTAATAATTTAGAAAAAAAACCCTAAAATAGACATGTCATTTTTTGTTAAGAAAAGCTTAACCTTATTTTTAAAGGATATTCCCCTCTCTTTTATACCCCCCAAAACTCTTTATTGAAGAAAAAGGTTTAAAGTATTAATAAAATATCTTTGACTTCTCAGGATAAAATATCTTTGACTCGCCAAGATAAAATATCTATAACGAGAAAAGAACATGGGCTCATCACTTGGTTGAGCCTGGAGATTATGAGTTATTACCCTCTCTTTAATTATTCTTTAGAAGGGCAGATTCAAACAAAAACAATAATTTTTGATCCATCAATAGCCTCTTAAGTTTTTGGGTTTTATACGCAAAGATTTTGAAGAGTCTCTATAAGCAATAGATGAGACCCTTTTTACCTTCCCTATAAGATCTTACTTGCCCCACGTAGAACTATTGGGATCTTCATATCTAGATGCCATGTCCTCACTAATAGGAGATGTCTTTTGAGAAATTAAATGGCGTTGGCTTTCTAGGCAGTAATCGAGTGGATTTTTTAGATATGTGATGACATGAAAGATTATTCATCCGATAATGGGACTAAAAAGTTTGTTTTTTTATAACCCTAGTTGTTCTTACATGTGACTTTTCTTTCACTTTTATTTTTTGTGATTTTTTTAAAACTTCACTCCGGCAACAAAACCACAGATCATCTCTTTTTAATTTCAAGAAAATACTCATTTTAAGCATTTCCCTTTTTAAATACTTTTTACCTTTATTTCTTTAAAACAGAATAAATAGACCTTAGGAACGTCAAATCCATCTCTAAAAATAGAAGTGTTCATATACCTAATGAGGAATTCAGGTTCCATCTAGAGCCTGAAAGAAGCAGCAGGGGACAAAGATCCATCATGTTGAGCCCCAAGACAAAAAGGGGTGCCACATTGGCATCCTTCTTTGATGGGAAAAGGGAAAAACGTTCCTGTAGGAGTCCTTCTCCTTCCCCTACCAAAGATACCCAGGAGATGAGGTCTCATAGAAGTCCTCTTTTTATCCTTATGAGAGACTTTTAGGAAAAAAGAAGGCTGCCCTAAACTCCTAAAGACGACATATCTAGTAACATAAGTGTTGTGAATGTATAGTTTGTGGCCCATCACCAACCTAGAAAGTTTATGACTTAGATGTTTAACCTTGCTGAGCGTATTAGTAAACAAACTCTGGGCTCTTGAAATTACTACCCCCATTTATATATAGACGATAAGGTATTCCTTCCCTCTTTAAAGGTTCACGAGGGAAGTGTTCAGCTATTATTAGTTGGGTCCTTGTCAGCCACACCCCAATAGATATACAATCATATCCTTTTTTGAAAAAAAATTATACGATTGTGGGGCTCGAGCCTACAGTCAATGTTTTTAGAAGCTACTATTAATTGATTATTGGCACTGATGGCGACGATGACATGAGGTGGTTCTTCACCTTTGCCAATAAAAACAATGGTACAATAAAGAACACATTGGCTAGGAAGCCAACACATGTCAAGAAGTGGAGGAGGAGATGGATGGTTGTAAGATTCATTAGAACGATTAATCCTAGGGCAGGATTGCAACCCATCTGAGGTTGTTCCTGGTACCGGAGGGTCCCTCCATGAAATAAACAACAAGACTTGTCAGAGATCAGATGAAGAGAAGAACTGTGTTGTGTTTGAGTCGACTTCAACTGAGTATGAAGTAAACAAAATAGCCCAAAAATACCACTAGGGTGTTTTGCAATATAGGTTGCTACCTTTTTTTTCTGTTGCCCTGCTTTTGGCCTTAGTTTTGTTTTTGTCTCTACAAGATTGATTATTGAAGGAGAAGTTTCAACGAGACCTATTCACAAAAGCTTACCCCGGAGGTCCCTGTCTTCTATAATCTGTGGAGGCAGAGGTGGAGAGGTGATAGAGGATGTTAGTAAACTCCTAGCTCCTGAGGGTTCTGTATCTTAAAGGATAATGGTAAGGGTCATAACCTTTGTGAAAGTTGAGGTTCGTGATCTTTCAAACAAGATGAAGGTTCAAAACACCCGTTATCAAACTTCTCTCGTCGAATGGAACCCGTTGACATAAAAAACGAGTTTTGTCTCCTAAAAGCGGTCAAACCTACAACTTTTCATCTCCTTGCTGTTTTTTGGCAATTTTTTCTCTCCTCTCTCTCAAATTTAGAGATCGAAATGCTAAAAAAATGAGCTTTTATACCAATTTTTTTAAATTTTATATCTATAACAAATCTTAACAAATTAGTAATGAAATTGAGTACAGAAAGTGTAATCAAGAACAAAATTAACAAAATAAAACTATTATGAATAGCTACACTGTTTAGTTTCTAAGTTGGTGCTTAAACCCAATCTAGGTTGAAATTAGTTTCTTAACTCAATCTGTTAAATCTTTCATAGATGTGTATAAGTCTATTTTTTTTGTGTTTCAAAAACGTTTTTGTAAAAAAATCAAAATTTTTTATTTTTTTAACTTCAAATTAATATTTTTTGATATTTTCATATCATTTTGATATACTAATATTAAAAATAAATTTTAAAAAATAAAAAATATTTTAAATAATAACCTCTATCACAATACAAAATAGGCTAAAGAAGCTGACTATTGTTATTTATCTCGGAGAAAACTGCATTGCGTGTAGACAAATCAGTATGTATTTAATTTAAATATTTAGTCTTTCCTAATCGCAACTGAGCCCCTGCAACACAAGCAAGGGGGGATTTGCATAAATTGATAGAATACAATCAATATACTATCTATATTAACCCTCACACGTGTGCATAATCAAACCCTTAATTACAATTTACTTTTTTTTTTTTTTTTAATTTCCATAAAAAGCATCCCTTACACAGTAAAATCTAGTCAGACCACAGTCACGTATCCATTACCGACTGACTTTTACATGAAGCTCTGTTCACGAGGTATCTAATGATTTTTATTCTCTTCCCATACCCTCCCTTAATCCAAAGGCCAAGATTTCACCTGCACCCTAAATCTGAACCACCACCGTCCATTCAGATCCACACACAAGCACTTCACATGACTAAAAAAACGAGGAAATATCACCATTCATCCTCACCTCTCACTCACAGATCTCATGCTACACAGTTCAAGCTCCTAGCTTTCTTCCTCTATCTCTAAGTAGAGTCGCACATTCTTGGAAAGAGAAGATTTTTGTAAAAACCCATTTTGCCCTTGAGCCAAAGAGGATGGTGGAGGCACAAAAATGGGCAACAAGGAGAATGAGCAACCCGAGAATAGTGGATGGCACCACCGTGTCAACCACCACCGATGACCAAGTTCTTGACATACCAGCAACCCCACCTAGTGATGTAAGAAACAATGCATATTCCACCGTGGGATCATATTTCTCTCCAAATATTTTAACAGCTGCGATAATTGCATCATGGTACATGTCCAACATTGGTGTTTTGTTACTTAACAAGTACCTGTTAAGTTTTTATGGCTTCCGGTACCCAATATTCTTAACAATGCTGCACATGATTTCGTGTGCTTGTTATAGCTATGTGGCTATAAAGTTTCTTGAAATAGTACCACTGCAGCATATTTTATCAAGGAAGCAGTTTATGAAGATCTTTGCTTTGAGTGCTATCTTTTGTTTTTCTGTGGTTTGTGGTAATACTTCATTGAGGTACTTGCCTGTGTCTTTTAATCAAGCTATTGGGGCAACTACACCATTTTTTACTGCTATTTTTGCGTTCTTGATAACGTGCAAGAAAGAATCTGCTGAGGTTTATTGCGCACTTTTGCCTGTGGTTTTTGGAATTGTTTTGGCCAGTAATAGTGAGCCTTTGTTTCATTTATTTGGGTTCTTGGTTTGTGTTGGTTCAACTGCTGGACGTGCTTTAAAATCCGTGGTTCAAGGGATTTTGCTAACATCAGAAGCTGAGAAGTTACATTCTATGAATTTGTTGCTTTATATGGCACCAATGGCTGCTTTGATTTTGTTACCGTTTACTCTTTACATTGAAGGGAATGTGGCTGCAATTACCATTGAGAAAGCCAGTGGGGATCCGTTTATTGTGTTCTTGTTGGCTGGGAATGCAACTGTGGCTTATTTAGTGAATTTGACGAATTTTTTGGTGACCAGGCACACAAGTGCCCTGACTCTTCAAGTGTTAGGCAATGCTAAGGCTGCAGTGGCTGCTGTCATTTCAGTCTTGATCTTTAGGAATCCGGTGACTGTGATGGGCATGGCTGGATTCGCGGTTACAATCATGGGTGTGGTGCTTTACAGCGAGGCAAAGAAGAGATCTAAGGTCACAACTCACTGAGAGATGACATAACGATTCATTTTGATTGCCACAAACACTGGTGAGGCTTTTATTTTTTATTTTATTTTTTGCTTTATTTACTATTGATTCAATGTTTTAGTTTTTTACTGTTAGATTTTAATGGAAGAAAAGAAGGGAAATTTGGATCGATTGGATTGTACAGGATGGTGGAGAAAAGGGAAAGAGTTAGCTCTTTTTCTCTCTCTTTTTTTTTGTTTTTTAATTGTTCGTGCTGGGAGGGGTTAAAGGGAATGAAATTCTATCACAGTTTCCCCAGTGTGTGACTTTATATAATTGCATTTACTGCAATTGGAACACATAAAAGAACTGATGCTGATATTCATTTTCAATTGTTTAATTGGAAAGAGCAAAGTTCTTTCTTTTCATCTTAAAAGTCTTTTGTTACCAAGCAATTCCATTCTTTATCCAGCATATGTTTTTTTTCTGTAAAATTGGCATTCCTTGAATTCATTTCCGGGTGTGGAGGGCTAACTTTTTTGTCTTTTGGATTCTTTCTCTTGCTTTGCATGCTTACTTGTTGTCTTCTTCAGCTAATTTTAGCAGCAAAATGTGTGTGTGTGTTGATGAGTTAAAAAAAGCGTAGGACTGAGATTATGGAATGCTTGAATCAGTAGGTGTTGAATTTAATTTGAAATACTCTGATGGACATTTTTTCTGTGATGTAAAACGTGACTGTTATTGCGATTGTCATGTTGCATTGGCCAATTTTATTATTTTTTTGCTTTTATTTGTGATGGAGGATGCCTTTCATATTTCCTTCTGGATAATGTCATGCATAAAATTGAATGTTGATAGGTATGAGGACACTTGATTGAGCCTGTTAGCAAATTTCTAGATGAGCATTTGAGGTTATTAATGCTCCTTTAGTCCCTACCAGAAGATGATGACAGAACTTTCTTTCATTCACAATTTCCTTCTCTATTCATTTTGTAAGAAACTGGGCTGAATAAAAAACTGTGATCAAGCTTTAGCCAAATAATTAAAATTACACTTCCGTGCCATTGTTATTGTTTGTTGCAAACATGTAAATCTTCCCTCCCCCATTTGTCAAGACCCTTTTCATTTAATCAACAGGGAGTTTTCCTTTTGGAAGGAAACGCAAAACAAGTTGCTCGGCATGGTTTTAGATAACAGCAGGGAGGGGCAAGGACATGTTGAAACGGCTCCCAAATGCAATAACTGTACAAAGAGCAACCTTTTCTTTGAGCAGGTTGAAATTGCCGGAATTTTGTTGAATTGGTTTTTCCAGTTTGGAGTCATTTCTAACCAAGGCCTAAGACTAATGCTGTTTCTTTAATCTTTTTCTTATTGACTTGAAATTATGTTTTAAGCTGGAGATCGACCATTTTTAACGTATGAAGGTGACATGGGCACCTTCAGTTTAAGCGAAAGACTTTATTTTTAATTAAGGTGCCTCGCTGTCTGTCCCAACCACCACAGTGGTTGTGTGTTTGGTTATGGTTTTGTAGACTTTACAATCAATGCACTTAGGTATCTGCATCATGTGGGGCATGAAGAATTGCATTTGCTTAAATTTTGGTGGTGGTTGGAGCTTCCTTCTCAGCTCAGTTTAGCTTTAGCTTAGTAGTATGTATCATGTTAGTTGAAGGGTAAAAGGCTCTGGCTCAGCAGTAAAGTTTTCAATGGAGAGCTGTTTTTTAAAATGTTTTTTATTTAGAAAATTATTAAAATAATATTTTTTTTATTTTTTAAAAATTATTTTTAATATCAGTATATTAAAATGATATAAAAATATATTAAAAAAATTAATTTGAAATAAATAAAAAATTAAAAAATTTAGAATTTTTTCAAAACACTAAATATATTTTTGAAACACAAAAAAAAAAAATATCCATGAAATGAGTCAAGCCCGCATTAAATTTTGTCTGGTTTAAGCCAAGATCTTAAGCTAATGTGAAGGCTTGCTTGAGTAGATTATCAACTACTTCAACTTGGATATTGGCTTGGCTACTTGGTTTCTCATGGAGACACCATTCTGCTTTATGGAGTTCTTTGCAAGTCTTCACCTTTTAAAGTAAACCAGCTATTTCACTTGTGTTTTACTGTAGATCAAATATTAAGAAAAATATATATATATACAAGCTTTTTCGTTGTATTTTTGCACACAAAAATTAAGTGGAAATTAAAAAGCTCATATATGTAATCAAGTAAACTGATAATTGTGTATTAATAAAGAGAATATAATTATTAATGATAATTAAAAATAAAACTGGAAAAATCTATATATCAAGATATTTAATATTGTAAGACATTTAATATTGTCTTATTGTAAGACATTTAATATTGTAAGACGAAGTATTTACTTGGTTGTATTGTATTTATTGACTTTATTTATTAAAATTAGTTTTTTATTCAATCAAATAATATTAAATTGATTAAATAAAATAAAAATAAAAATATTATGGAAGGCTGCACATGTTAGAAATATTATCTGAAAATAAAAAAAATTATTTTATAAAAAAAGTTCTTGAATACAAAAGATAAAAAAAAATATAGATGAATCAGAATGATCTTTTCAAAAATTAAATACGCATAGTACCATTAAAAAAAATCTCTCTCCAAAAAAAGATAAATAAACAAAAACAATCACAAATGTGAGATATTAATTGAAACATAAATTTAAAAATTATTAAAAAGTATATATTAAAAAATGATACTGGTTGAAAAAAAGAAATATAAGAAAAAAATAATTTGGGTGTTGTAACTTAACTCATCATACCCGTGACCCGAACCATGAACTTAACCAGTTTCAGTAATTTTTTTCTCTTACATTTATATCAAATCTAAAATAAAAAAAAAGGAGCCAAAAAAGCCCAAACTCAAGTGTTTGGGCCACTGCAATGAAGAGTTTAAGAGCATTGGTGGGCCTTCAAGCCCAAGCTTCCAGGTTTAGACTTGTTTTTATTTTTTTAAATTTTTTAATTTTTGTTTTGAGGGGCGAGTGACATGTCACTCACCAAGACAGACGATGTTTCGTCTATAAGCTCAATTTCAGCCACCACATTGGTGGCTGGAAAATCAGAGTTGCGACTTCCCGCCAAAAAACCTAAATTTTAAGCCATTTTAACCCAAGACACATCACCAACACCCTTATAACTAGGGGTGTTCACGGTCCGGTTCGGTTCAGTTTTAACTTAAAAATTCAACCGAACCGGAAAATAATATTCCTTATCAATATGACCCGGACCGAACCGAGAACCGGTTCAAACCGAACTAATTTTGTGCGGTTCGAGTCGGTTTTTTAGTATTAAAAACCGGAAAAACCGGAAAACCAATTAAATAGGCTTTTTTTTTTTACTGTTGTCGTTATACCAAAGCCCTGCAATTCCTTCATTTCACAATGAATCAAAGATCAAATAGATGCTTAGATCTGCAAATGCATGTGGAGCCATTACAACCACCAAAAAAGGTGCAATCCCTGCTCTTCCAACACCAGATAAAGTCCACAAACACAAATTTCTATTACTTTCCCCTCAATAAAATAGGACTCCATTCAAATGAAAAGATCTAGATCAAGCTTGAAAAACTGAAACCGGTTCTTGATGTGTTGGTTGTTGTCGGTGGTTGTTGATTGAAGAAAAGTGAAGGTTGTGGACGGCACTGCTATATGGAAGATGATCTAGATCGGGCCTGAAAAACTGAAACCGGTTCTTGATGTGTGGGTTGTTGTCTGTGGTTGATGATAAGAGTAAAGTGAAGGTTGTGGATGACGCTACCATATGGAAGACCAGAGAGTGATGGTTGGAGGAGGTGAGAAGCTCTGGTGTAAAAATTCAAAAAGAGAATTTAATGTTAGGTTAACAGGAGAGAAAATGAGAGAGAGGAGAGGAGAGGGAGGCGGCTGAAAAGTGATGAAATGAATTAGGGTTAGGGATGTTTGCTTTTATACCTTGTTTTTTAAGTTTTTCAGATTCAATTGAACCGGTTCGGTTCGGTCCGGTTCAATCGGCTTAAGCTTTTTGAAACCGAAACCGAACCGGACCGAGTGGTTTTAAGTATTTTTTAATCGGTTTATTCGGTTTTTTCTATCGGTTCGGTATTTTCGGTTAATTTTTTCTCGGTTTTTTCGGTTTAATCGGTTGGTCGGTTTTTTTGAACACCCCTACTTATAACATCCATAAAGCATTCTATTAATTACAAATACCCAAAAAATGGTGTATAAAACCAAAATCAAATTGGGTTATTTTTTACTTTTTCGGTTTAAATATGTTTTTTCATGCAACATTAAGGCTTTACATAATCATCATGAGGCCCGTTTCATCTCATTGAACTCGTGGATACCAAGAAAACTTATTTTGATGGCTGAAAATGGAGTGAATAGTGAATTTATCTCATTGTCGGAATCTAGCAACCCATCTCTCTCTCCTCTCTCTAACTAGAGATTTAAAAATAAAACAAATGAATTTGTGTATCAAAATTGATTTTTTAAAATTTAAAAGGATTTAAATTGTATAAATTGTGTTGTTTTAAAGCTCGAGGATCTAAGTGTATTTTTTATAAAATCCTGGCATGCTACTCATGTTTGTTGTCTTTTGCATTTTGATCCCTCTTCTTCAAATTCTAACATTTACTAAGAAATCAAAAGCAAATGACCTTCAATTAGGATTAAATCATATAAAATACAATTTTAAGGAACAAAATGAATTATTCTGTAATGAACAGTAAGTCCATAGTGTCATGCCAAGCTAAAGTAAACTACACCCGTTAGTGTATTCTGTAATCTATAATAATAAGCCTTGTACTGCAAGGATAAAATTTCACTCATCTCATTGGATGCAATAATGAAATGAACATAAAATATAAATAAATAGAATCAACTGTCAACCTAAAACAGATGCAGGATCACTTCGCTATTTCTAAACCATGATCCTTGATAGGAAGCCTAATGCCACTGCCATACTTGCACACAGCTTAGAAGCAGTGATTCCAGTAGCTGCTGATTGCGTGAGAAGGCAAGGGTGGTGTCTCGTCCTTAGGAAGAAGAGTAATTGTTAGCTTCTGTTTCAATTCGCATTGCTTGCCGATACTGCAAAGGCACCACTCTTCTCCTGGTTTTTCAAGTGTAATAGAGCATCATTACCTATCGATAGCTAAAGGCTAGCTTCTTTCTTGTGCGACACATAATTTGGAATGAAAGTTTCATCCACGTTGACAACTTTGTGGACTGAACAGCACCAAAACAATGCCATGAGGTTGAGGAAGGCGGCAAATTCTACCGTTGCAAATAGTTTTGAAAACGTTGCCCGAGTAATGAAAATTTTGTGAATTTTGCTGTAAAAAATCAACAGAATATTGCAAATTAAGACCCGTTCGAAGCACATGAAACTACAAATGGATGTAAAACAATCTCCGGTTGAAACTCTTACACAAATCTTGCAATGATTCTTATACCAGTTGCGATGTTTTTTAAACACAATTTGCAACAAAATTACAACGTTTCCTGCTTTAAAGGCATGGTAGAAGGCACCAGCTTCTAACGTTTATATTATTTGAAATCTACACATCCAGTGTTCATGTTTAACATTTTAAGAGGCAAGTAACAGCCACAACACACTAACGGTTGCATAATTCTGAAAGAGTTAAAAGAGAAAATCAACATACAGAGTTTGCCCCCAAACCGGAATTCTTTCCCAGAAACCCAGGCTTTCATAATCAGGATCGATTGCTGTCCAACCCTTGCCATCTCCAACAACTTATTCCTTAGCTCAGGGCTGGAGAAGAAGCTAATGCCACAAGAAGCTAATTGTAAGCAACATTCTCTTGGAAGCCATTTAATGTTTTAGTGATAAACTTATGAAAGGGTACCCCTTTTGGCTGGTTTTTTTCACTTTATATTGTCTGTAAAATATTTTTGATGAGATAAAGCATTGGATTTCATTTATAGATGTGATGATCACTTTGGTCCGAGGGGATCACTTGACTGTTTTTACGGAAATAATAATGGAAAGCCAGTTTATATAGACTGAAACATATTGTCACCTTCTCAAAGTATAACCATTTATTTTATTTATTTAATCATTTTTGGTGCAGAGATTTATTTTATCTATTTATTCTTTTTTGGTGCAGAGGAAGGAAAAAAATAAAGATAACTCTTAACAAAACAACACCAACAATGTCCCCCGTCGTTAATTTACTCCATCTTTACTTAATTTATATGGAAATTATAGTTTAATTTAACATAATAATAATAAATAACAATTTATTATTATTATTTATATTCTTTACAACCTCCAACTAAAATCGTCAAAAATTATTAAATTCTGATACCAACTAATATATACGAGAATAAAAGATAACAAAATTTGTTACAAGTTAAAATCTTCAAACACTAATAACATTATATCTATGGATACTTTCAACATGCTTTATTTTATTTATTCATCTCTCTATTTGCCAAAAAGTTATTACACTCATTTCTATAAATCAAACTAAAAAACTCTAATAATATTGAATAGAAAAAATAAAATAAGAAAAACATTCCCTTTAAATAGGAAAAAAAAACTAGAAAAATATAATAATACAAAACAAGAAAATATCTATTTTGTAAAAAATCTCTTGTATTAGTCTTCCTGGATTTAAAGGAACTCGTCATTGTGATCAATTTTTTATTAAAAATTATCCTCCGTAAAGAATATTCTTATATGCATGGGTCACCCAATTATGGTTTCCTTTCACTTTTATGCAAGTCACCCTATCATGGATCTCTAACTCAACACATTTGTGTAGATAACCTCATTGTGAATCTCTAATACAACACATTTGTGTGGGCCATCTCATCTTAGGTCTAACCACTAGGATTTTTAATGACAGCAAGCAACGCAAACAAAAACAACACATTAGTTTCTAAATGTCTTTATCCCGAAGAGGAGCGGCCTCCTCCTCATTATGGATCCCTAACACAATATATTTTGTGGGTCGTCTCATCGTAAGTCTCACTATAATGATTTTGAATGATAACAACTGACAGATAAAAACAACATACTAGTTCCTAGATGTTTTTTTTTCCGAGGAAGAACCTTCTCATCTCCTCCTTACACAAGCACATCCTACTCTATAACCTCTTTCAATCATAGTTGTTCTACAACACACAACAAATCAAAATAACTATTTAGGATCGTTGAGCTTTGATACTAATTATCGCACGTTGGAGTGAAAGATAATGTGTTTATTATAAGTCAAAACTCTCTAGGACTAAAAACACTATAAGTATAGTGAGAAAACTAAAATATTTAATTTTTATTCATTTATATTTTCATTGAGTTTGGTGTGATAACCCTGATTGCCTCGATTTACAGGTTAGCGGGGTATTTTTTTATTTTTTAAGCTGAACTCAATCATGTGATTGGTTTTTTTTTTATCACATAGTTAAAAAGATGGTTTTGAAAAGAAAAAAAAAACTATGTTTTTAAATTTTAGAAAGTTAACATGTTTGGCAAGTAAATTAATAAGGAGATGAGAGTTTTGCCTCTAGAAATAATTTTTTTCACTCTTTAATTTAGATTAATGTTGTTTTTGTAAATATTTATTTTAATTACCTTGAATTTTTATTAAAAAATAACTTTGCCAATAAAAAAAAATCTTTCATCAAAACAAAAGCAATGCATGGAGAAGGAAGGAAGGCTTCGACTTAAGAAATACATTTTCTTCTCAAAGATTTAAAACTTTCAAACTCTAATGAATAGTTATTTTAATCACAATATAATTAAATACATATTAGCTTTGAAGATTGTCTCGCGGTGTAGTAAGAGAGAAAGAAGTGCCATATTGTTGAATTAACCAGAACAGCATACAAACCTCGTAACCCAAATGAAGACAATTAATAAAAGACATTCAAAATCCAACAAGAAAAGAGTAATCCTTGGACAACATCACTTTAAAAATTAGAACATGACCATCCCAACAATGGCTACAATCAAGCCATAGTATCTAGATACAGTGCTGCTTGTTGCTCCGGATGGCGAGGTGCCGGTCGGACTGGGAGAAGGTGACGTTGAAGGAGATCCCAGTTGAGCCAGCACGGTAATGGCAAGTTTCTGGTTCCCAGACTCGCAATGTTTGGCAAAACCACAAATGTACCATTTCTTCCCAGGAGTTGAGAGTGAAATCACATCATTTCCACTAGACAAGGGCACAGTATCATCAGCTGCCTTGCACTCTTGGAATCCAGTCCCATTAACTCTTAGCACATTGTGCGCTCCAGCTCTATACTTAAACACTGCATCAAGAAAAGAAAAAACCAATTTCAGAAACGAAACAACAATTAAAAAACAATAAAATTACTTCACATTCTAAAATTAAAATGATGCTCGAGTTGATAATGTGAGCCGATATGGAGGAAGTACCAAGGGTGTCTCCTACGTGAAATTCTTTTCCATTGGCCCAAGCTCCGTAATCAAAGCCTGGCTTCCAACCTGTCGCGTCACCAACCAAATGTTCAGTTGCCAAAATTGAAGGAACAGAGACTGCAACAATGGCGATGATCATGAACATCTTAGGAGAAGCCATTAATTACAACTTTTTACCAGTTAACCAATCCTCTCCCTCTTTTCTTCTTTCGATAGATGTTGATGGGATGTTTTTGTAATGCAATTTGCTTGAGGCAAAGAGCTCAAGTGCTGCCTATTTATAGGGTTCTCACTGGTGGGGAGAATTGCGAGATCTAAGATGTATAGCACATGGTCCGGCAAGGGGCGGCAAAGGCACCATAAAATTTTTGAATTTGTAGCATTTGCAACTACATTGCCTAGAAAGTTAGCTTTTATTTTTTATTTTTATAATTGATGACTCCATGTTTGCTTTGCCAGAGCTGCTCAGATTTTGTTTGCGACGTAAGACTTGTTCAATAAAAAGTCAACAACGCGGATTCAGTGCTCGGACCTCATGCGCTTTTTGCCTGCCAAATGTGGAAGCCAAATTTATGGGTTTGGCCTTTTCTTGAAGCAACATATCGAAAATGTTGTAGGTAGTTTTTATTTTTGTCCATAAAAAATATTTTTATTAGTTAAATATTTTTTGTTTTTGCATTGTATTTTATATATATATAATTATATTTTAAATCTTGATTTTATAAAAACTAAAATAATAAACTTTTTATTTATTTTGTATTAAAAATTTCATCTTATAATATTTTTAATCAAACATATATTTTTTTTAAAACTACAACTAAAAGTATTTTTTTCAAATTTATTTCTTAAAAAAACTCTATCAAAAAAGCCATCATAATATCAAGCACAAAAGAATTGGTTTTTACTTTTGTAACAAGGCCTGCATGAGCTTTATTTGACCTTGTCATGAAATTAGCTGAAATCCTATTCTAAGTAGAAAGAAATCTTTGTCAAAAAAAGGTGTTAAGAATCCTTTTTTAAATACTTAATAAAAATATTTATTGAATTATGATAATTTAAACTTGTAATCTCTTTTTATATATACAAGGGTCATGTATTTAAAATTTAGAGTGTTAAATATCAATAAATAAGAGAAGAGGGATTTAAATAATTTTTTTGTTTAAGTTTTTAACAATTAATATCAAAGCTTATGTTGATTAGAAGAGCACAACGAGAAGAAAAACACAACATTAACAGCTACAGAAAAAAAAACATAGCAGCATCAAGTTTTTGGAGCAACGAAGATTACAACAGCCTTCACAGACGAGCCAACCTACTCCCAACGCTTTGGATAAAAAGCAGCAGCAACAGCTCCAGAACACAACTTTAGCAGACTTTAACGGTAAAAAAGAGAGTTTGAGATCAGAAAAATTGCAGCAGTGGTAGGGACCTTCCAAGCAAGAAAAACAAGCTTCAATACAGCAACACAACAAAAAAACAGACCAGTTTCAAAAAAATTAAAAAATAAAGGCGGTAACTTGCAGCTCCTGCGGAGCAGAAAATCACAACGACAATAGCTGTCTTCCATGGCCAGAAAGAGTCTGATTTTGGAAGGAAAAAAAAAGGCTTTAAAATCAATAGAATATTGGCGTCACATTCTTCTTTACAATAGCAACAAATCAAAACACGGCTTCCAATAAGTTTGTTCAACCAACCATTCCTGATCACTATTGAAAGATTTTTAAGGTCTAAGAAGTATTGAAAAGTCATTTCTCAAGGAATAATTGAATCACTATTTGGAACAACAACAAAGATCTACAAAAAAATACAAATATTACAAAGCAATGATTGAAAGATTTCAAGGCAAAACAATATTATTTTCGATTGATTAACCGATCAATCTTGATAACAATACTTTGTAAGGATACCTCAAAGATATTTGGGATTCTATGAAAAAAAATATCAAAATATAATTAAAACAAAGAGATAACAACTTCAAGCACTTTAATCAGAACCCAAATTGCTTAAAATGAATATAGTCCAACTGTAGTTTTGTTAATTTATGAGCAAAAAATATATTGATAAGATAAAAAAGAAAGCAAGTTTTACGAGTTTCATCTAATAATCATTATTCTACCTTATATAGAGATGGTCGAGGAAGAGAAAGGAATACAAATACCAAAAATGGTAAATTTTCACATAAAAAATATGGAGATAATTAGTGTTCTAATTCTTAGGAAAGAGAACATTACAAATCAGAATATCAAACTAATTTGAATAGGAAAAAATCTAATTTTATATATATATAATAGATGAAACTTCTTAATTAACTGCTTGTCATATGAATAAGAAAAATCATCAAAATTTATAATACTTTGACATTAGTTGTAGCAATCATATTAGTATAAATAAATTAGTCTTCTCATTTAAATAAATCTTATAAGATTTTATGAGTTCTAATGATAAGTTTAAAGTTCATGTTATAGGAAAATAAATGATAGCAATTCAAACAAGAAGAATATTACCATCTTTGATGTTTTCTTTGTTCCATAATTAAAAATAAATTTACTTAGAATTGACCAGCTTCAAGATAACGGGTATTAAGTTTATATATAAATAAATAAATAATAGTTTGTAGAATTGAAGAAGACAAACTAGGCTTTAATTGCTAAAATTAACACGAATTACTCTTTCATATTTTTCTACAGGATTAAATGAGGAAGCATGACACATCTTGATTTTGGAGGATTGAAAGTTCTACATAAAAAGAACATGGTGATGGGTCTTTTTCATTTCTCAAAGAGAAGACTTGTGAACAAAAAGAAACCCTTCAGGAAAGCTTATGATACAAGGCGAATGAACAAATTGATCAGACAAGGATTTTGGTTGAGAGAAAGCAAGGGTTACCAACCCCCGAGTAATCAGAATGAAATGGGTTCTTCTTCAAGTATAATACATTATATCACGTTACGAAAAACCTATAATACTTTGAAAACTTCAGTATAGCAGATTTGGTCATTGTTCATTATGTGACGTGATAGTGAGCCGAAAATGAAACTCCAAAAACACTATCAATTCTGTATTCTGTATTTACCATTAACCATTTCATTTGTTGTTCATGCTACAGAAGTGAAGGTGGTATAAAGGTAAGAAGGCCTTAATGCCTGTACAACACCGGCCATGTAATAATTTTATTGGATCGGGGACAAGCCTACAAAATTGTAGGGGACGGAGGTTAGCTTTACATCAATGTGTGAGATCAGTTTCTTCCCCTGTAAACAATTCATTTCAGGAGATACGGACTTCCATGACTTTATCTGTATAACAAAACGGTTGATGATTCTTGTCCGAGTAATTCACAAATCTCACCGGATGCCCAAGTTCCTGTGGACATTTCAAAATAAAATCATTACTTTGTGGAATTGGAACTAGGGAAAAATTACCAATTTCTGTCAACACACCTCCTGCTCAATTGGTTTACAACTTCATTGGTGCTGCCTGTATTGTTCCCATACTGAATCTGCTGCCTTCCACCAAACATAGGTTGCCTTTCTTTCAGCATCTAAAAGAAGGCAAAAAATAAAACTTAGTAGCTGGAACAAAAAGAAAATAATATGGCACAGAGATGGTTCCTAACAGATGCCATGCTTACCTTCTGCCCTGTTTGCAAAGGATTCAGTCTATTTTCTTTCGAGCCCTTTCACCACAGAAACAATTAGAGATATTAAGCAAAGTGGAATTGAAGATAAAGAATTTGTGTTTGCTAAGATTAAAGAATTTACTAGGAACAAGGAGAACCTTCATATATATATTGCTCGATTGAGGAAATTGCAATTGTGACCTGTTATTTGGTTGGAGTTCACTTGTAAGGGAGAGCTAGCATTCACAGGGTAAAAATTTTAGAATCTTGGAAAATATATGAGTGCAAACTGCAAAGGCTAAGATAACAACAGTGAGCACTACTACAACAGAAATAGATTCATGCATCCCTTAACCAGGAGATAGCATAATGAGTTTGTTTAACTACGAGGTCAAAATTTAAGGAATACCTTGCTGAAAAGATCTATGGGTGGATTATGTTGAAACCTCTTCTCCGTATGAAAATTAAACTCCTGTAATTAACACATAATGTTGTCTCAAATGATTCTGTATACAATTAATAGGTAATTCAGTACATATATAGCAACTGAAGCCATCAATGAGTTACCATTGGCACCGTGGTTTCCCGCTTGCTATTCCGAAAAACACCCATTTCTCCTTTACTTGAGAATATCTGCATTCAGCGAGAAGCAGGTTCACATTTAGCAATTGCTACCATAACCTTTAGAGCATAAGATATGCACTAATTTCTCTATTACCTTCTTATTCAGAGGGCGAGCTTTGAATATATGCGTTGCACAACATCCATCCTGCTTTGGAGCATCCATGGTTGTTGGTCTGAGCAAAGTAAGAGCAAATTGAAAGTAAGCACTTGCGGGTAATAAACATCACCAAATGAAAATTGAGCATCACCTTTTTTTCATTCTGAAGCCAATTTAAAAATAAAAATAGCACATCATTACCTTCTGGATTCTGTCTTCACATTTTCTGCGACAGAAATTGTACTAGGTTTGTCCAGCCCCTGCAATGAAAGAGCTTCAATCTCTCCATATTTTAATAATTATGATAAAGAAGATAATTACAACAACTACTAAAAAGAGCAACGCCACAAAAAACAGTTATCATCATAATATCCACAAGATTTGAACCAATGATAAGACTGTTTTTTCAGTTGAAACTGTAATCATGATTTCAAAATCTATATAAACCTTGTCCAAATCATTGCACTGAAATAAGGAAGATGGAACTGAAGAGGTGTGCTGCATTGCCCTCTCCAATGTCTTTAGGTGAAATTCCTGAGAAGCAATGGAAAAGGTATTTATCAACTCTAAATACTGAACAAAGACTTCTGCAGAAATCTCTGTCTACAGTTGGTACAGAACCCAAATTTTGAGCACTGTGCTACTTATTATAGACAGAAATAAAAACAGGCAGAAACCAGTCCAAGCACTTACTTGAAACTCGGGCAACTTTGGAGTGCTCTTCTTTGGAAGAGGCAATGAAGGAGCCTCAAGAATCTGCAAAACAAAGTAATATTTTTTTTTTTTTTGAGAAAACAAAACAGTTTTTTAATACAGCATCTCAAATAATTCAACTTGTATACTCACTTTTCGGTTCAATGGGCGTGCTTTGAATCTCCGTGCTGGTGCTGTCATGTGTTGCTGTTCTATACTATCTTTGGGCCTGATTTACAAAACTGTCAATTATCCATGCATCATGTGAAAGACAACATCTTGGTACCTCAGAATTCAGAACAGAAGTGCAAACCTGGTCCTTTGAGCCCTATGTGCTGTTTCAAGGTCAGGCTCTCTTGGAACAGTGAGCCTTAGTTTTGCATGAGCAGAGATTTTATCAACACTACCATCCTGCAAGACCATGTCAAAACATTATAACCATGTTACACAATCCTCACTCCAATTCCAGGAAGGCGGGCTTCATCTCTTTTTCACCCCCATTGTTCTGATGATTATAGGTTTTTCGTTCATGTACATATCAGAACATATAGAGAAGATCACAACTAAAAAGAAAAAAGAAATACTTGCTTTGATGCTTGATAGTTCAAGACTATTGGTCAAAAGTCAAAGCTATCCACCCACTATATTTTAATACAAGTTGTTAAGATTATAGCTTTTTTATAATACAATGCTCGACATATTTTTGTCCAGAATTTGCATTGTATTTTGGAAATATCCCTACCTTTGGGGTTTAGGACTTAGTTACATTTCATATGCATTACTGAGGGTTGATTACAACATAAATTAGCTCAGGTCAAATATGCAATGCATATGAAATGTAACTTGGGTGCAAATTCAAGCATCAACCATTTACCTTTTTAGATGTCTTGTGGATGAAATCTGTTTGCTGCTTTCCATCACCAATCTGTTATGCAGAAGATGTAAATGGACTGGTAAATATTTCTAAAAAGGATAACAAAAATAACACTTAAGCATTAGCTCAAGACCCCTGCACTAAATTTAGAGATCAATTTCGCTCACAATCCAGAATTCACTAACATGAGCTCCCAAATGTTTAGCCAGGTCAGCCATCAATGCATAGCCACACATTCCATATCAACTCTTTTAATTTGATAATAGAAGGAGAACACAGGACAAGGCAAAATAATTGAGGGAACATTCCCAGTAACATTCATCAATGTGGCAATTACTGGTCTGCCTGTCAAAAAATGTTCAAAACCTTGCATGAATAAAAAGAGTTCTTTGTTTGTGCAAAAGCTGCATACCTTACGCAAGTGACCTCCTTCCAGTTTCTGCCTCTTGGCAGAATGACTATCAACTGCAGATGAATTGCATAAGCCTCTCTCCTTTTGACCCAGTTGTGACTGAAATCTAAAAAATTAGAGAGATGTAATATTAGAAAGTGACTCTATTACACTGAGAGGTCTCTCTGATTAAGCTTCCTTAGAGATGTAGACCCTGTTTGTTTTTGCATTTCAAAAGCGTTTTTGAAAAAAATTAAAAATTTTATTTTTTTATTTGCATCAAATTAACTTTAATTTTTTTTGTGATTTTAGATCATTTTGATGTGTTGATATCAAAAATGAATTCTAAAAAAAAAATATTGTTTTGATGCATTTTTAAACAAAAAACACCTTGAAAAGCAACCGCTACCACGATACCAAATGAGCTTGTAATATTAGAAAGTGACTATATGGTAATTACCTCTGACTTCGGCGCATAGCATGTCTTTTTTATGAGAGAAAAAAGTGCATCAACTATTAAATATTTTTAATAAAAGCAGATGAATGCTATATAGCATATACTAAACACAACAATCCCCATGTTTGCAAAAGATGAGCTATAAAATTGAATGGACCACCTAACAAAAATCAGGGCAGATAAGCCACCGTGCATAAGAAAAGGGCTGGAGACTCTGTTAAGTGGTAGATTTATTTGAAATTTCATGAAAAAGAATAAGCGGCCATGAAATGCTCAAAAGCATAACTCTTCATCGGTACAAAGAGCAACAAGAAAAATTATTTTCGACCGGAAGTAAATTAGAAACAAGAATTTTTTTAGAATCACCTGGAACCACCAACTTGAGGGGTCTGATTTTGCTTAGCCAACTGACTAGCTGTAGGTTTCATCAAAGTTGAACTTCTGGGAAATGTTGGCTTGACAGAGGACTTCACCTTGGGTTTTGATTTATCAGTAGATATCTGATGGCAAAAGGTCAATCCTGCAAGCACAAACAATGGAAGTATAGTTGGGAAGAGAACCATAAGAGATACAGTCAAACCATCACTTGTGCAAATTACTACAATCTTAGAGAGGATAGATTTCAGCTTAAGAAAACAGGTGATTAAAATTGTATGTATAAACAAACTTTTGAGAAATCAATAATTAGGATGGTATTAAGATATGATTGAAAAAACATGGTGTATATTTAAATTAGTGACCTGTTGCTAATTCTACTCGTTGATTTGAAACTTTTTGCAGGTTGCCACTCTGTATGTTGGTGAAGATCCCTCTGTATGTTCGTTCACATTCTGCAAAAACAACTCATTACATCCACCCCTCACTCAAAAAAAAAATCTGGATTTTTTTTCTCATAGACAGGTTGTTGGCTATATAGTTTATGAGCTAGTGCTCAATTGAACTAACAGATTAAATCCAGAACTCTGTATATTTAATCATAAATGGCCTATTGAGAAAAAATTCCGACAGAATTTTTTTGTCAATTAAGTCAATCTTGGGTGGCCTAGCTAGGTTTAATTGAAGCTCTAGTAATCACAACCTAAAATCAGCTATAGTGAAGTAAAGGGCATAAATACCCCCTAAACAAGCGTAATCATTGGTACCTCTATCGTCCACCTCTATTGCAGAAACTTTTGGACCCATATCATCATTGAGCAGAGAGGCCATATTTTCATCATCTTTAGATTTTGGAGAGGTATTAACATTTTCCAGTAGACAGTCCTCTCCTATCACTAACTTCGCCACAAATGCTGAAACATAAACAAATACATCAAAAAACAAAATCATCACAAATACTTAAAAAGAGAAATCAGAGTCAAAAATGAAAATAATCATCCAGTAGTGACAGCTTCTTTTATAAAAATGAAAACTTTTTGGTACAAAAATCATCATTCACATGTTCAAAAGTATAAAAAAAAAAAAAAGAAACTTTCATGAAATTGAAGCTAAATAAAGCTCAGAATAACTAAACCACAAAATAAAAAAACTAGGTATAAAATTAAAAAATAAGGCTTGATGATTGTTGATAATCAATCAAATAAAACCCAAAAATGAAAAAGTCAGGGCTTTGAGACTCACGAGAAGGAGGATAACTCAAAGCCGTATCAAACCACCGCTCAGCTTCACGGGCCTCCGCGATTGACTCCTGGAGTGTGAAATCGAAGTACATTGCAGCATCAAACTCGTAATCAAGATCAACTTCACGCGCCTCAAAAACCATAAACTCCACCTCCATTTCCTCTTCCATCTCCATATCTCTCTAGAACACTTTCTCTCTCCTGTCAAAAATGTCTCAGTTTCTCTGTCTATAACCCGCTTTAATGAGAGGAGAGGAGAGGAGAGAAACGGCGTTGATTCCGTTGTAAGAGCTCTCGCTAGCTAGCTAAACTTCTTACTGTATCATCCAATGCAATAAATAGATCACTTGAGTAAATACTATTTTGTTTCGTAATTTATTTTATTTAGCTGGCAGAAATAAATGAAAATAAACCGCAGAGGTACGGGGCCTTTGCTCCTCATAATATATGAAAACCGATTAATATGATGTTTGTACCAGTGATAACAGAAATTTTTTAAAAATAATTTTTATTTAAAAATATATCAAATATTATTTTTTAATTTTTTAAATTTAATTTTAATATCATATCATTAAAATTCTTCAAAAATATTTAAACAAATAATTTAAAATAAAATAAAATAAAATTTCATGAAACTTCAATTGCATTGTTGTTTAAACTAGCTCTAAATCAAAAGAAATAAATTAAAAAAACAAAACAAAATGTAACATTTTGTATTTTTCAAAATGTTTTTTATTTAAAAATATATTAAAATAATTTTTTAGTTTTAAAATTTTATTTTTGATATTAATATATCAATAGATGCTATTTGTTTTTACATTTCAAAAGCGTTTTTAAAAAAGATTAAATTTTTTTTTTTTAAATTAATATTTTTAGATTATTTTGATGCGCTGATATCAAAAATAATTTTTAAAAAATTTTAAAAATATTATTTTAATATTTTTCTTAGTAAAAAATATTTTAAAAAATAACCTTAATCATATTGAATAATAACCTAAAAATATTTTAAAAAAATAATATCTTTTATAAAAATCCTTTAAAAAAAAAGGTACTGGGATCATGGAGCACAGCCAAATGTAAGCGAAAGATAAGGTTTGAGTTTTATAATATTTTTGGATTTATTTGTTGCCTTTTGCAACGATCCAAAAAATTTGAACTTAAGTTTATAATAAATAATATAAATCAATTCTTGGATAACGTGTGTGAAAATGACTAGACAGTTTTGTCCCTGGGGATTTGGGAAAATGGCTGTCGTTGGGTTCTGAGTGGTGAGTAAGATTTGAATTGAGAGTAGGGGCAGGATGAGGAAATTAGTTGTTGAAGGGAATTAAGTTTTTGTCTTTAAACAGGTGGGCAAGTGTTTATAGGGGATCGAGATTACTGTCGAGGAGTCTGAAATTTCGGCGGGTGATCGAATTGCCCTTGTGGGTAAAACATATTTACGATATTTGACATTAACGGTTTTATTCGTTTTGTCCGGTAATGGGATCGGTTGTAGGGTCCGCTTTCAAAAATTCAAAAAAGAGAGAGGGACAAGGTAGACGAGAAAGAGGAACTAAAATAAGGATGGCTCCATGGATGTGTATATTTATTTATTTATTATTACCAAGGGAAGGGACCAACACTATAAAATACTACATCATTGTCCAGTGCTCCTTTGCCAGCTGTATTATTTTCTTAATATAAAAATATATATAATTATTGTTAAGGTGTTTTTTAATAAAATAAAATATTAATTATAAACTCAAAATAAAATATATATTATTAGTTTAAAAAATATTTATACAGTGATGTATTGAGTGATTTTTTTTTCAAATATTTATATGGTGACATATTGGATCGATCTATATCAACTTGTTAAATCTGCAATCTAGCTTATAAAACCATGATAACTTTATAAAAAACAAATTAAAATAAATTATGAAAGTCAATTTCTAATCAACTAAATATTGAATGATGAAACTGGAAAAAAAATATTAAATTAAAAAACTAATGAATGATGAAAAAAATAAATTAAAAATGAAAAAAAAAACTAAAATTAACCTGGGTTAATACATATTAAACCCATAACTCAGGTCATAAAGTAAGTAAAAAAAGTTACGAAGCTCTATTTCTAACAAACTTAATGTTGAAGGTTGAAATTGAAAAAAAAAAAACTAAATTCATGAGATCGAGATAAACTCCACAAAAAATAAATTGAAAAAATTATGAAGTTCAGTTCCTAAATAACCCAACATTGAAGAATGCAATTAAACAAAAATGATTGGATTGTTAGAGGGTGAAATAAAAAAATATGTATTCAATTAAGAAATAAAAAAACTGGGTCAAACTAGGTCAACATGATAAACTTGTTATTTGGGTCACGAGATCGAGATAAACTCATAAAAAGAAAATTAAAAAATTACGAAACTTAATTTCCAACCAACTTAATGTTGAAGGATGAGATTGAAAAAAAAATTAATTATAAAAATTAGCCAAAAAAAACAAGAATTAATCTGAGTTAACCTGTTAAACTCCCTACTTGAGTCATGAAATTGAAATAAATTCATAAAAATTAAAAAAAAATTATAAAGTATCTAATATTAGAGTTTGAAATTGAAGAAAAAAAACTAAATTAATGAGATCGATATATAACACATAAAAAATAAATAAAAAAGTTATGAAACACAATTCTCAAACATAATTTAATATTGAGTATAATTTTTTTAAAAAAAATTAAATTATTCAATAATAAAATTAAAAAAAAAAACCACACAACATAATTCATGTGAATAGTAATGTGTAAGTATGCTGCCATCATCTAATAACACACTTTAATATATTTTTTTTAGTAACTTGACAATTGAGAGAGTTGGAGAATCGGTGGTCTCAATTTTGGCACCATCCATCAGCATTACTTGAGTTGAGAAGTTGCAAACTGTGAGCTTCTACTTGGATTGAAAAGCTAGATATGGAACTTTTTCACATGCATATCATTTAATAAGTAAGGCCCCGCATCATAGCAAAAGCATAAAATAATGCACCGTGAAAACAATCACAAGTGATGTATGGTAGTGTAGTTCTATTGTATTTTTATTTTAAATTTAATTTTTTTATATGAAATTTTAGATCATTTTAATATGTTAATATCAAAAATAAATTTTAAAACATAAAAAATATAATTTTAATATATTTCTAAATAAAAAGTACTATAAAAAACAACATCTACTACATTCACATAAATTTAAATATAAATATTAAATACTTTCGTTCCAAAGAAAACAACTACTGGTCTGTGGGAAAAGCATGGGAAAATTAAAATTGGACTAATTTTTGCATCCGTTAAAACAGCAAAAGTCGATTATTATAAATTTTTTTATCACGCTTGTAGTCAATTATTCATGTATTTATCAATTAGAGGGCTTTCATGATTTAGTAAATTAGGGTAAGATTAGGGGAATTAAGGTAGATCAATTAGGTAGACTGAGTGAGTTGAAACCCTAATTCAGCCCACATTTTCAGAAAAATATTCAAAATTCAATAGTTTTTAGGAATGAAAAAAAATAAAAAAGTTCAACCCATGTTTTACGGCATGGCATGCCTTCAAACACGAGACAAACATAAGAAAGCGACTATAATTTGCGAAAAGTAAGAATGAATACTGAGTCGAAATATGAAGTGATTTGTTGTTTGTTTTTGTGTTTTATAGGTATTTTTTTAAAAAATTAAATTTTATTTTATTTTTTTACTTTAAATTAATATTTTTTGATGTTTTCAAATTATTTTAATGTGCTAATATCAAAAATAATTTTTAAAAAAATAATTTTAATATATTTTTGAATAAAAAATATTTTAAAAAAAACCAACAACCACATATCCAAATAAATCTAAAATGTGCACTTGAGGGTCTAGCTCAGTGGTCAACCGTGTGACTTGTTCCGCTCCCGTCCCGAGTTCGATCCTCTATGTGCACGTCTGTCACCCCCGCGGTGCCTTACCTGCTCACTGGGCTTGCAGGATGTTCAGTGGGCCGTGGGGAATAGTCGTGGTGCGCCAAGCTGGCCCGGACACCCCACGATAATCCAAAAAAAAAATCTAAAATGTTGCATAATGAAATAGACGGTGCACCAAAAATAACAGAGGCTGTCGTGTTGAGTTGGATCTTTGTGCGCCTTCTTACCAAGAAATTTGAAATCTGTGTCTCATTGTTTTGTATGCTGCAAAACATTGAATGAACTGAATAGGCATGAAAAATTGAAAATGACTGGACAAATAATCGACTTATTTTATGTTAGGTGTGTTTTAGATTGAACTAAATAATGTTTTATTTTATGTTTGGTAAATACTAGAGAGGATTCGGTCGGTACAAAATTTAAATTGATACAAGTTTAAGGAAAAAAAGAGCAATGATTGATCTGATTAGATCCAATTAAAACCTTAGGTTAATCTATAACCCGGTCAACTAAAGATAAAATACAAGTAAAAAATTCATTGACTTTATATATATATATATATATATTGTCAAAACAAGGTTGCTTTGATATATTTTTTTAATTTATGTCAACTTGAGTTAACCCTCTTGACTCATGACTCGAGTTTTATTTTGGATTGACTATAAAATCAAGTTTTAAAACTATGATAATAACTATTTTTATTTTTATATTATTTTGGGTCAACTTGGATTGACTATCTTGACCTACAACTTGGGGCTTGTCCTTGGTCAACCCCCTAACTAGATTTTAAAATTATAATAATAATCATTTTTATCCTTACATTGACTCAGGTCAATAGCCAACCCGGCTCGTGACTCGGGCCTGGTTGATCAAACCTAGCCTTAGTCGGTCCCCAAGCTATGTTTTAAAATTATGATAATAATCATTTTTATTCTAAGGTTAATCAAAGTTAATGGTCAACTCGATCCATTACCTGACCTCAGTTTGACCCTCAAATCGAGTTTTAAGAGTATGATAATGGTCATTATTATTCTTATATTGACTCGAGTCAATAATCAACCTGACCCGCGACTCAAGCTTGGCTCTAGTTCGTTCCCCGAGTTAAATTATAAAACTATGATAATAGTCATTTTTATCCTTACGTTAACCCGGGTCAATGGTCAACCTGATTCATGATCTAGACCTAGCCTCGGGTCAATCTCAAGTTGAATCTCGAGTCAGGTTTTAAAACTATGATAATAATAATTTTTATCATATGGTTAACCCAGGTTAATGATCAAACAACTCGTGACCCGAGCATGACCATGGATCGACTCCCAAGTCAAGTTTTAAAATTATGATAATTATAATTTTTATTTTTATATTGACCTGAGTCAATAGTTAACTTTACCTGTGATCCAGGTTTGGCCTTGAATTAATCCCAAGTTAGATTTTAAAACTATAATAATAATTTTTTTTGTTATGTCCTTGTAGCGTTTACTCCTCAGTTACCTTAGATGTGAAACACCATAAATACTCGGTAGTTGAGAATTCGAGTGCTTGAAAATGATTTTGTACTAGTGATCGCTGAATCCACATCGGATTCATGTCTTTTCTTTTCAAATACAGGTCATAAAAAGAATGGAAGAGCATGTTTGATTGGGAGCACCATATAAATAGTGTTTTTTAAAATTTGAAATATATTTTTATTTTATTAAAAATTAATTTTTTAATTTTTTTAAATTGTCAGATATGAAATAAGAGTGCATTTATTTTTCGATAGCTTGCATTTATCTTACCAATAAATTTGAAATCTGTGTCTCATTGTTTTGTATGCTGCAAAACATTGAATGTACTGAATAGGCATGAAAAATTGAAAATGACCGGACAAATAATCGACTTATTTTATGTTAGGTGTGCTTTAGATTGAACTAAATAATGTTTTATTTTATGTTTGATAGATACTAGAGGGGACTGGCCGATACAAAATTTAGATTGATACAAGTTTGAAAAAAGAGAGGAATGATTGATTTAACTAGATACAATGTGTGTGTGTGTGTGTGTGTGTGTGTGTGTGTGTGTGTGTGTGTGTGTGTGTGTGTGTGTATATATATATATAGTCAAAACAAGGTTGCTTTAATTTTTTTAATTTCTATCAACTTGAGTTAACTCTTTTGATCCATGACTCGAGTCTTATTTTGGGTCGATCATAAAATCAAGTTTTAAAACTATGATAATAATAATTTTTATTTTTATATTGTTTTGGGTCAGCTTGGATTGACCATCTTGACCTACGACTTGAGACTTGTTCTTGGTCAACTCCTTAACTAGATTTTAAAACTATGATAATAATCATTTTTATTCTTACATTGACCTGGGTCAATAGCCAACCCGGCCCGTGACTCGGGCTTAGTTGATCAGGCCTAGCCCCAGTCGGTCCCCAAATTAAGTTTTAAAATTATAATAATTATTATTTTTATCATAAGGTTAATCCAAGTCAATCATCAACTCGATCCATGACCTGACCCCAGTTTGACCCTCAAATCGAGTTTTAAGAGTATGATAATGGTCATTATTATCCTTTTATTGACTCAAGTTAATAATCAACCTGACCCGCGACTCGAGCTTGGCCCTGGTTCGTTCCCCAAGTTAAATTATAAAACTATGATAATAGTTATTTTTATCTTTACGTTAACCCAAGTTAATGGTCAACCCGACCATGACCCAGCCCCAGCTCCAGGTCAATCCCGAGTTGAATCTCGAGTCGGATTTTAAAACTATGATAATAATAATTTTTATCACAGGGTTAACCCGGGTCAATGATCAACCAACTCGTGACCTGAGCATGATCATGAATCGACTCCCGAGTCAAGTTTTAAAATTATGATAATTATGATTTTTATTTTTATATTAACCCGAGTCAATAGTTAATTCTACCCGTGACCTAGGTTTGGCCTCGAATTGATTCTGGATTAAATTTTAAAATTATGATAATAATTTTTTTATATGTTAACTCGAATTCATTAGATTAATTCTTATGTAGAATATTAGATAAACTTGTTCGACAAAAATTTCTTCAGTGGAATAATTTTAAACAAGTTAAAAAAAGTATTCTATTTTATATATTATTGTTAACATGCCAAACATTTCCGTGTGGTTCCTCCTGATAAAAAAAGAAGCCCAAGTCCTTGTAGCATTTACTCCTCGGTTACCTCGTTGTGAAACACCATAAATACTTGGTAGTTGAGAATTCGAGTGCTTGAAAATGACTTTGTACTAGTTATCGCTGAATCCACATCGGATTCATGTATTTTCTTTTCAAATACAGGTCATAAAAAGAATGGAAGAGCCTGTTTGATTGCGAGCATTGTGAAAATCGTGTTTTTTAAAATTTTAAATATATTTTTATTTTTTTAAAAGATATTATTTTTAATATTTTTAGATATTATATGAAATAAAAGTGTATTTATTTTTCTCTTGCTTCAATAGTAGTGGTGAAACAAACGAAGAAATATATCTGATAACAAAGTAAACTATGTTTTATGACGCGAATCCATTAAAAAATTGAATTTAAAATGCAGGTTTTGTGTAGTAGTTTTTACATGTTTTTTAGCTGAGTTTTATAAATATTTTTTCTAAGAGTGTGGTCGCGGTTGCTTTTTAAAGTATTTTTCACTAGGAAATGCATCAAAATAATATTTTTATTTTAAAAAAATTATTTTTGACATTAGTGTATAAGAAAAATTAGTTTTTTAATATTTTTAGATTGTCAAACAAGCACGAAATAGAATGCGTTTATTTTCCGCTAGCTTTCATGGTAGCAGTGAAACAAACGCATCAACATGTTTGGTAATAAAGGAAACTGTGTTTTATGCCGTGGGACCCACTAAAAAATTAAGTTTGAAACCAAGTTTTGTGCAACAGTTTCTATGTGTTTTTTTAACTGAGTTTCGTAAATATTCCTCAAAGTGCTTTTTCACTCGAAAATGCATCAGAATAATATTTTTTTATTTTTTAAAAATCAATTTTGACATCAGCGTATCAAAATGATATGAAAATACCAAAAAAATATTAATTTGAAAAAAAAAATTCAAATTTTTTCAAAAGCTTTTTTTAAACACAAAAACAAACAGGGTAAACATTTTATCCAAATATTTTATACATGTTTTTTACCACACATAAACTTCAACCATATTTTTTTATCAAACACGTACAATCCAACTAACTATAACTAAAAATACTTTTAATTTTTTTTTTCAAACAATAATTACAAAAACTAACTAAAAAACAAACACACCCGCATGGTCAAGTCCATGACCTATGTCCCGTCAACTTCCTTTGCAAGTTGCTATCTTTCGGTGCATTTGAAATTGTGATAACAACAGCGGTTTAAAGTATTTTTTATTTAGAAATATATTAAAACATTTGAAAATAAAAAAATAATTTTTTACAAAAAAAAATTAAAATTTAAAAAAATATACTTGAAATCACGTCCCAAAACATCTTTCTCAGGCTAAATGGTGGCCGCTGGTCCAACGAAAAATGCCAGCCCTGATTCGGAGATCATGCACCCACAGCCTGACCTCATTTCTATTATCTATACACCTAGCTACTACACGTAATCGCCCGTCGCTTCGGTATTTGTACAATGGCCCATGGCAACAAGAGGCAGTTTTCCACGGCCTATGTTTTAAGGCACTTTGGTTGGGCTGTTGTTTGTCTTGATATTTTCTCCCAGGCCTTGTTAATTGGGCTTTCGTACTTTAAGTGGCATCAGGCTAGCCATCTTTAGGTCGTCTTGTGTATATATTTATAATATCTTGAAAGACAGCCATACACTAGCACAATGCCCAAGCCATGCTGTGGAAAACATATATTACATTTAAAGAAAAAAGGAAAAAATTATAAAAAAATACTCATTAGAATAACATCAGTACCATTTTCATAAGATTGTGTCAATGAGGTTTTGTCAATTTTGTGTCTTATTTTGATCAAAGCTTGTATTTTAATGTTAGGTCAACACATCTCCTTTATTTAGTGACCAACATAGGCTTTCAAACATATCCAAAATATATGTTGACGAGTTTTCAACATTGTTTGCTTAGACTTGAATTTTAATGGTTAGGTTGACGAGTCTTATGATTTTAGGATCTGATATAGGCTTAGCACGATGCTTGTAATAAAAAAAAAATCTAAAAGAAATCATCGAGTTGCAAGACTCTTGATTTAGGATCCGACGCTATTTTGATGAAAACTCATTGATAATCCCTTCATTTAAAAGGATTTAGTAAAAAGTGATGTTTATCTTACCTTAAACATAAATATTTACCAATTTAGATTTCTAGGATTAGTGTATATTTTAGAATTTTTAGTTTTCACAATTCTATTTTTTTAATTTTACTTGTAATTCTTGGAGGTCCCGATTTATATCAGGTAATGAAAACCGATGTCTCTAATTTGGTGTGTGCCTGAAAAATCTAAAATATACTAGTATATTAATCGAGATAGAATTAGCTTATCTTTTTCACCATTGTCGGAAATATACATGACTAGTATATGCACTCCGACCGGAAACGAAGGATACTGAACTACAACTATGAAGTATGTATCTAATTGAACACGGTAGACAAATGTGATGTTCTCACCGTTAAGCATCTCCAAAACTTTTGATGTAAAGTTCATTGCCTTATTTTATTTTTAATTTTCGAGCAAGGTGTATCATTAATTACTCCATAATGACCTTATCATTAATAATTAATATTTTTTCTAGAAGAAATCAGTTTGAGTGTGCGTGCCGCAATCACCACGCAATTATGTGATTGTTGTTTGGGAAGATACATGGAGGATGTTAAGGGGTTGTCCTCTAATTGGATCACTCAAGACACGTGGGTTTTGGTCCCAGAATCCACATGAGCTGAGGAAAAGCACGTGGCCCAAATAAAAAATAGAACTCTATGCTTGGAGCAGGTCCTAACAAAAGGCATTGGAAAGTTACATGATTTTTTTTTTAATTGTGGATTTTCAGAATAGTTTACGTATATTTTAATTAATTTTTCAGAATTTTAAAGTTAATAACTTTTTAAATTTTTAATAACTCTAAAATTTATATTATTCGAACTGATAATTTATAAAAGTAAATTTAACATATGAACAATTAAGCTACAAAAAGGATTGTGACATGTCTTTTTTGATTGGGGGGAGTTTGCACCCTTCATCACGACAACCTTTGCACAGCAGTTGTTGTCTGCCTCAATTCAAGGCCGGCCATCGCTTCCCTTCCCGGGCTTGGGTTTTGAAGCTTACGGTTGTGGTTGAAAAGGGAAGAGACGAATTGGGACTTTGTCTTCGAGTGTGAAGGGAGGGGCAGATTCTATCGGCTGACTGCCTGGAAATTCCTAGGGATCTCAAACGAACGGGGAACATCGCCTTGAGGTCAGATGAAAACAATGCTCCTCTTTGATACGACAGGTGACTTGTTTTATGCGACTGAAATTACAATATAGCCGGAACTTATTCTCGTGAACCGTTAAAGATTGTGAAAAAAGCAATGAGAACTACATAAATTATAAAGAAAATTAAAAATCTTTGAGAAGGCCATTGAGGTAAACTCACGTGGCCTGCAAAACCAAAAAATCCCAGTGACTAGAGAGAGAGAGATCCAGTCCTAACCACCCCTCTGAAGGAAACAAAATATCCCTTAGAATTTACAAAAACGCAAATGAAAAATCTTTCTGAAACCTAACCGCAACCACCATCCTATTATTTCACATCTGGGTTTACCCCAATGGATTTTTAATAGGAAACCAGTTACACACCTCCATGACTTTTCTACTGCAACTAAAATGACCCGAACCCTATTGTCTCGGACCCGGGCATCCCAACCCGACGAGGAAACGAAACAAACCACCACTATCAGCAGTGGAGGAACCGCCATGAGAGTTATAGTTCCTTTACAAGGCGTTGTTCAGGGTAGAGGAGGTCTCTTTCTAGGCTCAGCAATACCCTGTGCTCTTTTCTACTTTCTCCAGCTTTATCTAAGAAGAAAACACCGTGATGAACCGAATGACCAGGATGACCCAGCAAGGGACCCGAATGCGCCGTCTCCTTCTGGCTCGGCGGGGAAGCTGGCCGAGCTCTCTGGGTTTCCTCGGAATTCGTCTAGAAACCTTCTATCACCGAGAAGTCTGAGAGGACCTGTTTTCTTGTCGGGCCGGGTCAATGGAATAGTGAAGAGTGGGGACTCACCTTACTATGTTGGGTTGAAGAAAGTCCTGGAGGATCCATATGACGGAGCGGGCAATCCAAATGGGGTTATTCAGCTTGGTGTGGATGAGAACAAGGTGTGTACTTTAGCTTAAAGTTCGGAATTTTTTTCTCTTTGGTATTGGAAGTTTGAATCTTTTGGTCCATCTTGTGTTGTTTTTATTGGCTTTATTTGTGTTTCGATAATGGGTTTATGCTTGTTTTAGTTAACGTTGGATTTGGTTAAGGAGTGGCTCGTAGAGAATGCAAAGGAAGCAATATTGGGTGGTGGTGAAGGAGAGGAGTTGAGTATTAGTGGGATTGCTACTTACCAGCCTTCTCATGGGCTTACGCAATTGAAAGTGGTAATTTTATTTACTTCTCTTTGTATTAATGAAACGTGTTTAGGTCATTTTCAGTCAATTAATTCAGTAATAGATTGATTATAACTAGAATTTTAGTCTTCGAAGTTTTTAACCTTACATTCAGCTTAATTAGAATGGTTTTTCTTTTCTCGGATGTTTAATTTGTTAGAAGACGAAAAGCAATTTGATTGGTTTTAGAAATTGAGTTGTATTGACTTGTGATAAGGTCATTCTGTTGTTTAGCTCCAGGGTGTTTTGATAAAGCATAAGTGCAGATTCAAGTGGTTGTTTTATTTATAATAACCTTAGCAAACCTTTACATTGTTAGTGAAATCAAAATGTAAGGAGACATGTTTTTATATGACCTCAAGACCAAACCCAGACCGAGTTTGCGTGCTGCCCTAACTAGCTCTCTATTGCAGCATCATTCTTTTCCTTTTGGGCTCCTAGTGGTGTCTGCAAAATGCTTGTCCTTCCAATCACTTTAATTGTGGGTCCCAATTATATTAATTTACTCTTTTCTTTTTTAACAATACCTGGAAGGAATGAAGATTTAGCATTATCCTTTTTTCTCCTATTTATGAACTAAATAGACATTGCATTCATGCATCATAGTGACAAGTTCTTGCACGCCCATTATCTGCAAATGTTGCTTTCCTGCTTGTGACTGGCATCTCTTTTAGCTGCAGTTGGTCACGTTTTTTTTTCCTGTCTAGTTAAACTAAATTTGGTCATTACCTGCTTGTCCCGCAGGCTGTGGCAGGATTTATGTCCCAGATCATGGAAAATGCAGTTTCCTTCAATCCCTCTCTGATGGTACTTACAGCTGGCGCAAACCCTGCAATTGAAATGCTTAGCTTCTGTCTAGCAGATTCTGGAAATGCATTTCTTGTGCCGACGCCATATTACCCAGGGTAACTATGAAATCTGCAATTTCAAAAGTTCTCATTCAGTTAAGTTTATTTCGGAAGAGAACTGAAGTCTGAACATGATATGCAGATTTGACTGGGATGTAAAATGGAGAACAGGGGTGGAGATAATTCCTGTTCCTTGCCGCAGTGCTGACAACTTCAGTTTAAGTATAACTGCACTTGATCGAGGATTCAACCAGGCAAAGAAACGTGGTCTCAAAGTCCGTGGGATAATGATTTCAAACCCCTCAAATCCTGTTGGCAATCTGCTTAATCGTGAAACACTTTATAGCCTTCTAGACTTTGCTAGAGAGAAGAACATACATATAGTGTCCAATGAAATATTTGCAGGGTCTACTCATGGGAGCGAGGAGTTTGTGAGCATGGCAGAACTCATTGATTCAGATTATCTTGACCGGGACAGGGTACATATAGTTTACGGTCTTTCAAAAGATCTCTCTCTTCCAGGTTTTAGGGTGGGTGTAATCTACTCCTTCAATGAAGATGTTCTAGCTGCTGCCAAAAAGTTGACAAGGTTTTCATCGGTTTCAGCTCCGACACAGCATCTACTTGTTTCTCTGCTTTCAGATACTGACTTCGTTCAGAAGTTAATAAAGAATAACAGGGAGAGGCTTCAGAAAACGTATGCCACATTTGTGGCGGGGTTGAAGCAATTGGGCATCGAGTGCGCAAAGAGCAAAGGGGGCTTTTCCTGCTGGGCTGACATGAGTGAGTTAATCAACTCTTACAGTGAGAAAGGGGAGCTTGAGCTTTGGGACAAATTGTTGAATACAGCAAAGCTCAATGTTACTCCAGGATCTTGCTGTCGTTGTATTGAACCTGGATGGTTCCAATTCTGTTTTGCCAACTTGACTGAAAGGGACATTCCTGTAGTCATGGACCGAATTCTTAAAATTGTGAATGTCTGCAAAGCAAGCAGTTGAAATGTTTGGTTTACTCTAAAGAAATAGATCCCTTGCAGATTCTTTGTAGGATAATTTATCGAAGCGGTTACGCAATTGACACTGGAGAAGGTAAAGGAAACCTATTTAATATTTGCAAATGATCTTGGACAATACAAGTGTATACAAGTTTCTTTTATCCAGAATTTTATTAGTCTTTTCCACACCTTCGATGCCAACAATAGGTGGTTTATATTGTTTTCAATAATTCTTTCAATGTACCATGTCAAACACTTGCGCAAGTGTTCAAAGCTCATTTATGATTTATTGCTGCCTCTTCTTTTCAATGATTGAAAACTGAAATTGAACATTAGTTACCATTAAAATAACTAGTGGGAAGAAATCAATTAGGAGGAGGCACATAACAATCTCTCATTAGGCTGTTAATTTGGTTGAGTTAAATGAAACAGTATCCACTTGAAGGAATTCTGAAGGAGATTGGCTCTGCAACAGTTGAACTAAAACAGAAAGTAACTAGTGGAATGCTTAAAAATCATTACCTCTGGAGGGAACTTGCTGTGCCACGGCCGCCACAACTTCTATCTTTGAAGCATTTGATATGTTGACACAGAGTTCTGTTATCTTCCATTCCACTTTACAGGAGCGGGAGCACGGTGCTTCCCTGAGGCTGCACTGGAGCAAAGGATTAGACTTTTCATTCCGCTTCGGTTCATTCATACTTCCAGTCCCATAGTTCATGCTATTCCAATCCAATAGCTGATTACCTACCCTACCATGTCGACGTCAATTACCAGGAGCAAGTTACAACTAGAAATCTTGTAAAATTTGACATTTTCTCTATTGCAAATGAATTACAATAAATGAATCATTTTATTGCAAAATGTTACAAATATCAGGAACAATCTACTCTTTTAATTTCAAAATGAATAGAAAAGAATGATTCCCACCCCCCCCCCCCCCCCCCCTAATATGCAACCCTCTTGTCTCTGCACAACTAAGCACACCATTTTCCAGCTAGACTACCACCTTTTTTTTTTTATTGAAAGTACATATTTAATTAAACTCTGAGGTTGTTCAAGAAAGCTCTGAATTGCACTTCGAACACTACGATGATTCTACTCCAACCTTATGGACTCAAGGACCTGAACAACCTCAGCCATGCTTGGTCTTCTTGAAGGAACCTCAGATGTACAAATCAATCCTAGCTTCATGACTTGAATCAACTCATTCTCTGAAAAACCTCGCAAGCTTCTATCAAAGCAATCTGAAGCAGAGCCAGTCTCCAGCAATCCACGAACATATTCACACAGAACCACCACCTCATTTGCTGTTGGACTCTCCACTGGTTTTCTCCCGGTTACCAGCTCCAAAAGAATTACTCCAAAACTATACACATCACATTTATCACTCGATCTTAGACTCTGAGCCAACTCTGGTGCAACATACCCTACTGCATTGTGGAATTTGGTTAAACCATAATTGTCCAAAATGGGAAGCAACCTCCCCAACCCATAATCAGACAACTTGGCCTCATAATTTTCATCTAATAATATGTTAGTGGATTTGATGTTGAGATGGAGAATTGGAGGCCTACAGTCATGGTGAAGATAAGAAAGCGCTCTCGCTATTCCAAGAGCAATTTGAAACCTTCTTGACCAGTACAATTCTCTATTCCCAACACCAGTACTGGTTCCTGGATAATTAAGCCCATGCAGATTGTCGTATAGATTGCCATTTGGAACAAATTCGGACAAAATTAACTGCATCGTTGAAGACCAGTAATACCCTTGAAATGCAACCAAATTGGGATGTCGAAGATTACCTAACAATCCAATTTCTTGCTCAAATTCATCTTGGCTTCTGATCCTACCCAGGGTCTCAAGCTTCTTCACTGCAATAGAAACTCCACCTTCAAAAGTAGTTCTGTATACTGTTCCAATTGATCCACCACCTATTAAACATTCCTTGTCTAGCAAAGCTTTGGTTCCAGCCTCCCAATCTTCGTACTTAGAAGGCAAAGTCTTGCTGAACAGAACCAGCTTCCCAATTATAACATTTGAATCTGTTGAATCCAATGGTGTGCTCTCAACAACAGTTGTCACGTTGTCTTTTTTCCTGCTGCGTGCCCTGATGTTCATAATCGATACCACACAGACCCCAGTAAGGATCAGTGCAGCAGCAACAATCGCCACAATAACAGAGTTACTGAGCACTTTGTTTTTCTTTGATCCATTACCTGTCCCACTGCCAGCTCCTGAGCAAGAAATATCCAAAGGGACACCACAGAGCCCAGAATTGTTAAGAAATGCAGCTGTGCCGAAAGCCTGGATTTTTGGTATTGAAGGAATGGGACCAGAAAGGTTGTTGGAGGAGACATTGAAATATTTTAAGTTTGCCAATTTTCCAAGAGAATATGGAATTGTCCCAGAAAGCTTATTTTGTGACAATTCAAGAAGCTTGAGGTTTGATAGGCTTCCTAGAGTCTCCGGTATGCTACCATCTAGCTGGTTTCTATGCAAATCAAGGACTTCCAGGGAAGTCATATTGTCAAGGGTGTTGGGAATTTCTCCATCTAAAGCATTTCCAGAAACATCCCTGAATCAAAAGATCAGATTTTTTTTTTGTCATGTTTGGATTTAAGTAATAATAATTAAAAAAAAAACTGATAACATCTAAAACATTTAGATAGTGTTTGGACTCACAGCTCACGAAGAAACCTGCAGTTACTTATATCTTTGGGAATTTCACCAGAAAGATTGAGATTGTGCAAATCCAAAAGAAGAAGCCACTCAATGCTTCCAAATTCTGCAGGGATTGTCCCCTGTATTGAATTGTCACCCAATTTAAACACCAAAAGCCTCTCCAAATTTGCAATACCAGCTGGAATGCTCCCATTCAGCCTGTTAAATCCCAAGTCAATAAATTCAAGGCTTTTGCAGTTCGTAATGCCCAAAGGGATTTCACCATCCAGATTATTACTTGACGCATCAAAGAACTCCAGACTCTCACTGCAAGTTCTCATCGCTGGAATCTCTCCTTGAAACGCATTATGCGATACGTTGAAGTAACTCAAGTTTTGCGATCCAAGAATTTCAAATGGAGCCAACCCCGTAAACAAATTGCTTCCAAGATCCAAAAAACGCAATCTTTGGCATTTTGAAATCTCTTCAAGCACGCTCCCAGTTAACACATTGCTCCTCAAAGACATATACTCTAATACAGGAATATCACAAATCCCAGAAGGCAATTCACCACTAAAATTATTGAAAGAGAAATCAAACCCTTCAAGATTAGTGCAGTTTGCAATTGAAGCGGGGATTGAACCAGAAAGACTATTATGAGAAAAGGAAACAAACTTGGTCTTGTAACAAAACTTGAACAAAGCAAATGGAATCTCCCCACTGTAACCATTCCTTGACAAATCAAGAAATCTAATATTTTGCAAATCACCAATGAATTCTGGTATTGACCCAGATAAGGCATTAGAACTCAAATTTATCTTCCACAATGTGCTTAATTCTGCATATTCTTGTGGGATATTGCTTGTAAATTTATTGCCAAACAATGTCAAGATTCTTAAAGATCTCAAACCTGATAATGCTGGTGACAAAACCCCAGATAAGCTTGTGTTCCACAAAACAATTCTCTGTACAAAACCAAGAGGATTGCAGAACACACCATTGTAATCACAAGGATTGCCACTTGGAACCCAATTAGCCAAACTGTTGTAAGGGTCATTGCTGATGTTAGCCTTGAATTGTAGTAAGATCTCCTTCTCGGTAGCTGGTGAAACTGTAGTAGCAGTGAATCCAAGGAAGAAAAAAAATAAGAGCAAAAGAGCATGAGAAAGACACAATTGATACAATCTTCTCATGCTCACAGTATAAATGTTCATAAATGGATCTGCCCCTTTGACATTATTGATGATGGATCCAATTGAAACAGGATCTGGGTCTCCTTGCCACTTCACGTGAACTAATTCTTGTAGCTCTCATATTGAGAAACACAAAAGCACACTCATGACTATGTAAAGGTGGCATTTTTCAACTTCTGGTATCACTGAAACTAAAGAAAGCACTTAAATTGGTGAACACATTTGCACGCAAAAGAACCCCATTAGTTTATGGCACAAAAAAAAATATCTAGGGGGCTTCGCTTTTGTGGGGTTTGTGTTAAAAAATGAAACTGATGAGGCATGGGAAGTGAAGCAATGAAAATGGTGAAGAAATAGTGGTCGTCTCACCCTGACAGCGCCTTTCCTGGAAAGGAAGCAGGTGAGCCAATTTCATAATCCCTCTCTCTGCTTTAAAAAGTCTCTCCCTCTAATATGGTGTTGGTGTATGTATAGTTGCCGCCAACTGAAGAAGAACCACGTGCATGTCCATGTCTTTCTCGCTATCTCTGGTCCTCAGCACATAATTATACTTGAAAAAAAAAGAAAAGCACTGATCTTTTTATGGATTGCAATAAAAAAGAGAGAGAAATCTGTCTTGTTAACTGACCAGTCCTTGACCATGACCTTGCAAGCTTCTGTAGCTGTCTGCAGTCATGCATTTATTCTCTCTCACCAAGCCATGCCAACTGGCCACACAAAAGGGAATACCCTTCTAAGGGGACTAATTAATTTGATCAAATTAAGAAAAAAAAAAAAAAGAGTTGCTAACTTGCTATAGTGTAAAAGAGAAAAACAAGGAAATAAAGTGAAGCAAAGGAAGGGGTCTTCGAGTTTTCTTTTTTCTTTTTGTGGATTAGTTTTTGTATGTGTTGCTGCTTTTTTGAGGAGGCCATTGAAGTTTCTTTGTTTCCGTTTCGATGGAGACATATGAGAGGATTGTTTTTTTTTATTTGTTTTGCAGTGGGAGAGATGAGACGTAAGATGTAGTCTTCCTTTGATGTTAATACATTGAAAGGAGGTGATGCATGACAGCTTTTTTTCTTGAAAAAAATAATAGCAGTGGCTAAAAGATTTAGTCAAAACTAGGTTTTTTTAGACGCTATACGTCGTGGAATAGATTACTTTTTTTAGTTTTCAAAAATTATAAAGATAATAGAATGTTAAAAATTTAATACATGCTTGATAAAAAAAAACTTTAAATTATTAAAACATTGATATATTGAATGATATACTATTTTTTTTAAAAAAATATTAAGATAATAATATATTAGATTGACCCGAATCGACTATAATTAACTTGATAAGCTTATGATTCAGGGAAGAAAAATGTGATGTGATAGCCCTACATAACCTGAACTTATATATATCACAACAAATTAGAAAGGTCAATCATGATGAACCAAGTATTGGAGGTTAAAAAAAAAAAAAATTACTAAATCTAAAAACTGAACTGAAATGGCTAAGTAAACTTAGATTGATGGATGGCGCTACATCGTGAACTAAAATTTAAAACCAGGGTCATTGAGTCATTTGGTTTCATAAGATTATTTAATTAAATAACATGTAAAAAGAGGCAATCCTAATTTAATAATATGAAAAAAGAAGTAGACCCAGGTGAATCTTTTAAACATAGGATAATCTTCTAAACTCAAAGCCAATGAAATCTTAGACTCGGGCTCGATAAAGAAGCTAAATTCTAAACTAATTTAATGTTGAATGATAAAATTAAAAGAAAAAAATTCATAGACTTGAGTCATTGAATAAATTGGTTTAATAAGCTCGATTATTTTAATAATATGAAATAAAAGACAACTTTGATTTAATAATATGAGAAACTAAGCAAAGTCAACTGAATATTCTATGCCTAGGTTAATCTTTTAAACTCGCAATCTACGGAATCGTATACTGAGTTCAATAAAAAAATCTAATTCCTAACAAATTTAATGTTTAGTGATGAAATAAAAAAAAATTATTCAAAAAATTTATTAAAGCAAAAAACCACAACAATCAAAAGAATAGAAATCAACTTAATATGAAAAAAAATAAAAGATGAAATTGCAACAAAAAAATCAACTTGAAATATCACATAAAAAAATAGCAGCTAAAAGAATAAATATCAAGTATGAGAGATGAAGAAATTGAAATTTTTTTCCAATTTGAAATAATTAATTGAAATAAGAGAATTCTAATTAAAATAAAAAGGAGTAAATCTCAAGAAAAGAATAAATTAAAGGGCTGTTATGATTTTTTCAGGGGCATCACACTAATCAAGGTGGATAGAGGGGGGAAAGGGGGAAAAAAAATACAATTGGCATTGAACTAGATGGGACTACAAAACACCATCACTGCCAAGATGAACTGGAAGACACCTTGGAAGGCTCTTTTTAGCCATTGTAAATTGCCACACTCACCGCTTGAATACAGTAAGGTGACTTACACGCTGGCGCGTGTCAATGCATTCTAATTATGATTTTATTTTATTTTGTATATTATTTAAAATATTAATTGCAATGGTAAAGATATTTTTCCAACTAGCAGTTAGTGGCCACGTGAGACTTCCAAGATTTAACGTTATAAATATAATATTTTTAATATTAACCTATTAAAAAAATTAAAAAATATCAAAAAAATAATTTTTTAATTTTTAATTTCTTTTAAAAGCATTGCTAGACTGTAATGTTAAATGAAGTCTGAGTAATGGATTTGAATAATTTAAAAAAACTTAATTTTATTTGTGCAAAAAAGACGAATTTTCCTAAACTGTAAAATTACAAAACTTTCAAAATGAATTTAGATTTAATTAACTTAACGCAAAAAGAAATACTTATAAAGCTGCATCTTCTAGCCCTAAACTGAGGGATGTCTTAGAAGCCTCTATGTACTTATAAATCCGGCAGTGGCTGCTAATAACTTGTGGCTGCAACTTTCACACGAGGTTTTTTGATTTATTTTTTCCATAAATCATTAAAAATAAAAAAGGATATTTTCTCCTTCCATTTCTTCTCTCGACGCTTGTGGAGTCGTGGTCGTCTTTTTTTTTTCTTTTTTTTTTATTATAGTCGTGGTTGTCTTTTCTTTTTTAATTATCAATTCAATTTTTTTTAAAAATATTTTTAAAACACAAGCTGTTAATTTGTTTTTAGGCCGATACTTTAATTAGGTACATTAAACGTAAACGCTTTTATTTTCTATAAAAATGAAACGTGAACATAGTTGGCATCAATTCTTTTGTGGTCCCCACCAGGACAATCACGGCCCTTGTGCTCTCCTATTAAGTTGCCACGTCAATGTCAAACATGCTGCTGCGGCACACTTTACAACCACCCTTTAACGCGTGTGTGTCACTCATTCAACATGTGAAATTCGATAAATTGAAGGGGCTTTGTTTCTTAAGGTTTGCCTTCATTTGAGTTCCGAAAAACCTTATTGCTAACTCATACTCTGAGCTTGGCAAGTGGCTTGAGTTGTTTCTAATTTTCATGGAGTCATTGGGCCTCTGTAAATTACGGTTTCATAGTGAATTTAATTGTTGCTTTAGGAAATTAAAAAAATAATAATTAAGTTCTTAGTGGATAATTTATTCTCAATCTTTTATATTGTTTTGTATTTTTTCCAATCTTTTTAAATAATTAAATTTCTTAATAAAAAACATTCGAACACTAATGAAGTAAGAACCTCTTAAAACATCCCAGGGTATCAAGAATAATATTTTATTAATTAAAATTCTCATATATTTGAAAAAATGTGGGATTGAATGTTGTCTCGGATACCAACCTGATGTAGTCATGTAAGGAATTTTGGAGTGTCCATGCTCTGTCAAAAGCTTCAGCGAGGCGCGTGGTAATGGGAAGCATGGATTGTTTAACGGAGTCGTCGCTCACCGGGGAGGACTTGACAGGGAGAGTTTGGTAGTGGTGACGGTAAAGATGCCATTGTAGACATGCTTCTCTGTCTCTGCACGTCCTGTTTGTTGTTACCTGTGGAAGTAGGGAAGCCATTTGCTGTGGTCTGGAATCAGAATCTCGACAAATACTTGGAACTAAAAGTTGAAGCAAAGGGGATGCTTTAATTCCAGGTCAAATTCCGACAAGGTCGATTCAACCCTGAAGCACAGGGCTCACTCCTTCAACAAGGATGTTTCGACTCCTATAAAATATTCTACCAATTACAATATGACGTTGGATTTTTATTACCAAGTCTTCTCACTCATCAGTTTGAAGCACACATTTTCACAAGGTTAGGGGTAGCCCATCTTCTTGTGTGCCAATTTCAAACCCCATCAAGAGTAATTTATAGTTATCAAAGAGCTTGTAGTGCATTTGTCTTTCTACAAGATACAAGAGGGGGGCGAGCCTCACTTTAATTTGTCAACCTGTTGCTGATGGCTCAATTTCTACAATGATGCAGCTGCAAATTCGAGCTATGAAATCAGCCGAGCCCGCTGTTTGTGGCCTATTGTGTTGCACCCTCAACAAGGATCCACTCCCAATAATTAGTGCTTGGAATTAGATAAATCAGATGGACACCAGTGATTCAGAGAGTGGGGGAAAACAGCTTGTATCTAAATAATTTCGGTCATTATTTTGCAGCATGAAAGGCAACATTCAATATTTTAGATGTGCATGTGGCACATGTTATCATTATCATGTCAATAATCTCCATTACCGAAAACACAAAAATTTGCTTCGTGAGATTACTATCGTTCCAAGGCAGGAAGGTGCTCAGAAATCCCTATGGTGCTAATTAGTGATAATTAAAATAGCTCAGAAACTGGTGCTTAGTCACAACGTGCCAGTTTTTATCTGTGCAACTACACAAAGCAGACATCTACATCCTGAATGCCACAAAATGGTGCTTTTACAAATAAAATTTCTCTTACCGGCATTCTTCTTAAATTCGAATTAAATGATAATATAGTCGACCAAAACAAAGCTTTGGGGAGTAGGATTATGAACAATGTTTTACTAGGCGTGAGCGCGGCAAAGCTATGGACTCGCATGAACTAAATCTAAACATGACACTGATACATATTTTATGTACAAAAACACCTCAATACCACTATAATATGGCATGGAGCTTGCATAATAACAGATATTAACTGCGCAAGTTAAGAACACTTCAAATTTCATTTACAACTTTCAACTTCTTTGTCCAAGTCCAATGTAGCCTCTTTTAAGCCATATACTTAAATCATATACAAGCAGCAACTGAAACAGAAAAAACTATAGATAATATGGGGGATGAAAAATGAGAGCAAGGAAGTGGCTCTCACTATGAAGTTAGATGTCCATCCTGTTCCACGTTGTCTGTAACTGCTGTATGGTGGTCAATGCCGTAGAGCAGCAAAACATTCTGTGGATGAAGTTGTAAATAAAATAGAACTTCATCACACTCAAATCATTGTGTGCTATTTCTGACAAAGATGGTATGTGGAAGATTGCTTTTCACTGATTCAGGACTTGCAGAAGCTATTCCAGTAGTGGTTCATCTTGCATGACCTTCAGCTGCCTTTTGGCATACACTGTAATTATAATTGTGGCAACCACCGTGGCGCAGAAACCAAACACTGTGAAGACAATTTGTGGAGCTGAGAGAGTGCGTCGGTCACTTGAAGCATCTGCCAAGGTCCGTATAAGGATCCCACTGCAAAACCAAAGAAGGTTCAGGTTCAGGAACGTTGAAGAGAATCCATGCCTGTGATTAAAACCCAAGATTGAAGCTTGAAGATTGCATGAAAAGAATCGCATATCTAGGAAAAAGCAGCAGCCTTAGCTCCAAAGTGTGAAAGAAATTGTGTCACTACTGATAATACCATGGTGTAGTGTAGCACACCACACTACCCAGCATGGTATATCCTCTCATTGACAAGTACCAACCTCGTCTAAAGTTCAGAAAGTGAAAAGGGAAAGAAACGAGGGCCAAACTCATGCAATGTGCTCTGGTTCCCAAGGTGAAAAGCCCCCTGGTTTAGCTGCTACGGTTAGCACCCTGCTATAGTCCCCCATTAAAGGTCCAAAACTAGGACACACATAACACAAGCCATACAGCATGAAAAGGCCTCTTCCGCGGGGCAAAGAAAGTGTCTTTTCAAAAATGAAAGCTCCAGAAAGAATTAATAGATTTTCTTTCTAGAACAGTTACAGCATAACATTGAAGAAGATGCAGAGGTGGAGTTGGAGGAGCTGGGGATGAAAACAGACGTTTCTGGGGATTGTGATTACGCCTCATTAAGCCAACAGATCAGGTTATTTGCAGTAATTATTAAAATCATTATGATGCACATTTCATTAGGGTGGTGGGAAAAAGGATTCGAGAAATAATCAGGTGAGAGCAAGGGACTGGGTGTGCATGAGCTACTTTCAGACACCAATTACTGAAAGTTTTGATTATAAGACCTTGAAATGAGTGCAAAAAATTATATATTTTCCAGTGAAGTTAGGGCATTCCTATCCCATCCTTCTGATGTCTAAGGCCAAATTCAGTTACAACGTATATTTTTCCCTTTTCAAGGTTACAAGGTAAAGACTCGAACCAGACTCATCCCTCTCCTTGTTAAGTTATCCCATACCTAACAGCTGGAGCCATGCATTTAGAACTAGAACTGAAATGGTAATTCATCTATGAAATAATTTTCTTAAGAATAATGCTTCAGGCAGAGGTCAAAACAAATAGATAACAAAAGGGAAATCATTTTACTAAAATGAAAAATCACATCACTTCATTCATATCTCTTCGTACCAAAAGAAGAAGTCAGATGTATATCTGACCTGAAAATAAGAAACAAAAATATCAGACACTGTTTCAACTTGAAAATCCAAAGTTAATTTTGCTCTAAAAGTTAAAAGGGAAATAAACAAGAACTGAAATAAAGAAAAAATTGACAAAGTTACACCAACATCAGTGCGTAAGAAATTCAATGTGAATAATATGCATTAATGTAAGAATCTAAAATGAGAAGTATATGATTGGAAGCAGAGGCACATGAAAATGAAATGCTTTATGCAAAATGGGAGTGGATAGTTCTTACGTATAGATTGAAACAAATATCTCTGGCACCATTCCCACCAACGATCCCAATAAGTAAGGACCATACTTAACATTTGTTGCAACAGCACAGTAATTATACAGAATATATGGAAATGGAGAAATCCTGATTAGAGTCACAGCTCGAAACTGATGAAACCAGTTTCCTTCACCAGCTGCTCTCAAAATTGCAGCTCTTTTTGGATATTTTTCTAACCACCCCTGTGTCATGGAATTCAGAATTACATTAGGCACACGTAGAAGAGAAAACAAATATAGCTATAATTATGAACAAATCTTGGCACATGGTTCATACTTGAATTTTATGAAGGAACAAAGAGCCAATTAAATATGGAAGTGATACACCCACAGCAGCTGCAGTTATTATTAATAGGAATCCAATCCCATAGCCAAATGTCATCCCAGCCACCCACATAGATGGTGATGATGGTAGAAGTAGAGTGGGGAACAATGCCACAGAGGCAAAGAGAAGAATTGCCAATACCGGAGTGCTAAATGTTCTTGTCTCCCAATTCATGATAGGGATGATCTCCTGAAAAAATTCATCAGTGTAGGGGAAAAATCAAAATATGCATGAACATCCCATAAATATCCAATAACCACCATGAACTTCTAGCAAGACCTTCTGGTAGAGAATAGTAATGTCATAATCCTATGGCAAGTTTCTAGTGGGATTGGTAGAAGAGAATACTGCAGAGCATCCAGTTAGAATCAAATTAAAGAAAACAGATATCAGAAAAGGAACATCTATAAGATAATGAAGAGTAGATCGTGTTCTAAAGCAATATTGCCTCCATGCTCAGAAAGAAGTTGCTAACAATAAGAAATCACTTGCACGAAACACTTCAATAAAACTAAGATTTTACAACAAAGAATAATCAAACTGTACATATATATGCGCGCGCGCATGTGCGTGTGTGTAGATGCGATATAATGCTACAAACATTTAAACACAACAATATACAAGACAATCTATCTCATCAAATAAATTTAAGGGAAAACACATATCTATATCTCAAAGTGTAAAACAATTCGATAGAATCCATAATTTTTAGAGACAAGCACATTAAAAAGTACATTAAACACCTCCTTTTTCACTGAAAGCCTACCCTTATCTCTGAATTTTGTGGGGCAAAAACCACAACAAAAGCTCCAATTGCACGGCAATGTAATAAAACCCAGAATGAAAAACACATTGCACTACAAAACCCACAAAAAATATATCAAAACTGAAACAAAACCTGCCAATTTATGAAAAACACCACCAAATCCCGAGAAACATGTAATGAGAATCATTAGTTTACAAGGAATAAATCCAAATCACATAAACATTAGCAAAACTAAAAAAAAATCAAAATTCAGATAAAAATCAACCTTGTCATGAAAAGCCACCAATCGATATAGGAAAAAGCAGCAACATATAACTCTATAGCAAGCAAATCCCGATCCACCAAATTCCACAACACAAACAAAATTGAAACCACAAAAAGCACAAAACTTTCTTATAAAAACTAACCTTATCCATCAAAAAGGGGCCAACCCACATGACACAAGCAGCAGCTAATAATCCAATAAAGGTAAACAGCAAAGCCAACTTAACCCAATACCAGAACACAGACCATCCAAACCCCCAATAAAAACCACAAAGATTACACCTTTCACCGGCCCCATTCTCATCTCTCAAATTCACATAATCCCCTTCGCTATTATCTCCATAATCAATTTTATCACCCTCCATGCTCATTATTAGCTCTGGCACCACACTATCATCCTCATAAAAAGTCATTGAACCAAAAACCCTAAAAACAGATAAAGTTTGTAACTTTCTGTTTGGTTCCCGAGAAGGATGAAGGGGGAAAGTTTTTCAGATGATGATGATGATGCTCATAATGGGAACCAGAGGAGAGATTCGTTGATTAAGAAAAATAAGATATTATTCAATGAAGCATATAAAAAGGAGATGAAGAGAAAGGAAACAGACACTGCCTTTGTGTTTGTTTTCCTCTCTGAGGGACCCTTTAGATTGTAATTGGTAACTTTAATCTTTCCGTTGGGCTAAGAGTCACACGTCCTTACTTGTACTTTGCAGATCATACCAGACCCTTCATTTTCAAGATTATTTCAAAACAACCCGTCTGCTTCCAATTAAAGGAAAAATTGAGATCCTCAATCCATTAGATATGTGACATTTCTCTAGATTTCTAGTGTTAATGGGGCTGATGGAAAGGCTTAAATTTCCCTTTATTTGAAAATTGAGGGGTTATTTAATTCAGTTAAACATTTAAGGACTTAATGTGATCCAATATATAACATAGAGGCTCGAGAAAGATTTTTAGTCCTTTCCGTTATTATTAACTTTGTCGTTACAATTTTACCTTTTTCTTAGCGTCTGAATTTACATGCCAGTCATTAAAACGTTGTCGTTTTGAGGCTTTCCAGTTACGGTTTTCTTTTAACGTGGTCATGTGCGACCTGGCGCCGAAGAGGAACGCTGTCGTTGCGGGGATCCCTTAAGGTACGTGGCGTGATGTGAGTGGATATATTGATGACGTGGAGTGTATTTTTTTGTCGTGACTTCACCCTCAAGGGAAGAATTAGCAATTTTTTAGACACTGAGTTCGTGACCGAGTTATCGAGTTCAGTGAATCGGTTGCTGTTTTCTTGACGTTGGGTTTATGGTAAGAAGCTAAGGTACTGCATGAAGTGACATGTCTTTCTGGCAGAGTTTGGTCTTGCTTGACGGGTGGTTATGTAGGGACAGAGCATTGAGGATATGACACGTGTGAGAAGGAAAACAAATCATGAAGGTAGATATTTTCAAATGTTTTTTATTTAAAAATATATTAAAATAATATTTATTTAAAAAATTATTTCTAATATTAACATACCAACATAATTTAAAAATATAAAAAAATTAATTTTATCTTTTTAAAAGTTATAATTTAATTCTAATTCTAAACATATTCTAATATAAATTATTGCGGGAGGATGAATATGCTATTTAGATATTTTATAAAGTTTTACACTTAATAATAATATTTATTATTAATTATTAAAAAAAACTAATTCTCCTCTAGTAGTTATTATGCAATAAGAATTAAAATATTATTTATTATAATAGTTTGATGAGTAGTTTAGGAATTCTTAAATAGATAACTATATTTTTCATTCATATATATAATTTTTCATTAAAAATATTTTATTATATTGTATTTAGTAAATCCAAATATAAAAATTATTAATAGCATGACACATTCATTGATCAAGAATAATAAGATAATAATAATTTGGTAAATCTATCAACAGTTTTCCCACTATAATCAGATTATGATAATCTTGATTCATCATATATATTAAAAATTATCATTTTTAACATGATATTTCCAACACAATTATAATCAAATTTTTTCACGTTGAAATATCATTGTTCAATTTTCTATTTCAAGCCCTATAATAAGCTTTGTTTTCTTGCTTTATAATAATATACCTGGCTTTCATATTATTCTATGTAAACCTCTCTTTGTCATCATCTAAGAAAGTTTTCTTAACAATTATTTGATGTAATTCAAGTTTGTTTGATTCTTTCACATATTCCTAATGCTCAACACCATATGAAAACAATGTAGTGCAAGATAACACGTCGTCGTCTCTGCATCAACACCACCTGATGCTCTTGAAAATAGAAATTTGCATTGGAAACCACAAATAATTCTTTAATTATTATGAATCTTGATTTGAAGTTAAATTCATCGAGTAAAAACTACCATAACAATTATCTCTGTTAAAATACTTTGCCAAGATGGCGAGTTTGGTTTAGAAAAACAAGCTATCTCTGAGTTTTCATCCTCAACTTCACTGAATATTACTTCAGGGATTTATTACCATAACCATTACTACATTTTTTTAGAACACCAAAGGGGTGTTTGATTTAAAGATATAGTTGACTTTTTTTAGCGAGACTTATATAAAAAAATATATTTTTTACTTTTATAAAGTATAGTTTATGTTTTAAAAAAATTATATCTTTATAAAAAAACCACCACTCTCCGAGCATACGCACAATAAAACCGAAGAAGATTCAGCCTTGTTTGGAAACAAATAACGAAAATAACAGGGAGCGTATACTATCCTACGCTACGGAACACTCTCTGTTGACAAGAAATGAGTGTAGTAAACAGTAGAACGCTGCAGATTCAACGCCCAGATATCTCCCAATCTCATAACCAAAAAATTTCCCACGTTCGCAAATGTTGTAATAATCACCTTTCCGTTTTGACCCCAAGTCGCTCCTTCAAATCCTTTTCAGGTCTGTAATTTTGTCTTAATGGTTTCTCTTTCGAATCTTACTAGTCCCTCAAGTCTTTTGTTGTGTTTAATGATTCTACTATTTGTTCAGAGTTGCGATCTTTGGGTTTTTCAATGCCATTAAAACCGAATTTTCATTGTAAGTTTCTCTTCAGCTCTGTCTTTGCAATCCATTATTTTTTATTCTCTTTTTGGTTCGGATGCATGTAGTTGTTTATATTTGATAGGTACGAGTTCAAGATTCTTGGTGAGCAGATGTGAGTCCCAGAAGTTCTCTGATTCTTTGGAACCGGATCATGATCAGAATTATGTGACCGACTCAAGTCAGGTGCTTCTTTCTGCAGTTATTGTTTATTATTTTTGTTTTTAATTAAAATTTAGTGGGTTAGTTGCATTGTATATCCATAAGTTTCCAAATTGTCTAACACTGGCAAAACGAGAATGTTATGAGTTCTATTAAAGTTTGAATCTTTCACCTTCTAGTTCTTGGATTAAGATTTCTTTGCAACAATCTTTGATGAGACTAACATATTGGGGTGGTTGTGTATGGTGCTTTGGTTCAAATTGCTTTCACTCACGAATAGCAAATTAGCCAATCGATGAGTGTGAGTTTGCATGCAGATTTACTCAACAATAGTGCACAGAAGAAAGACCGCAGAGCTCATTAGGGGAGAGGAGAGTTCGGTTCAAACCCAAAAAACCAAAACTAATCTTCCTAATTCGATTCATAGGTTATTTTGGGTCTTTAGATGGGATTTTAGACACTCGGTGCAGTTATTCTAATTTTTAAATACGCAGTTGACAATGGTTGTTGATGTCTTATTTCAGATGGTAGAGCAGAAGGAGGCTTCTATAGTGGATATGTTGGAGCAATCAAATTCCCTTTTGCCTCACATAGTCCTTGCTAGTACATTGTTGGCTCTTGTCCATCCCCCCTCTTTCACGTGGTTTACCACCAGGTTATTAAATATTACTTTGAATAAATTGGTCTCTGGAAAAATTTATGTAATAAGTTCAGAACAGTGGTGGGGATTGATGGTTTAATTTTGACCACTAGTTAGGAGAGCTAAACCAGCTAATGATTAAGAAGTTTTATGCATTTTAAAAAATCAGTATGAACAGAACCAAGTAAACTTTTCCAAGGTTGTATGCACATAATCGTTCCTTTTGGTCTAATTTCAGGCATAATCATTCCTTTTGGTCTAATTTCAGGTATTATGCTCCTGCATTAGGGTTTTTGATGTTTGCAGTTGGGGTTAATTCCAGTGAAAAGGATTTTCTTGAAGCGTTCAACAGACCAGCAGCTATATTGGCTGGGTATGTTGGCCAGTTTGTTGTGAAGCCAATTCTTGGATATCTGTTTGGTATAATTTCAGTGTCAGTATTTGGGCTTCCTACTCCAATAGGTAAGATTGTATTTACCTGATTTCCAAAATAGTTGAGACGGTACCAACACATTTGTGAATCTATGTATCAGGTGCTGGGATCATGTTGGTATCTTGTGTTAGTGGGGCTCAGCTTTCAAATTATGCTACTTTTCTGACAGACCCTCCAATGGCTCCTCTAAGCATTGTCATGACATCAATGTCCACGGCTACTGCAGTTTTTGTTACTCCATTATTATCTCTATTGCTCATTGGAAAAAGACTGCCTGTTGATGTGAAAGGAATGGTATCCAGTATTATGCAGATCGTAGTTGCTCCAATTGCTGCAGGCTTACTTCTAAACAGGTGATATGCTCAATCCAAACAAGTGTTTTGTTTCACTGTTGATGTGAGGTGTGCTTATGTCTTATTTATTTGTAACAACAGGTTGTTTCCGCAGATTTCTGGTGTTATTCGGCCATTTTTGCCACCACTATCAGTACTAGTAACAGCTTGTTGTGTTGGAGCACCACTTGCTATTAATGTTAACTCAGTTATGTCCCCTTTTGGAGTAACCATAGTATCGCTTATTATTGCATTTCATCTATCAGCATTTGTAGTTGGTTACTATTTCACTGGTTTTGTCTTCCACAAGGCATCTGACTTAAAAGCACTGCAAAGAACACTATCCTATGAGACAGGTACCACCTTTGTTTTCAACTCGGTCATTTTGTTGTGGATCATACTCTTCTAGCTCACAATATTTTCCTTTGCAGGAATGCAGAGCAGTCTTCTAGCTCTCGCACTTGCTAACAGGTTTTTCAAAGATCCACTTGTTGCTGTGCCTCCAGCAATCTCTGTAAGTTAAAACTTTGCATTTTCTTTTTGTTGTAGCACAATTATCTTTAATAAAGAAATCTGGTGCAAATTGTGGTTGCTAATTTCTGCAATGAACAATGATTTCTGTTATAAGCAACATTACATGTAATAATCCTCTATGGTTCTCTTTGAGGTTCAATGTTAATGAGTTCATGCCAGAGTCTGGTCCCACTTTCTTTTGGTCAACGGAAGCAAACGAATGAGGGAAAGTTATCTTCCATTTTTATCACTGATTAATTCTAGCACGTAGTTCTTATGTATATGCATAGCAAAGGAGAGTAACTTTTTCATTATATTGCGTTGATACATGATAGAAGCCTCAGCCACGGAGGCATTGCTTTTTCTTCTTCTTTTTGGATCCGGAGCATTGATTGATTGGCAAATGGTTTACTTTACACTTTTTTTCTAGGTTTTTCCACACCAATAGCAATTAAAGTTGTATCGTATGCTTTTACAAAAGATTAGCACCAATGATATAGATTTGGGTTGTTCTTTCTTCATGTTGTTAGGTATTGATACTCTCTTGCAGAATTCTGATAAATATCTGCTGTTTCTGTGACCGCAGACAGTAATCATGTCTTTGATGGGATTTTCTCTGGTCATGATTTGGGCCAAGAAGAAAGAATAGCACTTCAACTGGAAATTGCTTTTGCAAATCACAAGTTTGTCCTTGTTACGTTATCAACTTGTTATGTGATCAACCTTATAGCAAAGGCAAGAATCAGCAACAGCAATTGCACTGGATCCGCTACAGCGGCAGTATTTTACGTGTGATGAGCAAGGGGCATTAGTTAGCAGGGCATTTTAAATGTGATGAATAAGAATTAGCATGTGTGTAATGGTTTATTAATTCATTTAAGAGTAGTTAGTAGCAGTTAGTATAAAGGGAGAGACAAGTAATTGAATAAGAATTTCTTTTTGTAACTGCAGAAGTTCCTCTCCTTCTCTCTTCTCTACTCCCCATATCTCCTTTCTTACTATCAATCTTCATTGTTAAGGACTTTCCTAAGCAACACAAGTATACTTCTTGCTCACCATGATGGACAATAATAGGATGGGCTCTGGAGGAGCACAACAGGCGTGCAAATGAAGAAATACAGAAATCAGAACAGAAATTAAGATGCAAGGGATTGAATTGTACAAGAAGATAGAAGAATTACAGTTACAAATGGATACGGTATTGACGACCTCGAATTCTTTTTAAGGCTAATATGGAGGGTGAACGTGAAAGAAGGGAGAGAGAGTGTCAATGCAGAAGGAAACCATCTTCCTCGTAGGAATGGCAGCAGGGGAGATATTATGGGAATTCAAGAAGGCAACTGAGCAGGGTATAATATGGCTTCGCCAAAGGTGGAACTACTTAGTTTTTCTAGGGAAAACCATTGTGGTTGGATCAGGAAATGTTGGAGGTTCTTTAAGTTGCATTTAAAACATGTTCAATCAATGGGTTGAGATTGCTTCTTTGTATATGGAAGGAAAGGCTGAGATTTGGTACGAAAGCCTCTTGGTAGGAGGAAATGATTAACTAACTCGGATGAGTTATTAAAGACAGTTTGTATACGATTTGGCAATATATCAAAGTGATATAGTGAGGAGTTAAACAAGTAAGAACAAGAAAAGAGTGTAAAAGAGCATGTGAAGAAATTCCAAGAGCTTAAATCTTTGCTGAGTACACTTAATTCTTCCTTGCCTGAAGATTATAATGTATCCAACTTCATTAGTGGGCTCAAGGAAGATATCAAACCAATGCTGTAATCACTAAGAAGAGTAGGCTAATTCCAAGAACTTCTTTAACGAGTGGCTATGGAAGATTTATTGACAGGTAGTGAACTGTTAAATAACTCTAAACAAACATGTGATGATCTTTATGAGGAAAGAAGAAACTTGGACTGTGTTTTAAGTGGGGGGGAAAGTTTACTCCTGGTCATGGATGTGTTGTGAAAGGATTAAATATGATAAATGAATTAGAAGATGGTAAGGAAAAGTTCTTGAGGTAGAGGAACATGAAAAATGAGAAAGCAAGGGAAGAAGATAGAATTGAAGAATCTAGATTATCTCTATATGCATTAGTTCATAGTTATGTATATAAAACAATTAGAATATGAGGTAATTGTCAGGGAAAATAGCTGATGATATTAAAAGAGATTGCATCATATATGATGAGCAAGTGATGTTAAAGATTAAAGTTTTGATAACGAAGACTACAATGTTGTCAATGGAAATATTATGAAATGTGATGCTTACAATCCAAGATTTTAGTGGATCATGCAAGATTTGTTTGGCTAGCCTTATCAGATCTAGAAGCGTCTAGTTTTTTATTAAAAAAAAAACAATTGATTTTTTTGTTGATATTTTTTTTTTTTATGTTTGTTTTAAAATAATTTTTAAAATTTAAGTTTTAATTTTATGATTTGTTTGGTTTATTTGGTCTATTTTAAATATGGATTGTTTTTTTTAATTATATTGGATGTATTTAATTTTTTTAAAAGTTAATATATTCATCTATTTTTTTATATTTTATATAGATTAAATATTTATTTTTTTATAATATTTTTAATATGTGCAATCTTGCATAATATGTTTTTCTTTTTATTTTATTCAATAAATTTTATACGTGTGTCTATTTTTTTACAAATTAATTTTAATAAGCAAATTTATTAAACAAAACCACATAAATGATCTGTGTTGCAACATTAAATATTTTAATCTATATTTGTCTCTCAATTTCTCCAATTATATTTTTATTTATTGTTAATTACTTTTTTTGTTTATTTATACAAATGTTTGTGATTTATTTAATTGGATGCATGCTAAGTTTTTTTTATTTACATTTACAATTTTTTATGTAAAAACACGCGCTAAAACATTCTACAGGTTTTTTTTTTAATCATGTATTGGTATTTTCAATTTGATCCTTATTCTTATGATTTTTTATTTTTTTTTCTTAACCATTTTATAAGATTTTTATTGTTTTTAATTTCACCCTTTAACTCAAGTTAATAATGTATTTTTTTTATATTTTTATCTTCATTCTTTTATTTTATTTTTCTTTTGTTAATATTTTGTTCTTTTCAATTTAACTCTCAAAGTAAATATTCGTTGTTGCGTTTTAATGTATTTTGAATTTTTTATGTAATATTTTTTGACTTTGTTCTTCAATGTTTTGTTTTCTAGGGATTAAGTTTCATGCTTTTTTTATGTATAATTTGTCCAGTTTGATGATCTAAGTTACGAGTTTGAAAAATAACAGGGGTTGATATTTTTTTTGTCTTTTTTTTTTTTTGAAATTGTTGTTTAACATTGGTTTTTTTAAAAAAAAATGGTTGTTGTTTTCTTCAATTTCTTTTTTCTATCGAATTATTTTGATCTCTTGACTTAAAACGCGAGTTTGTCCGGTTAATTCGAACTAACTCACCATTTAATGTTCAGATTACATGTCTATTATGTGAACTCAAGTTAGCCTACACCGGTTTTTTATTTTGATTTTTTTTATCATATTTCATCCTTTTATATTTAATTAATTAAAAATTAAACAATATCATCTTGCTCTTGAATAAAAGTTTTTTGCTCATGTGTGTGTGTATATCTTTTGTTATCTTTGTCCTTTTCTATATATATATATAATTTAGTTAGTAAAAACTATAATTTAAATTATTGATTTTTAAAAAAAATTATACTTGTCACTTTTAAATATTTTACTGAAAAAAATAATATGAAACTGCAACAAAACACAGGTACCAATCAATCCTGTTTGATTTTATATTTTAAAAGTATTTATAAAAAATTTAAATTTTATTTTATTTTTTATTTGAAATTAATATTTTTTAATATTTTTATATCATTTTAATATACTAATATCAAAAATAATTTTAAAACAAATAAAACATATATTATTTTAATATATTTTTAAATAAATATATTTTAAAAAACAGCCATGAAAACGCTTCCTGATCACCTTCACCTATCACTGCTCATCATCTATTGGAAATTAAATGCGACACTGCTCTTAATTTCACATCTATCTGTCAACGTACCTCTGCACTCTTATCTGTGAAAGAAGTACGGTCATATTTCACTCTGAACAGCACCAAAATTATCTGTGTGGCATTGGATTAGTGATGTGCAGAATGAGGAAAAGATTAAGCTGCATTTTGAAAAGACAGTTACAAGAGAATCCGGAAAACAAAACCCCTAAAAAATCTAGGGGTTAGTTGAGCAATTAGTATAGAAAACAAAAGTCAAAGGATAAAAAATTTAGTGAGATAATATATTTTTGAATATAACAAGATATCAATTTAATCCACTCTTTTCTCCCACAGGAGAGGTGAATTAGTTAACAAGGAAATGAGGGAGATGATATCAAAGTTAGAAGAGATATACTGCCAAAGCAGAAGGATGACCTTGGTCTAGAGATCATCCAAGGAAAATCACTTCTTGTAACCAAAAGCTTCTTCGCCTGAGGATTCTGATTTTTACCGGCTCCTTTGAAGGTTTGGGGGGGAGGGGAGTTGTGACAGCACGCCATGAAATTGTCAGTGAGTGCGTTGGCCTCCCTTTAGCTGCAAGAACACTTGATGCTCTATTGTGTTCTAACACAAATGCTCAAGAATGGGAGGAGATACGGAACAACAGCATGTGGGATTTGCCGAATGTCCATGTTCTTCCAGCTTTATGAATTCAAAAGGGAAGAAATAATCCTTTTATGGATGGTAGAAAGTTGTAGACATTAATAAAGTAGACATGTCATATACTTCCTAAGCATGAAATGTTAAGTTACTGTGTTTCTGAAACACAATATTTATTATATATCATGTTTTAAAAGTGCAATGAAATGAAATACATGTTATTTCATAAAAAAAAATTCAAATAGTTGCCGAAATTTTTTCACTAGTGTGCTAGTTTTTATTTTTTTTTTAAAAAAAATCCAAAATCTAACTGAATTTTATAAATCAAGCCGAAGGCAGCTTTGTCATAGCTATCATACTTGTAGAACTAGGTACTGGTTGTTGAACAGCAAAATTACTTCGGTTCCTGATAATTACTTTTGCCCAAATTTCAGGAGTGAGTCAGTTTTTCAGTCACAGGAACCTACTGTTATATGCCAGAGTGTTTTGTGAGTTTTTCAGTCACAGGAACCTACTGTTATATGCCAGAGTGTTTTGTGATTGACCAACCTGACCTCTTGATGATTTTGCTCAGAAAATATTTCTTTGCTGACCAACTTTACCAAACCTACATTGAATTGGCTTGAGTTCAGTCAATGCTGGGTGGATAGGAAATTGCCAGCCGTTTGTGTCACCATGGTGCATTACATGGTTTTGAAATATTAATTTCTGCTGTTTTCATATATATATATTTCAGACAATCTCCTTGGTCCCACTCCATCATGTTGCTATTGTTGTTCAAGTATTTCACATGATACAGAGCATAATTAATTATGCTCTGTATCATGTTGACTCTGGCAGGAATAGGTAATGCCACGATGTGCATTGCTGCATTCCGTGTATACAAGTCGCCAGAAGAACACCCCAAGAATCTCTGACAGTTTCAAAGCCTGCATGTCAATATATCTTTATGAAAGTAAAATCTCTGTTTTTCAGTTGTTGGAAGAGACAACTTTCCTTCATAATGCTATAAGCTGGTTTCTAGTTCAAGTTCTGATAATATACATACATTAATTAACAAATATAAGGGTAGTAGCAAACCATTATCCAGTGTTAATTGTGGTTATTTACCTTTATTTTTACAAAGGAAATTGGCTGTAAACCCTTACAGTTCATGGCAGAAGTGGATTCTCACAAGAGCTAGAAGTCGGATGTGTTTTCTTTGGCTTGTGGACTGGTGGGAAGGAGTGAGTCTTACAGTCAAAATGCCAGCATAACTTGAGCCGTGTTTACGATGACAGAAAACAACCATTATCTCTGGTGAGTTCAGCAATCAGGGGATTTACTTGGACCTTTCTAGTTGATTACATATATTTTTTTTCAAAAACGGAAGATGGTACACTGCAAGCTTTCTATTTTCATTGTGTCGTTTGAGTTGTTAAGTGTAACAAAAGAGTTTTTCCCATTTTTAAATATAACTCTGAACCAATCCATCGACGGCACCTGGAGACCTGAATCACCATTGCCAAGGTCTACCAGGTTTTTAAGTACATAATTATGCTTTTTGACTGATGAGCTGCTGATGCATCCTTTCTGACCGTATGAGTCTGAAACCCCAGAAAAGGAAGATTCATGGTGTGGCTTGTTTCAACTTGGAATTATTGCATTTTGACTTGATTGAAGATTATAAGCACATAGAGCTCGTTAATGATGCGTGATTGTTGTATCCCTGTTGTTTTGTAGAAAATTTTGGCTGATTTTCTTTGTCAGTTTTCTCCTGGCTTTTCCTTTCCCCTCTCGAGCTAATGAAGATTGAAGTGGTTGGTTAGTAATTTCTTTGACCTTTCCTTGACTCTGTCTACTGTTTGTTATTTTAGGTGCACTGCATAGCACACAGTCATCCTAATATCTTCATCGTCATAGGGTAGCTTAATTATGTCAAGCCCTAATATCTTCATCGTCATAGGGTAGCTTAATTATGTCAAGCAAGATTAACCTCCCCTTTGTTGAATGTTGATGTAGGACCAGTAAAGCACTTGCAGTATAGCATTAATAAAATAGAGCTCTCAAAGCAATCCTTAATTTTTCTTTCTTAGGATGTGTTTAGTACGTACAAAGTTGACGGAGAGGAACAGTTAATTGTGCAGCCATTGCTCTTGTTTTGGTCCATTTTTAGGCACTCTTGTAATCTCTTGCTCTGTATATAGGTGAATACTTTACGATAAATTATAACCACTTGTTAGCTTTTAAAACAACCGAAGGAAAAACAAAACAGAACAAAATCATAAGCAAAAGAGAGCCCAGAGTGCAGAAAACTGGAGCTTGGAAACCTAAAGAGCTCCTTGCCTCATAGTTGTACTTGGGTGCAATACTAAGAATGCTCCCTTATTTCTTACAATGCATTCACAGCAAAGGTGAAAATAGAGGTTACATTAACAATGGAAATTAAGGGAGTATTATGTATTAGCAGACGCCAGGGATTGGATCAAATGTTTAATTATAGAGATACTACAGCTAGGGCTAGATGGGTTAAGGTGGGAAAGATTGTTTGCAAGACTAATCAGGGTATTCATGCCGCCTTTATGTACTGTTCCAAGAACACTTGTCTTGTCGCGCGGTCACTTTATCATGGCAGCTATTCACGATGTCAGGCTTAAGTATCTAATTTGTTGCTGAGTTTATAGGATCTCTCCTAGTTTCATTTTCAGGCTTAAGAACTAAGCAAATACTAGAATCAATGAAAATTTAGTTGATACATAAACTTTCAACTAAAAGAAAAAAGAAAAAAAGGGAATCATTGATAGTTTATTTTGCTAGTTGGCATACATAAATTTACCATGATAATTATAACAAATACTACCAAGCAAAATTCATTAGATCTTGTTACTAACATACTTAATTCAGCGAAGAAAAGAGAAAAACAAAAGGAAGGCTACAGAGAGACGGCTATAAAGAGAGTTTCTAATCTGCACTATATATATTTTGCTAGTGTTTGTGTAAGAGAAGTAGGGTGTTGGAGAAGCGATCCAAATGAGGGAATTTCTTTTGAAGTTCAGACATTAAGGCCAGGTTTTCTTGGTGGAGAAGACTAGCTTTCTTCCTCAGCTTCTCGTTCTCTTCAACAATACTTTGGTTCTCTAAATACAGCTTCAAGTTCTTTAGCTCCATGTTCTTCTCCTCCCATTCCTCATATCCTGACCTCCTTCTTTACAAAAAGAGAGAAAACAAAAGGAAAATATTAAAGGAAATTCAGCCCATAAAACATGTAAGAACCATACAGCGAAAGAAAAATCAAAACACTTTTAACAATTAAGGTTGTGTTATAAGGAGATGCTGTGTTTCTGCTTGCTAGTTAAAGACATATATACCTGCAGGTGAGCCCAATAACCTGAACCTTACATTTCTTTGATCTTTGCCTTCTCTTTGAAGGGTGGAAAGGAGAAGGGATCCTGTCTACTCCGTTAGTGCACATTTTCCTTTAGCTCTCAAAGAGGATATAAGATCAGTTGCTATTGGAAATTAAGATGAAAGAATGCGAATTGAGAAAAGAGGGTGGATGCCTGTTCCTATATATATAGAGGAGGATTTGTGTCATGGCAGTGTGCATGATTATCCGGGGCGTATGGTGAGCTGCTGGTGGGAATGCATTTGATAGAGGGATAGATTTATCTTCTACAGCAATGATGTCGTATTGGACTCATGATTGCAAAGGGAAGCAACCCCTTGTATCGATGATGAATATTGAGGCAGGTAAAAGAGAAAAGCCTAAGATCATGGAAGGTTCTATTCTTCTCTTTGATAATCTCCTGCATGCTTAGCCTTAAGGAGGAATAAAATAAAAAAAATTTAGAGAACCAATAAAGCGCGAGTATTATGCATGCTAACGTTATTGATTTGAAAAAACCAGCGTCATTACTGTTTGCTAACTATAGTTTATGTTTGAACGGTCCGTCTGAGATGCCACTTCATAGTCATGTCAGCAAGCATCCATGGATGATTAGGTTGATTACAAGTGGCTTCTCTTGGCATCACCTTGTCTTATGGCCCCATTTCAAGCTGAAAGCAATGAAGAGATTGTAGTTGCTCATCTCTCTCTCTTAGACTTTTGGAGGTGTGGACCATATTACAAGGGGATGTTGGCATCTTCATTTCGACCCTGTCCTTACTCCACTTTTATGTATCTCATTATTCTTAGTTTGAACACAAATATCTAAGAGTCAAACGTTGCATTGAGGGCCTGGAAACCCCGTCGTCTCCTTCATGTTATTCTCTTCGTACAAATGATGCATGGCCGAAAAAGAAAATGAAAATAAATGGGGATAAATATGCTGCTGTTGTCCATGATAAGTTATCGTGTGCTTATGTACATGCATTCCTTCTTCCTCCTTGTAAATCTCCAGCTCTCGAAACTCTTCTCAAACTACATGTATTGCTGATAATTATATTTAGCACAAGGATCGTTCATATGGAGTGAATTTGCTGTTGTCTTTGTTCAAAAACTATGGAGCGAGGCTTAAGAGGCCGCTGGTTTTTGCGCTGCTATTTCGCTATTAAATAATTTTCACTTAACAACCGCTGGAATATTATTTTCACCTGTATTCCAACTACTTCCATGTCTTTTGCCTTGTCCACTAAATAATTATGGCTGTAATGATATTAAATTGTTAATGCAGGTAGATAATTAGCCTGACATGTGCAATTGCAACAGCTATAGAAGAAGATCCACTAATTAATCAGTGAATCTTACCTGCACATTAATAATATGGTAAAAAAAAATTCAATGATAATTGCTTGGTTTGGTATGACATGCGTAATCCTCATGCCATAATTGTTTCAGTTAGAGAATAGATTAATTAATTTTTAAAAATTGTCTAGCATTTATAGTTTTTTTTTTTTTAAATAACCTTTATACTCATAATTTAATGCATAATGGTGGGTTACTCTTTGAGTGCTTCAGTAATTTTTTCCAAAACGTGGGGAAAAATTATTTGTCTAATCTTGTGTAGTACCCAATAGAAAGTGGAGTTGGATAGTTATAACTTTAATTAGTTGATAAATTATCTGACCTTATATCATTAATTTGGGATCAACCACAAGAAGCAAAGTGACCTTAGAATCAAAACCAATCTTTAAGGAACTCAAATGGCAGGTCGACCAATTAATCAGGGATAAGTATATATAAGAATTTTATTGCTCGTGCAAGAGAAATTATGCATAATTAAATCATGAAACATTATATTATAGTATAAACTAAAAAGGAAGCACACACCTCACAAAATAATATTCATTTCAATAGTTTTCTTCTTTCTAATTTTACACTTTAATATATATTTATTTTATTAGATATTAATCTTCATAATTTATTATGGTTAGTTCAGTTTCATAAATCGCATCACGGGTTTAGTGGATTAACTCGATTGAATAAGGTTTTTTTGTATTTTTTTAATTGTTATTTTTTTCAATTTCATCCTTTAATATTAGATTAATTAGGAATTAGACTTATGATTTATTTTGATTTATTTTCTATGAGGTAATCTTGGTCTCATGACTCGAATCGTGGGTTTGATGGGTTAACCCGGTTGACTCGAGTTTTTTTTTTTTAGTTGATATTTTTTTTAATTTCATCATTTAACATTGGGTTGATTATGAATTAAACTGCATGATATATTTTGGCTTACTTTCTATGAGGTTATCCTAATCTTATAACTCAAGTCATGTTTTTTTCCGGGTAAACCCGAGTCTTTTATTGTGTCATGTATTTAGATTGATTTGTTTTTTCATTTTTAACATTTAACAATAGGTTTATTAAAAATTAAAATTTATAATTTATTTTGATTTATTTTTTATTAGATTATCACAATATCATGATCTTATTTATAGATTTAATATGTTAATCTCAGTTTCAAATCATTAGCAATTCTTAAATGTTTCTTTTCTACATTTAAAAAAAAAAACAAAGTTTATCAATTCACAGCAGCGCATTGTAAGTCAATAATTTAGTAATTACTAATCATCATGGTAGTGTGAGTGCAGAGAGTGAGACTTTAACACGAAAAATAAATGAAGGCAAAACATACGCGGATGTAATGCTTGATAGTATAGGCACATTGGAACCCTAATCATGCCGTATTTGAATGGAAGGAAGGTAGGAAGAGCCATTAATCGAAGAGAGCATGACTAGAACCACACCCACAGGACCCTTCACTTATTTCTTCCTTTACTACCTCTACTACTAAAACATACACTCAAGGTTAGATATATATATATGGGCGCGCGCGGGCGCCATAGTCAACAATGAAATAAATGGAATTCTCCCCTTCTTCTCCTCCCTCTTCAAGTGCCCTAAAAACTTGTAAACACGTACACCATCTATGACGTTGGGTCTCACATGCATCAATTATGATGGCTCCACAATTTCTCATTAAAATGTCTAATCCATCCATCATCTCCTCTATGTGCTCTGCAATCGATTGCTATATTGGTGTGTGGATTTGTCATCAACCTCACTGCCCCCACATATATATATATCGTGCACAGCCAATTTGATACTGGAGATTATAGGTGTTTTGTTTTTCAACCTGTACATTATGATCGACATGTATACTCAAGGATGTGTGTGTGTGAAAGCTAGCTAGGAAATTAACCACAATATTTCATTTTTTCTGTGGTTTTTCTCCTTTTGTTTTTGATGAAAATAAGAGGCTGTTCTCCACAGGAAGCTGCATGATTATAATAACCATATGGCAACCAAAAATGAAAAGACTGGCAGCTTAATTACTCTATGGAAATTGGGAGTTGGGGTCATGATGGCTTTGCTTGCGTGACCTTTATTAGCCTCCTGCTCAAGGGTCAATAGCTATAGAGTTAATTGGCAAAAATTGATAGATGGTAGCGGTGGAAAGTTTAGTAGCTAGGCCAGATTGGGGCTCACAGCACAAGTAACAATTGCAATTATATTTGCACATTCAATTATATATATATAAATAAAAAACTCGATTGTTTCTTTCACACTGCGAACGGTATAAATGAGAAACAAGCCGTTCACTTCCAATCTGAGATGTGACTTGGGATATAATATTTTATTTTATATAAAATATTTTTAATTCATAAAATCTCACAACATTTTACAAACAAAAACACACTCTAAATATAATTTATCTTATTCTAATCATCGTATTATCACCGCTACTTGTATTATCACCACCGTAACCATGACATTTGCGTCCATCATCATCATTTCTCCCAAGCATAACCGGCGTATTGTTTACATATGTTGTAAGAAAATTTATGTGTAAATATTTTGCATGTTTATATAAAACAAGCATCCTCTAATTCAGGGGGGGAAACTACATAAAGTTAGCAACATAAGATCTTCAAAGTTCATAAAATAAACTTAAACTATTCCGACTCAATCACTTTGAGATCCTAGAAGAGGAACGACTCGGTTTTCTTTTTTCTTTCTTTCCTAAGCAATATGTTCCAAAGCAGTCTGCAACTCGGCCCTCTCCCTATCTGCTCCACCCTTCTTTGAAGCCCACCAGGCCCATCTTAAATTAGGTGTCCCTGCTTCAGTTCATCCAGCCCATTAGACAGAAGGTCAGATGGAGAAAGTTTATCTAAGATGATATCCGTTCTTTTTTTCTTTCCTTTTTCCATTGACTCAGGATATTTTTTTTTTTGGAATTATGTGAATTCACAAATGCATATTGCAAGTTGTAACATCTTAAATATGTAATAATTTGCCCTTTTCTCATCCTTGTGTGTAGATTCTATACACAAAACTTAACCTCAATCATAAAAATAAACACGTTCTAAACAATTAAAAAAAAACAAAAAAGACTAAACATGTACTTAGAATTTTTTTTCAGACCAAATACCCTGATTTGTCTTTATCGACTCTAGTACACTTAGTTTTTTTTTTAAATAACCCTTAATCTATTTTAAAAAAAGTATTAGGATAAATTTTTTTATTAAGATGATATTTAAATAATTATCCAATTATTACATGGTTTTTAAGAAGATTAGAGTTTTTTATGGTAATTTTACCAATTATTGCTTTTATTATTTATTTATTAATCTAATATGAATAATTTTTAAAAAAATTCTCATTAATATTCAATAAAAATAGAGTTTTTTCATATTTATTATCCTCAAATATATTGATATAGGTGCGTGGAAATGTTCAATTCATGACTTTTTAAAAAAATTGTTTTCATTATTATAATAAATTTTAAATTATAAAACAATACCTCTAATAAAAAAAATATTTAAAAAAATACATTAATAAGAAAAGGAAGTTTCTAATTAAAAAGATATTTTTTCTTCTTCAATTTAAGTTGTTAGGATTTTTACAAATATTTTTTTAATTGTCATTAACTTTTATTCAATAAAACATATTATTAATAAAAAAAAATGGTATGTTATTTGTCGAAACCAAAAAAAAATCATGAATGATAAAAGATAATTTTTTAAAAAATACTTTTTTTTCTACTGAATGCATTTTTTACAAATATTTATTTTAATTGTTATACAATTAAATAAGAATATACTTTAAAAGTACTCCACGCCAACGGGCCGACACTGCACTAGTTGTAAAAGAGCATTGTCTTTTAACTGTTCAAATTTGAACACATGGTGCTAAAAAATAAATAAAAAACAACGATGTTCAACTATTCATGTGGATTGGTTTACTTTCTTCACTTTCTCGAAACTCTGAGCCTCTGCTGCATTACGTCACCGTTTGGGAACGATTTTAAAAAATAATAATTTTATATATATATATTTTTTATCATTTTGATATTCTTGATATATTTAAAAATAATTTTAAAAAAATAAATAAAATATTATTTTAATATATTTCCAAATAAAAAATATTTTAAAAAACAATCATTAACATATATTTAAATATCCTAATATAATTATTATTAAAAAACTTTATTTTTTAGAAACCTAAAAGAACAAATATCAACTTTCAAAAAATCAAAATAACAACGAGCAGAACATTTACCCTTTTTATACACGTATTTTGCATTGATTGAATTCTTTATTATTAAGTATCTTTTTCTTCCACCTGCAAGTATCACTGATATTATGGAATTGCTTTGATACTATAGGATTGCTTTCATAAGTGTTATTAGCAAAAGCTAATTGCGGAGGCATTTTTAATGTACTATACACTGTAATAATATTTTTACTATTTTGATCCTCCCACAAAAAAAATTAACAACAGCTATTAGATAAATTAAAGTCTTTTTTATAATACACATTAGTCATTATTAAATTAATCAAAGATAAATAATTTTTTTTTCATTTTAATTGTACAATAAAACAATCAAAATTCTCCTATAAAAAAAATAAACTGGAATGGAGGGATATTTTTGTATTTATATAATGATTTTTTTGTTATTATCAAGTCAGATAATTAACAATTTAGTATTTGATTAAATATAAAAAAATAAAATACAAAGAAACAACTAAATTGCTCTTGGAAGCTAGAAAATTAAAATTGCCCTTAAAGAATTTTTTTATATTTTTCACAATGTTTTTTTTCCGTTATTATCGAGTTATATGAGGAGCAATTTAGTATGTGACTCTACACACACACGCGCGCTTGTGTGGTGCATTTTCCAACGTATGGGTTTCGCCTCTCAGAATTCAAAAATGTTATTCCACGGTGTCATTAGAAGCATCGCCGTGTCTTTTTTTTGGCGGTGCCATGCAAGTCGTTGATGGTGGCCTGGTTTGTTGCCGTAGGCTATTTTTTTTTTCTTTTATCTCTCCTCCCCTGAAAATTATAATTTGACTATCTTTGTTGTTATTATTTCAACTTCAGTCTTTATTCATTTAATTTCTATTTTTTTTTTGTCATTTTATAGAAATTTTATTCGTCTTCAATTTCATCATTCAATCCCAATTTTCATTTATTATTTTTTTTTTCTAATTTGGTCCTTATTCTTTTGATTATTTTTTTTGCCTTTTGTTGAATTGATTTTTCTTTACAATTTCACCCTTCAATCAAATATTAATTTGAATTTTTATTTTGATTTTAATCCTCGTTCTTTTTATTATTTTTTGATCATTTTGTGAAATTGATTTTTCTTTTTAATTTCACAATTCAATCAAAGATAAGATTTATTTTGTATTTGAATTTTAATCCTTATTATTTGAATTTTTATTTTTATTTTCTATCCTTAAGGTGGCCAGATCTTCTTACTCAAGCGGCAATGAGTGTCACCACCAGTGTAGGAGTGAAGAGGATATCATAGGGCTTCATATCCAACAACCCATGCTCCACCAGTAGCAGCAGCGCGTGAATCCACGCACCGGCAATGGTGCATAGTACACATGCCACCACTACTCTGGCAACACATATGACCTAATTTTAGTATACTTTGAACATGCTAAACGCCTCAAAAGGTTGATTTATGAACTTAAACCACGTGACATAGTCGATGACAGTATACAACGTGTCGTCGATGGCGACAACAGGCGACACATAGTCTTCTTTTGAAAAATATGATCGCTGGAAAAATAAGGTTTCGGTTTTTTAGCTTAAAAACTCATTTTTAATCTATTTTTGACCAAAAATACCTTGATAAACTTATGCATAGCCTCGAGAAAAAAAAAAAAATGATGAAAAAAAGAAGCACAGTGAATCCATAAAGAAATGTTCTATAATAATATAATAATAACTTAGCCCCACCTGTTCAGTTAGAACTTGCCTCGGGAAGAAGCGTGTAAACGAAGAGTTTGGTTCTTACAAGGCAGGTCCCTCCCTCTCTTTTTGGAAAAAAGCTTTTGATATTCTTAAGAAAATATGAGAACAGAAATACACACTGGACCCACACCAATGAACCGTAAGATTGTAAACAATGACGTAAGACTTAGATTAAGATTTAATCAGACAGCTAAGATTTGCTGTTCTACGATAATATGATGTCCTATATGCGTTCTTTTGCCGACAATAGAAAATAAATCAAAAAAATAAAACCGTGGGTGGTGGTGTGCCTTGGAAACTATCATAAATAATAATAATAATAAAAAAAAAACAGCAAGAGCTTGGTTCCTTGTTCTTCCTTTATTAACCTTAATGGACTCAAAGAACAGGGTTTCGGGTCGCCTTTCAATTCTCTCCTCCTCTTTCATAGCCTCACTCTTTCAACTTCCAGAAAAATAATTTCTTTCTGGTGTTAATTGAATCTCTAATTTCTCTGCAATCGTTGATTTAGAGCAGTCACTAGTTAAACGCAAACAGGAGATAGAGAGCGTTCGAAAGTTTCGATCTTTTTTTCAGGTATGGAATCTAATGAAACTCTTATTGTTCTGCATCAACAGATCGTGTCTTTCCTTTCGATTTTCTTATGTTGTTCCTCAAAGAAAACATATTTCTGGAGATATCGAAGGATGTCTTCGCCGTTGTTCCTTTTTTTCCCTTTTTTTTTGGCGTGCTAGTGCTAGCCGTGTGATCCTTAATCATGACGAATTTGAACGGTCCAGATCTTACTAGTAAATAGCATTCAAGGAGGCGACGGTTTGGATTGATAGTAACTGGAGACAAATTACATAAAGAGTTCGGGCCTGTTTGTTTCTGCGTTTCAAAAGCGCTTTTGACAAAATTTGAAATTTTTTTATTTTTTTATTAACTTCAAATTAATATGTTTTTAGTGTTTTTAAATCATTTTGATGTGCTGATGTCAAAAATGATTTTTAAAAAATAAAAAAACAACATTTGCATGTATTTTGGCACGAAAAGTTATTTGAAAAGCAACCGCAACCACACTGCCAAACACACCCTTCATCCTATGAGCTGGAGCCAACAGCGTCCTGGAATTTATTTTTTTTATTTTTCGTGTCCTCTTTACTTGAAAAGTCAATACTGTCCTCTTGATCGAGTGCGCCATAAAGAGAGTTGACGCGGGGTCATTTATGTCATTCCGTGGTTGCAGTTTTATTAATGGGTTCGATCTTTCCTTGTAATTCCAAATTTTTCATGGGTTATACCCCCCAGATTACTCTTTATACCTTAAATACCCCAATATCACACTCACGTCTCCGTTTCTTTGGCAGGCTGTAAGAGGGTATATATCAGTCAAGTAGTTAATATTATGAACCGTAAAATACACAAACAACAACTACCCCTCCTCTATAATAAACGATACAGTAATTATTATATTGATAAGAACACGCAGAAGACACGATCTCACTTTCGTTCTCCTGAGATTCGTGAGAACATTGAGATTACAAGAACTTGTTTGAAAGTCCTAACCCTAACTGTTGTGTTTGTTTGATTGTAGAAACAAGAAATAAAACATGGGTTCTGAGCAAAACGACGGCACAAGCTTCCCACCAGCAGAGCCAAAGCTTTGTGTTAATGGGTGTGGATTTTTTGGTACGGCTGCAAACATGAACCTTTGCTCCAAGTGTTACCGTGACCTTCGTGCCGAAGAAGAGCAAGCTGCCTCTGCCAAGGCTGCCATGGAAAAGACACTGAATATCAATCCAAAACAACATATTGATTCTAAGGTTGTTGTCGATGCCCCTCAAGTTGTGGTGGCTGATTCCGTGCAGTCAGTTGTGTCTGCTGAAGCTTCTTCGTCAGCAGAAACTGTTGTTGCTGGTGGTGATCAGGTGCCATCAAAGCCGGCAAATAGGTGCTTTAGCTGCAATAAGAAGGTTGGTTTGACAGGATTCCAGTGCAAGTGCGGTGGCACTTACTGCGGGACTCATAGGTACGCAGAGAATCACGAGTGCCTCTTTGATTTCAAAGGTGCTGGCCGTGATGCAATCGCGAAGGCAAATCCTGTGATTAAGGCTAATAAGGTGGAGAGGTTCTGATCCGGATCCTGATCCTTAATGGGTTGGTGAATTTGGTATTGCTCTTTATTTGGGTCCAGTGTTTTTTCAGGGTTTGGGTTTTAATTAGGAATTTAGTGTTAGCTGGTTTATAATGGTTGCTTCTTATACTGGTTTGGTTGAGTGTTTTATGGGGGGTGGTTGGGACTAGGAGGAGAGCACCAAGTGAATGTATTCGAGGGCTGTGGATGGTTGATTCCCTAATAAAGTGGATCAATGTTGCAATTTACTCTGAGTGGCTTTCCTCTTTTGGTACTCATAAAAGTCTTTACCACATCAAGGTGTATCTCTACTCATCTGGCTATTTAATATTTGCATGCCTTCTATTTTATTTATTGTTCCAGATTGTCAGTTTCTCTGTTATGTTTGTACTATAATATTGCGGACTCTCTGTGGCTGGATTCTCCTTGAACGCCTGTTCATCTCCTTTTGAATGTTTTTACTATTATAATTAATGGAAGCATGGAATCCTCTTGAGTATTCAAATCAGCATCAAGCTTTATGCTACCCTTTGTTGCCGTTCCCCTGTACATGTATAAAACAAAGGTTCATAATGTCCAATAAGGGAAATTCTGAGAGTGATGGTTGGAGTGGTTCTTACCATCTCCTTGGGATTGTGTTGATTTGTGATTTGACAATATTGCCTGGACTAGCTCTTGCTGCTTCACTCATTCTTGTGTTATGAAGGTGATGTTGCTCTACGGTGAAATTTGCATCCATGGAAGTTTTTATAATTAGCAGCATGTGTTCTTAAGAGAGAAATGGGCTGAATAAGGAAAAGGTTAAAGGTTAAAGCAAAAGATCCTATTCCAGAAGCAGCTAGCCGGACCCTAGTGGGACGAAGCACTTGCTGTTACGGCCTCTGTGCTAGACCCCGGTGTGACGATTGAAAAAGTGAGGATAAAAGCTTTTAAGCTGGAATCTGTATGGGGCTGTCAGGCTCCATTAAGCGAATTATCGGTCTTCGTACTCACTTGCCTTCTGTCAATGTTCTTTGCAGCTAGACCCCACTGCAACAGAAACAATGAAGATGAGAACCTTTTAGGGCTGGAGTATTTTTGGGAACCTATCACAGTAAAAAAGAAAAAAGAAAAGTGAAATAGCACACGCAAAAAATATATTTAGGGATTTAATATACTTGATCAAGTTGAAAATAACATCTGCCTAAGTTGCAAATGCCAGAGTTAAAAATGCAATTCGTTTTTTTTTTTTTACATGCTTTACATAGTTGCTGATTATTGATATGCAAGCATAAACTCCAATTATAATTATGAATGACCTAGAAAGTCCCCAGCAGTGTCCAGAAGAACTATAATATTGTATTGTGAGCAATACTTATAAAAATAAGACCTCGAAATATATGTAATATGCATGCTTGAGCATACAAAATCAATTGATACTTTGTTATATTTGATTGAGATTTTGAATATAATTTATATTCAATCATGTCAATTTCATGCAATTAACCCTGTAGACATTAAATGGAGATACTCTTTTTAATAGACAATCACATAAAGTATCTATGTCGATTGATCTTTCACATCCTATCATAGGACCCCCATCTATCAAAAGACTAGTCAATATGATGACATCCTATAGTATAGGTGTCATCTCATCAACATGTAATTGGAAGATGCGTGTCTTGTGCTTTCATCGCTCAACCAAAACTTCAATCAATATATGATAAAGATGTATGTCACGCAACTAACTGATATTAAAAAAGTTAGCCTTGATAACAAATGAGCAAATATACTTAAGCAACTCCATTAATGTATGTTGTTGAGGTGTTGCAGGATCACTGTCCTAAAAATCAAGCAATTTAGTCATTTAAAATATTAAAGTAGTTAAGATTTCATAATTTACAATATTTAATTAAAATAGTTATTTAAAAATTCTACTAATCTAAAGACCTGACCTCTCCGCTCCAAATATTATTGGAACGATGCTAATTCTACATATATAGAACCGATCTATAATCAGGTTCTGCCTCAACAACCGAGTGGTCCTGTCTGTTGACAATCCTAGAAGCAGTAAAACCTCCTCTCGTTTGAACTATGCCTCCCTTGATGGGTTAATTAAAGTACATAATTTAACTTAAATTAACACTAAATCTAACAAAATAATTTTGTTAATTCACAATCAACAATCCAAAATCATTGATTATTTCACAAAATAACATAATTATTAACTCAAATTATATCTAATTAACCTAATTACAAAAAAAATCCTAATTGTTTTTTAAAAAATCCCTAATTCAAAACCCTAACATTGTATGAAATCAAATTAACACACATTAGTATAAATTACATCAAATTAATAGAGGTAAAGTGTTCAATATACCTCTAAGTATAGAATGTGGATGGTGATGGTGACTGGTTGTGGCTTTTTTAGCCAGAAATCGATTGACCCGTAGTGGAGAGAGAAGGGGGGATGATCTCGGGCTAAAGAGTGAGATGAGTGATCTTATGGTGTTTTGGAAGTGTTTTACGGTGGGGAGAGAGAGAGAGAGAGGTCAATGATGACAGAGAGAGGAGAGAGGCGAGTGGTTACGGGAAGACATAGAAAAATAAGAATAGAAAGAGGCTCTGATTATTAATTTTAAATAAAATTACATATGAAAATTGTGAAAGAAAAGATGTAAATAATAATCTATAACTCACGTGTGACAGATAAAAATAATGATTCGTTAAACTGAATTATATTTTTAAATATTTTTTATACCGTTTTTTTTTTTCACTAATAAAAACCCAAAAAAACTCTTTTAAGGCTAGTGGCCTACTGTATATTTTAGGACCCGTGAACGAATTATCTGCCTTGACCAGTCCAAGTCTTGTATTTTTCCTGAGCTCCTGAACCTTTATCAATTTTGTTTGAATTGTACATGTCCACGTTGAAACAAGGGTCTCGTGTGTCGGACCGGATCGCTTCCAGCTTGATAGCTCTGGAGTTTCCCCGTACTGAAATTGCGAGGAAGTGTTGTAGCAAGGAAATCGCATCAGTTTAGAACAAAGCCACAGGCCCACAGCGGAATCACATCCCATATCAAGGAATAATATTTGAATCTCGGTGTATATATAGGCAGGGACTGTAAAGACTTTGTATAGGTTGTAGAATTGAGTATGGAGTGTGAAGGTTTTTCTTTGTTATCTTCTCTAAGAGCTTAAAGTTGTGAGCTATATATCACTTTTAGAATTACCTTTTACGATGGTATAACTGCAATGGATGGTTTCCATGGCGGATGAGCGGAACCTTATGATTGTCTTAGTCTTCTTTTGCTGATATCCATGGCACTGTCTTTCATCACGTGCTTCTCTTTGCAACTTGAGAAGGGTCTAACCAAACTCGTTGGCTCGTTATCTTTTGTTCTTCTTTTGAGGGTTGATCAGTGATGGTCCAATGGGGCGGCAGCCCTTGTTTTTAATGGGTAAAGTTGTTAACGTTATCATATCAGTTTTTCGATCTTCTTGTCTGTGAGTGAACACTAAGTATTGTAATGGGGCCACCAATACTAGAGAGCATGAATCTGGTAGCGGCCTACCTTCCTTCTACCTTTCTGCAGTTCCATTCGTTGTGCCCAGCTGGTGTTTCATTTATGAACAATTATTTTCGTTCCCGTGGCCACATCAGAGAGAATCTACATGGCACGAACTGGATTATATGAATTGCGAGAAGTACTCTTTTCAGGGCACTTCGAGGACCGCAAGAAACCGAGTGGTCTTTGATCGACGTAAAGTGAAACGGGGAAAACTAAAAGCTTCCCTGTAAGGCCTGCCATGGTGGAGCCGACCCTAATCTTTCCATCTCTACAGTAAAGAACTTTGAGGAGTGACTTTGATGTCATGCATCCAACAGTGAATGGAAATCTCTATCAATCAACCTAACTACCCGACCTTTACCAGCTTTTGAATGTAAAAGCTATGCATTTGATGGCTTTAGGCAATGTACATTGGAGCTCGTAATGAAAGAAATTACACTGCTCAGTCCGTATCCTTGGGCCATTGCCATATGCCTCTATCCATCTTCTTTTGGTCCATTTGATGGTGCAGTGGTCCCTAAAGGCATCTACAAATGGATGTGAGAAATGAAAAGTTAAAAATAAAAAATATTAATTTGGTTTTTCAATACTTATCTACATGCTAGCTATAGGAAAAATATTAAATAAAATCTTAAAATATAATTTCTCTTATAAGAATAATTATTCGTAGATATCTTCTAAAAATACCAAAACCTTACATAACACTATTTATTATAATGATATTTTTTTCACTTATTTTTTTTCTTTTGATTTTTTTTTAAATTTATGTTTTTTTAGTTTACATTATATGAAATTATCTTTGTTTCATAACTCAAATTATAGATTTGACCAATTCATCTGAGTCGACTCGGGTTGTTTTTTATTTATTTTTTTAATTTCATCTTTTAATATTGTGTTGATCAAGAATCGTTTGAGTTATTTTTAGACCCATCAAGTTATCCAGATCATATCAAATTGTTAAAATAATTATGTATCAAATATATTAAAATACAATTAACCTTTCCAAATAATTTTCAAAATTAAAATACATATGAAAAAATAATCATATTTACACTATTTAAAAAGCTAAATTACTAACTTCTAGTGCAATTCTACATTCTTTGACATGTCCCATGTGTGCCCAATATGATTTTTTCCCCCTCTGTGTAAGAAGTTTTTAACACGAGGTAAATAATCAACCATACTATAGGCTGCCCCGTAATTTTTCTTTCTTTTTTTCTTTTCCGATGGAGGAATAATAGCTTTCTTTTCTGTTCCATGGAACAATTTTATTGAAGTTTGCTGGATGACGACAAGGTTGAAGTTTTTCAGTAACAGCAGGGACCAAGGAACAAGATTTGATGAAGTTCCTATCTCCTTGAAACAAGTAATTGTTGAATTTCCCTGAGGTTAAGGAAACTCATCGACGAATAGCGTCCGAGGAAATAGACATGCCAACCAATGGTAGAACAGCTCTAGTGTTAAAGTCATTACTTATTCTTCACTGTTAATAGCTTTTGGTAGGTGAAAATCTGATGGAACCTCCGACCATGAAACTGCTCGTCTCCATCTTCTCTAGGCTGATTTGAGCTGCCCATCCTCATCAGCTACAACTTAAAATGTAAGCAATTGAGTGCCACATAATAAGGCATCATGACCCACCATGTGTAACATAAGGATAGCACCCTGAAAAAATAACTTTAACCTGCTTAAATGAATGTCTGCGGTTTTAATATTATAGTAGCGATTGTTTTTTAGAGTATTTTTTTTTAAAAAAAAATATTAAAATAATTTTTTATTTTTTTTTAAATTTATTTTTGACATCAACACATGAAAACGATACAAAAACAACTCTTAAAATATAAAAATAAACAGACTCTTGAATTGTGTTTGCATGCGCGGTGCCAATTGAATTGACAAGCACTTTTTCACATGATTGCGAGTTCGTAGCATTTTATCTTAATTAATGTGTTTATTAAGCTTTTCAATCATGTTATAATCTTGTTTTTTAAATCTTTTCCAAGGAAAATTCAAATTTAAATCATTTGATGCACTTTCAAATGATTTCATCAGCTAAATACTTTAGATGTGGAAAAGTACTGTAGCTTTATCTACACTTGTACTTATATATTATAATTATGATTATAATAATATAATAATAATAAGATATACTAAAATACTTTGAGTTGTCTTTTTTCTTTTTTTTTCTTTTTTTTTCTTTATGGTTTTTTTTGTGTTTTTTTCTTTTAATGATTTTTTTTAAATTTAGTTTGTTAATTTTAAATTTTTTTATTTAGCTATCAGATTTTCATAACACGGATCCCAAGTTTGACTGGTTAACCCAAAAATGTTTTTTGATTTTTTTTTAAATTAATTTTTTTCGTTTAGTTTAGTTTGTTAATATTAAATTTCTTTCTATTTAATTATTAGACTTTCATGACACGTATCCCGAGTTTGACGGGTTAACCTGGTTTGACGGTTTAACTCAGTTAACCCATCAAATTTTTTTTCTATTTAGTTATCAAACTTTCAAGACACGAATTCTAGATTTGACGGGTTAACTCAGTTAATTCAGATTTTTTTTATTAGTTTTTTTTCTTTCTAATGATTTTTTTTTTATTATTAATCTATTTAATTATTATATTTTTATAACATGACATTATAATTAGATATATATTCATTACTATTTTATAGTACAAAATGTGAGCAACAATTCTCAAGCAAAAGTTCCTTCCTTTATCCAGGAAGGGTGTCAAATTAAAACCCGTGGGTGGGATCATTTTCTATCAATTGTCTGCGAAGCTTTCTATCATTGTACTTGAATGACAAATGAGAAATCAATAGGAGTGTAGGAGTGAGTGTGATTTGAAAGGACAATTGATTGAATTAAGGCCCCTATTAAGATCCTTGTAAAAGTATGTGGATTCCCTTTAATTCAAGCTTGCCTCTATATAATGTTTCAAACCCTAGTAAAGGCTATTAAACTTTTTTGCACCTTTGAATTTGAATGTAGCGGCATTTTTCAAAATTTCTCATGCGTTCTTAGTTTCCCTTTTCCATACAAAAGCTATCTTTTATATAGTTCGCTACTCAGCTTTTTCCCTCTCTCTTTTTTTCTTTCTTTTTTTATTTTGGGTGCCTTTTCATGATTCTTTCCGGGCTAGTACCGCCGGTTGGTTTTTGTATCTAAAAATATTTTTTATTTTTTTTATTTATTTCAAATTATTTTTATTTATTTTTTTATATCATTTTAGTGTATTAATTTTAAAAAATTAAAAATATTATTTTAATATATTTTTAAAAAAAATATTTAAAAAAATAATCGTTATATCCCTTTTAAATTTGTGGTGCTATCTTTCAAGAATGCCCTCCTTTGAATGAATTGATATTGAATCAATTGTCAAATGTCACCACAGCCTCTTAAGATAGTTTTATAACAATAATGCGATCATAGGAATTGTAAATTCAAACATTCTCCATTTAAAAAGGACTTTAGTTTTTCTAGCTGATACAGCAAAGATAACACCACATTCACTAAGCCTGTCGGTGAAAGTGTTTTAAGCATAATTTTCATACCTGGCTTGGTGGCCGGCCGGTCCAAAGCTTAGGTTTCGGGTTTTAACCAGGTTATCCGGGTCAATTTTTTTTTAAAATCAAAACGACGTCGTTTTAGTAAAAAAAAAAACAAAAGTCAACGAGTCGCAACTGAGTTTTTGATCGGGTTAACTGGGTCGCAAGGTCACACTGGGTTTTTCTTTTATCTGTTTTTTCTTCAACCCAGCCCCGTTCCAGCCCTGGGCTAACCGGGTTCCGGGTCTACCCACCAAGCCGGGCCGGGTTTTAAAATTATGGTTTTAAGTCAACCAGTCTCTACTTTTCTATATCATAAAAAGCATTCCCACAACTGTAAAAATAGTCTACAGTCTACTTAGTTAACACAATATTGTGCTAAAATCCATGTTCTTCAAATCACCACCCCCCCTCCCCCTCTTTTAAATTTTGATAATTTCATCACACATGGCGATAATGTTGCAAAATTCGAGTTGTTTAAGAATAGAGTTATTTAATTGTTGGATTATTAGTTAATCAAATATTCTTATAATGCTTTAATACCTCCCAAAAAAAAATAATCTCATGTTAATGAATTTGAGAACCCTCTCGTATACTTAAATCAATATATTTACAGAGGGAAAGATTAATAAATATGTAAAAAAGTATTAAATTCTAAAAATAAAATTATTTGTTCTTGTTTTTATATGATAATAAATATTATGTAAGAAAATGATATATGCATGTTGAGAATGAAAAATTATGAACTTTTTACATGTATAGTTCAAAGGGTATTTATAGTTCATGTATCTCATCTTGTTGCTTGAGTTGAGGAACTGAATAATCATTTTATTCTGATAGTATTAATAAGAAATAAATATCTCTTACACGCGTATTAATATAAAATAAATATCTCTGACTTAAACAATAATAAGGAACAAATATCCATTATATATTTATTAATAAAATATAAATATATTTGATATAAACAATAATAAACCTAAGATGTAATGTGCATATACTCAAAGCTTGGGTTTAGACGATATCACCTGAGCCAATAGGGGTACCAAGCGTGGGCTCAACACCTTAGCCCAAAATGATGCTTGGAGAGGACCCGACACTTGAGCTCGGGTATATTGTCTAAGCCCTTAGAAAAATAGGCATCACTTCCGAGCCCACGAAGGTATTGGGAATGAGCCCAATAACAAGGTCCATGACCATGGTTTGGGCCCAAACCATGCGTTCAAAGTGTATTATGGACTTTCATAAATTGATTAATTAAAAATATATTTGTAAAAAATAATGCTAATAAATCTTTATGGGATCATAAAATATGAAGTATATAAAAAAAATTACATTTTATATACAAATTCTTTGAAAGATACTATAATTAATTTACTGACTATTACATGTCCATTTATTTATTTATTAATTTAGCTTTAAAAGCTTATTTTTATCATTGTGTAATTACTAATTACAATCACTTCATAATCGATTATTAACTATATATTCAATTAATTTCTTATTAAAATAATTATCTCACCATTGTGTAGTTTAACATCGGTGTACAAGCGTGAATGTGTGATGATCATGAATAATTAAGTATGGTTTTGAGAAAAAAACCATAGAGAAGGAAAACAAATATTATTTGATCATAGAAAAAACACATGCTTGCACTCGTGGAAATTTTAGAAGATACTATTAATTCATGAGCAATAAATACATTGGAATCATTAGTATATATAAATAGAAAACAATAATTGATCAACTTCAAAGAACAAATTAACCGTTAGAAAGTTCATCAAACTCTTCTCGACGGTTAATCAAATCGTTAGGTAGAAAGCGGGAAAGGGTCAATCTAGTCATTTAATCCACCACCTCGTCCTTCTAACACGACACCTGAAATGCACTGTCATGCTAATGCATACATTGCACACTTTCTCTTAAATTAAGCAAGGGCATCTCCGTAACTCCGTTCCAAATCACGAAGAATTAAAAACATGGAGAGTCAAATCCGGGACCCACAACCCATTTCTCCCTCTAAAAACTCAGAAAACCTCTCTCTCTCTCTTTCTTTCTCAACTCTCACACTCCATCCTCGTTTTTTCAGTCTCTCTCTCCCTAACTTAAATTTCACTCCCGAACCGCAGCGCCATTTAATTTTCTCGCGAACCAAACAGAAAATCAAACAAAAGACTCACAGAAATCAAAATTGCAGACTCACTCTGTCGCTCGCTCGCTCGCTCACTGCCTCGCTCTCATTGAGCTAAGATGGCCACTACGGCAGGTGTTTATAGAAATGGTAATTACAGTAGGAATTCACCAAGTACTAACAATAACAAAGTGGAGAAGCCTCTGTCTGTCAATTCAAACCCTAAAAATTCACTTAAGTCCAAGTCATTGCCGGGCTCGGGGCTCCGTAAGAGCGCTCCTCCTTCTCTTGGCGCCGCTAAAGATGATACTGGAGGTTAGATATACCGGCCTTCTCTTTTGACCGTCGACGTCTCGATTTATTTGTCATCTCTTTTTAAATTTTTTAATATCCAAGGTTACTCTTTTTTTTTGTTGCGTCTTTAATTTGAATTCTCTTGTTTTTAATGATTTTCTTATTAAGTGAGTGATTAATTAATTAATTAGTTATTGTTATTTGTTTATAGTTCCTGGAAGAGTTAGGGTAGCAGTGAGATTGCGACCACGAAATGAAGAGGAGATGGTAGCTGATGCTGATTTTGCCGATTGTGTAGAATTACAGCCTGAGGTTTTTTTAGAACAAAATTGTTTAAATGCGCGTCTGATCTTTATGTGATTTTTTTCTGTAGCTAACTGTTTTTTTTCTTGGTTTGGTTTTAGGTTAAGAGGTTGAAACTTCGGAAAAATAACTGGGATTCTGATACATATGAGTTTGATGAAGTGCTGACTGAGTTTGCATCGCAAAAACGTGTTTATGAAGTTGTGGCAAAGCCTGTTGTAGAGGTACCGACAAATGAATTTAAATCTGTTATTTATGTTGAAGATTTGTACTTAGGATTATTGATTCAGATGTCCTTAACTGGCCCCGGGGGGGGCTTACTGTCACAGAATATCACTATTATCATAACTTCTTAATTAGGCACTTTCATAAATAAAGTTAAAAGTTGTTAAATTAGATGGATCTCCTGTGCGTATGCATAATTCCTATTAGATTCCTTGATTCATTATTTGTGATGGAACTTAGATTATAATGTTGAAACAGATGCTCACTATTTATGTTGTCTTATGAACTTCATTGATTGTTTCACTTCTCCTGCTCATAGCATTGAATCATATACATACTGATTATCAAGTATTACACTGATTTATGTTTTGCTATGGCTTTTTTTTTTTACTTTATGGGATTCCGATGACATGCTGATTTGTTATTTGCTGCTGCAGAGTGTTATGGATGGATACAATGGGACAGTCATGGCATATGGGCAGACTGGTACCGGTAAAACATACACTCTCGGACGACTTGGAGAGGAAGACACTGCTGCTCGTGGAATTATGGTTCGTGCTATGGAGGACATATTAGCAGATGTTTCTCTAGAGACTGATTCTGTCTCAGTGTCCTATCTGCAGGTTGTTGGATTTACTATTAATTATTTTTATACGTATGATGTTGTAATTTTCTTTGTTTAGTATCTATGCTATTTATTTATTTTGGATATTTTTAATTTTATTAGATCCAAGTTATGATCTAATATTCCTGTTCTTAAAAATTGTGCAGCTGTACATGGAGACCATACAAGACCTCCTTCATCCTACTAATGACAATATTTCTATTGTAGAAGACCCAAAAAGTGGAGATGTTTCACTTCCTGGGGCTAGCCTAGTTGAAATTAGGAATCAGCAGAGTTTTGTTGAACTATTGCGACTAGGAGAAGCTCATCGTTTTGCCGCAAATACAAAATTGAATACTGAATCATCTCGTAGTCATGCTATTCTGATGGTGAATAAATTTGCCCTTCACTTTCTAGTGCTTTTGAAACTGCAGCAAACCTATTTGAAATCTTTTGAGATTTTGACAAGAAATAGACATTGCAAATGCTTTAGGTACATGTAAAGAGGTCTGTCAAGGGAAGAGATTCTATTCTTTCAAACGAAAATGGCAACAACTCCCACATGGCTAAAAGTTTGAAGCCTCCTGTTGTTCGTAAGGGAAAGCTAGTCGTAGTAGATCTTGCAGGTTCAGAGCGCATTGACAAGTCAGGTTTGTTGAAATCAAGAAATGGAAATTAAAAGTTCCCCTCTCCTGCCTTTCATGTTCACATGATCTAGTAATATCCTCTTATATATTCCAGCTAAATCATTCTTGTTGAAAATTTGTTCTTATCAATACATTTCTAAATTAGCCAGTCAATTATTATTTTGGTAAATTTTTCTTTGTGCATGTTGGCTTGTGGAATGCAAAAGGTGTAGATATTCACAAATGGTTATATTAGTTTTGATTCTACATGGGCCATTCTTTAGGTATATTTTTCTCAGTGTCAAGCTCTCTTTTACTTGTTAAAGTCCGTTTACTCATCCATTATTTGGCAGGGAGTGAGGGACACGCATTGGAGGAAGCCAAATCCATCAATCTCTCGTTGAGTGCACTAGGGAAGTGCATTAATGCTCTTGCGGAAAATAGCGCACATGTCCCAATTCGTGATTCAAAGCTTACTAGATTGCTTCGAGATTCATTTGGAGGTAATACATGAGCACTAATGGAGTTATTTAATCTTCTTATAGGATATGTTTTCCCTGACTCTGTGAAATCTTGACAGGCACGGCGAGGACTTCACTGGTTATTACTATCGGTCCATCACCACGTCATCGAGGAGAGACAACAAGTACTATAATGTTTGGACAAAGGGTGGGTACCAATAACCGAAGTCAATGCCTGGGCTGCGTAGTTTCATTTATGTTTTCCTACCATCATCAACATAGTGCTCCTTGCACTTGTGTCCGGACATGCTTCATTCTTGCCATAATCTTAATAGATTTATATTTGGCTCTATTAAATATACATACATTGAACTTGACTCAGGCACAAAATCAATAGTGTATTAACTGATCCCTTATTAACGAAAGGTGTTTGTTTATTTTTTAAAAGTTTTTTCCTCTCACAGGCAATGAAGGTGGAGAATATGTTGAAATTAAAGGAGGAATTTGATTACAAAAGTTTGTCTAGAAGACTAGACATACAATTGGAGAAACTTATTGCAGAACATGAAAAGCAGCAGAAAGCATTTGAGAATGAAATTGAAAGAGTAACTACTGAAGCAAAACATCAAATTTTGGAGTCTGAAAGAAACTATGCAGTCGAATTGGAGGTGAGTGTTTCTTTAATAATGAAGTACTGTTTTGTGTGGGCAGAGAGAGAGCGAGAGGGAGGGAGGGGGATGTTTGTGTATCATTTTCAGTTAAAGTTTGTCCCTTTAGTTTTTGTTGTAGAATACTATCATGCCTTGTACTCTTGGTTTTTGTTCAAGTTTGTCCCTTTAGTTTTTGTTGTAGAATACTATCATGCCTTGTACTCTTGGTTTTTGTTCTATAGAATATATCACGCCTTGTATTTTTGAAATGCAAAATTTAAACACTGACCTTTCCAAACTTTATGCCAAGAATAATTTGTTACCAACTCATGCTGAAATCATTTTGTGTTTTTGAGGTTATTTGGATGCAAACATTTCTCTCTCGGGATGGATAGATGTGGGAAACAATTTACTTGTACTGCCTATGTCTTTTTTGCCCCCTGATTTTTCTTTAGCATTTTCTCTCTCTTGGCATTGGGCATGTTAACTCCTTATGTTAACTCCTTATGTTCACTTTTTATAGAAGGAAAGGTTGAATTATCAGAAAGAGTATATGGAGTCAATAAAGAAGCTAGAAGAGAAATGGATGATGAATCAGCAGAAGCATGCTGGTGGAGAAAATGCTGCTGGACTAAAAGATGAAAGTTCAAATTGGATATCTAATGGAGAGGTAGTTCTGAAATTGATCCTTCCTTGTGATGCCTCCTTTTTTATTGTGTCATGATTCTTCCGTGTCCTCCCTACAGCACTACTAGATTCCTCCAAAATTCTGTAGATGTACATCCACTGACCCAACTGTCTGACTAAACAATTTTAGCCTTTTTTCCCCCTCATAAGCATAGGATTCCAGGGTAGCTAATATGGAGGAGCTTTCTGAGATGAAAAAAAAGCTTCAGAAGGAAACTCTCTTGAGGAAGGCTGCTGAAGAGGAAGTTAATAAACTTAAAAGTCAACTAGCTGAATTGAAGAAGTCAGAGGTATGTTTGACTGATTCTACCTCTCAGTGCTTACTTTTCTGTTATCTGTATCTTTCGCTCAGGTTGGGTTCACATATAACTATACCTTTGATGTACAAGGCATTAGCAAAATCTGATATGTCAAAGCTTCAAAAGATGCTGGAGGATGAGGCATGCCAGAAAGAAAAACTTGAAGGAGAAATAGCAATGCTACACAGTCAGCTGTTGCAAATAAGTTTTGAGGCCGATGAGGTATTCTCTTCTAGGAATTTATAACTATAGCTTAGTGAAACCTACCTAATTCAGATTTCTTCAAGGAACAATTTGGTTGGGAATTTTTTGAGAGAAAAAAAAATTGTTTCTCTCATAAGAAATTTAGGAAACAAGTGCCTAAATTGATAGGAAAACTTAGTAATTACCTATAAACCTCAAATACAAGCATTGCAATTCTTACAGGCATGATTATTTCTTTTCAAAACCTAAACTGAGAAAATAGTGAGAGATGATGGATGGCGGCATGGATTGTGATATTAGCCATTGTAATTGATAACAATTTAGCAGGCAACCAAGGCACATGTTCTACGTTTTCCAATGCATAAATGTTTGTTCATGGAATCTATGCTAATGCCCCCACAAGGTATCTAAAATTCAAATGCTGACTGATATGTTTATGTTTTAGACAGCAAGAAGGATTGATAAAGGAGGGTCTGAAAAAGTTCCTGGTAGTCTAGATTCTCTCTTGTCGCAAGTTAGGCAGCCACAGACCAATGATTTGGGAAATGGAGAAAAGTCCTCAATAGCTAAACTCTTTGAACAAGGTAGTTCTGGTGTTTACTTGTTTTATCTTTATTTTTTCAATTTGGTCCACATGGTAAGCTAATGGAACTGCTTTCATATTGTTCTTTCCTAACAAAATCCAATTTTTCTTCAGTGGGATTGCAAAGGATCTTGTCTTTGCTTGAAGCAGAAGATGTTGATGTGCGAATTCATGCTGTGAAGGTGGTAGCAAATCTGGCTGCTGAAGGTTTCTTTCTAGTTCTCTACCAACACTTGCTTCAACTTCTTTTTATGGGCAGCGCCAACTTATTCAGAATTGTGCTAGTGCTGATCTACTCTTCAGTAGGGTGTCACAGACATAGTGATTTCTGAACTTCATGTTTAATTTATACTTAAGCATTTCCTAGTTGATATTGGTGAACATGATAGCATCTAACTCTCGAAAGACTTTTTTCTTTTGAAAGGGGAGATTCTGAGATTTGATAATTGCTAAGCATCCCTGCCTACTTGATATTGATGAATAAAAAAGGTTAGTTTTCAGGGAACTAGTTGAATGGAAGTAGATGATAGGTTGATGCATGAACTTATGGAGTTGCAAGGGACACAACTTTGGAATGGAAAACACCTTTCTCCTTGACAGATTTACAGACAGTAGATTGGATGTGAAGGGCTGGTATTTTGTCGTGTCATTAGATAATGTCAAGAAAGAACTGGCCTGTTTCTAAGTTGAACAGTTTTAGACTTGAAAAGTTGATATTTGTTATACATGCACGTGTTCCCAAAGCAGAAGTTGAATATAACCACAAGAGGATGTATTAGTAAAAATAATATTGGAAGAAGTATGGATTAATCAATTCAAAATTTCTATTGAAAATGGCATTAATAAACAATGCAAAACCAAGAGCTGAATCACATTTTGAATTGCACAATTCAAGCTCCAAAGCCTTCACTCATCTTTTATTGTTTTACCAAGAACTGCAGCATTGCATACTAATGTAACATCTCATGCACTCTTCAATTTTTTGGTGCAAAATCAGATGAGTGTTTTGTTGTGTTACATTTGTTTCTCATAATCTGTTTTACTTTCTTGTTGACCTTTTCTTTGATGAATTTGCATTTGATAGTCTACACTACAACAAAATTATATATCTGCAAACAGCATGATCACTTCCAGGGAAAAAAGGCCTTTCATTCCTATTTCATTGTTCCAAAATGATCCCAATCCCCATCTAATACGCAGAAACAAATCAAGAGAAGATTGTAGAAGCTGGCGGTCTTAAGTCTTTGTTGATGCTGCTTAGAAGCTCCGAGGATGAGACCATACATAGAGTTGCAGCAGGTGCAATTGCCAATCTTGCTATGAATGGTGAGTTTTGCATCCATTATCAGAGACGATCTAATTTATCACGGAGATCTTGGTGATACTCTGGATACATTTATCATGGGTCATTTAAATTTGGTTTTGACCTTATTCATGTTCTTCATGTATTCAATCAGAAACCAACCAAGAGCTAATAATGTCTCAAGGAGGCATTCGTTTGCTATCAATGACAGCAGGCAGTGCTGAGGATCCTCAAACACTTCGAATGGTTGCTGGAGCCATTGCAAATCTTTGTGGAAATGGTAAGCTTCTTGACCCCATTTGATGTTTATTCTGCTGAGTTTACTAGTTGTTTGCATTTTAAGCTTGGTTGAAGATTTACCCAATTCCAAAAATGGATATCTGATTAGATTTTTTCATATTACTGGGGAATAAACATTAAATAAACAAGCCCTGATCTCAACTACCACTGCAAGGAATCACCCGTAAACAGACAGACAAAGTCGACTGTATATGAAGTGTTGCCTGGGGATGAGGGGCTTTTTATCAGTAACTTTAGCTGTTTTAAATTAGCATTTGTAAATATATAGGAATTCCAATCTTATGGTTTGCATCGGCTAGATATGATTATGTATGCAAACATTTGCATCATTAGATGAGTAAAGCAGTGTTTTCCCTTGAACTAGTTGCCTTAGCATCCATATTTCCCTGAAAAACTTAAAATTGTGCAAGTTTAGCAGCTAAGCTAGTTGTTCATGCTGCTACCCGAGGCTGGCATGATTAAACCTGGTATTATAGAAATTAGCTTGATTTAGGTAAGTAAATATATTTTTATAATTTTTATTTTATAAGACTCTGTATGGGACTGACGATTCACTAATTAATGCTAACATATGTAAGCTAAGTGGTTTTTTTTCCAAAATCTAACAAATATAAAAGAGCTTGAGTACTTGAAAGAGTTCAGTTTCACACAAGCTTTGTACATAGATAAGTAAGCTGAGGAAAATGATGAGGCAGCATGTGTGAGGTGTGAACGAGAGATTTGTTACAATTTAAGTGCTACTGCAAAATTTCCAATTTATTTGAGTTAGTCTATCAGCTGGCATGCCATTGTAAACTTTAACATAGTGCAATGATGAATTATTCAGATAAGTTGCAGATGAAGCTAAGAGGTGAAGGTGGCATCAAGGCTTTACTAGGGATGGTTAGATGTAGGCATCCTGATGTACTTGCACAAGTTGCCCGTGGAATAGCAAATTTTGCCAAGTGTGAGTCCAGAGCATCAACTCAAGGTACGTATCTTAGAAAGAGGCCTTAGTTAAGTTTGTCTGTATTTGGTTTGCTCTGCTTGTCATACAATTATGTAGTGGACTATGTACCCTAGAATTGTTTGTGCCATGTTGAAAATTCCAAAGCCTCTCCTTGTCCATGATACTTACATGAAGCATAACGTTGGCAACTTAATTGTGCAGGAACTAAGAATGGAAGGTCTCTTTTGATTGAGGATGGAGTGCTTCCATGGATAGTACAGAATGCTAACAATGAAGCATCACCAATCAGGCGCCATATAGAGCTTGCGCTCTGTCACTTGGCACAACATGGTTAGTTTTTGCCCGTCCTTTTAAAATTTGAAAAAGCTGATCGTCCATTGAATGTCATCTGAGATGCGAGCATTTGTTACATTACAGAAATGAACGCAAAGGACATGATAAGCGGAGGTGCGCTCTGGGAACTGGTTCGTATTTCACGAGACTGTTCAAGGGAAGATATAAGGACACTTGCCCATCGAACGCTAACTTCCAGTCCAACTTTCCAAGCTGAAATGAGGCGACTGGGAATAGATTATCAATGAATTCGAAGTGGCATATCGTGTTGAAGATATACTAGCGCAGATCAACTTAAAAATTGATTCCGTGTGAAATGAGAATGGATCTCTCTTGACAAAAACAAGCAGGAAGGCTTTCAGCAGCTTTGTTCCTGTCGAAGTTTTGTTATGTATGGGTATGCTTGGGTTTGTGCTTTAGACTTGGTCCTCATAAGTTGAGTAAGCTCTGTCGTTGATTATTAAGTTATCGTCTTGTTAAAACCATCCCCACATAGCTGGCAGGTAGTGTATAAATTTGTTTGTATATCAGATGAACAGGGGAACACTAACATCAAAGTATTTCTTGTAAATAACAAAATAAAATAAAACCGAGATTGATATTTGAGCAGTGACTTGTTTTTATCTCGTAATAAAAACAAAAATTTCCTTATGATCCAAGATTTTAGCACTCCTCTCTCATATTGTAGAGTTCCTTTATACAAGCTATTCATTAACCTTACGTAAATAAATATGAGAAGAGGTTTGTGCATCCAATTTCCTCCCTGAAAAATTGTTTGTAATACTTGATGAGGGAAGGACTTTTAGCTGAAATCACCTGCAAACAGAGATATTACCAGACTCTGTACGGTGGGGTTTGTAATAACCGGTGGGTATCTGTTTTTGTTGGTGGAGTTTTTTTTTTTTTTTTGAAAATAATAATTTGATTTTTTATATTTATATTGTTGATATTTCAATTTCAATTTTAATTTTTTTAATTTTTAATTTTTAATTTTGGCCTTTTTATCCTTTAATCTCAATTTACCAAATATTATATTCTTCAATTTAGTTATTATTTTTTTTATTTTTTATTTTTTTTCCTTTATCTTTTTTAAAAGTTTTATTGGTTTTTAAAATCATTTTTCAATTCAAATTGACGGTATTGTATTTTTCAATTTGGTCCTCATTGTTTTGATTTCTAATTTTTTTTGGTCCTTTTGTAAAAGTTATTATTCTTTTTAATTTTACTCTTCAATCAAAACATTGTTTTTATTTTTTATGTCAATTTTGATCTTCATTCTTTTGATTTGTTTGTTCTTTTACTAAATTGATTTTTCTTTTCAATTTCACCCTTTAATCAAATAAAAAAATAATTTTGTTTTTCAATTTTAATCCTCAATTTTTTAATTGCTTGTTTTTAATCCTTTTGTATAATTTTTTTTTTCTTTTTAATTTCATCATTTAATATTTGATTGATTGGGAATTGAATTTTATGATTTTTTCATATTAGATGCTTCAAGTATTTGAAAAATTAACTTATTATTTTTAAAGGGCTTTATAATTCTTATTTATTTTTTAATTGGGTTATTCAAATCTCATGATTTTAAGATATGAATTTAGTGAAATATTTTGGGCTGACTCAGTTCTTATTACCCAAGTTTTACATTTATCAAGATTAATTTATTTATATCAATTTTTTTTCCCATTTCAGCACGCGCGTACTTGAACATCATGTTTTAGTCCACCTCTAAAGCCACACACGGACACCAATTAAAGCTATTTCTGTACTAATTAGTCTTGATTTTTTTAATTTAATATGGTTGAGTTGAGAAGTTAATTACCAGTCACGTAGTAAAACGGAAGCAAAGTATTATATTCCGAGAAAAATATGATTTCATTTGTGACAACAAAATAAAGAAAGTAGTAATTAATTTGATTGAAATTTTGATAATCACTTTGATGACATAGATTTGTTTCTAGCATAATACAGTACTGTATCTCATAGTCATAGGAATTCTGAAAATAAATACGTTTGGGTTAGAGTATTATTAGGATGAATGACCTCATTAATCTATACATACATAAATATATAATTGTTGGTAGGATTTCTTGTTAACTGGTAGAGTACGTACTATCTTACATCTCTGTCTCGATACCGTTTTCTTTTCAAGAATACGAGATAAAAAAAAAAAAAAATTCCCTTTAAAATGTCGATTTATATAATCAAAGACAGCTTAGAGCTAAAAAAACATTATCCTGTAAATAGATTAATTCTTTTTTTAATCAAAGACAGCTTATTTTAATTAATTCTTTTTTTAAGGTATTAGTGTTTGATAATCCAACTCGGTCGAGATCTACCGAACGTCAAAATCATTTTTAATAATGTACACATGTATAGGGGCTAGCTTTGAAACTAGTTTATACCATAATTTTAAATTAAAATTCGTGTCAACAAATTAAAGAAAGACCTATTCCTTTGCTTGAAATATATATGACTATAAGTATTATTAAAAAAACAATTATGATTATTTAGATATTGGAAATCAACAAAAATTGATGGACAAAGATAAAGAGATATATAAAGATGAGCAAGTAAATATTAAGAATGGACAAACTTGGAACTAAAAATAATATATAACGTATATCATTCCTAAATTAAGTCGTTAAAATCTAAGATCGGAAACATTGTTGTGCATCATGAATGAAAAATCTTCACAAAAAACCCATTAAAATCTTAATTGTAGGAACTGTTTATTGTAACATAAAAATTCCACGGTAAGAAAATAAAATAAAAATTATTTTATCATCTACAGGAGGAAAATATAGTAATATATATATGTTTTGTAACTAATCGAGTGGCTAAATATAACATTGATGTTCTTCGTGTAAAACATATTTTTTTTATAGATGTATCTTTTATATTTAATATTTATTTAAATTTTAATAATAAGTTTAGAATAAAAATAAAGTAATTGAAACAAAAATATTTTATAAAAAAAATTATAATTAAAGTGATTATAATTATAAGAATTTTTATTGCAATAAAGCATTATAAATGTTCATGTCAATGCTCTACTATATTGAATATTAATTAGATTTGTTGAGACTGATACATATTATATTTTTTTTATGAAAGGAAACAAATGTTCTTATATTTTGAGGTGTGACGGATACCTAAAAGACTAAAACTAGTATGTAGCTACTTGTTAAACAACAAGTATGCTGAATTGACTTGTGTCTATTAAAAAACTTAAGTGATAATTATGCAAGTGATTCTTATACTTAAAATTACAAAGTTATTTTATATAGAAAATACTATGTTATGATCTCAATTATACGTTGTCTCAATCAAATGTTACAAATAGATAAATATTAGATACAACATGTATTATCTGAAGGTATTTGAGTAATCAAGAGATGATTTATCACCTTATATGAATTAAAAAAATACTTTATATATTCTCAAATAGTATTGATTATGAAATATTTGCACAAGGTGGAATGTGATTTGAAAAGAAATTCAAAAAAATAACCATGATGTAGAGAACAAATATGATTTAACAGAGTAAAAAAACTTCATGTGTAAATGTGTAAATTGAAATATTATTCATAAAGGGATAATAGTTAAACTAACAAACTAGTAATTGAAAGGTTAAATAAGACCACATATGACTTTTCTAGTATTTGAAGAATCATGACACATTACTAGATGTTGTACTTGATTTTTAAATATAAATCAATCAATTTGTTAAATTAATAATAAGTTAAATTATTTAATTTATTTAATCTTTTTTTTATTGGAATTATGATTTTTATTTAGACCAATATATCAAAAACTTAATAGGTTACACACATAAATAATTATTGGTAAGAACTTAAATTAGGATGATTAATCAAGTATGATTTGATTGTTAATAAGTCTTAAAAATTAAGAACTAAAGTGTAATTAATATAAATGATTACAATCTTGACATAAAGAAAAATCAAGTAGGGACTTTATTGAATAAACTTCTAATAACTATATTGAAATAAAATATATGATATTTTTTAAAGGATAAATTGATAGTTTGCTATTAATTATATCACATTTTTCTTATAAATAGAATGAAATATCTCATATTTTTCTCTACATTAGTACACAACAAAAATACTTGGACACACTTATACACATAGAAAGATAGAGAAAAAAAGAGAGTTAGCACTCAAGACATATATCAAGATAGCATTGATTGATCAAGGTATAACAATCCTCTCTTAAAATGGTTTAAGAGATGTGTAATCTGGTGATTCATGTTAATTGTTGTTAGAGGCTGGACAACTAAACAACTTGTGGTTGTGACAACTTAACTTTGAAGAGTTGATCAAATCCTAGAAGAAATCTGCATGTGATATTAACACATATCCTAAACAACAATATATTGTCTAATAGCATCCAATGAACTCTTGATAAATTTTAAATTTATCGTTTCTACTATATTAATGTATTTCCAAGAAACCCAACAATAACACCTAATCTATCTTTGTCTCTCTTCATATGTCATAGAGACATCTGTTAAGAAATATAGAGTTATTTTGTTTTATTTTTTAAGGGTAGAATCATATTTTTATTTTTCTTTTAGTTTAGCCTATATATAATCTCCTTGTATTTAGGTTAAACCCATTAATTCCTTTAGATTATTGTGATCACATCATACAGTATCAATGAAACCCTAGCCTCCTCCTCTCTTATTTTTATATTTCTCTTTATTTTCTTGGATTTTTTAACATGATATCAGCATTTAACCTATATTTCTCTTTTCTTTTTGGAGTAATTGTACAACTTTGAGAAGATGTTTGTTTAGTTTTTGCAATCTAGTTTATTGATTATGGTTACTGAAAGAGATAATTTGCTTTAGTCTGTGAGTGTGAGGTTGGATGGAAAAAATTATTCATATTGAAGTTATGCGATGAGAAATTTTCTTTAAGGCAAAAAGATGTAGGGATATGTTAGTGAAACTTTTGTGATACTTAAGAATACTGATGAGAGTTATGCTGCTTTGATAAATGTTTGGGAAGTAAACAATGCAAAGATTATTACTGGATTAACAATTCTATTGAGCATTCCATAGGTGTATAGTTGGCGAAATATGAGACAACAAAGAAGGTTTGAGATCATTTGTAAAAGTTATTTACGCAATCAAATTTTACGAAGCAGTATCAATTAGAGAATGACATACAAGCTCTTTACTAGAAAAATATAAGTATTCAAGAGTTTTATTCTACTATAATAGATCTTTGAGATCGATTGGCTCTTACAGAATCGATAAAATTAAAGGTATATGATGCCTATATTGCTCGTAGAGAGAAACAACAACTGATACAATTTTTAACGGCATTTTATAGTGATTTTGAAGGACTTAAGGAATTTGAGGGGAGATGTTAAGAAATATAGGGTTATTTTGTTTTATTTATTAAGGGTAAAATAATATTTTTATTTTCTTTTCAGTTTAGCCTATATATAATCTTTTTATATTTAGATTAAACATTTTTTTTATATTATTGTGACCACATCATATATACAACATCAATGAAACCCTAACTTCCTCTTCTTTTATTTTTATATTTCTTTTTATTTTTTTGTATTGTTTAACATACCAACAGATTCATGCCTATCAAATACTTATATATTTGTTGGCATGAAGTGGCAGAGTCAAACATTAATTGTGTAAAATTTCAATTTCTCGAAATGTTGATCGATGGGACGCAAAGTAAGGTTTGGATGGAAGACAAATTTCCTCCCTAAGCTTTTTTTAACAATATTCCATAAACTTGATGAAATAATATATGTAGGTCAATTTCATTAGGAGAAATGTGGATTACTTATCTCTGATTCGATCGAAAAAAGAAAAGGAGTAAGTGGAAGAAGAGAGATCTACAATAATTCTATCAACTACACACGCACACACCATCACCACCGGAAATAGCAAATTTAAGATCTCAACAAAGAAAATTTGGATGCAAAGCTACCAAAATAAAAGTGGACTTGATTTACATAAACTTAATTTACTAAAAGAAGAAAACAGTTGGCTAGCTTCAGGTTCAAGAACCCAATCTTTATTTTGCAAATTAGGTTGACCGACAGAAGGGAAGATAAAGGAGAGAAGGAAACAGCGAGGCATGCAAATTACAGTTGAATGTAGCTAGGGACTAGGGAGTTTCTCCAAAGATGAAAGCGGATAAGCAAATTAGTTTCAAATATTGCTTTTACAACAAAGCAAAGCAATGAAATATAACATGGAAGTTTAATATTTCAGTGCAGAGAATCTGAGCATGTTTTCTTTCTCATACAGCTGCCCAATCCCAGATTCTCTGAATCCACAAGAGAGAGAATGCAATGCCTTGCCTCGAAAAGTAGCTACTTCAGAGCAGTGCACGTGTATACCAGCACCCCTATATATTTTCATGTCTCTCTATATCTAAAACCCTAGTAACTCCCCAAAGAAAAGACATGGAAACTCTAAGCCCATACCTCTCTGCTCTTCTCGTAAATAGTTTAACACCTTCTTGCCACCTCCTTGAAACCGTCACTAGCCAGCTTTTAATTGAACCTCCTTTGACCTTATCAACTTGGCAACAAGAAATATATACTATCTATATATATAGTACTCGCATTACTTTTAGTGCTCATGACACGTTTAAGTCCCTTTTACTGGTTAGGAGCTCAATGGAGAGGAAGAAGTATATAAATGGATTTTCATTTATAGGAAAAAAAAATAACAAGATTATATATTGTAGTTTCGGGAGGGAAATGATGGGAAGAAAATGTACTACATGGTATGGTTTAAAAACGGGAAAGAAAATATACATAGAAAAACTGTCTGTTTTCTTGGTTTGAGAAAGGATAGCTTGTGTTGCTAAGTTTTTCTAAACAAGAAGGAACTAAGGGATTTTTTCTCCCAAATGAAGGCAATGGTCAAACCTTGTAGGAATATTAATCATAAAGGTTTCTTGGTTTGAGAGAGGATAGCTTGTGTTGCTAAGCTTTTTCTAAACAAGAATGAACTATATAAGGGACTTTTTCTCCCAAATGAAGGCAATGATCAAACCTCGTGGGAATATTACCATAAGCGTTTCTTGGTTTGAGAGAGCATAGCTTGTGTTGCTAAGCTTTTTTCTAAACAAGAAGGAACTAAGGGACTTGATTTTTCTCCCAAATGAAGGCAATGATCAAACCTCTAGGAATATTATCATAGGAGTTTTAAAACATTGCAAACAAATTTGATGGGAAAGTGTGGCCACTCCCATTGTTGTGGTTGTTGTTTTTTCCTTGTTCATCATCATCATCTTCGAAATGGGATGATAGTTTGCATCACTTGTTAACATGAAATCATACTCAAGCAATAAAGACCCTTAGAAATTTACAGTCCTTCAATCATCAATCAGGCATATAATTAAGCTAATCATCAAATGCAAATTAACAACAACTAAAAAAAAAATTCAAAAGGAGAAATAACAAAACCTGAAAATGCTCAAGTAACAACCCAAATTCCCTAGCTACAAAGTCTGTCACTTCTTTGGTAAGCTGCAAGTGAACATGGGAAACTGAACTAATCGATATGGCGTTGGATCGATCATTTTTTTCAGTAAGGTGGGCGACCGGTAGCCCAATATGCCTCAGCTGGTAACTGAATAGAATTGAGAAGATTAGGAGGCAATCCATGAAAAAGTTGGGCGTTTTGCTCCGCCATAACCTGCTGCTGCTGTGGCTGCTGTTGCTGCTGCCCCACCGCTCCTGGCGACCCCATTTCACCCCCTTGCATTGGCATCTGTGGATCCTCCTCTTCTAGAGGGAGCCTCTCATAAGCAGCATTGCTAAATGAAGCTGCCATAATCACAACGGGACCTGAAGCAGTAAGTGTCCCAACAACACTGCCACCAACAACTTGCCCTTGTCCACCAGCTAAATAGATAGTCAAGCCGGTAGCTGCAGGTGGAGCCGGTGGAGGCAAAAAAGATCCAGCTAGCGATAATATCTCAAATCTACCATGTAAAGTCACAATTGCACCTGGTGAAGCTGGTTGCCTAAGGGTTACATTTGTTACTGTCCCAGTTCCACTCATGATGCAAACCCCTCTTTGTCTCCTCCTAGCAAACGTAGCAACACTCTCAACGATATCACATCCATCAGCGACCTCCATCAAGTGGGTGCGTAGCGCGTTTGCGCTATCCCGTGTGATGATAATTGGGGGCTTAGGCTTGTTCTTGGATCCGGAAGGTCTGCCTCGTGGTCTTCTTGTTATCTCTCCTTCTCCTGATCCCGAAGTTATGAGCTCTTTGCCTTCGCTGTTGCCCATGCTATTGTTGTTTTCGTCTCGCTCTCGTTTCAAGGACTTGTTTAGCCCACTGCTACTCCCACTTTGCTCATCTTCTGAATTCTGCTGCTGTTGGTGGTGAAATTGGTGCTGCTGCTGCTGTTGGTGGTGGTGTAATTGGAAATCTCTTGTGTGGAAAGGAGGTGGAAGAGAATGGCCATGAGCCGTTACTGGATCCATATGGGTACTCTTTTCTTTTCAACTTTATGACTTTCTTTTACTACAACTGTATATCCCAAAAGACGTTGTTCACTTGCACAAAACCTAAGTGGCCGTCTGACAAAAAAACTAAACCAAGAAAATGGAAACACTAGCTATAGCTAATTAATGGTAATTATACTAAAGTTTCAAAAAGAAAGAGGGCCGCTAGTGGAAGAAGAAAGGATATAAAATAAGAAGATCGAAGACTATTTCGGGGGCCGGGGGTTTCTTTTTCGCTTGCTTTTCTTGCTTCTTTTTGATAGTTTAATGGAGTAACTAAGAAGAACTAGATGCTATTACTTAGCTAGCACTCACCAGCTAGCAGCTGGAGCAGAAAGGAGAGCAGAAAGGAGAAAGATTGAGTGGATCTTTGGTGTAACCCACCAAATTGATCTGAGCTGAATTCACCATCTTTTGATCTTTCAACTAAGACATGTAGTGTGTTGTGCAGAGGTGTTATAGCTAAGGTCGTGTTGGTAAGAGGTTCAGGAGAGATGAGAGTAGTATTTGCTGTCGCTAGAGAGAGAAGGTTTCTTGTTTGTACTTTTGGATTTGGGTTAGGGTTAGATTGAGGAATTAGATCACAGATTGATGGGTGTGGTTTTGTTAAGAATGCGTGCGTATGGGCGGTGGATGGGTCCCCACCTTTCTCTCACTTGTCCCCTCCAGCACTCCACGTTCTCTCTCGCCCTCTCTCTCTCTCTCTTCGTGGGTTTATGTTTACAACATCAACTTGTTAATATTATAATATAACTATTCTTAGCTCAACGTTGGCCTTGGTCCTTATCTCCTCTCCTCTCCAATCTTCAACATTTTAACTCCATCTAGCCACCTTTCTACCTCTCTTCTTGTTCTCTCTGTCTAGGCTGGCTAGCTAGCTTGATTACCATGGACTCCATTTTTCAAAGACATAAATGGTTTGAGTTGCTTGACCTAATTATAGCGACTACTCCGGTCCTACAAACATCATAAGATAAATATTCCTTTTTAATGTTAGCCAAAAAAAACTTTTTATTATTATTATTATTAATATAGATGTCCAGACTAACAAACAACTTGATTAATTTCATGAATTTTAAAAATTAATAATTATATAAATCTTTAATAATTTTAAAAAAATTCAAATTCTTGACTAGTGGGCTACTGAGAAGCAAATTCAATATATAAGGGATTAACCTATCCCTTAAAGCTATCACGACACAATTTTTGTTGGTGGCTTAATGGTATTATTAGGTATAGCTGAGGATGGAAATCAACGGGAGTGAGCTTCATGGTAATTAATTATTTGAGCGAAATGATAGGTGGCGCAATTAAATTGGAGTATGATCATGTTTATAAATCATAACTTGAGAGACGGAGAGAGGGAGATGACATGCACCATGGCTATGTCCTGCAAATGATCCCACCCATCCCTATGCTCATTACGCTCTACAAGCATGACACGTGTCCCCTCCCCCTTCCCTGCGGGTCCTATTCCATCGGAATCTTCACCTCCAACTTTAACACTTCTCTTCTTATGGACATATATATAATTTTACGAGGTTTATCTTCAACCATTAATTACTAATATTATTTTGTGTACAGCTTCTAATTAATATCAAAGCAAAAAAAATACTATATGTGCAAAGCATTTAGCAGGATTTTCGCATAACATGCACACAATATTCTACTGTATATAAATATATATAGAGAGAGTGCTTTACCAAATAAATTGTAAAGGAATATCAAATTAAGAGCTATATATATACATACACATACATTCCTGTTGAAATCTTGTAAGAGAAATAAATCGTCTATACATGTATCAATTTCGTTAATTATTTGAAAAACAAATTTTAATTTATCTTCAAGAAAACAAAGAATCTTTGTGAGATGAACTCCTTAATTAGTCGATCGTAGGCTTTGGGATTAATTTCTTTAGCTGTTGTATTTTAGGGTTAATATTTCATTGCAGGCATGGAATTAATGCCCACCTCTAAAACCTCAATTTCTTTCTTCACAATCCTCTTCTTTAATTATTTTGGTTTCAAATTCATCGTTATTCTTTCTCTCTCTAATTATGAAATTTATTTCCAACTTTGATTATGTGGTTGATGGAAAACCTATCTCCTTAAACACCGATACCAATTTATTGGTTGATGACGTTAGTTTCATTTATCTTCTCAATTGTTTGAACTAGTCAATTGTATCTAATAACGGTATTAATCCAAGGATAAAATTTTAAGAATAATTTTATATTATTTTTAAAATTAAGAACCGTAGGGTAGGGTAGCTATATTTAGTGCATATATAGATTAGACAACCATTCTATTTACATATAAAGGATATATTGACCTAAAATTAATAGGGAGTCCAATACAGTTTATGGACTGGATAGAAAAACATAAATCCTGCAAGAAGGTCAAATGTAAAGTGAAACAAGGACCTTAACTGCAAGACATAAATAACAAGAGTCTTAGGGATCGACGTACGTAAGATATCAATGAAAAACTGATTCAAAACCTTACAACAACATAGTCAAATTAAGATCCGCCATCTTGGCTCTTTCCCGAGCCATTTTATCATTCGAGTCGCAGAGTTTTCCAATCTTTGGATCCATCTATCGAGTTATTTCGAGGTATATATGTTTGATATGTTTTCTTCACTTGTTACAGATTTCAATTAACTTTTATTTCTCTTAATTTGTCTTTCTATGAACAAACGTCCGTCTTTTCTTAAATTGTCTGGAGGTGAAATCATGAGTTCGTTTCCTTTACATATATTCAACAATGTAGGCTAATGGGCAACGTTCAGCTTGAAACATTCTTGTTATCCAATCGTTTTGCGTTTTTATCCTGCTTCATAATTAATGGTGGTATTTTTTCCACACATATTTAAATTACTTTTGTCTAAACTATGCTTACAAAAATAAGTTTATATCAATATTTAAACATAACTCACGAATCAAGAGTCAGCTGATTAGAATACAAACACAAGGAGGCAGCGACGATTAGTTGGAGAAAGAGAGATGCCGACAAAGAGCATCTTTTTAAAGATAAACATGTAGGTTGTACAAGTTTATGGGTTTGCGTAGAGCAGGTCATGCGAGTGCGAGTTTGGCAAGCTAGCAGGCAGGCAGGTGTAGGTTTAGGTAATGGTAGCAGCAGCAGTGCATTTGTTTGTTTGATTCATTCATTCATGAGTTAACGCAGAAGAAGCATGAGAGCGGCAGCCATATCTCCGGCGATCGTGCAGTTTTTGTCAGCGGCACTCACGCGTCTTTACTCTTCCTTGACACTCTGGATTATGCGGTCAAACAACACCTCTTCTAATTACACCCTGTATCCTTTTTTGGCTTATTGTCTTCTCTCTCCTGACAATTTGGTCATTAACGATTTTAAGATGCTTAATTTCGCTTTCGAATTTTGTGTAAATTTCAAGTGATTTACTAATTAATATCAAATCTATTTGTTTCCTCCGAATGAGAGGGGAGCTATAGGATCGTTCCTTTGTCCCTTTCTTTGAACTACGTACTATCTAGAAATATATATCACCATTATTACAAAGAACCAACCTAACGGCTCTTTAATTAACGTATGCATATATTCTTAAGTGGAGACAAATGATTATCCATTAATTCATTTTTGTGCACAAGTCCAACATTGTGTTTTCTTAATTACTGATTATGTATTGTTTGATGGCGGTAATTATTTAAAGAATTTTTTTTAGTGGCAAGATTAATTTATTTTTTTAACTATAAATCTTAAATAATACAATACATCTTTTGTGACCACTTCTAGCATATGTTATAGTGTAAACCAATTAGCATTCATTGTTGAGCGTTAGATTTCAAATAAATTCATGATAGGTAATTATACAGGTTCAAATATAGTTATAAGTCCTGAATATATCTTGAATTGGACTATTTAGCTTAGTTGTTTTTTATTTGCTCCTTTTTTTAGATATTCATATTGTAAGTTTTTATTTCTTCAATCACCATTTAATTTTTTAATGGTGTTGTTTTAATTTAATTCTACTCAATTACTACAAAAAAAAAAAAAAAGATGGCTTGGTGATAAAACTAGGGATCTCATAGTTAAAAGGTTATAGGTTTAGGTATTTTTAAGTAAAATTTTTACTTTTTTAGTCTATGGAATACGGGGTCCTTCATTGACATAATTACCATAAATGATTGAGGTTTAGGTTGTTTTTATCATAACTTTAATAATCAAACATCACTATTTTAAATACATATTTGTAATCAAATTAAAAATTTTAATATAAAATAATAGTTGACTTATGTGAGTTTCAAGTCTAAATTTTTTTTAATTGAAAAGAATATATTAGAATTAACATAAAATCATTACTGAATATCACCTATGATTTTTTTAAAGTCTTAAATTAAGATGATTTTTCAAAATTATTGAAGAAAAAACTACACCTAAAAATATTTAAAAAATAAATTACCCTGAGTTGAGTTTCAAGTTATTATTTTATAATGCTAAAAATACTTAAGTAGTTTCATTGGTGTAAGATACTAAATTTATTTCCCTTCATCTATTTTATATATACAGTAAAACTATAATATTTTCCTTGAATGCATAAAAAATGTAAATTTATTATCCTCATTCTTTACCCTAGGTAATATTTTTAAAATAGATGCAATACAAAGTAGTGCTATGGTTATTATATATGAATTGTTTATATGTTAATTTATTTGATTTTTAACTAATAAAATTTTGGCATTTATGAAAATAAAATAAAATAAAACACACACCAGGTCCATATATATTGATATGCAGGTTAGAAAAAGGGAAAATATAAGAAAATTTTTTCAACTAAATGCTTTGAATCACAATTTCTTGACATTTATTTATTATAAATTTTTTTTTTTTGTAATATAAAATGCATATTAAATATTGAAAGTATTATTTTATTTCTTACATTGAAAGTTTATAATAGTGTATGAGTTCATTTATGTATTATTTGATTTCTTATTGTTTTTTAATTGATTTATTTCTCTTAATAAAATCATAATTCAAATGATATAATAGTATTTATTTAAAAATTCAATAATAGTTAAAATTGTAAATTTGATATACATTGAGAAAATAAATTATATTTTATATTTTCTTAAGCAAATTTATCATCTTTTGATTTTAGTTTCATGATATAAATTTCCTAAATTCAATTTTGAACCAATAAAAGAAATAAATAATTGAAATCAAGTTGAAAAAAAAAGGCGCTATAAAATTATATAAAATTTAGGTTAAACGTTTAGTTCTATATATAGGTAAGGGATCTGTTAATATATACTCTTGTTCAAATACATATAATTATAACGACTACAATAACACACACACACACACACACACACATATATAACTAAAGTTATATCTTCTTGCAACATGTCCATGCAACTAGTTTATTACAACACAATACTGGTAGTATTTTTTTTCCTGAATTAATTTGTATCTTAGTTCTTTTTGAGGTGACTGTGTTTACATATATAAATAGAAAACAAAGTTCAAACTTTACACAGGAACTGTTTATAATTACTGTTTGATTACAATAACTTAAATCACACTGATTGATTAATTTTTCATTTTGGAACGTGCCCAGGACTAATTAACCTTCAAAACTGTGTTTCCATGAGCTGAAGTACGTACCTTTTGCGATCTCTAAGTTTCATATATATATATATAGACACACACACACACACATCACCACACAATTTTTGTCCCGCTGCAGGGCTCATTAATTAATTATACCTTGATTCATATGTTGACAAAAAAACACGAGCACATAATCCTAAACCTCAATAAATACCGCCATGTATTCCGAAAATTCTTAAAAATTATACGTTGGAAGATTATCCCACCTTAATTAGATTAAGTTTATCATATATAGAAGCCAAACATATTAATGTAACCGCACTGGTAGAAACTTACGAGTAATCATGTGAGGATGTAACTTAATTAGATGTTAATTTGCAATTAATAGCTTAACAAATATATTTATAGATTAATAAGATATAATTAAGTTTAAAAAAAGCTTGATTATGATTAATAAAATAACATTAAAAGATTATAACTTTTGATTCAATTATTGAATTGAATTTAAATTTTTGTATGAGAGTCATGAGCTTCAATTTTATGAGAAGTTAATATGTTATAACTAGTTGAGTTTTAAAAAAACTCCCAAATTATACCCTGAAGATACTGTTTAAGTTAATCTTGTTATTTTTTCATAATTTTTCATAATTTTAGGATTTTTTGTGTTGTTGTCTTTTTAATTTAGGATTCCGATTTTATCACTATGTTAAGGAAAACAGACCAATTAATTTATAGAGATGTAGAATTATTATAGTTTATTGATTTCAGAAATAAAACTATAAATTAGGTTCAATTATAGTAATTTTTATTTTTGGTCAATTCTTCATCTTTTGCCTCACATATGAGACGACATACATTAATTTTCTCATGATGCTCAACTCCGACCGTACTGATTTCCATAACAATCATATAATGCTGATATGAGAAGAGACACATAATGAATACAATCAATCTACACATTGACTTTAAACAAAAATTAGGGCATGGATAATGAGGTGCTGACCCACAGTCATACATATGGACAGCACAACGCATGAGGACATGTGGGGCACATATGGTGGAAGAAGATGAAGCAGTGACATTTGTACATAACTCCAATTTCTGATGTTCAATTTCCTCAATTCGAAAGAAATTAGGCTCTCAACATGCTTAGACTCTATTTTCTTTTCTACATTCTAATCGATTTCTTGAGATTATTAGCAGAGAGACATCAAGCAAAAGCGAACATTTTGATTTCATCTTTAACCCATGGGATTTAAGTAATTCTAGTCTGTAATAATGATCTCCCGTAGTCGTTGCCTGTTGCCTAAGTCAATGTGTTCTTAAAAAATAATATAACTAATCCAGGAATTAAAGGGCCCCCATTTGAAAATAAATGCGCATTTAGCAACACGCTACTTCTTTTGTCTCTTTTGCTGGATCTGCCGGCTTTATTTTTCTTGGGAAACAAACAAATTATGTAAAAACAAAAAACTATATAATTGAACCTACTCAATCTGGTTGGGTCAACGGAACACCCACTGGGTCACTTGTGTTTCATGATGCAAATTAATTATTAGCTTATTTATATATAAATAAGTTGTTTACGCTAAAATCTTCAAAGAAGAAGAGAAACAAACAAATTACCAATCAATGGTAGCTAGCTCCTCAATTGTTCTTGATAACACACTATCCGTGGATCTCTTCAAAATTAAGGACACTCAAGCCTCAAATAATATTATTAATTCATCATGAAACATAGATTACTTTGAGTTAATAAGATTGTTAGGACACTCAAGCCTCAACTATCCGTGGATAAGAGCACTTAGATGTGTCTTCAAGAATAATTAAGACATGCATTTGAAGGTCTAACTCAGTGGTCAATCGTGAGGCTTGCCTTGCTCCCGTCCCGAGTTCGATCCTCTATGTGCACGCCTGTCACCCCCGCGGTGCCTTACATGCTCACTGGGCTTGCAGGATATTCAGTGGGCCGTGAGTACTAGTCGTGGTGCGTGTAAGCTAGCCCGGACACCCCACGCAAATCAAAAAAAAAAAAGACATATTTGTTAAGAAAAATGAGCATGTAATATATGAAAAATATTACATAACGTTTTAGAAAAGAAAAAAAAAAAGATTTAAGTCAATGGCTTGTATATAACAATAATCTCATAACCCAACAATCTAAACTTTTGAATTAGAGGTTGAGAATTGTGTTTTGAGATTTCGAGAGCCGAAAAACGTATTGAAGTACAAAAATCATATTCACACACACCAAGAAATTAAAATGCGTACTAATAGATCTTGAATTAATATATATATATATATATATATATATATATATATATATATATATATATATATATATATTAACTAGAAGGAATTATTTTATAAAAAATGCACAACTATTCTCCAAGATTTTAAAAAATTTGTTATCAAATTGGTTGGGATAGTTTAAGATTTTTTAAAATATATAGTGCTTACTCATATAACCTAATTAGCTAAACAAACCCAACAATATATAGTAATATTAAACCCGACTTGCACAATAACGCGAGCCATCAGCTAGCATATGTGCAGTATATTATATAGCTAGGAGAATTGCAAACTATATTCGGATATGCCCTAAGCCTACCAACAACAGTTTACGCCTGTTCTTTCAGTTGATGCCACATAGCTGCACAAACTAATTAACTGCAACATAGCTAGGCTAATACAATATTATCAAATATCCAATGATGTTGTTTAAATCTGGTGTATCAGCTTCTTTAATCTTGATAAGTTTTTTTAGTTATGTATTTGTTAGTTTTTTTTTGTGATTGTTTTTTATTTTTTTTCCATATATCTTGTTTTTTTGCTATTTTCTAGTTAATCCTTTTAATATATCAACTTCTTTCAAAAAACAATATCCGATGGTGTCCCCAATAGTAAGTAAATGCAGGTAATATAAATTAATCTGGATTGATTTTTTTTAATATGTTACATAGATTTTTTTAAAAAAAAACAAGAAGAACTCTGTGTTAGCTAAATAAGTTAATCTACCCATGCTTTGTATTTTAGCAACACAGCGACCAAGACCCGTGAGGAATTAATATATATAAGATAGATTTGAAATTGGATTGTCAACTGTAATTCAAGCTGTAGAATTAGCCATGCAAGTCCATCCACCGAAAATGAAAAATCTAAGATAGTACTTCATGAGCTTCATTGACATAGTTAGCTGGGGTCTTGAAATTCAAGAAAGGCAGGCTCTTGCCTTGAGAACGAAGTTGTTGAAGATGATGATGAAACCTTAGAAACTATCACAGCCTAATTCAACTCTAGTTACTTGATCATATTTTACTCTCTTTTTTTTTTCTAAAAAAAGAAAAACTTATCCTAACCAAGTCCATTTTGATGAACATTAATTCAGCCCATGTGAAAGGCATCAGCTGCCTCGAATCTGGAACAGAGTTGCACGTTTCTGCTTTCCACCAAGTCCTCCCTTCCATGTAGTCAAGGGCTGTTGCTCCCATTTATTAATTACTTTCCAGGGAGGACCATTATTGTTGCCTTTCACATGTGGATTTCTTAATTATATCTCACAAACTATTAATTAAGATTTGTATTAGACACTAAAAGCAAACGACAAACTGCGGCACGACCCACGTGATCGATGGCTATGTATCGATCGATGTGGAATCTTGTTGGTAATTACCCCATCCTGCTTGATCCAAGGTTAACTTAATTAGTTTGACAGCGTTAATTTAAAGTGTTTAAAGCTTCATTTCACGCCCATTTTTCTTGGTTCTTTGTTCAACATTGACTTTACAATTTCAGCCGTGCTCTAATTCCATACTAATTTCTTGGCTATATATGGAATTCCCAATTCCACCTATATGCATGGCAATTTTGGAATTCAATGGAATTCAAGAGTCGGAGGTCGGATAATTACTTCATCATTAGTTATATAAGGCATTAGAAATTACTTATTTGAAGTATTCCTTTTTTAATCTTGATAAATTAATATCTTTATTACAAGTCTTTGTAGGCAAGGATTATTTCAAGCTTGTGGTAAAACTTTGAATTCAAGGCGGACCTATGGCCTTCAACAAGTCACTAATAAACGTGCGGAGCCCTCCTCCATTTAAAAGAAATGTTCAAGAAAAAGCAGTTTTCTAAAGAGAAAATATTGATGCGAGCTAATTGATCAATAAGGGCTCTTATAGCCTGTCTTCGACTAGAAAAAGGAGCCTTGTGCATCCTGTCTTTGATCAGGGCTAACTGGAATTAGTCTTCCGGTCCTATTCCTCATTGATGCCCTATACTTTTGCCTCGTGGAAACATTTTTAGTATGCTACATAATAATTTGTAGCAGATTTACATGCATTGCTACAAGGAATATTAATTTCTGATAAAAAGGTGAAATAAATAAAGTTAATCGCAAGTATCTGGTCACATTGTTCGATTGCTACACAAGATTGTTGGCCAGAAGTGGAATCCAAGGCACCTTCTGATTTATTATATGCTCCTTTGTAACTCCGGCTCCTTTTCTCGCCATGTTTGTGGCGTTTTATAGTCTGTAAATGAGATCTATGCTTATCAAAAAAAAGAAAAAGATTGCTGGCCAAAAGTGATCAGATCACATGTTTTACAACAGTGGAAAGAAGAAGAGAAAGTGGTTGGAAGGGGCATTTGTCTAAATAAGTATATGTAAAGTGGACAGCGTTTGGGGTGGATTATAAATATTATTACATGGTTTATATACAAGCAACTTGGAAATTGAGCTTTGCTATTTTTAATTTCATCACAGAAAATCAAACTATTTTATAACTAAAGCATGTTTCGCTTATGGTACTTGACTAACTTAATTTGTATCCAGCAGGTAGAAAGAAATCTATGAAAGACCGTACGGAAGCACAAAATATTGAGACAAAAATGATGACTTTGAGGATCCATGTATTAGTTAGCGTCTTGAGTTTTTAAAAATGGTTACTGCTAGCTAGTTTATCCCTTGTCACAGCTTAAAGTGCTCTTTCTTGTTTAAATGTTTAGATGCATGAGAATATATTAACAAATCCATCGACAAGCTGAAAAGATAATGATATCCGAAGACCAAACTATATTTTAACCAGAGAGCAATCAACATGAAAAACAAAGATTAGAAAGTAATCTATATAAAATGCAATACAGATTACTGGATAATGCTATATTTTTCGCTTTGTTGTTTGTGCATGAAGCAAGAATAATTCTTTTCTACTGTCACATATAAGTTAGGATTATGCATGTTATTATTTGGACATGATCGAGACTATCTCCAATCTTTGAGGAGTGCGTAGATATATATATATCTCAACAGATAAACACATTAATAATTAATATCCACGTTGTACAAATGCATATAAAATTAATTTAAACCTATGTGATTTAATAATTAAGTGTTCTATTTCCTATGGAACGAGAAAATTAACCTTTTGGAGTTAAATTAATGGGCACCAGCCTAATTATTAGCTAGTTTGTTAAAGAATGTCTGTGCCATGCATGAGTCTTCTTTGGCAAAAATTAATTAGTTAACTAATTAATTATTAACAATAAGCTGCTCCTTTAATTTATATGATATGTTAAAAAAGAACAATTTAAGCTTTGGAAATTATTATTAGAATTTGGGCTGTAACTATGATAGAAGGAATTATCTAAACTGATATTGCATGGTATATATGTTGATGCCTTATGGATTTCCAAGCTTCCGATGTGCGCGCGCGATTGCGCTTTTTCTTTTATTTATTTATTTATTAAAAACATGATTGAAAAAAAAAAATCCACAATGATTTTGAAATAATAATTAACGATGAAACAAGAACTAATGTTTCTATAATTATTTTGTGACTGGATTAAAAAAATTAAAAATAATTAATCAGATGAAATAATACAAGAATTAGATATTAAAAATCTAAAAAAACACATATTTTATTCTAATCAAATATTTATGTGCAGTTTTTTTCTAAAAAAAACTTGTAATTGAAAAAATGCATATAGCAAAACAAAAGGCTCTATTCTTATTCTTTTAAAATGACTTAAATGAATATATTTTTAAATATCATTGATAAAGAGGGGGTTAAACCAAAAAAGTAATTATTATGAGAGAAAAATATGAAACGATGCTAAAGCAGGATCCATGCACAAAAACAAGCAAGCTTTTCCGATGAAGAAATGCTTCAACTTGTTTGTCTTTTTGTCTATCATCTTTTTTCTTTTCTTTTCTTTTTTTGTTTTAATGTGAGTGTTCAGACTAGCTTGTGCGTATCTCGATTAATCTTACAGATCCTAAAGTTAACGACCATGTAAACCTCCAATAACTCTGAGAGAACTCAAACTCATGACCATTAGAGAACAAACTCAAGATTTTACCAGTTGAGCTATCTCTCAAAGTTTTTATCTACCATCTTTAATCAAGGTAGTCATGGTTCCTTTCATATAAATGTGACTAGTTTATTTTCTGTATTTTTTTTTTGCGCGTTAAACTTAATATTTTTGGAACGTTAAAGAAGTAGTATATAACCATAGAAAGATTTTTAGAATTTTTATTAAATTTTATCCAACAGTTTAAACTTAAAAGTTCTCAAAATCTAATTTTTTGTTAGCTGAGATCTTAAATTAAATCGCAAGAAAGTTATCAAGATTTAACTTTATCAACTAGGTAAGTTAAAAAAAATAATTAAAGGAAAAAAAATAAATCAGGTTAACTCTAGTTAACTTGTTAAATCCATGATCTGAGTTATAGACTTGAATTAAAAAAAATTTATATTATTATATGAATAAAATATAAAAATTTATTTATCATCAACTCAATATTGAAAAATAAGATTAAATAAAAATTTTATATTAAAATATAAAATTAATATATATATATATATATAAAAAACTGAATTATAAAAGGATAATCTTAAAAACAAATATTTAACAAAAAAAAAAAGAGCAACCAAAAAAAACCGGTTAAAAAAACATATTAACAGGGTTAATTGTTCATAGGAACCCCGGAGCATTTTACTGTCATCAGGATCTAGTGAGCTAGCCCAATGTTCTTTGAAACACAATAAAGCTCTTGTCTGGTTAACGAGATCACCAAATTTGCAGACCGCAGACCATTTAACTCATTGTGCCAATGGGCCCTGTGGTAATCAGTTTAGGACATTTTCACATTTTCGCAATTCAGACCAATGCCCATTGAAGCAAGCTGTTCTTTTTCCTCTCTCTCTCTCTTTTTTTCCAGTCATTTCATAATAATCCAATGAGTAAGCAATGCGCTAGTCCGGGAATCCCTATTATAGAATTCAAAACTAAAGATAAAAATTTGAAATATAATCAATCATGTTATTAAAAAAAAAAAAAAAAAGCATGAAAGAACTCAAACTCTCGAAAATATCCATCAATAAAAAATATATATTATTTTAATATAATTATAAATAAAAAATATTTTAAAAAACTATATGTAACTACGAGACCAAACATGCTTTAATAATCATATCGGATCACCTCCCATTCATAAAAACCATTATACATCAACAATATAATTGAACTAAGAACAATAATTTAGGATAACAGGACAATCAACTAGGTTCATCTTAATTAAAGTACTGTTTAGAACAGGAATTTTTGAAAAAAAAAAAAAAGAATCATATTTGGGAATAAACTCAAAACAATAGTAATGATTTGGATCGTAGTGGGACTTGAAAACAAGACCCTTGAATGGTGCAATACACCTTTCGTTTCCTGCTTTGTCTTCTTTTCTACTCATTTCTACTGTTCTGTGACGCTACGCATAACTTTTCAATCTTTAATTCTCTGCTTTGTCTTGTTTGGTAGTACTAGTTTTTCGATACTTTCATAAGTTTATGTTTTTTTTATTGTAAAAGTGTTTTCTTTTTAAATAATTTTTTTATTTTTTCAAATTAATATTTTTTATTTTTCTGATTATTTCAATACGTTAATATTAAAAATAATTTTAAAAAAATATTATATAATATATTTTCAAACAAAAATTATTTTAAAAAATAATCATTTCTATACACTCCATAAACCACCAAGCCCTGAAGAGTAGAGCAGTCCACCTCTGATTTCACTAAGAAGATTCTAGAACCAAAACCATGTTTGGTTCAGTTATTAGAACAAAGACCCTTACATAGCCACAAGCTGATACCACTGAAGATACTTTGACTCCAAAGATATACCACAGTTAAAATTTGAAAAATGTATGATCTCCTAGCCATGGGACCCTTGAATTTTGTCCTTAAGAATCAAACTATAAATCATGCTTCAACCTTATCTTAGTTAATATTTTGTTGTACACACAAACTCAAAACCTTGTGAATTACTACTATCTAATGATGTTTTTACTCTTTGCACACAAAATAACTGAACTTGTTATTGGAGTATTGGGGGTAGTATGGTTTCTTTTTTCAAAGTATATTCGTCATCATTAAATTAATTAAAATTGCTAAAAATATTATTAAGAACTAAATGTGGCTAGCGTGAGCAGCAAACGCACTAGCATATGGAAAGACTCCTCTGCTTTGAACAATGCATAAGGCGTCTTGCGGCAGCGACTAAACGCCACCTTTCACAACAACATGGAGATCGTCTTGACATCCTCTCCCTTTCTTGATGGCGCGTGGATTACTAGCATCTGGTTTGGCGCTGATAATCTTTTTCTCTCTCTCCTTCTTGATTTAGCATTTGACTCAAATATAAGAAAAGCATCCATAAGATCATCTTTCTCGCTGCCACATTCAGTTATAACATTCAAAAGATCATCCAAGTCAATGTATCCATCCCCATTTGAATCCAACTATCTAATAATTTTCTCAGCTTCTTTCTTGGCTGCACATTTCTTGTGCCCCAAAGAGACCAGTTATCCACTTAGCTCGAACGAGGATATTTTTCCATCACCATTAGTGTCAATGAGTTTGAACACTTGCTTAAGCTAACTCGAAGCTTTCATGGCTGCAAAGCTTGATGAATGAAGTGATGCCTTAAAGTCTCTTTTGTTGCACCTATTCAATTTAAACTGATGAAGGAATTTTTACTCCACTTCTTTCATCTCCGTAAGCAAAGTTCATAGTGATCGGTAAGATGGGGTATAGTATTCGTAATGGTATAATGGTGGGGAGGGGAAGCAAGGAATGATGATGGTAGTTATAGTGAGATTTGCATACATGGCAATGATTGTTAATAAGAAAAGAGAAGGAAGAAGGCTGATTGGGTTCTCGGAATGAGAATATTTTGGTGGAGATGCATGTGATGTGGCTCTGTTTTAGTAGGCTGTCAACTTGATCATGAAGTTTTTAGAAAGGCCCTACACACATACCAAAACTAACTCGTGTGTGGAAGGAGAGGTATCTAGGGAAAGCATCTGCTGGAAACAATCTTTATGACCTTTGAGTGAATTGACATGTGATGATCTAGTACCAGTCAAACAAGAAGATGAGATCATTGGATTTGATTTATGGGTTAAGTGAGCCTGTGACAAGTACCTAAACCAAGATATTTCAGCACTTTGTCATCATTAGGGTCATGGTTATGTCCATGTAGTAGTGGAGTTCAGTAAATCCCTTGGCATCTGACAATGGAGCCTGTGATTACCCTATTACTTCAGAAAGGAGAGAAGAAAATGAGAATGGAAGGGAATCCATTATTTGCTGAAAAAATTAACCATTACTATATGCTCACTCTCATAATTGAGAAGTGTCTGATCGTGGAATTCCACAGATTTCAAGCAGATTATGTTCTTATATTGTGATTACGGATGCGGGGGGAATCATTCTGTTGGACTCTGGCCTAACCTATAAAACTACGAACCCTGCATCAGTATATTGGGATATGACTCCTAACTTGATTAGATATTTGATTTGAATAGATAGGAGAATATTGGCATATCAGTTCGGGAAAGAAATGAGAATTATAATTGATGCTGCAGTTTCGAATATATGGATTACTAACCCCCCAAATCACTTAGAATTCATATAGGTGCCTTCATGTGATCTTGATCTTGCCGATACTCTGTTCTTTTATATTCTTCCTTTCTTTTTTTTCTTTCTTTCTTTTTTTCCCCTCCTTCAATTCAGAGCAAGGGCAACTTCCTTCATGTAAAGGAAACAACATAAATTTGTTCCTTACAACCTGCAAACATGGTACATTTTATAACTATTGTACAGGGGGGCTAAAGTCCAGTCTCTTTCATAAAACTTTAGCATGATGTTGTCCTCATGCTCATCAATGAGTGTAGTATCCATGCACACGGAGCACTGCAGCTACCCTCTCCATTTACTGGAAATGCAGAAAACTAGGTGGTAAAATTAAATTTAACAGGTAGAAAAAGAAAACTATCAAAAGGCTTAAAAGACCCTAAAAAATACTTTCTCAGGGGCTTGGCTTACCGCACCCGATAACATCTGCTACCAAGATGCATGTACCTAGGCATGGTAGCCTGAGATTATGTTAGGTGGACGCCCAGCTTCTTGGGTGTGCTGTCATGCCCAACATGGGCATGAAACATGGGTTTGCGTTATCACGCTCGAGTTCAATGTGTTTGAATTTAAATAGTATATTTGGATTCATTTTCCATCTTTAATAGGCTTAAATAATTTGCCCGAGCCCAATATTTTCTAGAAATTTTTTTTAGAATCCTACACAGGTCCTTAATATTTTATATTCATTCAATACGTGTTATTTTAAACATCTAAAATATCATTGCACTTTTTTTCTCTATAAAATTACTAACTTAAACATCTAAGAATCTCCCATATCCATCAAATGAGATATTTTATAGGTATCATTTACTTTAACTTACCAGGTATCACTAGTTAATTACCAGCTATCAATCTACTGAGTTTTCCATATTAAACTATCAGATATATCAAATTATTTAAATTAAAAAATAACTAATTATTTATCGCATCAACCTTAATTATTTCTAAACAGCTTGGAGTTTTACAAAGTGACCCTTCCTTTTCGTGAAAATGATTGGTAGATTATAGATAAGCCTGTCCTTGCTGTGTTGTGGTGCATTATGTGACAGATCAAGGTTGCATTAACAAATTGCTGATAATTTGGTCAAGATATATTTTAGGATACCGAAAGGTACTAGATTCAAGTATCGTTTTTTTTATAGTTTTTGAATTCTATTTCTTATGGTTATTAAGCATAGGACATCTTTTAAAAAAAAATAAAAAGTTACTCAAATAACAGTGTAACATAACTTGGCCAGTTAAACAATGAAGATCTCAAACTCCCATAATTGCTTGTGTAATACAGCACTCTTTCTTTCATTTCTAATGTATATTTTATGGTGAAGTTTCTTGACTTGTCAAAGCGATATTCATTATGCTTCTTAGTACATTCCTCGTCAGAAAGCAACGCAACATCTTAAATTCACCAAATCCCACTGGAATTAACTCCTTTATAAATATAATTATTCGTTTTTAAGATAACATGTTGCTTTTGTTTGTCCTTATCTATCAATCACAAATCCTTTGCATAAAGGTTGCACTATGGCATAAAATGGAGCTTTATACATGGTACAAGTAACTAATTCATTTCGCATCTTTGTATGTTGAATGCGCATTTAGGTTTGATTCTTCCACTCCTATATAATACTCTAGATCCTGATGATATTAAGCTCAAATATACAAAATCATAGAGACCTCATCATAAAATACTCATACCTCTAGAGTGTCACAGGCCTGTCATCACCAACGCTAAAAAAAAATGAAAAATCATGGGAGTGTGGATACTCAATCATAGAGATCCATTAAAGGATTATACCACTATGGAAGTAAGGTAGATATGCATGCTTTATATAAACGGGGAACAATTGGAAAGCAAAGTGGTCATTGTAAAGAAGAAAAGGAATCAATGATGCATGTCTACTGTCCTTTCAAACCCTTCTTTACTCTTTTGTATTTGGAATTCTTGGACTGCATGCGTAAGGTTATAAACCATAGAGAATGGTATTGTCCATATATATATATATGGTGAATTTCTTTACGAAACTGCTTTGTTTTGATTTTGCCTGCCATCATAAGAAAAGAAAGGAATAGGAGTCTGTGGAGGGTTGTTATCTGTTCATCAAGGCTTTCTACATTAGCATGAACAGAGATAACTCGTCTTTGAAACTTTTAGTTTTTGCCATTTAAGGATGTTTTTGGTGTCAAATGTGGTAAGACAACAATTATATATGACCAAATGATGTGTCTCCACTCTCCATTTCTCTTTTCTGGCTTCTTTTTCCACATAAACTCAAGATGTGTAGATAAGAAGAAATAAAACTTGGTAATGTGGAGAAACTACCCTCAATGGTATACATGGTGCATGAGATTGTTGACATAAGAAAGTAAGTGACGCAGATGGAAATAATATAAGAAAAACAAGTATAAAGAAAGACAAAATCTATTGAAAAGGGTTTCAATCACAAGAACCCTAATTCAAATTTTTATTGCAGAATATTTTTTTTCTAATCAAAACTTATTATTGAATCTCTTTTAGGCTGCTTATGTACTAGAAAAAACATCTTAAAAAAATCTAAAAAAATAATAAAAAGTTATAAAGTAAATAGAAAAACCTAACAAAACCCGAAAAGAAACTTCTTGGCCTAATTTGAGAGCCTCAATAACCTTATATGCCATCAAAATCACACTCTATAATAAACAAGATCTCTAGAGTCTTAAAGTAAAATGTTAGACGGATCCAATGATTGGATCAAAACTTATATCAGTTATCATAAGGTTATGTTTGTGATCAAAATCATCCGCATTAATTTCCATGTGTTGGAAAGAACTCATTCTTGATTTCAAATTATTATTGCCTTCGTCAATAAGATGTTCAATCAAGTCTCTCCAACTCACTTTCTTTTCTTGTTTACGGTGCATAACAATTCTAGATATCAATTTTAGTCCTTCATCAACATATATTATATCTATATAACCATTGAACAAATCTACCTTTATGATAATATATAGTAAACTTATAATAAAAAAAAAACAAGCATAGCTTAAATCAATAATTTTTTTTTGTTTAGCACCTTTCTTAATTACTTTGCACTAGACTTTAATTTATTAATGAGAACATTATTAATGGCATCATTATTGTTATTAGTGTCATTGTTTATGCTACTATTTTCAATATAATTATCATCAAAATAATTATTATAAATTGACAAAGAACACTCATCTTATTATAAATGAGACCACTAAAGGTCACACCCTCTTCTATCATAGTATATAGTTCTAAGGTTAATTCACCATTAGAGTTTCTAACTTGCGGCTTGCTTTTGGAGAACAGACAATGAAATGAAAGAGCTAGATGTTTATTTTCTTTTGGAGAAAAAAAAAACAGAGATTGAATAGAAAACACCTAATTGCTAGTGCCTTTTAAATAATTGAAAGAAAATCGTAAAGCCTTAGATATGATGGCCCTGAAAGTCTCTTTTGATTCCTCATGGTTCAGAACATTGATACCCATTTAGCCACCTCAAGTTGAAATGCCATTCAGGACCACAGCATTATTGCTCAACTCCTTTTCGTCAAATGCAAACCCTTTTTTTATCTTAGCCCTTCGAATTTTGAAGCTTCATCCATCGCCCACCTATTTTTAGCCCCTTTTTTCTTCTGTTAATATCTTTGAGGTTTTGGTGCTTAGGAAATCCAGAGGCAGTATTTACATATCATATCAAAATCAAATCTCTACTTTTATCAGGACATAAATATAGTTGTTATTACAAGAGCACATTGGATCTGCTTCTCAAGAGGCTCAGATTTGCGTTTGTTGTTCAAAATATTAAAAGAAGAAGAAGAAGAAAAAAACATGGATGCAACGGAGTGGCCGGTTCTTTGTGGAAAGGGACAAAACATAAAATTTAACTCCTGCGGACATGTATGAGAACTTCCTCCTATTTTTAATGTCTTGTAAAATAATTTGAACCCAGAATGGTGACTAAATAATGCCTGGAGTATACTCCTTGTCTAAGTTCGTAGTAATTTGTGCCTCATTAAGATTCCTGGGTTTACCAATATTCTATGAAATCTACAAAGCAATTCGTTTCATATTATTCTCTTATTTTCAATTTTTACTGCATCCATGGCTTCTTAGTAGGTCAGCCAAACGTTCGAATTTTCTGGAGCCGAACATATTCCAATGCCAACACCAAAACACAAAAGAAATTATAGCATGTAGATAATTAGTCGGTGATGCCATTTTTATCAAATGAAGGCGGCTCGTGGAAGATATGGGGAATATCGGAAGGCAGACACAAAATTAAAGATGGTATATACCACTGCATATACCGTTCGTTTTCTTCATTCTTCTGGTGTTGCATTGGACGCAATAGCTGAGAGCCTGAGACTATTCAATACACATAATTATGCATTCTACGTACAGCCTCTTTGCTAATATGAGAATACAACAAATTACCCAATTGGCAGTAATGAAAGGTGTTTGGTTGTGAAAAGTTGGCGATGGAATCCATATTAAAATATTGGTGTTTTTCTCATTGAGGAGAAAAAAACTCAAAACCATTACAAATCTCTTGTAGGAAAAAAAAATATTATGATTGTGCCATCATACACATTCCAACCTTAACATCTCTCACTTAACTTTTTTTTCTTCCATACTTGTCTTATTTTTTTCATGTCAAAGTACCGTTAATTAAAGTAGCAAAACTTCCCTTGTAGCAACCACAATACAAGAGTTTTTGAAAAGCTTATTGAACATATCAAATTTTAAGGTAGTGTTTTATTTTGTCCCGGGATTAGAGATAATAGAAACGTAGAAGACAAAACAGAATATAATATGAAGACACAATTGTGTTTGAATATAATGTAGAAAACAGAGTGACCTTCCTATCATGTTTAGTTTAGTTTATGACGGATAAGATAAAATAAAATATAAAAAAGTTTATTTTACTTTTAATATATATTATTTTTAAACTTATATATTTAAAAAATAATAATTACATATTATTTTTTTATTTTAGTTTACATTGAGTGTTAAAATTTTTTATATGTACTAACTCTACTTATAAGACCTGAATCGACCCGACAAGTTATCTCAGGACTTAGACAAATCAGGGCCTTGATCGATCTGAATTTATAAAAATAGAGAAAAAATTAATTTGACTTAACCCAATCAAAAACCGAATTGATCCATGGCCTAATCAATCTAAGATAAAACCTAATAAAAAACTTGTTGACTATTTTTTTGAAAAGCAATTTGTCAAAACATTAACATTGTTTTGATCCTTTAAAAAAAATTAGGGTTGACACTCTTGATTTATGACTCGAACCTTAATATGTACAACTCTCAAACTTGTATATTTTTTAAAAAAATAATTAGATATTATTTTATTTACTTTAGTTTACATTAAGGGTTGAAATTAATAATAGTATAATCAAAAACCGAGTTGATCCATGGCCCAATCAATCTAAGATAAAACCTGATAAAAAACTTGTTGACTATTTTTTTGAAAAGCAATTTTTCAAAACAGTAACGTCGTTTTGATTCTTTAAAAAAAATTTGGATTGACACTCTTGATTATGACTCGGACCTTAATATGTATAACTCTCAAACTTGTATATTTTTTTAAAAAAATAATTAGATATTATTTTATTTAGTTTAGTTTACATTAAGTGTTGAAATTAATAATAGTATAATAACATGGATTGACCTGGCAAGTTTTCTCGCGACTCGGACAACTTGGAGCCTTGATCGGTCCTAATTGAAGAAAAAATTGAGAAATGATTGACCTTACCTAACCCGGTCAAAAACCTGAGTTGACCCATAACCCGATCAATCTAAGGTAAAACCTGATAAAAAAACTCATTGAATTTTTTTTCGAGAAAAAAAACTAGTCAAAGTAACATCGTTTTGATTTCTTTTAAAAAAGAAATTAGGGTTGGCCCAGGTCAACCCGAGTTGACACAACTGATTTATGACCCAGGTCTTAATTGTCTGAGAGAATTCTTAAGTTGTGTTTTAAAACTATGATTATAACTATTTTTATCCTTGTATATCTTTATTGAATAAGTTTGGAATTAAGAGTTTTTTTCATGGATATTTTAGGAAAATAAAATAGTAAATATTATTTTTAAAAACATATCTACTTTGTATCTCTTGTTTTAAAAATATATAAAATTATTTTAAAATTATCATATTAATCAAAAAAAAAATTTCTATCTCTTTAACCAAATACATTTATCTTCCTACCGTCTACATCTAGTCCAACACTACCTAAACATCTGATGCTAACATATTTTATTTTATTTTTTTGGCAGCTAGTTAAAGAGGGAATTCATTGGCAGTTACACAGTACAAGCTCAATCAGCAATCCTCTTAGTCATCATCTTTTTCTTTTAACACCAAATTGAAAAGAATATCTCATATATCTAAAAGAAAATCTGGGTGCATGATTTGGCCTTTGCATTCTCATCTCCCACTACTATAAATCCACCACCCAATGTCTCTTCCTTGATTGGTTACAAAAAGCCTCAATTTGCTCCTCCTTTAGACACCTAAACCTTCACGAAAACCATGCACTAAGAAAATATTAATCTTATCTTATCTAAGGAGCACAGAGTGCTTCTCTCATCAACAAAATTATATATTTTGTATAAACCCTCCGATCCATTTTACCCAACCATAATGTGTGCACCATCAAAATCTGAAGAGAATCGTATTGACAAAACCTCTCAACCTCCTCCAATATCTTTGCCTACCACCCAAATATGGCCAGCAAATCTTATGCAAATGATTCTTTTGGAGATAAAAACACAGCGAGGGATGGCTCTGCCCTTGTTGGCAATGAATTTGACATGGTTTGCCAAATCAGCCATCACAACTGCATTTCTAGGCAGACTTGGAGAGATCCAGTTAGCTGGTGGCGCTCTTGGGTTCACTTTTGCTAATTTCACTGGTTTTTCTGTCTTGAATGGGCTATGTGGTGCCATGGAACCTATCTGTGGTCAAGCTTATGGAGCTAAAAATTTCAAGCTACTACACAAGACCCTCCTCATGGCAACTTTCTTGTTGCTAATTGTAACCCTGCCTATATCTTTCTTGTGGCTTAACATGGACAAGATTCTAATCTATTTTGGCCAACAAGAAGACATTTCACGTGTTGCGAAGAACTACCTTTTTTATCTCCTCCCCGACTTAATAATCACCTGTTTGCTTTGTCCTCTCAAAGCATACTTGAGCTCCCAAAGTGTAACAGTCCCTATAATGTTTAGCTCTGCTTTGGGCCTAGCTTTTCACATCCCGATCAACATCTTACTAGCAAAAGCCAAGGGTCTTGAGGGAGTGTCTATGGCAATATGGATAACGGATCTTATAGTCGTGATTTTACTTGCTTTATACGCGCTGATAATGGAAAACAGGAAAGGAGGGAAGTGGAGGGAGGGAGGGTGGTTAGATCAAGATGTTCATGACTGGCTCAAATTGCTAAAACTTTGTGCACCATGTTGCCTTACAACCTGCCTTGAATGGTGGTGCTGGGAGATCTTGGTCTTGCTTACGGGACGACTACCAAATGCCAGGCAGGCAGTCGGAGTGGTAGCAATTGTGATGAACTTTGACTACTTGCTCTTCTCTGTGATGCTATCGCTTGCAACTTGTGCTTCCACTCGTGTGTCAAATGAGCTTGGTGCAAATCAAGCAGGTCGTGCTTACCAATCTGCATATGTGTCTCTGGGAGCAAGCACCGTTTCAGGTTGCGTTGGTGCCTTGGTGATGATAGGGGCTAGAGGTGTTTGGGGGTCTCTGTTTACCCATGATCAGGGGATCAGGAAAGGTGTAAAGAAGATGATGTTGCTTATGGCTTTGATTGAAGTGGTAAATTTTCCTTTAGCAGTTTGCGGAGGCATAGCCCGGGGAACAGCTAGGCCATGGTTGAGCACCTATGCCAATCTTGGCGGGTTCTATTTTCTGGCCGTGCCAATAGCAATACTCTTAGCCTTCAAAGCAGCCCTAGGCCTCGGTGGGTTGTTGATAGGCTTCCTGATTGGATTAGCTGCGTGCTTGATTTTGTTAGTAGGTTTCGTTGTTAGGATTGATTGGCAAGTAGAAGCCGACAAGGCACAAAAACTTGCGTCCTGTGACGTGCAAGAGGATGTTAGGATTAAAGAATGCGTGAACCACCGAACTATAGAAACAGAAGATGGTGCTGAAGTATGAGAGTGACTAGAACACAAGTGTCTTTTTCCAAGTATCCCCACCGTAAATGCAGGATTTCCTGGTATAATTGGAAAAGTATGACTCAACTCTAGGAAAATTAAATGTAAGGGCAAACTCAATTAACAAAATTCCCTGATGGAACTTCTAACATTCAGGATTCTATCTGTTTCCAAGCCTTTCGGCAATTCAGTTTCATCATTTCATCAATTCACTGTTCATAAATCACTCCAAATTTCAACTCCTGGTTGCATCAGATCAGTTCTTAAAGGAAGGCCAATTACGATTCGGTCTTTAGATAGTTTCATCATATAATGAAATGGGTTGTGAGAAAGAGGTTTCTGAAGCCGGAAGAAAAAAAGTGCAACATTTTGAAGATTCAATATAAGAGGATTCCTTGTTTCCAACATTCAATGAACATATCTGAGCAGAATACACTTACACGGCCATCCATGAATTGTGGGGTTTGCAATTTCAGTCAAGGAGCTCAAAACAGCCATGTCCAAATACAAAAATTACATCAATGGTCATCAAGAACGTGGAAGGTATCATCCATCAAGAAACCCAGGTCCACAACTTGAAGCCTCAAGTTCTTTGGCTTTCTCATAATTGAAGCGAAGGGAAACAAGTATCCTGTGGCCGGGGGATTCCACTTCTGACCAAATGCCTAGAAGCAGATCATTGTTGTAACTTCCCCACTATCACCTGTAAATTCAAGCTGATGTGGTCAACCGTGTGACTTGTTCCGCCCCCGTCCCGGGTTCGACTCTCTATGTGCACGCCTGTCACCCCCGCGGTGCCTTACCTGCTCCTGGGCTTGCAGGATGTCCAGTGGGCCGTGGGGAATAGTCGTGGTGCGCGCAAGCTGGCCCGGACACCCCACGTAAATCAAAAAAAAAAAGGACAAATTGAATTTTTAATAATTTTTAAAAACTTTCTCAATGGTGTAATTACAGTTATGTTTCTCCCTCTGTCCTGGATAGTTGATTCAGGCAAAATCAGGAAAATACACTCGCCAAGAACATGCTTTGCTACAAACAGCCAAGAACAAAAATTGGACAAGCAAAAAGAAAATATGAATTGTGTATAATGGATTTCAACCCAATAACTTAAACTGTTAGGTGAGGTCTCAGGATATGATTTATATTATTCTCTAACATACCTCCTCAAATGAAAGCTTTTGGGGCTTGAAACTTGTACTGGTCCACATTACTTTATGCTTGATTTTTATCAAATAAATGGAGATGGTGAGATTTGAATTCGTGATCTCTTGGTCATCAAGACTCTGATACCATGTCAAAAAATCATCTCAACTCAATAGCTTAAACTGTCAGGTGAGGGTCCAGGATATAATTTATATTATTCTCTAACAAGAAAGAATTTCACTCAAGAATAAATGTATCATAGCATATTTGATAATGTGTGTCCACACCCACACACAAGCCTTCTAAGAGGTATTGTCCTATCTTACATGGATTTAGCTATTTAGTGGATTTTATTGACATTTCTTAGGAAGAGAAGTGACCCTTGTAGTATATAAGCAGCTATAACCCTTGTTTTTTAGTCCATGTGGAATAACAGAATCTTCAAAATACATATAACAAAGGGAATTTTAATGAATGATTTGAATAATGAAAGCCCTGTGTTTGTTGTGATAAGAGAATCATAGACACTTTCTAGTTTCTTCATCTATTACACGACAGTCAGACTCAAAGGTAAGAACCCCAACATCATGAATCAGAACATGCAGAAGATGGCAATCAAACAGAAAAGGATAGGAACAACCGAACAAGGACAGTTCACGCATTTATACATGATAGGATTCAAGATAATATTGACAGATTGTATAGCTAGAATCAAGGCAGTAGAATAGCTAATGTTTAGGCTATAAATCAGGAAATTGATATTTATAACGTCTTTGTGATTTACATGACACTATAATATAAATACATCAAATCCAACCCTTAAGTGGTTGAGAGATTCTTCTGCTAAACCCTTTCTTTCTCTATTTCTCTACAATATTTTCTCCCCTCTTTCATGGTATCAGAGCAAGACTGCGTATTCACCAATTAATTTAAAATCTCCCTCTTACAAAATGACCACTCCAGCGTCATCATCGTCCTCTGTCTCTGTCACTTCTTCCAATCTTCCCATCTCCCTTGCTGCGTTAACAAACAATTTCTCAACCCATCTCAATTCTGATAATTATTTGCTCTGGCGAGATCAAATCACTCCTCTTCTCATCTGCAACGATCTCTATGGCCATATTGATGGCTCTGATCCGCCACCTTCAAAAACAATTATTAATGAGGGCGTCGTTACCCCAAATCCTGATTATACCCGTTGGTTCAAAATAGACCAACTTGTTGTGGGAGGAATCAAGAATACGCTGTCTTCAACCGCTTGCGCGGAGGTCCTCAGTAAACACGTTGCTAAAGATGTTTGGGACACACTTGAAACACTCTTTCATCAGCAAACTCTCTCTCGTGCTGATATTCTACATGATACTCTTCTTGATACATATAAGAATGATATGTCCATTGAAGCCTACCTTGCCAAAATCAAAGGCATCGCAGACCAACTTACTGCCATCAGCCAGCCTGTTCCAGACAGTGAACTGGTGAAAAGAACACTGCGTGGTCTCCCTCACACACTGGAATACCAGCCATTTGCCCAGGGTATTGCCAACAGACACACTCCAATCACCTTCACAGAGCTTCGTGCGCGACTTCTTGTTCATGAACAAGATTGAGCGTATTCGTGGACGTGCAGCTCCACCACTGTCCTCACCCTCATATCATGCTTTTGTTACACAACAGCACTATCAGCAGTCCCGTAATCCTCACCATGGAAACTATCGTCGATTTAATCGACCAAAACAAGGTATTGTGTCTCAAAATTTTGGGAATTCCTCTGCTAGCATACTTGGTCAGTACTCCACTCAAAATTCTCCCTCTTTTGCTGATTTCTCTAATAAATCATTCAATAATAATGGGCAACATGGTAGAAATCGTTTCCAGAATGGAAACTATTATGGGAATCGACCCCAATTTGGCAGATCACGCTATCGTGGTCGCTGCCAAATATGCAAACAGGAGGGACACTCAGCCTCCAATTGTAATTATCGTTACACACGGTCTGATTCCACCAATTCTGATAATTTATCTACTCAGTTTGCTGGTGTTCATGTTTCTGAATTGACAGCACCAACAGAGGGCACTCTTGATTGTGTATCTCCACACTGGCTTGGAGATACCGGTGCCACAAATCATATGGCATCTAACACTGATTTGGTGCAGCAGCCTCTACCCTTTAATGGCACTTCAGGTGTGTATGTTGGTAATGGTGCTTCTCTTTCTATTTCACATATCGGTAACTCATCAATTAATCTGGGTTCAAAATCATTGTCTCTAAAGGATATTCTTGTGGTGCCGCAATTAAAGGAAAATCTAATATCAATTGCCAAACTCACCAAAGATAATTACTGTGTTTTTGCTTGCTTTACATGGGGCTTTGTTATAAAGGATTTGGCAACCGGGGTGATACTTTTGAAGGGGCCAGTTAAAGACAATCTTTATCCAATACCAGCTCATGCACTGTCTGCAGCCTTTCGTAAATTATCATGCCATAGCGCAATTGCTCGCACTGCTAAAATTGCTCCGTGTTCAACATGGCACCGTCGGCTTGGACATCCGGGTTCGAAGATATTGCAACAGTTGGTTACCGATAATTTAATTTGTACTTCGGATAAACTTTCTTCTATGATGTTTTGTGATGCTTGTCAAGCTGGTAAAAGCAAACATTTACCCTTTCATTTATCTGGAAGAATTTCTAGTCATGTTTTGGAATTGGTACATTGCGATATTTGGGGACCCTCTCCTGTTATTACTGCATCTGGTTATCGGTATTACATTATTTTTGTTGATGACTACAGCAGATTTTGTTGGCTTTATCCCTTGAAACAACGCTCGGATAGTCTTGCTTGTTTCACCAATTTCAAAAATATGGGTGAGAATCAATTTAATCAACGTTTAAAATTATTCCAATGTGATGGTGCTAAGGAATTGATTGAAGGACAGTTTCGTTCCTTCCTGGATGCTAATGGTATTTCTCTAAGGGTGTCTTGTCCTCATACTTCGCAGCAGAACGGTATAGCCGAAAAAAAACATCGACACATTCGGGAAATTGGCTTGTCTCTCTTGCATCAGGCATTTCTGCCAAAAAGCCTCTGGCTTGAAGCCTTTTCTACTGCTATATTCCTCATTAACAGGCTGCCAACTCCAGTTCTTTCAGGAATATCCCCTTATAAGGCTTTATTTGGTACTCGCCCAGACTATACATTTCTCAGGACTTTTGGTTGCTCATGCTACCCTTTTCTTGGTGATTACGGTCAAGACAAATTAAGTCCTAAGTCCCGTCGCTGTGTTTTTATTGGATATAGCACTATCCATAGAGGATATCGATGTTTAGACTCTACCAGTGGCCGTGTCTTCATCTCTCGGCATGTTGTTTTTAATGAAGCCGAATTTCCTTATGAATTGAAGTCTGTCATGCTGTCTGTTGCTTCACAACCAGCTGCCACTCCATCTCCTGCTGCAACCAAGACTCCTTTGGCTATAGTTTTTGAACCTCTGCTCAGTCATTCATCATCAATGAATGACTCTCCTACTACATCCACATGCCAAATGGCACCCTCATCTGCTGCAACTCCAACTACTTCGACTGCTGATTTTTCACCCGTTCTCTCATCAACTGCTTGTGCTCCACCCGATCAGCCTGCACTTCCATCTACTACCTGTGTTCCCACTCCTCCACCAGCTGCAATTATTTCAAATAATCACCCCATGATCACTCGTGCCAAAGATGGAATTCGCAAACCTCGTGCTCTTTGTGTAAGTAATTATCCATTACCTAACAAATATATAGCACTGCTTGCTACTTCAATTTCCCGTGAGCCTGCTTCTTTCAAGGCTGCCAGCCTTGATTCCAACTGGATTGCTGCCATGAAGGATGAATACCGTGCACTCATTGATAACCACACATGGTCCTTAGTACCCCGTTCACCTTCAATGAATGTTGTGGGATGTCGTTGGGTTTATAAACTCAAAGAACGTGTTGATGGTTCCATTAAACGACACAAGGCACGCCTTGTTGCAAAGGGGTTCAATCAAGAACAAGGCGTTGATTTCACAAACACCTTCAGTCCAGTGGCAAAAGCAACAACAGTTCGCATCCTTCTCTCTATTGGTCTCTCTCGGCAATGGAGTATTCGTCAACTTGATGTCAAAAACGCCTTCCTTCATGGTGCTCTCGCCGAAGAGGTTTACATGTCACAACCGCCTGGGTTCATTGACTCTTCATGTCCTGACTATGTTTGCAAACTACATCGTTCCATCTATGGCCTGCGTCAAGCTCCAAGAGTATGGTTTCAAAGTTTCAGTCAAGCACTACTCTCCCTTGGCTTTCAATCCAGCCAGGCCGACAACTCCCTCTTCACACTACATTCATCTGTTGGTTCAGTGTTACTACTTGTTTACGTTGACGATATTATTATTACAGGTTCCACAGATTCCCTCATTAATCACATTGTCAATCAACTCTCTCGGCGCTTCCATATGAAGGATCTCGGTGATCTACATTACTTCCTTGGCCTTGAAGTTCATCGGTCTTCTGGTCACCTTCGGCTCACACAAACTAAGTATCTACTTTCTATACTTAGTTCTACCAATATGATTGACTGCAAACCTCAGCCCACTCCTGTCACCTCTGGTCGCAAACTCTCCATGTCTGATGGTCTTTTGTTACCTAACCCGCATGAATATCGTCGGCTTGTTGGGGCTCTACAATATCTGACATTCACAAGACCAGATATCTCCTATTCTATGCAACAAGTCTGCCAATTCATGCACTCTCCACGTGATGCTCATCTACAAGCTGTCAAACGTATTTTGCGTTACCTCAAAGGAACACCTGGTCTTGGCATCAACTTCTCTGCCAACTCTCCTTCCACTTTATCCTGTTTTGTTGATGCTGATTGGGCAGGATGCCCTGATACTCGTCGCTCCACAATGGGACACTGTGTCTTTATTGGCCACAATCTCATCTCTTGGAGTGCAAAGAAACAGATTACAGCTGCGCTTTCTAGTACTAAGTCCGAATACAATGCACTCTCTCATGCTTCTGCCGATCTCTTATGGATCTCTTATCTTCTTCGTGACATTGGCTTTCCTGCACCTCTGCCTTGCAATCTTTTCTCGGATAACATGGGTGCTACTCAGCTGGCTCACAATCCTGTCTTCCATGCTCGCACCAAGCATGTTGAATTGTCTTATCACTTTGTACGTGAACTTGTCTCCAAAGGCTTCCTTCAGGTCTCCTTCGTTCGCTCCAGCAATCAACTTGCTGACATCTTTACCAAAGGATTACCTTCGTCCCAATTCTGCTACTTTCGTGACAAGTTGATGTGGCATCCTCCCCATCACCTTGCGGGGGGATGATAGGATTCAAGATAATATTGACAGATTGTATAGCTAGAATCAAGGCAGTAGAATAGCTAATGTTTAGGCTATAAATCAGGAAATTGATATGTATAACGTCTTTGTGATTTACATGACACTATAATATAAATACATCAAATCCAACCCTTAAGTGGTTGAGAGATTCTTCTGCTAAACCCTTTCCTTCTCTATTTCTCTACAATATTTTCTCCACTCTTTCAATACATGACCTTACTTTACTTTTTGGCACCATAAATATACTATGAAATATCTTTGACAACTGATGTAAACATCATAAGTCTCGTTAAAGTCTAGGCCAAATAGTATTAGGGATGTCGCGATCTAGTTTTCAAATACAAAGACTTACAAAACTAGGGCTCCTAAGTCCTAAAAGAGACAGAAATCATTAATTAGATTTCTTAACCATTGAGTTTGCAATCTACTATTTTCAAGGATGTCATCAAATCATGAAACACAGGCAACATTCAATCACCCATGATAGCAACATGATGGATCATAAAAATTTAGAGACTACTTTTCATAAATACGTACCCGATCTTGGCCAGTAAGCAGACCCTTAAAGAGAAATTTTGTTCGGATGTTCTGTACACTATCAACTGAGTTTCCATGACTGTCTACAAACACCAAGGCTTGCATTTATGCGACACTCATTGAAGGAAAATATTTCATGTTGAACAAAAAAACCGCAGAGAGAGCAAATCAGGACTTGCCAGATTTTAGTTTATGATAAAAAGCCCAATGATGACCTTTTGAGCATCATCAGTCAAGCGGGGCCTTTCAGGAGGGAAATAGTTTGTCAGCCTTTTCAATTACCTTAATAGGGGTTTTTTAAAATATATTAGCACAGTAATTTTTATTTTATTTTTAAGAAAGAATAACACTATTTTAAAAATATATTTAACGATTGATGTTATCGCGCACAAAAGAATGAAATGTTATAAAATTTAAAATTACCTTCAAATCAAAAAACATAAATGTAATAGCTCCTTTTTTTTCTACAAGCCGATACCATCAACTCATATGTTTCTAAAAAAACATATTAAACGCATATTTTTCTCTTTAAAACATCTAAAAATCAAACTCATTTTAGTCTTTAATTATCCTTGGATGTTTTTCTTTTAAAAATTCATCTTTGGATGAAAATATTTTTTTATTTTTAGGCTTTATTTAGCAAAAACTTATCTTTTTTTGTAATAAAGCTATCAAAAATAGACTTAAAGAGTATTTGTCAAACACGCTTTTAAATTCAAAAACCTTTTAATAAAAATTATAGTAAACCAAATAGGGCATTAAACATTTTGATCCATTTTTTTTATCCAACTTGGCCGGGTTGACCTGAAATTTTTGATACTTTTAACAAAACCTCATTATTGGTAAAACTCTAAAAATATTGTGTTCAAGAAGCTCAAAAGCATGATCGGTACGTTTGTTCCTTATATAACGTTGTTTAAGGAAGAGAACTTCCACAGGAGTAAAGTAATTCTAAACTGTTTTCTACGAAAATCAGTTTGAAGGAGTGTGTTAAGAGCTAGTTGTGTTGTTTCTCTTTCAATAAACTTAAAAGTCCATGGTTAATATTGTGCAAACCTAGTTAACTACGAATCTCTTATAAGCTGTAGGAATCATGATCAGGTTTGTTAATCGTGTTTATTTTTTTTTATTTTTTTTAGTTTAACATGGGTATCCGGGCTAGTTTTTGCGCACCTCAACTAATCTCACGGGTCCTGAAATTAACAATCATGTAAGCCTTTAATGGCTATCATATGAACAACTACAAGGCTCAAACCTGAGATCACAGAGAAAACAAACCTCTTAGTTCTAAACTCTTACTACTGGACCATCATCTAGATGGTTATTTTAGTTCATTGTATCGTGGAAAATGCTTCCACTAAAACTACATAGTGCTAGTTAGTTCTTAATTGAAGTCGATCGAAGTCTGTTCGCATATTTAAAAGTTGTACTGCTCTCAATTTTAAAGTGTGATAATGAGCAAATATTCTTATCCATATTTAACAGCAAGTTTAAGTTTACAGCATTAAAAAGTTAAGCTAAGAAACGCATATCATAGCTTCAACAGCCGTGCCCTGGATATGCCATTTCCGCCTAACCCGAATCTCTTGACTGCTTTCCACCTGTGATATTCACCAGCCTTTGAGGACAATTATTTGTTAAGCCTTTTTCCATGCATGGCCATGCCTTAATCTGATATAATTTCATGTGCCACTTGTTACTATAAGAACAAAGGTCACAAGTTTAGCTTAAGAAATCAAATAAAAGAGATGGGGAGCATACATGAACAGTAAAGGCCACTTCAATTGTTTCAGTATTTTTGTTAATGTCTGTGGTTAATGTTTATGTTAAAGTTAACTCATGGTTTTGAAACCCGGCTAAGCCTGGCAGGTCAACTCGGGACCCTACCGATCTGGGGCTGGAACCGGGCCGGATTGATGAAAAAATAAGAAAAGTCACGACCCGGCCGACCCGACAGGTTGACCTGGCAAAACCCGGTCAAAAACCAAGTTGCAGCCCGTTAACTTTTGTTTTTTTAACTAAAATAACGCCTTTTTGAATTTTTTTTAAAATAAAAATTGACCCGGTCAAAACCTGGAATCCAGGTCTTGGACCGGGCCGGCCACCGGGCCCAGTTTAAAAACCATGCGTTAATTAGTAGCTAAAGCACAGAGGTTGATCTAAATGGGCCTGACTCAATGGACTCGATATACTGTCGAGAGCTGTCTTGCTATCAGTATTCAAGCTCTGATCACCTGTTTCTTCAACTTTTCCATAGGCAAGCTTGGCCCAAGTTGTCCCATATCCACTTCTTTCAAAACACGGACAAAGAACGGGTGATCTACAGTGTACGAAAGCCTGCCCAGTGCCGATTTATCCAAGCAGAGATAGATATTATTTTTAAGCCATAAATTCATTTCATGAGCAGACAGCACAGCCACCTTTCCACATCTCAGTTACAGTTACTTTACCACAGACACCATCCATTAACTTGAGAGCAATCTTCTTAATTATTATGCCGATGAGACACAACACATTTGTATCATGATGTGGTGTGCCATGTGAGCAAGCAACATGTGGGGTGCCATAAATTGATCTACGAGACATCAACCTTAATCAGAGGTCAATTTGGCTGAAGAACTCTCCTCTATATCTCCCCAATCTCACAATCCGCGGTTAAAAGTTTCACGAGAAGAGCAACCTTTGCAAACAGTACGGAAAGTGGGGGTGCCAATGGAGCCTGTAGAGGCTTTCGATATCGACAAGATGGTGGTCCACGTAAACTGGGCTGATCTTGTTAATAGATTAACATCTAGTCCGTCTGATTTTCGCATTGAATTGAGGATTGCTAAAACAGAGAAGGCGAAGAAATTGGATGTTTTCCACAACAAACCAGAAGAAATTGCAGATTTTTTTAGGGTTTACGGGACAAGTAAAAATCTCTTCATGTGCGGCGCAAACCAGATCACTTCGCAAAGGGCTTCTTAGTTCTTACAGCTTTGCATGTACAGTTCGTGTCTCCCATCATTACCCATGATGTCAAAATTCGTTGCATTTGACTCTTTCACCGCTTAACTTTAAAGTTTTCCTTCTGTTGGAATCGGAATTGTGGGCAACTCGGTGTGGGAGTGGACAGACCAATCAATGCCACCATGAGTTCTCAATGTTTTTTGGCTGAGACAATTATTTATCACACGCGGATTTCAGATTTGGAGAATTTTAGTCAAGGGCATTTTGTTAGAGGAAACTAATTAAGATTTAGGTGAGATTAGAAGCTCGCATATCAAGCAGTATTTAAATTTTTTTTAATTTATTTGTAAGATCACGTCTGATATTCACAATAATCTAACCAGTGATGAATCCTCTAGTATATCCAATAAATTTATTTTATTTTTTTAAAACCAAGAGTTTCTTTATTTTTGTGTTTTAAAAATATCTTTCAAAAAATTTAAAAATTTTTTTTTTGAAATTAATTCTTTTTTATTATGTTTATGGATTATATTAAATTAATATATTAATATTAATATTAAAAACACTCTAAAAAAACCTACCACCGTCACCCTATCACACAGCTGTAAGGCAATCTTATAAAAGTAATTTTGTTATTTATACCAATCCTGGATTAGTATCATAATCGACTGCTGTAATAGCAGGATGATTTCATCCAATTCGTCAAATCATGCCATCCTCACAAAGTCAAAAAAAAAAAAATATCTGTGGAGGAATTCTATCACTTGGAAAAAGTCATTCCAGTAAATGAAGTTGGTTGCATCTGCCTACCGACTCTGCTCCCATGGTGTACTGTGAAGTTGAAAAACACCAATAGAATCCGAGTAGAAGATTGAAAAAATCATTAAGGGATCACCGACTTGTATTAAACTATAATTAAATGGATCCCATTTGTTTCTAGATTGTGATCAGATTAAAGAAGCTTTTCACTCGGACCAAAAATTCAACTGCTTTAAACAACAAAAATCATTTTTCTGTCGCGGATTGGCTTCTCTCCTGGCCTGTTCAAGGAGCTAATTAGGAGTGCCTCAGTTTGTCAATCCACGAGGATACAAAGAAATCCTTGGGAGCATAAAAGTATCACATAGAAACATCAACATTATTTGTCTTGGATGCTGTAACAATTAACCTCCAATGTCAAAGCATGTGTCATGACAAAGTTTTCTCGCCAGTGAATATATCATTTAACTAATCAAGTGGTTAGATGTAATTATCTTTCTATAAATCATAAACAATTATAGATTTGTTTAATGAAATTTTAAATTTTCTAAAAAATTGTAAATTTATTATTTACATTCCATGGATGTATTCCGAAAAACCCAACATTTCATTCATAAAAAAAACAAAATAAATTACTCATGTAAAGAAAAGTTATTTTTCGGTCATTTTTTGTTTTCCGTTGCATGTAATTTGGGCGATATTCTCAATGTTGATAAATATTCTTTAGAGTATTTTTTATTTAGAAATAAATTAAAATGATAATTTTTTATTTTTTAAATTTATTTTTAATATTAATACATAAAAATGACTTGAAAATATTAAAAAAATTAATTTAAACTAAAAAAAAAATATTTAATTTTTAAAAAAATATTTTTAAAATACAAACCAGTATCATGGCATGAAGAAATTATTTTTATGCTTTGGCACACCACAAATTGCGGCAGTCCCTTGAACAGTAAACAAGCACCAAAAGCAATGCAACCTTGTGACTTCAAATAAAATCCCAAAAGGAGGGAACCAATTAGTCCTGTAACTACGAACAAAACCATCTCTAGCTTATAAATGACGAGCGAGTAAGCCCTCTAAAATTAGGGTATGAAATCAAATACTTAAAAGATTAAGATTTTCTTGAACATATATATATACATGACTGCGAACGCTTTACCCTCCACGTTAGATAATTTCATTCGCGGAACGGAAGCAATTTTCAAACAGCAATTATAGGTCCATCAGCTATATACACTGCTTCTTCCTCAAGAAAACCCAGCTATAATGCTTTTCAATCTCACTTACTTTTGAAAAACGTACTATTGCCACTCTCATAACCACTTCAATTATTTTTTAATTTTTTTATGTTCACTTAAAAGTTTTTTAAAAAAATATTAATTTAAAACAAATAAAAAAATATATAAATTTTTTTAGAAATGTTTTTAAAACGTAATAAAACCTTAATTATCTAAATAATTAAAAGCCGACAATCGTTTCAGACTTGACGATTTTCATCAATTATTTTAATTTTTAGATGATGTCCTCTCTCTCTCTCTTTCTCTCTCTCTTAGTCATATGAGCAATCATAGGGTTCGAATCTGAGACCACAGAGAAAACAAACCTCTTAGTTCCAAACTCTTATTACTGGGCATCACCTAGATGGTGAGCTATCGCTATCTTGATATCACCTAAAATTGTAGCATTTTAACTGGTTGTTTTACTTCTGTGATATAATGTTAAAAGGTGTTTAAGAATTTAGTGGTAGGTTTTTTTAAAATATTTTTTTGTTTATAAAAATATTAAAATAACATTTTTTTAATTTTGATATCGATATATTAAAATAATTTTAAATATTAAAAAACATTTTAAATTAAAAATAAATTTAATTTTTTATATATAAAAAAAAAAAAAAACATGTTGAAACAAAATCTCTACCTTCCACGACTATTTTCCAGCTGGCTTGACTTGATATAACAACCCCCATCATCGATCTCCCGATTAATGCGCAAGATCAGATAAGAAAAGGCAAAAAAAAAAAAACCTACTGTCTCTTTTAAGTTATGCATTGGGGATTGCATGGGAAAGGGAAAGAAATTGACATAAAAACATGTGAAATATACAACACGTGTGCATCTACTGCAAATTGGTCACGTTTAACCCATGGCTGCATGCCTCTCTCAAGTAATTGTATGCATCCATCAACTGTCAACAATGAACATGATGCTACATTTTATCTTCTCTAGTTTATGATAGGATTGATCATAACACGAGTACTGAACTTCGAACTTACGTTTTCTCGACAGAACTTAAAAGCAGTCTTTTTGCTTTAAAAGAGAGCTAGCTAGCCCATGTAATGAAATATTTTCAAATAACATCGAGAGAGGTTACAATAAGGAGGCATGTTCATCAAGAATATCCTTCGTTGTTGAATTAAAAAAAAATATGTCCAGAAATTAATCATGCACTTGAGTTTATACATCATGCCAAAAGGCACCAATTTACCAGTTCAAGGAAAAAAGGAGCCGATCCAATTCATCAAGGGACTCTTGGTGGTTTCATCTTTATACCAGTTGAAGGAAAGCTAGGTGAGTGCGTCATCGAGTCCATTCAATTCCTTGGATTGTTTACAAATTAAACAGAGCAGTTAGAAACCGGACTTGCAAGGCAAGTCTGCCCAGGTGCCAAAACAGAACACTTTACTGTTTGTTTACGTTTGCTTGGACTTCCACGTGGCCTCTCCGTCACCCTGTGCTTTGCTCTCGTAAGTCCCATTATGAGTTTTTTGAGAATTGTATATGTTGTTGTTGGCGTTAAATAAATTATTTAGGTTGTTTATGATCAAAAAGTCTAGAGATGTTTATTATTTGAAAAATATTATTTAGATTTAAATGTTCTCATCCATAATAAAATTAACGAAATGTCTTCATTTAATAATAGTTATGGTCGTATAAATATTTTTACGTGGGTAAACTATGGATAATAAAATTATTAGATATGACAATCCAAATTATGAAGGTTACCCTTCATCTCCCACTAGGATGTAGGGATTGCAATGCTATTTTTGTAATTATTTACATTTATATTATGTTCTTGAAGCTTTGAAAATGCATTTAAACTAACATGTTTTTAATGTTAGATGGTGTGTTGGATGAGTTTTTGAAAATAATTCAACATGTGTACTAGCATTTTATTAATCTGACTATTTTGATTATTGTCCAATCATTTTATCAAATATTTAATTATTTTTAAACCACAACATTAAATTAGATGTCATAGTTCAAAAACAAGACCTTTCATTAATGTCACGGTTGTAAACCGCGACATGTATTAAATGTTATGGTTCTGAACCGTGATATTATTGAACTATCTCGTTTCTAAACTATGATATTCTTAAATTATGATATTTTACCAAAACTTTTTTTTATCATGAGTTACTTTGTTATTTATTTATATTTTAGGTGGTAATTGCTCAATTTATCCCCCTTTTTTTTTTTACACACCGTGGAAAGTGAATGCACATGGTCATGAATTATGCTGTAGCTACATGTTCAAACCATGTGAGCAAAGTCTCGTATTCATATGTACCCACTTTGACCAGATTTTGTGCTAAATATTCTTCAATTCGGTAACCTAGTTTGACGGCCAATATTTTCTGACCAAGCGATGATCCTCAAGCAATTTCTTATTCGGGACGAACTAAAACTGTGGGACAAAAGGCAGAGTATTTTAATTTTTGCTCTGCGAAAACCTTTTAAAAAAGAAATTGACGAAGTGGGAACCCAGTCAAATCCAATAGCAAATCAAAATAAGATTTTTTAGGCCTAAAAATCAACATGTTTCGTCACGTTATATGAAAACATGCCTCCAGTGTCTCACGGAGAGATCTGAGGCGCCGTTGTATAGAATTAGAAATCCAATCCACCTCGCCTAGTTTTCAAATGTGAATGCGGTCTTTAATTTGGCGCCAAGAAGCAGAGACCATTTGGGGGGGGACCGACTTTCCATCAGACTGCACGCTTTTAGAAAAAAGGTGTATTATAAATGCATTGGATGCTACTTAGTAGCCAATCATAAAATGATGGAGCCATTTTTTAACAGAAGTGCTTCGAAAATACCTTCAACTGAAAAAACATTAGAAGTACACCAGAAGTGCTCCCGCTCAGCCATCCTAATCTCCACCTTAAGACACCGGAAGCATGTGGTCCAATATATCTTTCACCTATTTGGATATTTTCCCGCGACTATCATCGATCTTGTCGTCTGATTTGGCGGGAGGATACCGCTTCCCGCCAAAATAAAGGGAAGAGGGTTTGCCCATACTATTTCTTTCTTTTTTTAATAATAATAAAAAAGTTTATCAATTCTAACGGACGCATTGTTTTTTCAAGGAGTGCTTGAAAATGCTGGTTAACTCATGCTTTAAAAAAATTAATTTTTTTTATTAAGAATTAATTTTTTTATATGTTTTTAATTGTTTTGATATGTTGATTTTAAAAATAATTTTAAAAAAATAAAATTATTTTGATGTATTTCAGCATGAAAAGGACTTTAAAAAAAAGCAACCGCAGCCATACTCCCAAACAAGCCCGGCCACCCTTAGTTTTCAGTAAATCAGTAGCGCCGCTACGAGCTTTCAAAAAATATATATATAATAAATGTTAAGGAAACAAAAATTATACTCGATTTATTGATTCAATTAATAATTTAAATAATTAAAATATTAAAATACAATAATAATTAATTAATTAATTAATTAACACAAAAAATTGACAACAATAAAGAAATCATTTGGATTACTAAACAACTCAAAGTTAAATGTAAAATTAAAAATAATAATTAAAAAAAACAGGTTAAACCAAATTAACTCACAAATCCCACAACAATAGGCATAAAACTGAGATAATATCGTAAAAAAACAGGAAAAAAAGTCTGAAGGGTAGTTTCTGATAAATCAAATGAGAACAATATAATTCCATAAAAAGCAATAAAAAAAAAGTTGAAGCTCAATTTTTAGAAAATTAAATGTTGAATGGTGAAAACTAAAAAAATATATAATTAAAAACATCTAGATCCAAAGCATACTTAGGTCAAGATGCAAAATCTTTGACCAAGTTTGTGATGCTAAGGTAACTGCGTTTGAAAGTAAACTAAATAAAACCATGAAGCTCAATTGCCGAACAACCTAAAGTTGGAGGATGAAAACAAAAATAAAATTTTAATTAAAAAAAGCAGCAAAAAAGTCCAAGTTAACTCATATTAATACACTAATCTCAAGACCATGGCCATAGGATCGAGATAACTTAATATAAATGAAAGGAAAAAAGAAGAAGCATAGAGACCAATTTCATATAAATCAAATGTTGAGAGTTTAAATTGAAATAAATTAATTTTAAAAAATAACAAAAAAAAATCAACTTATGTTAACTTTTGAAACTATTAACTCTAGTAATGAACCCGAGAATAACCCCATAAAAGGTAAATCATAAAAAATAACAAAAAAATACTTTAAAAAAGGATTAAAAACACCAGCTTAAAAAAAAACAAGCAAACTCGGGTAAAACTTCTAAACTTTGTCTAGTCTTTAAAATTTGCAACCTTTGAAATGAAAGTAGGGAAAAAAGTTCAAAGGCCAATTTCTAATAAATAAATTAAGAACGTGTTAACTCCATAAAAAACAAAATGAAAAGAAAAAAATTAAAGCTCAATTTCTAGTAAAAAAAATTTTTAATGATGAAAATTTTAAAAAAAAGTACAAAAAAGAGTAAATCCAGGCCCTCCAATTCAAGATGCAAAATCTCTGACCCACTTGTGATAAGAGTGTTTGAAAGTAAACTCAATAAAATTATAAAATTTAATTATTGAACAACCTAATGTTAAAGGATAAAAATAATAAAAAAATTTAATTACAAAATGCTACGGAATTTTTTTGAACCAACTTGAGTGAAAAAGAAGTTGAAGGGGCTGATATGAAATTTTAAAGGTTTTGACACTAAATTTAAGGAGAATAAAGAAAAGAAGAAGGGAAAAAAATGATTCTCAGCTCCAAATTAGAGGTGATTTTGGTGCGCGCGTCGCCCCAATCGTGTAAGGGGCATCAAGATCTTATAAACACTGCTCTAGAATGTAATGTTTGGTGACTGGATGACCTTGCACGTGTTGCTTGATGGCGCATGCTACAAACACACCAACATATTTTTTAATAATAATTATTATTATTATTATATGATCAATTACAATAATATACGTGAGTAATCTTCAAGTTAATAATAAAATCAATGTAAAAAAATAAAAATACCCTTATGAGAAGGTTATGTTATTTTAATCGCAATAACCTATCAAATTTAACAGGGACGTGGTTTTTTAAAAGTCCACCATTAGTTTTCAATAGATAATTGTCCTAGACTATGCCATGGGCATGATCAATTTTTATTAATTTATTTATGTGTTGTATCATTTTTTGTAATAGAAAAAAAAATCTAATCATGAATTCAAACTTTGATATACATTGAACATATTTTAAAAAAAATAGTAAGATAATAACACAGTGGATAATATTTTTTAAAATAACGAGACAATATCATATTGAATCGACTTGAATCAATCTGTCTAACTCATGAAATGGGTCATAAAACCATGATAACTTAAAAAAAAACTAGATAAAAAACCTATAAAACCTAATTCTCAATCCAACCAATGTTAAAAGACAAAATTTTAAAAAAATCCTATTAAAAAAAGACATGAGTGAACCTGTGTTAACATACCAAACTCGTGGTTCGGGTCATGCATCCTAATGGGAATACTAACTTTTTTTGTTCTAAAATTATTTTTTTTATATCTAATTATACTATAGTAAAAATAGATATAAAATTAAACCCCAAACAAAAGTTGAGATGTTTGTTCATGATCGCAGTAATTTTATAAAAAAACAATTTGAAAAAGATAATGAAGAGCAATTTAAAATCAACAAAATGCCAAGAATAAAATTGAAAACAATTTACATCTTTGTTTTGTTAAAATCATTTGTGTCATAAAGCTTATAAAGATGGTTGTTGTAAGTATTGTATGCAAGATTATCTCAAGAACATGAGTATTCATTGTTTATGCTTGAATGCATAAAAAATGTTTTGCGTCTTTTGACTCCTGAAAAAATATCATGTATGTTTCTCTTGGTATTAGATTTCTCATTTTTTATCCTAAAAAATCAATCTTGACCGAACCGAATCGGTTCGATTTGAACTGGTTTTTAGTTCGGTTCAGGTCATATTTCTTAAAATTAACATATTTTGGTTTGATTATTTTTTTGGCCTAAATCGAACTGAACTGGGCCATGAACAACCCTACTTGGAAGTAATTATGATGTATTAACCTAAAAATAAAAAACTTTTCAAAGTCAGATCTACTTTCTCAAATAATTTAAATATAAAATAACATTTTAAACTTCTTTTCTTAAATGGAACCACTGACATCTAGAATAATTATTTTAGTTGGTGGAATCAATGTTAATTGACATTTTCCTTTCTCATCTCTCAAACTTATAAATTAGAAAAATAAAGTTTTGTAATGAATTTGATAAAACTATAGTTTTGTGATAGAAAAGAAGGAGGATTAACTCAAACTTTTCTCACCAAGTATAAAATCGCCACCGGTCTCTCTATTTCTTTCTTCACATTAACAAATTGACTTTGATTCTTAATTTTTTAATTGTGCCTTTTATTAACAAATTGACTTTGATTCTTAATTTTTCAATTGTGCCTTTTCTTAACAAATTGTAAGCATTTGACTACAAAGCTAGACTTATAAAACTTAATCCAGATAAAAAAATCAAAAGAATCAAATGAAAAAAAATAAAAAATTAGACTACTCCACTTCCAATGAAACGTGAGAAAGTAAAACGTATATTTAGTTAAAGTAATTTACCCAGGCGACATAGTGTTTTTTTTTTAATAGGCTAGGTTTTTCAATCATGAATTTAAGTGCTTATTTATTTATGCATTTTAAAAATATTTTTTAAAAAAACTAATTTTTTTATTTTAAAATATATTTTTTAGTGTTCTTAGATTATTTTAATATATTAATATTAAAACAAAATTTAAAAATTATTTCAAAAACTTTCAAAACAAAAAAATCACTTTAAAAAATGAACCTCCCTTGATACTTAAAAAAGCTCCAAGTGGTAATAATATTGCGGTGTAACAGAGAGTAGTTTTTATTGTTAACTGTGAAATACTTTTTTGGAGGTAACATGCAGCCAGTTGGTGACCAGAGACAACGGAGCAACCGGCGTACGTGTTCTCTGACAGGCTTGCACGTTATAGGGAGACAAAGATGGGACCGCTGTCGCATGGGATAATGACAACATATAATTTGAGTTGACATTAGTTATACGCTCGACAGGTGTCGAAGTTTAAACGAATTCAAAACCTCAATTCCGTTGTTGTTGTTGTGACGGAGTGGCCGTATACACGGATTCATGGCGCCGTTTCATGCCCCTACCAATTTAATAAATACATCCACGTGAAATCATATATACTAGTTACATGACCCGTGTAATATTACGCATCTTTTTTTTATAAAAAATATAAAAAAAATTAAAATTTAGAAGTATTTGGTTTTTCTGCAAAGCTATACCAAGAGTCTTTGATTTGACTGCAACACCTGACCTAAAAATAATATTTATAATATTAATAATAACATTAAACTTGCATGACCCAAGTTTAAGTGAGTTTAGCTGCAACACCGGACCCAAGAATATTAGATGTGGGTCTGGCTATAAGGTCGTATCATAAAAGTGTGATAATTAAATAGATTAATTAAAAAGAAAAAACAAAGAAAAAAACCATCATGAAGAAAAAAACTAATGAAAAAAAAGAAAAAAAATCTGAATTGATTGGGTTAACCTTTCAAATTAGGTTAACCCGTAAAACCTAGGATTCGTGTCATGAAAGTTTGATAACTAAATAGAAAAAAAATTGACGGGTTTACCCAGAATTAACTGGGTTAACCCATCAAACCAAGTTAACTCGTCAAGTCGAGGATACGTGTCATGAAAGTCAGATAATTAAATAGAAAAAAATTTAACATTAACAAACTAAATTAGAAGAAAAAAATTAATTAAAAAGAAAAAAAATCCGGGTTAACTGGTCAAACCAGGTTAACCCGTCAAACCCGGGATTTGTATAATGAAAATCTGATAATTAAATAAAAAAATTTAACATTAACAAACTAAATCAAACAAAAATAATTCATTACAAAAACAAAAAAAAATTCTATAATATAATATAATAATTATAATAATTAATAAGTGAAAGGCGTGGGGAAGCTACAGTAGTTTCCCCATGCCTTTTAGAGTATTACTTATTATAGATTAGGTTTGTTTTTATATTTTAAAAATATTTTTTAAAAAATTAATTTAATTTTTTTTATTTTAAATTAATTTTTTTTGATATTTTAAAATTATTTTGATACATTAATATCAAAAATTTTTTTAAAAAATAATAATAAAATATTATTTTAATACATTTTTGAGTAAAACATATTTTAAAAAACTATTTCGTAGAGCTTGGTATTTTGTACAGTAGGATCTAACACTGGGATTATACGAAAGTACATGGAGAAATACAGAGGGAAATCAAGTTGATATTATTTCCATTATGTGAATAATACTTCTATGTCAACTGTAAAAATAAATGTTTATATCTAAATTAGATTGATATCAAGTGATAGCACAAGATCTCATGTATATCTTTTCACACACACACACGTATATTATACGAGAATTATCCTAGATATATATACGATCTAAATTTCAAAATCTAAATTGATTTTTATAGATAATTGAAAACAAAACCAAGGACAAATTAAAAAAAAAAAATGAAACGATTGAGGATTTCTGTGGACCCTCCAAAGTTTGTTTTTTTAAAAAATCGATATTCCACTTATTTTTAGAAATCTTTAAAGAAATGTTGTGGCTATTCTGGATTTGTTACTGATCAAAACCAACCGTACTTCATCTAAATTCGGCCAATACCATGACACTAAGCGCTGCTAACTTAAGATTAGTAAGGTGTTTTTGACGTAATCATTGATTAATTTGGCCTTATGGGGATCTAATTTTAGAAAATATCATGAGGTTGAAAATGGGAAATCAAGTAGCTATAAGCATCAAAGATCCACACCGTGAATTACAGGGGCGTTTGACAGATTTAATATGTATTTTGTTAATTTTTTTTATTATTTTTGAATTATTTTAACTGTATTTATATAAAAAATAAATTAAAAAATATTATTTTAATATATTTTTAAATAAAAAATATTTTAAAAATCAACAGTTAGTTTACACTTTCAAAACTCTTATTTACAAATTAATTCATGAGAAAAAGTCAGAGAAGTTCGACCTTATTTGTTTTTTCATTTTAAAAGTGTTTTTAAAAAAATTTGAAATTTTTTATTTGTTTTTTTGTTTCAAATTAATATTCTTGTGATATTTTTAAATTATTTTGATATACTGGTATAAAAAATAACTTTTTAAAAATAAAAAATATTATTTTAATATATTTTTAAATAAAAAACAATAAAAACACTATGTCGACGTCACGTGTGGACGTCATTATAATAGTCGGCAAATCTCGCCTTCATAACCAAGCCAACTCTCACCAAAAATAGGAGCCTACAAGAATAGCCAGCCACAAGGACTGCCCTTGCCCTTCATCTAGAATCAAACAACATTCTATTCCTATCGAGTCGAATGCAAGCAAAGCACCTTTAAAGTGCACACGTGTCGTCCTAGCTGGACTATTAACCACCATGATTGGGGATCAAGTGACACGTAGCTATCAATTATTAAATTCTAGGAAAATTGCGTTTTTCAATTAAAAATATATTAGATATTAACTTTCTTTAAAATTTTTTATCTTTAATATCAAAACATTAATTTTTTTAAAAAATTAAAATCAATTTAATATTATTTAAAATAAAAAAATAATTTTAAAAACATTTTATTATAAAAAAAGCTAAATAACACGAGGATTTCATTATAACTTTAGACATAGATTATCGTGGATTGCAACAATAAAATTGCATAAGTATAATATGTAATTAAGAGGATTATAAGGGGTGTTTTAGTATTTTCACATTATATTATTTATTTTTTAGTAAAAAAGTTATTAGCGCATGTTTCACATGCCAGCGAATGGGTGATATTCATGTCATTAAAGAGGCGGGTGACACCCTTTCTGGAGGTTAAATTTAGCCATTTGCTGTATCACTAGATACGTAGTCGTGCTCTTTTTCACATGGTGTAACGTGTGTAAACACATCATAGTTGGATTACCGCCAGTATGAATTATTTGTATTTTTCCTTGGTTTTCTCTTTCCTGACAATTAAAGTATATAATTGTTCTCTTTTTTTTTTTTTGATTATCGTGGGGTGTCCGGGCCAGCTTGCGCGCATCACGACTATTCCCCACGGCCCACTGAGCATCCTGCAAGCCCAGTGAGCAGGTAAGGCACCGCGGGGGTGACAGGCGTGCACATAGAGGATCGAACTCGGGACGGGAGCGGAACAAGTCACACGGTTGACCACTGAACCAGACCCTCAAGTGCATTGTTCTCTTTTTATTTGTTGTTTGCTTGGTTTTGATATTGGTTTTAGATCCAATATGACTGGGACTAGCATGGTAGTAATGCGCGTGGGCCTAATATGACTATTAAACCCAAGGTATTTAAAACTTTTTTTTTGTATATATATATATATATATATATATATTTTAAATTGATATTAATTCACTAGGAAGTAATGATCAATATACTTATAAAGTATAAGATACAACATGTCAACCAAGTACTGGACCAGTGCTTTTATTTTTGAAAGTGAGCGAGAGCGAGTGAGGCGTTAGTCACGCCATGTGACTCGAGCCTTTCCCTGTAGGCGTGGTTTCGATGCTCTAATAAAAATAATAGTATAATATTAAAAACGGAAAAAAGAAATTAAATGGGGATATATAAATATAAGAGAGGGGGAGAATTGCTACCAAAGCGTAAAGTAGTTAAGTGAGAGAGAAGAGAGAGAGAGGGAAAAAAAAACAAAACAAAAGAAGCTCTCTGGAGCCGGAGCCAGTGCAAGTGCAAGAGAGAAAGAAACAAGGCAACAAGTTGGAGTTTGGCGGATTTAGTGTCGATTTGATCGAAAGAAGCGAGAGTTTTAAAGAATCTATCTTCTGGGTTTTTCTGCGAGCTACGGACTCTGTCTTGCTGGGTCTTAAGAGTATCTCGTCGTTTATTGAGGCTTTTTAAAGGGAAAAGTGAAAACACTGAGTGTCTTAAAAAAAGGAAGAGAAGACCTTTCTTTGGCTCTGTTTTTTTTGTTGTTAGAAAGAAAGGAAACTGCAAAAATGGAGTGGAGTGCTTGTTTAGATGAATATGAGAAGCTTGTAATAAGGATGACCACTCCCAGGTTAGTTTCTTTTAAAATCTTCATCAGTTTGCTTTTGCCTACTTTTGATTTTTTTTTTTTATAAAAAGCTTTTCTTGAGTTTCTTTGCTGTTCTTGCCTTCTTGTTTGAGTTTCATTGTTTCTCCTGCCAATTATTCTTGTGATTTTCTTCTTGATTTGCAGCCTATCTGGTATCAACTGTATAAAATAAACAATTTGTGTGCTAATATTTTTTTTTTTTTGCTTGGCATCAAAATCTTTACTTTCCATTTGTTTTCCTGAAACTGGTCGCCAACCCCACATCACATGCGGTCTGATTTCAAATCTCCCCTTCAAATCTTTTCCTTTTTTATACCAATTTAAATTAATTTTGAAGACTTGTAATTCTTTTAAATAATTATTTGACTTCGTCTTGTGATTTTCATACCTCTGGAACTTTAAAACCTCTCTTACCAGACTTTTCCAATAATTCCTTAACTTTGAGATTTAAACTCTCATGTAAAACGCAATTCTTCCCTGACATGGACCTTCCTGTGTTCACAGGGTCGTCATCGACAATGCTGTTTGCCCCAAAGCCACGGTTGTCAAGGTAATCCTTCTACGAAACCCTCAGGGCCACACAAAAGCACAAATCAGTCTTCTTTTAAGTGCTTCAAAAAAATGACTATTCATCGATAGTCTCTTCAAAAAAATTGACTAATCATTTGGGATTCTTTTGTTTGGTTTTACAGGTGGATAGTGCTAGAAAACATGGAATTTTACTTGAAGCTGTTCAAGTCCTCACGGATCTGAACCTTTCTATAAAGAAGGCATACATTTCTTCTGATGGACGGTGGTTCATGGATGGTAAGCTTTTTGTTACATCAGCAGCATCTTCTTTGTTGATTTTTCATTTTGGTGCTAACGTGCGCCTGGATACATGCGCACGTTAGCAGTTTCATATCCTTTTGAAGTTCTCTTTTAATTTATTTTTGCTTTTGAATTACGTTTGCAGTTTTTCACGTTACTGATCTCAACGGAAATAAGTTAACTGATAAGAGCGTTATTAACTACATTGAGCAGGTAATTTGTTATCCTTAAATACCTAGTTAATTAACAATTAAATTATGGAAGTTAGTGGTAACTGAAGTGTGTTTCATGTTTTGTATTTTAACAGTCACTTGTTACCATTCATTATGGGAGAAAAACCGGTTCTAATGGTTTAACAGCATTAGAACTAACTGGTACCGACCGGGTTGGGCTTCTCTCGGAGGTATTTGCTGTACTAGCTGACTTGCAATGCAACGTGGTCGATGCTAAAGTTTGGACTCACAATGGCCGGATTGCGGCACTAATGTTTGTGAAGGATTGTAATTCAGGGTCGCCAATTGAGGATACACAACAGATTGATAGAATAGAAGCACGTTTAAGGAATGTTCTTAAGGGAGACAATGATATTAGGAGCGCGAAAACTATGGTTTCAATGGCAGTCACACACACAGAGAGAAGGTTGCATCAGATGATGTTTGCTGATAGGGACTATGAGAGAAATCCTATTTTGCAGCCTAGTGGTGATTCTCCTGTAGTGACAGTGCAAAATTGGGTGGAGAGAGGCTATTCGGTTGTGAATGTTCAGTGCAGGGACAGAACGAAGCTTTTGTTTGATGTTGTTTGCACATTGACAGACATGGAATATATTGTGTTTCATGCCACTATCAAAACATCTGGAGACAGAGCTTACCTGGTACATATTAGTCATCTTAGTATAATGCGTGCCATTTTATAGATGAAGCTGTTAAACCTGATTGTCTGTTTTTGTTCTTACTGAATTCATTTAAATTAATATCTTTCAGGAATTCTACATTAGGCACACAGATGGAACCCCAATTAGTTCAGAGCCAGAGAGGCAACGCGTAATTCAATGCTTACAAGCTGCGGTTGAGAGAAGAGTTTCTGAGGTGATTGTTCTATTCCAATTTATAGTGAGCTTCTCCGTTGGTGATTATGCACTTGTTAGGCCATTATTACAAATGTTAACGAGAATTTTTTGTGTGGACAGGGTGTGAGACTAGAACTATGTACACTCGATAGGCAGTGCCTTTTAGCCGATGTGACGAGAACGTTTAGAGAGAATGGTCTTAATGTGACAAGGGCTGAGATATCCACAACAAGAGACATGGCTCTAAATGTGTTCTATGTAACAGATGCAATTGGTAACGCTGCTGATCCTAAACTAATCGAATCAGTTAGACAAAAAATAGGGATGAGTAGTTTAAAAGTGAAGGAATTGCCACCATTGGTTTACCATCAAGAGGCAGAAAGGGAAGATCAAACAGCAGGGGTTGCCGGGACAGTATTGTTATCGCTTGGAAGCCTAGTTAAAAGGAATTTATACCATTTGGGATTGATCAGATCATATTCTTAAAGTGGGAACATAAAAGACAATTTGGTGTTAGGCAAGAGATTTTTACTGTTCACTGCTCTTTTGCTGCTGCTGGCATATTCTTTGCTTGAGGTTTGGGCTTTTGTGTTGTTCTGTACATGTGGAAAAAGGTGGAGGAATTTGGTGATTGTAGATTAGTTATAGTTGGGTTGGGTTGGATTGGATTTGATTGAACAGATGGAGATACAGATCGGAGGCTGCTCCACCATTACTATTATTTATTTAGAGAATGCTTTGTTTGAAGGGGAAATATTTGAATTTGAAGAACAGATGGAAAGTAAAAGGTGTTCGGTGGTAAATAGAGGTTTGCTGAGGAGAAAATTAGGTAGATAGAAAATCAATGGCTTCATATACCTTTCACAGTTGTACATATAACAACCCTTTAATATATTAGTTTTAATAGTTGACTTGGTTATTCTTTATACCAGTCTTATCTCTCTCTCTCTCCCCCCCTCCCCCCCTCTCTTCCATGGATGAAAAAGAAATTAGCATATGGTCCCCTACAATTATGCATTAAAAGTATCCACTGCTTCTCGATGCCCTTTTAAAACTCTTACAAGGATACTTGGGCGCAAGTTGTTAACCATTTTACAACTTGCCTAAATTCATGACTTCATCTTGATTGGGGATGGAAGTTAGAAAAATGGAAAAAACTGATGGCATCAAGTAAAGAATTATGTGATTGTTATCATTCATTGACAGCCTTCTGCAAAATTATCAAAGGGTTATTGAGTAATTAGAACTTCGAAGAGCAGCTTACGATGACTTTTCATGATGGAGGTGGTGCGGCATGCATCGACCACTGGCCTAAACCTCATGATTAGTTGAATTTTGCAGACAAAAAGAAGGAGATGCTTTCTTTGAATTGTTGGTTGAAATGGGGGCATAACCACCAGTTTCTTAGATAGTCCAAGATATGGAGGGATCCGTAGCCTCCCAATTATTCTAGGAACTTCCTGTCATGGCATCAAATAGAAATAGTGACATCAATCGTCCAAATGTCTCAAAAGCTTTCGGGTTGTTTTGGCTACAGCTCTGGTTCGAGGGTGGTGATAATGCTTTTTTTTAACTGTGCACTAGAAGAAAAGTCTTCATGTCTCAGCGACCTGGTTCTTACCTTTTCGTGTTTGCAAACCGAGTACGTCTTTTTATGGTCTAAAACAAGCATCAAGTGCTTGGTTTTCTCGCCTTGATACTTTACTTTTGGGACAAGGTTTCACTGGCTCAAATATCAGCTCAGTTGATTAGGTTACTGATGTTTTCACTAAACCACTCTCTTGTAATAGTTTTGATCTATTCACGAAAGACAAGCCTCGTGTTGCTCCTTTGCCCATGTGGTTGAGGAGGGTGTTAGGAGACAAAGTCCTTCTCCTAGTCCTTCCACACCTGTAAGTCCTAGTCCTGCTACAACTACTAAATCTCCGGCTGGATAGCAGCAGATATTGATTACAAGGTTCGCCTATGGAATTCTTTTAATTGGTTCCAAACTTGGAAAATATCGTGACATATTTGACGCAAGAAGATTATGATTGAATATAAGTCCCTTGCTTGCCATAATATTTAACTATAAAATATTTTATTTGCAAATTGCAGAAGGAAAGCAGTCAAAGAAGGAAATAGAAATACTTAAAAAGATAATGCAAGACGGCTAGTTGTCTTTACTATGTTTCCATCTGTCGAAGCAAAACAACACGACTGCCGACATAGTCCCTCTCTTAAAAGCAAGTTTTCTTGTTTCAGAACTTCTGATTCGTCTTCTTCCCCAATCCCCCCCGCAATCAAATTTCAAAAGACAAAAGAAACATTCTGTATATTTCAAGATGCTATATCCCCTTGACCTTGAGTATTGCATTTCAACAAAAAAACTCCCCCAGTATAGCATTACCTAATTAAATCAATTTTTGCTCTTAATAATAGAATTGAAATTTAATATTAGGTTTTTCTGTATATGATTCTTTATGCTATACCTTTACCAGCCTTTTCAAACTGCACACTAACCACAAATCATTATAAAATGCTTTTTCAAATTTCTTCCAAGTTCGATGACTATTTTGTTTAAACATAGGTGTGGTCTTTATTAACTAATAACTGTAGATGCATATGCTAGCTACCATGACAGGTCCAAGTGATAGGAATTAAAAAAAAAAAAAACTCATTTAGATAAATATAGAGGTAACAAGTCTTGCCCCTGTCCTAGCTCGTAAGTTGATACATATAACGCTTCATTTGAGCTGCCTCATAAGCAATCACTTCAATGCTAGCAGGTCCACATCCATCAATTAAAATCCTTCAGGTGCCTGATTTATGTCAATTAACTCTTGAGGAATCACTTATGTACATTTTTTAAAAAATTGTTGTGAGATTCACAGCTATTTTTTTAAAATAACATAGTTTATACAAATTACAATTAAAAAACATGAATTTTATCTAGTCATAATTAAAAAACATGAATTTTATAGCTTATCGCTATAAATTTTTTTATTTGTAAAATAAAAATAAAATAAAAAATCATATACATAAATCAATTTTAATTTTTTTTTTGTTAATGCTAGCTAAATATTAACCTGAGAAATTAAGAGTTAGATATAAATTGAAATATATGATTTTATATTGCGAGGAGTCCTTCAATTTTTTTATATTTAATTATATGATAATAATTGTTTTTTTATAAGTACAGTAATAATTTAAGTTTTATTGAAAAAAATAATTTGCAAATATGATTCCTTTTTTAATTAATATTTTTCCCACAAAAAATATTTTTTTTCTATGTTCTTTATTTAATAAAAACCAAAAGCAATAAAAATAAATATAAAAAATAGATAATTTGAAAACTCTAATGAAAACCCTTTTATTTTATTAAAACGCTCCATCTTTCCAGGTATTTTTATACTGTAATATTTATTTTTTTGACAACATCTTATCATAATCATAAAAATAAAAGCAAGTTTTAATTAAAAAATAATAATATTATGTTAATCTTGACACACATATATTAAAAAAATATATAACAATGATACACCGATCATGAGTTTCCATGTTGAACTTTTTAGCAATGTTATTAAACTCGGCTCGATGAGTCAACCTAAAAATACCTTGACCCCTGTTTAAAATCAAATTGGACGAAAGTTGCTCTGATGTGACTAGGTCGATCTGGTCACTCCAAACATGATTCAATCGATCTAATCAAAACCTGATTTGACTTAATTTTTCTTTACAAGACAACATTTTAAATTTTTTTTAAGAAAAATATTTGGCCAAATTGAACATCCAATTAATATTAGAATATTTTTTCAAAACCATGAGAACCACATAGTAAACTATTTAAAATAAATTATCAGCTTCAAATTCTAATAAACACAATGTATAAGGATAGAACTGGAAAAAAAAATAATGTTCAAAATAAAAATGGCTTGAAGGACAAAAAAGAAAGAAAAAAGAGAACATTATTCCAATCCAAAGTCTTTTCCCTCATGATGTACAATTAATGCCTGGGAGGGGAGTTTTAGATTTTTTTTCTTAATCTTAATGATCATGAAAATATTTTTTTTGAGTACAAAAGTTATTAATAGTACAAAAGTTCCAAAAAATGAACTTAATGTGATATCATTGAATAATAAGAAAATCCCCTAATTATTGAAAATAAAAGACCTCAAGAGTAATTAATTTTGAGTCATCCGGGTGGATGTAAACACGGCAATTCTGGGATCTTCATCTTCAATGCTAGAAATTCTTGGTGGAGCTACCACCAAGCTAGTGGTTCACGTGAGGAAGATAGAAATGGGTTTTTTCCTGTCACTTTTAAGTGAGGTGGGTGACAGACAACTAAGAGTCTTGACTTGCGAGTCCAGAAGTCCTGAAAGGGCAAAAGACTGATTCTTGAATAGCAATTTGCATGCATGGTTTCTCCTTGGCCCTGGTTTGCGTGAGCGTGGGGTTAAGACTTAAGACAGCACCTGACTTAACTTACCGTCTAACGTGCCGGTTTTGGCGGGTAACTGAGCTGAGCTGTCTATCACTGCTAAGAATTAAGAGAAGGTTGCAATGTGCAAGGCACGTGCTTGTTTACAGTTGAAAATCTTCATTGGCTCAGCTTTTAATAGAATCATGGATTTGTTAATTTATTTCTCTCCGGCTCTGCGTACATGTCGTGGCCTAGTTTGGAGAAAAACTGGACACCAAGGGGATATTGCCTTGACTGGGTCTGGGGCTCAAAAAAGCACACATGGCTCCCATATTTTTATACATTTTTGCTTTTGAATTCTCTTATTAAAATATTAGAATTAGTCTCCAAGGCAGCAGTAGTCCGCAGTTCAAAATAGAAAAAAAAGAAAAGAAAAAGGACTGGACAGGAGTTTTAAATGAGCAGCTACCTATCTAATCAAACCTTGCCTAGATTACCGTTTTCTTGCGCTAAATGTAGCTAATACCAGTTCAGAAAAGAGAAAACTGGGCAGTCGTTTTGAAGTTTGGAACTTTGAAAACTTCGAAGTTTCCTTTATCAAGCTTTGAGAGGTCTTTTTCCTTCTTGGAAGAGAAACCCAGCAATCCTTCCATCGGTCATTGGTTTGTGTCTCTGTGAACTCCAAGGTTGGTGGATCTACTGCACATGTTAACTTCTGAAATTGTAAGATGGAAAAGTTTAGGGCCAACATGTTCATATATCTAAATATATTAACTATTTTTGTTAACTAATCAGTTATTAAGTAATTATAATGAATGTTGTTTTGTACTAACAGCAGGGGAGATTTCATGCGTATTCACGTGCTTACATCATATATTAATTAAGTTCATCAATTATTTAGCTGGAGAGTCCACACATATTGGACTCAATTTAATTTTGTAATTTATTTGCCAAACCTATGATAGACACGCTTATAAAAAAACGAAAAAGAAGAAGAGACCTAGCTATCGCTAGACTAAATTGAACTGGGAAACATCCTTAATTTTTTTCTTTATTTTTGTGAGTTGTTTTTTTTTAAATAAAAAAACTCTTATTCTTAAAATAAAGCTTTCAAACATGTATGACATTCCGATGGTACGGCCATTCGTAGAGGCAATTAGAATTATTGACAGTGGATTTTGGATAATCAGTGGCTTCTTTACGCTAAAGTGTGGAATAAAGTTGGAAACCGATTCGAATATAATGTTTTGCAGCCCATTTGCAGAAAGAACCATTATAAATCAGCTGCTACTAATTATATAATTTTAAAGCCAGCTGAAGGCAGGAGTTCAAAACATTAAAAAAACCATAACAGTGTCAAGCGCTTTAAAAGAGGATCCATGCCTCTAGCAAACCTTATCACGAAGGGACCGGCCAGCATTAGCTACCCCACTAAGCAGCTTAATTAAAAGAGGATTCATGCCACAAGCTACTTGTGCAACGCAGAGATTATGAGTAGAATATTTGCCCAGATGATCCAAGCATTTGTTCCAAGATATTGCATGGGGATTTTTCCGAGTCAGCTCTTAAATCTTTATACTTGCTTAAAAAAACCAAATATCCACCCCACATGTGACTCTTTATCCTTACTTAAAAACCAAATATCCACCCCACAAGTGACTCTTTAACAGCCATCACTTTCTTTCCACCTCCATTAATATTCTTGATACTATCTGCTAGATTGATTCTTTTCGTGCAAACGAAAAATAAAATAAAATCCTCTTTCATGTCTAATACTATTGTCAAAAGGAGGTGTGTAGGTCCTAATACAATTTAGATGCTTTTCCGAGTCACACAGCTTACAGACCTAAGATTAAACCTCAAATCTTAGTCCCTAAACATTCAGTTGGCACACGTTTCACTGTCAGCGCATGCCTTTTCAACGTGGTTTTTTTAACACAAATTTCTTTTATTTGTAAATCAAAATAATGAGGTATATATTTAATTAAATAATTCTAGAATTATTTGTGTAAATAAATATATAAAAAAATTGTTAACAGTGACTAAAGAATAAATTAAAATGTAAAGAGATAGATATAAATCAAGATATTTGATCTTGCAATATAAATCATGAACCCAATTGTCCCAACATGACCTAATAAACTTAAAAAGTCCAAAGATAACTTGATCAATTAGTAAAAATAGTGGTTTGACTTTAAAAGAAAAATTCAAGATGATCTTTTTTTAGTATTAAACCGACAACATATATGTTGGATTGACCCAGACTTCATGGCTTAAAACCCATCAAATCCATAATTTGAATGATGGACCTCACTAGACTTAAGAACTTTATTTAAATTATTTTTTACTTAATTCTATTATAACTAAAATAGATACTCATAAAATCAAGTAGAAACACTTGAGACTTAAATAATTTTATAGAATGCAAATTACATTAATTTATTTAAAATCAAGTAAATATTAAAGAATGAGGTTAAGAAAAAAACAAAAAAAGAAGAAGAGAAAATTAGAAAACAATTCATCTCCCTCCCCCAAATCTTTTGAAGCTGTATGGTAATTCGTACGTAATTTAAACAAAAATGTTGATTATATTTATGCTTAATAAGAAGGGACATAGAATAAGTTGGGATAGTCATAATAATGGCATGAAAAACAACCAAACATACACACACACATATATTAATGAATGTGTTTTGTTTTGCTTAAGATAAGTCATTTGCTTTTAATTATATATATAATCCCACTAACACTACAAGATTTAACAGTTTTACCGACAAAATTTTTCCGTCGGTGTAAGACACATATTCTATCGGTAATTATATTACCGACGGAATCAAAGACGGAAATGATCCGTCGGTGAATCGTTCGTCGGTAATGTTTTGTCCGTCGGTAAATCCATTAGTAATAGAATTATCGACGGATTTACTGACGGAACAGACGCATCGGTAATAATTTTTTTATTACCAACAGAATTACCGAGGGATATACCGACGGAATTTCATCGGTAATTATATAAAGACATTTAAAAAAATTTCATTTTATAAAATTATAAAATAATTAAATTAACATAAATCACACTGTATATTATATACTCAAAATGCTTGGAAAAAAAGATAAGAAAATCAACTCAAACAAATTTGTAACAAATAAATAAAATGAAAAAAATAAATTCAACTAAAAAAATTCATATGAAAAAATGAAGTTGCAATTGCTAAAAATTTAAAAATCCATATAAATAAATCAACTAAAAATTGGTCTCATATGAAAAAAAATCTCACAACAAAATTTATACAATTATTAAGAACAAAAACAATTAAAAATAAAATAAAAAACAAATATAGTGAATAAAATCATGAAAAAAGAAGAAAAAAGAAAAATATTACCTTAATGTAGTTGCAAGTGAAGTTAAGGAGAGAAAAAACATTTCCTAAAGCATATTAATTAAAAAAAACTAAGAGGATAAAAGAAGAAAGAAGAAGAAGACATACCCGAACATGGAGGAAAGAGGAAAAGAGAAGGAGATGAGGAGAGAAAAGAAGAGAAAAAAAATAGATATTTATGTTTTTTACATATAGTGAAGAAGAAGAAGAAGAAGACGGATAATTGAATATTAATATTTTTTTAATTATTCCGTCGGTAATTCCATCGGTAATATTTAATTTAAATTTTCAATTTTGTAAAAAGTTTTCAGAAATCGCCAACAATTACCAACAATTTTTCAATCCGTCGGTGATTCCGTCTGTAATATTTAAATGAAAATTTTAAATTAATTGAATTTTTTCAGAAAACCGCCAAATAACACCGACGACTTTTCACTCCGTCGGTGATTTTGTCCGTAAAGAACAACAATTAACAATGCAATTGGAAAGTGAACAATTCTGGAGCTCTCTGGAAAATACCGACGGAAATTTCCGTCGGTGATTCCCTTTGTAATTGACATGATGAACAGTGTTCACAGTTTACCAACGGATTTACCGATGGATTTACCAACAGCATTACCGACAGAATAAATTCCGTCGGTAATTCCGTTGGTAAAAATGACAAGTCGTCATTTTTTTTTGCTTTGTTTTAATTTTTTTTTCCAACGGTAATTCCCTCGGTATATACTAAGGGAATATTTCCGTCTGTAAAATTTCTCGAAAATTTACCGATGGAAATATTTCTTCGATATTTCCGTTTGTATTTATCGATTTTTTGGTAGTGTAATCTATATTTCTTGAACGCAGTTTTATGCTATAGTTCGTTGGGGAATCCCACAGGCAATTGCTTTATAATAAGATTAGAAATTTTGTTTGCCATTAGTTGTTTTCTTTTGCAAGCAAGAATCTCTTTAATTTTATTCTTGCTTGGAGCCTTTTCTAGTTTCATATAGCTTTTCATTCCTGTTTATGCAAAATGCACTGGAAAAGCATCTATTACATATGAATCTTACGACGCATGCCTTTGCTATTCTAGCAAAAATAGTAAGGACTCTCACTTTTCTCTTCCCCGTTCCCTTTTTTCTTTTTGCAAAGGAGATTCCAATCGACTTGGAAAATACTCGTATAATGCTAAAAACTATGAGTAGTTATTGCCTAGGTGTCAATATATAAGTAGCAGCAAGTGTCTATATATGAAGAATATCTCCTCAATGTATCATTCTAGGCGAATACAATATGTCGTGTCATGGTGGCATTTCCTTTAATCAATCTCTCTCCCCGACGTATCTCATTTTGGAACATGTGAATTTAATTTAATTTATAGAGTTAAAAATCAATTATTATATTTTAAATCCTTCTTAGATTATTAATTTGAATTTCAAATAAAATTTAATTCATAAAAAATAAATCAATGAAGTGAGACCATTTAATTTGACACAATAATTCCTTTTAGAACTGGCATGGAAAGTAACATTTCAAAAATATCCATCTATTTCTTTCCTTTCAAAATAATAAAAAAACGTATGTTGAATTGCAAGTAATTATCAAGTTTTATGGTTTGCAACTCTTGTGCTATATTTGTTAGTGAATATATCATATAGTTAATCAATTAGTTATATATAATGTTAATTTTAATAAAAAATTTATTTATTTTTAATATACATCAAATACTTAATTAATAAATCTATAATAAAGATAAAAATTTTGGAACAAAAATTATTTATAAATTTATTATAATTATAAGATTTCTATTACATCAAAGTATTGTTTTTAAAATATTTTTAGTCAATGCTTTAATAAAAATATATATTAATTAAAACTATTAAGATTATATATATATGTATGAAATGAAGCAATTATTTTCATAATATAAAATATAAAAATATTTAAGACTAATATGTAGGTATTTTTTAGATAATATATAAAATCACATGAGAGCTTTACATGAAATTATCACATGTATACATAAATAAAAATCAATCAATATACCATGACACAAAAAATGAAGTAATCCTTTATCAACTAGGATCGAAGGCTCTATTTCCGTCATCGATACTTGACTAACTAGCTGCCTTTGTTAATAATATTGGTTATTATTTTTCTTACGTAGTTGTCTCTTCTTCTTTTTTTCTTTTTTCAAAAAAAGAAGATAACTGGGTAAGTATCTTAACCACCAAGGTTTGGACTTGATTGACCAATTAAAATAAAAGAACTTCTCAAAGTCAAATTATATTCTTAATTTATTAAATAAACAACTCATCATTTATATTGCAAATTCATCTACTAAATTAAGAATACATAGCTATGACAAGGTTAGCCGCCTCGACCGGGTGGTTGTAGTGGCAAAATCAACTGCTCGTTGACAAAACAAGCAGCTAGGAGGACAGCATATTGAAAGGCAGGGATAGTTACTATGCTTGCATTTTAGCTAACATAGCACGTAGTTTTTTTTCTAAATATTTCTAGAACGACAACTGCAATAGTGTGCATAGCTAGCTATCACTATGTTGTTCCAATTTAATTTGCTGCATGTCTCTAAAGATATGAACAATTAGCTAGCCAGCTATATTTCTCAATTAATTAGTTTATCATTCCATGTCTAATTAGAGATGATAATTTCATTTAAACTCGTTGGATGCTAACCTGAATATCTATAATTTCTTCATTTAATATATATTTACACGCACCTTTTATTTTATTTTATGATAGTATTGAATATTTAATATTCGTGTAAATACTTCAAACCTTATAAATAATAGAGTAAGTAAATTTAGAATTTTTATCTATTAAGTAATAGAATATAAATATAGTAAAAATCCCATCCGTGAATACACATCATCATTCCAACGTATAAAACGCCTAACTTATTTCGACAGTTTGTTTAAGAATCTTGGAAACTAAATGTTCTCTTGTGCTTGTAACCGGAATCTATCCAAACGCTTGCTTTTGGACTTTTTTTAGTTGTAATATGTTCAATATGCCTGTGCCGTTGAATTTTCCAGCTGATGATGGAAGAAGGTTTGTAATATTTTTAATGGAATGTTCCAAAACGATGCTTTGTCATCTAAATGAGACCTTATAGAAAGAAGATCCTCATTGGCCATTAGTTGAAATCATCGAATGATGCTACAATAATTGGCTTCCCTGTGCCCTACCTTCATGTCATATGGCACATCACATGTTAATGTTCCTTGTGTCATGTAGGGACTCCTTTTGTCTCCCTGTGAAAAGGATCGAACTAGTTGATCGAGCTATATATATATATATATATTTTTTTTTTTTTCCGAGTTGAATTAATAGCCTTGGTGTTGCAGGTATGCTGGGGATTTTCAAGTTGGCCATGGATAAGTAGACTCCATGCATTCAATGCTTCAAAATCTGTTAGATAAACATGATGAGAGCTGACAAATGAACTCTTTAAAGATCAAAAAAGAAAAAAGAAAGAACTCTGCAGTGATCCATTATTTCCAAAGAAAATAAAAATATTAATGTTAATAAAACACGACAGAGAGTTGAAGTACTTAGTGGTTTTCTTTGGAGGAAAAAGGAGCAAGTTGAAATGTTAGGGAAGAACTAATTAAGGGAATCATTCAACAATAAAGATTGAATTTTTTTACTTGATTATTCAGATATTTGCTTAACAAAGGCTAGAGCAGAAGAGATTCTAGGGAAATGGTCGGGCATCGAGATCGCTGGCCTTAAGTTAGAGCCTGTAATTTTATCTAGCGAGAGCACAAATCCAATATTGCGAAAGTGCTTAGGCCTCTTAAAGGCCCTAGACATGGGCCATTTTACTTTTTATAACATTAATGGGCAGTTAGATGTTCAAGCCTTTTTATACCAGGAATGTGTCAGGAAACAGCTGTTAGCTTACTGAATTGGGCTGGGCATTTGCCTCTTGAGACCAAGAATTTTGGAAGGGGCCGACAGGAACCCAACGTAAATTTTCGCATCAAGGAAGCCTGTCAACTGTTTGTTCTGATTTGGCATTCGAGGTGTAATAAAACATGAAAATATATAAATTGGTGGAAATTTATATCATGAATCTGATTCCCATGGCTCAGAGAAAAGGTTTTTTGTTTTTTTAACTAACGACAAAACGGATTGATTGTTAGGTACACTGCCAATCATCATTATCATTATCATTATAATTGTTATTCAATCTAAAGTTAACCTTGATGGTCAAAAACCGTTTATTTTTTATTTCGACCTTCCGAACCTTAGCATTAAAAGCAATAGAAATGTATTTATTTGATTAAACTAACTATATCTGATATATTTTGTGCATTCTTAAAATTATTAAAAAAAATCTTAATTAATGTATAAATTAATATATCTTTAATTGTTGAAAATAACATCTACTATTGTTATTCACATAACCAAACTTACATAGTAATTTTCTCCCTTTTCCTCTCATCCTACCATAAATCGTTTATGTTTATTTAGTCGTTACTTTTTCATATTTCTTATAAGTTCAATTTTGTTTATTTTGTTTTCGTATTAGGTTTGAATGAAGAGTAGCAAGACATGAAGTTTTTTTGAAGTAAAATTGAAAATCAACAAGAACTTTTTCTTCTGCAATTGTCTAGAATAGAAAGAAAACAAAGGGAAGAGATATTTTTAGAGAATCATGCAATCTTCTGGATTTTTTTGGAGCATGCCTTAGTATTTTGGATATAACTGTGGGTATTTCAAATGATTCTTATGGAAATGAAAAGGATAACTCAATGGGCTACAATTATTATGTTTATTATTTGGTTTAAATAAAACTAGATAAATGATTCAACTGTAGGTCTAGTTAAATTTTTACGAATGTAAAAATAGATGTTCATGTGATAACAACGTTTAAAAAAATAAATAAGAATTAGTAACTAAAAAAGGTGGAATGTGTTGTGAGAGCAGTGATCCAGAAAGCAAACAAAAACAAAACATCATGAATCGAGCTTCTCATACTTACTTTCATGCAATTTTAATTTAAAACACATTTGATTTCACAAATTACTTTCACAAATTGCAATAAAGAGAACAGGGATGAAATTAAAAAAAAACACTTGATTTCACAAATTATTCTAAATTTTAAAAATCACAATGAAGAGAATAGGGATAAAATTTTAAGTACAATAAACCTTACGGGCTGATTTGATTTTTTTTAAGGCTAGCACAAAAATCAAGTAGGAAAAAGGAAAAAAAAAAGAAAAAACAAAAGGTCACACACGTCACCTCATCCACCATTGAGCTATACATGCCACTTATTTGTGGAGGGGACGCTGGGAGACTTTACTTGCCACTCTGGAATCATGATTTTGGTTATCGGATAGTGCCACATGTGTAGTTGAAAAGCAGTGAACACTGTTCATGTTTTTTTAAAATTTTTTTTTTGCCAAATTATCTCATTGCCTCTAATAATACTCAATAGCTACAAAATCTCCATGTTTATATGACAAAAGAACCACTGAGTCAAAGATAATTTTTTTAAAAAAATTTCCATGGATAATTAAGTAACTTATATGTTTAAAAATTAATTGAAAGACTATAAAGCTCATTGACCCAAGTTATTTTTTTTGTCTTTCAATGACAATTAAGTAATCATATTGTATAAAGAAGATGCAAAAATACCATCTAACCCCTTTTTTTCTAGTAATGACCAATGTATCTTGTGAAAAGACTCACCTACCTCTGAACTTAAGCCCTGTTAATTTATTAAAAAAAATTATTATTTTCTATTTCAATTTATAGATTCAAATCTTGAATCAAGAGAATTATTAAATTTTAAAAAATATCATTTATTATACATATATATATATAAAAACAAAAGTCGTAGTCTGATGGCATTAATAATGTTTCCATCTTCATAGCCTTACACTAAAAAAGATCTTCACCAAATATAAAATGAAAAGAATCTCAAAATTAATGATGTTTCTAACAAACTCGGCTTTTAATGGACCATCAAGCTTTGGATGAAGAGCTCTACCGCCATGAATCATGCTAAGAGGATGATGAACCAAACGATGCAGAAAGAGCATGAAATGACTCTTGCCATGGTCCAAAGGACTTGATCACTGCATGAATATCCTACGAAGAAACCCCTCAAGATATCTGATTTTTTATTCAGAAAAAAATAAAAACCTTGAATCTCTCTCCTTCTCCACTGATTAAACTAGAGTAAAAAAACATTTTCATCAAGATCTAACCTAGATTGCAACAACTCATTTGACTGATATTTCAACCTATACTGACTATACTTCCAATACACAAGCTTGTTTAAAGATGGCAACAATGTCAGTGAAATTAGGTTAGATTTGACTAACTATTGCCGGTGAATATTTTTCCAAAATTTGCGATTTTGTCAAGCCAATATAACCCACAATAAATGGAGAGCCGGCACCGAAGAAAATAAAAATCATTTTTTTATAATTATAAAGACAGAAAGCAAAAAAAAAAAAGTTTTTTTTATTTCTTTTTAACGAAAAAGTTATTGATTTATGTTCCATCTCCATGAGATTCCATTTTTTTGACATGGACGTCCAATATAAGCACCACTAACTTCAAGTGGTAATTTCTTTATATCGAATTTGGAGATTTTTCTTATTGTTAATTCAAGTTTTCTCTATCCCATTACTTAAATTAATGCACAAGTTAGGTCTGATTACCGACCAATAATTAAAATATTAGTATATAAGCATGCAAAAAGAAATAAAAATAAATAAAAAAAGAAAGTTGTGGAAGTTAATATACATCGAGGTCATCACCATATTTATTCAAATGCTCAAGCAATTTAATAATTAATTGGTTCTTATCTACAGCTGGTTAGTTTATATATTTTTCTTGTTTTTGCTAACTAATAATTTAACCCTCTTGTTCAGAAAAGATGCCTTTTAGTTTTGTTTGTGAATATTAAAGCTGTCGTTAATACCATTTTTTTAAAAAGGTCATATGTTGTGGTCCCGTGAAAGAAGAATAAACTAATTTTATGATATGTGATCCCTTCTATTTTTCCTATATCACGTATATATATAAAATAATAAAAGATGTGGTTTTCCTATGGAATTATTGTTTATTTTTTAATAATTTATTTTGGTCCTCAAAGTTTTATTTTGAACCGTTTAATTATATTAAAGCTAATCACTTTTGATTTCTTAGGCGATAATAAAATTGAGAGAAGAGGGACCAAAATGAAAAAGATACCAAACATGAGTGGCGTGCTTGAGATTTTATGAAAAATACACTTAAGTCCTCAATCTTTAAAAATAACACAATTTATACAGTGTATGTCCCTTTATATTTTAAAAAATCACTTTTGTTATAAAAATTTATTTGTATTATTTTTCAATTCATGATTAAAAAAAAGAAAAGGGGTGGTTAAATTCCAGTAATGAAAGAGAAAATCTTCGTTCAAGTCATTTTCAACCATTAAAATGGATTTTTTTTTGTTTCCACATGTTCCATGTTATGTGATGGGTTTGTTGATGGTGTTTTAGAGAGAGCCTCAATATTATTTAAGAAATATATCTAAGTCAAAAAAGATAAATCTAACTCGATTTGATTTCGGGTTTTTGGATCTTTTTTCTAGGGATTTTTGGGTTGATAGGTTGATTTGTAGGTGTTCTAAGGGTGTTGGTGAGGTTTTTTTTTTTTTTTTTTTTTGTCATTGTTGAAATAGCTTAAAAATTGTGTTTTTCGAGCAAAAAAAATATTGTCCTAATTTTTCAACCTCCATAGTGGTGGCTGAAATCTAGGCTTCTAGATGACACGTCATTTATGTAATTCTTTTTTAAAATAGATAATCAACACCTTGAAAAAAAAAGCTTAGGCATTCGACCTTGGGCTTGAAGGCCAACATATGAACCCGGGCTTTTCCTTGCAATGGCCCAGGCGTGCTGATCAAAGACCGGTGTGTTTGGACTCTTTTTTGCCATAACTCAAATCCCATGTTTAATAAGTTAAGTCACAACACCTAGGCTATTATGTTTTTTTAATTGATACATTTTTTAATGTCTTTTTTTAATAAATTTTAAATTTATATTTCAATTAATATCATTCATATGTGATTTTGTTTTGTTCACTTAACCTTTTTTGGATATAGATTTTTTTAAAATTTATTTGTGTATTTAATTTTTAAAGAAATTTTTTTGATTCATCGATAATTATTTTTTATATCTTTTGTATAGATGAACTTTATTTTTTGAAAAACATATTTTCTAATATGTACAGCTTTGTATAATATTTTTTTTCTCTTTTATTTTATTCAATCAATTTAATGTGTGTTTCTATTTTTATTATTGTTTGACCGAATAAAAAAATTATTTTGATAAACAAATTTAACAAACATAACCGAGTAAATATTTCGTTTTATGAAATTAAATATCTTGATTTATAATTTTCTTTTAATTTTTACAATTTTATTGTTAGTTATTATTAATGACTCTTTTTTCATTTAATAACACATATAGTTGTGGATTTATTTGATTATAAGTATAAACTTTTTGATTTGAATTTAAAATTGTTTTAACTATAAAATACATTTGGAAAGCCTTCATATATAATTTTGTTTTTGTTAGAAAAAAAATATATCTGATGCGCCACAAATCAAGGGTAAAATAGTTATTGTGTGTCCATATATATATATATATATATATATATATATATATATATATATATATATATAACATAGTAAACGGTACAAAAGTAGTTAACGTTTGGTAAGGAAACGAAATAATGTGAGCAATAATTTTACCCAAAGGCTACAAGTTTTTTAGAGTAGGCGCAACAAGGGTGTACTTGTGTTTTTTTCTTTTCTTTTCAAGTCAAGTGTGAAAGTATAAAACTAATTACATTTTGTTTGTTTGATAGTGTGATGGTGATTATTTTTTTAAATATTTTTTATTTAAATATATATTTAAATAATATATTTTTATTTTTAATATTACTATATTAAAATAATATGAAAATATCAAAAAATATTAATTTAAAAAAAATAAAAAAATTCAAATTTTTTAAAAGTGTTTTGAAACGTAAAAAAGAAAAAGAAAAAGAAGAGCTTACGTAATAGTTAGCCAAGAGGAAAATAAATTTGTTTGATCTCAGCCTCTTCAACAAAAGGAAAAAACCCACATGCATTTTACTAGATAAGTGGCTCGGCACACTCATCCAATGTTGGTCTTACAAAGTGGTTTGGCTTAAGACTTGCTTCGTCATAAGTTAGGTAAATTTTTATGTAACTTAGAGCGTGTTTGGCAGTATAGTTGTGAGTGCATTTCAAATAATTTTTCGTGTTAAAATGCATGCCAATGATGTTTTTTTATTTTTAAAAAATCATTTTTGACATTAGCACATCAAAACGATCCAAAACGTATAAACCATATTAATTTTTTTTTTTAAAAAAAAAATTTCAAAATTTTTGGGAACGCAGCCGCGTTCCCAAACAGGACCTTAATGACAATGAAGCGCCGTTCATGTCTTCTGAAGCAAAATCTAAAAAAAATTAAAGAAATTTAGTTTTTAAAAAATCTAATATTAAATGATAAAATTAAAAAAAAATAATGTAAAAAATAATCTTAAATTCATTCAAAAATACTGTTTGATCATAAGAAAAAAAACACAAATAAACAATTGAATTATAGGTCCATCAATGTTTTTTTTTTTTATTATTATTATTAATATGGGTGTTCGGACCAGCTTGCGCGTACCTCGACTAATTCCATGGGCCTTGAAGTTAACGACCATGTAAGTCTCTAGTGGCCATTATATTAGCAACCACGGGGCTCAAATTTAAAACAACAGGAAAAACAAATCTTTTAATTCTAAATTCTTACAACTAGACCACCTACTATATAGTTATTATCAATGCATTTTTGAACATCAGTTCATCGCACCCTGTACAAAAATGTTTTGTTACATCTTCGAAAACTGGAATATCACACACTCATAGAATAAAAAGAAGAAAAACCTAAATTTAGAAGAAGAAGAAGAAGAAAGCTTTGCTTATTATTTGATTCTCAAGTAGGGTCCAGCTAAAAAGAGAGAGAGGCAAATAAGCAAGCAGTTGAAGATCTATCTGCTCACTCCCCATTCATCAGGATGCATGGCAAATCCATGAGAACAGCTTTCATCATCAATCCTTTTCACGGCAGCATCATCATGTACAGGCAAAGGGAACAATACAAGAGCAAGAGAATGAAAGCCATTTTGCATAAGCAGCAAAGGATTGCATCACTGTGCTCTCTCTTTTTTCATCGATGAAAGCCATTTTGCAGAAGCCATTTTTCATGTTTTTGCTTGTATCCGATAAAAGCTTACCAGGCCCCATAAAAAAATAAGGGCATGCTTGCCTTGAGCCAATCTCCTCCTTCCCTTTTCTAGACAATATATTTTTTTTAAATTTCCCTGGCACCTTAATTTTACTTGCAATTCACTCAAAATTAAACAAAAGAAAGGAAAACTGCTAATAAAATGATGGCAATAATACCATCTCTTGTCCCTTTCTCTGTCGAAAATAGAAAAAAATAATGAAAAGAGAAGATAGAGAGAGAGAAAGGAAAACCCCTCCCACTTTCCACTTTATTTATTTAATTAATTAATTAATTTATTTATTTTTCCACCAGATTCCAACCAAAACATCAATATCTTTTATAATCTATCATAAAATACAATTCTACAATAATCATTACGCGCGCACGCACATTTATATTCATCAATGCCAACTTTCTTTTTATTATTAAATTCTTTCAAATTGCAATTCTTATTATTGTTTTTCTAATCATATTTCGGACAGACTTAGGAAGGTTAAGAACTAAATTAGCTCAACAACAACTAAAAAACAAAACAAACTTTTCTATTATTTTTTATGACAGAGAAAAAAAAAAAAAAACCATTTTCCAATCCAAACCACCCCCACTAATTCAAAAATCCAATTTCACTTTCACAGCTTAAATCCAATCTTTCCTTCTCCTCTCATCGCTCTCTTTACTCCAAAAAAAAAAAAAGAATAAGAATTTAAAACACAATTTTTCTTTTCCTTGTGCTTTTTTCCTTAAAACCTCAGTTAAGTTCTGTTTCTGCTTACCCTGAGCTCTCTAATCTCAGAAATTAAGCTAAAAAAAAGCTCAAGTTTTTATTTATTTTTTCTTTTCTCTTTCAAGATTAATTTCTCCTGTAGAAAGCTCTCTCTTCTACCTCATACTCAGCTTTCCTTTCATTTTTTTGTTACTTTCTGGGTTTTAAATTTTGGAGCTTGTTTTTTTCCTCTTAAAAAGGATGATTTTTTTAGGTTTAATTTTCAATGAAAATTTGAACTTTTTTAATATTTTGAGATGATTTGAGCTCAAAATCAAAATGAGTTTTTAGGAAAGATTTTCATAAAAGAAAAATCTCTTTTAAAGGGTTTAAGCATGGAAACAACTGTGAGTAGTAACAGTGGTGGCGGGGGGGTAACAGTGGTGGCATCCGATGCTCCTTCAAATTACCAAATCGCTCCTAGGTCCGACAGCAACCCGAATTCAACACCTGGATCTGCGCCACCTGCTCCGCCGCAAGCTCCGCCGCAAGCTCCACCTCCCCACCCGTCGCCCGCGGCGGCGACTATGCCATTGAAGAAGAAGAGAGGGAGGCCTAGAAAGTATGGTCCAGACGGGAGTGTCACCATGGCTTTGTCTCCGAAGCCGATTTCATCGGCCGCTCCCGCACCATCTCCTCCGGTGATTGATTTCTCAGTTGTGAAGCAAAAGAAAATAAAGCCAGTGAGCAAGGCCAAGTTTGAGCTGGAGAATTTAGGTAAGGAACGGAGAAGTTTGTCAATTTATTTATTCCCTTTTGAGCTAAAGTGTTTTTTGTGCTTAAAGTTTGAATCTTGGTAAGAAACTTGACATTTTTATAGGTAACCTTTTGAGCTTAATTGTTTTTGTGCTTGTTTTAGGTTTTAAGTTTGGATCTTTGATGTTTTTATATGTTGTTTTTTGTGTTGTCTGTTTCAATGGTAGAGAAAGTCGGGTGGTTTTTAGTACAGGTTCTGTGAACGTGGGACCTGTGAAATGATGCTTCGGTTGAGATCTTGATATGTGTGTTTGAGTGTGTGTGGTGGGTTTAGAAAGAGAACGAGGGTATGTGAGTTGGTGTGTGGTAATGAGGGAATCTTGTTATGAGGGTGTTATTTTGGCACTTATGAACCCTTTTTTGGGGAAGAGAATTTGTGGAAGGTACTGTTGTTGGGTACTTGCTAAAAGACCGGTAAAGGTCTGCTGCTGTGTTATGGTTTAAAGAAAATTGGAATAGAGAGATCTCACCGATTTCCTTCCTAAACAATGGAGGAAGTTTTTTTAGTTTCCATGTTTTGCTGATATTTATGGTGGTTCTGTTTACCGTGTTTTGTATTCTGGATATTTTTGTGGCTAGTTTTTAGATTCTTGTTCCTTATGCTGCGTGATCATTTCCTGCCAAATGGGTCTGGATGTAAGTTGCCGAACTTGGCCTCTTTTATCATGGTGGGCTGCTTGCTCACTTGCTGAAATTGGCCTTCTCTCCCCGTGCAGTTCTCAAGGTTCTTAATATCCATGTAGCTACTACATGAATCATATAGAAGAGAAGAATTGTGGTCAACTGTGACTAAGCACGCACAATCTAGTTACGTAGTTGTGAGTTTTGACTTCTTATCTCTTCCATCTCCGGTTGAGTTGGGCTACTTGGTTGCTTCCTGGAATACAATTTTCTAGCTTAGATGATAGAGAGCGAAGATCGGAGTAATTATTTTGTAGTTCTCTATCGACCTGGGTAACCAGCTTCATGGGTGCTGCATTACTTGGAACTTTTTTCAAATTGCAGCAGAGACCATAAAATGCATGGCTGTCTTTTGAACATGTCATCAGTAGAATGAAGTGCCATCTATTCCCAACAAGCCATCGACAGTTTACTCTAGGCATGACACTTCATTTCTTCATAGTTAGTTGAAAATTTGCATATTAATTATCGAGTAAAAAGGGTTTTGCTTGACATTTTCTATAATCCCTCCTCAATTTACCTGGTGTTTGATTATTCCACAGACAAAATCCATGAGTTTGAACTCTTGAGACCACCTCTACTGGGCAGTCTAAGCTCATGAATGATTATCTTGCTACCCCTTTAGCAACAGTGCTTCAATTTCTGGCTTTCCTGTTTTCTTTCTGTTTTCAAGTAGCAGTGTTGAATCTGATGCATAGAATTGAGATTCCTGCTCATGAGTAATCAGGTAGCTTAGATGGTTCATTGGTTTTACCCCCCTTGGAGGATTGTTCCATTTGCATGAAACACCATAATAGCTTTACATAATTATCTAGAAATCGGGTCATAAGACAATATCCTTAAGCCCTTCTCATAATTAGAGAGATTCTGTACTTAGAGAGGCTCTTCTTTTGCTATGAGATGGCTTGGAGCTTTTCCTTTGGTTCTTTGAGTTAGTTACCTACACCCATGCCCTATAGGTTGAGGAGCCTTTAACAACTGTTGCTGAGAACTTCTGCCTGGAGGTTGAAGAGTCCCCAAATATCTTTATGCTGGTACTCAAGTCATACCAGTCATCGATGCATGAGACTTTTCTATGATTATGCAATTTTTAAGTTCTTGATGGTCTGCAGAAATGTCACTTTTTTTATTGGTAATGCTGCCTTAGAAAGCAATACGAGCTGTTTTTCTTTGGCCATGCCACCATAAGGTTTCATGTAGTCTTTTTCCACATCAATGGGGTCTCCTATTGCCGAAAAGGTCACCCTAAATATGATGTTTTGCCTGCTTTTCTTTTCAAAGCAAGAATTCTGAATTTGAAATTTCTGAAATTTTCTGCCTTGGTTTTCCTATTACCTTTGAGGTGCATTATGTTGCTTGAAGTCTGTGAATTGAGATTCTGATTGCGGAATGAGAATTTCCTTGTCTTGGTTGCTGATGCTTTGGCAATTTGATCTTCTAGGTGAATGGGTTGCATGCTCTGTAGGTGCAAATTTTACTCCCCATATCATCACAGTCAATGCGGGCGAGGTACATAATCACTGAATTTTTGTATTTATGCCTAGTATTGACATTGCATTTTTTTTCCTTTATGGCCATTTGTTCGTATAAGTGCAAACATAACATGAATTTCGTGTTAAGAAACTGTGGCTGGGATTTGAGCAACTGTAAACATTGATCAGGATGTCATATATTTCCAAAATAGAGAAGGCAGAAAAAATTGATTAAAAACTTTGCTTTGTGTAACATTCCCTGATATCCGGTGAAATAGCCTGGAAGTTGCAAAAACATTATTTTTTGTCATAACTTCTGAGATTGAATTATATGTTTTCCTATGATTCAAGGATGACTTACATAAATAGATTATCATTTTGGTTGTTTAGGATGTCACAATGAAAATCATATCATTTTCCCAACAAGGTCCTCGAGCTATATGCGTGCTCTCAGCTAATGGTGTGATCTCTAGCGTTACACTTCGTCAGCCTGACTCTTCAGGGGGTACACTAACATACGAGGTGATGCATTTTATCCTTCCTTATGAACAATGATTTCTTTAAAACAATGGTTTGCCTTTACCTTAAAGGTGCACTTCTGTACAAAAGTTCAGCAACTGCACTTCTACATTAAGAGTTTCTAACAATTCTAATCAGGAAATCTGTGTCATTCAACTCTTTATAAAATGAAAAAGAAACATATGCTTGTGGTTGGTGATGTGTTCCATGCTGGGATTCATCATAAGCTCTTGTTTAGAATTAATTCTCTTCTCCTGCTGCTTTTTATACTTGGGTTACAGTGCTGGTTGTTCATCTAAAATAAAGGTCTTAGTTTAAACCTTTAGAAGTTCTTCAAAAGTGGATGTTAACATGGTCCTGGAGTCACATTTGTAAAGTGGGATCTTTATCTACTTTGCTCCTCCTCTTACTGGTGCCCTTTGAACTTGTAAACTACTTTTCCTCACTAATTCAATATTGGATTTGTAATAACACTTTAGGACCATTTGTTAACTACCTAATCCTAGCACCTCACGTTGCTTGTACTTTTTTATTTTTAATATCTATTTATCAATCTTTTCCCCTTGATTTTTCCAGGGTCGCTTTGAGATATTGTCTTTATCTGGTTCATTTATGCCCACTGAAACTGGAGGAACAAGAAGCAGATCTGGTGGGATGAGTGTTTCATTAGCAAGTCCTGATGGAAGAGTTGTAGGTGGTGGAGTTGCTGGTCTGCTGGTAGCTGCAAGCCCCGTACAGGTTGTTTTTCCAATTTAACTGTTCTCCCCAATCCCAGTGCACTATCTAAACTGTGGTGTTAAACCTATGTCAGAAGTAATAATCATCATGGATGGCTTTTGAGACACAGTTTGATATTCCTTTTCCTTTTCTTCTTGTTAATTGATTAGGTTGTAGTAGGCAGTTTTCTGGCTGGGAACCAGCATGAGCAGAAGCCAAAGAAACAGAAGCATGATTCGTTATCAGGTGTCATGCCGACTGCTGCCATTCCTATTTCTATTGCTGATCCTAAATCCAACTTCTCATCTCCCTCATTTCGAGGAGATAGTTGGTCTCCTTTGCCTCCGGAATCAAGGAATAAGCCGGCTGACATTAACTTAACTTTGCCAGCAGGGTAGTGGAGTTCACCTCAATTGTGCATCAAAAGGCTTGTCACTGACGACAATGGCATTCAACCTCCAATCTTATAATCTCACCTTCAAGTGTTGTTTTATCTGTAATTTTATCAACAATTTATCAGTACTGGCATGTCGATTTTACCTATTTTGTTTTTCAGGTAGAATTTTAGTTAGCTGATTCGTTAGGCCCCTGTTGCTGTTGTGCCATGTAGAATAGCTAATGTAATATTTACCCCCTAGAGTTGCCTTTCTCGGGATTGATGGACTCTTGCAAATTGCTGTTATTTCTACCATTTCATCTAGTCTTTTTAAAGGCCGTTAATGTTGCTCTGCGTGATGCAATAGTGCAACTTCTTAGAAATAGTTGTAATGGCATTTTCAACTATTTTTATAAATTTTTTTCTCGTTATGCTTTGAATGTATTTATTTTTAATTATTTTTCAATGTAATCATACAGGTTCAGTTTTTCGCAGCTGTTTAAAATTCTCTGTATTTTTGCAGTTGCAGATCAATATATAAACAATTTTCAATGCCAGAAACCGAAGCAAAGCTAACAAAGAAAGGCAGAGGTGTTTATTTTTTTATGTTCTCTCCCCTATCTGGTTGCAAAAGTGCAAGTGGGTCTTCCATAAATGTACAGTACTCCCACTAAAGTCAGCTCCATAGTTGTTAAAAATGCGTTTTAACTCGTAAAATCGTACAATTTTACGAGTTAAAACATGTAAAACGTGTAAAATCGGGGTTAAAACTCGAAAATCAGTAAAATCGGTCAAACCCGGTCAAACTCGCATAAAAACGGTTCAACTCGTAAAAAACGTTAAAAGCGTATCGATTTCACGATTTCACGTGAAATTTAAAAGAGTCTGTCAATTGTCATGCTGAATTGTTGATTGCTGTGCCTGTGCTGACTCATCACTCCCTTCTCCCAATTCCCAGTGCCCACTCCCCACCCATGACCCGACACTCCACAGTCCACCCTTCATCCCCTTCTCCTTTCACTTTCCCCTTTCCACTCTCCACTCTCCATCAGATTAAGATTAAGAAATTGGGTGATTCGGTTCCGCTCTCCACTGAGTCCACTCACCAGCAGCGCTGTCTCCAGTCTCCACTCTTTCAGCTGGTTTTGCTTGCTATCGAGATCCGGAGCGTTCTTGGCGAGACGAAGGTAAGAATTTATTCCCAAGCTTTGTTTTTTCTGTCTCGTCTAGTATGTGAATAATGGCGGTGATTCTGGTGAAAGTTTTAGTGTTGGGTTCCTGCAGCATGTTAATAATCTAGAATCTAGATGTTGTGATTTGTGGAAAATGAAACGGGGGAAAATTGCATAACTCTCTCTGTAGCCTGCATATTTGATTTTTGACTGTCTCGATCGTCCCTTCGTTCTTCTGGGTTTCTTCGTTCTCCCTGGTCTTTTTTTTTTGGTTGTCTCTGCTCTCTCTGTTTTTGTTTGGTTGGTTCCTCTATTTTTATTTCTGTCTTCATCCTCTGTGTTTATTCATCCCTTGTTCTGAAAACACACAATGATTTGACTCTCCTTTTGCTTGCTGAGCTTCTCAATGAGTTCTTTGCAGTTTGCTCGAACTGTACTCCACTCACAAGTATATATCCCTTCATATTTTTTTCATCAAAATGCATGTTTATATTCTTACATAGTAACATATAAATTTTGATTCCCAGTTTATTTTTAGTTGTGCTATTGAGAATAAAAAAAAATTACATAAGCCTGTGAAACAATATTATAATTACATTATTAGCAACGGATAACAGGCAAAAAAATTATTTTAAGATTAGAGAATTGATTCTTGACTTAATCTACATCTTAAGTAAAGTATCTGGGTATTCTGTGTTTATCTTCTACTATTAATTGGTTTGCTTGTGTTCTGGTAAGTCCAAATATTGTGCACCTTTATGTTTTGCTTGCTTAAAATCTGCCTCTGGGCAAGTTCATATTTCTATGTTTACTTTATATGTGCAGTCGTGAAGAATTGATGGTAATGATTTTGATGAAAGTTTTAGGAATAATGGGGAAGATAAAGGCAACGAGGATGTGTTTAGTTTACATGACTTACCATTAGATTGTTTGTTTTAGGTTTGTTAACTTTTAGTTAATGAAATTCTATAGATATGTATGAATTTTTATTTGAATTATATATTTTAAGGTGTTTGGATATTTATATTGTTTATTTTACTTTTATTTTAATGGTGTTATATTATTATTTACTACTTGATTGATCTTGCAATTTAGTTAAAATATTTTACTTGTGATTTTACGATTTTAGTTAAAAAAATTTACTTGCGATTTTATGATTTTTAGTTAAAATTTTTTACTTGCGATTTTACGATTTTACGATTCGATTTTACGATTCAAGTTTATATTGAATGTTCCGTGTCGTGTCAAAAAAGCGTTTTTGACAACCTTGGTCAGCTCCCTATCAACATCAGAATGTCAATGAGATCAAGCATTTACGATGCAACGTCCTTAGAGTTCTAAATTCCCTGGAAGCGCACGCATATACGGCACGTAACTGGTTGTTTTTAGCATAGTTATTGAGCTCAGTCATGGGTTGACCGAACATGTGGCTAGATTTCAGGTTACATGGGGTAAGCTGAATTAACTCAGAAAAATTAAAAAAAATATTTAAAATTTTAATATTTTATATAATTTTTTTAAAAACAATACATGTAAATATAGATTATTAAAAAAAATATAAAAAATTATTTTTATTATAATTATCATATCAAAAAGTTAAGAAATAATTATAGTGAATATATATATATATATATATATATTTATTAAGCTCGCGCCATCATGTCTGAGCTCACTCTTTTTGACCCCAAATATATATTGGACTCGAGTTACCAAACCCGAGCTCAAGGGATGTTTTTTGGGCCTATTTTAGAGGAATGTTTTGGGCCTATTTTATTTAGATTCATTAGCCGTCTCTAAATCTTTGTGATATAAATCCATAAATATTTATAAAAATATTCAGTTATCATAATGATTTTATTAAACTTTTCCCCAGGTAATAAACTGTAGAGCCCATATGAAGAGGTGTGCATGTGTTAGAAAAATATTCTAAATATACAAGGGGGAATCATGGAGGAACTCATGTATAGAAAAAATATCAGGAGGGGTGAAGTGAGATATAAAATATTGGAGACTTCAAATATTTTTATAAGAGATCATGATGAAAATTTATGGGAAATTGTTTTTTAAAAAAAGCAGAAATTTTTTTGAAAGGCAGAGAGTAACAAATCTATTTCTTTTAAAATTAATTAATTTAAAATAAAAAAATAATTCGAAATTTTTCGAAAACATAGTTTAACCGTATAGCCAAATACATCCACAATCTAAGAAATCTGCGGAAGTTTCTGCCTTATGATTGAAAATGTGGGTCGCTAGAAATAATGACCTAAACTTCTGTGAAATTAAGTGTCATATACCCTACCAATTAAAAAAACAGCAATTTCCGAGAATCACACATTGGTTGGTCTCACGTATAACCCCATGCAAACTATATAATGGAAACCCCATTGCAAATTATTTAGAAAAGCACGGCATCAACAGCATAGCTCTGGTTTTCATTTGCTTAGCTGTATCATCTATTTTTGTACAAGGAAATGAAGCTCGTTGCGTTACCAGTATCTCTGTTCTTAAATTCTTCTCTGGTTCTGAACTTTTCATCTGCTGTGTTTTTGCATTTGTTGCTCAACATCTTAATTTGGGTCATCGTTTTATGGAGTTATAAGCCATCCAAAGATGAACTTGATGGACTCTGGCTACCTAAACCGTCTTTATGTGAATATCCATATGTAAAGAATAAAGGTGAGAATCAGAGCAATGGGAATGCTGAATCTTCATGTGAAGTTGCTGGAGACACATGTGTTAAGAGTAAGAGTGAGAATCACAGCAATGAGAAGGATCAGGACAATGACAATGGCAAAGACAATGATGAGAAACACAGTTGTTCTGATGGTTGTAATGAAGACGACTGCAACAATGGGAGTGCCGGTGTGATTGGTTGTCAGGATGTTGCAGAAGAATTTGATGATAATCTGGAGAAGAGAATTGAGGACTTCATTGCTAAGGTTAATAGAGGATGGAGGGAAGAAATGTTAAGAGAAGGGACCATTAAACAATCACCTTCATCATAAGTTGTGGTTCGAGTAAACACGTATTGAGACTACAGTCACTAATTTTTGCAACTCCCAGAACCCAGAATTTCTGCAGGGGGTTCTCTTCATCAAGTTTCCCTTTTGTACTCTACTTTGGTCTTTGCCTTACTGATGTGTCTATAATTGGGAAGACAATCAAATATCGAATGCATAAGCATAAAGGTACATGCTTATATTTTCTTCCTACTGGTGTCATCGCCCAAAATGAGGCGGCTGAAGTGAGAAAGAACGATCCAAAACGTAGCTTAATTGGACAGAATCCACTATAAGAAAGCCCTGAATTCATAATATTTTCAGCAAAGACACCCGAACATTTTGTTAAAGCTGTCTTCGGAGTCCAGTAAATCTCACTTGTCCATTCAAGTGTGAGACTGGAAACCAGACTTCGTTTGAAAATGAAGAAAGAAAAAACAAAAATCTAATGTTATTATCAAGTATATGATGCTACTTGATAGTACTATAATATTTATTATTTTTTTATTTTAAATTATTTTTTTATATATTTTTAAATTATTTTGATTTTAATGTACTAATATTAAAAATAATTTTTTTTTAAAAAAATACTTTAAAAAATATTTTAATTCAAAGTTAATTTTATTTAAGACAAACAACACCAGAAGATCCTCGAGACCGACTTCAATCATATCGGCAGACTTTATTTGATTTTTTGTCGTTTTCAGCAATTTCAGAGAAACTTCACACACAAAAAAAAAAAAAAAAAGCAAACATCGATGGGAGATTTTTCCAAATTGCTTCATGATGTGTCAACGACGTGGTCAAATGAAACATGCGCGGAGGACAATCTGCTACTCCACTCGCTTGCTTGCTTCACTTGGTAAAATATTTCTATGACATTTAGTTCACGGAACTCTCAAGGTAAAGGTTCCAACTTCCAAGCTACAAACAAACCTGGTCAGGACGAATCCTTCAACTGCATTTTAACCTCAACTCCGGTCTGTATGCCACGAAGATAATTAACTAAACAACAAAAAACATTTGGGATTTTTTAAAGTTTTGTTGTGAATAATAAAGTACTTGGATTTTTTTCCTTCATGGTTTATTGTTTATATAAACAATAAAACATATGAGATTTTTTTTTAATTGAATCTTTTTATGGACAAATTAGATGAAATTACGTTTGAAATTAAAGTAAAAATACCAAATTAAAAAATAAAGAACTGGAAAGTAAAACACAAATATATATATATATATATATATATATAGTTCACCCAAAATTAATAACAAATTTTATTTTGATCCAAAAGTTTTTTTTTATTTTTTATTTCTTGAGTTTGAGAGAGAAAAGAGAAAGCCTTCGAGAAATAATTAAATAAAAATTATTAGTTTTTACCATTTCGACAATTAAAAGAGCTAAATTTTATGTCGAAGAATTCTATTAGGGTGGTTATTTTTTTCTCTAAACAGGATAAGAAAGGAATATTGAGTTCGGATTTGTTTTTTTGAATTCAATAGATTTTTTTTTGAAGTTTTTTTTTGAAGTTTTTATGTTCTATTAAATAAAAATAAGTTGAGAAATGATTTTTTATGATAACCTCCCATGATTTTTTAATAATCATAATAAACAACAATCTAGCAAGCGACCTATTGCATGTGTAATAATAAAAAAAGACATACAGGCTTGATATGTTTTGTAAGCCCATGCATTAGGCTTTTTTTATAACGGGCTAAGCGCTAGGACTGCCTTGCCTCTTTTCTAGAGATTATTTTTTATTTTTTAAAAATATTTTTTGTTTTAAAGATTGAAAATATGTTTTTTAATATGTTTAAAAAAACTCTCATTTTTAATATTAACACAATATTTTTATAAAATCATCCAGCGATTTTTTTCTACCTTCCACGACTTACCTTAGTTTTTCATCTGAATTTCTTTCTTTGTTAAAATTTGTTTTTATGATTGTAATAATTGTTTTCTTGAACAAATTAACAATTCCCTCGCTTCTATTTTTTTCCCCCTCTCCATGAGAGAATTGTCTAATACGAACCTCAAGCACCTACGATGAGAACCCGCAAGTTGTGAGGAAAAACTTGAAAAAAAAACAAGAGATAACCTGGATAGATTCGCTATGAAAAACCCTAATACCTAGGAGGGAGACATGAGAGAAAACCAGGGCAGGTGTTTTTCAGTCATCTCCAGCTTTAACTGGATTACACTGTGATCGTAATTTACTCAATATATAATTATCATTGGAATAACATGACTTTTTTGAAAGGCTTGTATTAGAATAAAAATGATAAATAATGCCATCAAAACTTGAAAGCATACCAATCCCCCCAGATAAATAAATAAGTGAGTATGAAAGAAATGCTACCTTGTATTCATTGCAACATATCACATTGAGGTTGAACAAGAATCACCTAAAACTAGATAGGTGGTATGTGTTTCGTTGCTGACAAAGTTAATTTTTTTTTATAACTTAAAAAAACAATGTTCAAGTGTTATTAATGTATTTTAAAGCTTAAAAGAATTATTTGACTCAAGTTATAGATTCTACTAGAACCAATAAAATGATTTAATTTAATTACATGATAAAAAAAAAACGACAACAACAAATATATCAATATTAATCTAGGTTAACATTTCATATTCTTGATCCGGGCCATTAGATTGAAATCATTGTATAGAAAAAAATTATAAAACTTAATTTTCAACAATTCAATGTTAAAAGATAAAAAAATTTTAAAAATCAATTTTAAAAAGAATCCAATGCAAAAAAGAAAAATCAATTAAAAAAATGAGAGCGAAATTTCACATAAAATGAAATAAATTAAAATGATGTAAAAGTTTCAAGTCAATCCAAGTTAGCATGACAAACTCGTGACATGGGTCGTCAAGCCAGACTATCCTCACATAAATAAAAATAAAAAAATAAAAAAGTTGAATCTCCAATAAACTTGGTATTGAAGAATGAAATTGAAAAATAAATGGTGTAAAAAAAGATTAAAAAAATTATAGAAGTCCAGGTTAATATTTCATACCCGTAACCCAGGCCATGAAACCAGGATCACTGCATCTAAAAAAAATAAAACTCAATCCGTAATCAATCCATGTTGAAGGATAAAATTAAAAAGATAAAATCAATCTAAAAAATAGATCTAAAGCCAAAAAACAAATGGGGATAAAACTCATAAAATTAGAATGATGTAAAAGCCCTGAGCCAATCTGAGTCAGCAAGGCAAATTTACCTGAGTTTGAGGTCAAGTTATTCTCATAGAAAGTAAACAAAGAAAGAAGTAAAGAAATTTAATCTTCAATAAACCTAATATTGAAGGATGAAAATGAATAATAAAATCAGTGTAGAAAATAGAAGAAGAAAAGGCCAATATCAATTTGGGTTGACATTTCATACATATGACTCAGGTCATAAGATTACGATCATGGAACCAAAAAAAACTACAAAGTTCATATCTTATTTAATATAATGTTGAAGAAAAAAATTAAAGAATAAAATTAGTTTCGAAAAAGGATCCAAAGAAAGAAAAAAACAATGAATACTAAATTTGACATAAAAATAAAATTAATTAAAATGATAGAGGATGAAATTGAAACACAGATTCAATTAAGAAAATGATATATAAAAAAATAATAATCAAAAGAATAAAGACCATATTTGATATAAAAATCAAATAAATTCAAATGATGATGAATGAAATTGAAAAAAAAAAGATTTAAAACAAATAAAGATCAATCAAAAAATGAAAAATACTATTGAAATAAAAACAAAAGGGAGAACAAGTTTTTAGTTTGGCTGCCAGCATGAATCCCAAGGTGTGGAGAGAGAAAAGATATGGGAAGAAAAAACTTTCATTGTTGCTCATAATGCCACATGTGCCACCTCAATGGATGCATTATCACTCGACTCTTCAGATAGCACGATGGTTAGATATTTTTTATTACCATAGGAGGTCATATGCATCACCCAAGAGATAGGGGTGATTCTCACCTGCTAGTGAATGTCAACCATTTTTTTTATTAAAATATTATTTTATATTTGTTAAAAAATTCAAATTTTCTTTAAATCAACATGATTATAACAAAAAAAAAAATTATGAAAAAGTTGAAAATGAATCTTGACTTCAATTTAATAATTTTATGATTTTAAGGATAATAAGAATATTTTATTGTGCTTAGGATAATAAAAAATACTAAAAATCACTTGAATTTTTTTTTTAGTTTTTTACTTTTAAGAATATAAAGTAATTTTATTATGAAAAAAAAAATTACAACCAATTTGTTGTCAATTAATTTTACAATGACCAATAAGTCATCATAAAAAAAAACTATTAGAATTTGTTTGGGAAGAGTAAAAATGATCATTTCATGATGTAAAAGGATCAACTCTTGTAGTTTTTTTTATTATTATTAATTGATCTTAAACTTCTATAAATGGATGATTCCAATAATTTAATAAAGAAAAAATTCCAGCTGAAGTCGAGTTGCTTCCAACATCTTGAAGAAGGCCACTTAAAACCACATCAATTGATTGAAAAATTTCTGACAACTGTATTACTTTTCAGACATGTTCCAAGAACTGAATCACCAATGGAGGATATTCAAGCTAAAAAAAGTCAAATAAAAATAAGAAGAAACCAGCAGGGGACCACAAAATATCATGACTTAGCCAAAAGCAGTGGAACCTCAAATGTTATTCAATAAATGAACAGCATTCTTACAGTCCTAGAACTGGAACTATATCAGTTACAACAGGCCCCTTAGTTTGCACAAGGGAGCAGTTTACGGTACCCAGTATCTCCAATTCATTCCTCGCTGGAGCAGGCAATTATCCCAACTAATCATAATCACTGTCTTCCAAGGCGGTCAAAATCATCCTGTAAACAACGAGTAAAACAATCTTGTTTTAGTTTCTTCACTAATGATTATGGTATGTTTTAAAGGTAGCAGCTATATGGCATTGTCACCTACCAGAAAATCGAAAGAAACAGGAGAACAATGAGATAGCCTAGTTTGAAAAGTCGTTGTTTCTTTTCCCAATTGAGCATGTTGAATATCTCGGTCACATCTACCAGATGCTGTCTTCGTGTGTAACTAATCAAAAGAATGAAAAAGGTTGGAAGAAGCAAAGCATATCATGTTCCATCATGAGTAACCAGCAAAATACAAAGCTTAGCATATTCCTAAGTCACAATCACTGCAACAAAATGAGATTATTTACGTGATGATCCCTTTAAGTAATGCATGAGGTTGCTTCTATCAGCAAGGTAAGCAAGAGAGTGTTAACCCTAGCTATATACGAAATCAATCCAACTTGCCTGGGAGATCAGGGAAGACCCTGACCCATCAACCCCAAAACTTAAAAACTATGGCTTGAGAACCTCACAATGGCAACACAGAATGTAATATAACCATGTCAGCCCAATGAATCATAAAATCATAATGATAGTTCAAGATTAAGATGGGGAAAAAAAAAGCATTGATGCATCCACTGTGAGTAATGGCAGAATTTCGGATAGAAGTCTAACTCCAATACGAACATGGCTAAATAATAGAAATGACTGTCCTAGATAGACTGACAAACATGAAATAAACAGTGCAAGACTCAGAAACTATGTGAAGCTCATGATAGGGATACAAAGAGGTTGCTTGAATATGAGTTCATGGCTCCAAACATGGACACTCAAGTCCAAGCAGCATTCAAGGCTGTACTTCTAAAGCATTGAAGCCTTCTAAAACTATAGCTATTTAACTACTTCATTTGGACATTCTGAAGTACTTCTCATGCTTCTGTCTAACAATTGAGCAAAGAATCAACTTGACCAATCATGATAGCTTGGATTGAGCGGCAGTTAGTTGAAAATATTTTATTCACACTGCATTGATGAAACGCTATGCTTTTCACTGGTAGGCAATGAATGTTTAGCCTTGGTACAGTAGACCTCCCTCTTAAAAGCTACATCTCTATCTCTCTCTCATAGACAGATAAACAACCATTTTCAGATGTGGGCAAAGTATAACCCTTCAGAACAAAGAAGATAAAACTTACAGCCTCGCGTTGTAATAAAGGTATGGAACACACAAAAGTGACATACACCAGTGCCCTGTAACAAGAAAAAATAAGCACAAAACCCCTTCTGTTATATACTCTGGCAAAATCACTTTATTTATCCTAGATGAGGAATCGTAAGGATTGATGTAATCAAACTCCAGATCCGCCAAGGCCATCAGCTGCAACAAATTCTTCAAAATGTCAAATTCCATTTTTCAACATTATACACCTCAAAACATACACGCAAGCAAATGCCAGACTTATCCATACATGTAGCAATTCCCAGACATTTTTTCTTTGAATCTCTTTAGCAAACATTCTCTAAAATCATCTTACTTGTTACAGTTACTCTACCTAAAGCTGAGGCTTTTTAATAAAATGGGTCTTCGCCATTATCCACAGAAAAAAAAATTTCCAGGGCCTTATCAAGTTGGACAGTGAAATGATCAAAACCAATAAGATAAACAACCCATCAGCATTTAACATTATTCACCACCCAATAAGCAATCGGAGTCAAAGAATGAACAAAATTGATAGAAACAAACACAAAACTTTCAGCAAAACCCTAATTTACTTGATTTTAAAACAGATAACATTCAAAAGTCACCAAAAGTTATGAACTTTTGAAAGATATTAATTTGACCAAAAAAAATAAGTAAAGTAGAGAAAACTAAGTAAAGGGGTTAGAAGAATGACCTGGAAGATGATGATAACAATTAAGGAAATAAGGATGAAGAAGGATATCAACCATACAAAGAGATCTCCCATGCTCGTTACCCTACTCTTAAATCTTTTCCTCTCTTCCCTTTTAACTCTGTTTCAAATTTTTGTTAGCTCAGAAAGAGGCACAGCTAAGTGATTGCGTTGGTTTTCGTTCTGTCCAAGACTCTAAAATGCAACAATTCCTTTCTTGTTCGCTTTTCTTTGATTCTATAATTTAGGATTCTAACTCTTTCTTTCTTTTTCTGGGCTGGGTTTATAAATGAGTCCAAGAAGTATGTACATAGTTCAGTCTTCCGACATCGAAGTTTCCATGTAGAATATTTGTTCTGTTCTGTTTTTTTTTTTTTTTTGAAAAAAAGGCCTCCACCCCACCAATTCATTTTCATTCAATGCTTAGGCTGATTTGTACAGATTATTTAAAAAGTATACTACGGTTATTAAATAACCAATTTTTTATGATGCTTCTAAATCTAAAATATTAAGGAAGTTATTTTTTTTTTGTGTTTAGATAATATATGATCATGTATTTATGTTCATCTTCTATTCTTCATAACTAAAAACTCTCAGGAATTGGTAATAGAAATTGGATTTTTTGTTAAATAATTTTTTAGGAAATTTTAGAGATTCTTTTATAATTAAATCAATAACTTTATTATAAAAAGTTACAATAAATAAATATTATATTCTAAAAACAAGAAAGTTTATTATTAGTATATGCAGAGGCGGAGCAAGAAGAAAAAAAATAAAGGGGGCCAAATTAAAGAAATATTTTAAAAAGATTAAAATTTTAATTATTTTACAAAGGAAGAGGCTGAGAAAAATTTTCTTGTAGGGGTCCGCCCCTGCCAGCCTCCCCCTGCCTCAGCCACTGAGTATATGTATAATAAATATTGAGCTTAGGCTGGTTTGTTACATCAATTTGATTTGATATTATGCATAGTATATGTAACAAGGCTAAGAGAAAAAGAAATTCTCATAAAAGATAAAAACAAAAGAAGAAGAGGAAACTCAAGACACTAAACATGCTGTATCATATATGAAGAATCTTTTGAAAAAAACTAAGTTGATTTGATTGCACAAATATTTAATTTTTTATCGGAAGAAAGCTTGGGAACTATTTGAGCATCAAACAAAAGTGTAAAATTTTACTACTGCTAAATCCAACCAACGTTTTTACATAGAAATTACATCTGCATGTGCAAGTACGGGTGCACAAATAGTTTAACTCTAATATAGAATTTATCTGCCCAACATGAAAATGTAGAATTTTCAATTCCCATCTGCACAACAAGAAGCTGATTAGTGTAAAGCTGATTCTCCAACTGATCACCAGTAATGTGCCGTGACTGTATCACAGGAAATGCTATATGCATAGCTAGGAGGAGTGCTTTGGGGTATGAAAATCAAGGGATGATAGCTCACTGTTTACAGATTATGCTAACTTGTAAATGTTGATGGATCTTCTCTTTCCTTTTTGGGGAGGTAAAGAGGCACCGCACAAGGCATCAACGTTTACAAGTTAGAGAAACGGAAGGAGTTATAGCAAGAAATCCATCAACTTTGTCAATGGAAATGGGTATTTAATTGCCATCTTTGTTCCCTCTGTGCAAGAAGAATTGACTGCGTTTGAAGGCTTCGAGCACAAGAAGAAATTTCTAGACCCCAAGTTTATCAACTTCTCATCTGGCTTCAAACCTGCAGCACAATACCAACATCGTCACAAGCTTTGAATATATAAGAAAACAGCAACAAAAGAAAATGACACAACCCAGCTTCACAAAGATTAAAACTACAGAATTTTTCATCCTGGGCCTCGAAAAGCTGCGAAAGGTTTGTTTGGGCTTATTTTAGCAGTGCTATTTAAAAGCACATGTCTATAAGACTATGAAATTGGTCTGGCCACTCCTGGATAATTTTTATAAGAGTCATGTTTTGATAAGAGACGGATGGGGAATACATACCCAGAATATATCTAACTAGCTATTTAGGGTCATAATTTTGTCTTAAAAAAAAAAAATACTAAGTAATCAAGCTATTTTGATATGTTGTTTTACATAAAAAAATAATTAAAGTGTAAATCAAAAATCTTACGCAAACTTCTAATTAAATGCATTGATAATTATCTATGTAAATAAATAAATAAATAAAAATCATTAATAATAATTCAAAGATAAATTGAAAAAACTGAGAGATAGATATAGATCAAGACATTTGATCCCGAAAAATAAGAAATTTACTCGTTTATGTTAATTGAATTTTTTTATTAAAATCAATAAAAAAAAATAATAGAAATAGAAACACATATGAAAATGATCGAATAAAAAATAAGAAAAAAAGTATTATAAAAGACCGAACATATTAGAAATATTATTTCAAAATAAATATTATTTATAAAATAAAGCTAATTTTTATAAAAATAATTGTTCAAAAATTAAATACAAACAAAATATTAAAAAAAACCTCTATTTAAAAAAATCATGTGAAAGTCATGGCCTAAGTCATGAGATCGAGATAAAATGATAAAAAAGAAATTAAAGATAACCACAAAACCAATCTTTTGTTGAGAAAATAATGTAGAGTGATAAAATCATAAAAGAAAATGAGAAAGAAAAGGATGTCGAAACGCATTAACTTTTCAAACTCGTTACCCATGTTATTAGATTGGAAGCACCACAAATAGAAAAAAAAAAATATGAAACTCAATTCCTAACAAATCAAACATGGAAGGATGAAACCAGAAAAAAAAAAATCAATCACACAAAAAATTATAATTAAAGGAATGAGGGTGATAATTAAATAAAACATAAATTAGAGGGCATAAAAAAATTAAATTTGTGGGTTAAATTGAAAAGAAAAAAAAACTTAAACAAAAGGAAAAAAAATAAAAAAAATAAGGGCTAAATTGAAAAAAATAAAACAATATAAACTTTGATTGAAGAAGTTGAAAACCAATAAAACTTTAACAAAAAAGCCAAGGAAAAAAATCAGAGATCAAAAGAATAGGGACCGAATTGAAAACAAATAATACATGACAACTAATAACTAAGGACTAAATTGAAAACATGAAATTTTTTTATGAAAGGGCCAAGGATGAAAATAATCAATAAAAAACATAAGCACTGAAATTGAAAAACGAAAAGAAAAAATGATAGAGATGTAATTTCTCTGGAAAAAAACAAAAAACAGGAAGAATAAAAAAACGATTGTCAGCGACAAATCACCCATCATCACCCATCACGCACCACACCAACATGAATAGGATACAATGACATTTCCAAATACATGGTTAAATGGAAGGTTTGGCCACTAGATGGCGTCGTACACTCCTCGCAAAGGGCAAGGGCGCCACCCACATGCCAGCAATTTTTTCAAGTAAAAAATTATTTATCTAACCTAAAAATACCATAATACTCTTTATGAGCTTGAAAATTACAAAAAAAAAAACTTACGTGAAAGGGAAAAACTGTCACTAGACGTATGTTTTGTTGTTCGTCTTTTCCAAGGATAAAAATATATTTTTACTGTAATATAAGAAGCCAAAAACCAAAAAAACATTTTGTCAACATATCTATTTTTTTTTACCATAGGGATAAAGAAGTACTTTTATTATTTTAAAGTTTAAAAAAAAATAAAATAATTTTTGTTCAACCGTTCTAGATTTTGTTGACCATGAAAGAAAATACATCATAAAAACAAATTAAAAAAACTAATACATCTCTAAATAATCTTTTAATAATCAATGAATCATTAAAAAAATATTAAATTACCCCGTCAACAAGACTCCCATGTATTCCACTCAATAACAAAATAATAATTAGTGTAGCAACTCACATTACACGCAATACATGTTTTTCTGTTAATAAAAAGGAACTCAGATTAATTGACAACATTAATTATTAAATTTCAGGCCAATTAACCATGAAAGAAATTTTTAATAACCACGAAATTACAAAACCAGAGGAGTGCCTTTAAAAAAAAATAAAAAAATCACGAAAACATGAAAACAGAAAGTATACACGCAGCCAAGAACTTACTTTCCAAGCTAAACTGTGAGTAATGGAGCTCAAACCGATCGGGGTCAATCTGCTCTAAGAGTGGCCTTCTCCTTTCCTTTACGTAAATATCAATCGCTGACTTTACCAAATCCTTCACTGTATTCTCTGGTGACAAAATAACATGAACAGGCCCTAAACTCCTTTCTATATTTACATTCAGCAGCAACTTCGTCGGCACTTTCTTTGACGATGACTCATTTTTCTGCTTCGCCGAGATAAGATTTCTGGGAACCGATATCAACCCTCCTCGACGCCGTACAAGGCCCGAGTATCTCTCCGGTGGGAAGGTCTCCAACGACCTCTCGGAGGTGGAACGACGGTGCCGGCTTTCGATGACGTGGCGAAAGGTGAATGGAGAACGGGACGTCATTGTTGATGTGTATACTTTTTTCAAAATAGAAGGTTAGCTGAAGAAGTTTGTTATTGTTAGGGTTTTAGTAGAGAATTAAAGAGGTTTTGATGCATCACGAGATGGAGGTAGAGGAAGGTGGTGTTCAGTAACGTCAATAATGTCTGGATTTTGAAAGGAAAGGTGGAAACTTCCTAGAAAGTGTTAACACATGCGATTGCCCTTGGACTTTTGGATAATAACAGAGAGAGTTTTGTTCTGGATATCCCTTCTACGTCTTTCCTAGTTTTCTTTGTCACTTTGGAAACAAAAATATTTTGCATCTGGTTTGGATATATACTCAGATCATTGCTCGCACGTTAGAGATTCGATTATTTTTTTCCAAACATAAAAAATATTCAAGTGCTATTAATATATTTTTTTAATAACTATATAGAGATTAATTTGGTGTAATATGACTAACTCATATATTCAAATAATCTAGATAATTAATAAAAATATATATAGTTTTTTTTAAAAAAAATTAAGACGACATCTTTTTTTAAAATATTAAAACGACAATATATTAGTTCGACTTGAATTAATTTAGGTTAATCTATCAAATCTACTTTTAAGTCATGAAACCCTGATAATTCAATAGAAAACAGATAAAAAAATTATTATTAAATTCAATTTTTAATTAACTCAATATTAAATGATGAAATTGAAACAAAATTCAACTAAAAAATGAGTTGAATCAACTCGAGTTAACTTGTCAAAAATAGGTCAAGAGATCAGGATAACCCCCAAAAAATTGAAACAAATTACAAAACTCAATTCTCTCAATCAACCAATTGTTGAATGGTAAAATTAAAAAATCAATTAAAAAAATATAAAAAACCACTCGAGTCAACAAAAAAACCCATGAACAAGGTCATGAGACAAGAATAACCTCATAGAACTCAAGCCAAAACAAATTATAAAACTTAATTCTTAATCAATCAAATGTTAAAGGATAAAATTGAAAAAAAAAACCAGCTAAAACAATAAAAATACAAAATAACTAAAAAAATTGTATTTAAAATATATGAAAAAAAAATAAAAAATCAAAGAGATGGAGTATTATTTAAATTGAAATAAAAAAATTAATGTAAGATAAAAAAATAAATACATAAGAGAGAAGGAATTACTTAAATATTTCACAAAAAATAACAAAGTGAGAGAGAGTTTAATCATTATTGAACCTGATTAACTAGTAGAGCTCAAGCATGTTTGGGCTTGTAAAAACATGCATATACACTTGAGCTTATATGGGTTTTTTTTCCAGTAATTACTGTAATCCACTTCTTTTTAGTTTTTTTTTAAAATTAAAGCAGATAATACATCATCTGTCAAGATTTTCAAGTGGCTAGAAAATAGCAAAAGGTTAGGTTTTTTTTGTTGGACCACAAAGCCCATTTTCCACCAATTTTTCATATGAAAACACCTAAAAATACCCTAGAAACCTCAATAAATCCATTTATAACATTAAAAATAGCAAAAAATCAGTTAGAGATCTTAAAAATAACCTGAAATAAAAAAACTTTCTAGTCATATATCCACTTTTTGTCCGGCAAGATGAAGAACAAAAACAATCGGCATCGAACTCTTCTCCTCCAATAAAACATTTTGACACCTATCTTAGCTATTTTGGTTGTCGGAATTGTGACAACATGCAATTTTTTCTCTCATCTAAAATTCAAGAAATGTAAAATTAACAAAATAAATTTTGTAACCAAAATAAAAATTATTATAAATTTGGGATTGACCATGTATTTTATCTATGCTTTACATTTTAGTTATTTGTCTTTTAATTTAGTATTCCTACCACAATTTCAAAATTAATCTTGTCTAATTAAGTCATAAAGGGATTTAAAAAGAAATTGAAAGACATAATTTATAAAAGGAATGGGGAGGCAGCTTTTTCATCATCACATGAAAAGAAGTAGTCGTGGAACCTCATTCTTTTAGTTGTGAGGGTCTGACGACCACTGTTTTGTAAAATTTTGAAATTTATGTTTGTTTAAAATTAATTTTTTAATATTTTTAGATTGTTTTGATATATTAATGTAAAAAATAATTTTTAAAAAATAAAAAAATATTATTATAATATATTTTTTAATAAAAAAATACTTTAAAAAACAATCATTAACATATTCTCAAACACCCCGTACATAAATAATAATAGAAGTCTGTCATTTACTACATGGTTGCTATAACTTAAACCATTAACAAGGAAATATCAAGCCAGCGTTAGTCCATTCAAAACTTAGACATCACTACATCAGGACAAATCGTCACCGTTTCTATCTCATCGCCATCGTGTTTGGGAGCTGGGCTATTCTTGTTTAAATGGGCTATTTTTGGACTTGGACCAAAAATCTAGATTTGATTTCTGGGTTGGCCCAGTATGAAAAATTATTAATTGTTTTTGTTTTCCTTATGATTATCTACAGTGTTCATCATTTTTTTTTCTTTTCTGGAGAGTCAATCTAAATTATTCAAGAGAAAAAAATAACAGCTAGATTATTTTTTTTATTTTTTCATGGAGGATGTATAAGAATTAAAATAACAACAATGCACGAACAGTTCACGGTAGAGGAATTAGTGGTTGTATAAAATAAAGAAGGAAGAGTAATAATTAAGAGCAAAAGACATTCAGGCAGCTCAAGAGCCCAAACCCGAGACCTAAATGGACTGATACTCCAACTCATACAAGAGAAAACCCAACATTTTATAGCCCAATAAGCCAATACTAGTCCAGTAAGAACTTCAAAATCGGACTGAAGTTAAAATCATTCAGTTTATCAGCAAGAAAGAGTCATGAAAATAGTCCATAAAGACAGAAAAAAGAGAGAAGAATAATTGCCGTCGATGCAAACCATCCTATCATGTGCGAACACTCCATAATGACTAGTCAAGATTATTGGCTTAAATCCTCAAGGTCCGCGACCGACCTTGAACGCCATATTTGCCGACCATTTGTTGAAAAATAGAATGGTATTATTCTCTCATCTACAGCACTAGAGGACGTTATCTTTGCATTTTCAAGTGTGCAAGGTGTTCAAGCCTTTAAACAAGTTATGGAAGAAAAATGGACCTGCAAGTACTGATTGAAGCAGAAACAGAACGCGCATCAAAATCAGAGTACTCTATCACATTTCATTTGATTGAATTACCTCCGCAACAGGGTGATTTTCACAACAATTACAAAGCCAAAGACACCAACGAGTGAAGGAGAAGCGCACCGTGACATCTACAATAGCATTTACAAGTTTAAGAAGATGAAAAAATGGATCTTAATAGATGTTAGAGTCCAGTAAATAATATGCTATTGAACTCTAAAAATGGCAAGATCTTGGGGTCATTTCCAGCAAACCAAGACCCGCCAAAGCTTACGCGCTCTTCTCACAATTTTACCCCATTTGCAGGCAAGGAATTCTGGCAGTAAGAATGGGGGACCTTGTATTGGTGTTGGTGGTAAGTTGGCTCCTCCAGAAACTGTTTCTGCAATTGAAGAAGTTGAGCCTCCATTAGAACTACGATTGCTGCTGCTTCTTCTGAGATAGAAGCTCCTGCTACCAACATCCCCAATCAATTCTGATTTATCTAAACCTGTTAACACCAAGTTATAAGGTTTAAAACATCCAACTTGCAAATAGAAGATTAGTTAAAGAGTCTATCAACAAAATCCATGCATATTAGCTGAATTATAAAGAAATTAGCAAAACAATAACATCCCTTGATGATTTTCGCTTCGTTTGGCTGGTGAATGACAGAGACTCACTTAAATCCTAAAATAAAATGCAAATTCACTGTGATACGATTACTAGTAATCAGATTTAAAACTCAAACCTTGACTTACTTTGAAGGCTGAAATAGGAGTGATGCAATTCGTATGTTAATGCTGCGTCCTTATCAAGTTTTGGGGTTCGCCCCTCTTCACTGTATTTGTCTACCACAAGCTTAATCGTGTCGTCTACACTAGATCCCAGTTTAACCATGGTCCTAACTGGCCCTGGACTCCCCTCAACTGTTACATTAACCACCACTTTTGCATCCATCTTGTATCCCTGCACGCACTCCAAATTTTGCATCGAACAGTTAAGCATAAAAGCTAAAATGTTCACAAAGATACACAAAGGATTGTGTATATATTTGTGTTTCAAAAATTTTTATTTCAGTAAAATCTTAATCCAAATTATTGGCAATAATTTGAGGGTTAATTCACCATATTTTAACAATGTATTAGTAAAGGGCTAATTAAGTGAAGAACTTTTGGTACCTGATCAAAACTGGAGCGAGGAGAGAAATTTGTAGGCATGATCAGAGAAGGAGAGGATAAAAAAACATCCGTACAAGTATGAGGCCTAAATAAAACACCCTTACCACCATCACTCTCATAGAATAAGAAGCTCCTCCTCTGTTTCTGCTGATCAATAGTATCTTCGGTACCGCTCCCCCACCCCATCATGGGCTCTGAGGAGCATCGTTTCAAAATCTTTATGGGTTTGGAGGGCTTCACCGATCGCCGTGGTAGTGGTGTTCGTGTACTTGGAGAAGGAGATGGATGTGGTGGCCTGGTCTTCCGACCACCTTTCGCCGCAACTTTCCGCCGGACATGACTCTCTGGCATATACGTGGTAGTATGTGTGATTAAAACAGTGATAAAATAGGGTGAAGTTTTATAGTCTTATTTAGGGGGTTTTTTCTTAGAGTGGAAAGGAAAAGGTTGTGCGGAGGATTTGGGGGGGTGTGGGTTGGTGGCGGGCGGGCGGAAGAGAAGGTGGAAATCTACCGTTGGAAATTGAAGGAAAGGTAGTTGAAGTGTTTACGTGACTATGGAGGAAACTTCCTTCTTATTAACTGTTCTTTTCTGGCCTTTCCCTTTCTTTGAACTCAACGTCGTTACTTTCCATTGGTGCAATATTTTTTTTCCCTCTACTTATTTTTGGAAAGGTTCGAAACAAAATTTAAAAAACAATCCTCTGAATATATAAAGTAAGTTTATATAGTATGTTAAAATATTTTCCTTGTATATGGTATTTCTTGAATCAAATAAATAAAATAGATGTAGAGATTGTTTATTTTATATTTAAAAATATTTTTGAAAAAAAATATTTTTAAAAAAATTAAATTTTTTTATGTTTTTATGTTTTCATATTAGTTTGATGTACTAATATCAAAAATAAATTTTAAAAAATAAAAAATATTATCTAAATATGTTTCTAAATGAAAAACACTTAAAAAAACAATTACTACCACAATACCAAACAGATTCATAATTTCATTAAATAGATTCTCAATCATAAAACTAAAAAAACATTATTTTGATAATGGATTATATATGTATTATAATATAAAAAATAAAAATGTGTGATTTATAAAATGTATTATATATTGTTATTATAGGAAGTCATTTTTTTTACATGAATAATACAAATAGGGCAGCAATAAAAAATGAGATACCCAAAATTTATCAAAAATAAACTTGATTGGTTATATGCATAGAGGAATTGATCTATTTGATCTTAATTTGTTCATGAATCTTTCTAGATTGTAAATATAAAACGGAATCAGATTTTCTATCATTCACGCATTTAATTTTTTAAAATTATATTTTTATAATTTTAGATGATTCTAATATACAATGTTAAAAATAAATTATAAAAAAATATTATTTTAATATATTTTTAAATAAAAAATATTTTTAAAAAAAATTAACTATCATAATCTTAACTACTAACCACTACTCGTCAACGTAGTAAACAAAGATAGAATGTCTTAAACAGAACCGAGATTTGTGTTAATAAATCATTTGAGTGGTAGAATAATAATACAATAGATGGCTAGCATCACCGCCGGGAATTATTTTATCGGAAAAAGAGTGTCAGCCGTTGATCCCACCGATAAATGGTGGATATGAATTCGTCCCACGACACTGGGGTCACCTAGAAGGATTCCTGTTTTATTATTACCTAACCCCGTGTCGCAAATAGGCGGTTTACAGCGTTTTGGACATTTGACGACCACTGCCAGATCACACTTTCAATGTTTGTATTCGTCTTTAAGGCTGCATTTAGAGCCAATTTTTGTAATCAATGTCTCAATTTCCTTCAAAAAAAAAAAAAAAAACAAAGTTACATCATGTTTCGTATCGGTTAATTATATTTTTATAAATTAATATTTTTTTTAATGTTTTGATATCATTTTAATATGTTGATGTTAAAAATAAAAAAATATTTATTTTAATATATTTTTTAATAAAAAAAACTTCAAAAAAATAAATATTTATATATTTTTAAATACCAAATTGCCTGGACGTATGATTTCACTTGTCCATGTTGTGTGGTCTGATCACATGTTGAGCATCGATGTTCATGTGGAGATGGTTTTAAAAAACTTACCTAATCTAACTTCGGTGTTAAGAAATGAAGTTGGATGGTTTCTATTCCTTGCTTTAGACACTGCATGCTGAAGATGCCCGGTTTGTCTGCCCATTTTCCATTTATTTTCTTTCTTCGTTAAATATTATTTATCATATTTGTGGCTGCCTGGTCCTTTTCATAACTCTTCTCCATAGATTTTGAATGGCTTTTACAGGTTTTAGTGGAAACTTGTTCCTTTTGATAATTAGCTTTTGTCGTCACTTAACTGTAAAGAAACCCAATTATCCATCCCAACTCTCATCCATTTCTTTGCTTTTTGAATTTTCGTTGTATTTTAATAGAAATTTTTTGTTTTTCGAATACTTTTAAAAAAAATTAAAACTTTTTCACTTTAAATAAATTTTTTTATATTTTCAAATTATTTTAACATGCTAATATTAAAAATGAATTAAATAAATAAATAAAACATTATTTTAATAAATTTTCAAAAAAAAAACACTTTGAAAAACAATCACTACTACAAAAAAAATTATATTATAAAGACCATGATCAACAGACAATTCAACCCTCCCCTCCTCCTCAAAATATATATATATATATATATATATATATATATATATATATATATATATATATATATATATATATTTTACCTATGGTATTGTTCATCGAATTAATAAACTCAAAAATGACTTACCTGTTATTTTAAATATTTTCGAAGATATTAAAATATGGAAAGGTACTTCTCATACTAGCACCAAACTCACGAGATATAAAAGAAGGTAATGATATTAAATCGAGTACATTCCATCTCTTTTGTTTCCCTTATAGCTTGGACTGGTGGTTATTTGCTGTAAAACATTCCTAGATCATTGCCCTTTGTCCCCTCCCCCTCTTTACTCCATCTTTCCTTGGAATACACATCTTGCATAATTGTTCATTCACATAATAGTGTTCAAACGACAGTAAAATGTCAATGATCTAACTCCACCAAATCCACATATTATTCAGCGTCTTCAGGGTTGAAATCAGCAAGTTGTAGAATCAATAATACATTAACTTCAAAAGAACAAGCATCAATGATGCCGAGAACAAGTCAGGGTCAGGCAGAACTCGTTTTGCTGCCGAATGGCAGGTACAAGTTAAGTTCTTTTATGAAACCATTAAAATACCAACTTCTATTTGAACGAGGCAGAGAAAATAAATGACTTACTAGGAAAAGATCCGTGCACCTCGTGTGGACAACGAACCAAAGGATGAAGAAAACATCGGTATATAACCATGCTGCTGTTCATGAACCAACCATAAATCGGACATGTCCACAGACATAAAATGATCTTGCCATGCTGAGGAGTATGGTCCACTGGAAAATAAGACCCCAACCCACAATTTCATGACAAAGCAGGGACGATATTCATTTTCTCCCAATCAGCTTCATCCTTCATATCATACTAGATTTGGCTTTCTCAAGTTGATTTTAGCCTTCGTAATATAAGACTTGGCCTCCCTGATGAAGCTTAAGGACATTTAAAACTCAAAGCAGATTCATGCATGACTTGACCAACTTTCTTCTACATTTAGCAAATTGAATTTGCCATCCCAAGACCAGATTTGGAGCCAGGGGGGTCTACGATCTACAAGGACTCACAGACTAGCATCTTACCCTCTGAGTACGAAAAAGTCAAGTTGATTCTGTCCAACTACACCCTGATAACTTGGCCAATTTCTTCTCTTTCCACAACTTTCTCAATCTCCCGACATCATCCCACCTTCCAGCAGAGGAATAAATGTTGGCAAGAAGAGAATAATAAGCAGTTGCATTAGTCTCCAAATTAAAACAATGCTGAGCTGCAATCTCTCCTAACTCCACATTGTTATGCACGTTGCATGCAAGCAGCAAAGCCCCCCAAACCCCCGAATGAGGTTGCATTGGCATACTCTTTATCAGCTCATATGCATCTTGTAATCTTCCAGCTCTCCCTAAAAGATCGACCATGATTGCATAATGATCAGTTGAAGGTACAAGGCCATGGTCCTTCATGGAACTAAAGAATCGGTAGCCCTCTTTGACCAGCCCAGCATGGTTACATGCAGTTAAGAGCCCTGTAAAGGTGGCTAAATTTGGATGGATTTGGGCATCCACCATCATGTCAAACAACTTGATAGCATCAGCAACCTTGCCATTTATGCCACATCCTGAGATCATAGCACTATAAGCAACCACATCCTTCTTGTTTAAGCCATGAAATAGCTCGTATGCCTTGTCAACACTCCCACACTTTGCATATAGGTCAAGTAAAGCAGTAACCAACTGGTCATCAATCTCTGTTCCAAGATCATTTACGTATGACTCAATCCATGATGCAAATCTCAAGTCTCCCAATTGTGAACAAGCTGATACAACACTTGCCAAAGTCATCTGATCTGGCTGAATATTTGCATAAGCCTTAAGCATCTCACTAAACAACCAAAGGGCCTTCCTCGGTTGGCTATTCTGAGCAAAGCAAGATATCATGGCATTAAACGTGAGCAGATCTTTCTTAGCTATCTGATCAAACAGTTTGCTAGCAGAGTCAACATCTCCACATTTTGAGTACCCAGCAATCATTGTGATCCAAGAAACACTATTTCTTTCGGGCATTGCATCAAAAAATCTCCAAGCTGATTTTATGTCCCCACAATTGACGTATCCACTAATCAATGCATTCCAAGAAGAATAGTTTTTCTCTGGCATCTGTTGAAACAGAACACATGCGCGGTCCATGTCTCCTATTTTCGCATACCCTGATATCATTGAATTCCAAGATATGACATCCTTCTTTGAAATCTGGTCGAACACCCTCTGAGCCTCCAGTAAATTCCCAGATTTCAGATGCCCAGATAAAATTGAATTCCATGAAACCACATTTTTCTCTGCCAGCTCATCAAAAACCTTCTGCGCGGTGTTCATATCACCCAGTTTTGAATATAAATCCACAAGTGCTGTTTGAACATAAACACAATTAGAGAACCCATATTTATAACTCTCAGCATGGATTGACATTCCACCCATCTTGTATGTGGTCCTAGCATATGCCCTTAAAGCAGAAGATACAGCAAATGTGCTTGGACACAATCCTTGTCTCTGCATCTGAACATAAAGATACAAGGCTTCCTTGAATTGGCCTTGCTGAGAGAAATATCTAATTGCCCAACCCCATGAGAATGAATCTGGATGTGGCAAATGGTAAAGGATGCTATGGACATATTGAGAAATTCTTCTAGAGTTATTGCGAGCAGACAGGAGGATTTGACGAACCAAGAGAGGCTCCAGGTTATTAAAACCATTAATGATGATGCATGCATGAGTTTGTTTTGCCTGATTGGCAGTCAGATAATTGTTCAATATCGTTGTCAGTTTGGCAGCCAGCATCTGGATGGCAAGGTCGAACAATCCAAAAGGAACCTGTGGTTGTTCAAACCATTTGGTCGCAAATTCTTCGTTTCTAATCAATTAGGAAAACATAGTTTCAGTTTGGCTCATGATCATTATATCTTGATCTTCTGAAATGGCATCACAACAAAAGAAACAAGGGAACGCAAGCCTTAATAACAATGATACTTCTTTATCTCTTGTGAAGGTCAACACACAACCATGCACCACACTGATGGATGGTTGGCCATGATACCCATGAAAAATAAAAGATGGTAAGGTTAGATGTATTATAGCACAGGAATTCAATCCTTGAAGCTATTCACCTGAACAAAGAGTTGTCCTAAAGATAAATCAGACCAGAAACAGTAAAACCAAATCACCCACCTTACTTTGACATAACATCACACCAAAAAGTCATTTATCCAACTGAATTTATGATAACACACTTGCAAGTTAGAATTTACAAGCTGGTCGCTCGGAGGCATTGGGACCCACTGTCCAATCCACCGAATTTAGCGACGATGAACACATTAAGCAAACAAACACGCAGTAGAACACCACAAAGCGCATAACAAAGGATTCAATTGGACACAGCATACATCTATGTAACAAAACAAATAGCATGAATTCAATAATCTGATAGCCCAGCATATAATCTTGGTCTTTAAGAATACATCTATAGAGAAATCAAATACATGAAGGAAAGGCCATACTTGATAAAAATATAGGACTAAAAACAGCAATCAGAATCATCATTGCTCAATATGCAAGAAAGTCATCATTTATAGGAGCCCGTGTCACTAAAAGAGCTCAAATCCTTTCCTTCATTTGATAGAATCTCCAGAAATCGCTCGAGTAAACCAAATTAAGACCAGAAAACTAAAGTAAAAAAAAAAAAAAGCATTCATCCCTTCATTAGGTATACCAGCAAGCATACACACTTGCATACCCGATAAGAAAAGACTTCAAGTTCTGAGCTTTAAACCTTAACAAGGAGGGAAAAAAAGAAACAGAGATTCATATAACCAAAGGAACTGAAAAGATAGAATTAAAATAAATACAAAATGGATTCCCAAACCTGAATTGAATATGATGCCGTTTCCATTATCTGGGCTTTCTCTTCGACTTCTTAATCTCCCTGCCCCTGCCCCGAAACATGTAAAGTCGTAAACTTACGACATTTTTATGGCTCTGCTCTTGAAGACGGTAAACTATGAGGAGCTAACAAAGAGTCCAAATCAAAGGCCTTTCTGTAATCAAAAGCTTTGTAGTCTTATCAAACAAGGGCTTCTTGGAATAACGGGCTTACAATTATGGCCTGCTTAGGGTAAGGCTGTCACCTTAGACTTGGAATAAAGGTACTAGTTTCTTTTAAAAAAACAAAGGAAAAATGGTTAAATAAAAAAATGAGAGGTGGATTTTTTTTTTAAAAAAAAGTATTTAGCAATGTTATTAAACTTGACCTAATTAATCAATCTTGAAATTTTTTATCCCGATTTTTTACCTAGTTTGAGTTTAAAATTAACCTATATAAAAGTTAACTCTAAGTGACCTAGTAACTTAGCTTTAAAAGTTAACCCCAAAAACCGGTAAAGGTATGATTTGATTTTAAAAAAAATTAAAATGATATTTTTTTAATATTGAAATGGCGATATATTAAATCACCTCGGGCTTCATAACTTAACTCACAAAACCCATGGCTAGGATCATTATAACTCCACTGAGTTTAATTTTTTTTGTTTTCTAAACTAATTTTTATTTAATGGTATGATAACAAAAATAGACACTTATAAAAATTGAGTATCAACCAAAGTCAAGATATTTGTCTAAGACTGCAATAATCTCGTAAAACAATTCAAAACAAATTGCGGCAACCCTTTTAAAATTATTAAATGTTAAATGATGAAATTATATTAAAAAAATAGGAAAGTAGAATTTTTAGAAAATAAAATGACAAAGGGAGAACATTTTTGAAAAAATAAAAAACACGAGGTGCTTCATTGATCATATAATATTGAAACGGTGATAAATTGAATTGATCTGGGTTTTACAACTTAGATCATCTTCCATAAAATAAATTGATACTAGTGGAATATTTCGTGCTGAAAGAATTGTCTATAAACCCATTAGTAAAAGTCATGACATCTATAAACCGGTCAGTAAAAATATTAGTGCCGATAGAATCACTATCCAACTACTAATGGAATAATTCTTCAATAAAATGTAAGATTATGGTAGTGTCATAGCCATCACAATCCTTTACAAAACAATTGCAAAAATAATAATGATGAAATTTAGAACACATTCCATAAAAATAAATTGATATCACATAAAATTTTAAAAAAATTATGGTACATTTTGAGTAATTAGTAACATCCTATTAGTTATTATATATTTTTTTAAAGAAATAAATAGAGAATGGGAGATAAAATAAAATTCAAGATCCATAAAAAATAATAAAAAAATATTTACTTAATATTTCTCTTTATATATATATAGTTGTTGTTGTTAAATTATTGATCTTGGAGAGTAAATGGACATTGTTTAGCAAGTGGCGGGTGATAATACAAACCTTGAAAAGACAGGCTTGTACTCATGTGCAAGCAACGCAACAGGACCCCCCCCCCCCCCTTTATTTCATGTTTTAAAACCACTTCAGAGAAAGCATGAAAATCAATAGTTTCCACAGAGGCCCGCCTCTCAATTTACGCAGTCAGTATACTCATCAATCAATCCACCAGCGAGATCATGCCCTCTCACATCGTAATTCGCATGGTATTAATCTCTTACTGAATTATTAAAGCTTTGCCATCCTGAATTATCATTCAAATGGCGTGGATTATCACGTACGGCTAAATGCATGGTGATATATAGCCATATATATGCACGAAAAGATTAAAAAACGAGGGTGCATGTGAAATTTAAAAAAAAAACCGAGGCGGCCATTGTCCCCACGCGTATACATGCATGACAGTGGAATATCGTTGAATGCTGCAGATTATGTTTTTATTTGCTCACATACGCGAGTTTCTGTTCTGATATTATATATTTCGTTTCTTTTCTATTATAAAAAGGGTTACCAAGCCCTGAGAAAACAGAAAACAAAATATTAATTGATATCAGTAAAAGTATGGAAGGAAAAGGAGCAGAAACATGGAAGCGAAAGTACAGCACCTCGTGAATATTCTTTGCTTGAGGTCATTTGCTATTAAAAAAAGGTTTCGAATAGAGAGGGATTTTACAAAATCTTAAGCATCAATGACGATTGATAGGTTTTATATCACCAGCCATGTCGCCATGTCTAAGGCTTAGGTTACGCTCGAGTGTAAGAACATAGACATGGTTACAAAGTTTTGAATACTTCCACAGAGTGCTGGAGGAAATTAACAACACTCTCTCGTGCAATTTGTCAAACACTCAAGACAAACCACGAAACGAATAAATAGATACCAATAATTGAGATGAGCAAGGCCCCCCTCCGATCTCTCCTTTTCCAGCTTGGAAATAGATGGAGTTTGATATGATCACGGGTCCGACAGTCCAACCCAAACAAGACTAAGCATGAATTTCTAGCCTGCTAGTCCTATCCGGCTCAATTACTGTAGGTCGGGCCCTAGCAGGAAAGCTCGAGTGGCCTTCCACTATAGAAATTAAATATTTTTTTTTCTTGAAAGAGGCCGCGGGATATTCTCAAAACTAATTTTTATTTAATTTTTCAATAATTTTAAAAAATACCCAAAATAATTTTAATAATTTAAATTTTAGAGTAAAAAATTTTTTTTTAATAAAAATTACATTTCATGCATTTTCTTATTTGATAAGTTTATGATTTTTGTATCAACAACAAGGTTTTTTTTAATAAGAAATTAATGCAATTAAAATAAAGAATTAAAAAAAATTAAATGATTTAGATTTAGAAGAAAAATGGATTTTTCTTTTAGCCAAATCTACCATTTTCTACTCATTTATTTTTTTATTTGAATGATTTTTTTCTCGTGATCAGGAGTATGGTTTTTCGTATTAAAAACTTATCATGATCTATGAACTAACTCTTAACAAAGAAATAAAAATAATAATATCTTGATTATTTTTATGCATTGTATGAAAAAAAACAAAAGAATAATCAAGTCAAGGAAATATATAAAAAAAGACAATAAAATATATATTTTATTCTCATTTATTATCATGAATATTTTTTTAAAACAATATGGTGCATATTAGTTTCATATATTATTGTTAAAAAAATGTAAATATAATCGTAAAAATCTCCAATCTTGGTTTAAAAAAATGGGATATTTGAATAATTTTAAAACATCATTTTAATTATTTATTTAAAGAGATTTTTTTTTAAGATATAAAAATGTTTTTAAAATAATAGAAGAGGAGGGCCAAGAGTGCTTAGCGCTCATGGGCCTACATTACCAAGCTTGTGTGCTTGACTCATTAAAAAAAAACTAGGCTAGTGTGCCTGGTGTTCTTTAAAAATATTTAAGTGAAGGACGCACTGTTTGTTCTAGCAGGTGTTTTCCACTACAACAAATTTATACCATTTCTAGTGGTTTTAAAATCGAGTTTGAGATATTTGGATTTAAAAAATCTAATTTTTAATTTATTTTCACTTAAAAATATCAATAACCTCAATAACTTTACTTACAATCTCAAAACACCTTCTAATTAGTTTACAAACTTAAAATTAAATCGAATAATAATAAAAATTTCAAGTTCTTATCTATTTTTTTTTTAATATGATTGGAAATTCAAACCACCTTCATTAAATACACTTATTCAAGATGATTACATCAACATTGAGATTTGTTTTTTTATTTATAATAAAAATAGAGTGAACCAAATATAATCCAAAACATAAATATTTAAAACTACAAGATTAAAAAAGGCAAAAAAAAATAAAAAGGACCAAATTATAATTTTATAAGTCTAAATAACAATAACTTTCATCTATGTCTTCGATTACACAATCTGCCACATTAAAATTTGATAACTATTGAAGTTTATATCGTAATTAGTTTATATCTTTGACGTTCTACCGTACAATTTCTTCTTGGTTTAATAAGGGCACCCTCCTGGTTTTAATTTGCTCATGATAATGGCGGTTACGTTTTTATTCTGCTGCTATATATCACTTACGCTGATATAACTGTAGAAGGATGTGGACATCACGAATTAAAAAAATTATCATTCAACAAGTGTTTTTAAACAAGTATGCCCAACAATGGAGGACAAATGAATAAGAAGGTTAATGATCACCATATAGGCCATGGCTGTACCTTTCATTAATTATAGCAATCCATTTTGCCTCGTCTCGCATGCTAGTCAGTTTCTGCACTACTGCTTGGTCAATCATGTCTTCAAACCCGACAACTACGTGGTAAAAGATGGAGGCTTTTTGTGCTGCCACAGTCCACGCACCAAATCATTTGCACGGCACAAATCACATCACATCACATCATCATCAACATCACTAAGTCATTTGATCAAAATAAGGTAGGCCCAATTACTGCATCAGAGTGAAGGTGGATGAACCCCATCACATGATTGGATTTTGATACGTGATCCCTTTTGCACTTTCTCTGCAAATCAAAACTGTTTTTACTGAAAAAGATGAAAGAAGATGCTATCCCTCAAAGCGAGCTTTGCTTTGGTCTAGGCTTTCTGCTTGAAAACTTTTACACAAGTTGCTTTTATTATTTGGGATCACGTAAATTATGTCAGAATATTGTCAGTGATATTATCATTTCAACGACCAGTGAACCAATTGTTGGAGGTCCGATAAAAAGAAAAACCTTAATTTATCAGAATTATCTGGTGGGAGTTTTTAAAATTATACATGTATCTTGTTAACACCTACCACAAAATCCATTATTTATATTCTAATTTCCAAAGGATCGAAACCGATGCTAGGCAATTCGTGTCTGCGAGGACATTCACGCAAATTTCACGAGAACTCCATCCCAAAATTCTTCAAAAACTGACCAAGCTGAGTATCAAAGGGCATCTCCAATGACGTGTAAATAGTCTTCTTGTTGATTAATTAGGAAGTGCTATAGCGTGAAAGAAACTAATGATTAAAAAAAATCACGAAGTCAATTAGCAACTTATAATCATGGTGATCGTGCTTCTTATTGTCATTTGTGACGATTCTTGGTCTAAACACTCAATGACTTTGTTTCATGGTAAGGCTTTCTTATAATATTCTACTAGCTCTGTATATAGGTGGAAGGAATCAAACAACAATGAGAAATTGTTCACAGCTAATACCCAGATCAAATAAAGGAAGTCAAATTAAAAAGAAAGGAAAAGAAAAAACAGGGTCCACGTCTATCAAAATTTTGTATCTGGGTAGGTGAGATCTCAAGGAAATTGTAAATGTAGCAAGATTTTCCTTGGTCTTTGAAAAAGCAAACTAGATTGCCTTTCTGTCTTAATATTCATTAGGGTCTTATTTCAAAACCCAATCATTCGGTCTTAAAGGAAAGCTGCCTGTATAGAACATGAACCTGTATGCAAAGGTTCTGGTAATCGGTATAGAACGTGAGTCTGTACTGCAAAAGTTATGGCAATCGTTCCAGTAAGGAAATAACTGAGCTTATGCCATATTTCTTGCTTGTTGGTAAATGTTTTTTTCTGCACCTATTTTTTAGTGTCTAATTGCTTATTGAAAAATAGACTAAGGCAAAAATGTTTTCAAATCTAAGGAAAACAGAAGGCTTTGAGATTGGAAGTATACCTTCCATTTTACATGTTAAAAAATAAAGGATGCGGGTGTCAGTTGAACTACAAGCTCGCTAGCTTATTTTTTACAGGTTGTTAACATTGTTATTGATCATGTTTACATATTGTTATTTTAAGGTTTATTAATTCTCATCTTTTATATATGTCATAAGACAAAAATTGTTCTTTCTTTTTTCTTTTTATGTTATTTCTCATCACCCTAACTTGCATTTTTATTCTTATTTCCTTGGTAAATAATGATTAATTAAGTCATAATTTATTGGAGTTATGGTTTTATTTATATTTAAATATTGCAGAAATACTGTCTATTTATATGTAACATTATAAACTTTGTAATTGATTGTTCAATTTACACCAAGAATTTTTTTAAAAAAAATATGCTTTCCAACCTAAATTACATGATAATCATTTCCCCCCTAATTCAACCTAAACTTTTGCAATCTCATTGTCCTTTTGACTTCTTCAAAATAAATTACTTTTCAATCATAAGCAGCCTGACAATGATATCATTTTCCTCCTAATTCAAATAAGACTGTGTAAGTGGATCAAGGTGTTATTCTCTTATCTTTGATATTGTGCTCTGATTTGTTAATTTCATGATAATTTGATTCGTTGGGCAAATAATAAAAGTGCTAGAGATCTCATTTCATGGTTCCCCTGAATTTCATATATTGAAATGGAACGTTGACGGCTCTTATATCAGCAAACCTAAACTTACTGGTATTAATTAGAAGGGTTCTTTATAATCTTAAAGGCTTGGTGTTCGGATTTTTCTATACACATGTTGAAATTAAATATTCAAATGAAGCTGAGTTGCTAGCTGTGATTAAAGCGATGATTTTGTTGGAGTTAAGTTTATTTTTTAATCCAATTTGATTGTTATGGTTAACTAGATGAATAAATCATCTAATACGGCATGAAGATTTCATGAGCTTTTCATCATCTCACCTAAATTTTCTTCATATTTAGATTTCATGCCTTTCTCGCACACGTACTCGCTCTGGGCGATGCAAACTATATACCTTTCTCTCATCTAATCCGATGCATGTCTTTGATCGGTCTTCCAGTTTTTTTTTTTAACTCTAACTATAATCAATTTCTCTCTTCTAGGTTATTGGCTTACCTATAATAATTGCCAGTACATAAGAATTTATAGCATGGACATGAAATTGCAATTTTTGCTACTGTGGTGTCTTGGTTATGCAGTTTCTCTTGGTTTAGAATAACTGATGAACCCAGAGATTTGCATATTTCGTTATTGTCCCTTTTTTTTCTTTTCTTTTTGGTGTTGTAATGCAATTTATTGCTTATTAAAAAAAATTCAGAATATTATTCTAAATTGGAACAGTGTATAGTAACTTCATGTACTGAATCAAAGGATCGATCAATTCAAATCATCTTATTATCCAATTTAAACCATATATATATTTCAACATATCAATACAATTTCAACATATAATTTGCTCAAGATCATAAGCCTCGGATCATATGTATCATGCGAATCGAATAATAATTGATGGCTTTGAAAGACAAACGTGAAAGCAATGGCATGAAAGATATGAATGATAAAAAGAAACAACAGAGTTCCGATGGGCCATGGAAATCATCATATCAAGGATGTCATGTTTCCTATCCTCTTTTTGTAACAATATCGTTTCTTACATCACATTCTTGAGCTAAACTTGATTTTGTTCTTTCTTAAATATGATGGGAGTCAAACAATAGATAAATTAACCAATGGGATTCGTAATGCACGAGAATATGATTGAAAAGAGAGCTTTTAGAGGATGTTTAATTTCCCTTTCCAAGCATGCATGCATGCTTATAGTAGGGACGTATTGCTAATTATAACTTCGACCTGGATTTTTTTCTCCTTTTTATTACATATTTAATTCAGTGCTCGTAGCATGCGTATAGGCATAAACAATGGGGGTTATATCAGGTTACGCTATATCTTTAATTCAAAATCTTCCCATATTTTAAGTCATAGTTCTTATTATTTGTGTTGACCCTCGTATGGAAGTAGCCTTCGTTCACACACTTGGGAAATCAATTTAGCTTAATTTATCGTTTTTTTAGTTTATTGAATTTTGAATTAATATCTTCTTCTTTCTTTTTGTTAGATTTAGAACCCAAAACTTTCTTGCATGAAGAGATTAAGACAATGTTTGTTTTTGTGATGATATTATGTTTTTTAAAAAAAAATTGTATTTCAAATTAATTTTTTTTAATATTTTTATATCGTTTTGTTATACTAATATTATAAATAAATTTTAAAAAAATAAAAAATTATTTTAATATATTTTAAATAAAAATATATTTTAAAAAATAATTATTAATAATAAACAAACACTAACTAACTAAATGTATCCATCGAGATCTAAGTTCCAGGTGATGTCAAATCTCATTTGGTAATTAATTATAAATAAAAACACATATCGTGGAAGCATAGCTTCAACGTGCTCTCGACAAAGTACTGTCCAGTTCGCAAGTGGAAAGCACACAGAGAGTTTGTGTTTCAAAAGAAACCATCATTGAGTCTCGAAGATGAGTCAAACGAAAGCTGACTCATAAAGTATGACTTTGAATATGACATGAAACAGTTAATGGAGACAAGATTCTCTTATCCAGATTTCTGCAGCTGATCTAGGTGATCAGGACACATCGCAGATCAGCACATTGTTTCAATTGACAGCAAGCTTCGGCTATATTATCTCGTCTAATTAACAAGAGTACTTATGCCCTCTATCAGGTTAAAAAAAAAGGTTCCAGCTCGAAGTATTGAAGCACATCATTCAAATTTGCAATCGCATCTGAAGGCGCTAGCTAGCGTACGTGAAGGCAAAGCAGTAAAATGATTCGAGCTTTTATGTATACATTCAAGAAGATTTTTGGTTTTATGTATCGGATTTATCTCTTCAATTCGGTCAAAATAAGATTTAATTATTATAATGTGACCCGAAACTTGGAGTCTGGGCATTGATTTCTCTCTAGCTTTCAAACCGATTCTCTCTCATCAAGTCAACAAGTAATCGTATCTTCAACACGGTTTACAAATAATATTTTCCTCAACAAATTAAGATGATTGATTTTAATTAATGAGAAAATTATCGATTCTTAAAACCAATAATTCATCTTTATCATAGTAGATATTTTATTAAAAAATATCTAGGTTGATGAGGTGTTATTTTATCTTGTGAGCTTGAAGGTCAGACTTAAATCTAGAATAAAATTATTAATCTTCTAGTTTTAATAATCTAACTCGTCATTTTAAGGTGAAAATACAAGTAAATCATCATCGTTAACTACAAAAAAATCAGTTATCCTTTTAAGTAAGAGTTTTTTTTTTTTTTTAAGATAGAATTGTCATTGTTAAAATAAAGAGAAAAAAATATTTAAACCTGCTCAATCATCTTTTTTTTTTCTTTTTTTATATCCCTCCAAGTGCTTCTCTTTTTTGCAGGGAAAATATTGGTTTGTCCGTAAAGTATTTATATCTTATTATAATAAAATATTTTTGAATTATATCTCATCAAGATAAAAATATCTTTTATTTATCAAGGATATCTTGACTCAAAAATGATGTGTTTGATAACTTACTAGACCCATTATAGGTTCTAGCACTTGACTTAACCAGAAACGATGAGACATAACCTTCTCATAATCAGTCTTTAGCTCTCGTTAAAGCCAACGACAACAGCATTGTGTCATTTTCTTTTTTCAATAATTTCATATCTATATTTTATGCTGTTAGATATAATATTTTTGTTATCATATCCACTTCATTTGAATTTTTTTTATTAGACATGCGTGGGTGGGTTTTTTTATGGAGATTATGATGTTTTATTGAGTAGTTAAGGTCGTCTGCACTCTCTTTTTTGTGGCAGAACTGGACTTCTTGTATTTGTATTGGGTTTGATGATAGATGTTATCCTTCAACTACTGGGATTGTGATAAGATAAGGCCTGCCATCAAATTTCACTATTAAAATTAACAGTCAAACAAACTCTAAACATTAGTCTAAATGCTGTAGATTACATCGTTTTGAAACAATTTATTAATTTATTTACAAATAAAAATAATTAGAAAATGACAAACTTTATGCATCTTGTCAATTCAATATTGTCCATTTGATTAATCAATTCAAATATATATATATATATATATATTATTTTTTGAATATTTGTTTTTCAATTTCATCCCTTAGAATTAACTTTGGTCCTCATTTTTATTTTGTTTTTCCCTTATCATTTTTCAATTGAAATTTTTTATCTATCAAATTTGGTTATCATTCTTTTGATTGTTACTTATTTTATTTGAAATAATTTATGAAATGTTAATTATTATTATTTTAATTTCTTCATCTTTCAATTTTTTTTATCTATCAAATTTGGTCATCATTTTCCATGACATAACTAAACACTGGAAATTGTTTTCCAACTTATTTTTCATTACACTACCAAACATCGAAAAATACTTTCCCAGAATTCACTTTCCCCGGAATTTACTTTTTAAAAAAAATAACTTTCCAGCAAACAAATAAGGCCAAAATTTCATGGCAAAACTTAATTTGCCTAAGAAAATAATAATTTAAGGATACAGTAGATAAACTTGGTGTCTAGACCTTATTTTATCACAGCACCTATAATTTACAGATAAAATATGCCAATAAATCATTTATATTGAGTATTTATTCGAGGTTATAAAACTCATTTGTATTCATCATGATATTTGCTATGTTTCTTGTGAAAACATGGATACTTTAAATTAATCGAAGGATAGAATAATATATAAAAAGAGAAACATAAAATGAAGATGTAATGAATATGCATATAAGTGTAGTGACTAGAAATTATATACACTCTTTAATTGAGTATTGAATTTCACCCCACTTGACCCTAATCTTTTTATTTTAATATAGCCTTGTTTTTCTAATAACTCTTTAATTTAGTATTGAATTTTATCTTACCCACTTTTAAAAAAATCTAATTGAAAAGAGAATAAAAAGAAAAAAAAAGAAATAGATAGTTGTTTGACTAGGTTAGCACATTCTAGTCGTGTTCAAGCCTTAGGTAGCGAATTTAATGGCTAACTCAGGTTGATCAGGTGAGATTCAATATGTCATTATCTCAATATTAAAAAAAAAAAAAAGCTATCCTAATTCTATTTAGCTAACTCAAATTTTTATTAGTCATCTACATTATTTTTGGACCATCCAAACTAAACGAGTTATATCGTAATAATTCTCATACAATTTAATTTAAAATTTAAAATAGATAAATAATCATATCAAAATATTTCAAGATTAACTTATTGGATTGATTTTAATGATACTATAAAAAAAAAAAATCTAGAATTTTTTTTAATGAGACTTGCGTTACTATTTCTAGCTCTTATTGGTAAATGCAGGTTTCTTGCTTGTAGATAATCAAACAGATAAATTTTATCTTTAGATACATTTGAAAATTTACTTTTCGTTTACGAATAATTCATATGATTGATTTCATGTTCAAGAAATTCGATTCAAGAAATATTGAATACTTTTTTAAAATAATAAAAACGAAAACTACAATCAAATCCACAACGATGCTTTTTCTAAAATTATTAAATTAACCATTCTATCTTAGCAAAATTGAGAAATTAGTAGTAGCAATTTCGGAACTGTATATTTCTTTCTTTCATGTCACGGGAATCACTCAAGAAAATCAGTGCTTGCAAAATTAAAGGGTTGACTGTCTGGAAGTTAGAACTTAGTTTTTAGCCATTGAAAAGCTGTTAAAGTGGTGCTTGATTGTCCTCTTAAAAAAAGGGGTAATGCTTAATTAAGAGAAAAATGGCGATTTGCAAAACAGAGACACGAAGAAGACGAGTTATAAGTCGCCAAGCATGATACATGACAGGGCGGCCCAAACCGAGGGGAAAAGGGCGAACCTCTAAAGGATCATGCCAATGATTAAGCTCCTTCGGTTGCATCAGAATAATCAACGATAGAAGATCACGCCAACAATCAGTCAAAACCCAAGAACTTTGAGATTTACTTTGAGCAGAAAACATAATGGCATCCAAGTGTAATTATGCTGGGTATTGATGGGTCATGTCAAGAATGATAGAGATTATTTTTTTTAATTTTTTTTGTTTAAAAATATATTAAAATACTTTTTTATTATTTTTAAAATTTATTTTTAATATTAATATATTACAAAAATAAAAAATACTAAAAATATTAATTTTTTAAAAAATAATTTTTAAAATTTTCCACCGTTCAACTGCATTTCCAAACAAAAACAAAAGCTAAGTATACTTGCTTGTTACTATTATATTATAGGACCGTGGTCCCTCGGAACACCAGTATAAAGACAACCCCCATTTGTTTTGTGTCCACAAACCGGTTCAAAAATTCCCGCATATTTTAACTAACAACTATCACCCCCCACCCCCTTCTCTCTCCACCACCCCTTTTCAGTTTTCACACCAAAATCTAGTCTCCGCCGCCGCAATGCTCCCGTACGCCACCCTGGACGAGGCAGCGGCGGCGCTAGGAAGGAATCTGACAGTAGCAGAGACGTTATGGTTCAATTACTCTGCAAAAAAGTCAGATTATTATCTTTATTGCCATAACATCTTGTTTCTTTTTCTGATCTTCTCTGTCGTGCCTTTACCCGTGGTTTTCATAAGTCTATGGCGATCTAGTGGGTTTGATAAGTACAAGATTCAGCCTAAAGTCAAGCTGTCTCCTTCTGAGACTTTCAAGTGTTACAAGGATGTTATGTTTATGTTCTTTTTTGTCGTGGGGCCTTTACAGTTGGTTTCTTATCCATCTGTCAAGGTGAGACAGTTTTTTGTTTTTGTCATGAGAGTTTATTTGTGAGATTTCGTGTGGTTTTGATTGTTAAAGTCTGGTTTTTGGGCACTTTTTTGTTTCTTATCTTGGGAAATTTTGTGCATCTTCTGTTATAAGAATTTGTTGATGTGGTTTTGATTTGTTAAATTGATTTTTGATGAGCACTCTGGCTTTGTAGTAGATTCTATACTATGGGATCTGCTGGGTTTTGGCATTGGTTGCCAATGGAAATCACAGATTTTGTTGATTTATGTGAATATTGGATAATTATTGATGTTTTGCTTTCGGGTAATTATTGCGGAGTTTCTATTAATTAAAGACATCTGTATTGAATGTTTTTCCCTTTGATTGATTTTCTGGGACTATGTTTGATTTTATTTTGGTTTATTGAGCGATCAGTTTAATTTTTGATTCTTCAGAATGTGATGCTGACTGCTTTTTTCTTTTTGTTAAATTTTGAAATGAGATTTAAGGCTTCTGCTGTTGCATATTTAACTTGCATGTCCACAGTTGATAGGGATTCGAACAAGTTTGCCATTGCCTTCTGGATGGGAAGTCTTTCTACAGTTGGTGGTGTATTTCATGGTGGAAGACTTTACCAATTACTGGATCCACAGATTTCTCCATGGTAAATGGGGATACGAGAAAATCCACAAAGTTCACCATGAATATACAGCTCCTATTGGGTTTGCTGCCCCATATGCGCACTGGGCCGAAGTTTTGATCCTCGGAATTCCATCTTTTCTTGGTCCAGCTATGGTTCCTGGGCACATGATCACATTTTGGCTTTGGATTGCTTTACGGCAGATTGAGGCGATTGAGACGCACAGCGGGTACGCATGCTATGCCTTTCTTATTTTCTGAGAGCCCTTTTCTGCTTTACTTGATTGTGACAAAATGATAACAACTTTAGAACTCCCTTGCTGCTTTACTGTTAAATTATAGACTTTTCTGCAAAATAGCGGGAGATTTCAAGTATCTTCATTAGTGGCTTACCTTTTCTTGATGTGGGGATCAGCATGGCCCGTTTTCTTTCTCTTTTTTTTCTTCTTTGGTTTAGTCAGCGAATTGTTATTGATTTATAAACAACTCGACAATCTTTTGTACCTGATCAATTAGTAGAATTACGGTAGATGAAAAGCTAAACTTGCAAAAAGAAGCTATTGTTTTTCTGGAGAGGTTAGGCCATGTCACTTCCTCCACAGCAAGCTAGAGCTTCTGTAAAGTACCAAATTCCATCTTCTTGTTGATTTTATTATTTTGTAAATTTTTAAATCATAGCATAGGTGATGGATGAATAATGTGATTAATGCTAAGAAATGATGTGTGCTAGTTCCTATGCTTAGATTATTCATGACAAGCGGCGTAAGATCAGTGAATATCACCTATTTAGATTTTGGCCATTTACTTTTCCCAAAATTTATTGCAAGCTCACTGCTCTGTGCATTCCTTGTAAAGGTATATGAATGGTGCAAGTAATAAAACATTGCTAAGTTCTATGTCGTATTAGAGCCTGTCACTTGTGGAGATCAGGCAACCTGAAGTTAGCCCACATGACAATTATGGCGTGGTGATATTGTGTTTCTGCTGTTACATTTGGCTAAATGCTGCTTGCTTTCTAGCTATCATGCAGAGTGGTTCGCAGGTTGAAATTGTTCGAAAGTAAATTTGATGTTAGGGAAGTACATAGTCTCCTCGTAAGCGTGGTAGTATTTTACTGTTGTGTAGGCTTTAAGACATGTAAATCTATATGCAATAGATATATGGAGATAAAATCCAGTGGTGCTACAATAGAGGAGCATTCTTCTCCAAGGAGCCATGGTTTTGATTTCTCTGTTGGGATGGCTCGAAGTGATAGATAGCTTCATTTTGCATTGAAATGACTTGCGTGGGGCTAAGAGGTAGTGATCATGATGCCGCCTTTATTTTCCATTTTTTTCAAACTCCTTTCTCAATACAGATTTGGGAAACCATATGGAGCTTAAATAGATGCAAAATATTACTCAGTTGTTTCCTTCCTCTTATGAAGGAAGAAAAAAGGAAACAGGAAGGATACTTCCAGAAATTGGGGTCTGTGCCACAAACTAAGAATGGAGAGGTGTCCATACTAGATATATTAATGTATTGTTTTATTGTGATAGACATTTAGCTTGGGACATTTCCCGGACTTCCTTTTTCCCAATTATCAGTGAGGAATAGTTATGCATTGAGGAATGTTTATGTTAATTACAGCTTGAACCACATTGAGCATGTTTCATGTCTTTTATGATTTTTTCAGATCCAATTAATACATACGGCTCCTTCATGTGTTCTGTTTTTTGTTGATAAGCTGCATAACAACCGTGTATTTACTCTTGTGCTGCTCTTCATCTCCTGGATATATATGTTATGCAATGATGTTTTAACTTAACTATTGGAGAACACATGGCATGCGAGTAACTTATGTCTTGCTATGTAGTTACGACTTTCCCTGGACTCCCACAAAATATATTCCATTTTATGGTGGTGCAGACTACCATGATTACCATCATTATGTTGGAGGACAAAGCCAGAGCAACTTTGCATCGGTGTTCACATACTGTGATTTTATTTATGGAACTGACAAGGTAAGCAGATATTTTTTGCAACTAACCATGCAATCCTGGAAATTATGATAACTGATATTTGAATGCTTTCTTTGATCAGGGCTATCGGTTTCAGAAGAAGCTTCTTTGGAAGGTAAATGCATTTTTCATTTTTTAAACATATCGATTGACCAATGGAATTTGCTTGATGTCTTGTATCTATGCTCTCAATCACATACAATTATTGTTCAAGATAGGTCAATGTGAAGCAGTATGAATACAGCTATGCCTTCTACTTGGATTCTGCACCATTAATTCCTGCTAATATCGTATCCCTTTTGTGCAATTCAGTTGAAAAAGGGAGTGGAAAACGGTGTTGAGCAGAATGGAGGTTCCTACTATGTTCCTACACAAGATCTTAAATCTGACTAGCTGTCGAACAGCAGAACTCTTATTCAAGAAAACCTACCATTTCAAGCTGACGTTGTCCATATGCTAGTCCGGTTACTTTCAAGTTGTTAGTGTTTCAGGTGGATATGATTTCATGTTTTCTGTAACTTGAGGAGGGGAGTTTTAGCGTTGAATGTTGTCAAGTTTCAGAATGTGGGGTTTTCTTTAATTGAAAAGCTGCTGGATACAATGTCTTGCAACTTCAGATTTTTCCGGTGGTGTTATTTTAGTTTCTGCTTAACATCCAAATTTAGAAACTGCATATATCCACCGCAATCCCAGCATTCAACATCCAATGTAATTATTTGTAACACACCAGATGAGGAGAAAGGTTCGAACTGGGAAAATACAACTTCCATTCCTAAGATAAACTTTTTACATTTAAATAGAACAGTAAATTTAAATTCCTTTTTTTAATCTTAGCAGAGCGGGCTGTGGCCAAACAGGCCACAGATTGAAATTGGAAGGTGCCAATCGTTTTCTTGTGTTATCCGTGCATGAAATGCAGATAGTTTTTGCTTTTTTAAGCAAGAAGAAAACAAGATAGAGACTCATTGCATTTGGATCAACGGTCCATGTCCTTTAGTTCAATTGGCAAACCGTTCATGACCTTTCGATCATAGGTCCCAGCTCCATTTTGATTTTGTTACTGTGTGACAACCGAAAAGAGAAAAGGGCCATGGACCTGCAAATATATGTCTACAGAAGCTGGACCATTACCATCGTAGGCCTTTCCACAAAATATCGTGGTTTTACTTTCTTTATGGGGCCCTTTTTTCTCCCCTGAGAGTGCAGTGATGTGGGATTACTAGTCATTTGGCAGCTTATCAGAGGATGATAATCGATATTCAACGGCTTGGGTTTGTAATATCCATATCCAAACTCAAATTTAAATTTAAAATAATTATTTAAATCCAATCACAATCTAAATGGGCATAGATTTTTGAAAACTAAACTCTATTCAAATCCGATCAAAACCCAAATAGATATGGATTTTTGGATTTTAAATAATTATGGAGTATTTATAATCCCAACTCAAATTTAAAATCTAAATATAAATTTGAATCTATAATTTACAACTATTTAGTATATAATTAGTTTGGTGTACGTGTAGTTTTTTCAAACTTTAAAATTATTTATTTATTTGAGATCAGGTAAACCAATTAATATTCATAATCAACTCGAAATCTAACCTTTAATATCCATACTCTATTCAAAACTCAATCTTTTATTTTTGAGTTTTACTCGAACTTAATTAGATCTAAAAAATTTCTCTCTATTCAAGTAGATTCAGGGTAATATTTATTGGGTTCGAGTGAAATTATCATCTATACTTATTAGTAAACATAATCCTCCTTTCACATACAAGTTTATTTTTGATACAAGATGGATGTTGATTTTTAATGTGATTATACTTTCAACGGATGAATGTATTTTCAAACCAATTTTTTTATATATATTGATATTAAATTTTTTTTATCAAGTACGGATTTTTAAGTTTTTATTTTCTGGAAATGGAATATGGGATGATAATATAAAGATTTAGTGGATATATTGTTTAAAATACAAGAATAAAGAGGCTACTTACCCATTTATTTATGACATGGCGTATTTTTTTATATCAAAATATATCATATGTAAGTCATCGTGATTATTCTATCAGTAAAAAATATTTGTAAATATAATGATAGATTAAAAACTCCATGGCGATGGTAATTTTGAACCAAGTCAGCCCACGCAGCAGTGATAGGGAATGTCATGGGATTTTGGATGCACATAATTACATTTATGGACATGGGCCATACTCCCACTGTCAGTCTCAACGCCAAGGCCTTTGAGTTTTGCTTTTGGGCTTAGCTGTACTGTTATTATTGTCCCGCATAGTCATGGGACAGCCATAAACATGTTAACAGTGTTATTAGCCCACAAAATAATCAAAGTGGGATGCTAAATAGCCCAATTGAGGATGTAGAAGATGAGAAAAATAGCATTGTCCAATCAAAGTTAATTTTGAGTGATTTTCAGATTGGAGGAGAAGCTTGCCAATTTGGTGTTGCCGATTAAGCTGTTTTTGATGAAATTTTGATTTTTTAAAATTTAAAATTAATTTTTTAGTATTTTTAGATTGTCTTGATATATAAAAATAAATTTTAAAAATTATTTTAATACATCTTTGAGAAAAAATAATTAAAAAAATAACCACGATTATATTTTTAAATATTCTTAGTTAAATAGCTCGAGTACGACTAAACAGCTAAACAACTCGAGCAATAATATATTAGATATATAATCCACCTGCTCTAATATGTGAAAAGAAGTTATATCATTGAAGAAGAATGTATTAAAATCTGATTGGCCCAATTTCCTTTTCTTCTTTCCCACTTTTTATAAAGGAAGTTTGAAATTTTGCAAATGAAATCTCTCATTATTTCCTTAGACCTCATTGGCTTCTTTTTCTTGGGCATCATTTGGGAAGGTCATATATCCTTATTATCAATCTTTATCGTACACGTGGACAAAATCCTTTGGCAATCATGGATCAAAACACACCAATCTTTATTATTTTAGGTCCACAGGAGAATATCGATCATGGAAACATCAAATATTACTTGTTCCGTGACATTCATGATCCCTAGGGTTAAGGTCAATGGAGACATGTTTACTGATCGCTTCCACCTTCTCTCGCTGTGTCGAAAGCAAACTTCAGGGAACTGGTTTTCATGTAAAGTAGCCAACTTTACCCGCATTTTGCTACGACTCGGATAGAAAATTAGTTCTTTAATGTAAAAACCAAAAATGCGAGTATTGGCAACACGTTTTTAACTTAAAGAAATTTTTTATTGTCGACACAGCAGTTGAGATATGTGCTTAATCAATATATTAAAATTTTTTAATATATTTATTTTCATAAAATTTAATAATAATAAAAAATAAATACAAATTGTGCAATAGGCCCAATATATATAAAGGTTAAACGTCTCAGCCTGGCTAGCTCAACACTCCTGACCCATTTAAAAAAATATATGCATTTGCGTGGGCCAGGCCATGGTGTCTTACCCCTTTTTTTTTGCCATTTAAAAAATATTTCATATGTATCTCTTCTTCAAAAGAAAAAAAAAAAAAAAAAACAAATGATGTGTTGTTTGCTTATTCAGTTTTTGATCATTTATAATCACCAAAGAGGTGGTCAAAAAATCAAGCTAGGGTTTTTACAATGTATTTATACAAAATAAAACACCAAATAAACCTTTTTATTATGTCAATAACCTAATTTTATAATTCAAAACATCTCTAAATTGATCTAAAAATTTTTTGGAAAAACATCTCTGTCGGCCTCAATATGTTTTTTCGTCTAATAAAACTTTCTTTCGTCTAATAAAACTCATTGATACCAAGATTGATTTTTTTTAATTGTTGTGACGTGGTTAAATGCTAATTTTATCTCTTATTCGCTGTTTTCAATAACTTTCCCTCTCTTCTTCCATATCCAAGGTTAAAAATAATTTTTTGGCTAAAATTAAAAATTTAAAACTAAAGTGATTGAATCGGACGAAAAACAAAAATATATGGGGCAGATAACATTTTTTTTTTACCAACTTTAAGACTAGTCATATATTTTCCCCATTTCTTATACTATAGTCCTCTCTTTTTTAATCTGATCTTTCAACTACAATTTAAAATCTTATCTAATGGAATTAATTAAGAAAAGGATTAAATTAAAAAAAAATTTAAAGAAAAAAAGTTTATCTACTTTGAGATTGATTATTTATTATAGTTTTGTTATTTTTAATTTGATCTTTTAACCATAATATCAAACTTTATCTAATGAAATTAAATAACAAAATAATTAAATTAAAAAAAAGATCGATAAAATATTTAAAGAGATTATAAAGGGGGAGCAGTTTCATTGTTCATATAAGCAATGATTCCTCCCCTAGATCTTTTAATACTATAGCTAAGTAGTTGATGCGCTTCTATTTTTTTTTTCCTTTTTATAATCATCTTTGTAAATTTTTATTTCAAATAAAACATGCTTTATTATTATTGTTGTTGAGTTATTTTTATTTAGTATTTGTTATTTTTTTACTTAATAGTTAAATTTATTTTTTTTAATTATTCAAACACGCTTTTTTCTTAAAAAAAAAAACACGTTTTCTTTATTTCTTTAAATCACCATAAATCATTGATTAGTGCTCTCTTTAATTATATTTACATATGATTCCCCTTTCCGACTTTGTGATCTCTTTTGCGCCTGATGATATCTAGTTATATTACGCATGATTTTGGAATTGTTAGAGATAATTTATTAATCTATTACTTGGCACGCTTTCTATTATTAGGTGACCATTACAAATTCTCTCGTTTGCAATTCAACCCTAAATACCCGACGTTACTTTGAGGAACAACACCAATACAAACACATACAAAAACTTTATAATCACGATTTTCTCTCGAACTCAAGATCGAAATTCTTTCACTCTCACTCTAGAGTTCAATCCAAGTTTTAGATACAATCTCGAGTATTTTAGGTATCACTTTCATATTCGTAAGTTACAACAATAGCTCTTTAGCAAAGCGGATATACAAATTCTCAATGAACGATGAAACAAATCGACATGATTATGAATGAGAGAATGGTATGCTTATATTTCATCTCTAATAGAACTGGTTCTTCAAAATAATGAGTGACAAGCCTATTTAAATAAAGAGAAGAGGTGAAAAAGTGAGTTGTCTCGATTTTGAAAGATTATTAGATAAAAAAACTGAAACGCGTGGGTTGTATTGTGGAGATGAAATTGTTCACACACACACAAAACACTATGGATATCACTGTGAATTTTTTGATAATTCATTTTGGTTCTTAAAGTTTTATTTTGGGTGATTTGATCCTTATTAAAGGCCAATTGATTTGGATTTGTTAGGTAAGAATGAATTATGAAGAATAAGGACCGAAATTAAAAAGGTATCAAACATGGGTACCATACCAGATATTATGTGAAAAATATACCGAGGTCCTCAATATTTAAAAGTAACATAAATTATACAATTTAGGTCCCTTAAAACTTAAACAAAGTCAGTTTCGGTACAAAAGTTTATTTGTATTATTTTTCAGTTCCTGGTTAAAAAAAAGAGAGAAAAGACTTGCCAAATTTTAGTAATTAGAGAGAAAATCATCGTCCAAGCCATTTTCGACAACCAAAATGAATTATTTTAGTGTCCACGGGTTACATGAGATGATAAGTGCTTATGGTGGTTGTTTAGACCCACAATATTGCTAGAAAAAATATATTTGAGCCGGGGAAGATAAATCTAACTCGGTTTGATTTCATGTTTTTGGATTCTTTTTATGATATTTTGAGTTGATGGATTAATTTGTGGGTGTTCCAAGAGTGTTATTCAGGTTTTTTTTTTTGTTGAAATTGGGTTTTTTGGACAAAAAAAACATTGCCTCGATTTTCCAGCCACCACTATAGTGGACAGAATCTAGACTTGCAGACGAGACACTGTTTATGTATTTTTTTTCTAGAATAAGTTGTCCACCCTTTTAAAATATATAAAAACATAGAGATAAGTCTAGTCGCATGGGCCTTTGCTTGAAGGCCCACCTGCATATGCGAGCCTATGACCCAGCACGTCTAGGCTCTTTTTTTGGCTATATATATATCTTTTCTTTCTACTTGGTTATTATGAGAAGGATTGGTCAAGTAACTTGAGTTAACTTGCATTTTTTTTTCAATGTTTTTTTATTCAACTTTAGCCTTTTTGGCTAAGTTCTTCTTTTAGAAGTCTAATGTTTTTTATCTTGATCTCATATCGTGAGAGGTGAGTTAGACACGTTAACCTGAGTTGACTCCAATTTGTTTTCTTAGATTTTTTTATGATTTGTTTTTAAATTTCATCAGTTTGCATTAAATTATTTTGCCATTTTTTTTACTTTTCTTTTTGTTTGGTTATTCCGAGAGTGGATTAGTAAAGTTAACTTGAGTTAGCTTGAATTTTTTTATATATATTTTTTTATTAAACTTTGGTTCTTTTACTAGGTTTTTCTTTTGAAATTCTTATTTTTTTTTCATGATCTCATATTGTTAATAATGGGTTTGTCAAGTTAACTCGAGTTTTCTTCTTCAACATTTTATATATATATATTTGACATTATATTAGGTTTTAAGCTTTACAATTTTTCTTTTTTACAGGTTGTTTAAGTGTCATATCCCAAATTATATTTTAGTAAATCTAACTCAAGTTATATCATATTATTATCATTCAAATTTTTTTTTTAATATTAAAACAAAATTATCCTATCCCTCAAAATAACATGCATGGGACCCTATTTTGTTATATCAATATACCAACAAATAGAAATAAAATACTCAAAAAGCTAAAAGTGAACGTTTGACTTGTAAGAGAGCGTTTGACCTGTGTTTTTAAAAAAATTAATTTTTTTTGTTAAAAATTAAATTTTTTATGTTTTAGATCGTTTTGATGCGCGGATTTCAAAAATAATTTTTTAAAAAATAAAAAAAATATCATTTTAATACATTTCAGTATGAAAAATATTTTGAAAAACAACCACAAGTATACTCCCAAAACAATCTTTTAAAAAGAAGTTTGGCCATGTGTCAACCAATGAAAGACTATTAAAATAGTTGGTAACTAGCCAGCAAACACAAACTACTACTTGTCCACATATGTAATAATTAAAAAGGTGCAACTTTTTAAATAAAATAAGGACATTTTTCATATTAGTGGATGACACTTTTTGGCCTTTTCTCAACCTCCTCTCCTTTTTTTCAAGCTAGCTAGTGTTATAAGCTGAATTACAGGATAAAAGACTAGCATGTGTCTTTAAAAAAAGTGGATAAATAGACACACCTAAACCAAGGGTCCTAGAAAGCTTATACTTCATCGCCCAGCAACAACCAATCCAAAGAGGTTTAGAACCAATGAGAAATCAAATATGCTTATATGTCCAAAGTAATTAGTCAAAGCCAAATATAAATGCTTCATAAAAGCTTAATACAAGCCAACTTCTTCGACATGAAAACTTAATTGCCATCGTCACCAACAATTTTTAGCTCCACTTCAAGTCCTACTTATTGCATTGTATAAAAGATCTTCAATCTTAAAACTCCAAGGCTTTTCTTTAATACTTTGAACCTGGAATTGTATTTTTAATTAAGCTCTTCAAGTAAAAAAATTACATCTTGAATAATGACTCGAGTAAATCTATATTGTTCGGTTGTCGCTAAGATAGAAGTTTAGAGAATGCTAGGATTTCTAAAAATATAAAATGTATTACTCTTTCAATATTTTTAAAAATATTACTGAATATATATTTGATTTTGAATTAATTCATAATTTTTTTAGTAGAAAATTAACTTGTTAACAATATTTTTATATTTTTTTTATATAAAAAAATTAATCCGACCCCCCAGTGGGTCATATTGCAGTGAAGGATGTAGTCTTAACAAATACTTTAGAGATTATCAACTTTTAAATAGAAATAAAATGATATTCAATTTTTTCTTCTTCTGTTCAATTTTTGACCACTTAATTAATTAAGTAAATGCGGTAGAAGTTTGAACTAATCTTTTAGGTGAAACTTCATTGTAACAAATCAAGCGATGGCCCTTTTCTATTTTCGTCCTTTGTTCGATGGACCTGTTATCATAATCCTTCAGCAGAAAATCCGTCGTGTGATACTATGCTTTTACTACTTTTGAGAGCATTATTGAATTGTTAAATCAAGATGCCATTGAGTTATTTTATGCAAGAAAAATAATGTAAATATATTTTTAGAGTTTAATATATCTGATAATTAAAAAATTTAGATTAATTTTTTAATATGATATTAAAATCTTAATAAATCAATTTATGAAAACTTTTATCATCTAAAATTAAAAATTAAGCACATGGACCCATATTAATTTCAAATCTCTAAAGCATTTATTTAAAGAAATATATTACAAATAATATAAATCACCAAGATTTAAATTTTCAAGTAAGAAATGATTCCTTCACATCTTTATAATGTATTTGTCATTTGTAAACTTTGTTATTCGAGCTTCGACACTCATTGAGAAGGAAACAATTTTCTTGACTTGAGACGCTACTCCAAAGTTTCCACGTTTTTACTCGCAAGCAAGAAAAAACAATATATGTGATGATTTAAGACCCAATTTAAAAGCTACGGGGTATATTTGAAGATGATCTAGGATTTGGGTTTTCGACAAGTGATTTTGAATACGAATTCTCAAGTTAAAAGCACTAATTAATTTAAAACTGGATTAATTATCTCTAATTAATATTACCACCCTCATCATTTCCATGCGTTAGTACGTATATCATCACCAGCCAAAGATTACGAAGTGCGTTATAAGAGCCAACCACCCATGAAGTGTGTCTCACCAATAAACTACTTGTTTGTCTAATTAGCCAGCCAATTATGTGTGTGCGTGTATACACACATGTTTATAGACTAGCCCTTTCCTTTCTGCGAGGAAGATAATTATATCTTTTGATGATTTGCTTCATGCCCTAGACAATCTCTCTCTCTCTATCTTTCTCACGCAATTAATGGCTGCAATATGGGAATATTCCTCTATAATCCCACATTGCATATACATATACATATACATATACATATACATATACACATACACATACATACATGCATATATGTATGCATATGTATATCAGTATATGTAATGTGGGATTATAGAGGAATTCCATAATTTTTACAGTGAAATATACGAGCAATGTTCCGTATAGATATTGTAGTACGTTGTACCAAAAGTTTTTAGTTGATCTGGGAGGAGGGCACGAAGAGTACTTAGGTTTTACTGGATACCTTTTTCAGTTATATCTCCATGTACTTGTAGTGTAATTAATTTTGCTACTTTTGCCATTTTCTTATACGTTCCTAGCTCTACTCCATTATCATGATATACCTACCAGCTTGTATCAAAGCATTTAGTTTCGAATTAATATAGATAAAGTCGTCTTCTTCTTGTAAACTTTATATATAAACAAGCAAACGAGAGATTAACTGAAATGCATCAATTATGTACGGAAAATTCGCTCGTAGCTCAATAAAGAAGACCCCTAAGAGTGAGATATCAGATATCAGATACATCAATATTACGTATGTTGAAGAGGAAAGAAAAGTGTACAGATGTTACTTAAGTGGGGAAGACACTGAGCAATCAGGGACGAGAACCTTGTTGGAAATTAATGCTTAGAGAAAGGAAAGCTAACATCCAGCATGCACTAAAGTTCTGAAAATAACAAGCCAGAGATGATTTCATATCTTGAAATTTAATCCTCACCCTCAAACCTTCAAGACGATCTAAATTGGGTTAGAGCAGGAAGGTAGAGACCAGCCCATATGGCCGAATATTCAATTTTTTCCCCCTTAATGAGCATGCATAGAGAACTTTTAGGTAGCTAGCGAGTCACTGCATAGCGACCATATTTGAAAACCTACATCAATGCTCTCCAAGGTATCTTGTATACTTCAAGTTTACACGTCAATAGCCAATCGGAGGCCAAAAGCTCTTGATTTCTCTTTTTTTTTTGGTGTTCTAAAATCCAAGGTCAGATTTGAAGGTGGGTGACAGTTGTGACATACGTTATTGACTAGTTGGATATTGGCAAACCAGAGACATGTAATAACTGAGCACTAATCAACCTCATTAATTTAATACTTCATTAATTGCTACCTCCTTTTGGCAGTTCAATATTTATTTTTTCACATCAAGGTTTTGAAATTTGAATAATAATATATGCTAGTTCATCATATATCAGAACTATCCCATATCAAAACATATACACTTAAATATTATCTCCTTTGAAGTTTGAACTTTAGCTTCGCCATATTGCCATCCAATTACATAGAGGAAGCCACATTGAGAGAGAATACGCTTCCGTGACTCCGTCCCATCCAGTTTTAACGAAGCTTCAAACGTTTTCCCCACTCCCCAACATTATAGAGATTGCAAAAGAGAAAGTTAAGATGAAATTCCATGTATGCAAGAAGCTTTCTCGAATTTCTCTTTTCCTGGAACATTCTTCTCCTTAAATGCAAATGAGGGTATCCTTGAAACTCTTCTTTCGAAGAAAAGGAAAGACAGCTTGCTGGTAATAAATCATTTGACCATAACAACCACAACAATAAATAGTGTCATGATTTTAAGCACTTTACAGTGAAAGCTTATATGCCTGTGACAGCCATTTTGGGAGGATATGCACAATCAAAGTAACTTTTTGGGCAATGTAGCATAAAACTCCTCTGGGTTTCCAAAATCATGCTAAACTCCTTTTGATATCTCAACACGCCACATTCTTGAGTTCTCATGTTCATATTCCTTCCTACCCAGTGCCCTAATAGGACTCCTCTTTTTCCTTTTCTTTTAACAATATGTATTTACATATAGACGACATGTACGTAGTAATTAAGAGATCATTAACAACTTACAAAACACACGCCAACAGTACCCTTGTAATTACTTCCTGATTAATAGTAATATAACAATGAGCTTATTACATTATATTGCACAGTACTAGCCTGCCACGACAGTAGCAAATGAATGGAATGTCACCTTCGCAAAGAAGAAGAAGAGGAAGAGGAAGAGGAAGTATGACACTATCCCCATTCTATAACTGTATGTTATTTGGTGACTAGATTTAAATAGCCCTCTTTAATCCTCGTGTTCGATCTCTTAAATTAAAGTTTAAGAAAACTATAAATAAAAACATTTTAAACCTAGAAATATAAATTAATTACACATTAAACTTAAAGTTGTATATCAAATTTGACCTCATTGATATTTTTTTTTGTTTTTTTTATATAATTAAATTAATATTTGATCACAAAACAAGTTAAATTTTATTACTACTAGCTTATTATAATGCAAATAATATTTTATATTGACATCGACGTCAGAAGAGTATCTCTAACATAGTTATTTAGATATTAAAGATTTTTACTCTAAAGAAAATCACTTTCATTAAAAAAAATAAATCTAATAGATATTTGTGATGTTTATAATACGATGAAATTTAAACTTAAAGAAAATAAGGGTTAGTTTTGTCACTCTAAAAAACATGGAATGAGAATCACAATAAAAAAAAGTGAAAATGATTCCTTAAAAAAACAACTGCTCCAACTAGCTAGCTTTGGTTGATCGTGTACGTACCTTCTCCCTTGTTTTAGAATCCCGCGCCATGGCGCCATGGCCCTCCTAAAAGATGAATAAAAGAAGGAAAAAAGAGAGGATTGTGAAGTAGTTTGAAACTTGTGTGTTATTTGCATGTGGTTTCCCATTTTATTTTTTTAATAAAAAAGGTAATTAATTAGTAGATGAATCTGGCCCATCACCTAAGATTGCAATTAAGAGAGCATATCATGCATCTTATTAATTTAATTGTATCGTCAACTTTGAAATTATAATCAAACAACAACTATGATTGAAAAAATTAAAAAGAATTAATGATTTTTTAAGAAGAGAGAGAAATTTAATTGTTTTTTCTAATATGGCAATTAATAAGATAGATTTATAGTTCTTAGAATCAGACTACTTTCACTTGATTTTCTCTCAAAAAGAATTTGTTTTTATTAATTTAATTTTGTATTCGTATATCATTTATAACAAGGCAAAAAGAACATCACGATATTTGAAAACTATTGTGTTTATCTTTAGAAAATTCGGTAATTGGTTAGTTTTTATTTTAAAAAATAGTTTTTTATCTTTATTTTATAAATTAGAAAAGAAAAGGAAATGGAGAACAAAAACAATATCAAAAGATGTGTTATTTAGACTGCTAGGTGATATACGTACCCGCATATATATTCTAATAGTTAGTGTAGATTATATCTTATATGAAAACATGTGTGGATTGTAGACTCTTAAATTTAACGTCTACATATATTCTGATATACCTTTTCTTGTCGGTTTCATATTTATTTTTAATTCATTTTCTTTCTTGAAAAACAAAATTGAGATAGAATTAGGTGAAATGAGATATTGTAAAATAAAAAACTATCAAAATCGAGAATGGTCAACAAAATTAAATTTGGTAAACTATAAAGATTAAATTATAATAAGATTAATTTAAGAAATTCCACTGCACTTATGAATTACAATGTGCAGACCATTGTGTAATTTCTAGGGTGGTAAAAATCCTTACGAGGCAGTCCTATTCTAAAACTTGGGGGGGTAATTTGGCCTTGTTTGTGATTGAAAGTCCTCTCTCTCTCTCTCTCTCTCTGTTTTCTTTGTTTTTTTTAAGAGCATGGTGAAAGCTCCTCGTGCACAAACCAAGTCAACAAAATTAAAACGATCAACAACGACTCCTGTGTCATGGAGTGGGAAACGGGACGCATTATAGTTACCTGTAAATTAGCCACCTCTTTTTTACGGTGTATGCTACCTACTCTTGAGGCTCTTTTAAAAAACACCCCCACATAATAATAATAATAAAAAAAAAATACAGAATTGAATAAAGAAGGGGAGAAAATTCCAACCCTTGATTGCATATGGCATTTGGTGAGCTTTTTCAAGGCAATTCTCCATGGTTGTCTTGGTCAACACTGCCCCCCCTCCATAACAGAGAGGATGGTGGATGGTGGAATTCATTAAATTCCTAGGTTGCCCTTTTATGTCCACGTCATGAATAAAATCACATGTACAAGTCACAAAAAGGAAATAGCCAAATTATATAATACTCCCCACAAGGAAAATAAATATATATATATAAAAACCTTAAATTCATTTTTAAAGTGAAAAAAAAAAAAGGGGAGAAACAGACAAGAAGACTCTTCCCTACCAGACCCACAATACAAAAAAGAAAAGGAAGCAAGAAACATGAAAAGGATGCCAAAACTAGAACCTTTGTTTTCAATGCGCGTGAGCTTCCCTCTCCAATCAACAGGAAGTGACAGCCAATGCAGTGGTGTTTTCGTACGTCGGACCGTGGCGTTAGAGTGCTTCTTCCAGTGTCAAAGCTAGTTCCCATCAACATGGCTCTCTCCTGTTTCCCCCACTCGCAAATGAACCTGCGCGTTATACCACACTCCCTATGCCACCATTGAAACTCCTCTCTCAGTCGCTCATGCCTCCCTTATTTCTCTCTTACCCCATCACCTCTCTTTCTCCCTCCCTCCCCCTCCCCCTCTAAGAAAACAGGCCCTTCGAGAAAGACCAAACTAAGCCAATCCCCATATTGAGAACAATAAGAAAAGAGACCAAAACTTTGACATGGATACACGCCGGAAAACGAAAATCCGGCGACAACCACTCCGGCAGCCTTTCCAAGCTGAATGACAGTCTTGAATCTCCCGTAAGGTTTCAAACTTTGACCTTTTTTTTTGTTGAACTACTATACATACAATTTTACATAATGGCAACAAGTAACACAACAACTACACCACCACCACAACACCAACAAGTAGACACAGCCACGGCAGAGGAGCTAACGGCAAAGGCAGCACACAAGAGATATGAAGGTCTAATGATGGTAAGGACCAAAGCAATAAAAGGAAAAGGCGCGTGGTACTGGGCTCATTTAGAACCTATGTTGGTCCACAACACCGACACTGGTCTTCCTAAAGCTGTGAAGCTACGGTGTTCATTATGCGACGCCATTTTCTCCGCTTCCAATCCTTCAAGAACTGCCTCTGAGCATCTGAAACGTGGTACTTGTCCTAATTTTAACTCTGTACCGAAACCCATTTCTTCAATCTCTCCAAACACTGCCTTACTGCCTTCTCCTTCTTCAAGCGGTGGTGTTGGTGGTGGTGCTACCACAGTAGTGCATGGTAGTGGTAATAGGAAACGACCTGTCGTTTCAAGTTCAGGGCTTTCTGGTTCTGGTGGAGTTGCATCATCAGCGTATCCAGTGACAGCCGTTGGTAGTACGTACCAAGTAAGTCCTCTAGCTATTGTGGATCCATCAAGATTCTCAGGTGAGATGGCTATGCTGCCCCAACAGCCACATTTGATGTTGTCTGGTGGGAAAGAGGATTTGGGTGCTTTAGCTATGTTGGAAGATAGTGTAAAGAGGTTGAAGAGTCCTAAAACTTCGCCAGGACAGGCTCTGAGCAAGACCCAGATTGACTGCGCACTTGATTATTTAGCTGATTGGGTTTATGAGTCTTGTGGGTCTGTGTCCTTTTCGAGTTTAGAGCATCCAAAGTTCAGGGCTTTTCTGAATCAAGTTGGTTTGCCTGTGGTTTCAAGGAGGGATTTTGTTGGTGGGAGATTGGATGTTAAGTACGAGGAAGCTAGGGCTGAGTCTGAGGCAAGGATTAGAGATGCTATGTTTTTTCAGATTGCATCGGATGGGTGGAAGGTGAAGAGTAATGGGAGCTCTGGTGATGTAAATTTAGTGAATTTGACAGTGAATTTGCCTAATGGAACTAGTTTGTATAGGAGAGCTGTGTTTGCTAGTGGTTCAGTGCCTTCCAAGTATGCAGAGGAGGTTTTTTGGGAGACCATAACAGGCATTTGTGGGAGTCTTGTGCAACAGTGTGTAGGGATAGTTGCGGACAGGTTTAAGGCCAAGGCATTGAGGAGTTTAGAGAACCAGAATCATTGGATGATCAATCTTTCTTGTCAGTTGCAAGGTTTCACTAGTTTGATTAAGGATTTTAGTAAAGAGCTTCCACTGTTCAGGACTGTGAGCGAGAATTGCTTCAAGCTTGCAAGTTTTGTCAATAATAAGACCCCAGTTCGAAATAGTTTCCATAAATATCAATTGCAGGAGTATGGAAATGCAGGATTATTGAGAATGCCCTTGCGGGAGTATGAGAAGATGGATTTTGGACCTGTGTATACAATGCTAGAGGACGTATTGAGCTCAGCTCGAGCATTGCAGTTGGTTTTGCATGATGAATCGTATAAGATAGTATCCATGGAGGATCCTACTGCAAGAGAAGTTGCTGAGATGATTGGAGATGTGAGATTTTGGAATGATATGGATGCGGTGCATTCGCTAGTTAAGTTGATAAAGGAAATGGCTCAAGAGATTGAGGCAGAGAGGCCATTAGTTGGGCAATGTCTGCCGCTATGGGATGAACTTAGGGCAAAAGTGAAGGCCTGGTGTTCAAAGTTCCACATTGCTGAAGGAGCAGTGGAGAAAGTGATTGAAACAAGGTTCAAGAAGAATTATCATCCTGCCTGGGCTGCTGCATACATACTCGATCCACTTTATTTGCTGAGGGACAACAGTGGCAAATACCTTCCTCCTTTCAAATGCTTGACCTCGGAGCAGGAAAAGGATGTGGACAAGCTTATAACCAGGCTTGTTTCAAGGGAGGAGGCTCATATTGTACTGATGGAACTCATGAAATGGAGAACAGAAGGGCTTGATCCTGTGTATGCAAAGGCTGTCCAGATGAGGGAGAGGGATCCCATCACAGGAAAGATGAGAATAGTAAATCCCCAGAGCAGTAGGCTTGTCTGGGAGACTTATCTTACCGAGTTCAAGTCGCTGGGCAAAGTTGCAGTTAGGCTTATTTTTCTTCATGCCACTTCATGTGGGTTCAAATGCAATTGGTCTTTGCTGAGATGGGTGTATGCCCATGGGCAAACAAGGGCAGGCATGGACAAGGTGCAAAAGTTGATATTTATCGCTGCTCACTCAAAGCTAGATAGGAGGGAGTTTTTGAGCGATGAAGATAAGGATGCAGATCTCTTTGCATTGGCAAACGGTGAGGATGATGTGCTAAACGAGGTTCTTGTTGATGCATCCTCAGTGTAACATTTTTTCCACTACTTTTGAATTTTAAAATTGTAGGATTTATTTGGATTCTTTCCACTTTATATTTCCTTTTGTATTTCTTTACTTACTCTTTAGAAGATTTTGGGGCAGTCAGATTGGAGGAAGAGATGATTAATAGGGATTCTGTTTCTGTATGCCTAGTAATGCATAGCCACAAGATTTGAGCAAGGTCCCATGTTTCTTTCTAGAATGAATTTTCGAGGTTTTGAGTTTGTGAAAAAAAGAAAAGAAAAGAAAACGAAAATGTTCTTGTTTGTAAAGGTAGCTATTTCTTGCTAACAGATTTTTCAGAACGGGAACAATGTTAAAAAATTTTGTTCTTCAAGTAGTCTCCCCACTTTCTAAGATTGAGTTTAAACTAGAGCAATGGATACCAATCCTCTGAACATAACGTGTTAGATACTCTCATTTAAGCATGAGTGAAGCATATCTGGGTTGCTTAGCTGATGATTTTCTGAGCATGATGCGCACAACTCTATTTTAGTATATGCTTTTTTTTCTGTGATTAAACCTCAATGGTTATATTCTTCACCATTATGCCATGAATGAGGTTGTTTGTTTGTTTGTTTTTTTTTTTTTAAAGCTTGTCACTATTCTTTTTTATTTCACCCAAAAGTCCAGCTGAGCTTTTGAAGTTGATGCAATTGTGGAGTTTAGCGCTTGTTATCGTATTCATTGCAATGTGGATCCCTCATTTCTTGTTTGATGATCTTATAATTCCTTGATCAACAAGCATGATTTACTGCCTTGTATAATCATTGTTTCCTTCTTGAATTTCATTATTTTGCATGTTCGATATAATGATTATAGGGTCTGCTTGAAAACTTCTCATGTTCTTTGTGGTCCTTTATGTGCCCAAATAGGTTCCGGAGAATGGGATTCTAGTTTTGTTTTTCTCTAGGAAAACAGATCTTCTGTTGAACCTTGCCACATATTTTCCATGTTATGTTCCAAAATTAGGTAAAGTTCCTGCCCATATGAGCGCCTTCACATGCCTTGCTTAGAGGTTCCTTCATCACATCTACTCGAGCTGCTTGCTTAGCTCAATGTCGAATCACATACAAAGTACAATATCATTTCTCTGGGGATTCTTAGGCTGGTTCTGCTCCTTTCTTATTTAATATTTTTTTATGATGCATATAATTAGGCTTCTTTATGATGCAACTTGAATCAATATGCAAGTCTCTTACTTGGGTTTGTGATTGTAACGATTTAATCTGGGAAGATGATGATTTTCCACTTGTCAGGAACTTTGACCTGAGTGATAGTCGTTATTAATTGAACCTGAAGATATTATGCTAAATTAGTCTTTGTGGTGGCAGAAGAGCTCGACAAAGATATTGTTGAACTGGAGAAACCACCATAAGATTGTTGGAGGTTAGTACAATGCCATGGACAATGATTAAAGGTGATATTCCGCCACAAGAATCCAAAGACTTCACTTGAAATTTTTGGAAGTGAAATGTCTGTTTGTAACCAGAGGTTGCTTCAACAAGCTGGTTTGGTGAATGGCGAGCCAAGTACCTCTACGTGCATCAACAACCTCGGAAGGACCTGAAAGAACACCTTTCTAGCACTTCTAACTGTTATCTCCTGGTTTTGTGTCTTTGGGAAGGTGGAGACCCACCATTAAAGAAGTGGAAGTCTTTTTCCCAACTTTGGTTGTCATTTGGGGGGGGGGGGAGATTAGGGTTTTTCCCATCAAATCATCTTTCAGGTAACTTATCTTTTAAACATTCCAAAGCTTGTGTGACGTTCATGCAGGGTAATTGGGCAATGCTCCCCATAATTGCGAGAAAGGAGTTTAGAGGACCCAAAACAAATGAAGACTGTCGGCATGAAGCACTGCAAAAGATGCTTGAGAGCGATTCTTCAACAAATTCAAACTACTAATTTTATTGTCCCGTATCTTTAGCTGATAAAGTTGGAAAAATATAGTTTAACAGGAAGCAGTAGATTCAATCATCCTTCGTTTCATTATGCAATTCACCGATGATATGTTTAGAATTACATGCTGATTGGTATCGAATTGTTGTTGCTTCAAAAAAAAATTTCCATATGTAGTTCCTGAATATAAAACAGATTATAGATGCTTTGTACATTTGTTAATTTTATGTCTGCTAATAGAAAAGGGATAAGATGTCTTCTTGTTTGTCCGGGATGCTATCACATATAGGCGTCCTTTATCTAACCATAATATTCATGCTAAACGCTCTGGAACATCAGTGCTTGATATCGGAAGAACGGTTTGAACCTCGGCTCTGTCAAAAGACTCCACATTCTGTGTTTGTGCTGGCCTGGGATGGAAGTTAGTGTCTTATATATAGTTTGAGGAGTGAACATGAATCCTGCAGTTAGCCCTCAAAGATCTATAACGCTTGCTAGTAACATTTCTCCACCTGTTACACGTTCATGTCTTCATCCTTTTCCAAGGCATGGTTTCAAGTTTCATATTCAAGTTTCATGTCTAAATTAACAGGCAGAAAATGTGAACTTTTTTACCACATGATGGCACGGGCACAGGACATTAAACTTTCCATGATAATTGCTCAACTTGAATGTCCATTCAAGGGCATGCTTTCATAAATTTACTCATCAGGATAAACTAGGAGAGGGGGGATTTGAAACTTTGAGCCAAAACATGAGAAATGGAACAAAGACATGGAATTTAACAAGAGTTCTGTTTCAACCAATTTTTACTACAACTAAAGCAGTCTCCCAATTATGGAATGTAATAATTTTACCACCTTGCAACTTTTCATGGTAACCACTGTATTGACTTTACAAGGAAACTATCCACTTATGTCAACATATTCTTCAAAGCACCTATACCTCTCTCTCTCTCTCTCTCTCCCTCTCTCTCACTTGATGAGTATGGGATTCACCCACCCACCTCCAAAAACAAACAGTAAAAAGGTGAAAAATGAAGTGAGGTTTTCACTTTCTGGTAAGCGAATGAAGAGAGTATAAAAGTAGCGTGGATTGATGAGTATGGTATTATTTTACCACTTTAGGGTCTTGTAATAACTCATTAAGTGGAGAGACAGAAATTCTTGTCGGCAAGGCATACCAATGCTGACCGCTCACCAGCTAAGCTCTCCTCTTGAGCTTTTTTCATTAGCATGGTATATGCTTCACTCCACTCAATTTTGGGTTAAAGGGAAAAAGAAATATAATGATTAGTAGAGGACGACACCCTCTCTTTATACAAGAATCTTTCCCTCTTCCAATGCTACTCATTATACAAACTTCTTTTTTTCGTTTTCCTTTACCCTTGTAAGTGTATCCACAACAGGACTTATTTTCTTCGATTATTCCTATACCCCCATAAAAAAAAAACAAACAAATTGCACAATGATAGATTTTCCTTGTTTTCTATATGACTCTACGTGGTAAATGGTAATTTGGTTCATAATCTACTATGCGCACATTTTCACAATATTATATAGAAAAAAACCAAACTATAACATTTAGGGCAATGCCTTCTTTTATTTACGGAGAAAGACCACCAAGGTTTGGTTAAGTTTAATGATAGTGAGTTTGGTCTACCTAAACTTGGTCAATCTTCTTCCCTCTTTTTTTTTCCCCTGATAAACATACACTCACAAAAGGAACCCAGATAGATAGGCTTCGTATATATTCTCAAAAATAGACTTGAAATAACTCTTTTTTTAAAAAAATAATAATAATCTCGATATGCATTGTGTGAATTAGAGTAATTTGAAGGTGTAATGAGACTAATGTAAAGAGAAGGAGGGTAAAACTTAAAAGTAAGGTGATGTTGGCAAAGCAAAATTTTGAAGAAGAAACACGAAATTTGCACCACATTGCACCTGTCATGATGTTGCCAGAATTACCTAGCCCGATCGCTTGCCTCTACATTTTGGTGAAATGTCAAGAAATCAAATTATAATAAAAACGACTCTAGCACGATCGATCATTAGTGATGGTAGTTGGATTAGGCTTTAAAGAAGTACAATAATTTCGAAGCCTTTTTATCTCAAATTTGTTTCACACACACAAGTATGATTTGGAGTTCTTGAGAAAGATCTTCTTTTTCTTTCTTTCTCCTTTTTTTTTTTTTCAAAATAATTTTTCGTAAATTTATTTGCACGAATATGCATGTCTGTTCGTTGTCAAATTAACCTGAAATATAAGTTCTAAATTAAACTTTATTTCACTGTCGTCGTGATGATTCGTGGTCCACCCTTTTTTCTTTTTTTTCCTGGGGCAAAGAGAGGTCAGCTTCTTGGGTTTTCAACTACGAAATTAATTAACATAGTTAATACGTACCCTGCTTTTAGAAAGAAAGATACGGTTCTACTTTAATTTCACTGTTCTTTCACATGGTATACTATTTTTGTCCAGAATAATTTCAAGCTTATCTTAGAAAATAGTGCCAAAAAGTGTTCTCTCTTTATGTTTTTTTTCATCAAACCCTAATTTGGCAGGTTTCTTTATATCATCATGTCTTTATATATTTATCGTCGTGCAGGTCCTTCGAAGGTTGTGGTCCTAACTCCTAACTTGTATATATAAACCCATTGTGCATGCATTATATATAGAATTGCATGTATAAAAATGTGTGTTCGTATGGGCAAATTTGTACGCGATCAATTCTTTTCCCTTCAATATCAGTGACCAAATTAAACCACGCATTAATTAAGTGTTTAATTATCTTGTAAATAACTGAGAAAGATGGGTAGATAGAGATTCGAATCCCAAATTCAACCAAACAAGAATCGTAGAATTTGCTAAAATATATTGGAAAGAAATTAAAACATCGAATTAGATCTACTTATTTTCCTATAACCTTCTGGGTCCTTGATTTATCTTGATCTTTACGTACAGAATATTGTCCAATATATCGAAATACAAAGTGGGAAGAAATGATAGTGGGAGTACTTTTGCAATCATTTCAGTTTTATTTTATTTTTTAACCTTAAGAAAAGAGTCAATGGCATACATTATCTCGACAAAGAAAAAGATACTTTGGTCATTTCTGATATCGCAGCAATTACACATATTAAGTTACAAACGACAATGGATAGGAACAGTTGATTTAGATGGGTTTTAAAGGAGCTTTATGTATACAGCGAGATTTGAGATTATGACTGCCAGATGAGATTTAAGAATTTAATTAAGGAAGTTTGAACTTCCCAGAGCCCAGGATGGCTGGATCAATATGTTAATTAGGACTCGATCTCCTAATGCCTGCAATCAATTTTATTTTATAATATATGGGCTAAAATCATGTTTTTTGAAAAGAGGATTATGGCTGTGAATAGACACATGCATGAACTGTCAACGCTGCTATTAATGAATGTCACTTAAATCATCCCACCATGTCCCAAGACAAGCTTTAAAATAAACCCTTCGCGCCATGTAAATGTGGTTGAAGAAGGAAAAGGAGCTACTTTCCCACTCGATTAAAATCAAATAGCTTTGAGATTATTATTTTTTATGAATAAAATAGCTATTATCGGCCAGATTATTTACCATGCGTGTACGTGATGGTATATTTGGCTAAACACAATTACAAAGATTCATGTTAAATATTAGTTTCAATCATAATTGATTGATGCATTAAAATCATATATATATATATATATATATATATATATATATATATATATATATATATATATATATATTCACAAGTAGATATTATGTCTTTCATATTTATACACTATTTAAGTACGTCTCATTGTACTCATCTTATTCATGTCAGAATTAAAACTTAAAATATATAATTTATGAATGGAACTAATCAAACAAAAAAAATAATTTTTAATAAAAAAATAACATAAATATAACATAAAACTTCAAGTTGAACAACTCCTCTCTTTATTATTTTTTTTTTTTGTTATTATTAATGTAGGTGTTAGGGCTAACTTACGCGTACTTTAACTAATTTCACGGGCCCTGAAATTAACGACCATGTAAATCTCTAATAGTCATCAGATTAACAACTACAAGGCTCGATTCTAAAATTAAAAAAAAAAAATTTAATCCTAAACTTTTATTATTTACCACCTATTAGATGGTTCTCCTCATCCCACCTTCGGGAGCATTTATTTGTGAGTAGTTCGGAGTAATTCCTTTTCTTTCTGTTTAGAACATTAACAATTTGGATCAATTCCGAACTTTCTCATCCAAATTGAAGGTTTATTAAATATGGGTTCTCATAGGTAAACAGGGGCTAAACAGAAATATCATAAATTCTAAAATAAAAGGAAAAGATAAATAGAAAAGCTGAATTTTCAAAATAGGAGCAATTTGAGACGGTTCTAGAGATCCCGTGCACAAAAAGATCTAAAACTAAGTCTTATTCATGTTGGATTTTGACCTAAAAAATGGTTGGATGATCATGGACACTCCATTACTGGATGGACTTGGGCTTTAAGTAACTTTTAAAAATTAGTATAATTTATATCAATTGGATTATAGCTTGTTAAAACAACCATGCTCGTTTGCACATGCCCCATATCCCATAGGTAAAAAGGTAAAAAAAAAAAAAATAAAAAAAAAAAATAAAAATTACCCTGGAGATTGGCGGGTCATTATTGAGGATTGTCGCTAGATTATGGACATTGCTCATACATTAAGGATAGTCGAGTCTAAGAAACCTATGTGCTTTTAATACGTGTAATATTCGTACTTATAGCCGATGGAGAGTAGATATGCATTAAATTCAGTTATTTATCAAAATTGAAGTAGGTTCATGTGCTGTTTTGAGTGACACGATGTAAACGAAGATTATTTAAGGCGCCATCAATCTTGTGAAGTTGGGAAACCGAGGCACGTGTCACAATCATGGCGTTTTATATATAGCTCCCCAGCCCGTACGATTGGTCCACCACCAACAACAGAAAAATTATACTTTATTGTTATTTGATTTATTTGGAATCGCAATACTCCCAGCTGAACCAATTAACATTCGTTGTACCATATAATAATAATAATGTGGGTACAAAAGCTGTCATCAGTAGTTGACCTCTGGTCGTGATTAAAACATGTTCCTGTTTAAAGCCCAAGACTCGGTGCTAATAAAGGCATCTTATATTGTCCTCTACCGGACCAACGATGAATATAGAAATTTAGGGATGATGGAATATCCCCTTTATAACCTAAGATACAGGATCTTCCCTGATACAGAATAATAATGCATGCCACCTCAACATCGATCCATCCTGTTTAATTTCTTTAAATATTGATTAAACTTTCTTGATGATAATAATAAAGTGTTAGTGTTTGTATTTGCATTATAATCTAATTTTTTAAATGTTTTTTAAATTATTTTTCATACAAAAAAATTAAATTAGTGTTTTTTTAAATGTTTTTTGATGGTTTTAATGTACTAGTAAAAAAAAAAATATCATTTTAATATATTTTAATTAATAAATAAGAAGTGGATCTATATCGATTGCCAAGAGGCAAGAGGTGAGTGGTGGTATAATTAATTGCAAGCAGAAAACACATTTCAAGTATTGAGTTACAATAGTCGAGATTATTCCAGTATAGTTGAAAAGAATGAACCTGTGTGCAAATCCAAACCTTGTGTGCTCCTAGCTTAAATATGATCCACGTGGAGATGATCGATAAATTTTAAGTTGCAAGGAAATAGTCATGATGGTGGATCGAGGGATGCTACGTGCTGATAAATAAGACCGCCATGCTACGTGCTGATAGGTATATATTTCAAATTGAAGTTGAAAAGGCGAAATGGCTGTGTTGCTTGGCGATAGAGAATCTGAAAGAATAATGGTGAGCACAAGAGCCCGCCGAGGCAGGGACATCAGCTGGCGGGGGAAAGGGACAAAGTTTTGAGCTAAAAATTATTTCTTTTTCAAAGAATTGTGAAGTCACGTGGTCAGCTAAAAACTACTGCTGTTTAATGATGAGTTCTTTGTCAATGTCCGTACACATGACGACCCATCCACTCTTCCAGTGACGTCATCCCTGAAAGATTTGAATAGAGAGGAAATCTTGAAAAGACAAAACAAACCTTGATGGTGTTCTGTCTGCCTGTGTGGGCAGGTGGTGCAAGTGCAATCACCACTCACCAGTATCAGTCGTCCACAAAAACAAAACTAGAATGTGATATTCGTGGCTTTTAGATTCCATTTATTCTTATAACCCGTTTAGATAATTGGTATTTGTTGGTTTTTTAAAGTATTTTTTATTTAAAAATATATTAAAATAAAAATTTAATTTTTATATTAGTAAATAATCTGAAATATTAAAAAATAAATTTAAAATAAAAAAATAAATGTTTTTTAAAAACATTTTTAAAATACAAAAACAAACACACTATTTCTTAATTAATTCCATCTCTTTGCTGAATGAAATTATTTTCACCTAGTTCTTCTTGTAGCATGGGTAGCTTGTTTATTCTTCTATTTTTATTATTATTCAATCTAGGACGAAATTAAGCCTCAAACTTGTTTTTTCTTTCCCTTAAAATGATGCAATCCTGCGTTGAAACTTGTTGGTATATGTTTAAAAGTTTTTTTAGGGCGTGTATTTTTTATAAGAGTCTGGGATAGCTGGAATGTTACTCATTTACTTGAACCCATAAAGTACTCTTTCTAGAAAATAAGTTTCCTCAAATCCAAAAAAAAATATTAATTTATTAATCATTTAAGGGTGTCTGTTGGATAAATCCATCTATAAATTATTAGAAAAAAAATGAAATCTAATTTAAATAGAATCATGGTAAATTTTAGATTTCAAACAGCTATCAAAAGATAATTTATTAATTAAAAAAACAAGATAATGATATCAACGACTTGATCATGATGTATTCAAATTTAAAATAGAGAAATGCATATCATAATTGATCTTAACTATGTAGTAGAACAGACTGAATTACATTTAAACAAGTGGTCCACCAAAAATTTAAATTTTAAACAACCAAGCACTCACTTAAGTTATTTCAATAATAAATTATATACAATAGGTGAAGACAATTTATAAAATAAAAAATATATATATTTAAATATATATATATATAAAAAAAGAGCAAATTTCAAAAATCTTATTTGTCTAACGTAAAACGGTTCAAATCACTTCTCAAAATATTTTTCAAACCGATATTCTCTTCAAAAGGATATAGATTGATGCTTTTAAAAAAAATATTCGGAAGATTACTATGTTTAATATTAAAAATTAAAAAAATATTATTTTAATATATTTTTAATTAAAGAATGTTTTTATAAAATATTACACTACCAAACAGGCGTTAAATCCCATGACTTATAGGTCCCCGGGCTAAAGAGTAGGACTTTGATTTGCCTAGAATGAAAAAAGGCATCTTGACCCACCTAACTAACAGGAGAGTCTCATCATGGTGTCTACTGTATAAGAAATCTTCGAGGTTAAGTTGCCTAATTAAGCAATCTTTTGTGTAATTATATCAAAACCTCCATCAAGATTAACACTAATACGGTCACTGGTCATTAACAAGTGGAGAGTGATTCCTCTGTGCAGGCACCCTGCATGTAAGCAGCTGGGATCCCCTGTGACAATACTCATACGACAACGTGGGTGGGATTGGTCATCATCTTCATCTTCTTCTTCTTTTTTTTCATTTCTTTCAATTAATTAAAGTGTATATATATATATATAGTTTCAGTTGTAACATAGCTTTCTCAAACAACGAAAGAAATGATTGATGCCATCCTCTCCACTTATTTCATCTGCATTATTGTTTTTTCAAGTTAATTTGATTTTTAAAATATTCAACTGGTAAGTATTAAATATTTATAGTATAGAAGGGATAAAAAATATAAAAATAATTTTTGGATAATTTTTTTTTTCTATTTAAAAATTAAATATCCAAGTTACAAATTTGCCATCATAAAATTTTCATCTAACGGTCTATAACAATTAAAAAGAAAAGTGGGGCAGTGGGGTTTACGGTTTATTTAATGGGCTTTGTTTAAAATGTGGGCTTGATCCCGTAGGGCAAGTCTATCTTCTATTAATATAATTTGATTGGGCACTCTTATTTGAATCACTTTTCCCCATACACTGGGTTCGGGCCCATGATTCACTGCATACCAGATTAAAATTCAATCACTCCATGAAAAAATATACGAGTTGCGCTATTTTTTTTATGCATAATATAAAATATTTTGAAATAAAGGTTAAAAACTTTAACAGTGTATTAAATTAAATTACTTGACCACTATATATGTTAATAAATTAAAAAGAAGTTGATGTGACTTTATAAGGTCTCAATTGACCTTAGATTTGATTAAAGAATGAAGATGAAATTTAAAAAAAATAAAGAAACGATGAAATTAAAAAAAATTATTTAAAAAAAAATAAAAAATAAAAAAACTCGAGTGAATCTTTAAAATTGGGTTTATCTTCTAAACTCATAACTCGTAAAATTCTAGACTTAAATTCAATCAAGAAGCTTAATTCTTAACTAATTTAATTTTGAAAGATGAAATTATATACTAATTCAAATAAAATACCACCAACCCAAATATAATTTATGCATCAAGATTTAATGTCCAAAAAATAATCATAACCTAAAAAAAATAAACTCATAATTCAACAGAAATAACCAAATTATTTCAAACCTTTAGGTCATAAAAGGATAATATTGTCCTTTCCTATTCAATTTTTCAGGTTATTACATGCTGTTTGTATTTTTTTTATCAAGGCATGATTATATTTGTATTATCGCTAATTATACAATTAAGTAGCAGAGTGCTGTTCTTAAAAAAAATGAAGTATATATACAATAGTGCAATGCGAGAGGCTGATGATTTAGGCACCCAATTTTTTATTTATTAAGCAAGTTTCCAAGTCTGTCTCCCCTGATTAAGATAAATTAACCAATTTAAGATCTGTCTTATGAACTTTGTCTTATATTAATGATAATTTATACTTGATAAGATGTGAAAAAAATTAACAAGAATGACTAAAAAAAGAAGAAGATGGATTGTATTGGAAGCCTTACTGGGGATTAAATATTGCTTAAAACAAAAGACATTGGCTGTAGCTAACTAGATAGAATTTTATTAGTGATACCCACTATTATTCTAGTCTTTATAGAAGAAGTTTTTTTATGCCGAACGTACATGATCGGTTAATTATTTGGAAAATCTTATATTAAATACGAATATTTTTATTATTTTACTCACGGAAGAGCTTCTAATTATGCAAGGAAACTTTGCTTTGAAAATAAATTAAAACAATTACATGACAATCATGCATATATGTTAATTTAAATTCTAAGAAAGTTGGGATTTAACAAGCATAATACATGATTATGTTCCAAAAGACATGAGAGAACACAATCAGAATTGTCCACTAGAGAAAGACCGATATTGTATGTTTATCATACATGAATTAAGAAACCTGGCTTCTAGACAATTACGTGAAGTAAGAAAAACGATGAAAAAAACTCGAGTGCAAAGGGCAGAAAAGCTTATAAAAAAAAGATGATAATTGCAACTGAATATGGGGCATCATGGAGAGCTAATTAGGATGAATTAATAAATCATTTACGTCTTGATGATTAGGGTTTATACCATTATATTATCTGAGTATCTCGTCTCTCATTAAGTAGTTCTTGCTATTAATTTCTCAAATGCACAGTGCTGGTTTAACTAGAACAAGAGAGAAAGCGGCAATAAATAAATAATAAGAAGCATGGGACAAGGCCTTGGAGTCATGATGAACATGGTGATGGCAGTTGTGAATGAAGGAGGAGTGGAAGAAAAAAAAAATACAAAAAAAGGCTAATAAATACTTTTGGTTTCATGGTTTTAGACCAGTTCTGCGACTTGGAATTGAAGGACAAATCATGCATCACTAGTTCAAATTCTCTTGGGTTAAGGAAAACATCATGTCGTAACATGGTTTTGAAGCTTCAGAACAAGGAGGCTTATTAACAGTTTCTATCTTTTCAAAGATTGTTGGCCAAGGCAATAACCAATCGTTACTGATTGACTATGGCTTTGTTTTACGTATAATTACAAGAAAGAGTAACCATTTTATTTATTTTTTTGGCTTTCAAAGATGATATTTTACAATGGACAACACTCAAGTATGTTATGTAAGAAATATTTGTTTAAAATGGTTTATACATGCCGTGTCCTGTTTTTAAATTAATATCATGTATAATTACATATATTTTATTTTATATAAAATTCATAAATGATATTTAAAGATTAATTAGAATTTATTAAACTTTAAGTAGTGGGCTAGGCACATATACCATATATGAAAGTAAAAAAACAGGTTAAAGCTAGAAAGAGTCTGTAGTCTAGCCATATAAAATATTATATAAGGTCTCGTGTCTTCTATCAATAAATAAAAACCTAAAGTATTGATATAATTGTTTGAGCACTTAATTTTTACTGCAATTATATGCATTTATATGTTTAATTTAGTTGGTTATTTAGTCTGGATCATGCACACCAATCATTTATGGTTTAATTTTATGATAATAAAATATATGATTAATGAATATATATATATGTTTTACATTAATGATTCACTATTAAACAAGCATAAAAGATTGACTTTATGACTTCATCTGTTGCATTTTGTATGATTTTAAATGAATATGTTTTGACAGTTGAGTGGATATATATATATATATATATATATATATATATATATATATTGCTTGATATGTTGCTAATGTTATCTTGTGCAAGGAATTTAATAAATGTATGAAGTTTTTTAAATGAGCATGTTAGGTTATTTTAAGTATGATGAAGTAATCAAATCAAGTTTCTTTAAAAAATTGTCAAAAATCATTGGAAATGATTTTTTATCGAGAGATAAACAATTAAAGAGCAAATAAGGTGTTATTCTTTTTGAAAAAGCCACAGTACTATCAATTTCTTATCCTCTTTAGTATTTGATATGTGCTTATTAAAAAGAGATAATATTTGACTTTGTGTTACGACAAGCTAATCTTGATTATACTCTTGTGGAATGAATTATTTGGTTTGGTAAATCTTTTTTCATTAAGATGTTTTTTAACTATAATAAATACTTGATAAGTCTTTTTAGCAATTTAGGTTATTATTCAAAAAAGTCAATATTATAATATCAAACACCAACTAATTCCAAAGCAACCAATTCAGGAATAACTATTTTTTTATGAGATAAACCCACAAAGAAGTTGAGTTAAGAAGATCTTCAAGGAGACTAACAAGTTCTAATGACTTGTATATCTTTATGAGTCTAACTTTGATGTTGGATCCAAAGATGATCCAAATTCATTTTTTACAAGCCATGAAAAATAAAAATAAAAAACTCCTCATTAGGGTGTAATTTTATGAAGGAAGAAATATAATTTATGTCTAAAAATCAAGTTTAGGATCTCATCGAGTTATCAAAATGATATTTATCTATTGGACACAAATAGGCTTATAAAGTTAAAAGCCATCATTCTCGTTAAGGGATATATCCAAAAAATCTAATAAACAGAGTAGAAAAAAAACTAAGATAAATTAAAATTATATATTTATTACATATTTAAAAAATTTATCAGTTTAAAGATAATATATCTAGAATAAAAGGGTTAAAGGAGGAGAAGGAAGAGGATGGGTCTTTGTCGGGATCAATGGGCAATAAAGAGGAGCATATGTATCATCCATTTATAATTTAAGCTATATATATATAATCACTAGAGTTTGGCCATCTCAGCACTAAGTTATTTTGTCTCAGCAACAAGATGGATCATCCGAGCTCCAACTTGTTGGTTTAAAATCACTTGGAACTCTAGAGTTTGCATGCTCGAAATGAATTATGAGCATCCGATTGTTGAAACACTTTGGGTTGTCCACAACTCCTTGTTTGTAGTGTTTGAGATATTATAAACTTAATTTCTACCGAGGCTATCGGATAATCCTACCTCTAATCACAAATCCAGATCAAATTTCGAATGGGTTGAAGGATCATCCTCATATCTCTTCTACAACTGGCTGTTATATGTTTCCTGAAAATAAAAAGTCAATTAATTCAAAAAATAATAACTTAAAAAAAAATTATTGAAATCTAACATACAATGAAGTTCTGAGCTCGGATATCCACAAGTTAATGCATCCTTTTTCAACTATCATCATTTTGCATGTGAGTTTCTACAAAAAGTTCTATTGGTTTTAGTTCACGTAAAAGAACCGTGTCTACAAAAGAAAGTAGTTGTTAGTTAAACATTTTCATATAAAACAATAATTTTTTTTAAAAAGGAATGTAATAAAAAAGAATTTTACTTTATGCTTCGCATGCGAAATAAACAGAATGGATCAACTGGTGTACATGGTAATAGAACTGTGAATCTCCATGTTCTAGTTCTCCACACCAGATTGCAACCGTTGCATGCAAACACTTGGACATCACGTGTTGAATATATATTTTGCCTGTATCGCCTCTGAGACATACAGAAGTCCGAAATCCCTCCAAACCACCATGTCTCTCAAGCCTTCAGGACCTCTTTCTTTAGCATAATTTTTGGTTTTTTTACGTTTCATATCAAAATTTACACAACCTATATGATACATATGAGTTATAGTTAATAAATTAAAAATAAAATTTTAAATAAAAAAATATAACATTTTGAATTGAATCTTATTTAATTGCATTATGATTCTTCTAAACCCTCTTGATAACAACATTATCAAACTTATCTCGGTAAGTTTTTTTCTTTAACGTTAAATTTATAAAATAATTAGTTCATTAAAATTAATAAACTAACCAAACTAACATAATAATAAAAAATATATATTAAAGTATATATTAATCATGCTTCAATTAATTAAAAAAAAAAATCTGGCAGCACTCTTATAAGGAAACTATCCAAAATTTTATTATTTCTAAATACATATCAATAATAAATAACCACAAACCAGTCAATTTTATTTACTGCAAGTTTTTATTCCTATCGATTTCTAAATTCAAATCTTAAATTCAGTACAAAAAAGCTTATTAAATTTATCTATACACTAGGTTGATGATAGGATGCGCTCTTACACATATAAAAGAACTAATCATCTGCACCATTTATATTAGATAACTAAGAACTGTCATCTATTATTACGATTTGCTTTTACTTTTTTTTATTATTATTAATGTAAATATTCGAGTATGGATTCTAAAATTAACGACTATGTAAGTCTATAGTGACCATCATATTAATAACCACAGAAAAATCAAACTCCTTAATTCTAAACTTTTATCACTGAGTCACCTACTAAATTACTTACCCCAGTCATAACTTCTAATATTACATCACTTAATATTTTTTTTTAATTTTATTATAATTGACCGAACTCCAAACAAACAATTTTAGAAATTATTTTTGCACCCCATAAAAATACACATAATAATTAATCTAACAGTTCAGCCCCCTTTTTTAAAATTTGAACCAGTAGCCACCTAAGTGCGTGTCCAATTTTTGCACTACTAATTGTTATGAGAAGAAATATAAATCGGAAACACTTGAGGGTCTAGCTCAGTGGTCAACTGCAAAGCTTGTCTTGTGACTGTCCCGAGTTCGATCATCTCCGTGTACCAGCCTGTCATCCCCGCGGTGTCTTACCTATCTACTGGGCTTGCAGGATGTTCAGTAGGCCCGGGGATTAGTTGTGGTGCGCGTAAGCTGGCCCGGACACCCCGGATTAAAAAAAAAAAAAAAAAGAGAATATAAATCGGAACAACAAACAAAAGGAAGTCACGTGACAATAAAGTTCCATACCTTGACAGTCCAATTTTGATCAACAACGGCTTCAAATCCTGATGAACTATTGTTGGTGTACTGCCATGCAAGCTTACAAAAAAAAAAATTTATTAGCTTAGCGCTAATAAAAAAAAAAACCCTAAAACCCCAAATCTGAAATAATAAAATTAAATTAAAAAACAAATATTGATCTATAATGTTTCCAAAGCGCAGCATCATTGAACTTTGTGTATTTATGGACAATATGTCACGCAAGTCTGAAAATTGTTAAACAAAATAAGGTAATAAAATAAAAGATTACGTACAGTAATATAACAGTTTTGGCTTGAAATCTACCTAATTGTTGTTTTTTTTTACCTCCACCACTCTCTCATTTACCTCGTCCCATAAAAAAAACAAAAATATAATTAGTTTTTTAAATTTAAAAATATATATATACTAACTCAAAGAAAGTAAGTGTTACAACCCGAATTTTACTCTCTCTTTTTTTATTTTTTTTAAATCCAAAAATATAACAAAAAATAAAAAATATTTTTAATATATTTGCATTGTTTTGATATTTTTAATATCTTTTCAAAAAAATAAAAAATTTAAAAATTTATTATTAACATGTTTGATTTTTAACACGTTCATTTTAAAATTATTAATTAATTTTATTAAGTTGATATTGTTTTTTTTTTAATATCAAAATATTTGTACGGATAAAAAATAATAATAAGGGCCATAGTTTTTTAATTGCACAGGGATAAGTAATTAATAGAAAAACAATAAATTTATTTTTCTTATAAAAAAAATAAAATTCTCCAACCTCCAAAAAACAACACACTAATCCCGTGAGAGGAAAGAGAGAGAAATAATTCACTCTTCTCTCCTAGCCTCTATTCATCCATTCCTCTATTCAAGCTCTGCACTGTGACATCCATTCCTCCAGCATCTTTTCATTCTCCATCACCATGACTCTCCATCCGCTTCATCTTCCCCTGCTCCAAGCTCTGCATCAATAACTTCTTCCTCTCGGCCCAGCCAGTGCGGTGATCTCAGTTCCAGCAGCATCTCAGGCCGACTGCTCCTCCTCAGCACCAGCAGCCTCAGCCTATCTTCACGGCAGCTCCTCCTATGCACCAGCGACAGTCCAACAATGCAGCACCGTGAGCCTCCAGCAGCAGTCCAGCATCTGCAGAGTCCTCAGCCTCCAGTCCCAGCACTTCATCTTCTCCTGTCCCATCCGAACACAGCACCATCTCCACTGTCAAAAACACTGCCCCAAAACCACACCTCTTCACAGCTTTTCCACTGTTGCCAGCAGTTCCTCTCTCATTTTTTGACTGAAATCAGGCCTTCCTCTAGCGCCAGGGGACTAAAAAAGGTCAGAGAAAAACAACACTGCCATGAAAAGATAAACACTGCCTATAATCATTTCAAGCCTCAGTCCCCAGTTTTGGAAAACTTATACACTCACACCAGTGCACATCACAGCCTCCATTGTTAGCGCCCCCCCCAACACACACTTTTCACGCCATATATACTTAACTTCACTCATGGAGAAGACGTACAGTAGGGATGAACAAGAAGAGAACGATGGTGAAAAGGGCAAAGACCCACAATGAGTTAGTCCCATCACCTTTTCATCTTGTCAAGCACTGCCTCCACTTTGTCTTGCTACTACTATAAAAAAAAAAAAAAAAACTCTCACCACCAGCGTTGCCAATGGAGAAATCTTGAAAGCTTCATGCCATTATAAGTTATCGTATCCCTCTGAAAGCAAGGCCGGAGGCCTAAAATTACAGGTAAGATTCTTTCTCTCGCCCATTTATCACTTTGAGAGTTCCTGCTTTTATTTTACTAGTTTTTTTTTTGCTAAAGAATAAGAATCATGTGTTTTCTAAAGAGATGGCAGCAGACTTTATGGTTGCAGTTGGTTTTTCTTTTAAGTTGGGTGTTAACTCCTTTTGATTGGGGAAGATATGGCTCGTTTTCAAAAAAAGAGAAGGAAAATGCATGAAGTGAGCGTATGTCTTTTGTTGATTTTGAGCAGCAAGAAACAGTAAAATTCTGGGCAAATATTTTCTTGTTTGTTTCGTTTTGATTTGTCAATAAGCATTACTTGTATTTGGGTTGTGTTTTTTAGACCAGGCTTTATCGCCTTTTGAGTAATAAATTTTAGTCTAGGCCTTTTACTTGAGACCATCCTTCCTTTGATAAGTTTTTGCCTTTTGAGCTGTGTATTTGGTTCATGGGCCCGAGCTGAAAGCACAGCCCATGTGGCTGGGGCTGAGCCTTTTCTAAGTTAAGGCAGTGTTTGGCCTAGTAGAAACTTTACAGAGGCAAAATGCTTTTTTTGTCCTTATCACTAGTGAATTTTTTAGAGCTTTTTTTCAAAGGACCTTTTTGCAATTATTTTTAAGTCCCCCACATTATTCTCACTATCTCATATTTAATATTTAGGTTATTTTTTTATATTAAATAAATCAATTTTTTTTAATTTAAAAAAATAAAAATTGATTTTATTTCTTTTAATATACGATATTATGAATTTATAGATAAGATGTATTCCTGATATTGAATAAAAAAATCTATTATTTATATGTGTTGACATTAAAACAATTAGGTTTTAACCTGATAAGATAAGTATTTTTTTTATCAAAGAGGATTTTTTTAAATATAAGATAGACTTTCGATTAGAACACATAACAATACCTTAGTTTATATCAGACAAGTAAATAATACAGTTTATTTTAGATAAAGTGTACTACGGATAATATTTTTTTCCTAGCACAACTAGTTCTCTTATCCAGATTCTGAGACCAGTTAGAGTTTTTAGTGACCAAAATACTAAGTGGTAACTCTATTTTTTTTTTTACTGATAAGAAACAAAAATTCTTTGTTCTTTCCCTATAACCTGAGAAATCCTAACCTAGAAAGACGAACATTGTTATATTGTACACTTGCAACAGTAGGGTTTATTTATCTAACCTTAAACTTTCTCTACCAAGCCTCAACCATACTCATCCATATAGGATGATCTTGAAGTTGACTTTATTAAAACATCGGTTCTTCGAATGATGATTTTATCATTGATGTTATTGTATAGGCAACTTCAATATTTGTAAATTGAGAATTATTTTATCAATTCCATTTTCATTAATGAAAAAAAATAACTTAATACAAATATATAATGTCAATAGCGAGAGAGAAAAAAACATTAACTACATGGTGTGGTCGTCCTTCCACTTTGCAATAATCTTTCCAAAATAATAATCTCTGAAGGACAAGATTCTAGCTTTGCAACTCGTATTAGGAAAGTCTTGCTTGGTAAATGTTTCTTTATGACCAGCACTTAAATGCATAATAAGCTTACTAACACTACTGCTTGATGAAGTAATAGTGCTCTTGTTTAACTTCAAACTTTTTCTCGACAACTGTTACACAACTATATGCATATCCATTAAAGTCCATAAGATCACTTCTAATTTCCAACAAAGAATACTCAAGGCACACCTCAAGGTGGCAATATTCTCAAATACCATAGAACTAAAACTAAGTTAAGTATCTTAAAAAGTGAGTGCATCACGAGCCACTGGAGACCATTGGATGCATATATCTTAAAAAGTAGATCAACATTAATATATGTTTTCTCAAATTTACTAGACATTAACCATATAACTTTACACATATACAAAGCTAATGATTAATAGGATTATAGAATGAAAGCATGCAACTTGTTAAATTTAAAAAGTTATAACTAGATTTAGTATATATGAAAAATAACTCACAATCCAAGAATTAAATATAACGATGAAAAAAAGAAAGGTATCAAATAGAGCATAATAATATTAATATTGCAAATAATGGTATCTTTCATTTTATAGGATTTTTAATCACTAAAAAAGAACTGAAATAGAGATAATGGGATCAATGTTATTAATCTATTCTTAACAAATGATGTTTAAATAGTTTTCCTCCTTTTTCAAAGTTTATATTTTCCAATGCCCAGAAAAAAAAAGAAAAGTAAAATGACCTATAAAAGAATGAATTAATTAACATACTAAGGACAAAGGTAGATTCAAGAATAGATAATCACATCTTTCATGAGAATAGATAATACAATTAAAATTGTGGGTGTCATCCTTTGTGTATATTTATAACAAGTGACAATTATAGATAAGGGTGTATATTTATAGTTTGGATGGTTGCAACATTCTCAGTGGATTGTCATTTCATGGTATTGTCATTTTACCAATCTTTATATAATCATCCAAGAAAAGAAAAGAAAGTTAATTGTATAATAACGATTCAAACAAATGACAGCAATAAAGGTTATTCAATATGAAAGCCTGCACATTGTATGAATTGTCAATGTTCTTAATGAATATGAGTGAACACTGAGAGCTTGCATATTGTCATTATTATCCTTATAAATTCCTAATTCTTCAAGAAAAAGAGAATCTAATATGAGCCTTATCACACTATCAATCCAGACTTCAAAGACGATTAATCCAAACAAATCTAGGAATATGAAGATTAATGTTTTAACTAAATTCCAAGATCACTTTTTAATGCAAATGCTAAAGAGGCTCTCAAGCAATTAAATTGTGATTTTTCCTATTGAACTGCAAATATCAAGCTCATCCATATTACATATAAATGTAGCAGAAATCCATTCATTTATGTGAAACAAATCATAACTCCTTTAAAACCAAACTCAAATTAAAAACCCAAACTTTCATTTAATTTTTTACATAACATAAAAACTAACAAAAGCCTATTAATCACTTTGACCCAATAACCTAAAAAAAAAAAAATTAATGCCCTTAACAGAATCCAATATCCAAACTTTAACAAAAAAAAAAAGAAGGATTAATTGTAAGGAAAAAAAAAACAACAAGAGCCCACAAATCATAGAGGGTTAAATAGCTAAAACTTATTCTTGAAAGGTCCTGATAAAAGAAAAGAAATTCTTTGGTGGTGGTTATTGGTGGCTTAGGCAGCGGTAGCTGGCTATAAAAACAATAGAGAATTTAAGGGTTTTAAGATTTAGGGATTTAAGGATTTGAAAAAATAAAAAAATAGAGAAGGAAGAACAATCGAATGTTATTTTGATTTTAAATCACCAATGAAATTCTCATCGGTATTTTCATCGATAATTTTATACGTCATCAAATGTTGATGGATTTTTTTATTTTTAATAATTTTTAATTCCAATGGTGATTTTATCACCAATAATAATCTTACTTTCTAACAGACTATTTCATCAGCAATTTCATTGGGGATATAAAACCTTTATGTAACTTTTCATTGACATTTGCACGTCCATCAATAATCCCTGATCATTCTATAACTTTCTGATGAACTTGCATTTCTGTCGGCAAATCCATCGAGAATGCTTTTTCCACTAGTTGATCCATTGACATTTCATTAAATTTTTAGGGTTAGTTAAAATCTCATAGCCAACCTAAATATACAACAACACTTAGCATATTCAAACCAATAATTTCCCATATTAAACTCATAACCACAACAATAAACACTTGAAAAATATAGTAGATTAATATAAAGCATCAACAAATGTCTTAATTACACAATGCCAATTTATCACACAATGATGTTTCAGATCTAAATCAATCCAACATCTTTTTAATCAAAATCATCCTCTTTGTTTTCATCATCATCTTCTTCTTCTTCTTCGTTGAATTCCTGGTCCATCTCATTATCTTCATCTACTTCTCTATATCCACTGGTATTCAATATTACATTTAACTCATTGATATCAACATTAGCCTAACTTTTCTTAATGAAATGAAAATTAGATTTTCTAACTCGGTAGATGGAACAACTTGATATGGATCAACTAATAATTTCATTTGAAATACATTGTCCCCCTCAGTCACTTTATCATTACCTTCTTAACAACTTAGACACGACTATTAGATCTAGTCATCTCAATAGATAATCAATCAACTCTATTATGATCATTTCTAATAAAGGGATGTATATATAATACACTTATTGATATTGTTTGGTAAAAATAAAAATGTATCCATTAGTAAATCGCAAACTCTTGAGTCGTTTATAGATAAGAAACTATGCATTTTTGTCTAAAGAGAATGTAGCTTTTGGCTTTGTAACACATAACTCATCATTAAGCAACTCTATATTTTGTCGGTTATAATACAAAACTATATCCATTTTAACTTTCATATTATCTTTGTCTTTCCTTTCATGTTCATGATCATGTTAAAAATATTATCAAACATATTCTTCTTGATATACATAACATCCAAATTATAGTGAATGACATTAGTCTTTAATAAAAAAAAAAAACTCATAAGAAATACTTTGTTTTACCCAATTATAGGTCATATCAGAACAAGAAAACTTCTGCTTACCAAAATAAAAATCAAATACAATGTCCTCATATTGTGTAACTACATCATACAATTATTCACCTTATAGTACTCATGAAGTAACATTCCTTTCAAATTTACCTTTCAATAAGTCATTTTTGTTGTTTCTGTATTGATGATGACTTGGCAAGAACATTTGGTGGCAGTTAGAAAAAGCTCTACCATCATTTATTAAGGTAAAGACCTTATTATTTTTCACACAGTATATACAAGTTAATTTCCCATGTGTGCTTTAACTTAAAATCATCAATACGTCGAAAATCATTTATAATCCACATTATGTTGTCTTGATCTAAAAATTATGTTTTCTTAAGACATATATTAAAGCCCTAACTTATCATATCTTATTCAACTCATCAATCAACGATTGAAAATAAATATTTATATTTCTACCTAGACTATAAGGACTCGTTATGACCATAAATAAAAAAATTTTAATTCTAGCTTTATACACATCCATAAGTGTAAGTTGTAAATTGTTAATATAACCAACCAACAAGAATAGGGTGTCGTAAAAGATCTAAATAGATTGAATTCATATCTGTACAAGCCAAAATATATTTTATGGTTCCATTAAAAACTAAAAATGCTTCATATTAAATTGTGTTCAAGTTTTACTATTGAAAGGTTACACCATAACTCCAACTTTATCATGTGAATAATTTTATATCTAATATATATATTTTGAAAGATGATGTCAAGAATGGATTATGCCCCAAATTATCCATGTGATTTGCACCAATGAAGTGGTTCCAACTTCCACCTCACCCTACCTCTCAACCTCTAGTCCAACCAATACCTTGTTATTATGATGTAATTTTTAAGATTGCATCGTCAGAGAATCATAGGCATGTGGCCCAGATTACAGCGTGATGCAGTGGTTATTATTTTAACACAAGATTGGTTATTTTAACTTTACCGATTCCAAGTTACGTGATTGACATCATGGCAATCAACTGTGCTAAAGATTATTAGAACGGCATGGCACATGTAGGAATCCATAAACGGTGCAAAAAAATTGGAATATTGGATTCTGCTTTATGCAATCAGATAAAAAGAGAACCGGATTTTGCACGTTGTTTCTTGCCGCGTAAGCAATTATTTCCTTGCCAGCTTGCTTGGACTGGCCTATTGATAATTAGAATTCTTTCTCTTCATCCCCATGATAAAATTTGAGGGGGGGGGGGGGGGGGCTGTGTTGACTTTTATCTTTAAATTTCACTCCATAGTCAATGCAAAGCATGCAAGAACCCACCTCCTTAAGATGAAATGAGGAGCCGCTGAACCCAAACAACCTTCACAGTTCAGCTCTCTGGAATACAGAGGAGATTTGTAGGTACACTAAAAACATAATATCCAACATGATTAAACCAGCATGCCATGACATCTGGTCACTATTATAGATTGTAAAGGACCTCGTAATTCAAATCATATTTTTTTTCCTGTTTTAATTAGTAAGGTAGCGTTATAGACATCATAAATTTCCCAGCAGCTCCGACATGTATTACAGAACACAAGCTACAGCCTTAGGCAGAAATTTTTCCTGTAACATTAACACGAACCACACTACTATGACTATCAAGGGGCAGATATTTTACATTAAAAATTGGATATCATAAAATGTAAGAATTGTTGATGAAATTACAAATGGGGTCAGAAACCTTGAAAAACATCACATTCACCTTCTAATCCCGACACATTTATATCTGCAGATCATCCAGCGAAAGTTCATTTGCTGTCAGCAGTTTGAGCTTCTGCAATTTAAAATCAATTGCATTATATTTTGGTCAGATGTTCAGCTCACATAACAATATATAAGGATCATTGGAGGCTCCAGGGAAAACTAGTTACCGTAATAAATTGTGGAGGATCATCAAGGCTTGAAGAACCCAAAATTACTTCCCTCTGTAACTTGCTCGTGAGCTTGTGGCAAACTCTTAGCTGGAGATTAGTTAGAGTTAAAACACTAAACAAGCCAAAAGGACAACCATAATCATTGATTTAGGATTCAACATCTTCTTACCTCAGATCTCGTAGCTCCACCTACAATGAATACAAAAATACGCTGGCCCATCTTTTTAAAATCACTAGATGCGTGTCTTAGAATTGAATCACTGCAGGGTAACACAAAGCAATGACATTACAAATAAAGTCACAGGGATAATTAAGTTACTCTTAGCCTATCAAGTTCCTTGACACTCCAAAGACAGGCATAAAGCACTATGGTGGCACAACGAGCTCATATAAGCAATTAACTAAATCAATCAGGAGATCATAACCAAGCAGGGCATTCAATGACTGATAGATCACAGGAGCATAACAAAAGATCCAATAGATGCGTTCGGTTTAAATAAGAAATTATCAAGAGATAAAATCCATGCTTTATTTTCCCACTATTCATGGAATATTCAATAGACTACGCATGGAAGAATAAGAAATATTACCTTGAATAACCATCATCGGAGTTCCGTGGTCGAGCCCATGTTGGTGTCCGTTTTGATCTCATTGAATGGGGAGCGGGAACATGATGCATTGGTGTAGACTGGGATGTCCCATGGAAAGATGGGCTTGGGTCATTCATACATGGATATTCATCCTTGGACAGTTCTCCTTTGTTAAGTTTATCAATAAGTTCCTGAAAAAAGATTTGCATATGATGTTTAGTTTGGTTTAACTTCTTGTTGGAAGATACAGATTAAAAGGAACATGACTTCGTGCCTGCTAATTCTTAAACTTTTTTAATTTTTTCTCTCTTTTTTTTTTTTGAGAATGCTACTTTATAATTCTTTAAAATGGTATTAAAAGGGGAAAAAAGATTGGATAGTTAAAGAAAACTTCATTATTTCGGTTGATGTAAGAAACATAAAAAGAAATATTATCTAAGAATAATTATCATTAGTATATTAAGTATATTATGATTTATTATAAATTATTTTTTATTTCTAATTTTTTGAAATATGAGAAAATCTCAATTTTTTCAATAGCAATATTCAATCAATTGTATCACAAATGTATAGGAAAAAAACAACTAAATTTGTAGAATTTATTAATATGGAATACAAAATATATCAAAAGAAAATATCGAAATAATAGATACATTATCTAGATAGAAGAAATTATCTTAATTTTATAAGTATATGAGATAAGAAACTTTAAAATATTTTCTACTTGAAAGAATGCTTGAACTTATCCTTGTGTTTGTATGATTTAAGGGAGTGTTTTTGTTTTTGCGGTTTAACTTGATTTTCAAAGTATTTTTCAAACTGTTTTTCGCCTAAAAAGACATCAAATTAAAAATTTTTTTCTCAAGATATCGTGATCTTTTCTTAAAAAAAAAATTGTATGTTTACTATCATTGCTTATTCTTTTATTATCTAATTAAAATAAAATCTGATTATTAGACTCAATCGGGGGCTATAACCCGGGTCCTTATTCTTTTATTTTTTTAAAACGTGATTGCAGCACCTAGACATCATTTTTTACAAAGAAAAAAAATTGTCAACCCACAGTGTAGCACAGGCTCATGTCTAGTAAAGACAAAACAATGTTATTATGCAATATCAAAATTTTGATTGTTTAAATCCTTAAAACTCTTAAGAATTTAATAAAAGATCAATTTTTTTACTAGGAATATTTGTTATGGTAGGATATTAAATCGTAAACATACAAAAGGAATGGATAGTTTAGTTGTACTATTAGTTTTCACATTTCTAACATCTAGGAAACTAAATTTCCTTCCTTTATATTAGGATATTGCTTTCTATCATACCAAGAGAAAGTAGTTTGAAAATGTAAGATTTTAAGGAATACAATATTTTTTAGCGTGAACAAATGCATGCAAATTATAAAATTTTAGATCTCATAAATCTCTTGAATTGATTAAGATTAAGTTCTTGATGGCATCAGTATTTTATTGAAATTTGTTGATTTTGTCGAAATCTTCCCCAAACTAGACTAAAAAAGTGAATTTTGGTCAGCGGTTCTTGTAAATTACAGAATTTGATTTTAAAAAAAATTTATATTTTGAGATTTTATTAAATCCATGATTAAATATATTTTATTAGTGCAATGAAATATTGAATTACCTTCCTCTTTTCAAAGAACAATGATGTTGAGTTACATGATTTATGAAATAATACATGTTATTACTTTACATTAATAACAAAATAAAATTTATAAATATCTATTGAATACATAATTTAAATCACTATATTGAATTTAATGATTTTTTAATCGACGGGAAAGGATTTCATATTATCACTTGGGAACAAAAAGATATCTCCATCACAAAAAAAATGAAGTTAAATTATTATTTTTTTATACTTAAACAAAAGATATTATTGAATTTAAAGTCAATATATTTAGGTTATTGAATTATTTTCATCCATAACATTGGTTTGATTGACACCTTGGTGCTTCTTCCTTTCCATGCATTCAAGTTTTTTAAATTCTTTAAAAAGGCTCACCTTGGTGCTTCTTCCTTTCCATGCATTCAAGTTTTTTAAATTCTTTAAAAAGGCTTGAGGCTAACATTTTAAAATAATAAATACTTTAAAGAGATAAAATCAACTTATCATGTGTGGGTCATGTGCAACGCACATGCAGAAAAACTAGTAAAGCATAAAAAGTGTAACTGTACATGAAAAATCAAATAAGAACTCGGATGTACCTCTATCATGGGGTAAAAGCGGGACAACTGCCATGTTGTTTCTTCCTCGCCGGTGCGGTCTTTCCTGGCAGCACGCTTCTTCTGGCAATTGATTGGGAAGAAGAAAAGAAAGAGTAAGCTTCAAAATTGACGATTAGATACAGCATTTCAACAAACATTTGTATTCACCTTATGAATATCAAACTTCAGGGAAAAAGCACCAGTTGATCTTTTTTTGGTATCTGATGCCCCCGCAAGCAATCTCATATTATTCACAGCATTCATGTCATCCTGCGGTAATCTTGCCAGCTAAAATAAATTCATAAAATTAGTTCTGATGTGCGAGGAAAATGTTCTCAATAACATCAAATCAGGAATTCAAAAGATCACAAAAGCTCTGCTGGCTGACCTCAAAACAGTATAAGAAAATGAAAACCAGCACAAAAACAAAGATAAGTACCTTCATTATATTAAGACCCCTTTCACCCTCAAGCTTCTCAGGAAAAACAGCTGCAAGAATCATCAACAACCGCAACTTATTTTCACGAGTTGTATCCTGCAAAAGAGTGAGACTCCTACTTTATAAATATTATTGGCAAGTTGAAATGCACCCATTACAATTTACCACAAGTTTTACCTCTTTCGTAGTCAGAAATTTAATAACATCTTTCATTCCTGCATCTCCAAAAACCAGGTCCTGCTCTAGTTGACCAAGCTCTCGAAGCCCCAACTCCCTGATAATTCTATTAATTTTTCCAGCAATCTGCATCCATAAAACACAATTTGTATAAAGCCATGGACCACTTGCAAATTTCATAAACCAGTGGGTCTTCTTTCTCTTTCTGATTACACACTATTCCAAACGTATTCAAAAGGGGAGAAAAACTTCGTACAATTTAAGCTAATTGCAATATGGGATTCCATCTTGGAAAAAAATTGAACTTCAATTGTGCTCCCATGAATAACGGGTTCTAAGCAGAGGACATAATTAACTTCTTATCTGGAACCATGCAACAACAATAACTACTATGGTAGTCTATCCATTGTACAATTTCAAAGTTACTAAAAACCATGCAAATAAAATACAAAACCAAATATCTAATGGCATTTCCATCAAGGAAAAAGTTCCACTCATTGGTATGGAAGGAAAGTTCATATAATGTGTTGTGAAAATATTTGAAACTCAAAAGCGACATGCGGAAAGGGAGGGAAGAGGAAGAATTGAAGAACCTACTTTTAGATGATATTTCCAGTGAAGCTTCATAATTATAAGACTTGTTGGGTTGAGTAAATTTATCAATTAACAAGTCACCTCAAATCAATTGAGCAAAGTCTTGATAAAATCTACGACGCAGCACTCAAAAGAACATGAGTAGGATGCCTAAACATAAAGCTCTAAAAAGGGCAACATTGAAAAGTAGCAAACCAGAAAAAGTTCCATTTGCTGCACTCTCTAAAAAAAAAACATTGTGCTGTTCTAAACGGGGCTTCAGCAGCCTAACTAAAGTATGAGTAGGGATGGACAAGAAACAAAAAGCAACAATCAAGAAAGCACTCAAATAGTATCCTGCTTCATTAATTTGAGTTAGTAATGGAATGGTTAGGGAATTCAATTAGAGCAGAATGCAGTTTGGTCAATAACCTCAATCTTGTTTATTACTGATCAGATTTACACATAAAATCTGCATCAGCCCTCCATCAAACACCTAACATTTGAGCTAATAAGCAAAGAGCATCAACAACCTCTTAACCAGTGGGGGGGGGGAGTTTACATTAAAGCCAAAGAACTTTAGGATTCAGAGATAACATCAAGCATGAGCATTAAATGGCAATATCATAGTGTCATCAGGCCAAGCATTGTTCATTTGCAAGACACCAACATTCAATCTTTAGGGATGAGACCTAGGCATAACCTACTGCACTCCATCTCCACAGAAAAGGTCTGGAGTTCAAAATACACATTTAAAATAGCTATTCATTCATCACAAAAGTTGTTTGGAAAGGATATCTAGAATGGAGAAATTAGTTTCAAATAACCACAAAGTATAATAGCTACACTATATGTCAAATTGCCTTGAAAAAAGCATAAGCTGGCAAAGTAGTCCAGAGCCCATGAGTCATTTTGCTAAACAAGTAGGAAGAATGAAGTTAAACTTCTGAACCAGGTTTGGAAATAAGAGCATCATATTATAATTGTATTCCCTATGTTACAAATGTGCCAACTAAAAGAGAAAAAAGAGCAGTTTGCTGTCAGAAGAAATAAACTAACCTCTACATGGAGAGAGAGCTTGTCAATCTGTTCACTGTATTGAGGCAATGCTTGAACCATCTGTTGCAAGTCCCGTGTAGAAAGTTCACCACCATCTCTACACAACAGTTAAACTTCAAGGTTGGAGATATACCATCACAGCAACTAATAATCTGGTATAGAAACAACCATATATCCATTCCTAAGCTCCAAGGGTACTTATATAAACAAGGAAGAACATTTCTCTTTAAGATAACAAATATCAGTTATTCTACTAACTCCACTGATATTTTTAACTTCTTACAGCATCTGCCATCCATCCACCCATTCCCCATACTTCACAGCCACCTCCCTCCTTGAAAAACAATCCCTCTCAATTACAAAACTTCACGTGTGTGTGTGTGTCATCCAGGAGGTCCCCACTTCCAACATCAACAAGTAGCACCTGAAATCATCGTCCATGCCATCATTAAAATACTTCTACTCATCATCCCAACCAGTTCCTACGAAAATCCAAAATTTCTCAACCCTCCCTTGACGTGGGCACTTCCAGAGGAGACAAATGAGTAGGTATGGATGACAGATTACTGTTTGCAATGTCAACTTCTCCCTGTTTTCCAATAAATAATCTTCTTTTCTTTTCATAAAAAATGCCTCTAGACCATTTGGTAATGGAATTTCAGGTTGCATAATATTATGAACCAGGTGGTTCCAAGCAAGACATGAAAAAATGAAGTTGGGATCACAAGAAGTGTAAATTAAATGAGCACACAGGACAAGAGCTCTGAAAAACTAAAAGAAGAAAAAAGAAAAAGAAGATTCGTAAAGCCCTCCATAAAAAATAAATTGAAAAATAAACAACTTAATGAAACAATTCTAATATCAATGTAACACAGATCAGTAATTAGAGCAACATCTTATAACTAGCATGAGTCACTTCATGCATTTGAAAACTTGTGTCCTGATAGGTCTCCTTTTCTTACTCATCCCTTTATCGTTGGGCAGAGGGACTGAGTTTTCTATTAAATTAACTCATTTGTGAATTTTGAACCATTAATCAATGCTCCTATGAGGTTAAAGTTAATGAATCTAACAAAATATAACACGAATGACATCATGATAATGGTCAGCAATTTACATAATAAAGAATTTTCATCAACCTTGAACCATGTTGGATTTTGGCAGCTTTATTTTTTGATACAAAGTTGGTCATCTTCTCGTGCAACCGCTCACTAGCCTAATAAGGAAACCAAGGATTAGAGCATTCACCAGGTGGATGTATAAAATCTAACAAATGCATAGGAACTATACATACAAATGCTATGTGTGCATGCCGAAGCTCAAGCCAAACAGGATCATGTTCCTCCAAAAGAACTTCCTTTTTTTCAGGTGGACCACCTGCTTTGCCAGGAACCTGAATAGGGAAACTCCTTGATGAATAGTATCCCAAAGAGATCCAACAGCAAATCAGAAAATCCAAGAGTATAGATAGAACTCTCAACTATTGACTTACCTCATGCACATATTTATTTCCCTCCATATTCAACAGATCATGGCACATGGCATCATATGTCCACTCATGTATGACAGGAGCAATCTAAAAATTGTGAAATTAGCACATGAGCAACAAAACCAAGCCATGCAAAAAGCAAGCAATGAGTTTATAAGCAATGTGCATTTAAAGACCTGATCTATAGATCTATCCAGGATGAGCAGTTCACAGGTTTCTGTCTGGGGAAAGTTTTCAATCTTTTGCTTATATTGTGTTAGAGAATCCCAAATTCTAGCAGCAAGCTTTGTAGGAATTAGATCACGGGAAGTTGTCATTGTTGTTACATCAAGGGACTTGGCAGCACGAAATCTCACAAAAGGAAATTCCTGAAAAATAGACATAAGCATGCCTAAGAATATTATCAAGAGATTGTGAATCAACATATGGAAGCCATTCTATATACCCGTAGTGAAGCAAAAACTGTAGCGATGCGAGAAGCCATCACATTCAAACACGCATCACCTTTGTGACTATCCTCATCATCCCCAAAAAGTTCTTCTAAAGCCCTTTCATTGTCAGTAATAAAACCCTGTGTGGAACAACGTATCACCACTAATGGGAAAAGAATAACATAATGAGGATAGGCGCAAGAAAAGTAAATTATGGATTTACATAAGAAAAATTCACAAACAAAAGAAACAAGCTTCTTGAACTGTGATCAGAAATTTGTGAAAAGGATCAAACAATAAGTTTATACAAAAAATAATTGTTTTAAAAAAAATGAAAATAAAATACTAGCTGCTTTCATTTGCTCAAACTATCCCTTAGGGGAGTTATTTAAAAAACAAAAGAAAAATAAAGATTATTTTCCATAAAAAGGTTGTGCAGTTTCAAGTTATCTGTGACACATTGGCATCATCATTGACTGGATCTTCAGAAACCTGGCATTGGAGCTTGGTCATTTAAGTTACCCTAAAAATAATAACTGGTCACTGTGGCATAAACACCAGGTGCATGAACAATTCCATCTTTATTTCTCTCCCTTTTCCTTTTCTTTTTCACAAGCTCTTTATTTTTTATAAGCTGACTGAAGCTTCCAATCCCATCTCTCTCATGGAGTTATAGGCTCAAGACACCAGAGGCTTTCTTGAGAAGAAGAAGAAGAAGAAGCATAAATACCAAAAAAGCTACTTAGTGTCAGAAAATGGAATTGTTACAGATTGCCATGTCATGTGCCTTTTGACATACCGTGTTGCACTGGAGAAAATAATGATGACTACTTTCAAATAAAAGATAGTATCTAGCTCTAAAAATCAATCTTAATCAATCTTAGTGACGGTAATTTCTGGATGGAAACAAAAGAAACATGGGAGCTGCTAAATATCATTGATGAAATCAGGCATCTCTAAAGCATTGCTGGAAACTCAACCTGACAAAAGTGCTTTTCCTCGGCAAAATAGCTATTGTTATAATTTAATGAATAAGAAAATAAAAAAGATAATCAATATTTTGCATATGATATTGAACCGGAAAAATGAAGTAGCATCACCAAACCTGGCTATCTATAGCAAAATACTCCAAATTCATCTGCATAGCTCACACATCAAAATAACAAATATGTCAATATCAATTTGTAAGCTTTAAAACAATGATGGATCAAGAGAACATATATCTAGCTGATAAATCAAATTGCTTCAGCACAATTATTGATCCAAAGGACCAAAATTTTTAATGAGAAAGAGACCTATACCTCTCTCAATGCACCTATGCGAGTTAATACACTTGAATCTTTCTTGATATGAGAAACCAGTTCTCTCGATATAGGGGAACTGAAGAAAACAAATGCCCTTCATATACAGACAAGAAAAAAAAAAAGTTGACAATAATTAGTAAATTTGGACTTTCAAAAGTTAAAATTGACTCCCAGAGAACAATGAAAAAAAATTATTCACATACTTTTTGTACAAAGGCGATTTCCCAGCCATGTCTGACAAGAACATGATAACACTGCAAAATAAAACTAATAGTAAGAACACAACCCCTTATGATAAAAAAAAAAATATATATATATATATATATATAGGAAGAAAGAAAGAAAGAACACCACCAGCATTATTTAAATAAAATAAGAGACAGAATTAGCAACATGATGACAGAAAAAACAAGAGTAAGGGAGACAAGTCCCCATACATTGCCTTCACTGCAGATAAGAACTTCAATTCTTTCTTTAAAGATGTGATAAAATTGCACAGACTACTAGGTATCACAAAAAGTAATGGGTGTAAGAATTACTAAATAAAAACAAAAACAAAAAATTCAACGTGGAGCACAGGCATCATGAGGTTAAGTCCCTTAGTCAACCTATCAACTAGAATAAGTAAACTAGTTAATAATAAGAGACAATACCCAAAAGGGTTGAGGATCATGTTTACTAAACTGAGTGCATTTCAAAAAGTCGTTCACCTGCCTTAAGAACTAAAATTCAGATTTATAATCTCTCTCGTGCTCTATATACAATCTATTCAAGATAAATTAAATATGCCTTAATGTTATTCAGGCAAGTCCCAATTGCTGTGAAGCAATTAAATTGGAAAAGCTCCAAAAAACCAATATTCCTTTTTTTCTTTTTTAAGGGCAGGATAATGAACATGGAAAGTCAACCAAAGGAAAATATATTACTTCTCTTTTGTTGGTTGGATGAAGTATATAGCATCCATGGAGGGCAACGGCTGCCTTCTTCTGTATATGTCTTCTACCACTGCAATGAGAAAAATGATAATCAAGCTACTAGGTGAATGGTGAATGCAGCAATTAAAATTCAAATGCTCATTCTCCCGTTGGTTAAACATATAATCCCATTTGCAATGCAATTTGAGGAATTTTACACATAAGCTAAGAGAATATCATATTGTAGAGCAACATGTTTCAGTAATTTACAACAATCAGAATTCTGGTATGGTTGTATGGAGAATGAAATGCTTCAATGGATAGCCATGTGTGAAATTAAATCATTTATTTTAATGACATGATATTCAATGAAATTACTCCATCTCAGCAAATACTAGAATAATATTCTTTGATGCTAGCAACCGCCTGCTCTCTAAAGTGATCTAACTGCATACAATACATGCCAAGCAATATTTTGCACATAAAAACTACAAAAAAGCAAACATTTCTCCAACTGTCTCTCAAATGGATTTTAATAATTGTAATGAAATGTTCTGAACTATCCCAAATTTTAAGAGTTTCCCTTTTATTCCTTACATGAAACTCCTTCCTGCGTGATATCAGCCATCTTGCATGAGTATGACATGATCTTCACAGTAAGTCTGTCCATGATGAGAACCTGCAGGTAAGAGATTCAAGAACCGACATTAACGAGAAATGCACATTCTAAAAGATGGAAAACGATGGTAGGATAACTCTAATCACGTAAAAATGTAACAAAACACTTGTCTAAACTGAGCAATCATTGGGTAAGGTAACCATGCAAGATTCTAATAGAGTCCCAAATTTTCACTAACAGTTAATTTCGTCTGGATACACTCAAGCTACAGTTGACACGAGATGGACATGTACCATTTGTATCAAAACATAGGTGTCATGTTTCTAAGACTGATAGGAAAATCAATTTGAGATACTGTGAAATGTTGGGATTTTTATTTGAAACTCCATCAAATACAAGAACATTTACTCTAAGTGGTATTGAGAAAACAGTATAGATTACAGGCATTGCAAAATTATGACGAATTTGATAGGACCAGGTGAGGTACCTTCCAAGTTGATTTTGAGTTCCCTGTTTTGGCTGATCGAAGCATTTCATGCAATAAACCTGAAAAGAAATATAAACTTAGAATGACAGACGACATTCCCTTCCTAATTTTCTCACAAATTCAACAAAAGAAATTAACAACATCAACCAATTCAAGGTGGTCCATTAAGCTTTCGTCTGTTTAGCAAGCAACTTGTTCCAATGGGCAGAAATTTTCTCATATCAAAGCCATTCTTCTTAGAGAAATAAGATATTCAACTCCAATAATCTCAACTTCAAAATTTATAGAATCCAAACAAAGATACAGATATCGGATTAGCGACTAACCTTCGCCAGATTAAAATCGAAATCTCCAGCACAAATTATTTCATTCTTATCGATATAAGGTAGCAATTCAACAAATTCCTAGCGACTGAGATGGCAAACCCTAACTAAATTTGGCCAGTATCTCTATTTATTAGGTGCTGATCATTTATCAGAAATAACAAAATTACCAGTCATTTTACACTACATTACAAAATACTCAACTAAGTTTGAAGCTTAAAATAAATAAATAAACTAAATTATCACTCCAATGAACTAAACAAAAAAAAAAGAGCACAAGATCATATTAAATTGCTTGCTTTAGAATCAATCAAACTGAACCTAAAATTGAAAGCATGGATAGAGAAGGAGAGATTGAAGTTACGTTCACGGCTGATTTGTCTAAAATTCCTGTAGTCGCCACCGTAAGCAGACGACGAATCAGAATCCGAGAACGACATGTCGACGATTAATCAAAACTCCAAAGCCTCCGATTCTCTCTCTTTTCTAGTCTTTGCTTGATCGGCGGATCCAAAAACGATAGTTGCAGAGATCGTTTTCTAGTGATCGAAGCAGGGAGGGAGGGAGAAACGGTAGAGGGAAGGAGGGAAGGAGGGAGATCAAAAGGAGGCAAAATGGGGGCTAGAGAGAGAGAGAGAGAGAGGATGAAAAATTGACTAATTTAGAAGTTTTTTTTATTAATTGAAAAAAAAAATGAGTTTTTGAAATTTATAAAGGTTGGATTGTGGTGGCTAGCGTGTTGACCATTGCCGGTTCAATTTCGCGTTGCCTCGTGGAATAGAGGAGTTGAAAGATATATACCGGCGTCTGCAATGGAATTTTAGCCGTTGCTTATCGGATTAGTTAAAATTATCAATTATTTAAACTTCATGTAGAACTTAGAAGTATTTCTCCCTCTAAAAAACTACAATTAAGAATCGTTCTCTATTAGAGAAGAAAACGAAATTCCGTCAATTTACTAGAGAAAATTACATCAATTTCACACCTACATTAATCGTTTTCTCTCGTAAAAAGCACCTTAATCGTTTTTAATGCAAACGCGAGATTAAGAGGGTGTTTGGCAATGTGGTAGCGGTTATTTTTTAAATAATTTTTTGTGCCGAAATGCATGCTAATAATTTTTTTTATTTTTTAAAAATTATTTTTGACATCAGCAAATCAAAACGATCCAAAACGTATAAACCATATTAAATTTTAGTAAAAAAAATTAAATTTTTTTGGAAACGCGTGTGCAAACATGTTCTAATTCGATGGGTTGTCTAGTTTCTTTTCTTTCTTTTTCTTAGCTAATAGGAATTGATTCATAGTTATAAGTTGAAATGTAATAAAATATGACTTATATATTCTCTAAAATATTTTTTTAAGTGAAATGTATCCTTTGTTGTTGGGTGCAAAAGTGTTTTAAAATAAATAATTTTTTTTGCTACAAATTAATTTTTTTATATTTTTAGATTGCTTTCATGTGATGATATCAAAAATAAATTTAAAAAAATAAAAAAAATATTATTTTAAAGCATTTCAAAGCAAAAAACACTTTGAAAAAAAACTGTTGCCAAAATGTCAAACGAGCCTTTAAGAATAGATGTGTGTTTGGTATTGTAATACAAAATGTTTTTCTAAAGTATTTTTCACTTAAAAATACATTAAAATTATTTTTTTTATTTTTAACATTAGCACATCAAAATTATTGAAAACATTAAAAACTATTAATCGTATTTTTAAAAGTAAAATGTATTTTTGAAACACATTCTAAAACAAAAAGTTATTGCACTACCAAACACTCACTAGATCTATAATTAGCATAAAATCGAGTTCAAAAAATTACCTCAAGTAGTGATTGAGTGAAGAGTCAAATCACCAAGAAGTTTGACTTGGATTGGATAAAGGACAAAACAAGAACTCCAAGTTTAGATAACATTAGTTCATTAACTTGTGCTTTATCGCAGGCTAGATTAATTTTTTTAAATGTAAAAAAGAACACTAAGAGCATAGGAATTTTTTGGCAATGCTATTAAACCCAAGCAAGCAGATAAATCTTGAAATCACTTGACCTTACTCTCTGCTTAGCGCGGGTTTCTAGTTAAATGATACAAGAGCTAGCCTAATTGGTTTAAAGGAAACTCAGATGACCACAAAAGCATGGATTCACTTATAAAGAAAAACCAAAAAAATAAAAAAAAAATATTGAGATGATGACATATTGAATGACCTTAGTCACACAAAACTCGTGAAGTTGTGTTTGATAACTTTTTAAAAAATAATTTTACTTAATTATATGATAAAAATTAGATGCTCATAATTTCGAGCATCAATTCTAAAATTAACATTTGTTTGAGACCGTGGTAACCCACAAACAAAGAAAAAACAAACGTTCACGAGGTCTATTTTCAACCAATTCAATATTGATGGATGAAATCAGGAAAAAAGAATAAAATAGCTTTTTTAAATTATTATCAATATCAAGTAAAAGACCATATTGCTCTTAAGATGACGATTAAGCCCTTGAAATCAAACTTTAAAAGTGAATTTTTTTATATAAAAAAAAGTTAGACTCAAGTTAAGTTTTGTTTTGCATTTATGGGCATTATAGTAACTTAACTTTGCAAAAAAATTAAAAAAGACAACTGTAACCTCAATCAATTAAGAGGTGGCTAGTCAATAATAATTGAATGAGGGTAAGTATGAAAGTCATTGTAGACATCAAATATAGAATGAGAAAAAAATAAAGGGTGAAATTGAAAAAAAAACAAATTCAAAACGAACTTAAATAAAAATATCAAAATAATGATAACAAAATCTAATAGATAAGAAAAAATTAAAGGAGAATGAATTTGTAAACAAAATAAAATTTTATAAATTAATCAAATAAAAAAATAAGGGACAATATCAAAAGAAAAATAACTTGAAGGGCTTATATGAAAATGTGGAGGGCAAGGATGGATTTACAGGAGGAAAGAGAAAAGAAAAAAAAGATGTCAATGACATGATGAAGGTCCAACGACTACACGTGCTGCACACAAAGAAAGAGGAGGCTAAGACAAATCAAAAGGCTCGGTGAAATCACATTTTTTACCACCAGAGTCATTCATAGATGTTGCTCAAAAGTGGCAGAGCAGCTGATACATGAAACACACGCGTCGCCAGCTTTTTGTTTTTTTCAAAAATACCATGTTAACCTCGGGAACCCAGTATCATTACAAAAAAAATCATTTTAAAATTATAAGCGAGCCCCTCGAGTCAAACTTTTGAAAAATTGAATCAAGAGGTAATAGAGTAATTATACTATAGAAAAAAATATGGAATGTTAAAAAAACCCTAGACCATGATTAAATGATTATTTTACTTAGAGGTAACAAAGTCATTTTACTGTGCAAAAAAATAATGAAAAAACCAGGACATCCTTTGACAATTAGAAATGACATATGAAAAAGACCATTTTATCTCTAAAAATACAACTTATTAAGAGTTTTTACTAGGTAAATTTGTCATCTCCTATTACAATCAACGATAAACAGAGAGGCGCGCGCGCGCGCCAACACACACACATATATATAGTGTTTTCCTGCATGTTAACTTTCTCTTTAATAGTCATCAATCCAGGTAAATTGAATATCTGATTTAGACTAAGACCCCGTTTGTTTGTTGGAAAGTAGTTTCTTTTTAGAAAATGGTTTTTTTTTAAATATAGATTTTTGAAAAGTGAATTATTTTCTGATATTAGGTAGTATCATAAAAAATAAGTTAGAAAATATTTTTCAGCGTTTGGTTGTGTCATGGAAAATGAGGTAGAAAATAAATTGTTAATTTTTTTTCAAGTTTATTAAAATAATGAGAAACAAATCTTACAAATTAAAAGGTTGAATGAGAATAAAATTGAAAAAAATATATAATTTTATAAATTATCTAAAATAAAATAACTAATTATCAAAATAATAGAGATCAAATCTAAAATATAAAAAGGTTGAAAGATGATGAAATTAAAAAAAAATTACAATTTCATAAATTATTTCAAATAAAATAAATAACAATCAAAAGAATGAGGACCAAATCTGATAGATAAAAAATTTCAATTAAGAAAATGATAAGAGAAAAGCAAATAACAATCATAAAAATGATGATCAAAAGTTGATACAAAAATCAAATTAAATCAAATTCTAAGAGATGAAATTGAAAAAAAAAATCAAAACAAAATATATAGCAATCAAAAGTTTGAGGATCAAATTTAATATAATCAGTAAATAACATAGCATTTCTAATTTTTTCACAATTTATGGAAAGTGTTTTCCCTCTAAAATAAAAGGAAAGCACTTTTCTGAAAACCAAAGTAAATTTTTTTTAGACCGGGAAATATTTTTCATTGATCAATTTTTCTAATAACAAATAAATACAGAAAATTTTGGAACCATGAAATAAAAAGGGCCTAAATATTGAAAAAAATAAAGAATTGTATGATAAAACAAATTTTAAATGAAAAAATGAAAAAAATAAAAATGATACGAAACAATCCTTAAATTTTTACTAACATTATATATAAAAAATGATTTTTGTTGACATTAATTTAAAAACGAAAGCAATGATCATTGTACAAGTTTCCATATTAGTATAAGTTGACATCTGGCGTCCAGTTATTCATTCATCAATCATAGTGTTTATCTACATCAATGTAAGGTGGCGGGAGTTCCTTGTTTGGGAATACTTCGTTGTTAAGTATTTTACTATTTTACATGGAATAAAACTCCAAGAAAGTTCCATCCTTGTGTGATCTTGTAGGAGTCCAAGAAGCTTCCTTCTCCACTATTTCAGTATTTTTTTTTCCAATCCAATAATATTACTGTTTCTCTTAAGGGAACAAAAAAAGAACACGCGGGCATGGAAGGTACATGTGCTGACTGTGATAACGGTAATATTATGACATCTCAAAAAATATATATTATAATTTAATATATCCTTCTCATTCAAATTAACCTGGTTTTAGGAAGATAATGTTGCAATACATTCAGATTTTGCTTGGTTTCTAGATAAGCTCACTAGTTTATATCGTGCTTTGTTTTTGGCACTCAGATTATGAGTGTGTTTAGGAGTATAATAGATGTTATTTTTTAAGATATTTTTATTTAAAAATATATTAAAATAATATATTTTTTTAAAATTTTTATATTGTTGATATCAACACATTAAAATATTAAAAAATATTGATTTAAAGTTTTTTAAGAAAAAACAAAAATTTTAAAAAGTGTGGTCCAACCGCTTTTTCAAACGGTGCCTCCCCGTGCTAACCTTGGTATTATGGTAGTTTTTATTATTGTAATTTTTTTAAAAATGTTTTAACTACAAAATTAAGTATTGAAATACAATTACACGAGTGATTTAATACAAAAGGCATTAGCTTTTTGGTTAACTAAACATTTTTTTTCCTTGGTGGTTTAGCAAAAAATAGAAATTATTGTCGCGGGGCGACGTCGTCTGGCGACGGCGGAGGCTCCTGTCGTGCCTCTTATGTGAGGGGTGTTGTGTTGGGAAGGGTTTTTGGATTTGCTCATAAAATTATGATTACCTTTTAGGAGTCGCCTCCTAGTATTATGGTCACTAAGAACCTATTGTCTGCGAGAGTCTGGGTAAGGGACTAGTTGTGCAAGGGAAAGACGCATCACCTCCAGTGCACCCTACCTAAGGTAAGCTGCATTGTTGTTTGATTGTTTTTCTAAGTCGGGTTTCTATTCGTTGGTCTTTTCTAAGGCTCAAGGCAGATCTTTCTTCATGAGAGAGTCTCTACCTTATTGGGTTAAATACTAACTGTTCTAAAGTCTAAATTTTAGCATCGTATTTCTACACTTTGTATCTTTAATACATGAGGGTGTACTTTATCGTGTAATTTTACACCTTACAACTATTAAAGTTTATATCTGGATCCTAAAAAAAATAGAAAAAGATTTTTGACATGTTGGCTAAATCCTAATGGATAATCATAAACTGGTTACGATATCCATTTTTGGATTTTGTTTTTTTTTAACATCAAAAGGATGCAATTTTTGTTTTTTTTTTTGAAAAATATGCTTGGAAAATTTTTAGGATTTGGCCGTATGCAATAAAATATTTTTTCTTTTTGAAAATGTTTTGAGTTTTTTTTGAAATATTTTGGATAAAACCGGGTATTTTAATACCGGATTTGTATTTTACAGTGTAAATATACAACCCGATATTATGCAAAATTGGTAGAAAAATATGCGAGAAAATCATAATTTTTTTTAAATGATTTTTTTAAAAAAATTTGGATTAAAAAAAAAAAGTATAGTCCACTGCATAAACAGTGGACATGAATTATAATTCACGTCCACTGTTCACTCAGTGAACAGAGGCAACGAAGAAGAAGAAAAAGGGGAAGGGGAGAGAGGATGGACAACCTGGCGTGGCGGTGGTCTGGCCGAGGATGACGGTGTGCTGCCGGTGGTTGCAGCGGTGGAGGCCAGCGTCTGCTATGAGAGGAAGAAGAAAAGTTTGCAGAGGAGAGAGAGAGACGCTGAAAGAAGAAGAGGGAGAGAGTCACGGTGGCTTCTTAGTGGCCGGTTGGTGGTAGAAACGGTGGCTGAGGCTGTGACAGAGATGGTGGCTGGCGGCAGAGGAAGCAAAAGAAGAAGAAAAAACGCGCGGGAGGGGCTGCAGAGAGGAGAGAGAAACCGACGGTGGCTCTTAGTGGTCGGTTGGTGGTTGTGTTGGCTTCCTGTGGTGGAGCTGATGATCGGAAGACCGGTGATGAGGGTGGTGGTGGCTGAAGGCCATGATGGAGAGAGAGGGAGAGGAAAGAGAGAAAATTACAGAAACAAGGGAAAATGACTGGTTTTTTTGCTGAGTTTGGCCCCGATTTTCTCCTCTCTCAGACCATGAAATTCACCTCTATTTATAGGCGATGGAAGAGGGCAATCTTGTCTACACTGGAAAAAAATTTCAGCCCTTGATTTAGATGGAAAGGATCCCAACCGTTGGCTCAAAGTAGGCATGGTACACTGTCAAATTGTCAAATATGCAGCTGCAGGCTGCCTGAGTTGGCCTCTTTGGGGTGGTTCCACGTCCGTTTATTTGCCAGTGAGCTGGTGACGACCATACCCAGACGTAGAGGGATGTCTAGTGATCAGTTCCGTGCAAGTTTTGGAAAATTTGGTGGACGATAGGTACATTAAATGCAGCTGCAAAGTAGGTAACCAGAACAGCTATTTCAGAGAATTAAAGAAGACGATGAACAGTACCGGAACTCTGTTTTTGGCCAAAGTTCATTTCAATCCTTCCTCTTTCAATTGCTTTCAATTGAACCTCTAATTGACCCTAAATTTTTTCAATTAAGACCCTGATGAACTTCAATTGGAGCCTTGAAGTTACGCGCCTATTGCGATATGGTCCTTGGTCTCGGATTTCTTCAATTTAGCCCATAATTAACCCAAAAACTTCAATTTTCTTGCAATTTTACCTCTGATTTCAATCAAATAACTCGGTAAAAATTAAATTTGGTCTCTTAAAATTCCAATCTTCTCAATTAAGGTCAAATTAGGCTCCCAAACTTAATTTTCACCAATTAAGCCCCAAATAAAATTAATTTGACCCATTTAAAGTATAATTAAACCCTTGCACTTAATTAAATCCTTCAATTGGACCCAAATTAATTCTTAAACATAATTAAAATTCAATTTGGCCCATGATTAAATCAAATTGGCCTATTAAAAATTTAATTATGTCCTTGGACTTAAGTTTTATGCAAATTCGTCCAATAATCATTTAATTTGACCTTGAATTTGTTTTTTCTTCTCAATTTTTGGGCATAATGGGGTATAATTAGGCCTTGAATTTCCTCTAAAAAATTGTAGCTTGATTCTTCCCTATTTTTGCAGTCCTCCTTGATCTGCTTTCTCCACATTGCCGGCCTTTATTTTATTTTATTTTTTTATTTTGAAAAAAAATGAATTTTGAGGAATAACCCAGAATTGGGTTATGACAACTACCATGATACCAAACATTATCTAAGAGAAAGGAACCGCTAGGTGAAAAAACTATTAAAATTATTTGGTATTGTGCTAGCTTTTGCTTTTGTCTTGCCGCGTAGAAAAAAATTGTTTTGTTAACCTGCTATTTGCACTGGACCTTACTTGTAATTATATTTTAAACATTAGTTTTGTAAAAGTTAAAGTAACATGTTTTTCATTGATGAAGATTTGCTTTTCACTTATTTTGCATACAAAAAACTACAATAATTGTTTTAACCAAACACATTCTTTTGAAGAATTACTTTTTTAAAACAACAACTAGAAATGATTTTTTAAAAAAACCCGTTTTTTAGACCGTAATAACAAAAGCTATCACCAAATATAAACTTAATCATCAATATTAGAAAGACAAATCCAACTCTTTCAAACTCTCACATCTAATCTTGTTACTCAATAATAGTGGAAAAAAAACCATAAAAAATATAGATAGTTCAAAATATTTGAGAAATAACAATGGAAGTGTTTATAGAGGCAACACTATTCATTCGCTATATTGGTTAATTAACATCATATCCATGAAAAAATACATAAGAAATTTTATGGATAGTTGAAAAGGTAATTCAAGAATTGAACATGAGACTAAGAGCCAACTAGATATGACAATGAAGATCTATCCAATGATAGTTTGTATGTAACTCACCGATAAAGGTATGTATAAAGGAAAAATTTTACACACAGAGGTAAGAGAGAGATAGGTGCTAGGAACATATGCAAAGGGAAAGCTATATACAATATCCAATTTGTATATCCTTCATCGTCTAGGTGATGAAGTCGTGAAAATTTAAAAATTGGATTAGGCTTTACACGGTTACAAATTGAATTGGTAAAATGAGTAAACTTCATCACTGGTCCAGTGAGTTAACGAAGTGACTTTCACGCTTCCCAGCAAAACAAGTCTATTGTCATAATAAAAAACCCTCCAGTATAATGAAAGTTAAGAAGAGTATATTAAGCACAGAAATAATAAGTGGAGCATTAGAAAAATATGTGTAGAGATTAGCAAAGCAAGAGTATAAGAAGCTGCTTTATGTGGTTTGTTCTGTTGTTTTGTATAGCGTTATTTTTATCGTATTCACCTCAAAAGACTTACCTGGTGACTCGAGGTATGGTCTCATTAGCTTACCTTGTGAAGAGTTATGTAATGATGAAGAATACTTACAAGTGTATTGCAGTGAATAAAGAAAATAAGTTATTAGTCATTGTGCTATTGGTAAAGAGGTTGGTGTTATCATTGGTTGCGGTTCTTTTGTCGTGTTATTGGTGGTTTGGTAGGTTTTCTTTGAGATGACATGTGGGGAGGATATTTGTTGGGTTTCTTAATGTCATACATGCAACAGAAACAATAAAACAAAATTATTCAAGAGTCTCAAGAATCTCGTTAGACAGATCTAGAGTTGTTTAAGGATTTATTACCTGAATATCTAATATTCTTCGGCTTTGAATAATTATTTGAAGGTTGGGTCCGCAAACCACAAACCGTCCAATTGCCCAATCTCTAATTATAATCCATATGAACTACAAATGAGAAATCTTCTAAATCTCTATTTAGGATAGAGGGGTTACTATGTCTAGAGTGATAGTTCTTTATTATGTGACTTACGTAGTTTTTTTTGTCTAGTAGACAATCACTATAAAATAGAAGGCATGTCTTACTATTTATAGGAAAATATGAAAAACTTTATAAATTGGCAAAATATCAATTTACCCATGAATAATATCTATATATTAATTCATAACAATTTTATAAATTAACTCAATCAAGTTCTTACTTGATTTTTTTATGTTTTAAAAATATAATCTTTGTATTAACTATATTTTAATAATTAATTTCTAAAATATATTTCAATCAAGTCATACTTAATTAAATCATCCTGGTTTAATTTTTGACTAGTGGTTCTTAATACAAGTGACCCATTAGATTCCTAATATGTTGATCTAAATATAAATATAAATTATAATTATAATAAAATAGAATTAAATAATTTAATTTATTATCAATTCAACAATTGATTAATTTATATTTGAAGATCAAGTGCATTGTCTAGTAACGTATCATGATTCTCAAATATTAAAAAAGGCATTAATGGTTTGACTTAATATTTTAGTGATTGGTTTCTCGATGTAATTAATATTCTTTCATCAATAATGTTTTGATTTAACATTAAAGTATCGAGTATGTCTTTCATGTTAAATCATGTTTATTATTTACATAATAGTCATCGATCATTTGAATATGATTTGAAATCTCTTTTCAAATCTCATTCCATCTTTGACAAGGATTTCTTAGTTAATACTATTTGAAAACGAATGAAATATTTTTCATAATTCACCAGAGTGATGAATCATCTCTTAATCACTCAAATATCTTCATATAATTCATGCAGTGCTCAATGTCTGCCATTTCGTTACCTCGATTAAAATAACACGTAAGAAGGTCAAAGCACTGCATTCTTTATATAAAATATCTTAGTGATCTTGAGTCTAATGATTACTTACACAACCGCCACATAAAACTTTCTATAAATATGAATGATCTCTCCATATAAAAATTTCATACAAGTCAATTTAGTGTGCATGTCTTATGACAAACACCGACATATTAGTTATATGTATCTTTTATACCATGACTTGGAAAAACAGCTACTTCATTCCATAAATAAAAGAATATAAAATATATAAGTTTCTACAACTCTAATAAATATCTAGTATTTAAGAAGGTATCGATTACGAATATTTTAGGAACAATGATTTAATGCAATATAAATTTTAAATTACAACATTTTCACAAAAAAATTTAAGAAACATTTTTGTCCCATGAAATTTATATTTACTCTAGATTTATAAATCAAATATTAAATTTATTAATATAATATTATATGAATATTAAAAATAAATTAAATTTTTATTTATAATAATATTACGTATAACTAACTAATTAATCACATATTATATTAAACTAACAATATTATCATTAATAGAGAAACTAAATGATGCACTGACTGTGAGCAAGTCAAGGAGAGTGCATCGTCTCGCTGACTATCTTTGAACTCATCACCCTGCACCGCGGTGTGCGTCATGGCTGGATTTCCCATTGGTCGTATGGCTCAAGCCCAAACTATTGAAATTTTTAAAACCAAGACATACTAGTTTTTTTGGACTAGTGAAAGCCATTTGGGCTAGGCCCAGTTAGCTTGGGCAGTTTTTTTTCATCATCACATATTTTATACACGCGCGCATAAATTTTATATTTATGATTTTGTTATTTATGCTGTGAAATGCACATATATTTTAAGATCATAACAAATATGACAGAAAATTGTAAATTTGTGCAAAATTAATTACCAGTAGTATAGGAGAATTAAAATATCCCGTGTTAACTAAAACATATATATGCATTTCACAGGAGATATGCATATATAAACTCAATGGTCATCTAAAAAAACTATTAAAAAACCATTAGATATATAAAAATCGTCCACCTTTGGTATGGAGTAATGTGGAAGTGTGTTTAGTAACTTCGTTACTAAAAAATAATAAAAAATAAAAAGATATGTGAATTTATTATGCAAGTCCATGTTAATGTTAACTTTTCTATCATGATATGTGAATTAATTATTAAGCTTTTCTAATCAGTTATAAATTATGTGATTTTGATCATGATTTTAATTAGTTATAAATTCGGTGTTTTGAAGACTCAAAAAGTCTTGGTCTCTCACGAAAATATAAATTATATTCTTATTATGATGATTCTATCGATCAACATCGTTCCCTTGTTATTCATAAAATAAATAAAATATCAATGTCAATATAAATACTGCCTACCCCATACCCATTCTCATCAAGTTTTATGCACACACATACCAATCAACATGATTAAACTTCAATCCTTTTTTAATACATCAACAAAATTTAAGAATATAAAGTTTTGTTATCTTCGACTGCATGAAATTAAAGTCGCTTGAAATTGAGTCAAATAAAACTCTAATTACTTAATTTCAATCACGTCAATTCGTGTAAAATACAAGTAAATATGCGAAAAGCCATTAAAAAAATAGATCAACACACGAAATCATAGAAAATTTCACCAATAACCTAAATTGAAAGAGAAATGACAAAATAAAAGAGTATCTCATACATAGGGACCAAATTAAAATAAAACAGGGACAATAAAAAGTGCACCTGCGTGATATGTGGATGGCCACAATGAGAATTTATTCCATGTTTGGCATTGCTATTCAACAGTATTTTTGAAAATTTTTGAATTTGTTTAGCTTCAAATTATATACATATATTTTTTATTATTTTGATATGCTAATATCAAAAATAATTTTTTAAAAAATATAAATATTATTATTTTGATGCATTTCCAAATAAAAAGTACCTTGAAAAGCAATATCTACCACATACTCAAACAAGCACTTAGGAGGTGCACGTGGAAATCTAGGACATTGGCTAGAGGCCACGTAGGTGGCGGTTAAATCGTCTGACCAGGATGAATTTGATGGCCTAGCGTGTGTCGGTGATTGGTAGTTGAAAGGTAGTTGTCGAGCTTCGACAAACCTCTCTCTATTATATGTGGGCGTGTATTTATATACTCCATACCTCGATCAATTTAGGGTTTCTTATAGTTATTAAATTCAGCTCGGAGATTGACTCGACCAATATGGGTTGATCCATGTCAACTCGGGAAAATAGAAAAAAAAAAATTGTATTTGAGATTTTAATATCTCACATTAAAAACTTGTAAATATAAGTTATAAAAAAGAATGTAAAATGTAGTATAATATAGTTATTTTATATTGAAAAGTTAAAAAAAATCCATGTAGATGTAAACTGTATAAAAAAAGTAAAATGTAGTATACTTATCCAATATCCAAAACTTAAGAAACAATAGATATGAATGGATATTATATATAATTACATCACATTAAAAAATTTAAAAACAATGCATGTTATATATAGTTATCACATATAAAAAAATTGAGAAGCAAAACATATAAATATTGGCTAAAAAAAATGAAGTATAGTTACGATGGGTTATTTGGATTTTGAATTGACTCGAAGGTCACATAAATTTTATTGAGTCAATTACAAATTCATGTTTTTATAATTTAAAACCTTGAGTGATCCGTGTGGCCGAGTTTAACAAGTATTGTTTCCTTGTTTAAGTTTTTTTTTGGAGTACCCAAACCAGGTGTGCCTAGGCCTGGTGCGTTGCCCATTGGGCACGTGCTTGGGTTATCCAGCCTCAACTCGTGGTTTTTTTTTTAATTTTATATATATTTTTCTTTTCTGAATTTTTCTGGAAGGAAAGAAGTGGGGCGATGACAACTTATATTTTTTTATTTAAGTTTTTAGAACGTTTGTAAACGCGATGCAAGCCGCGTTCCTAAAAAATTTAATTTTTTTTTATTAAAATTTAATATATTTTGTATGTTTTGAAAAAAATAATTTTTAAAAAATAAAAAAAATCATTGGCATGCATTTCGACACGAAAAGTTACTTGAAAAACAACCACAACCACACTACCGAACAAGCTCAATTCATCTAACTCTATGTTTTTACATCTTATTTTTTCATTTCAATGTTTATATCTCTATTTTTTTAAATAAAGTAATGTCTTTGCTATAGTCTACTAAATTATTAATAGAATGTCAATTAAATAAATAAATAAAATTCTTATTGTGAAATCCGTTATTAATAAAGTGGAAAAAATTGAAATTTGATTATATAAAACAAAAAAAATAATTTTTACTCTTTTTTAACTTAATAAATTAAATAATGTTAAAAATAAAAGTTAGCACAATCTCCTTTCTCAAAAGAAACATTTTCAAGAAAAAATCCACTAATTTATGAATCAAAACTTAATGAAGGTTAAAGGCTTTTGATTTTTTTCTTTATTTTAATTATTATTTTTTAAGATTATTTTAATGTAATTATATTAAAAATATAATTTAAAATTTTAATTATATTATTTTAATATATTTTTAAATAAAAACACACTTTAAAAACAATCTATATTATAATAGTCAACATCATCAACCCGTACACCAGTGATCAGAAATGAGGCAGATGATGGCAATATATCAATGCCAATTGCCGAAGAACGTACTGAACAGCTGACATGGTAATCTGTTTTGCCCCCACCATTTCAAAAGTGGCTGTTAAGTAAGAGATATTTTGGTGATCATGTAGGGAGCGGAAGAAATTTGAAGGATTTGCATTTACGGTTGCTCTAGCTGTGTTTATAAAGTTCATTTTTTTTAAGTGTTTTTTTATTTTAATATGATAGTGTGTGTGTGTATTTTTTTAATTAAAAAGTATTTCTACAAAAACATGTTACATAAAATACAGGATAGGGCCATCTGGGCCACGCGCACCCTTGTTGTAGAATGTTGACAGGTCTCGTGATCTGTGATCTCTTGCAAGATATTTTCTGCATGTTATTTGTTCTGCGTTTCTTGCTCTTCTTCGAGTGTATATAGTCATTGTTTTTAAAATATTTTTTATTTTTTAAAATTTATTTTTGATATAATACATAAAAAATATTTAAAATACAAAAAAATCCAATTTCAAATAATGTCTTTTTTTTTTTTTAAGTTTAAAAAACACAATTTTAACACAAAAACCAACATTATATTCTTTTCTCGGTATAAAAAGCAGGATCGAATACAAGTCAATTTTTTTTTATCCTTCTCGAAAAATTACCTATCTTTTGTATCAGGATGTGAAACTGGTTGATATTCACATCTTCGTAATCTCATTTCTGTTGGGTCAATCCTCTGGTTCTTATAAGAATATTGTAGCATCCAACGAGTTCGTTGATTATCTTGAAACCAAAATTATAATTAAAAGTTTAAAGTGATTTTTAACTTTAAATCAAAGTTTTTTTAAAAAAATAAAATAATTTTTAATTAAAAATATATTTAATACAAATTACTCAAAACAATTTTACTAGAAGAACCGACGCTGTATAAGTTGAAATACACAACATAAAAGGTTAAAAATTTTAATTTTCAATGAAATCAAGATTTTTTTTACTTAAATATATAATAAATTCTTGACTCGAGTCTAATCAAATATATGTATTACTTCACGAGTCAGAAATTAAAAATTAAATTAAATTAATTTACAAAAATCGTATCAAACAAAACTTAAATCTATAAATTCGAATCAACTTCAACCTTGCACCAACGCACATCTTATTATAAGATAAGACTCAACTCTTTGGAGATTTGCAAAATACATGGAATTTGTTGATGGCCACCAATAAAGTTTGCCGTCTTTCCCGTGAAACTGTAAGATGCATTGAAGCAATGGACTAAATCTTTCAGTCACCAGAGTCCTTGCGGACCAAAGAACAACTGTTACAAAAGCCATCGCCATTTTTGTTCCAAAATCATGCTGTTGGCACTAGCTACTTGTAACCAGGGAAAAAATGACTCTGCATTGACTCAACACGTCATCACCAATGGCCATGAGTGTAAAAATGCATCCTCAAGTTTCTTTGAAAGGTTAGATTATTACCTTTCAAAGATTTCTGCTAGAATCATTATGGCTATTCCATTTTTGTGATACCACATAGAGGGTGACATGGAAAACTTCCTGGCTTCAAAACCCGAAGTTTACCCAAATCTATCCTGAAAACACTCAAAAGAAAAATAGAAAACGCAAAAGAACAACAGGAACCACAAAAAAAACAGTAAAAAAGAAAGTATGGATGGAACGCTACACTTCACCACTCAAAACTCTTCCTCAACAGCTTGTGAGGCATGGATTAGACATTTCAGTCGGACCTTAAAATTATGCGGTGGCTGTGCCCGCAAGGAGGAGTGGACTTCCACAGGCGGGATCAAACTTGATACAATCATAGTGTAAAACATCCAAAATTTGTCACAGGAGAAGCATTTGGGTGGTGTTTGGTATTGCATTCAATACAACCGCATTTTTAAAAATATTCTGAGTTTTTTTAGTTTTAAAAACAAAAAATTATTTTAAAGTAAAAAAAATAATCAAATATTGGCATTGCCATATTGCAATTAACAGCAAAAGTATTAGTACACACTAATCAAAATATTCAAGATTTGGATCAAACAAACCCTGGAGAAGGGGTTAAACCCTTATCATTATTAACACTAGGATTATGGTACCTGCAAAGGACCTTGCATTTGACAACGTTATCATAAACATAGAACCCAGGTGCTACCATGATCCGAACCATGGTTGGGACCAACTTCCTTGCCCTGTCTCCATCCATATCCTCCATGTAAATTGAGTCAAAGTTCACCCCTTTATCCACCCTGAAGATTGGAAAGCCAGGGTGCACGGAATTGGCCAAAAGGTGCACCAACCATATGTTTTTAGAAGCACCAAAGAATGCCTGCAACAATGGCTCAGGCCAGGCTCTATTCCACCCCAACATAGCCACAATCTCACTCATTTTCCTATCACAAAACTTGCTAAACTCTTCACTGAAATGCCTTGTCCCTTGATTCAATACCTCCTCCCATGTCAAATCTCTAAGCACGTTAAATGACGCGTAGTTTGCTTCACATCTATCAATTGGGTTCAATATTTGATTCACAGATGTCTTTTGGAACCCAACAGATTCAAAATCTTCAAAGAAAGCTTTGTTCAACAAGGCCTCGAGGTAAAAGAGCACACCTTTCGGATTCTTGGAGAATGAAATCTTTATATCATAAGGTTGCAGCAACACAGATATTCTCTCGTAAACTTTTACTCCCATGTGCCTTAGTTGCATAGTAAGTGACCTGCTTAATAGCCTAACAGAGGACCTAGCTTCTGATACTGAAATCAAAAATTGCTCTATCACTTTTTCACTAACCCCAATAAGTCCATTTTGTTGATATTGGTGAGTATTGTAACCTTTTCCAATCTGATAAAAGGGGTTGCTGCTGCTGCATTCATCAAGTCCAGACTTCAAATTATGGCAATAAATTTCAAGCTTGTTAAGCTTCTTTTCAAGTTCAGCCATTGAGTACTTGAGCCTTGAAGTTTCAAGAAGTGCTTCATCTCTCTTTCTTGTTGCTTGGATCAACTTGTGAGAAAGCTCAGCTATTGCAATCTTCCATTGCTCTTCTCTTGCTATTGACACATCACCAGTGGATTTTGGACTCTTTCTAGTCAATGAAGAAAATATGGACTTGAAAATCCCATTAGGACTTGCAATAGATGAATGCTTGTTTAAGCCATTATTGTCCAAGGGAACCACCGAGATCTTCTCTCTTGCATGTGGACGGCATTTGTTACAAGAAATTGAGCCGCCGCCGCCGCCGCCGCCATCTCTATCATTGCTATCACCATATCGTTTCTTGGCGCTCGGCTTGCCATTTTTTTCACGGAGAGGTGTTGGATGGTGCTTTGGTGTTGCTCTCTTGTCTATAAAATTAACTGGTGTTGCTTTGCTAGTAGTAGTTTGGCTTCCCTCTTCACTGAGTTCATCATATTGTTCTTCTCTTTCACATTCTTGAATCTGCCACACCAATTAGAAGAGAAACAAACAACGTCAACAAAGTTAAGAAAATTGGTAATTAAGGAAGAAATTATCGCAAACTTTCAAGTGCTAAACATGTGGTCTGACTAAAGTAGATAATTCTTGAACTCTCCATTTATTTTCAGGGAAAAAAATAGTGGCTGTAAGTTAACTTACAGGAGTGAAATGAGGAGATTGAAGGGGGAGTACTACTGTTGGTGGTGGAGGAGGAGAGGAAGGAGGTTTAGAGGGGGGAGGAGGAGGAGATGAAATTGCCATGTTTATTTGTTATCTATCTCATTTTAGGCGTAGTTTTCTATATAACTAGTGCTCCATGTAAATCTGACCATCTAGTAATATATACGAGGATACATATGATTGGGTTTTTTTAAAAAAAAAATTAGTTCTAGGATATGGTACTGATGTAGCCGAGTTTTCTCTGTTTCGGTCTCCTTTCGTATTTTTCTCATTTTTCTTCGGTTGTGTCTTTGTCGTCTTGTAATCATGTTCATGAATCACAGGTAAACATCAACCAAGTATTTTACCGAGCTCTGCGATACTGAAAAAATGGCTGTGTGGTTAGATTTTCGTGGCAAGGATACGTATAATAGTATGAGACAGCATAAGCAGTAACTTGCACGGCACATCCACTTATTTGGATTTTTTATTTTAAATGTGACGTATTATTGAGTAAATTTGTTTCTCGTACGATTTAATTAATATTTTTAAAGATAGATCATCCTTTTAAATCAATTGGTGAGTTAAAAAAAAACAAAAATTTCCGGTATCTTGCAATTTGATTAAAGTTGGCATGAGTTTTTTTTGGAAAATAGATATTTTTTATAGTTAATTTTGTTTTTTTTTTTATTATTTTATATTATTATGTTTTTCTAGTTTTTTTTATTTGAAGGAAATAATTTTTCTAGTTAAATTATAGTTTTCTAGTTTTTTTATTCCATATTATTCAATACTAATGGAGTTTTCTATTTTTTTTTATAAAAAAGAATTGGAATAGCCTTTTGATAAATGAAGATTTGAATAAATAAAAATTAAATATTTTGGATGTCTCCCTATCATTAGAGTGTTCTTGGTTTTTGAAGGTTTTGATTTGAAATAAACCTCGTTATTTTACACTCGCGTTTGCGTCAGTTCATATCAAAACTTAATGTTTTATAACAATTTTTGTTATGTGTTGTCCAGTCATAACAGTTGAAGGTTATAAAGGATGTTCATCGGAGCTCAGAGATTTTATGTGTTAATTATTGTGTGTTATTGAATAATTATTGCTGGAAAAGGTTGTTGAACATGACACGCTTATGTATGAGAGGATAAAAAGGTTCCACCCGAGGAAGAAACATCTAAGAAATAATGTGTTGTTTTCATCTACATCAGTTGTTGCTATTGAAAATCATAATCATGGGATCCATGATAAGAAAATCACACAAAAATATTGTATTAAAAAACCACAATAAGATGACTCGTGCAAAGATATTAGAGACCTATAATGAACTGTACACATAGAAAGATGTTCATGATAAATAATAATTTTTTATTAAGATATGAACTAAAAGATAAATTCTTTCAAACTTGGAAGATTAATGCAAACTTTTTTAAAAAATATATATTTTTCTCAATTAATTTTATATTTTTTTTGTTATGTATTATTATGTTTTCTAGTTTTTTTTTTGTTATTATTTGAAGGGAATAGTTTTTCTTGTTTGTTTTTTCTGTTTAATATTATTAAAGTTTTCTAGTTTTTTTATATAAAGAGTTTTAATAGCCTTTTAATAAGCAAAAACTTGAATGGATAAAAATTAAATATTTTTAGTGTTCTCTATAATTATTATGATGTTTTTTATTTGAGTTTTATTACTCCCATACGTGTTAATCATCTGCATATTCTTTTTGTCCGCTTCTAAAGAATTGATCGTATCTAATATTACAACAAAACATAAATACGCGGGAAAAGGAGTGGTGCTGTGCATTATTATTCACCCACTTCCAATTTATTGTAAACTGTAACAGTGATTTTTTTGTACGTTTTGTTAGTTGAACTTTCTTATTTTCCAGTTTCATCTTTACAAGTGTTTTTCTTATATTTTATATGTTGATATATTCTCTTCTATTTGTATATTATTGAGAATTCAAGTTATTTGATCAAAATTAAGAAATGTATTGCAGGCCAATTTAATAGAATATAGTTTAAATTTATAGTATAGAAATACAATTAAATAAAAAGAGACCAAACTTAAATTATAAAAAAAAGATAACGAGACTTTTCTTAATTTCACAATAAAAATTCCACTTTTATCCTAATGTTCATTATTTACTTATTTTTCATCCCTTTAATTTTAGAATTTTATATTTAGATTCTCAACTTCATTTTATTTATGTTTAAGTCTCTGTATTTAAAAAAAACAAAGAGAAAATCATAAAAAAAAAGAGAAAATATAGTTGATTGACAACCTTTCAATAATAAAAATATTAATTTAAGTGTTCACAGGTTTCACTCGATAAAATGAGTGCTAAAATTTTTTTTAATTTTTTTTTTATAAAAAATAGGGCTGGGGCTCAAAAATCTTTTAATTTGGTTTAATTTTAAGTTTCTTGACCAATTAAAAAAAATTAAGATTAAAAATGAGTTATTTAAGTTTTGAGATGATTTTTAGATGTTTTTGAATGAAAATAAAAAGAAGATATTTCGGATTAAGTATTCGGACCTGAACTTTTCAAAGGTCTTCTATTGCTGGAATCTTTACTAGGAGACGACGCATCAATCTACATTTTTTTTTGTTTTTAAATATAGCAGATAATATTTCATCTGCTTTATTAAATGAAAAGAAAGGGTCAGGCGCGGGGTGACGGGCTTGCAGACTCCAGCGCATCTGGCGTTCTTTGTATGAGGCCATATATGGTGGCTCATTTTGGCCATGTGCTGACTTCTTTTTATACAACCTTTAGTTTTTTTCCCCTTAGTTTCAATTAAAATTCATTACAATAAAATACTTAAAATTATATTTAAAATATTATTTCATTAAATACTAATTAAATTTGCCTTATTTTCAAATATGATTATAGCATTATTTTTTATAATATTAGCATTTGTTTCATTAATTATTATATATGAATTTGCTAATTTACTCATATACGGACGATGGTTGATGTATTTAATGAAAGCCCTACGGAGGGAGTAGCTGAAACTTCTTTTTTATTATTTTTATGAATGTTGGTGTTTGGGATAACTTGTGCATCCTTTAATTAATTTTACGAGTTTTAAAATTAACAATAATGTAAGAGAATAAACTTAAAAATCCAACTTCTTACTAGAATTCTAGGTTGCGTCTAACAGAAACTCTAGCTAGAAATAAAATAATGCTAATGGATCGATGCATTGCAACAGCCATCCTAAAAGAGGAAAAAATAATTAACCATTAAATATTTTTCATCTCACAAGTAACAGAAGGTATATTAGCCGATTAAACAATACGCTGTGATGCTGATTTTGACGAATTGGGCAACCCATCGAACTAGTTGTAGGTGAGTACGCGTTCTGAACCCCTCAAAAGTTTTTTACTGAACGATTGAGGGAAGAGTCTTCTTCTTCTTTTTTCCTTCCTTTCTCCCCCTCAAAGTAATATCATATGTAAAATATTTCCTGTGAAATGAATCAATGATGTAAAACGAAGAAAATGAATTGTTTGACTCTTTCCATAAATGATTAAGACTTAAGAGGCCCACGTAGAGATCTTGATGGAAACAGGAAGGAAAATCTTCCGTTGAGCATAAATGAGTCTTTCTTCGACAGTGGCTCCCTGTGACATGGCCGAAATCTATGGCTTGCAACTTGCAAGCTCCCTGGCGGGTCAGAGTAGTGGCCCAACAGTTTAATTACTGTTGTCCAGTCCCTTTGGGAACATCACCCTGGCGTTTAAAGTTGTTTACTGCCTTCAAAATTGAACCAGAGATCTAGAGAGAGAGAGCACTTACCACGGAAAAAGTCTCCAGCGGCTGTGAACATTCCAAAGAAAACGGGAAAACTAATTCCGTTGGTCTATGAATGAAAATGGCAAAATTCCAGTATTAATGTGTGAAAAGCATTCGATAGCATCGAGCTTAATGCGAATCCAGAATATCAACGGGAGTTCCTCTCTGTTAATATCAAGCCATAACTGGCCTGTGTCCGGGTAAAAAATAATGCCTGTGGCGCACCATGCATAATCATGGATCTTAGTTTCATTATCGTTGATGTTATGGTGTTATGGACATCGATTTCAATCAAGTTATATATATTATTAATGTAAGACGGAAAAAGTTTTATTCTTAATCGATGTGAGATTCCTTACTAGTCTGGGGAATTTAACGTCAAAACAAATATTACTCATTGAAAATCTAGAAGTTAATTTCAGAAAACTCTACACATTGAATAAGTGAATCCCATCGATATATTCCACAAATCCAATGCTTGGTATTTTCGGAAAATGATTTCAAGAAAGGTTTTCGGCGTGTTTACTATGGTTGTTATAGTAGAACATGGAGCATCGTGTCTCAAAATTTTATCAAAACAGGGCAAAGCATTTATGAAATTGCTAACATGTATGGATTCCAGAGTAAATATGAGCAACTGTTCGGTATGGACTATGGATAGACCCCCCAAAAAAAAAATCACGTGGTGGTGCAATAGTCATAGAAGAAGCAAGAACATGTCTTTTCTCGTCATCAAGGTTGTAGAAACAGCCAAAGGAGTGGACTCTGACTCAAACTCAATCAAATTTCTCGCACATTAATGAGATTGTTTTGCAGGGGGCTTGTCACATTTATTGCTTTCTCGATCCATCTTATGCCCTCAACTGCTAACATTTATTCCACAGAAACAACTCCTTGCGTGCGGTGGCTCTAAATGCCAACAACCAAGAATTGCAGAGGCAGGGGGGGAGAGAGAGAGGGTTGGTTTTGCATGTGAAGTTAATAAATGAGACACCGGGGCAAGAGAGTGACCCTATTTATTTGAGCAGTGGTCCTTCAATTTTTGGAATCATTTGTGCCAGCAGAGTGTAGCCGCTGCTGACCTGTGTGAAGTGTCATCTATCTTTCTTTGTATTTATACTGCACTTATACTGTATACAGAGGATAGGTTCACATACTCTTGCCCCCAACTTATCCTGGTTTACATGGGTAAGTCTTGACGAAAACAACACCTTCAAACCACTGTAATTAAACTTGACAACACTGGCTGACAGGTCATCTTGGTTGACTCGCCTCGTTGAGTATTATAAAAAGAGAGTTAATTTAAAGTTGATTTGAATTATTTTATAAAAGAAATTTAAACAATTTTATTTTGTGTTTTATTTAAAAAAATTATTTGAGCCAATAATAAAAATTTGAATGCGTGCACAAAGTATACTTTGTGCATTGTAATTATATTAATAGAAAAAATTGATTAATCTAAACTAATTTATTCAATTAATGACTCTCGAACTTTATATAAACCAGATTTGATAACTATGTTTCCAAACCATGATCACGTGCCTTTGTGCATTGTAATTGTTAGGACTACACAGTTCGCGACACCATGGTGATAGAAAGAATCCACCCGGACCATTAACCCGATTTTGTAACTCTACTTCAACAGTTACTTTATTTACTGGTTTTCTTGAAACTTAATTCCTATCTGAATTTTAAAACTCGTGAAATAAATTTAATTGCATTAAAATAAAAATCAGGGGCATAAGTAGTTAATAGTCAGGATATGTGGGTGTTTGTTTTAAATCACAAGAGCTCTTAATAATAATAATAATAATAAAAATTGTTAAAATCATTAAAAAAAACATTTTAAAGAGCATCATTTTAATTTTATTAGATGAAAAATAATTTAAAAAACACTTTAAAAAATAAAAATTGTGGCTAAATACACACTAAATCCCTGTTTGATAATGTAGTGTAAGGTATTTTTGAATTAAAAATAAATTAAAATAATATATTTTTATAAATTTTTATTTTTAATATCATCCCATAAGCTCATAAAAAAATTAAAAAATACATTAATTTAATACTTTTAAAATAAAAAATAATCTTAAAGTACAAACGGTCACTATATCCACCCATCAATTCCAAGCTGAAGAAACATTTTATATTTGACTCTTAGGATATGTTTCTGCACAAAAATATTTACCCCACGAAAGGTGTAACATTAATTCTTTCTCACCGACTCTTTCTGTCTCGTGAGATATGAAACATTCAAATAACTTTTATTTCTTTTAAACTCGATTTTAATTACTAATCATAAGTTATGTATTCTCTCTGTTTCTATAAGAAAATAATAATTTATCAACACATCAAACATCCTTAAATATAATTATCTTTGTAAAAACACCACCTTTTAATTGGAATCTCATAATGGTCCTGGATGGCATCTCCTCTCTCTCTAAAAGAAAATGGGCGGGCGTAGCTTAAGGCCCGAGCAAGTCGGGCCATGGCCCAGGCTTGCATGGGCTGTCCGGTTTCTTTTTTTCTTAGACATTTGTTTTTCTTAAATTATGTTTTTTAAAATAATTTTAAACTTATCATGTTTAATTTTATTTTTCTTGCACGTTATGCAATATACCATAAGAATTCTATTTCATACCAATCTACTTTTATGTGATTTTATGTATATAGGAGTTATTATATATCATTTTTTAGTTTAAACTAACATAATTCTTTCGAGGAAGAAATATTAAAAATACAAAATATGCAAAATGTGGTGGGAAATATATTTTTTCCTATTGTGTGGGAGATATTTAAAAATTTAACATCATATAAAAGAAATTATAATAAAGAATACCTATAACACATCCTGAAGATAACATCAACAACAAGGACAAAATAAAAAAATATGCTTTTTTTATTCTATTCTACTTTCACCTTCAATATCGGATATAGATATAATTAAATATTTATTTCTTGTCCCTAGATGCAAATTAGTCTTGTCACGAACATCTTATCTCGTACTATATTGTTTTCACTGTCTTGTCCATACACTTTCTTTTTTAACCAAATCCAATCCAAGGTTGTATTTGATTATGGATTCAAAGGATAAATGTTAAAAGAAATTTTTTGAAACTTTAACATGTTTATTTCAAAATTAAATATTGATTTTTCCTCTCTCGTAGTCACTTACTATAATTGAATTCTACCGTTAAACTTTATATGTTATATTTAATTTTAATATATTTTTTAAAAATTATTTGTCCCCACCATCACAAATAATTCTTACATATCTACCAAGAATCCTTAATATTCTGTCCTTCAACCATTTTTTACGCTCTATTTTTTTATTTTTTAAAAATAAAACAGGATAAGAAGGGACACAGCATGAAGAAAAGGATCAAATTGGAAATATATTTAAAATACAACTAATTATTTTAAAAAAGAAAGGGACTATTTAACTTAGTTTTCAAATCTAGGAGGTACGAATATATAATTTACTCCTAGAACAATCTGTGAAGGTTTGAAGTCTGCTTCTAAACAAGTCTGAAAAGCCCAACAGGCTAGTATAATTTACAGGCTGCTTGCTTCACAAGTTGTCTTTAGTACCAAAACCTAAAACTGAAGCCCAATGAAACTCGTTGTCAAAGGCAGCTCTCATTTTTAACAACGACAATGATAATTATGCCCAAAGTCCACATAGATGTTCTCCTCTCTCTCTCTTACAGCTTCTTCCTTCAACATCAAACGGAGCACCATTTTCAGACAACATAAATTTCAAATTTTGGCACTCCTGAAAACCAAAAATCAAGTCTTCATCTGGATTTTGAAAGACTATAAAACCCAATCACATCCCATCTCCATTATTTGATCTATAAAGTCTAATCTTCAGGTTGAATTGAAGCCAAATTATGCAGAAATCAGGAAAGTCGGTAATGGCATGGAACGTGTTCAAGTTTTGTACAGCACTGCGTGCTCTTGGTTCCATCATGATAGTATTAGTGCTTGGCATAATTGGGGTTACATATTATGTTATTGTTGTAGCTAATTATGGTCCAGCTCTTTTTCATGGTGGCCTGGATTCTTTTGTCGCTTTCCTTGTCTTGGTTTTGTTCCATTCCTTGGTAAGTTCCACTTTCCTTTCATTTTTTAAAAAGGTTTTGATGTTTTGTTTGTAACTGTTGATGTTTTATGGTTGTTGTGGTTTGTATCGCATGCAAAGGCTGAATTCTTAGGCTAATACTAGAAATGATAACCCTGCTTTGGATTGTAAGCAACCAATGCATAGATTGAGCCGGTGTTAAGAATGTTTATCATATACGAAGGAATTCTTTACATGGATTTCAAAGTGGGATTCTTTATTGCGATATTTATTTCAGGTTTTAAATGTTAGCTAGCAACATTTACCATTGCGACTGAAAACAGCTTTTTAGCAGCCACACAAATACATGTCTAGCATTTTCATATCAGTTTATATGCAATTTGGGTTTTGGCTGTTATAGATTCAATTTCGGTTAGCTAGTATGCAATTCATGTTGATTCGTTTTGCTGAAAGAAGTAATATCTGAACTCAATTTCCTCTAGTTCTTACTGACCAAACAAAGGACTTCCATGTTGGTTCCTTGATCTTCTCAAGTTTCCATACAATCGGGTAGGATTGACCTTAAATTCAATATCTCCTGTATTTTTTTAACAAACATCTTGCTAATGGTCGTTAACTGGCTTATTACTATTGAGAACAATTCAGGAGATGCATTGGAATTGACCTTAAATTCAATATCTCCTGTATTTTTTTAACAAACAGCTTGCTAATGGTCGTTAACTGGCTTATTACTATTGAGAACAATTTAGGAGATGTATTGGATTATTGAGTTGTGGGACTTTGGAGAATTGTCTTTCTCTCCCATGCATAGCATCATAAATGGAAGGAAACTGATGAGCATAATACCTTCACTTAACCATCCACCGAGTTGTGGCAGGCTGCCACAGGCTTCCATGTATGCTGGATAACATCCGTGCACAATGAATGGCTGCCAAGCCAGCTACCAATCTAAGTGGGTGGGATAATGTTGGTGAACTTATTCGGTGAACATAGTAGTGGTCCTCTATCTAAAAATGAGTTTGTCCAATAACTGTAAAAAGAACTCTATAATACTGAATTTCTATTAGTGGGATTTGGTTATGTAGCTGGTGATGCTATTATGGAGCTACTTCACTACTGTTCTAACTGATCCTGGTGGTGTCCCGCCAAATTGGAGGCCATCAATAGACGAGGAGAGTGGCGATGCTGATCCATTGGTGGGATTAGGATATGAAGGCACGGATTTAGGTTTAAATCAACCGGCTACATTCGGTGAGCCAGCTAATCCACAACTACGAGTCTGTCGAAAATGCAACCAGTGTAAACCTCCCCGTTGCCATCACTGTTCTGTTTGTGAGTTTTTCTTCTTTGGGTCTACATGGTTTTCTTTTCTAGAAGCCTAGCTGCTGTTTAATCTCAACTAAAGGTAGCTTCATTTGTTAATTGTTTCAGGTGGAAGGTGTATATTGAAAATGGACCATCATTGCGTATGGGTCGTGAATTGTGTTGGGGCATTGAACTACAAGTATTTCCTTCTTTTCTTGGTATGTTAACTATCTTAAGAAACTTGGGTATATTTATGCATATTCCAGAGTGGGAATGCAGATTATTTATCTCAATGAATGGAGTTATCATTGTGTACAGCTAATTCATGGTTTAACAATTTTGAAATCAACTTTCTATATGCATAAAACATAAATTAACATCTGAGAAATGTTTTATATGCATATAACATTGTCTTGACTCATCAAATCTTTTTACTCAACTTACAATAAGATACAATTGCTTTTGATGGTATCAATCGTATGCCTATTTCTTCACAGCATGCATGTACATCCTAAAGTATCACAAAAATGTTTGTGAGAAAGATTGCTTGACTATAAAGAAATTGATCATTGGCATGGTGAAAGATGGAGCTTGTACAGATAAATGTAAAATTCTTGTGGCACCTGGAAGGTGTGTGTTGCTCTTGGAAGCTGTATTAGAAGCTACTGGATAAATAATCTTGTTCCAAATCACATTATTATGTCATAATAGTTTTATACTTCTGATTCCATGTAAAAGCTGCTGCTTCATCTTCCCTCACCTTCCTAAATAAATTACCTGACTTCCTCTCTCTCTCTCTCTCTCTCTCTGACCATTGATTATATGATGTCCTCACCATTAATGAACTCCGGTTTCTCTTTTTTCATTTTGTCCTTCATTCTGTGGGTTGCAAGGCTCACAACTTCAAGCACCAACAGGGGAAATAACTTTCTATTCCATAAATAACTGCAAATTCAAGACTCTATTTCATACCTTTTGCTGTTCTGTGAGGCATATGCTTGAGATAGTGTTCTTTAATAGGTTCTTGCAAGTACTCCAAATTATCTACAGATGGCTGGTGCAAATAGCCATTGAAATGCATCTAAAGCACTGGTCATTCTTGCCATTTGTGCACACCTGTAACCCCTCCTCTGTTTTCTCTATTGTGGAATATCGACATACATTGATTGCTAATAAATTATTATATCCTCTCTTTATTAAAATTTTTAATCTTATCATGCTATAAATATATCCTCTTCTCTGAAACAAACTCCCAATCTAGTTTTTGTTGCTTATTTCTTATGCAGTTTTACACGTTTCTCTTGACAACTCTTGTCACTTTATCCTTATTGAGGCTGTTTATAGCATTTTTCACTGATGGTGTAATAAATGGAACACCGGGAACCCTTGTTGCCACTTTTGTCACATTTGGTAAGTCGGAGGGAAATCTGTCTGTTTTGTCCATTTTCATTTCTTGTCTGTGTCCTTTTCTCTTTTTCTTACTTTTATCATTTGATTATTTCAGTTTTGAACTTATCATTTGCATTGAGTATTATGGGCTTCCTGGTTATGCACATATCGTTGGTATTAGGCAATACCACCACCATTGAGGTGATGCTTTTTGCTATGTTTGCTTCTTTTTTTTCCTCACATGTTACAGAGGTTTTCATCTGGTGCCGCAATTAAAAGTTCATTTTCTTACTTTCAGGCATTCGAGAAGAAAACCAATCCTAAATGGCGTTATGACCTTGGTCGAAGGAAAAACTTTGAACAGGTTATTTTCGGTCCTTCCCATTAATCTTTATCTAATCACCGTGTATGTGTGCTTGCTTCTTCATCATTTCTTTTACCTTTCAATTTATAACCATTTCATTGTATAATGAGGTTTTACACTGCACTTGCACTGCTAGAGCAGAAAAAAACCTGCGCAAGTTGCATGCATATTTTTGAACTTTCACGAAGTAATTCCAAACCTGCAAGGACCATACTGTTCCTTGAAATTGAGGTTTGGATTGCAACGTGGTATACACTTTGTGTTCCCATTACACATTTCCATAATCAGTTCCGCTCTCCATCATAATTGATGATTTGATTTCTTAAATGGAAAACGGCTTGTTCATGTCCCCATATGTACTGACATTCATCCCAGCCCGTGTTCTTATTTTGTTGAGGTCACCTTTCACTCGGGAAATTATTAGATTAGTAACTGTTTATTGCAATTGAGATGACATTGAGTCATTGACATTTCCCAAGCTGATGGCACTTGCATGACAAACTGCACATAGAAGCAGGTTGCACTAATGTAAGATTCAAACTTGGATGGTTCTATGCTTTACACGGTTCTAAAGCTTCCTCATTACTGGCTTTCCATACCATATGATCACAGTTGAGAAACTAAGAGTTATTTGTGTCTGTCCCTGAATAGACTCTTGGTATTCAGATTATGTTTGCTATGATTTGTCACGCTACTTGATATGTAGAGGAGAAAAGCTGATCATAATGGCGAGTTATTGTTTTCTATGCCAGGTGTTTGGGGTGGATAAGAGATGCTGGTTCATCCCTGCTTATTCAGAAGAGGATTTGGAACGCATGCCAGTGCTTCGAGGTTTTGAATATCCAACAAGACCCGACTTGGATGAGCTCCAGCAGCTCTAATGGCATCTATCAGTTTGAATGGCATCAATCGTCTTTTAGTGCTTTGACAATCTTAAAAAAAGGCTCACTCAAAGCGGATCTGGGTGAGGAAGAAGATATAGGTATATTCATGTAGAGGTGCGTCAATTTTGAAAAATACGTAGTGCTTGGAAGGTGTCTGTGTGCGGTTACCAACGTTGTACTCTGGACTAGCCAGTCGAAAAAATAACGTAAGACTATTTTGGACTGCTATAAATTCTCTTGTTTTCCCATGCTAAAATTATTTACAAGCCCTTTTTCTCTATCACCGACACTAAATGCCAGTTTCGTTCCGGGGCCAGGCCTGCAACTGTACCCCCATCCCTCTAATTTCCCCCTCCAAAAAGAAAAACAAATACGAGCAAGCATTGAGGAAAACTGAAAAAGTTTCACGCATACCTTTAGAAGAGACGACAATTAACCATTTTAAGAACGGATTGATGGTACCTAATCGTCTCATAAAAATGCAGTTCCCACGAGAGAGGGGCGGGTACTCGCATGGAACTCAGATCAATTTTACTCAGATGAGGTCAGTTAGCTCAATACAAATTATATACAAGGCTGGACCAGAAAGAAGAGAAGCCACGTCAAATTTTGAGGGAAACCTAAAAAGACTGTTTGCGGTCGATATATAACCAAGAAATAAAGAGGAGTGTATTCGGGGAGGGGCCAACTACCACATCTGGCACTCCTGTTCTAGAAAGGGCGGCCGTTAAGGAAAAGAGAAACAGAGCACGGAATCTCAGCCTCCATAAGACTCCCGATTTTGAGAATTATTGCAACCCCTCCTAGGGTTACACCATCGGATGATACAACAGGCCTGACAGCATAACCTGTACACACGCACAAACAATTGAATCGAAATCCAGGACCAGCAACACCTTTACGCATTCAAAAACATAAATGCACTCGTGAAAACCATATTGCAGTTTCAATCATCATAACAGGCTTTCCTAAAGGATGCATTCTCCGTAGAGTAAGATTTAATTTTTTTCGGTGCCATAGTGCAACATAGCAAATCAAAGCGAAATGGGGCAATTACCATATTTCAACGAGATAATGTAGTAATAGCAAGGCAACATTGCATATGGCATCAAACAAGCTTGTGCCAATAACAAGTTATATTTCCTACTATTGATCTTCAGTAACTGCGGGTTAGATGAGACCACTGCAGAAAGCTGGCTGCATTGAGGAGAAAATGTACAACAATCCTGACCCTGTATTCTCATTTTTTGTGTAATGACTAAAGGCAATTGCAACTACGCCATTTACATTGATTAATCTGAATTACTGCAACTGTATACTCCCTTTCAGCTCCTTTTAAGCAAAAATCAAGCCAGGTACTTAAACATGTTTGGGTTTTCCTTGTCTCTTTCTAAATAATCTCGGGAGATAAGATCTTCTATCCGCTTCTTGATAGCTTTAATGTCAGGCTGCATATTACAATCCATCGGTTATCATACAAGGATATGTAGATTACATAAAAGAAAAGGTCTTCCAATATTGAGGATACCCCTCGATATCTTTTTATTGACAGCAGCAATGCTACTAGCCTCCTAATCCTCACCTGGTGAGATTTTGGTGGATTTTTCAAAAAAGGCTAACTACGCATATTCAGAAAGAAGTATCATAGCAGAGTAGAAAAACTCATGTTCTATCTAGAGGTATCATGCTTGCAAATGTCGGGGTTCTATTAATTCATAAGAGCATCCACTCTATCTAAGAACCAGAAAGTAAGATTTTCTTGAAAGCAATCCCCTCACTGGACCAACAGGGCTATAGCATTTTCTAATCTTGATACGAGTCATAAAATTAAACACAGGCCCCAGATCCTCCCATTATATTTGTCAGTTTCTCTAAACTTTGTCTGATAAATTTGAAGGGAAGTGTATGCCATACCTTGAACATGAGATTCAACTGCTCAACACACTCCAAGACAAGCTGTTGATGACCCAACACTTTCCGACTCTTCATGATGCGCACAATTGCAGCATCAATAGCATACCGTCTGTCTTTGTCGACATCTTCAACAACCTTTTTTCTTTCATCAACAAGTGGAAGAGGAACCTAAGTTGCACCATTTCAAGTATTTAATATCCAGAGTATAAACCCCAACCCCAAATGTGAAAAGGCAATAGTGTCAATGACGTAGTAAAACATCAAAATATAATTGACAGTAGAGAGTGTCAAGAGAATATCAGACCTTGATCCTCCTCATCCTATCATTGAACTTGTGATTGAACTCAAAGTAATCATTTTGGTTCACAGTCTTTGTATTTGGCTCCTTGCTAAGGATTTTATACTTGCCACATGACAGGGAATGAAGCAATCTAGGCAAGTCATCATCACTCAAGTTTGACTGGGTCATAATCTCTGAGTAACTGAGTTTGTCTGAAGTATTAAAAAGCATCAGGAGACAAGCCTGTAGAAGATAGACAGGAATCAAATAATCAGAACCAAACATCTCAATCCAATAATGATGGAAAAATATATGCAAATCATCCCTCCACTATCCTACAAAGGTAGGTTTGATACGGTACCTGGTAGGTCGTCACAACCAGCTCAATAGTTTTTTGGTCAAACTTGGCATTAATGTGGCAAGATCCCAAAGAGTAAATCCATGTTAGTTTTCTGTGCTTGCTCTTCAGGTCATAGAACTCCTTGAAAACTTCCACTCCCCTAGCCTGAAACAAAAGGTTCCAAAATGTTCATTTTGAAGAAAAAGGAAAAGAAATTCTGTTTTTGATTTTCTGCCAGGTTACCATTACATCACAAATACAGAAAAAACCCTACTGTCTAATATGAAAACGTAAATCCTTACCATTTCTGCAGGTAGGTTGATATCAGAGGATTTATACGTTGGCCAGTACCCAGTTGTGAGAACATTTACTTGCAAATCAATCCCCGGACGTGTGGATGGGTTATTGGCAAGATACTCATCAAAGCTGGACTGATGTTCCTTTGCCAATTGCAAATCTGTGACCTGGAAAAGAAACACAAAAGAGACAATTGATCACCACAGTTACATGGACACATTGACAAACATTATACCAGTGCCCCCAGCTCACCATTCCTTCCATCTTTGAGGTAAATTGTCCACCACATTGCTGCTTCAATTTTGACAGTATACTCCTTTCATGTTCATCGTTAGCACTCCGATCAAAAAGAAGTCGACGGGCAAGTTTTTTCCTGGAAAAAGAAAAAAAAAGAACATAAATCAAGTATACTAATGACTAAATAAGAAACGGTACAAACAACAAACATATGAAATGAAAGGCAGAGATCAGTCCTACCTATAAAATTCAGCAAAAAGGTCCTTGTCACTAATAAATGCAAGCAGCTTAACCACCTACAGAAATCCACCACAATTAAAAGCCATAATCAGTAATAGGTCTCAATATATCACCCCGAAAAATCCATCAGACTACATTATAATGATTTACAAATTAATTAAAATCCTTTGCAAGGTCACCTTCTCCAGTGTTTCTTCAATGGCTTCATCACTTAGTTTCTCACTTCCACCCTTTCGGAGGATAGTGTCACAAAAGGTTGCCAGTAGTTCAGCACTTGAGCTCCCAGCAACTGTTTTATTGCAAAAGATCTCAAAAGCCTCTTTCATGGCCTATTTAACAACCCAAAAGGGAGGACAAACATGTTAGACAAAATGATACTTGAAGAGCCAGAATATGTTGTCTGCCACCAACCTTGTGAAACAATGTGTGGTTTTGAAAACAAGCAGTCACATAAGTCATGTATTTATCATGCAGCTCAATTATCTTTCGAATGAGAACCTGAAATCAATCCATCAAGTCAATTATTTGACCTTCCCAATTATCAATAGGTATCTAAAACATAGAAGGCAAAAGATTTACTTGTTCCTGAACACCGCCATTTGCAGCCTGTGGAAGCACAAAACCACCTTTAGCACCACAATTAACAATTGAAAAAAAGATGCATCTAACTTATATATATATTGCATTATTAAAAAATAGCTGTGGAAATATGGAGTCGGCATTACAACCTCAAGAGTAACAGCTCTAAATGTTTTCCCGTATAACCATAAAAAAAGAGTCAGCATGTAAAAGACACATTATTATAACTACAAGACTAGTGTTGTCCTCCCCCAGCTACTATAGTGCTGATAAGAATGGTCAAAATTACATGAAAAATGCAAAAACTCTTGGTGACCGCACATAATATAATTTTAACACATGTAGCAAGCAGCTAAAATGATGCTAAAATGCCAATTTAGATCAAGCAGTGCAGAGAATAAAATCACGGCAACAAACCTGGCTACTTGCAGCGTCTTCTGCCTGCTGGATCAAGGCTGTTCCTTCAGCAGTAATATGCTATCCAAAGCACAAAAAGAGGGTAGGTTGTTGAGAATTGTGGGAAGGATGAGTAATAAAAAAAAATACATGATAAAAGGGCTCTTTTGGTAGCAAAATAGCAAAAAAAGAGGATGTCAACCAACCTGCTTGAATACATTAGAAACAGGTTCCAAGCCACGGGTAACCTTATGATAAAGCCTAAACATCCTGGATAGATCTTCCACCTGACAAGGTGTAACCGAGAATATATTATTATTTGCAGTATATGACACAATGACCACTAAGAATCAGGACTTGAAGCAACGCCAAACCACCATTTACCTTGTCATCTCTGAGCAATGCACGAACTCCAGAATGTTCCTTCTCTAGCAGTTGATTTGCATTGACCACCAATAACTCATGTTGCACTTTCTACATAACATGTTGCTATTTATTAGTCTACAATCTATTCATAAAAAAAAAAAACCCAATACAGTAAGGTCATGGCATCCAAGTAAAAGGAATAATAGCAAGATTCCTTGTCCTCCCCAAGTGTGCTAAACAGCAAATACAGGGACAGGGAACAAGATGAGATAAATTTTTATTTTATAGCTTCCTTAAAAAAGTTTAGTTAGCTGATTACCATTAGGCAGAGACACAGCATGTAATCAAAACAAAAATATGTATTTGCATAACACATGGTATATGTGAAAAACAGGCATGATAAATGAGCAACTACATATTTTCCAGCACAGAAAAGGAAGAAACCAATAATCCTGTGCATGTGATATGTAGCCAACTAACCTCCACTAATTTTATCTCACTGCTTGAATGCAAGTAGTGAGAAACTCTATCTCTCTCTCTCTTCAAGCATTCCTCAGCCTGCATGTCCACAAACAGTGTTTAGGATAAAAAATGTTAATCATAAAACAACTAGAAAGACCCATGCAAATAAGTTCTTGCCTTTATCATGTAATCTGGACAAGAATCCTCTCGAATCCAGTTTGCTGCTTTAACAGAATAGTAAGCACCAGTACCTTGAAGCATGTGTGCTTCAAAATCATCTGCATAATGATCCATTTGTGACATTCCAATCTCAACGTATATATCTAAAACATTCTTTAGCAGTGCTCTGTCTATCTGTTCCCCATCACGTTCTTTACCAATCTGGCCAACATACAATAATTTCAACTTTGTTATTAGAAAGAGGAATTGAATCTCACTGCCTAAAGAAGCAAAAAAGTTCAAGTAGCTTACCACATCAAGCACAGCATCCTTGGCTTGACTATGCACTTCCTGATAAACCTGAAAAAATGAAAATTGATAACAAAATCATTTAAATTATCTCTGAAACAAGAAAATGAGTAATCCAGATGATGGTTAGAGAAAATGAAGCAGTCAAAGGAATTAGCATACCAGATCACGGAAGCAAGTCAGTCCAACTTCATTAAGTGGTGGAAGTGACCTCCGAGCAATGAAGTAACGGTCAAGATAATTGAAGAAGCGTGACAACCACCTAACCATAATTTTATGATTAACCCATCTTTTTACAAGCTCCCTCAGCATAAACTCATCATGTTTCTCCCTTATTGATGGTAATACCTGACAAGGAAAACAGAACTATGAATGTTAAACAGTAAAAAAGGCCAAAAAGTTGAATTATTCATTAGGATAAGCAAAACAAACCGGCCATTGATAAAACGATACTGCTGAAACTTCTTTAATAAATAAAAGTAAAACCCAGGGATACACTGCAAGAACAAACCACCCCTACCCCACCCTCAATTTACAAGATCATTGAACTGAAGAGAGTTTTATATTGCAGTGATAGATGCAACATGGCATAACAAAATAACTCATTGTACACTGCACCAAATAGCTGTTGATTTAGAACTAACATCACCAGACATCATTGTTTTGTAGCTTTACTTTTTTGCATTGTAAATGGAAAGAAAAGACCTTATCCAGCGAATCATACAATGCAGACATTGGCAATAACAATGTCTTGAGGAAAGCGGTTGTACTTGCAAGATGATAACTGATAAACATGGATCAAACAGCAAATTAAAGAGAGAGAAACAGATGCCAATCCTCCTCACCGTGGAGTTAATATATACTTGAAAAGCTTCCCTATACTTGTCATAAAGCTGTTGAGAGTAGTCATTTGGTGGCTTCTGAGTACACATATTGTAGATAGTTCTGAAGTGTTGACAATAAAGAAAGATTAGAACATTTGCAAGAATCTTCTAACCATTTCATCAAAACAACGTTAATAAAAAAGAAAAGGAAATATACGTGTAAAGCATCATATATTCTTCAGAGCTGAATTGCTCTAGTGATCCATCCAGGATCCCCTTCAGCTTTGAGATCCCATTCTGCATATATTCCCATCCCTCCTCAAGTTCGGTAGTCTTGCGATCCTTACTCATAATGAATCTTCTGTTAAAACATAAAGAAGATTATCAAAACCCTCACCCACGAATTAAAAAGTGAAAGACTCGACCCCGCTCATCATAATGCCGATCTTTTCAATCCTTTTTGCAGAACAAAAACATCAATCCAAGTCCAAACCAGTAGTTACAGAAAAAGGTGTGTGCAGTTTAGCAGTGCTGAACAAAACAAAACAAACAAACAATCAAAAAATAAAAACCCCAAGATATTATTAAATCAAAACACAAAAATATTAACAATGGTTCGTAGCCATAAACCATCCAGAACCATAAAATAATGAAAAATCCGCAAAAAAGAATCGATCAAAACGCAAGAACATAAAACCTGGGATTGGAATTAAACAGTAACACTAAAGAAACAAACAAACTCTAAAATCAAATCAAGACTCTAAAAATGGAAACCTAAGATGAAAAGCTCGACTGGAAAACAAATACTCCAATCACAAGCAATATTGCTTGTCAGAATCGGTAAAATCATTCAATGCATAACAAAAAAACAACAAAAACAAAGCCGGCTAGCAAACCCTAAATACTGAGAGGGGCGTACCAGACGGGGATTGAAAACAATGGCGAGAGAAATCAGGTTAAGAGTTTTTTTTCTTATGATTGAGAGAATTTGAGAGACAGAAACCCTGATAACCTGTTCTATATAGAGAGGAATTTTGGAGAGGGGAGGGTTTCCTGGGATGTTTTCCTTTCTTTCTGCTATGGAGAAAGGTAAAAAAAAGAGAGCAGGGATGCATGTATAAGCGGTATGGGAAGTTTTAGTAATCAGTGGACCTCTCGGAGGTTTAATCAGAGTACATACATCTCGGATGGTATTTTATTATTTGTTTAAGGATTTTACAATTATTTATATATTTTAAATCTTATATTCTTATGATTTAATCAATTTGTCAATTAAATGTTTTTTTTAATATAAAGGAGGCGGGGAGGGGAATCTTTGAAACAGAAAAAAACTACAAGTTGAGGATGGTTAATGCTCGTCAGGAGACTTTTTCAAATATTTTATTATAAAAAGACCAATAAATTAGTTTTGATGGCATAGAAATTTATAAATCACTCTTTTTTATTCATGTGATATTTTGGAGTGTAGTAATAATTATTTTTAAAAAAAAATTTAATATGTTAAAATATTTTTTAATATTTTAATATTTATTTTTAATATCAATACATCAAAAAATTAAATATATAAGAAATAATAATTTTAAATAAAAAGTAAATAAATTTTGCCCAATCACAATGGGGGCTGAGTTTTTTGTTTGATAAAATTTGATTTTTGACAGGAAACGATGATCTAAAATGTATTGTCATCAAACGTTTGAGGTTTTATTCTGTTTTTAGTTGGACTATGCCCTATAGATTTCAGTCTGTTTGATCTATCTCCTGATCTTTCCTTTTTTTCCATTTTTCTTATCAAAAATGCATCTTTGTATTTGCTTGATTGTAGACTTACTGGCATGTCCCATTTCTTTAGTATTAAGCAATACTCTAAAACAGGTGTGGGGAAGCTACAGTAATACAGTTCTTTCCTTTTCTCTTTTTTTGTTTTTTTTTGTTTTTTTCCCAATTGTTTTTGTTTTTTTTAACAAATTAAGTGAAAACACTTTTCTCACGTGTTACTGTGACTTGTTACAATATTTTTTTTTAACAAAATTATTTTTATCAATTTTATTTTTTTAATATTGAGATGGTTAAGAATTTAACTTTATAATTTTTTTTCTTAAAACACTATGAATTGTTACAGTGTTTCCTCATATAGTTTTTTTTGTTATGATTTTTTTCAAAATTATTTATTGATTTTTTTTTTGGTTTTTTTTCCCCAAATTTTTTTTGTTTTTGTCTCTTTTTTTTGTTTTTTTCCACAAAATTATCTTTGTCAATTTTTTTTTAATATTGAGCTGGTTAAGAGTTTAGCTTTGTAATTTAAAAAAAAACATTATGAATTATTATATAGTTTTCCCGTATAATTTTTTTTGTTATGGTTTTTTTCAAAATTATTTGTCGATTTTATTTTTTTAATATTAAGTTAGTTGAGAATTACAGTTGTAACTTTTCTCACAAAACACGGTAACTAAAACACCATCAAGCATATTTGTTTCATAAGCCCGCAGCAGCGCGCAAGTATGCCATCTAGTTTTTAATATAACTGATGGGGCTCAGGCTAGACCCAGGGCATGCTCAGGAATGAATTTCTCTGTTTTTTATCGTTATTTTTTAAGTTAATTTTTTTTCTTATTGTTTTGATATATTGATATTAAAAATAATTTTTTAAAAAAATTGTTTTAATATCTTTTCAAATAAAAATAATTTTAAAAAATAATAAATCTCGAACATGGTCAAAGATACACGACTTGTGGCAAAATATACTCATGGCCCAAATCTTAACTATGGCCTCAACTAGGGTTTCTAGGACCTAAACTAGGCTTGCATCTCCATGTCATTCCAAGATAAGTCAAGGGTATCCTGGTGGCCTAACACTCCTCAAAATGATGACTAATCGGTTCGAGCCCTAAAAAGGCATAGATGACCTAATAAACCTAGTGCATACCACTCTTGGATTAGATTGGGATGATTTTAAGGTTTGATATGATGATAATGTTAGATAAGAGGTTTAAGTGCTGTTTGTTTTATAAAAAATAATTTTTCAAACTTTTTAGTGCTTGAATTATTATAAAGGTTTGTCAATGAAAAATACTTCATGATCAAGAGAAAAAATTGGTTTGATTTTTAATAAAGTTTTTTTTTTTTGGGGCTAAAATACTTTAGAGAAGTTGTAAAAAATTCAAAAATATTTTGTAATTTATTGATTATATCAAATTTAGTTTTTGATCGTTTTGATTTATATATATTTTTTTGAATATTTTTTTTAATTTACCCCTTTAAAATTTAATTTTTATATCAACTATGATCTTTATTATTTTGATTATTCTTTAATTTTCTCTTATTATTTTCTTAAAATTTTGTATCTACTATTTTTGGTCCCTAGTTTTTTACTGTTATTTATTATCTTTTAAATAATCTATCAATTTTTTTTAAAATTTTATCATTTTTCAATTTTTTTATCTACCAGATTTAATTTTCATTCTTTTTATTACTACTTTTTTAATAAAAATAATTTATAAAATTATAATTTTTTTTTAATTTCACATTCCTTCAAATTTTGTATATGTCAGAATTTGTTCCCAATCTTTTAATAAACTTGAAAAAAATAGATTATTAATAAATTATTTTTATTTTATTTTTAATCATATAGTTAAACACTATAAAATATTTTCAACTTATTTATCCTAACACTATAAAATATAAAAAAGTAATTTACTTTTCATTAATCTACTTTCTATTAAAATACTTTTTCTTAGAAAAATATAATCCAACAAATAAAAAGTCTTGATGAAAACCCATCGGATAAATCAACCCCAAACAAAACTACCATACCTATATATAATTATATACTATCTATTTGCCACCAACAATACTACAAAAGGCTCTCCACGTGTTCTCCAAGGCAAAACTCAGGGGTTGATTATCTCAGATATCCTCCTACTTTTATAATTGTTTTAATACCACCCCCACATCTAATTTTATGAGTTTGACCCTCCCGCTTGAGATTCATTACTTATAATCAAGTCCCTCTATCGGTCTATCCGATTTGGTAACTCACCGCTCATCTCTCTCATGTTTCTTTTTATTTATTGAACCATTCTTAATTTCTAGTTATAAAATGAAAATAAAAATTTAAAAACTACACATGAAAATGGTAAAGAGAAAACAAAAGAAGAAAATCGCAACAACAAAAATAATATATTATAATAAAAGAAGAACTTGTCATTCTATAGTCGAGATTGATCAAGAACAAACAATAATATATTTTCAAATAACACTGTAAATCAATCAAAAACCTATTTTCAAATAGTGAAAGATGAGACCCGCGTATTAATGAATGGTGGAAAAAAATAGTTATTCAGTAAATAAAAGTTTTCCTTAGGAGTTATTTTTCTCTTTAATACATGATAATGAAATACAACAATTATTAAATGCTGTAGTTCAATCGTGTTTTTAAAAAAATTTTAATTTTTTTTTAATTTTTTAATTGTTTTAACGTGTTAATGTCAAAAATAAATTTTAAAAAATAAAAAATATTATTTTAATATATTTTCGAATAAATTTTTTTTTCAAAAATAACATTTATTACATTTCCAAGCCTACTTTAATAATTAATTACCACTATTTTTTATACACGAGGATTTCTTAATTGCAAGTCCAATCTTTGTGTTCGTTTTTTTCTCTACGAGTTTATCAATAAATAACAAAATTGGACGCAACATCAAATCTCAATTTTATAGTTAGATACACATGAACAAAGAATCAATGACATCGGCAAAAATAATAAAAACAAAAGGAAATGAACATGGTTCAAAGAAAAACAATAAAATAAATAATAAATGTGAAAAGGACTGACATTAGAACCACGTTGGTCTCAAATCCTGCATCTATATTAACCTAGTATGACATCATAGTAATTAATCACGTAAAGTTTCAAGTTGCCAGCAGATCAAGCATGCAGGGACGTCACACAAACACAACCACAAACCACGAATAAATTAATATTAACTAACCTCCACATGGTACTTGACATATTAATTTTATCGGTCTATTTTAATTTCAACGTATAAAAAACGAAGCTATCCTATTTATAGCTTCATCATTGATCAGATATTTCCTTGGGAGCTTTGATACCGAAAATAAAATTAATATACTATACAATATCACCCTTAACCTTGACCATTAATTATTAAAAAAATATAAATAAACAAAATATTCTAAATATCGCATACCCCGTCAAGTAAGCTCACGCAATTCAAATTTCATAAACTAAATTAGAAAAATAAAGTCTAATACTTTTTAAAATACCAAACAAATTTATGAATCCCAAGCTTGCTATATTCAATTAAGCCCAGGTAAATCGACCCGAGATTAATTCTGTCACGCCCTTGATCCTCATGTTTCAGCAAGAGAAACTCGTGGCATGGTTTTTTATGTTCTGAGATTTATTTTTACTTGCATGCAGTATTTTGATATTAAATTAAAAGTTTATTTTACAAAATGAAATTTTAGGTTATTGTTTAAAAAAATTAAAAGAACAGTAACTAGGAAGAAAAAAACATATCCTTTTCCACTTGCATTATTCAAAAAATAATTAAAAATTTAATTTTTTTAAAAAACATTTTTAATTAAGCACAAAAATTTACTCCTTCCTGCTTGTGTTTTCAAATTCTATTAAGATTCCACTCCCACAACTTCATAACTGAACTTTTTACAAGGAAGGGTTGTAACGGAAAAAATGAAAAAGAGATTTTCCACAAGATTTTATATCAAATTCTAATCAATATTTTTCTCAACTAAAATCTTAAATTATATTTCTCTTAATTATACCGCCTTCAAAAGCAAAATTGTTGTTGGAAGAACAAAAATCTGACGCACACCAAAGAATTAGAACAGTATCAAGAGGCTATTGGCTTTTATTAATTAATGAAATAATTTTTTATTGACTAGTAAATAAAAAATCGATAGCTTGTAATTAAAAGAAAAAACATTGCAATTAACATAATAATAGGAAAGAAAGACGTACAAAGATGCAGAAGAAGAAAGACATGGATTTGGAATGAAATAACGAAGTTGAAAAATAACAGAACCGAAGTGTAGTTATTGTACAACTGTAGCGCCTAAAATGTACTTTCACTCATAATAATTTCTCAGCTCATCGCGTCGCGGGCATACTAGAACCTTCCTCCTCCCTTCTCTCACATTTCCAGAGTCAGTTCAACATTTAAATTCACGAAACCCTTTATCAAAGAATTCCTGCTTAGGATTTGATTCTCTTCGAATCTCTCCCATTTGTCATCATTAACCTCTTTGAAGGTACTCTCTCCCCCTCTCTGGTTCCCAGGGTTTTGTATTTTGATCGGTGCCTTGTTTTTATTTTTTGCATGAAGTGCCTTTTTCTTTCTTAAACAGAATTAAGTGCTAATTATGGTAATTATAAATGTGGCGATGGAAATTATGATCGTTGTACACTTCGATCATTCAAAATTCTGATTTTTTCTTTGAATTTGAATGGCGTTTTTCTATTTTTTTTCAGGTGTTGTATTGTGTTTGGTTGAAAATGCAAGGAGGCAGGGGTAACAGAGATCCTTTCTTTGGTAATGGTGGCCCTTTTGGTGGTTTTGGGAGCCAGAGAAGTTTGCTCTCTGGTTTTTTCGGTGGAAGGGATCCATTTGATGACCCGTTCTTCACGCGTCCGTTTGGAGGTTTGTTCGAGTCGAGTTTCTTTGGTTCCAGTGGAAATCCTTTCGCTAATATGCATCCATCTCCTTTTGACGACATGCATCCATCTCCTTTTGACGACATGCATCCTTCTGGATATATCGAGCAACAAGTTCCAGAGCCGAAGAAATCAAGGGGGCCGATTATTGAAGAGCTAGATTCTGACAACGAGAAAACTGAAGGAGATGAAGAGAAGAAAGAGAATCCTAGAAAACATGGTAGGCGGAGCAAGGAGCCGTTTGTTGAGGACCCAGATGATGAAGCTGAAGGTGAGATGTCTTCTTGTATTATGTGTTGTAGTGCGTGGTATCTTATCTATTTTGCTGCTGATAATGTTGTCAGAGTGCGTAAACAAGTATGTTCGTTCTTCTTGTTGCAGTGAGAAAGAGCAAGCACTTGCAGTATAGAAATGATTATAGTAGATTCAATGGCATTGAGTCACAACCCCAAGGACGCAGGTTCACTTTTCAGAGCTCTACTGTTACTCATGGTGGTGCAAATGGAGCTTACTACAATTCTTCCATTACAAGGAGGGCAGGAAGTGATGGAGTGAGTAATTTTATTTTGAGATATGTTTGCAGTTGTTTCTTTAGTTCTGTTATTTATTTGTCCTTGTGGAACAGGTGACTTTCGAAGAAAGCAAAGAAGCTAATAGTGCTACTGGCCAAGCAACTCACAGAGTGTCTAGAGGACTTTACAATAAGGTATTTGTTTGTTCATTATTATAACTAATGATCGTTTTGATATTCCTACCTTCAACATTTTGCATTTTTGATGTATCGAATGTGTTGCGACATTTTGGATTGATTTTATAGGGCCATAGCTTTACAAGGAAGCTTAAATCGGATGGTAGGGTGGATACAATGCAGACATTGCACAATCTTAATGGAGGTATGTAGTCATGCTATCTATCCTGTCATGATCCATATTTAAGCACCCAAAATGACCAAGTTGAAGCTTGGGATCTGTGTGTTACAAGATGAGCTCTCTGGTTTTGAAGAAGCTTGGAAGGGAAATGCTGGAAAGCATTTGCCTGGATGGACTGGAAGTTTCACTGGCATTGATAACAAGGGTAAGTTGCTTTGGCTGCTTTATGGCCCCTCCTCCCCTTCAATTTTAGCAAGCTACTTATTTTCTGTAATCAGGATGTGCAATTGAAGGTTGACAGACATGTGAACATTTTTTCACTGTATATCGTCTTTTGTGATTCATGTGAGTGGCTGCTGAATAGATGCAGCGCTATAAATATTGAGTGGCAACTGTGCACATAATCCACATGGGCGTGGTCTTTGATAGACCGGGGATACAAAACTGCTCTCTAGAACATGGGGTGGCCTCATTTTAGTTTTGTTCCAAGAAGAAATTTTTGCTAGTGTATGCTAATATAGTTCATCTGTATCAGGGTGAGGGAGAGAAGTTCACACTTTACCTCGGTAGTGTTAAGGTATACAAGATCCTTGTCAAATTTCAGCTAGTTCTTATTTTACTGGCGGATAAATCATCCCAATCCACGAGCTTAGAATTATGTGTAGGGTAGTTGATGTGGTTGAAACCGCTGGGGATATAATCTTGTATATTTAGGTATGCATTTGTACTTGAACTTTGCTTTTATCTTTGTAGATAGTCAGTGTTTGTTCATATGTCTGTTTTCAGATGTAGAAATGCACATAAAAAAGGCGTCCCACCAATTAAATAAGATGTGCATGTGTTAATTTGTGAATGTAGCCAACCGATTGTTAATTTGGACCGGGCGGGGATGACAACATTAACATCTGTGGTGACTTCTAACATACATTGGCTGTCATTGCAACAGAGCAGCAAATCTTTTGTAGTTGCAGTGGTTTGGATGTTGTTATATCATTTTCTTGAGGTTTACCTTGCTGATTCGCTGTATAATTTTGAGATATAGGGACTAGCAGCAGTGGACAGAAGGCACAGGCAAGAAGAGGAGGTTGGGCTCTTCCTTCCTCCGAAGGATCACAGCACTCTGAGAGAATGGTGCCAGACACCACGGTTTGGGCAGGATCTTCACACATACAGAAGTCGGGAAGAAGGAAAGGTTCATCAGACGTCAAAGACATGAACGGTTATCCTCGATGGAAACCTAACAATTAAGAATCGAGGAGATACATCAAATATGCTTCTAGTGCATTTCCCACTTTTCCATGCGCGTCCACCTGTAGTAGAATGGGGGATAGGAAGTGGTTGTACCTATTCATTAATCAGTTATATGCATCAGCCACAGGAGATTAAGATGGTGATTAAAGTTCATCTTACATGATTGCCATCGGTGATTTCTCTATCCATGCATTATTGTATTGAGATATTCACTTTTCTTCCATATCGTATTTTACCTTAGCTTTTGATGTGTTAATGATAATATCTCAAGACACTTTTGAGATGATTTTCATAGTGTTTGTTTGCAGGAAAGTATTCTTTTTAAAAAAGTGAATCATGAGAATATGAGGGAATTAATTTTTGATGTTAGATAGTGTAATGAAAAAATTAAAAAATATTTTCAAGTGTTAGGTTATGTTATGAAAAACAAGTTGAAAAATAATTTATTAATAATTTATTTTTTTAAAATTTATTAAAATAATAAGGAATAAATTTTAAGAATGAAATTAAAAAAAAAATTTATAAATTATTTTAAATAAAATAATAATTAAAATAATAGAAATCAAATCAAAAAAATTAAAAGATAAAAAAATTAAAATAATAATAATTAACATTTCATAAATTATTTTAAATAAAATAAGGAACAATTAAAAGAATGATGATGAAATTTAATAGATAAAAAATTTCAATTAAAAAATAATAAGAGAAAAATAAATAATAATTATAAAAATAAGAATCAAAATTAAATATAAAAATTAAATTCTAAAGGATGAAATTGAAAAATAAATATTCAAAACAAAATATATATAGCAATCAAAAGTTTAATAAACAAATTTGATATAATCAGTAAATAATATGATATTTTTAAATTTTTCATAACTTTCAAAAAGTATTTTTCATTCAAAATAAAATGAAAATATTTTTCTAGAAATCAAGTCAAATTTTTCTGATTAAAAAGTTTTTTTTTGTTAACAGGAAAGTATTTTCTGTTAATTAATTTTTATAAGAAGAAATAAATATAGAAGAATCAAAAAAGTAATTTTATTTTTTTATTTTTCAGAAAACAAATCTAGCCTTCATTCCTAACGAATTCTTCTCAAACTCGTTGATGAGCAGCTTTTGTTTTTATCTTACCACCTTTGTGTTCTGACTTCTGAGATGGGATTGCCTCCTGGCGGAGTCGCAAAGCTAGATTCATTTTAAGGAGTGAATTGCACTGCAAATCTGAATTTTAAAAATAAATAAATAAATAATGAACGAAAATATGGCTCCCAGAAAAAAATGGTCAATGTTGCCACGTTGAGGAGGCCTGTGGTCAATCTGGGCCGCATAGCTGGTGAGAAGGCCACGAGCCACTAGATCTAAAATTCAAACACGGCCACAAATCTCACATGCAACAGGTTTCACTCGCTTAAAAAACCAAACCAACGAAAATGGCAGTTATCAGAACCTCAACCAACATGATCCTCAAACAAGTTTTCCTCGATAATCTGCTAATACCGCCAGTGCCCTCCTTTTCTGTTAGTAGAACATTAGGCAACTTGCGCTGGGCTAACCTTAAAGTGCCAAATCGGGAAATCAGCTTCAGCCGGATTAAATGTGCGGCTTCCGATGACAAGAAGGTATCCTCTCGGCTGTCTCAGGTTCAACAGTTACTGCAAGAGGCTGAGGAGCGTGCCAGCGCCGCTGGAAACGAGCCGCCTCCAAAAATTTCACTTGGTATTTTCAATCATTCGCTTTGTTTAGAAATCACACTAAAAGGATTAATCACTTTTTTTAAAAAAATCTTTTTTAGTTTACGTTAATTTTTTTTTTCTAATCTGCAGTTTGCTTTTTAACTGTAATAGACGGAAATAATGAAGACATTGAAGAAATGAAAAGCAAATAGATGGTATCTAGCTCAATTTACTTGCTCTATTTCATCTATCTGGTTGAGGGTTTTTTTCCCGCTTCATTAGTCGTAATTAACCCAGTAGAGCTTGAGATGAGCTTAATTCAACAATCTTAATCTTAATTATTGGTGAAAATAAGTGAATCAAAATCTATCATTTACAATGGCTAAATGATTATATAAGTTTAGTAGGGGGGGTTTTCTTTTTGCTGTTTTGACTTTATGGGCTCTGTAGAACTCTGGTGATGGCCAGTGCTTTAATTGAAGCAGTGTGATAACTGGTTATTGTGGCATACTAATCATTGATCCTACTTTTGGCCTTGCTGAATAAAAGACATGCAGAAATGTCATTGGAGCTCGTTGTAGCAAGGTTTCATTGCCTGGCTAAAATTTTTGTTGGTGAAAAAATTGTATCTACAAGGAATTTGTTGCCTGGTTAGTACTAATTAGCTAGACTATTGATAATTCATTAAATCTTGGATGAGAATCTACAATGAGAATCTACCCTTCTTGGATTCAATATTAGCTTGATGCTATTCTGTTGCTTTTTGTAAGTGTATTAGATTACATTAAAGAATTATCTCAACTCAAAAACTTAAGCTTCTAAGTGAAATTTCAAGATATAATTTATATTATTTTTTAACACATTACCTCAAGTAAAAGCTCTTTGGACTTGAAACTACATGAGCCAACCATTATCTTGTGTTTAATTTTATTAAGTAAAATGAGAATGGTGATATTTGAACTTAAACTGTTAGGTGATGTCTTAAGATATCGAGACCGGGGGCGTGGTAACTGTTTACAATGTCTGTCTCTTCCAACTCCAACCCATACCCATCATAATTTCCAACCCTTACAACTATGCCTCGCATGGTCACAATCAAGCTCCATTGTGACAATTATCTCCTTTGAAAAGTCCATATGGTTCCATACTTCAAGGGTCAAAGTGTCTTCGAATGCATTGATGGTTCTCTTCCAAAACTGTCTTCAATCTTCAAAAGTTCACCCTCCAACATAGATATCTCACCCTCACCAAATATTGCCTATCTTCAATGGATACAACATGATAATCTCATTCTGAGCAATCTCATGGTCTCTTACTGAAAGTTTTCTTACTCAAGTCATGTCTCGAGATATGTGACTGTCCCTTGAACAAAGTTTCTCCTTCCAATCAAAGGCTCACATTGTTCATATTTGAACTTAACTAGCCACTGCCACCAAAGATGCTTCTTCTACCATTGATTATTTTCTTCATATCAAGAAGCTCGTGGATGAACTTGCAATTGTTGGTCAGCCCCTCTCCAAGGATGTCATAATCTCATACATCCTTGTTGGTTTAGAAACTGATTACGAGTCGCTAATTTACACTCTTATTGCACGGTCAAATACTCTTAAACTTGAAGATGTTTATTCTTTTTCATTGACAAGTGAGTCTCAACTTAACTATCACAAACAAGCCACACCAATTATAAATGCTAATGCCAATATTGCAACCAAACAATCTTCACAAACTTATGGGCAAGGCTATGATGGAGGATATCCAGGTCACGGGCAAGGGCGTGATAACTATGGTGATAATAATACCTACTCTAGCCTTGGATAGTTTAACCGCCCCTCCCTTGTCTATCAAGTATGTGAAAAACCTGGACATTTAGCCAAAAATGCTTTCACAAATTTGATATTCCCTACAAGGATAATTCCAATCAAACTGAACCCTCGAGTCATGCTCGCTTCAAATCAGAACCAATTGGAGTCGACATGAGCCACACATCATTTAATGAATGATGTCAACAATTTCAATCTTTATAATGAAAACAATGTTGGATCTGACCAAATTCAAGTGGAAAATGAAGCAGGTTTGTCTATCATAAAAACTGAATCTACTATATTATCTTCTCCTTCCATACCATTTGTTCTAAATAATGTTTTACTTGTTCTTGAAATTCAAAAAAATCTAATTTCTGTAAAACAATTTTGTCGCGATAATCATATTTATTTTGAATTTCACGATCTTTGTTTTGTTATCAAAGACTACTCAGGGAACATTCTACATCAAGGCAATCTTAAAGATGGTCTTTATTCCTTCACAACAACTCCAAGTCCAAGTAGCCCTTGGGCACTCTCCAGTATTCGTTTATCTATTTCTTGTTGGCATCATAGATTAGGCCATGTGTCCGTGTTTGTATTAAACAAAAGCCCGTCTAGTTCTTCTATTCTAGTTGATAGAAATAAGATTCAATATGTGTCTAGATTGTCAAATGGCAAAAAGCCATGCCTTGTTGTTTAAGACTTCTTTGCACGTGTCCAATAAACCTCTTGTTTTAATTTTTACAGATGTACGAGGACTAGCTTCGATTATTTCTAATTCTGGTGCAAGATAGTATGTTAGTTTTCTTGATGATTGCACAAAGTTTTTATGGCTTTTTCCTCTTAAACTAAAATCTAACGTTGAAAAAGTAGTTCTCCAATTTCAAGCTTATATTGAACGCTTTTTGAAACAAAAATTAAAGCCATTCAATTTGATTGAGAAGGTGAATATAGGCGCCAATCAATATTTCAAATATCATGGAACTCAACATCGTCTTGCCTATCCATATACTCATCAACAAATGGGTTCTATTGAACACCATAGGCAAATAATTGAAATTAGTCTTACTCTTTTATCACATTCCAATTTGAATGGCTACTTATATTATTCTTTAGAGCAGGTTCTGTTTTTTACCAGCAACTGAAAAATGAAAACATAGAGTGCGAGGGTCTGATACTTTCTCCTTTGTGGGTTGTTAAATATTGTTGTTTTCTTACTTTGTTTATGGTTGTCAGCTGTTTTTTGGCAATTTATGCTGAAAAGTGAAAATCATTACCTTGTCTGTTCTATGATTAAGATACTGCTTGCCCCAATCTTTATGATAAATTCCTGTTCATTGTGTTATGAGTAAATTTTTAGCTCAACTTATATGTACATGCAGACCATGTTACTGTGAGTTTTGCAAGAAGTGGCGGGCCTGGCGGTCAGAACGTAAACAAAGGTCTGTTCTCTTCCCCTCTGATGTCTTATGATCCCTAAATCCTGGGTGTCCTGTGATCCCTAATCCTGGGTTTCATAACTGTATTTACAGTTAACACCAAGGTGGACATGCGCTTCAATGTTAAAAATGCATATTGGCTAAGTGAAAGGATCAGAGAGAGGATCATGCAAATGGTAATGTCATCAACGTGTCTAGTTTCACTTTTGTGGTCAGGCAGGAGCAAGATAGTCAGCTAGATATAAGGATCGGTAGGGGTGCATGAGACCACCTTAGCACCCCCCCCTCTCCCGTTGGAGAACTTGAAATTAAATAAATTAGATAAATCCATTCTTTTGGAAACTTAGCTGTGCCTTCTATTAATTCATCTAAATCATCAATGCTTTGTGGTTTTGGTCCTGCAGTCTTTCTTCAATATTTGTTCTGTTTATGAACAGGAAAAGAATCGCATTAACAAGGATGGCGAGATTGTGATTTCTTCGACAAAGACTAGAACACAGAAGTTAGTTTCTGCTCCTTGTTTTTTTCTGTTATCCCATTTTCCTATTTGCCGCTATACAATTGGTTTGATTCTGCTACTTTTCCTCAGGGGCAACATTGATGATGCTTTGGCAAAGCTACAGGTATCAAAGATTCTGTGATAGTTGGCTGCTTTTAAATGCAAAACAATCATGCATTGCTTTCTATTATAAACACTATTCATGAGATAGCAGACCTATTAGTGTCTGACGCATAAATGAAATGAGCTTGCCCTATGTTTCAATAATTCTGAACTCGTGCAGTTGATCTAAGCTGTATCACCATGTAACATGCTGTTAAATATTTCCTTTCTTGATATTTCCATCACATTTTCTACCACTGTATTTATTAGTTGTTCCTGGTTTGATGAGCTAACAGGCAATCATTGATGTGGCTTCTTATGTTCCACCACCTCCTTCTGAAGAGCAAAAGAAGAAAATTGCCAAGTTGTAAGTGCTCTGACCATCTGTATTTTCCAATTGCATCTACTCTTTTGCTCTGCTACCTTCTTACCTTATTTATTTTAAAACCCTTGGTAGTTTCTGAGAAACATCTGGATTTCTCTATGCAACATTCCTTGTTGTCTAATTTGAGTCAGCGTGATTAGATTGTGAAAGCATCAGGATTGACTTTTATTAAAATCTCCATGTTTCAATAGGGCCGCAATCGGAGAACAGAAGCGACTGAAAAGTAAGAAAGCCCTTTCAGACAAGAAGGCTTTTAGAAGAAGTCGAGACAGTTGGGACTAATTTGTTTATTTGTAATCTGTCACTTACTGTTGTTTAGAGTTTAGGATTATCAATGCGGTTACATGTTTATTTTGCTTCCTGTACATGTTCCATGAAGGAATATATGTAAAGCATCGATAAATCTGTGTCGTGATGAAAATAACCATGCCAGAAGGCATCAGTTGCTTTGATGACTGGCCATTCTAGGCTATTGAATAGATACAGCATACACACTAAAACTTTTTACAGCTTTAGATTTTGAAACTTGTGGAGTGGTTTAACTGGTATGTCTTCCTGTTCATATTGCATTCGCTATTCGATATTTTACAAGTTGCAAAGTCATTAGCACGCTTACTTCCTGGGAAGAAAAAAGCTAAGAAATTTATTCCCCACCCTTTGTAGTTCATTCTCTCAGATGCTGGTGCGCACGTGTCTGTTTGACATCAAAATTCTTGCGATTCAAAACGACAGTTAATATAATTATCGGGTAACAGTATGGAAGTTCCTGTGTAATTTCATCGGAAAATCCCTGCACTATTTAGCGGTGGGGTTACAGAGGAAGGAAGAGGGTGAAAAGAAACAACGAGGCAATATTAAAAACGAATCAAGAGTAATTAATTTCTCTCTGCTTTTTTTTTCTTCGAAGTTTTATCTGTACGAGTAATTGTTTGCTAAAGAAATAGAAAAGAGGAAAAAAAGGGAAATTTCTATGCACAAAACTGAAGAACATCAAGATCATTTCCATGGGCGATCACTTTCGGATAACGTACTCCTCTCCTGATTGTCTATCAACGTGCTTGATCCATCGTCTTTCATCCTTGCCTGAATTACTAGAACTACCCCCGCTGGTTGCTACGTGTGCAATATCCAATCCCTTCCCTACTGGAAGAAATACAGAACGCACAAGTCGTCGCGATCCATCATCAACGACATTTCTCCATTTAAAACTCGATCCGTTCCTTGAACTAGCATTCTTGCACACCAAAACTGCTCCCCTGCTGCTCAGCTTTGTCAGCCTCAATACTCTTGCATAATCCCTTTGCCGTGAATCCACCACCAAGAAGTCGATGCCCGACAGCCCCTCCACCACTTCTTCTGCTTCCCCGACAATAATTTCTGGTGACATCCCAGCCTCTGCCATGGCTTCCTCGTATTCTGATCTTGATAGCTCATCAGGCACAACACAAACGTGTCTTCCATCTGTGTGGCGGCTGGCTATGGCTAGACCAATACTTGTGGCAAGAATTCCACCTTGTGACCATGTTTCAACTATAAGTTTGGCGTTCCATCCTGCAGCCATGGCTGAAATAAGCTCAGCCACACTGGATTCTTGGAAAACCTCACACTGCAAACAGATTAAAACCCATGAATATGGATTGCAATTAATTGTGTAAAATAATCAAGAGAGTTTCTTTGCTTACAGATTTGACAGTATCGATGTAGGCCTTTAATGCTGTTTCAGGGGACCAGACTAGCTTCATTTCGTATTCTCTGTTCAAGTTGTGTTTCGCTTTGTAGTTGACCTTGTAGAACAATTTGATGTATGGTTTGGCCTTTCATGCCTTTTTATTTGAGAAAGAACGTGCCCTAAGAAGTGGTTTTCATTGGACCGTTGACATTAAACCGCGCAAATCCAACGTGTGGTGGATGAGGATTAGCATTAGCATCAGCATTAGAATATTACTAAAGTAAATTAACCTTGGTATTGGGATCTTTCGAAAGGTCAGTTGCTCAGAGGACCATCTTTTTATTCAGAAATTACTAGTTATTAACAGATGACATTATTTTTTCCTTTCTTTCTCTCGAGTATTAACATTAACAAAACAACGCGTAATGTTAATTTATGAGAGGTTGCGGAAACACGCGAGATTGTCTCATATCCAAGTGCCTAGCCGTCCATGCCTTTTTTTATTAGCCATTTAGTATTTTTATTAACTCATTTTTATTTTTAATTTCATCTTTTATTGTATTTTTTATATTGAATTTTATCATTTAATATAAAAATTTAATATAAAATTTATGGTGAATTGATTTTTGAATTTTTATCATATAATAAAATTAAAAAAATTAATTCCAACTAGTTTGTTTTTAGAATCGTGAGTTTAACAGATTAACTAGGTTGAACCTTATTTCTTTGTTTTTTATTTTTTCATTTGGCCTTATCCAGTTGACATGTCACATCGAAATAACCTTCAAATGATTTAATTTAAAATTCAGGCTAAACAAAAAATTGAATTCGAAATACTTAAGTTTGAACTATTATAACAAGTTCAAAACAATACCAAAAATTTTTTTTGACAATCTAAATATTATTTTTTTACATTTTAATTTTTTTAATTCAAACCGCAGTAATAATACGTACAATAACTTAGTTACTTCTATACTAAAAAATGTTGGAGATGTGACTCACCTCCAACTTTTTAATTTTTTTCTTCCCCTAAATTCATATTTTTTTTTAATTCTTATCATTTTTTTTTCAATCTCATCTTTAAACATTTATTTAATTTTGAATTTGACTTTACGATTTATTTTAATATAATTTTTATGAGGTTATAGTAATCTCAAATAAACATCATAATATTTTATTTGTACTCAATTTTATGAGCATTTATTTTTTTGTTATTGTATAACTAAGTAAAAAATAGTTTCAAAAACAAAATTCTTAGTCTAGTATAGTCCATGATCTGGATCACAAGTTTGACATGTTAAGTCATGAAACCCGGATTACTTCAACATATCACAATCTTAATATTAAAAAAAACATCATCTTGTTTTTTGGGTCAAATCTTTTATTTTTTACCCCTTGTCCAAGTATTTTTGAACTAATAAAGTTAGTTTAATGAGATCAAAACAATCTTTATACAATTTAATTTTAAACATTAATTAAATAAAAAGTTATATCACAAAGTTTCAAAATTAATCCATTACATTGAGTTTAATAATAATATAAAATAACTACGTGTAACTTGAATATTTTTTTCTTTGAAACTAGTACAATTACTTATTTGGTGACCTACTTAGATAAGATCATCTCGTGCGCATCTACAAGATTATACGTATAAGAGATTAATTCAAAAGGGTTCGAGTCCCCAGCTGGCAGCCATTGGATTAGCCATGTTGCTATTTTTTTAGCCTCTGATATTTGACAGAGGTTGGGGAAATTCAAGGGGGGATTGTAGTTTATTTGGAAGCATTTTATAAATTATATTTTAAAATGTTTTTTATTTAAAAATATATTTTTTAATTTTTAAAGTTTATTTTTATATAGCATATCAAAACAATCTAAAAATACTAAAAAATAATTTTTTAAAAAAAATTAAAATTCTAAATAAATGGTATTGTGGCCGTACTGCCATATACCTCCATGCCATGGTATGCCAAGAATTAATGTATTTCTCCAATTTAGTAATTTTTAAATAATCTGGTCATTCATACCCTACCATTTCTTTTTGAACCATGGAATTTCGTTGTCTCCATTTATCTTGTGAAGTCCTAGTTTTCTGCTTGTAATCATGTAAGATTTTTTAAAAAAGTTATATTTGACCGTACAACGGAGGTAACTTAGCAAATGATTTGACGTTAATGTCTCATATATATATATATATATATATATATATATATATATATATATATATATATATATATATATATTCTCAAACAAGGTGAATTCTAAACCATGAAACTCATGGACAAGCAAAAATCAAGCTTGGAAACATGTATTGTTTGAAACTGAACAACATACGATTAGTTCACGGAACTCCAGTAAATCCTTATTGAACTACTAAATTGTATTTTAAAAAAAACTATTTTAAATTATTTTTTAGATATTTTTAAATTATTTTGATGTGTTGATGTGAAAATAAATTTTAAAAAATAAAAAATATATTACTTTAATATATTTTTTAAAAAAACTGGTAAATCAATCCAACTGGTCCCTGCATGATATGGAATAATGGAGATGGATACATATTCCACTGTCAATTTGAGAAAAAAGAACGGGTGAAAATGAGAGTGTACGGGCTATTGTTTATCGAGAAAAACAGAAAAATGAGGCTTCCAGAAGATGAGGCCAAGGAGGGCAGGTAACCGTGTCCGTATAATCCCAAAGACAATACGATTTCTTACAAAAAGGCAAAACACATTTCTTAAACGAGTACTGGCCGCCAATGATGTTGACCTCAGCATTTATCAAGTCATCATGATGATTGTCGGTTCGAATTCCACGTCATGTATGCACCAATTCTTGATGATCTGATCTGGACATTGATAACTCACAACGTAAGTAATTTCTTCTTGACCACGATTCGTTCTATTACTAATTGCGTGGTTGCTTATGCGTTTGAAGCAACCACGGCAACTCAACTATTTGGTAATGTTCTAGCATGTCTTTACTATTTATGGGTTTTTTTAATGAGTTCATGGGTTTTTTCCATGAACAATGGAGCTGTTTGGGCCGGACCGGTCCGGTTTAATGTTAAAAATACATTAAACCGGGTCCCATCTAATAAAAGAAAAAATATTTTTTTTATTTTTAATTATATTTTATTCTAAAAACTAGTGTTAAATATTATTCAATGACACTATATAAATTAGACGGAGATCGCTTGATAACGTAATATTTGCAGAATTTGTTCGCAATCCCAATTTTATTCCTAATTATATTTTACCTATGTTGTTGGCTCTTAAAAAATTTAATGGAATAATAAAAAATATTTTATATAAAGTATTATTTATTTCATGATATAATAGTAATAGTTAAATCTACAATATTTAAATTAAAAACCATCAATATTAATATATATTTTTTAAAATTATTTTACAACCTCAATTTCAAAAGTATTCTTAACCAAACACATTAAACTACTTTTTCTTCAATCTCAATTTCAACCACAGTTTTAACCAAACACCTATTTTTTAAAATCAACCTCAACTAAAAGTACTTTTTATAAAATAATTTTTTTCAAACCACAACCACAACAGCTACCGCAATACCAAACACACTCTAAATCACTTGTGACATAGTACGAAGACTGATTAATTTTTTTAATATAAAAATATATTCCGGCAATGTTAACATGTTTTTTTTTCTTAAAGTTTAAAATTATTTAAAATTCATCTATGACTTGGTTGATTTAATATATCCATTAAAAATATAGTATGATTTTAAAAAAATTCATTATTATATATTTTTTTTTTAAATGTTGAGACGATAATATATTAGATCTGAGTTGACCCATCAAATTCGTAACCTGAATAATGAGACCATGATAATTTAGAAAAAAATTCTAAATAAGTTATAAAGCTAAATTCTAAATCAACTTAATATTGAAGGATAAATTAAAAAAAAAACAATTCGAGTCAACCCAAATTAACTTATCAAACCTGTAAAACAAGTTATGAGACTAGGATCACTGTATAGAAGTAAATCAAAATAAATTATAAAACTCAATTCTTAATCAATCCAATGTTGAAAGATAAAACTAAAAATAAATCATCTAAAAAAGAATACAAAAAAATAACCTCAATTAATTCAGGTTAGCCAGCGATAGAAGTCATTAGACAAGGATAACCTCATATAAAACAAATAAAAAAAATTATAAAGCTCGGTTTTCAATTAATCCATTGTTGAAGGATAAAATTCAAAAATAATAATTAAAAAAGTACCAAAAAAACCTAAGTTAACATAGGTTATAAGATTAGAATAACTTTATAGAAAATAAATTGAAATAAATTATTAAGATCAATTCTTAATCAACTCAATGTTAAAAAAAAAAATTAAAAAAGAAAAGAAAATGGATTATCTTGTCAAACTTGTAACTCGAGTCATGAAACCTAAATAACCTCATATAAAGTAAATTAAAATAAATTATGACACTCAATCTTTAGCAAATCCAATGTTGAAAACTCAAATTGAAAAATAAAAACAAAAAAACAGTATAAACATTTGCTTCTTTCATGATCAAAGCAATCACATTTTTTGTTGTTCATGAAGTGTAAATTTAACAAAATCTATATATAAGAATTGACTGTTATATTTTTATAATTTAAAGGCTCGGACTCCATGAATGAGATACAAGAGCTTGATGGTTTGGACATCATGGATAGTAGTTATGTCTTGGAAACTCCCAACACTAAAGCCTCCTATAAAGATTCTGTTTTAGGAAGAAGAAGGGCTGTGGACCTTTTATTAGTGACTTAACTAAGGATGAAAAGAATGATACTTTCTCCAAGGATGGAATGATACAAAGTATAAAGTACCTTATTGATTGAGTTTTTGCGAAGTAACGCGGGATAAATTTACTCATCATTGTGAACACTTTTATGCAATTAGATTTTTAATAACTCATCACCAATTAAGTACAACTTTTTACTTGAGTTGTGATGACAATCTAAGAGCAAAATTACATCTTTCCACCTTAACAAATCTTGACACTCCCGGTAATAGATAACGCTCTAGTGCCGCTACCACTAAATGCACTAGGCACCGGCACCGGCACCGGCACCGGCACCCGCACCCGTAGACATTTACATTACAATACTAATTTGACAATGACTAATGGTTTTACCCATTAACAAGATTTGTTAGTTTTTTTAAGAATGATAAAATTATAAAAACATTATTTCAATCCATAATATTTTATATCTTGGGCTCTAGTGTTTGAGTTATGAATCTTAGATTTTTTTTAAGTAATGTTTGCTTCTCTTCCCGTTTGTCCTGATAACCTGAATTAATGTTTGCACTAGACATGATACAAATTACCAGAAAGCTGTGCCGAGCTGCCGAATGCAGGAACTGCTTCAGGCCAAGGATGGTTGCCTGTAGATACATGTCTGTCTGAGCCTCTTACTTTCAAAATCACAAGAACACAAAAGTATTTGTTTATTTACACTCGATAAATAATTCTCCATTCCCGAGTAGGCATAGAAGTTGAATTCTTCCTTCTTTTATTGAAACATATGATCTCATGGTTAATGATTTTATCCAGGAGGTCTTTGTTCCACGGTCTTTCTTCAGCCACATATCAATTTGGTTTGCCCCTCGCCAAAAACCACACATAGAAACCCTCTAAAAACAGCCAGGTAACAGCTACAAAGGATCGTAAATGCAGATTTGCAAACCAATGCAAGGGTGGACCGAACGAAACCTAATCATATTGTTCTTGAAGGGTGGATCGAGTTTCTTAATTATTTCTCTGCAGTTGTCACTTGTCAGTATTGTTTTGAAAAACGCAGTCCTTAAGGACATAGAGCGACTCGCGAAGGCCAGTAAGGTAGGAATATTGGATGGGTACGAGGAGGTGGTTGCTGATAATGGAGGTGTCGTTTCTTGAGCTGGGGATGTTGTGCTAATTTAGGCCAAGCTCGACATTCTTTTCGCATTGGACCAGAGAAGAAGCTGGTAGTTTTAGGTGATGGGTTTTTAAACAGATATATACAGTAAAAACAGTAAATTTAATTTTTTGTAAAAGAGTTTTAATGATCTTATTTGACAGATTTAAAATTATTAATAATAAATATATTTTACATGAAAAAAATTAGTGCTATATATAATCAATCAATTAACTAAGAGCATATTCACTTACAATAGAAAAAAGGTGGGAGATATACTCAATGGTAGTCTCTCCGTTGATGATAACAAAATACTCTTTTCCAAAGATATAGTTTACAAGGCGCTATAACAGCTTCTTAGAGAGCTAAATTAAAAAAAAAAAATCAGGTTTAAAATTACAGGAATTTTTGGAGAGACTCTCATCAACCAACTCCATCTTTACAGGGAACCATCTTTTCTGATTTCTGGTACGCAATCGTCTCCAATCAAAGGACAAAGTGCAATATCGGCAGTATTCACAGGAGCTGCGCTGTTAGGGTCTCCTTGGTCACATGATAGAGCAATTTCTGTGTTATACAGAAACATGGCCGTTAAGAACCAGCATTGCTTACGTTCAGCTCTTGAATCACTTCCTTCATGGTCGGCCTATGGTCAGGGAGCTCGTCAGTGCAAGCCAGTGCTATTTTTGCCAGCTTAGCTGCCTCAGATTCAGAGAAGTTTCCTTGGAGACTTGTGTCAACGAAGTCATCGTACATGCAACATGCAGCTGCCAATCGCATTGATTTGGAGTACAGGATCTGTTTACCGGATAGGATTTGGAGGATGATCACTCCAAATGCATATATATCACTCTTTTCCGTAAAAAGCCCTGTGGTTACATATTCTGGAGCTAGGTATCCCATGGCAGCACTGATTTTTATAGTTGAGAAGACAACGTCATCTGCTAGAAGCTTGGCGAGGCCAGAGTCTGCGATTAATGGGTTGAACTGCTGGTCAAGGAGGACTTTCTCAACAGATATTCTTCGATGAATCATGACAGGTTTGTTCTCTTCACTGCTGTGCAAATATCTAATACCTGATTGACAATAAAGGACAGAATAAGTGTCTAGAAACTCAAAGTCAGAAGGAATTTTAATCCTATATTCCATGTGGCATTTCATTTGAATCTGCTGAACAAAATTCAAGATTTGATTTAATATTTTAAGGCAAACCTTTAATGGGAAGATGCAGAAACCTAAGTTTTCACAATTGAACAAGGCTACATAAATTAGAAATGGAAACATGAATGTCAATATTTTCCATTGCACTTTTTCATCTACTAAGCATTTCTTCTATCCACCTAAATTTCTGACTTACTGCAGCTTTTGAGGCAGAATACTGTAGAAATCAAATTGAATAACGAGTAGCAGCAGAAAATGAGAATAAAACTGACCTTTTGCTATGCCATTGATAATATAAACTCTTGTAGACCAGTCAAGAACTTGATTACTTCCATCTTCTAAATCAAGATATCTTGACAGATCTCCCCTGGGAGCAAAATCATAGATAAGAAAACATTCACCCCTGCCCCTAGAGCAGCAAAAACCTCGCAGCCGAGTGAGGTTATTATGTCTCAAGGATGTCAGCAAGTCTAAACCTTTCACAAACTCAGCTTCTTCAGGTTTACAGCTGGTTAAATTGATTCTCCTAGTAGCTACAAGAGAACCATCTCTGAGAATTCCTTTGTAGACAGTTGAGAAGCTGCTCTTTCCCAGTACATTCACCTCAGAGAAGCACTGGGTAGCAGACTCGATCTCCTCCAGGTTGAATCTAAAGTTATTTAGATGCTCTCCAGAGATTTCAATGCCATTTCGACTGTCACCTAATGGGTCCCATCCATTAGAATACTCAAGACTTACAAGTGGAGAGGCACCAGCCCTGTGGAACTCCTTAGCCTGGTGAGTGCTTAGCCGCCCTTCAGAAAAATCAGATGTATTCCCAATCTTTTGTTTCTTCCGGCGATAGAGGAAAATGATCAGAAATCCAGCACCCATCAACGTGACAGTGACTGTAATGACCCCAGCAACAATGGCAGCCTGTGGAAGTTTTGATGAATTTGAACAGTGGGTTAGGTTGCAATGTGCCTGAAGAATTTCAGACTGGGGGATAACTTTTTGAGCAGTATTATTTGCAATAGGTCCCAAGGGGCCAACTTGGTTGATATCAAAAACAGCATTGCAAGCTCTCAATAGAGGAAATCCAGTTCCACATAAACCTGGGTTGTTCTCGAACTGAAATCCTCCATTTAATCTCTTCAAAACTTCATTTTCAATTATCGAAAAAACAAGATCAGTCTAGCTCAATATGCATAACAAAAGAATACGAGGAACGAAAACGCATACAGAATGCCATTGGTTATTACTTGGAAGATGAGACACATGAGAAACAAAAAAATTCCAGAAGTAAAGTTCTGAAAGCATATCTACTCAAAGGTTAGACAAATATGCTTACCAGAAGGGACGATTCCAGAAAGAGAATTGTTTCGGACATCCAGCACTTCCATCTGTGGAATGTTAGCTATTCCTTGAGGAATTGACCCTGACAAGTGATTAAAACTCATATAAAGCATTTTCAACATTCCCAAGGTCCCTAAGCTGGCAGGAATTTGATCAGTTAGTCTATTATACTGCAATGCTAGGACGCTTAGCCTCTTCAAGGACCCCATCTCTGGTGGTATGTTCCCTGCGAGCTGGTTACAACATAGCTCTAAAACTACAAAACATAGAAATACCCAATTAATCAAAACTGAAACAAATGAGATGAACAGGGCCATCTTAAAACATGAGCAGCAATTAAGATTGTTCTAAGCCATTGATTTTGACTACTAGGTACACAATATTGACAGCCAAATCTAGTGGTATGCTTGTTTTATGATAAAATGTGAGAAAAGGAAAGTTAAAGTATGGCTTATCGATTGATCACTTCGGTGAACTGGAAGACGATCATCTAAGAAATCCCACTCAGTTGTGTCAAATGCAATATCTTAATAATTTCTATTAGCAAGCTTTCAAATTATCTATTCTTAGAACAGTTCTTTTTCCATAAATGTCTAATTGCCACAAGAGTACAAACAGGGTGCGTGTTTAATAAAAGATGAGCCAGGTGAGCTAACTTTTAACTATCTTCTCCATAAAACTATGCTTGCCAAAACACAATAATTTCTGCTTAATTGTAGCTTTGCTTTTTTCAGTTTCTTTTTTTGACATACCAATCAACCGAAGAAATGAGTGCTTACTTTCTTTCATGGTCAAAGACATGGAGTCACAGTAGTTCAGATTATGGAGCCCAGAAATTTGCAAGCTAAACTAAATTCTCTCTCTTCTGCATCTCACGTGTGAGATACCATTTACTCGATTTTTACAAGGTAAAGAGTGTGTGTGTAAAAAGCACATTAACACACACACACAAAAAAAGGACAGAAATATAGAGACCCGCTAATACTTCGACTAATCAAGCTGAAATTTTTTCAACAAATTAAATATTATTCACATTGAAACCAACCTTGTAGAGAAGCCAGGTTACCCATCTCAGGAGGAATACTCCCAGAAATATTATTCACATTGAGATAAAGATCTGACAGCTCAGTCAAATCAGCAATCTCCTTTGGTATCTCTCCAGACAATGAATTATAATGTAAGTACAGACCAGACAAGCTTTTCAGTTCTGCCACTGCAGGAGATAATGTACCGGACAGTCCCTTTCCCTGCAATGAAATGTTAGCCACATTACCATGCTCATTGCACGCCACACCCTCAAATAAGCCACTGCATGGATCCCCATCACTAGTCCATGACTTTAAATACTTATTTGTTGGGTCTAAAGCAGACTTTAGCTCCATTAAAGCTTGAAGCTCTGTATTGTTTCCAGAAACTTGTCGTAGAGTTAACAGTGCAAGAGATAGAATGAAAGAAGAGAGAGAACAAAAAGAACCCATCTTTGTTTCTGTCTCAAATCTCTTCATGGCTCTTGTTCTCTCACTGGGAAATTGTAAATAACGGTAAAAAAATCCCATTTGTACGTATAGACTAGATTCTCTCTAGCTCCTTGGAGGTTGTGCACAAGACTGTATATTTCTCTTTAAAAAAAATCCTCTCTCTCAAATTTGACATTGCAAGCTAAAAAGTGAGAGAACTGTACATGTGATTGTCAGTCCCTCTCTCTCTCTCTTGGATTCTTGGTGATTTCTTGACTTCTTGATCTCTCTCCTGGTATCTCTAGAATTCTTCTATACTTGTCTCGGAGCACCAAGAGAAAGAGACACACAATTCTCTTTCTTTTGAGGGAGAAAATGCGGGGGGGGGGGGGGGGGGGGGGGGGGGGCTGTTTGAAATGAAACAAGGCGCGCAATTAATAACGACTTTTCTGAAAGACTTTCACATTTGGAATTAATGTCTGTCAGCTGGCTAAAGAGGGTGAAGATAGGGTGACAATGGACAATGATAGCTCCGACCACTTGATTATTTTTCTACAATGGATTTCAAAGGAACAGTGCGATGTGATCCATCATGGTCAGTTCATACGCATGCATTAAAATTCAATGTGACAAAGATGAGCAAAAGAAATATGCTGATGACGTACAATAAATGATACATCTGGTACACATTCAAATTTCAAGATTCATCCCTAGGGTTCCTGGCCTCCTCCTCCTCTTCTTCTTCCTTCTTTATTTTTATGAACTATAGGGTTTCCTTAGGGACAATTTTTGGGTATTTTCAATTGGATAGCTATATAGAAAACCAAAAAATAATAACTACTAAAATTGTTTTTTTTCTATTGATTTTGAGTCTCCAAGAACATAGCTACATGGGATGCTAAAACCCCTTTTAACAAAATAAAAAAGGCATGCACTTGAGGGTCTAGCTGCTGTGGTCAATTGTGTGACTTGTTCCGCCCTCGTCCCGGGTTCGACCCTCTATGTGCACGCCTATCACCCCCGCGGTGCCTTACATGCTCCTGGGCTTGCAGGATGTCCAGCGGGCCGTGGGGAATAGTCGTGGTGCGCGTAAGCTGGCCCGGACACCCCACGTAAATAAAAAAAAAAAGGCATTCTATATGTTTTTTTAAAGAAAACCGTAAAATAAAGAGAAGATTTTAAATACCTTTTATCTTTCAACTTTCCCTCTCTCTTCACTCATTCTATTAAAAAAAAAACAAAATAATTTATTAAATTTGTATGTTTGATAATAATGTGTGAAATACTTTTTTAAATTATTTTTTTACTTAAAATAATTTGTTATTTTTTATATCAGTATATCAAAATTATCAAAAAATATTAAAAAAATCAATTTAATATCTTTTTAAGTGAAAGGCACCAGAAGAAAAAATTAATGTACTTTAAAACACTTACAAAATACCTTCTTAAATTGAAGAACCAATTGAAAAAAAAAAGCTGACCACATTATTCAAAATAATAAATTGATAATTTGACTCTTCCAAATGGCTTTTGCCATTGAAAATGCTTTTAGAGTTTGTTTGTTTCCGTGATTGCATTTACTGTTGCAGCAAACCATGAAAACTTGATGTTTTGTAACATGCAAAACTTCTATTACTGTGCATGGACCCCACCAATAATAGTGTTTAAAACGCAAGGATGTTAAAAGCAACTCAACGCTGCTTTTAACTCGGGAAGTGGAGAGTGACTCCACTGTTCCAGCCGAACCCGGTCTGGTTCAAAGTCAAATGCATTGAACTGGGTCTGATCCAGTAAAATAAAAAAATTTATTTTTTATTTTTAATTGTGTTTTATTCAAAAAATTAGTGTTTAACATAATTCAATGACACTATATAAATTAGACGGAGATCGCTTAATGACGTAGTATTTGCAGAATTTGATCGCAATCCCAATTTTATTCCTGATAATATTCAACCTGATGTTGTTGCGCGCTTAAGAAACCAAGAAAACTGTAGTTCTTGTCGGATGATATTTCATGATGTAATAGCAGTAGTTAAATCTACAATATTTAAATTAAAAACCATCAATATAAATATATATTTTTTAAAATTATTTTATAACCTCAATTTGAAAAGCATTTTTAACCAAACACATTAAACTACTTTTTTTTTCAACAACAGTTTTAACTAAATATATATAAATATCAAACCAAACTTAATTAAGAATACTTTTTATAAAACAATTTTTTTCAAATCACAACCGCTACTACAATATCAAACAAAAAAAAAAAACCCATGGTTATTAAAATAGAGAGGGAGAGAGAACAGGGGGAAACATTTAAATGAATTATGAAGTTTACCGCTGAAGATAAGTTGCTGATGATGTAATGGACAAAATCCAATCTGAATGATATATGGATTTGTCATTCAAACACCCTATGGAAAAAAATGATTAAAGGCATTGAGGCTCATGCTGGACTCCTAATATTATATATATAAAAAAAACATGAGGTTTTCACTCTAGCTTTACGCTATTATGGACTAAGCAGAGTACTACTATAGATTGTGACATTGTTTTTTTTTTTTTTCTTCCCAAACTTTTTTATTATTTTGCCTTTATTGTACCAATTGATGGCCATGAATTTGTTAAGAAAAGGCAAGATTCGATGCCAAAGACCAAAGTGAAAAAAAAACGAAGTAGAAGGGAAATGGATGACAGTTTCTAAAGTGGTGCAGGAAGTTCACTCTGGATTTTCTACTTTCTAGTTAATAAAATTTTGGTACCTTCAATCTTTGAAAAAACAATTTAGATATAAAACTTCATTTTTTTTTTTTTCAATTTCAAAATTAAAAAAAGAGAAAAAATCACTAGTTTCTAGTTGAAGAAAGAAAAAGTCTCAATTAACACCAATTTTAACCATGAAATATATTGATTTTGATGTCTTTGAATTTCATTCGACGAGAAAAGTTTCAATAAGATATTCTTTGACCTTCTCATCACTTGAGATAATAGATTTAAGCTTGACAAGTTTTTTTTTAATTTAAGTTGTTTTTGGACTAATTTAAGGGTTATTTGAAGCTATAAACAAATTTATCATGGTTTTTAGTATGTTTTGGGTCAAAACATTGGTTGAAAAAGAAGTTTTTATGTATAAAATACCTGTCCTAGTTTTTTGGTGACTCTTCTATTGTCGGATTATGAGATTCCAGACTATGTTATTGTTTTTCATGGTTTAGTTTAATGCATTTGGTAAATAAAGTTGGAGAAGATACCACTTTGGATTCCATTGTAGAGTTAAACTTCTGATAGAAAAAAAGTTATTGTTTGCCTGGTTTCATACTATTCAAGCTTTTTACAATATTAATTCTCTTTAGGGCAAATTCTAATTAATTGATGAAAAATTAACAGCTCTTAATAAAACAAAAGCCAATAATAGAGACCATTACACTTTGAAACACTGATTAGATTTTAGAACTAGGTGGGGCAAAGCTATTGAACATAAAGAAGATCTGCATTAAAAAGAAAGTTCTCGGATTAGATCCTTAATTGCAGTAAAAACAACTTGGTTGCTAACTTTATAATTTGATTTTTTTTTAATTTTTTTTATTGAAAATTAAGCTTTGTAATTTATTTTTTATTGAATTATTATTATTTTATGACGTGGCATGCGGATTGACTGGTTAATCTGAGTTAACATGAATCGATCTAATATTTTATTGTTTTAATATTTATATAAAAAAAATATCTTAAATATTTATTTTTAGTCAAACTATATTTTTATTGATTGTCAAAATTATCTTTTGACATGTCAAGTCAATCAGATTATATCAAGTCAATTCTTAAGTAATTTAATTTTTTATAATAAAATTATTAATAATAACTAGATATTTTTTTATATTATTTGTTTTATATTACATGCAATACAACTCAGACTACACAGACTAACGATCTGTGATTGTCTATGGTGATAAAGAAAAGGATGCCACTGAAATGATGGATGATGCTTTTTCAAAAAATATCTCTACCATTCTCCACTAGAGTGTGTTGGCATGAAAAGGGATAAGTGTGATCAGAAAATCAGCTCAAATTTTCAAATGTGGTGAGGCAATATATATTTATTAATGGCTAATGGGACAATATGTACACGTACGTGAAAAGGTTGCTGGTCGTTCTTGATTGAATTAATTTACGAGGAAATCACTTGAATATGGTTCTCTGGATTTCAATTTCTTTCTGCAAATATTGATTTGTTATTCAACTTTACATCTATCTCCCACTCTTGTTTTGAAATTGATCGTTTTGTTTGACCTATTGAACTATAAAATATTGCATGCACATTCTTTGGTTTTGATCTCTTGTTTTTCCTCTGTTTTGGCTTGGATTTTTACCTTTATCTCTCACATTTTTAGATATGAGTGAAAGGTCTCATCCTCTTTCAAAAAGGAAGCAACTTTTCTAGTTGAGATCTCCTCCTAGTAAGGTATCTGATGATGAAAAGTGATGCATGGCCTTCAAATTTGGCTTTTGCTATGCCGAATAGGAGGTGGAGGTGGAAGTCTTAGTTTGCTTTTACTAAAGGGTAGTAAAAGCCGTCTTGCAGGTTAATACATGGTGTTATTGTTAACAGTAAAGTGTTAGAATCTTCAAAGAAAAATCCTCAAGAAAGCATCACAAGGTCAGTGCTATCACGGAAAGTGCAAGAATCCACTAGCAAGGTCTCTGCCATGGGCTCTTACATGGAAGCTAATCACTTAGCATTTGAGGCTGCTAGCACATGCAAGCAAGCTGAGCCCAAGACAGATCCAGGTTGGTTTTTGTTTATCTACTATTTCTTTCTTGCTACCACTCTTGCGTTGTGGGCTCATTCTGAACCATCCTGCACACTTTGATCATTTGCTTGAAAATAAATTTGCCTAACCACACATAACAAGCCGCGTTGTCCTTCTTTCACCGTGCTAAATTTGTGAATGCCAAGTCATGGGGGGAGTTTTTCCTTTCTTTTGTTTGTAAAGTAAGGGATCATAGCCCAAAAGAAAAGCCCAGAGGGCTACAACTAAGCTAGTTACAAAGCCTAACACAAAAATCTTATGAGTCTATGACAAGTTGGGATGGTCTCTATTGCTTACGGGTCCGGTTTTGTACTCTCCAAACCCAACAAGGTATGGATTTTTAATACTCGATCCATAACTCGAATCCAACTCAACCAAATCCGAATGCTATAATTTTACAATTATTTAGTGCTAAATTTAATAAATTACTAGTTATGTGCTGTGTTTCGTGGAGAGTCAAATATTTTTTTCTATTAAAAAAATAAATATATAAACTTTTCCAATATATTTTTTGATATAAAAAATACACTATCACAAAACAAAATGTTTATATACACATCTAATTAAATAAATTGATATTTGATAAAGAGATAATCAAGATTAAGATATTTAATCTTGAAACATGAGTCATACACTCAATTGTGTCTAGTAACTCTATTTTTTTTTTTGATAATTTTTAGTTCAATCAAAAAATTATTTATACCAATAAAAAAAAAGTCATCAATGAAAGAAAATTAAATAAAACTTCAAAACTCAACTATTAAACAACTCAATATTAAATAATAAAATAAAAATAAAAATAAAATTATATAGTTGGGTCGAAATTAGACTTGCTTATCAAATTTTAAAAAATTACAAATTATATTCTTAGTCAACATAAATTTTTAAATATTACAAAATAATCAAACTACCCTCGTATATATTAAATTAAAAAATCAAACAACACATCTATATTCTCTATCTACAAGTGATGATTTCTTTCTCTTCCACACACATCATTTACCGGGGTTTGAAAATCCAAGGCATGCTGTGAATAAAGGAAACTGATACTTCTTATAATAATAAAAATGCAAAGATAGCTGTGGCTTTTATAAAGCCTTACAAAACAGAAAAAACGAAATACAAGGGAAAACAAATCAAAACAGAATTGAACTGAACAACTCCTACAAACTAGCTTACTTGACAGGTTAAGCAACAATTCCTGCCTATTATTCAGTTATTACGTTGTAGACCAAATCAATAACGACCAAGTCAATAATTCCAACAAATTCCTCCCCGTAAACTGAAAATGCATCAGTTTACTTCTTCAAGTCGTCGAACGCCAAGCCAACTTCTGAGTTGCATAAATTGGTCCAACTTAATTGGTTTAGTCATTATGTCTGCCACTTGATCTTTAGTTCCAACAAAACTCAACCTCACAGCTCCTTCAGTTGACAGATTGCGCAAGTAATGATATCTAACATCAATGTGTTTTGTTCTTCGATGCATAACTGGATTCTTTGACAACTTAATGGCTGAACTATTATCACACATGATATTGACGCACTCACAGTTTTTGACGCCTAGCTCCTGCAGAATTCCTCTAAGCCAAACTCCATGACATGCACATGCAGTGGCAGCCACATATTCAGCTTCTGTGGATGATAGAGTGACAATTCCTTGCTTCCTTGAACTCCAACATATTGCTGCTCCACTTAGTAGAAAAACATAGCCTGAAGTGCTTTTTCTATCATCTACATCTCGCGCATAGTCGCTGTCTGTGTATCCCAGCAGACTTCTGTCATTCTCATCTCCTATATAGTGGCTGTCTGTGTATCCCAGCAGATTTGCATCTGTGCTCCTTTTGTAGTAGACTCCGAAATCTAAAGTTCCTTTTAGATATCTTAGTACCCTCTTAGCAATCATCATATGTTCTTCTTTAGGATCAGCCATATAACGAGAAATCAAACATACCACAAACATTAAATCAGGACGAGTTACCGTTAGGTACATTAGGCAACCTATCAGCTGTTTATACGGTGTTGCATCAACATTTTTGCTGCCTAACTTTGACAAAACAGTGCTAGGAACTATTGGATTCTTTACAGCATTGCAGTTCCACATATTAAACCTTTCCAAGACTTCCTTAGCATACTTCTTTTGGCATAGATGAATTCCTTCCTTGTTTTGATAGACTTCAACTCCAAGGAAAAACTTCATTTTTCCCAAGTCTGTCATCTCAAACTCCTTCTACATGGACGACTTAAAATTTGTGCACATATGCTCATCATCTCCTGTGTAAATCAAGTCATCTACATAAAGACTTACCAGCAACAATTTATCTCCATTTTTCTTCAGGAACAAGGTGTGATCATAATTGCTTTTCTCAAATCCTTCCTTCTTAAAGTAGCTCTCAATTCTGCTAAACCAGGCCCTTGGAGCTTGCTTTAAACCGTAGAGAGCCTTCTTTAGTCGATACACCTTATTTTCTTGTCCTCCTATGACAAATCCTTCCGGTTGATCAACATAAACCTCCTCCTTCAATTCACCATACAAGAAAGCACTCTTTACGTCAAGTTGAAAGATGCACCATCCACGTTGAGCTGCTAGTGCCAACAGAATTCTGATTGTATCCCATCGGGCTACTGGCGCATACACTTCATTGTAGTCAATTCCTGCTTTCTGTGAGTATCCTTTGGCGACGAGTCTAGCTTTACATTTATCTACTTTGCCTTCTTCATTGAACTTTGTTTTGAAAACCCATTTGACACCAATTTTCCTTGCTTGATGTGGCAGTGACACAAGCTCCCAGGTCTGATTTCTTTCAATAGCTTCTATTTCAAGCTTCATGGCCTCCTGCCACTTCTTTTCTTTCACCGCTTCATCAAAATGTATGGGATCATCGTTGGAGATGTGAAAGGCTAGGCTTTCGTCTGATTCTTCTTCTTCAGGAAAGCGATTACCACTTTCATAATCACGCATCCAAACAGACTCTCTTCTTCTTCTTGTCTGTTGTGGGATTCCAGAATTTGAAGACTCCCCAATTTCTGGAATTACTTCTACATTGTTGTCTTCTGCTTCATTAAATTCTCCATCAGTTTCTTCACCTTCAGACTCTGCTGTGGTAATATCATCATCATCATCTCCCCAAGCTAACTCATTCTGCTCTGATTCTGTTGTACTCAGGTTCCACTCCCATTTTCCACCTTCTTCGAATATGACATCTCTGCTTATGATTATTTTCTTTGTCACTGGATTATACAAACGGTAGGCCTTAGATTCGTCACTGACTCCAAGTAAGATGCATTTGTGACTGCGATCATCAAGTTTAGTTCTCTTTTGTTCAGGGACATGTACATGTGCAATAGAACCGAATACTCTGAAGTATTCTACATATGGTTTTACTCCTGTCCACCTCTCCTCAGGTACCATGTCTTTGACTGCCTTTGTGTAACTGCGATTTAAAACATGAGCTGTCCATCTAGCTGCTTCTGGCCATAAAGATTTCGGCATCTCCTTCTCAGACAACAAGCATCGTACCATGTTCATGATGGTCCGATTCCTTCGTTCCGCAACTCCATTTTGCTGGGGAGTGTAAGCTGCTGTTAGTTGTCGTCTTATGCCATTGTCTTGGCAGAATTTATTGAATTCATTTGATGTGAATTCTCCTCCCCTGTCAGTTCTGAAACCACAAATGGCTGTTTTTGCTTCTTTTTCAGCAAAACATTTGAAAATTTTGAATGTCTCAAAAGTTTCTGATTTATCTGCAAGAAAATGAATCCATGTTTTTCGAGAGAAATCATCTACCAGCACCAACAAATACCTCTTGCCACTGTGGGAGATTGGGGTGATTGGTCCACAAAGATCTCCATGAATTAATTCCAATTTATTCGATGCTCTCCATTTGCTTTTCTTTGGAAATTCTTGACGTTGTTGCTTTCCCACATTGCATATTTTGCAAACATTGTCTGCTGCTCCTTTGAATTTTGGCAGTCCTTTCACCATTTGTTTCTGCTGCATAATTTGAATAGACTTGTTGTTTATGTGCCCATATCTCCTATGCCAGAGAATCTCCAAGTCTTCTTCTTCCATCTTCAAGCAGTTACCAGGCAATGGCTTCATCTTCGCATAAACCAGGAACATGCGATTTGCAGTCATTTGTGTATTTATTATCAAGCCCCTTTGTTGATGATAAATTCTGCAGGTTCCTTCTTTGATTAAGATCACCAAGCGCTTCTCCTGTAGCTGGCCAATGCTAAGCAAATTGTTGGTGAGATTGGGGACAAAATATACATTTGACACGGTTTGTGTGATACCTTCCACCTCAAATCTAACATTGCCTTTTCCTTCAACTGCCATTTTCGAACTATTTCCCAATCTGACAGAGTGTTTGAACTTTTCATCAAGCTCAATAAACCAAGTTTTATCTCCTGTCATATGATTTGAGCACCCGGAATCGAGGAACCAAATGCCCTTTCCTTCAGCTTTGCTAGCTTCTGTGTGTGCCATAAAAAATAGTTCTTCCTCCTCGTCAAATGCAGCATAGTTTTCTTCAGCTTCTTCAGCTTTACTGGCTTCTGTGTACGCCATTAAGAGTAGTTCTTCCTCCTCGTCAAATTCAGCATAGTTGACGACTCCCTTTTCTGAGCTCGGACATTCAAATTGATAATGTCCTTGTTGTCCGCATCGAAAGCAGTTAATGGCTGACCTGTTGACAAAAGGTCTAGCTCTTCCCTGTCCTCTAGAGTGAATTCTTCCTCTTTGAAATATCCCTCTGCCTCTTCCTTGTGCATTCCTTGGCTCGTTCATCACCTGTAGAACTTGCTCTTCCCTCCTCTTCTCAACCACCTTTTGTTCATGTACAAGCAGAGATGCTTGTAATTCATCTACTGTGAGCTTGTCAATGTCTTTTGATTCCTCAATTGAACATACTACGAAGTTGAATTTTTCTGTGAGACTCCGAAGTATTTTCTTAACGATTTTGACATCAGGCATATCTTCCCCGCAATTCCTCATGTCATTAGCAATAGACATAACTCTTGCAAAATACCCAGACACACCTTCTCCTGACTTCATTTCTAGAGTCTCAAATGTTCTGCGAAGTCGCTGCAGCTGAGCTCGCTTCACTCTAGCACTTCCCTGACACTTGACTTTCATGGAATCCCACAATTGCTTGGCAGTCTCCTTCTGAGTGATGGTTTTCAATATGCTCTTATCTATGGATTGAAATAGATAATTCTTGGCTTTGAGATCCTTGAGTCTTGTGTCGTCGATTGCTTTTTGTTGTGTTGCGTCTATGACTTCATTTCCCTTTGGTTCTTCGAAACCAGATTGAATAACGCTCCAATACTCCTTAGAACGCAGGAGATTTTCCATGATCAAGCTCCAATGATCATAGTCTCCGTCAAATTTTGGAACACATGGTGTTGTGAAGCTTCCTGAATCAGTTGCCATTTTCTGTTTTGTGTTTTTCCTCTCAAACACTCAAATTGTATGTTTCTTTTATCAGGTCCGTGTATGCTCTGATACCAAATAAAGGAAACTGATACTTCTTATAATAATAAAAATGCAAAGATAGCTGTGGCTTTTATAAAGCCTTACAAAACAGAAAAAACGAAATACAAGGGAAAACAAATCAAAACAGAATTGAACTGAACAACTCCTACAAACTAGCTTACTTGACAGGTTAAGCAACAATTCCTGCCTATTATTCAGTTATTACGTTGTAGACCAAATCAATAACGACCAAGTCAATAATTCCAACAGTGAATAGAAAAAAAAAAACCCCACCAAATCAATTTTCTTCATTTGCATCAGCAAAATCAATTAGAATACTTACCAATTTTGGACTTAGAAAAACCCAGTCCTATTTGTTGAAGCTTACGAAGAACCCTAGCATACAAAAACATCGACCCCAGTATGATTATCTCAATTCTCGTTAATTCTTGTAGAGGATGAGATGGTATTGACTTGATAGATGTAACTCTTTCATAACGTGTTGTAACAACAATCTTGCTTCCTTGCATTACATGGTATACTGTGTTCACTTGCTAGTGCGTGCCACGAATGTGTTAGTAAACTTTTTATTTTTATTAATATTTTATATTTATTAAAAAATTAAAATGTTCCTTAATCCTTTTAAGAATAACAAAAAAAGCTAGGATTAAAAGATGAAAAAGCCCTTTAAAAGGCTTTAATTTTTTTATTATCTTGATGGCAGTTAAGTTATTTCACTACACATTAAAAATTAAAATTTCAATAAAGCCCCTCCATCTACCTATTATTCAAAAAAAAAAAAAATATTATGAAAACACCAAAAACATCTATGACTATTAGTGAATAAGACTTGACTTTTTTAAGTCTAATTTAGACATTAAATATATGAAATCGAAAAGATAATAATGCCTATTAGTTTTTAAAATTTTGATTTTAAAGGTATTGAAATTATTTTATTGTGCAAAATATATATAAAAAACCGATTTATCTCTTATAAAATAACAATAACAAATAAACCCTGAAAACATAAAAACACCCCTAAAACTTATTTAATTAGTTAGTTTTAAGAGGAAAAATAGGAAAAACCATTGTGGATCATCTTCCATGCATTGTAGAATTACCTATAATAGGCTATGAAATATAACCACCGGTAATTCTAAGATTCCTGGATATGCATATATAGCATGTTCATCGATTTAGGAAGAATAGACACCCAAATTTAGATCTAAAAATATAAATATAAATATAAATAATAAAAATTAAGATAATTAGGATGCTTAACATTTTTTCTTACTCTCGAAAGACAACTCTAGAAAACAATTCTCAACTATTAAAATAACCAACCTCCTCAATCCATAAACTATTAAATATAAAAATAAAATGAGTATATAATATATAAGTTGGATTGGGTTGACTAAGTTTTAAATATTTTGACTCACCACTTGACTTGTGATATCTATTTTTTTAAATATAAATATAAATAATAAAAACTAAGATAATTAGGAGGATTAGCATTTTTTTTTATTCTCCAAAGACAACTCCATAAAACAATTCTCAACTACTAAGAAAACAAACATGCTCAATCCATAAACTATTAAATATAAAAAATAAAATGAGTATATAATATACAAGTTGGATTAGATTGACTAAATTTTAAATATTTTGACCCGTCACTTGACCTGTGATATCTATTTATTTAAATAAACATTTCTTTTTAAATATGTCATGAAAAGTAATTTTAGGCCCGTAATGTTTATATTGATTGGGTTAAATTTTGATTTTCTAGAGTCATTATACATTTTTTTTTTTAGTATTTGAAATGAGTTTATTAGGGTTTCTATGATGTTTTTAAGTAAACCAAGTTAAAAATTGAGTTTTTAGAATCTCAAAACTTGAATCTCAACTTTGATGGTTAGAAAGTTAACTAAAAAATAATATGTCATCTGTTATTTAAATAACATCAAATTAGATAGATCATATATATTTATAAAAAAAAACAACTTGACACTTGGGGTGGAACATCAAGCCCATGCATAATTGGGTTTTTTTTAGATACCCCTTTAGTTTTTCTTTTCTGTTTTTTAAACTCTTAACAGAAATTATATTTAAATTCATTAATTAAAATAACATTTAAGCAATTATTCAATTATAGCATTGCTACTAAGAAGATTATGGTTTTTATGGTGATATTATTAATTCTTTTATGAATAATTATGAGTTAGTCTAATATGTATATTTTTTAAAAATAATTTTTTTATTAACATTTAATAAGAATAAGATATATATTTTTAAAATTTATTATTAATTTTTAACAATTTTCACAATTTTATCATTCTTAGAATTTTCTCATATATATATATATAAAGTAATCAATTCATGATTTTTTAATTAAAATTTAGAAAACAATACTTATTATAATTGTTTTTTATAAAACATAAATAATTAAAAAGATTAGTTTTTTTTATATAAAAAAAATATACGTTTTCCCTTTTATTTTGGACCTCCACCATTCCAATGTCCATCACAGACAACACGATTATACAAGACTCAAATGCAGTCCCACGTCTGACCCCACTCACTCTAATTTCTTTCTCCAAAACGCTGTCGCTGATAACCCAACTTTAAACACTATTCTCGAAACGACATCGTCTAGCACTAAAAAAAAACGCATTCCCTCATTTTATTACAAGAAAATAAAAAACAGCAACTCCCCCAGCAACGTTTAAGACTTTTAAGAGGGCGTGAGACAGCATTTCATCCAAAGAGAAAAACAAAACGACCCGACCCGAATCAGAAAAACATGGGCAAGGATTTGAGCGACGATCAGGTGTCATCAATGAAAGAAGCGTTCACGCTCTTCGACACAGACGGTGACGGAAAGATAGCCCCATCGGAATTGGGGATCCTTATGAGATCTCTCGGTGGAAACCCGACCCAAGCTCAATTAAAATCCATAATCGCCGAGGAGAACTTGACGGCACCGTTTGATTTCCCTAGATTCCTTGATTTAATGGCAAAGCACATGAAAGCTGAGCCGTTTGATCGGCAGTTACGTGATGCATTCAAAGTGCTTGATAAGGATAGCACAGGGTTTGTTTCTGTTGCGGATCTGCGTCATATTTTGACCAGTATTGGAGAGAAATTGGAGGTGGCGGAGTTCGATGAGTGGATCCGAGAAGTTGATGTCGGGTCCGATGGGAGGATCCGTTACGATGATTTTATTGCTAGAATGGTTGCTAAGTGAAAGTGAATGATTTGGATTTTAAAGATTTGTAAGTGTTTGTGAGTTTGTTTTGGAAGCAAATTGTGGTTTTTTTTTTTTTTGGGGGGGGGGTGGGGGGGCAGTAGTGTTTGCTTAGGGTTTTGTTTGTAATGGATGGTGTTGGTGTTTTTATTTTAATAATTGAATTGTTGAATTAATTTTCATTTTCTTTTTGTAGTTAGCGTGTGGATGCTATTGTTGAATCTGTAATTTTTTACAGATATTTGGGTGAAATATATTGTAAGGAACTATTTTTTAGCTATTCTTCCGTCCGCATTTAAGGAACGTTTTGTGAATCTGGGGTTCTGGAAGATTTTTTAAGAAGAAGAGTCTGTCAAGCATTTGAGAGGGATTTTACAGGTCCATGAATTTCCTGGTTTTGAGAGCTTTTAGGTACACGGTACCGGAAAATTGTAAAGAGCAAAAAAGCGATTGAAATCTACCATTATTTAGTTTGCCTGGTTTACAGCTCTGTGCTTAAAGATGGGCATGGTCATGGGATTGGGTATGTGGACCTGTTGAGGTTGATAAAATAGGTTTGGATTAGCATAAATCATCGGTGTTTCTGCCAAAAACTTGTGATAAATAATGTCAGGTTGATGAAACCAGATTTAATGCTATAGAAGAATGAAAGCTCCTGCTTGTTGACAGTTGTTGTATGTGCTTGTTTTCTATGTTTTACTCTGTGCTTGATTTTTTTTGGCAAAGTCGAGTGTGTTCGCGAGTTACAGGTTTAATTTAGGTTATAAAGGTTTGAGTTTTGGAATTGTATCCTTGGTAACACAAGGTGGCGGGGGGGAGGTCGATGAATGCTTCCATTAGACTCTGCTGAGCTTTGAGATATGAATGGGCTTTGAACATAGCGTACTTATTTTGAGAATTGGGCAGAGTAAGTTATTGAGTATGTGCTTCTTGTCTGGCAATTGATTTCAACTGGGACAACCTTTGTTCTTCCCTAGTTCCAGCATGCTTCATGTTTGGGTTTTAGGTGGCCAGACTCCAAGTGGTTCTTTTTGTCATGATTTGGTGCTGTTTAGAGTCTTCTCCTCAAAAAGCCAGCTCGAATGGATGATCGCGTTTATTTCTTTCTATACCGGCCGGGCCTGGCAAAGAGGAGCTGGCCCGGGCCTTAGCAAAGTTTTCAATCGTGCTATGAAGTTACACACAACTTGAAGCTTAGGCACCGAAGGGAATCATGGTTTTGTAAGAACATCCGTTCCCTCATAGGAGGTTTAGCTTGCCGACCCAGTTGAATGGATGACCAACTTGCAATATGAGATTTACAATAAACAAATAATTCACTCGATTAATTTGAAGCATCAAACAAAGGCTTCGCAATGACTTACAAAACATTTAGCAAGAAAATGCCCTCAGCCTAAACAAAGAACCCCAAGTAATGTTACAGTTTGCAGCAATTTCGTGTTATTTTACACAACCATGTGCAAATGTCTATTTCACACCGTTCATCTGCGTTTTTGCCCAAAATATGAAGTGATGTACATCAACTTCCCTCGCGAGGGAAGCAAGTCGTAAAAACATTTCCAGAGTATATTGCAAAAAGATTTCAATAGCTATGACGTGTTGTTTTCTCAAAAAACAGAGATGAATTGTGTCTCCTGGAGCAATGAGGCAAAGCTGTGCATTACTTAGAAGCTGGTCGTGTGAGGTATGTGATTCTGAGCTTTCCGGAGCTGGACACAACTGATTTTCCTTGGATTGTCCTTCAGAGCTTCCTTCATCATCTTTGGGCTCATCATCTGGATCTTCTTTACCATCTTTCTCTTCACCATGGCTCCCACCAGCGCCATCCTTTGGGATGCCCCTGACCATGTCTGGCTGGGCTTCTAACCCAACTCGTCGCAGGTGTAGCTGCATGATTGGAGATGGCCAATCAAAACATACTGTTTATGAGGCAATAATATTAAACAATGCATATCTATTGGCGAATATAGAAATAGGCTAACCTGAAGATGCAAGTTAACTTCATCTGGGCGTGAAAGAAATGGAAAGTCACCTCCACTCTTCAAGTGAGCACACCGTGCTTCAGGATATCTACCACTCAGCTGATCTTTGAGTTGTTGAGGAGTTGCACAGTAATCATTAGTCTTCGAGAAATGTGGCAACCGTGTCAAAAGAACATATTGAGTAGTTAGCAATTTTTTCTTCTTAATTTCCTTCTTTCAGTTACAAGTTACAATTAAATCTGTAGGCTATCTATCCAAGATCAGTGACAACTTATGACAGAGATCATAAAAGTAAATTAAAAAAGAAAACAAATCATCAAAGATTCAAGTATTCAAAGAGTCAAAAGTAAGTGTAGTAAAAAAAACTTAAAGAGACATTAAAGGTATGATACTGGCATGCAACATGGTTTCTAAATGTCTGAACGTCAGATCATAAAATATGCAACTAAGTTGAAAAAGGCATAACCAAGAGACTATTATTTGTTGTCTCAGAATCAAATCTCGAATATGAGCATTGATATCCATCCGTCTGAAATGGAAGAGCATATTGTTTGCTTGGTAAAAACATTACAAAAAATATAGGCTGCGATTAATTATTTTTTCCATGACATTATTTCCCAGACAATTAAATCTCCATATTGTCAATATATCACACTTATTTTTACAAAATATTTTTTCAATCCACACATACAGAGACAAGTTTGAAATAACTTACATCCATTATAGTGATACATGAATCTGAAAGTAGAAGAGATCCAACTGAAGCAGCATCAACATTCAGAGTCAACCTGGAGGCCAAGTCATCTCTCAAAAGCGTTTCAACCTGTGTTACAAATGAATGAGTCAACCAGGTTCTCTAATGTAGCGAATGGTTTGCGCAAAAAACAGAAATGCAGAATAAATTGCTCTATGGAAGATAAATGATCACATCGTTGTTAATGGACTATAAATGATGAGACTGCATGGTAGATTTATTATTTGTTCTTTCTTTAAATGATCTCATTCTTGTTGATGGTCTTAAGAAACAATGAGACTGCACAGTAAATTTATCTGTTTATTTATTTATTTATTATTATTATTTGAAAAAGAAAGGTAGAACAATGATTACCACCAATTCAGCCTTTCAAAAAGGAGAAAACAGGGGGTAGAAAGCCAATTCAACCAGAAACAGGATGCACTACACAATAGTAGGGTTACAAAATAAGATAAAAGTAGAAGCTACTAAGATAAATGGAACACAATTGAATGCACAAATCAAGTTAACTACAAACTATTTATCCACGTTATGGACAAGAAACCTTGGTCTTGAAAAAACTTAAGTCAACCCTACAGCAACTGCCAGCTAAAAAGGTACAAGCAGATTGGTTGCGAGATTATAATCAAAGCTGTGAGAGAAATTATAATCAAAGTTTCCACCCCTCCTCCTGCACGCACATGCAAAAGAAAGTGGTTGTTGAGGCTACTCAACATAGGAACCATCTTATCGGATGAAATTTATATAAAATTCTAGAGTTGCTTCTAGAACTAATAAAACTTCAATTAATCTAAAGAGATTGTTTCATGGCATCGTAGATGCACCAGGATAAGTGAGATCAGAGATGAGCTTCATAGACTCTACCTGAGAAACAACAAAATCCACTGAATCTGCAATAAATGGTTCATGAGGACCATCGCGAATTCCAGTTAAGACATACCTTTTCAGAAGAAAAGATGGGGTCCAACTTACACTGCAGAAACAATACAAAAATTAAGAATATTTTGGAGAGCGCAAAATTAACACATGATTGCAAAGAGCACATCAGGTAAAAGTACTGATACAGCTCTGAAAAATTTAATGCAGTTAAAAAAAAAGAGAGTAAAAAAGGAAACATGATGACCACTTACACAGGAGCCCATGGCATGGCAGATGCAAAACTGCAAGTCTCCAAAAAGGTGTTTGATAGTATCAATGATCTCACTCTCCTTGGACGATGCTGTGCAAAAAGCTGTGCTAAGAAGCCCCCTAAAGATGTTCCATAAAGATGTATCTGTAAGAAAAGACTAATCAGTAACAAAAGCAAAAGGCCGAGTAAAACTACAAAGATATGCACTAAAAAAAGAAATTCAAACACTTCCAGTTTAAGATATAAGCTATTATTACAGTTAGCACATTGCTTTATGAATCCTACTGAGGTGTTCTCCTTATGTGGTAGGCTCAACTGAACCGCACACCTGCACCCAGTTATTCTTCAACCTACAAGTAATATTTGTAACAACTTGACTGGGTAGCGGACAAGAAAAAAAGACCAAACCCTACTCCTCTACTACTAATTGAGTTGAACAGGATCTAAATTCATGCTCAACATTTTCAGCCACAAAGATCATCGTTTTTTGTTCCCCGCATGTAAAATCTGCAGCTGGAACAAGTAAATCTTGCTGAAAAACTGTACAGCTGAATTCAGTAACATTAAATTATCTACAGATATCATATGGAAATAAATGAAGACAAGCTGGTTACCATGACCAGGGAAAAGGTGAAACTCATGTGTTTTGAAGTGATACCAACTTAAAGTTATTACTTCCTGACTTTGCACTGTACAACCAACATATATAACCACTCAGCCAACTGAAAAAGGATTGCTTCTGTTGTTGTTTGCTGAACCTAACAAGCTTCATATAGTCTTCAATAAAGGCCCTGATTCCTTAACACCAAAGTTCTCTTTGGTAAATTAAAAATGAAGAATATGAAGCCATAATGAACGGCTTCATAACAGATTCTTAACCTGGTATCTGTCAACAAATCTTTACCACCGAGGCAAAGTGGCAATGCTATTCTTTACTAAAATTAAAAGGAAAAACAATAATCTTGCTGGCTGTTCAAAGGGTATTCCTTCCAATATTTGAAGCGCCAAGGGAATTAAAGCCTCATGAAATGCAAAGACAGCTTCTATAGCGAAAATACCACTTTGGAATTCAATAAAAGGTGCACCAAACAAGCAGTAATTTGGTTTCCTGCAACATTATTTTATATAATTATAAGCCACAAGCAAATGAAGGTTCTTACATGATGAACATCGATGACATCCAAAAACTTTTCAAATGCTTGGATCCACTCATGATGATTCCACACGCGTGGAATATCAACAGAAATAACTCGGTACCCCTGAAAATTCACAGAAGTCATGCTACACGACCTCAATATGATAACTGGCAACAACAGAAAGGAGAAAGAACAAAACTCTAAACAAGTAATATTTATGGCAACAGACCAAGAAGTTTAATTTCCACAAGAAAGGACAGCAGCCAAAGCAGTCAAATGTACTTCAATTAATGAACCCATTCAACTTTTAAAATATAAAGTTCCAAATCATATAAAGATAGAGGAAATGAAAAAAATGACATTCAAAACAGCCTAACAACAAATTGCAACCTCAGTTTCTCCAATTCAGGGTTTGACAAAGTTCTATAGTTAGGAATTTAGGTTCTACTGAAGTATGGATTGTTCTCCGACTCTCTATCAAATAAAATCAACCAGGATTTAAATCTGACTTGGTGAATCAGACTGGATGAAAGGAGGAAATGATTGAAGGAGACAAATGAATCATAACAGTTGAAGCTCGGAGATCATGCTCAACACAGAGTGCCAAGTGAGTTGACATTAATATAATTTGTTCAACAGCTAAAACTCAATATGTAGAGAAAAGTTTTGAATTTTTGCATCTGTTTGCAGCTACAAAAAAGCAGACTCATTCACATACTGTTAAAATTTAGCCAAGTCCCCAATAAAGCTTGTTTTACAAGCCCCCACACCAGCAATAGGGAAAAGTAAACTTTGCTCCAAAGCAATGAGCTTTAAGGATCCCAGTTAAGGAAAACACAAGAATGACAAACCCAGCACCTCTTTCTATTCAAATGTTAGAACAACAAACTTCCTAGTAAATCCACTCTAGATTACTGTAAATAGTAAACCCTTGTAAACAGAAGTTTAACATTATTTTTACCCTTTTTCTTCTATTCTCTTTAAGACATAAAAGCCCTGAAACTGAAAGAATATAACTTATCTAGCATTAGGTCCACCATCATAAATCTATCCTTCAGGATATGAACATGAAAAACTGGGGAGTCCTAGACCAAGCCTGTAGATCTCCTTCAGTGCAATGTGAAAATGAAAAACTGACCTCAACAGATTCAATTGAAAGTGCAAGAAACAAAGAGAAAAGTTTGAATCCCTTGTATCTAAGAAACTATGATATCCAACAAATTACCTTCATGGACAATGACATGATCTGCTTATAGTAAACATCTGCTGTCCCTGCTATTCCAGGAAGACAAATAAGTGGAGGAACCGCTTTGGGACCAAAATCATAGTATCTCCACTGCTTTGTCCCGATCTAAAAAGCAATTCAAATGAAGGAGACAGCAAATGAAAAGAACTATATCAGAGAGGGAAACCATCCAGCCACTTCTTTGTGCTTCAAGAAAAAAGAATAACAAAATAAAAGAACAACAATCGTGATCTCGTCGATTAAATCGACGCCCCATGGTTTGAAGCTTCGTACATAAAAAATAAATAAAAGACCAACTCATCTGTTAAAACCTAGCAGAAAAATAGTACGGGGAAGCTAAGGGATGAAATTAAATATCAGTAGGGCCAAGACTTGAGTGATTCAAGTACTACACAAATTGAAGATACAGAGTATAACCCTCGATCAATTACAGTTTGAAACTTACGTACAATTTTTTTAAAAAAAAAAATTATTCAACCCATTTTAGATTGAGAATTCAAAACGAACCACGATAATAGAATAAAATTCAAATGAAAGCCTGAGCATTGACTCAAAACAAGAGCTTGTAAGTAAAGCAGGAGCACAAACAAGTAACCAGAGTAAGAGCTAACAAGTAAAACTCCAAATCAAGAAAACCAAGATCAAGAGAGAACATGAAACGGAGACAACATCCGATGATTGACTCTCAGACAGGGGAGACCAAATCATACTTGAAAATAAAAAAAAAATACAAAGGGTAAAAGTAAAACATAAAACCCATGATTCAATTCATAATGAAAAGGGAGAAAGAGAGAAACCTACGGGAATCTTGTGGAGAGGGACTTGCGACTTGAAATGAATATAATCACCGGGCGCCGAGAAGACGCCTTTCATTGTATATAGAATAGATAGGGTGGGATAATTCAGATCAGTCAAGGCCACCTTTTGATTTTCCAGTTGCAGGCCAGAGCTTTTGTTTTCGTTTCACAACTTAATTAAAAATTTGACACAGAGGGTCAATTATTTCATCAGATGACTGCATAATTATAACCTGTCATGGTCTTTTCAAGGATTTTAAAAAAGATTTAAACTTGAAAAGGAAAATCTAAAATTTGAGCTGAAAATATTTAAAGCTCGGGTGAGAAATGTACGACAACACCAACATGATAAAAAAAATCATTCGTGAGAGTAAAATGCAGTCGCACACACAATGTAAATTTGTCATAAATATGTAGCCATACAATTAGCAATATAATACTCTTTCTTGGAGATTTTTTTTTTAAAAAAAAAATAACGGGGCTGATTTTCGTTTTTAATATATATATATATATATATATTTTGTCTTTCTCCCTCTTTCTACATCTTAGTTAAATAGTGTTTTTGATATTGTTGTTATTTATAAAAATAAATATTTTAATTATATTTTTTTAAAAAGTAAATTTTAAAATATATGTTGATTAAAAAAATTATTAAATAAATTTTTATATATAAAATAAATAAATAAAACAAGTATTCATGAATAAAAAATAATTTCTATAAAACTAAAGTTTAAAATATGTTTATTTCAATGTAAAACATATAAATTATTTAATTAATCAAATTGTTTTTTTATTGAGTGAAAAAAACAACAAGGCTAAATAGTGACCTTGAAAACTTTGTTTTGGTTTATATATATATATATCTATTAAAATTGAATATTCAAGCACACGAGTCTCAATTTCGTTTTGGTTTTTTTTGGAGTGTGGTTGTGATTGTTTTTTAAAATACTTTTTAAAATATATTTAAATGATATTTTTTTTATTTTTTAAAAATTAGTTTTTAGATCAGCGTATTAAAACGATTCAAAATATAAAAAAATTAATTTTTAGCAATATTTTTTTGAATTTTTAATCAAGTTCAGATCTAAACTACTGATACTACAAACTCGATGCTTGCCTTGTTTGGCATTATGTTTTTTTTTTAAGTTTCTTTTAACGTTATATATATATATATATATATATATATATATATATATATATATATATATTTTATTTTAATATTTTGATGTAAAAATTAAATTTTAAAATATATTATATTATAAATTTTACTACACTTTTGAATAAGTTCTAAATTTTTTTTATGTGTGTTTGAGATGAAAATATGGGGATAAATTATTAGTTTTTTTTAGATATAATCTTTTTAAAAACCAAATCATGTATCACTAAAAAGTAAATATACATATTTTTTATTATTTTTTTATAAATCTTACCAAAATAATCTAAGGCACCGTGCTTTTAGTTTTGGCTCGAGTTTTCCAGAATTTTCATTTTTTTTTCTTCAGCGATTTCAAAATTTCACAGTATCTTTCTAAATAATATTTTTATAAAATAAAAGTTTATGGGCTGAACATGGGCTTGTAATACCAACCCATTTATATCCTGTTGGACTCAGTAACGTAAAGCCTAAACAGAACCCTAATATATTTCTCATCATCAACGTCTCAGCTCCACTTTTACTGAAAAACCCTAGCTAGGAAGGCGCCTCTGCAGATCCCTCGCTGCTTCTGATTACGGTACACAACCTATTATTTCTTCTTCTTTTTTATTTCCGATTTTTATCTCCACTCGTTCCGATCTGTCTCGTTAATATATTGAATGCTTGTATCTTCTTTTTTATTCGTTTCTCATTCTCATTCTAGCACTAAAGACCCATTCTTTTTTTTTTTTTCTTTGTAAGATTGTAAACGTTTCTTGGCTTCAAATTTTTTGGGCTTTAGCTCAGTTATTTAAGTTCTGTTTGGTTACTGGGAATGAAATAAAAACATGGAGAAGAAAAGGAAATACTAAGAGAAGGGGTTCCAGAGATTGATTTGGTTGTTTCTCGTATAGCTATTTAATGGGCTTTAAATTTTTTTATTTCTGTAAGGGGTTAACTATGACTCTGTTCGCTGGGTGGCCAAAGATCAGTTTGTTATTTAAATCGATTCTATTGTTTTATAGTTCACTAGCTGTTTGTTGGCATATAAACGCATATATCATGAAAACCTAGAATGGAATGGTGTAACATTGTTCAATATCCGCCCTTTATTGAACAACATTATCCAAAGGCTGAAAAGCCATTTTCGTTTGAATGTTTATTTGTTATTGTGTACCATATTTTTGTGCATCCAAGACATCTGCTGCTAACAATATCTGCAATGTATGTGTGTTGCAGCAACAATGGTGCGAGTTAGTGTTTTGAATGATGCTCTGAAGAGCATGTACAATGCTGAGAAACGTGGGAAGCGTCAGGTCATGATCAGGCCCTCCTCAAAGGTGATCATCAAATTTCTGTTGGTGATGCAAAAGCATGGTAGGATGCCATTTTAACCTGCTTTCTACTTTTAATTGTCTGATGACTTCAAATCATAACTCATATTTTTTTTGCCTTTTGCTCTGCAGGATACATTGGTGAATTTGAGTTTGTGGATGATCACAGGGCTGGTAAAATTGTGGTTGAATTGAATGGAAGATTGAACAAATGTGGAGTAATTAGTCCTCGTTTTGATGTGGGTGTCAAGGAGATTGAAACTTGGACTGCAAGGTTGCTCCCTTCAAGACAGGTCAGTGCCAAAAAGAAAATTTCAATTTCATTTCACGCTTTGAAATTCTGCTTCTATTGTAAATAATGAGCTATTATAAACCCGTGAATGGGATGTGTGGTATATTTAGAGTGTCCTGTCCACCGCCAAGCAACCTCCTTGCAGCTTTGATTAAGTTTTACCAATGTCTATTTTGTCTCAGGGTGTTGTGGTTTTATTCATTTCCCTAAAATCGTTGCGCTTAGAAATACTTGTCCATATGAGTTCCATTACTGTAGTTTCTTTTGATGGAATAGCTTATGGCGTTTTGCATGACCTCTGCAATATTGGCTGATTCTTGCAGTTTGGATATATTGTCTTGACAACTTCTGCGGGCATTATGGACCATGAGGAGGCCAGAAGAAAGAATGTTGGTGGCAAAGTGCTTGGTTTCTTTTACTAGGCTGGGTTTAGCTGGATTGCCAAGGAGTGAGTTGTTCTTATAATGGGAAGGTTTTTGCTGTACCCTGGAACTTTTTTTTACAGTAGGATTATTTCTATGCTTTGTTTGATCTATGATCTCTTTTTGTTAGCGTTGGTGGTGGCTCTTTATCCGCATTATTTGAAGACATTGATGTTTTTGTGGTTCCCATTTATCTGAAAGCAACTTGATTTTGGGCATCTAATGCTACGTTTCTTTCCAGGTTGAAATTACATTACTGAAATCAAGTTACCATTCATTATTGAAGTATATTCATTAACTAAAAACAGTCTCGGTATGTGATTAAGGCATTATAATTTGATTGTTGCAACCAAAACAACCAGATTGGGAAATTAGATGTATTTCCTAATGAGCTTATATATTATAATTATAATTATAAAAAAACTTAAATGGCAGCGGTGCTTTACTCTGCCTCCAGAAACAAAAGCGCAATGGTGCTTTACTTTACTCTGCCTCCAGAAACAAAAGCCCTAGCTCCTCTTGTGTTGATGCCCGCCCTTATTTAAAATCCCAGGCAGTCAGGCTAGAGGTCCATAGAGAACTACTAGTCCAAGGGCACTCTACTAAACGTCTCGTTGACTCGGGTTTTCACTCTTGTACAATGGAGCATACAAGGACATTGATTGTAAGCCACAAAAACGCTGCGAAACTGATTAGCAGATAGGTGCCCCGTGGATATTGAAAGTCATCAGGGTAGCATTTGGTTAGTGTCATATAATAGAAGAAGAAAAAAAGATGGAGTGTTGAAATTAATAATGATGATTCTAATTATAAAATTAAGATTGACTTGGCGGGTTAATCTGAAATTGGGCCAACTTGAGGCCTAGATTGATCTGATTTTAAGAAAAGATTGAGGAAAGATTGACTCGACTTGAACTAGTTAAAAACCCAACTAGTTAAAAACCCGGGTTGACCTGGGATAAAACAAGAGTAAAAAGTATATTGATTTGTTTTGAAAATTTTTTTGGTCAAAAGTTGTTTTAATTATTTTTTTAAAAAAATTATCAATCAGGTTGACCTTTTTACCTTTGACTTGAATATTTTATCTAGTTAATTCTCGAGTTGGATTTTAAAATTATGAGAGGAATTATTTTTATTTACATGTTGAAAAACAATGTATAAAATAAAAATAAGGGTAAAGTAAAAAATTTTATTTGTATATATATATATATATATATTAAAAAAATATTAACTTCTCACTATAGTGCTTAATTATTATTTATTATTTATTTATTTATTGATTATTATATATTTCAAGTTAATTGTATTCACAGATATATCTTTCTTTATGTCTATGATGATTTATAATATTTATAAATGTTTGCAAGTTTTAAATTTAAAAAGTTTTTATATAAGAATATTTATTAAAAAATAATATAAATAATATCTTAAGATATTATCTAATAATTTAATTTTCTAGATTGAGATAATTTTTTTTAATCAAATGTGAGCATAAATCTATATTTACTGGGATGAATCTTTGACATAAGCCAAGCTAAATGGACAACAACAACACGTGAATTATAAAAGATTTAACTAGTGAAAAGTATTGTAAATATAAATTTTAAATTTATAGTTTTATTCTTTAAAAATAATGTTATGGAAATCTATTTTTTAAAAGGTTTACAATAATTTTAATTAGACCATAATACCTTTACTAGAAAATAACTAAGAATTCAAAAACATAATCTAAAATAAAATAATAAATCCAAAAACACCTAAAAAAATAACAAAATTATCTTAAACAATGACTTCTAATCATAATTTTGAAAGAACCAGTAGTCCAATAAGAGCATACTCATTTCTATATTAAAATTGCTTATAGAATTATTTAGAAAAGTTTAAGTTAAAACCAACAATTGTATCTATTAATATATTCGTTTTAAGCAACTAATTTAGAGTATGTTTGGCAATATGATAACAGTTACTTTTTAAATAACTTTTCTTGCCGAAATGCATGCTAATTATTTTTTTATTTTTTAAAAATCATTTTTGATATCAACACATTAAAATGATTTAAAACATACAAGCTATATTAAATTTTAGTAAAAAAAAAAATTAATTTTTTTAAAAACATGATTTGCACCACGTTCTCAAACAGTTTTTAATCTTGCACCATCAGATTTGTTTTTGAATCCAAACCTATGTCACTAATCTATACAAGTATATGTTAAATTTTAATTTGTCTGGATTAAATTTTAATCTAGTTGTTATAGATCAGTTATAACATGTACTCATCCAAATGTTTAATTTTAATCTTTAAAGAAATGTGTTTTTTATTTTGTTAATTAGTTGATCAATACTTCAACATTTCTTCATCATTTCCAAATTAGTTTACTTAATCTTTTTGTAATATAAAATATATTTTTTATTCACTGCCAACCAAACAAGATAAAAAGATATTCACTCTATTTTCTAAATCACTATCAAATATAATCACGTCTCTCCTGTCTAGTGTTTCCATCGTATCAACTTTCTCTATTTCTTTTTTGCCTTTTCGAGTTCTTGTTGATCGAAGAATGGAAGAACGAGGTGAACGGATTTTGACCAGTTGGAGAAAAAAAACAAAAAGAGGATTCGAGAAAGGTGAAATTGGTAAAAATTGGTCGTTTTTGAATTATAGCTGTTGTTGTAATATTGCAATAGCCCAAATTTTCAGGTCAGTCCACCATATACATATACAAGCCCAATTCTACAGAGTAACAAGATGCCCTTTTTTAGTCACGGCAGCCGATTCATGGTCTTCTGCAAAGTCGAGTGCTCATGACCTGCAAAAACTTCTTGAAGCTTTGCAAGCAACCGAAGAAATGTCTATAATCCCAACAACATAAGCTAGCCCTGTACTCTCTCTCTCTCTCTCACTCTCTCTCTCCATATATGAAAAAGTTCCAGTTTTTAAGACTCTCGGTTGCTTTGTATCAATAAACACCTCTGCATATGCTCATGTTTCTCAAATTTCGAAACTTTTCCCATTCAATAAAATCTACACGGCTAAAAAACCAAAACCCGTGTTTTGAATTGTTTAGATTCTGCCATTTTGATTCAAAACTGGGTTTGGGTTCTTCAAGCCTAACGCCGACTTTATCACCTCAGAAACCCCAAAACAATGTTGCAATTTTCTGGGATTTGGACAACAAACCCCCCAAAACTGTCTCTCCATTTGAGGCTGCTATTAAGCTTAAAACTGCTGTGTGCTCATTTGGGTTTGTTAAATACATGGTGGCTTACGCTAATAGGCATGCATTTAGTTACGTGCCTCAAGTTGTGAGAGAGGAAAGAAAGCAGAGAAAGTCGTTGAATCAGTTAGAAAATAAGGGTGTGATTAAGCCTGTAGAACCTTATTTATGCAGAGTTTGTGGAAGGAATTTTTATAATAATGAGAAGTTTATTAATCATTTTAAGCAAATTCATGAGCGTGAGCAACAAAAGAGGTTGAATCAGATAGAATCAGCAAGAGGGAAGAGGAGAGTTATGTTAGTGGGTAAGTATGCAATGAAGATGCAGAAGTATAAGAATGCTGCTAGGGATATTTTGACTCCAAAAGTAGGTTATGGTTTGGCTGATGAGTTGAAAAGGGCTGGTTTTTGGGTTAGGACTGTTTTGGATAAGCCACAGGCAGCGGATGTGGCATTGAAAGATCATATGGTAGATATGATGGATAAGAGGAGAGCTGAGTGTTTCGTGCTTGTATCAGATGATTCGGATTTTGTTCATGTTTTGAAGGAGGCTAAATCTAGATGTTTAAAGACGGTTGTGGTAGGGGATGTTAATGATGGGGCATTGAAGAGGGTTGCCGATGCAGGATTTTCTTGGCAGGAAATTTTGATGGGGAAGGCTAAGAAGGATGCAGAAACGGTTGTAGGACGGTGGAAGGACCGTGATGTCCTGAAGAGATTGGAGTGGACATATGATCCGGAGGTAGAGAAAAACTTGCATGGCATGGTTTATGAGTTTGATAATCATGAGAGCAAGGATGAATGTGATGGCAATGATAGTGAGGATGGAGATATTGATAATATTCTTGATGGTGATGATGTTGGTTGTTTGCAAAAGGAAGATGCCAGAGGTTGGTGGGAGCTGGACTCTAATCCTGAGGTCACTTCTTCACAATCATGCTGATGGTAATTGGTAGTTAGGTGTACAATCAGTTTTATGGCTTGGTGGAGTTCACAATTGTCCTGGATAGCATTTAGAAATTGTATAAGCAGAACCACCACAAAGCACACATGATCAAACACGTATTGTAAGCAAATGGAGCTATATAGATCTGTTAATCTCTAGTATGTGTTTTCTGGAGTTATTTTCCACCTTATATCTTGAATAGTACTTGCAGCATAAATGAATTGCTTCTTGTCATTTCCCCTTTTTTCTCTGCCTGATTAGTGTTTGTTTTTTCCATTTCTGTTCTGTAATGTTGGAATCTGTCTTTTGTCATTGCTTCATTAAGTAAATGGTGAAATTCTTTCTTGCCGTACTTATTTTCTGGCTTTTCTAATTGTCACTTTCTGGACCAGAGAAAGGAGTTGTTAGGCAACTTGCAGCCTCACGGTGAAAAAAAAGCACATTTATTTTAATGTTTGGATCTTGATCAATTGGGATGAAATTCTTAAAACAGAAAGAAGAATTTGTATGCTGTTGGAAATAAGGGACCTTTTAAGCTCAGTAGCATATAGTCGCTCTAGTACTCATGGTAATTCCCAAGGAAAAATTTTCTGCTTGTTCTTGGTATGCATCTTAACTTGCTTAGGCTGTTAGGCTGATGGTATGGACAATAAAACCTTGGATTTTCGATATTAATGTGTGATTCTGCATGAATTGTGAGAAATCTTGAGTGGAATAATGCTAGATGTCAAGATGGAAAAGCAAGACTGTCAGTGGTTGCAGAGACCATCCTAGTCAAACCAAAAGAAATTCTGAAAGCCTAACTGTTCTTGGGCCAGGCAATTCTCTGCAGCTTGACATTTTCTTGGAAAAGTAATGCAGAAAAAAATGCAGAATAGTTAAGAAGAAAAAATGCAACTAAGTTGCATAGATAGGCGCTGCAAAAAGCAAGTCGATCTCATGCTTGAGTAGGAGTGGTAAGTTCAGTTTCTTTTTCAGTCAATTTTCTCTCATTTTGTTTTCAGGTAAAGAAATTGCTGATAATTGCTTGATGTCCAGGAGCTTTGTACAAGGACATTGATTGTTACTATGTTCCGGTTGATTTAAAGAATTTCTCTGGAACAAAATGCAATGTTCGTATTTCTTTACTCGTTTACTTGTAGTTGAAAATTACATGACAAGGTGTTTGTTTAAGTTCCAGTTTGAGGATTGTAGATAGCGTTGAGCAAAATTACTGGACAAACTGTCTGTGTTACAAGTGCTTCAAGGAATATTTTTTATGTTTAGTTTTTCCTTCGCTGTGAATTGAATATTGAGCAACTTGGAGAGGCTCTATACCCCATCGCCACCAATCAGTTCGCAACTTGCCGTGCTTGAATTGATTCGTATGGAGAGGTTCCGCGTCTGGATAATGTCATGGTTGAGAATGAGGCATGATGAGGACAGAAGAAGAATCTCAAGACGTGATTTCCAGGATGTAGGCCATCAGTAAGCGTGAGGAAGCGAACTATCAATAATGGAATTAATCAGACGTAGTTAAGTTATTAGATGTAATTGTATATAATTAGATGATATTATATGATTAATACACCCATTTACCAAAGAGAAACGTTTATCATAAAGTATATTTAGAGTTGTGCATAGAGTTAGCCACACTTATATTCCATAAATATATTAAGATAATATTTATTATTTTTTAAAATTTATTTTTAATATTATCATATCAAAACAATAAAAAAAAATTTTAAAACAATTTTTTATTTTTATTTTCAAGAAACACCATTCCCAAACAATCACCAATGATCTCTGTAGAAACAACGCTTGTGGAAGTGGAACAAGTAAAACATTGTATGCTTCTGGATTTTCAACTCAAGACTCTAAAGTCTAATCCTGCAAAACTTTCATAAAGAAGCCCGGTCCTAAAACTGTTTACAAATTCCTCTCGCTAACTCAAACCCCTCCCATTTTTTTCTCAATATAAGGACAGTTGAATAAAAAAAACCTTGAAGTGCACGTCGGGCAGATAGCACACCAGACCTGACCGTTTATCTACGCAGTCCAACCATGCTCTTCTCAGATTTTATTTTAAATTATTTTTTTATATTTTTAAAATTGTTTTAATATTATAATATCAAAAATAATTTTTAAAAAATAATTTTTTTTAATGCATTTTAAAAAATAAACATTTTAAAAAGTAATTATCATCACAAAACCAAACACTATAAGAAGTGTGTAAAAATTACTTTTTAAAGTGTAGAAATAATATTGATTTGGAAGCAATCACTGCGAGATGAATTTCGGATTTACTACCTGTTAAAATTAGCTTGCAAATGAACAATCCACAAGCTTTCAAATAATTCTGCAATCTTAATACCGCTGATAAATCTTGCATAAAGGAGCTGGTTTCTTAATGTTTCATGGATGCTCCAACATGCCATAGATTATAATTTATACCAAGACTTCCCTTGCCAATTGCCACAGGTCATACCCAGATGCTACTGGGTTCCAGGGCTTTACATCACACCTAGGTTGCATTCCGATAGTCCAAAGACGTCTTTCAATATATTGGATGACAAAAGGACAGCAGGTATTCCTTTTCAGCAAAATTCCCCAGTTCTCTCATGTTCTCATCTCTCTCCGTGTTGAAAGTATAAGGATATAAAAAAAAAAATATAAATCTCTCCGATCTAGCCATATGGTTCTTAAAGGAACGAGCATAAGCATTAAGCAGTCGTTTATTCACAAATCAAGAGTGATTCAAATAGTGAAACAACGCAAATTGGCTTTCTTCCCAATCTGATCAACGAAATACAAGTCTTATATGCACTCAGGTTCGGTGTGATTAAAGATGACAGCAGCGGGAATACAAGACACTCTGTTTTTTGAGAGAGAAGAAGAACAGAAAAGAATGTTAAATCTCGAGAGCCAACCAAAAACTAACAAGAACGATTAGTTTGCGCACAAATTACTATTCAGCAATAGAATCAAGAAGGGTCCTGGACGAAAGCGTCCGCTAACAACAGCTCAAAACTTGCGAGAATAACATCGGAGAGTGAGGTAAAAACAACAAAAAAGATTGCATGCCAAGCAACGTACACGTACTTGCCTAACTTGAATTAAAATGGTCATAAGGAACACAAATCTCATACGACCTGCATAGTTGAATGCCTGACTAGATTAGCTGCTTTTTCATTGATAAAAGAAGGCAATGTCCATGACATGAAGAAAGGCTGCTCAAAGGGCACCAATCCAAAATCAAGAGCAGAATAATTTAACATCAGAACTCATCTTGAAATTATTTTCCAACAATAATTTCATTTTCTAAGACTATAAACCTAAAACAAATGAAGTAACCAGTGGAAAAAAAACAATGAATAAAACACTTCTACTGAGACGATCAGATATCTCCTGCAAAGAATATGCTTCCACCTAGAATATCAAATGCATTGCAAGACAAATAGTCCTCCTTATATCATAAGCAATGACAAGTTGGCAAAGTATATTTCAACATGATAAAATTCAAATTCAAAGCAAGTCATGTATAATTCACCAGGATTTCTTCTTCTTTGACCCTGAAAAATAACCAGTATACCATCTCACAAACTTCTTGAGCCCCGTCTCCAAATCTGTTGTTGGCATATATCCAAGCTCCCTCTGGGCAGAACTAATATTGGCATGCGTAAACTCCACATCCCCATTTCTAGGTAACGGTAGCACCTTCTTCTTAGCCTTTACCTTCAATAGTTTCTCCAATATGCTCACAAGCTTACTCACAGGCACCGGCGATGTATTCCCCAAATTGAACACCCTCAATTGCGCTGGTCCCCTTTTCTTCCCTCCGCTCCCAGTACTATTTTTTGCTGTATCCAACGCTGCTAGACACCCCTTCACAATGTCATCAATGTAAGTAAAATCCCTAGCCACGCTCTTTCCATCAGCAGTCTCATATACACCAATCTCCTTCCCCTTCAAAATATTCTTAGTAAAAAAGAAATACGCCATATCAGGCCTTCCCCAAGGCCCGTAAACTGTAAAAAACCGCAACCCAGTAATCGAAAGACCATAAATATGATTATAACTATGCGCAAGCGCTTCACCTGCCTTCTTAGTCGCTGCATATAAACTCGCAGGCTGATCAGTCCTATCCTTCTCCGAAAAGGGTACTCTTTTATTAAGCCCATAGACAGAACTCGATGACGCCCACACAATGGCAGGCTGTGGATCAGCTGATTTACAAACCTCGAGCAAGTTAACAAACCCAGCAATATTACTATTCACATAAGACTTGGGATTCTGCATCGCATAACGCACCCCCGCTTGAGCAGCTAAATGCATAACATGAGTAAAATAAACAACATCAAAAAGTTTCTGCAACAACTTAACATCATTAATATCTCCTTCAACAACGAAAACCCCTGATCGTTCAAGTACCTTTTGTCGGTCTCGTTTTAAATTAACATCGTAGTAATGATTGAAATTGTCAAGTCCAAGAACACCATCGCCGCGCCGCTTCAGAGCAACAGAGACATGGGTGCCTACAAAACCGGCGGCACCGGTGACAAAGACGGTGAAGCCGGCGCGTAATTTGGGACGCGCCGATTTGAGGACTTTTTTCTCCCACTGAGAGCCTCCAGGGAGGGAGTTGGTGATTTTGCTGCGGTTGGAGGGAGAGGAAGGAGAGGAAAGGAGGGAAAAGAAGAGGAATATAATGAGAAAGAAGAAAGATGAGAGAGCGAATTTGGAGAGTGAAGAGTAGAGGCGGAGGGAGCGTTGGTGGTGGGTTTGGAGGTAAAGTAATGATTTTTCTTGTTTTAATTTGCCTGGTGTGGAAGGTCGGGTTGTGTCAAGGAGTGACATGCTTTAGAGATTCTAGCCTTTTGTAGAAATACGTTATAGTTGTGGTGGCGGCGGTGTGCTACTGCTGCGGCTGCTGGCTGTGGATGAGGCCGATGGTTTTTTGGAGGGTTGGGATTTGGGTTCTTTTGGGAAAAAAGTAGAGGTGTTTATAAGGCGAGGTGTGGTGGGAAAAGGAAAGTTAGAAATTTTGTCCGAAAGAGAGACAGAGATAGCCGGGCAGTGTTCGGAACGGGGTTAAAATCGGTTTATAAAAAAAAATGATTTTTAATTTTTTTTTAAAATTGTTTTTTAATTATATCAATGTGATAAATAATTTTTTTAAATAAAAATATTATATATATATATATATATTTTTTTTTAAAAAAATATACTCACAAACATTCTCTTATTTGTATTTTTAAGTTGGAGGTTTTTCTTTAATTTATTATTACATGAAGTACTAAATTTTATAATTAGTGATTTGCTAATTTTCCTTTTATTTTATTAGCAAAAGTGGGAAAACACGGGCATTTACAAAAGAACAAAGCATTTAATTGGCTGAATCCAGCTGGGATTTCTGATTAAATTGAAACGGAAAAATGGAAAATGATTTTGTTTTGAATGTTTTTGATGATTGGACGGCAGAGATGTAGCGACTTCCATGTGTGTGTGTGTGCGTGTCTATATATATATATTCTGCACAAAAGAATTGACATAATGGTCAAGAAAATCCTAATTCAATGAAATCAATAAAATATCTCATTTAACGACAAAAAGAAAATTAAATTTCTCATTTAAGATTCTTTGCTCGAATGCTTTGTTTCCTATAAAAAACAATTATTTGGAGTTTGGACACATTGCTAGTTTGCCCCTTGACTGGCATAGAACGCATCATCACACGTTTTTCTAATACTGATTGGCTCAAAACAAAACAGAAAATGAGTTTTTTCACGTTAAATAATAAATACCGAAATGGTATTTGATGAAAAGAAAATTGGGTCTTCAAAAAAAGTTCTTAAACCTCCAAATTATTTGAAGGATTGGGACATGAGGATTTTAATTCAAACAAATTATTTGAAGGATTGTGGACTGGAATCTAAAAATAAATTATTTTGTTATGTTAGTGGCAATTAAAACTTATTCATGATCGTTTAACTCATTAGATCGACTTGAAAACAATTATAAGCTAGTAATTTTCCAACCCATATATAATCCATACATATACTTTACCTTATAAGAAAGGTTCAATATCATAGTAATTAGATAAATTGATGTTACTGGTTCATTACTTGACACTAGCTCCATTAACGAGTGACTAGTTTCACCGTCCATTACCAGACACTAGTCCCTTTATCAAGTAACTAGTTCTACATTTATTAATATGAAAATAAAAACATACCACATTTAAAGTATTTGCCATTACTTGGTATAATGAATTTGTTGAATAAGATATTAAAGTGTCAAGTACCTTTTCCATAACAATCTGCTGACTAACTCACACGTTAGTTTTTTTAGAGTTCTTCTTCTCTCTCTCTCTCTCTTACACACACACACACACATATTCAACATTACTTTACTTTCTGTTTTGGCAATCTAACATGAATTACACGTGATTTCCACTGTTTCAATCAGTAATAGACCATACATCAAATCTCGCCAATATGGTTGATAATAATTCTTGTATGGCAGTTCCACCGTTGTGGTCAAAAGTAATACATACAAGTTTTTTCCATCGTTATGGTAAATCACATCTCATAATATACTGCATATTATTATTGCCTATACGATTTAACTACAATTTACACATCAATTTCTACCTTAAAGACATATGCCTTCCATTAACAATAACAACAATAATACATTATACAATTTAATTCTAATGATTATAAAATCATGTATAAATATTTAAAAAGGCTGTCGCACCCGACATCACGGTGACCTTAAAAAATTCAAAGAAAAGAACAGAACAGATTTCAGACATCTTGTTCTTTGAGGTGGAAAGTCTGGTTTAAGGAGTCGCCACCTAGTATTATGGTCACTAGAAACCTTAACTGGTCAACAACGATCTATGGTACGGGACTAGTTGTGGTTAGGGAAGGTATTAACACTCCTAACGCACACTACCTGAGCTAAGCTGCATTGCTAGTTTTGTCTTAAATTGCTAAGAGTTTGTTGATTTATGCTATGATAGTTTGCTTGTAATGTTCATGACTCTAGCGTAAGTGAATATTCAACTACGGATACTTCCAACTCTGGCGTTGGTAAATATTACGTAGTAAAAAAAACGTATGGTGTTCCTGACTTTGGTGTCAATGAATAAACTAGTAAAATGATTGTAAAATCAATGCATGCATATTTTTATTTTTTATTTTAAAAAATATCGTACACTAAATTTGTATTTCACAATAAAAATCCACAGATTAGGTATACAGTGAAATACCTAAAATAAAAAAATACGAGAGACCTACAAATAAATTCAAAAGGGTTCACAATTTTTTTTGAAATTTTCTGATATTAAAAAAGGACTTATTTGGTCAAATATCAAAATAAAAAAAACTAAAATAAAGGGGATTTGGCATGCAGGGCCTGAGGCCCAAGCCCAGTTTATATATATATATTTGGCTGGGTTCAGCTCAGCCCATACAAGCTGGGCTAGGCCCAGCAAGCCTAGCCTGGTCATTGTACGTGAATGCATGAATTACTCACGCATGCTTTGCACAATGACATGGTAATTATTTTGCGAGCGGGGAAGAACAAAAGAAGCTTACCTGGTGCAGCTGGAGGCGAAGCTGACACTTGGGGACGAAGATGATGGTGAAGCTGACGGGTCGATGCTACTCTCCTCTTCAGTTCTTTCTCTATTCTTCCTTCTCTCTGTTTTATTTTTTTTGCTTTCTGTGTTTTTTCATGTTTTCTGTGTTTGTATCTCTATTCGTGTTCTACCTGTCCAGTCCTTCCTCTGTTCATTCGTTCTCTTCCCCAGTTCGTCCCTGTATTTCTCTCCTATAGTGGCTGCTGAAGATGGAGCTCTAGGACAAAGTATAATGGTCTCACCCTTTGTTTCCGTCTTCTGGTTTTTTTTTAGTTCTTCTCCCGTTTCTCTTCCTCCTCTGTTCTCTGTTTCTTTTTTCCTCTTCGTTCCTCCCTCCCTAGTTTGTGGCCTTTCTCTGGCTTTTATAAGGCCAGAGAATGCCATGTGGTGGTAACGACAGGTTTGGTAATGACATGTATCATGAGAGCGAGGGATAGTAGCCGTGAGACGTGCCCCATGATTGAAAGAGTTTTAGTGTGGCTCCACTGCCTTTAGTGCTGAAACGGCTCTACTGCCTTTACACAATGAATAGTCTCTCTGAAATGACATCGTTTTCCAATTCAAATAGATATTTTCGATTTAGTCTTTGGGGTTTTCGCAACTTTGTAATCAAGCCCCTGGAAAAATTGTAATTGGACCCCTGGATTTTAGCACCATTTACAACACAATCCTTGTTTTTTCTGAATTATTCAATCCATTCCTCAATTGCTCTAAATTTTGATATCTTCTTTTCACTGCTATTATTTTTAGTTTTCTTCTAAATATTTTTTTTTATTTTTTGTGTGGAGACCCAAAAATTGGTAACAACAAAGGTAATGGAGAGTCAATCCCTTACCTTTACTCTTGTTATCCAAGCTCATGTGAAGTCGAGTTTCTTTTCGAATATTTTTCCTGTAACTCTCAACCAAATAACCATTATTACTCACACTATAAATTACATTCAATCAATAACATATCCATATTATATATCTTAAACCCACCCCCCGGTCAAGTTTTAGCACCATTTACAGCACACTCCTTGTTTTTTCTGAATTATTCAATCCATTCCTCAATTGCTCTAAATTTTAGTATCCTCTTTTCATTACTATTATTTTTGGTTTTCTTCTAAATTTTTTTTTGTAGAAACTCAAAAATTGGTAACAACAAAGGCAATTGAGAGTCAATCCCTTACCTTTACTCTTGTTATCGAAATTCATGTGAAGTCGAGTTTCTTTTCAAATACTTTTCCGACAACTCTCAACCAAATAACCATTATTACTCACACCATAAATTACATTCAATCAATAACATATCCATATTATGTATCTCAACCCCCTGGGTCGAGTTTCTTTTCAAATACTTTTCTTGCAATCAAATAACCATTATTACTCACACCATAAATTACATTCAATTAATAGCATATACATATTATGTATCTCAAACCCCCGGTCGAGTTTCTTTTCGAATGCTTTTCCTGCAATTCACAACCAAATAACCATTATTACTCACACCACACCATAAATTACATTCAATCAATAGCATATCCATATTATGTAACCCCCCTTCTACACACACACACACACACACACACACAAAATATATATATATATATATATATATATATATATATATATATATATATATATATATAATAGTTGATTGAATTATCGATCAATTTCTTTAATATTTTGTTAATTCCCCCTATCGGTAGATCAACTAATAGACCGGTTCCATTTACCGATTAAGATAGTAGTGATTTTAACTCTTCATTTTACCAAATGATCACCCGGTTCAGGAGAATCATATAATTTTTGTTATTTATCCTTTGATTTTTACCAAACCATCATTAACTTCCATTGCGCTATATTTTTACAAATAATTTAAAATCTTCCTTGCTAATGTTAATCAACAACCAAATTCTTATACCAACCATTTAACAATTTTTCAATAACCACTTCTCATTAGTATCACTGTTAAATAACCTTTTTCCATTCTAATATTCTATGGTGATGATTATGTTATTTTCATCCCTAATCTCATCTTACTTATTTCATTTCAAATACATAGTCATATCAAAATATATAAATTATATATATTTATAAGCACAAACTTCACTTAACTTAAACCTCTTATTTATAGTAAAATCACAACATATCAAGAAATTTATTACAGTTAACACATGACTTCGTTATATCATCCCCATCATCATCCTCATCCTATTACATCATTTTGTTTTTCCAGTAGGATCAGTTTTGACCTTGTTTCTTGCATGTTGTTGTCTTTTGCAGGGGTTCCTCTAACCATTTGAGCATTCACTTAGCCATCTTTGCAAGCTCTATTGTTCGCTTTTTCTGTCATTCGGTGCGCCCTTTGATTTAGTTTTTTCAGCTTGGCCTTTCTCTAAGGTACTTTGCTTTGTCTCTTTTGCATTCTTATTGATCGATTGTTGTCCATGAAGATTGACTTTGGCTCATCTTGATCTTCCTTTCTATGTTTTTTATGTTTCGGGTCACCTCATGGCTGGCAGGCAAGTTGGACTACAAAAATCAACCTTTTCTTCTGGCAATTCTTCCATGAAGGGATTACCTACCCGGACTCTTGGTGGTGGAGGTGGCTTACCTGCCCAGTATAAGCATCTAGATGGTATCAATTCATCAATTCCAAACTATGGATTGAGTGGGTTTTCCATAAATCCAGCATTGGCTTCGATGATTGCTCAGCAGCTTGGCACAGGTAATCTGCCTCCATTATTTGAAAATGTTGCTGCAGCATCTGCCATGGCCATCCCTGGGATGGACTCATCTTGGAGGTGGCTTGCGTTCTTGAGCAAATCTAAGAGCTGCTTCATTGGAATCTTGGGAGATGGGGGAGTCCAATAGCAGGAAGCGCTCTTCAGGCACCTTTTGTTGATCCTATGTATGGCACAGGTAATCTGCCTCCATTATTTGAAAATGTTGCTGCAGCATCTGCCATGGCCATCCCTGGGATGGACTCATCTTGGAGGTGGCTTGCGTTCTTGAGCAAATCTAAGAGCTGCTTCATTGGAATCTTGGGAGATGGGGGAGTCCAATAGCAGGAAGCGCTCTTCAGGCACCTTTTGTTGATCCTATGTATCTCCATTACTTGAGGGCTCCTGACTATGGTGCTACCAGCTTGTTGCTATTAATGATCCCTCAATAGATATGAACTACTAAGGTAATTCATACTTGATTTAGCTCGAAATTTAAAAGGCTTATAGTCTTCTATCATCTTTGAATCACAGTGTGGTGTCCTATTAGGTGGGAAATCTGTCGTTTCTGATCATTATGGTTATTTTGGGAATCATGCCTTCAGTGTTGGTATGCCATTTCCTGGAAGTACCCTGGCAAGTCCTGTCATTCCAAACTTCCTAGTTGAACCTGGCAGTCCCATAAGACACAATGCACTGAATATGCATTTTCCTCTGGATAGCTTAGCTGGTGGCATCATGGGACACCGGCCCTTGGATGCAGGATGTAACATGGAAGAAGCTTTTAGTCATCCCTGTTGGGAGAGTTTAAGAGCAATAAACTAAGTTTCTTGAGCTTTCAGAAATTGCCAGCCATGTTGTTGAGTTCAGGTATCTATTGAACAAAAACATCTTATTTTCATTCATTATCTTATCATTTTTATCTAATTCAATGATCTGAAATTCCTTACAGCAGTGCTTATCAGTACGGGAGCCAATTTATTCAACAAAAACTTCAGACTACCACAACGGATGAGAAAAATGTGGTTTACGAGGAAATCATGCCCCAAGCTCTGGCTATGATGACTGATGTGTTTGGTAATTATGTAAATCAGAAGGTACCATATATCTATGCTTTCTTACTTGTCATGGTTTGAATATATACATACATACATACATATATTTGTGTGTGTGTGTAAATAAAAAAAAAGAGCTATGTTGGAGTGGTTACTAGGATTTGTTTTTGATGAAACAAATGGTCTGCATATGTAAAGAAGGTTGAGAGATGTTTTATCACTTTAAAATAAAATTATTGACTAATTGTGACAACAAATTCATTGTTTTGAAGAAGCATGTAATAATTGTATATTTTTAGAAGTGAAATATTTTAAGAGATATATAAGTGCTTAAAAAAGTTAAAAGAGATTATGAAAAAAAAAAAACTCATATCAAAGTTGAAGCATACGTTTTTTTGTTATGACTTTCGACCGGACCTAATAAGCCCATATAAGCCAAAGTCAATAAATTAAATTAACTTTATTTTAACTCAATTTTGTAATTAATTTCTCATTCAGATATAAAATTAATTCTAATTAAATGTATATATTTTTTAAAAATAATTTAATATTCAAATTCAAAACCACAAGAAAGAAAAATAACACTAATATCCGTACGTAAAGTTGTAGCTTATTTTCATTTAAATACTTTTTTAAGATGAGGATGCATTATTATTATGCCATTAAATGCTCTTATATATGCCATTATTATGCCAGTAATCATCTAGTAAGTAATATATACATCTAGTAAATGGCATTGTTATGCCATTATTATATATTTTTAATGGCATTATTATTATGCCATTAAATGCTCTTATATATGCTATTATTATGTCATTAATCATCTAGTAAGTAACTTAATGGTAAGAGCTTGAGATCAAGAGGTTTGGATCAAGAGATTTGTTTTCTTTGTGATCTCAAGTTCGAGTCATGTGGTTGTTAATATAATAGCCGCTAGAAACTTATATGGTTATTAACTTTAAGACCCATAAAATTAGTTATGGTACACACAAGTCGGTCGAGACAACTGACCAACCGTGGAATTGATCCGGCAACCATATTAAAAAAAAAAAAAGTTTCACCGCGTAAGATAAGCACTCAAGGGAATAATACAAAAACCATCACATATAAAAAGCCACGTATGATCGAGGCAATATAAAAATCACAATCACAAAAGACCTCAGAAATTATTCAATCGGAAATCCCTGGAGTTCTGAGAGGTAAAAGCATGTATAATCAAGCACAATAAGCCAATAGTGGATTTATTATAGAGTCCTCACTCGGTGAGTTAATATATTATCACGGTCACTATACCATTTATGCGTAGAGGTTCAGGTTGGACAATCTGGGCGTTGGAATGGCGATCAGAGGAGTTGATTTCTCCAGAACAACCCCAAACTTCTCTGAAGTATCAGCCCTTTCACCGTTTGGTAATTCCCACTTGAACATATGCAAGAAGGTGGCCAAACAATACATGAGCATCCTTTCGCCCAGAGGCAGACCTGCACAGATCCTTCTACCGGACCCAAATGGAAGATATTGCATATTATTTCCGAGATAATCCAGTCTACTAACGTTGCTCAGGAACCTTTCCGGTTGAAATTCTGACGGATTGTCCCAGAATTTAGGATCTCTATGTATAGCCCAAACGTTTAGAAAAACTTTCGCATTCCTTGGTATTGTGTATCCCCCAACACAGCAAGTGTTTGATGGGGAACGGGGTAGTAACAGTGGCGCTACCGGATGCAATCTCAAGGTCTCCTTCACAACCGCGTGCAAGAACTGCAACTTGTCAATGTGGCGTTCTTCAACAATTTCGTCGGTGCCCACCGCATCTGTCAGTTCTTTCTGGGCATTTTTCATCACCTCTGGGTGTAGCATCATTTCTGCCATTGCCCATTCGACCGTAGTTGAGGTTGTGTCGGTGCCACCGACAACGATGTCCTGTCGTTGTCGTCATCATCATAAAATTAAAGAAAAGAAAGCATTATTGGAGATACTTGGAAAAGAAAGGAAGAAAAATAAACGTCCCTCTTTGGGAGTATTATAAAAGAAGAGTGTGTTTGGTATTTCAGTTATTTTTATGGTTATGAATTGAAAAAAATTATTTTATAAAATGTATTTTTAGTTAAGGTTGATTTGAAAAAGTATATGTTTGGTTAAAACTGTGGTTGAATTTGAGGTTGAGTAAAAAGTAGTTTAATGTGTTTGGTTAATAATGCTTTTAAAATTAAGGTTATAAAATAATTTTAAAAAATAGATATTAATATGATGGTTTTTAATTTAAATATTGTAAATTTAACTATTATTATTACATCATGAAATAAATAATACTTTATATAAAATATTTTTTATTGTTCCATTAAACTATCTATAATTCCATCACATATGAAATACATCCGATAAGGACTACAATTTTTTTGATTTTTTAAGCGTGCAACAACATCAGGTAAAATATAATTAAGAACAAAATTGGGATTACGATCAAATTCTGGAAATGCTACGTCATCAAACGATCTCTGTCTAATTTATGTAGTGTTATTGAATAATGTTAAACACTAATTTTTCAAATAAAACACAATTAAAAAATAAAAAATATATATTTTTTATTTTACTGGGTTGGACCTAGTTTAATGCATTTTAAACTTTGAACCGGAACTAGTCCGACCGGAACAGTGGAGCTGGCTACACTGTTCACGTGAAGAGTGTCGTATGCTATACTGTTCAGTGAATAATGTAGCCAGCTATACTGTTCATGCTCATTAATAACTACACTATTCATGCTCATTAATTAACATGAATAGTGCGTAGAAAGTCCAATGTATATGATAATTAAATATGATATTTTTTTATAATATATGCATATATTGGTTTTTTTAACTAACTTCCGGTAAAAAAAAAACCTTTTTAACTAATATATATATCAGAATTAAAATAAAAAATTAGGTGGTTACCGATTGTGCCCACGATGAATATGCTCTAGTCTAATTTTTTTTTCAAGAAAAAAATTTATGATACTTAAATGGTAATTAAATAAATATTATAAGTTACAGCTTGATCCGAATAAAATAGATACACCGACAATCTCTCCTTACATAAACTCTTTCAATCCATTATTTTTTTTTAAAAAAAAAAATCAAATTGAAAAAAAAAACGAACTTCCTTTATATCTATAATTGAACTTCGAATCTCACGCTATTTGATTATGCTTGATTAAGAAATTTAAAAACCTAATAAAAAAAAATCAAAGTATTTTAATTTATTTAATATGATGGATAATTTGTTTTAGTGAGACTAAACTGTAACTTATAGGATTTGATTTAATTACAAATGAGTATTATAAAATTTCTCATATTACGGGACCATTATCAGAACCTATTTTTATTTTATTTTATGCCAGTAAAAATAAATACTCACAAGAATTCTAATTATTTCAATTCTAGAGTACTAAAAATTGCATTTCTTCAATCAAAATTATTTTTTTCTTGTATATGCATTTTTTTTTTTTTTTTATCTTGGTGAAATCATGACTTTTTCCATTAACAATATGCTTATTTGAATAAAATGCTGAAAGCAATTACAATAAAAATTCAAAAAATCTAAATTTAAATGAAAAAAATGCATTTCCTTAACTTTGACTCCCTTTTAGTTATTCAGTCATTTCTTTTCTATCTTGATGCAAAAACATGTCTTTTTGATGAGATGCATGGTTTTTCAAATAAGAACTTACCATGATTTGTAAAGTAATTTTCAACTAAAAAATTATTTTTTTGATTATTTTTAAATATATGATTGAATTTATATGTATAAAAAACTGTTCATATAGTTTCATACATAATGATTATATCTACTAAAAAGTCAAGGATTGATGTTATGCAAATATATATATATATATATATATATATATATATATATATATATATATATATATATATATAACAAGATTTTTATTAAGCAATTATTCCAATTGAAAAGGTGGTTACATGAGTTTTTTAATCCATTTATAATAGTTTAATTGCTCATATGTTCATTTTCAGTCACGGAATTGCGGTGATCCAATTTTATAATTTTTTTATCAAAAATAAAAAAATAATATTTAGTGTTTGCACATAAGTCATTTTATTTAATTTATATAGAAAGCTCATCCGATATATGGATGTCAACTATTTTCATAACAATGAAAAATCAAGGTTTGAGTTCTTGCTAATCCAAAACCTAAATTTAAACATGATTTCAAATCCACAAAGAAAGAAAAGTAATAAAAAATAAATATCAAATGAGCAGAAGAAGAGGAGTAGTGAGAGAAGGCGACTCATCAAACAGACGTCGACAACTGGGTATCCCATCAAAAGCCAGAAAAGATTCCAGAAAGAATATATACGTACTGCCTAAGTGTAACGCTTAACGATTTATATGATTGTTACTGTCCATTTCGGTTGGCATGATTCATAATAGTAAAGAGGAGGTAGTGGAAACGTTACCATAAGCAGAGCCTTAATTTGTTCTCGGGAAATTGATCTCCCGCTGTCTTGTTCTTTGAACCCCAAAAGGAAGTGCATGAAGTCCTTTCTTTGATCATTTTTAGCCTCTGATTCAACTCTTGCACCGCCTTTTTCAATCCATTCATCTATGACAAAATCATAGATTTTCTCGATCCTTTGTGTTGCCTTCTTCATTTCCCCCTCTATTCCTTGTATATCAAATCTTGCAAGGACTGGAAAGAAGTCTGAAACATTTGGTTTTCCCAGTATCTCAATGAGTTCCGAGGCTGCCGCTCTAAACTTGGAGCCAATATCAATCTCTGTGTCCACTTCTAAAGTACCGCCCCAAAACATGCCTGATATCATATTGATCACCGTTGAAAATGCCAATTCCCCGATATTTACAGGTTTGCCAATTTTTCTGTACGTTTCATTAACACTCTCCTTCACCTTATTTCTCCTCAGAGAATAAAACGCATCAAGATTTGCATTGCTTTGCATCTTCCGCACGAATATTTTACGCAGCATGCGCCACTCGGGACCATATGGTTGAAATGCAATATCCTTTCCACCGTATGAGAGTTTTTGCTGCAATAGTTGGATTTCTATTGGCAAATGTTATGTCTTGGTCACGTACAACCTCTTTCACCAGTGCTAGAGAGCTTATTATGACACATAACTTCCGTCCGATTGATAGCGCTTATAGATTGGACCGTAAGTTAGTGCCAATTCCATGAACAATTGGTGAAGATTGGGGCCTAAAAAAGGGAGGTAGCCCACTATGGGAAGGCCACGGGGTCCTGGTGGCAGCTTATCAGCAGTTTCTCTTTGCTTCTTGAATCCCCATTGGAATAAACAGGTACCCAGTATAGTAACAGAAACAGCCAGCAATATTATCGGCAAAAGTATGTCTTCATTATCTTGATCTCCTTTACAAAACCAAGACCACGGGCCACAAATGGTGCTCGACGACATATTATCTGTATTCGTAGCCATTAGGAAAGGATGTTGACGGGAGGATAAGACGGAGATATGAACTCGGCTTGAACTGTATCAGGACCAGCCTCTCGCCCTTTAGAAAACTAAGGCGATCGTTTGTTTTTTTGTTATCTTCTGTAAGCAAATAAAGGAATTCATTTGAGAACTCGATAAGTCGATAAGGCTATATATCGTATGGTCTCTTTTAGACTTACTTTTATAGAAAACCATGTGATGATGTTATAAAAAAATCCAAGTATTAATTTTTTGGTTTTAATAATCTGATTTTTTTTTTCTAGCCATTATGACTAGAGACAGGTATCTAATACCTACAAAAGATTCTATTTGGTGAATTTAGAGACTCTCCGATGATTAAGTCGATGATTTTTTAAGAGAAAATACAATAATATTACAAAGAGATATTCTAAAAATAAAAATTCCAATTTTTTTGTTTAAAGAACTCGTGGTCTATTTATAACTCATGTGTGTTTTTATATAGAGGAGAAGGTAAAGTGTAATTTTGCCATGATAATATTTAAGAGGGTATTAATATTAATGAGAAATATCCCTTACATATGTATTAATGTGGATGGAAATATGGTGGGCCGTGAAATGACTTTCACACACTATCTTTTACATAACATTAATATCAATGAAAATATGGTATGACTTTCACACATTATCTTTTACATAACATTAATATCGATGAAAATATTGTGAATCTTTAGAAGATTTTTATAGACCTAATGAGTGTAGAGAGAGTAGGATCTAAAATGCAGTTGTGCTCAAATGAGGTGGGTTCTTCCATTGGCTGAGCCCAAAGGAGGTGGAACCTTCCTTTGACTAAGCTTAAGGAAGGTTGGGTTTTATGGGCCCTTAAATTTGAGTTTATCAGTAGTCCCTCAAATCTTTGTGATATTTACACGCAAATACTTGTAAAAGTACCTAATACGACGAGTTTGCCAATTTGTTTTTTTAAAAAGTGAGGTGAAACCTTGGTTAATATACCAAAACATCTGTATGTAGGGGTATGCCCCATGTTTGAAAAAAAAACATATTTAAGTATGTAGAGGTGAACCATGGAGAAACCTATACTTAGAGAATTTTTCAGGAGGGTGAGGTGAAACTATAGAAGAATCCATACTAAAAAATTTTTTCTAATAAATGGAGAAACCCAACAAGGATAACTTTATATTTAGAAGATTTTCTAAAAGGTCGAGAGGAACCCATGGAGGGTGGAGCCAGTGCTTAGAAAATTCTCAAGTGGCTAAAGGGAACATAACGAGGGTGAGCCTATATTTAAAAAAATCTCTAAGAGACTGAGAGGAACGAATCTCTATCAATGCTTATACTTAGAAAATTCTTAATGGGAAGAGGGGATGGATCCATATTGACGTCCATATTTATAAAATTTTATAAGAGGCAGGGGGAACCCAAGGAGGGTGGTGTTATTGCACTATAGAGACCAAGTCAATCTCTTTTTTGAAGAGTTATTGTATTTTTTAAGAGTTGAAAGCATGTGACCTCCATGGCGATGACATGGAGCGTGAGAGCCCTCCACTGGAGAGAGAGATCAAACCTGAGAGTGAGATATTCAAGATCATCTTTGGAGATAACATAAAGTCTGAGAGCCTATCTAGAGAGTTATGTTAGTTCTTCGAGGGTTCTAGTTAGCCTTAGTGGTATATATTTGATAATGATATTTTGCGACCCGTGAAATGAAAATGTTATATATATCCGATTCTCTATACCCCATTATTTTTTAAAATATTTTTTGTATTATATTATTTATAATTTTTTTTTTTGCCATGCTAGAGTCAAAAAACAGTCGGTAGAAAAAAAGATCACTTGATGTGTTTTAGAATTGCAATCATGCTGATGGTTTATAGAAAAATCAGATTAAAAGACGGAAAAAAGAGAGAGCTTCTAGTTTTTTTTTTGTTTTTTTTTGAGAAAATAACACTCTTTAATTTTTTTTTTGTTAGTGAAATAATATATTTTTATATGGCCACATCTCAGATTCACAATAAATAATAAATATTGTTTTTTTTAATCGTGATAAAATAATTGTTATAATTGTTGATAAATAAACATGTTGGGTTTTAGAAGCACAATAATTTAGAATAAATAAATAAAATAAAAAATAATCATAACTTGTGTATCTCTTGTAGAAACAACAGATATATTTTTCATGCCAATTCTTTCTTTCCAAATCTAGACCTGCCACAACTCTTTTTTTTTTTTAGTTTAATATGGGTGTCCGGGTCAGCTTGCGCACCTCGACTAATCCCACGAGCCCTGAAGTTAACGACCATGTAAGCCTCCAGTGGCCATCATATAAACAACCATAGGGCTCGAACCTGAGACTACAAAGAGAACAAATCTCTTGATCCCAAGCTCTTATCACTGGCCAACACCACAACTCTTAAATGCATGCATGCATGCCCCCATTTAGATTTTGTGTTTGATTTCGTTATAGACAACAGAGCAATCATTTTCTTAGATTCTTATCCCATTAATTTTTACGTTTTAAAGTATTTTTAAAAAATTAATTTTTTTTATTTTATATTAAAATTTTTAATATTTTTAAATTATTTTAATGTGTTAATATTAAAAATAAAATAAAAAAATATTATTTTAATAAATTTTTAAATAAAAAACACTTTAAAAAAATATCAATACTATAATACAATCAAGTTACAAATAAGTCTGTCCGACAAATTAGTTGGTGTACAGTTTACATAGTTTAAAAACTTGAGGGTCTAGCTGTTATGGTCAACCGTGTGACTTGTTCCGTCCCCGTCCCGGGTTCGACCCTCTATGTGCACGCCTGTCACCCCCGCGGTGCCTTACCTGCTCCTGGGCTTGCAGGATGTCCAGTGGGCCGTGGGGAATAGTTGTGGTACGCGCAAGCTGGTCCGGACACCTCACATAAATAAAATAAAAAAAAAAACTTGATATTTAGGCAAGTTGTCCTTGGCAAGGAAACCAGCTCCTTTTTGGCCAACCAAACCTTGAAACGATAGAGCACGTGCAGATGTTGACAAATATCAACTGTGTTTCTCGAGTCCTATATATTATCTTATTAAATTATATTATTTTTTTCAAATATTGTTTTACTGTACTACTTTACCTTCTTTCTTTTTTTCACTGTGATACAAACAAAAATCTCGTAGAAAAGAGATCACATGACGTGTATTTTAGAAGTGCAATTTGCTTATGGTTTTATAGAAAAGTCAGAATTGCAATTATGACTTTACCTTCTAGACTCCTTTTGTTTGGTCAGGCACGCGACCCCATCCTCCTAGCCCCAATGCATCGCCTCTTTTAATATTACCCTTCAACTTCTTCTTTTTTTTTGGAATAAAATTCAATATAAATAAAATAATTGAAATAATATTTAAAATATTATCTAATTGTGTCATAGTTTTCATATAGGTTATATTTTTTATATTATGATATAGCAATTACTTTGTGAAATATTAAATATGAATATAACATGGAAAACTTGTATACAAAAAATATAACCTATTAATGAGCTGTAAAATAACTTATTAATATTTTATTTTTTTCAAGTTTATTAAAATAATAAGAAACAAATCTTACAAATTAAAAAGTTGAATGAGAATGAAATTGAAAAAAAAATATAATTTCATAAATTATTTTAAATAAAATAAATAATAATCAAAATAATAGAGATCAAATCTAAAAAATAAAAAAATAAAATAAAATAAAATAATAATAATTAACATTTCATAAATTATTTCAAATAAAATAAGTAACAATTAAAAAAATGAGGATCAAATTTGATAGATAAAAAATTTCAATTAAAAAATGATAAGGAAAAAGCAAATAATAATTATAAAATGAGGACCAAAATTAATATAAAAATTAAATTCTAAGTGATGAAATTAAAAAACAAATATTTAAAACAAAATATATATAGCAATCAAAGGTTTGAGGACCAAATTTGATATAATTAGCAAATAAAATGACATTTTTAATTTTTTTCACAACTTTTAAAAAATATTTTCCTCCAAAAATAAAAAGAAAACACTTTTCTGGAAACCAAATAAAATTTTTTTTTACTAGAAAGTGTTTTCCATTGACCAGAAAGTGTTTTTAGTTGACTAACTTTTTCTAATGATAAACAAATACAGAAAAGTTTGGAAAGTAATTTTTTAAAAATCAATTTTCAGAAAATAAATACAGCCTCAAAAAAAATATTTTTCATGCCAATTATTTCTTTCCAAATCTAATCCTGGAACGACTCTTGAATGCATGAATGCCAATTTTTCTTTCCAAATCTAGACCTGCCACAACTCTTGAATGCATGCATGCATGCCCCATTTGGATTTTGTGTTTGATTTTGTTATATACAACAGAACAAGCATTTTCTTAGGTTTTTAGCACAGTGGAGAGAATTCAGTCCATCAAATTATTTGGTATACAGTTTACGTACATAGTTTAAAAAATTGATATTTAGGCAAGATGTCCATGACTCCTTTATGGCCCAACTAAACCTTAAAAAGGATAGAGCATGTCGCAGAATATCAACTGTGTTTCTCGAGTCCTATATATTATCAGCCACTTATTAAATTATATTATTTTTTTCAAAATATTATTTTTACTTTACTACTTTACCAATTTTTTTTACAAACAAAAAAACTCGTGGAAAAGAGATCACATGCATGACGTGTATTTTAGAATTGTAATTTGCTGATGGTTTTATAGAAAAGTCAGATTAAAAGACAGTGGAAAAGAGATCACGCGACGTGTAGAATTATCGGCAAACTATTTTTATATGATCAAATTGTTATGATTGTGAAACGTTTCTTATAGTCGAGTAAAAGAGTTTTAACAACTTTCAATCCTCCATTTATTTATATAAAAATATATTCAAGTCTGTTTTAGTATAGTTACGGTTACTTTTTAAATAATTTTTCATGCTAAAAAATATTAAAATAATATATTTTTTTATTTTTTTTAAAATCATTTTTTATATCAGCACATCAAATGATTTAAAAACATATTAATTTGAAGTAAAAAAAAAATTAAATTTTTTTAAAAACACTTTTAAAATACAAAAATAAATAAAAATCTTCTTTGAAAACACAGTATCATGTGAGTGACAACAATTTTCATTAGAACAATGTTTTGTTATTTCCATAAAAAAAATAGCACTGATTGTTAGAGGTATTGAAATTTTTTCACAATGCCTATTAGTCAATAACAAATTAATCAATGATAAATAAGTTATTTTTCATTTTAATTTTATAATGAAATAATTAAAATATCCTCGAAATTAAAAAAATAAAATTAAAACTAGAGCCGAGGTGTAATTTTATATTTTCATAATGATTTTTATGTAATTAAGTAAGCCCACATGCTTATGATTATACATTCTAATGTATAAGGTTCATCCAAAGTTCCCACTTCAGGTGGATCATATTGATTTATTATTTTTTATTGATAATTGTATTAAGATGACTATAGCACGACATATTTATCTAGTTTTTTTCTAAAGCTTATTATTACAAGAAGAACAAATATCTTCACTTAGATCCTTGAACCAAGGGAGTTCCTCTCACAATTAATTTAACCTACTACCAGCAAAAGACAACCATGTCATTTTAATTGAGGCATGCTGGATAATATTAATTGGACTGGCTGGACATGACAAATAACTATTTTCCCTTGTTTGTGTTTAATATGTATTGAATTGGATCAAATAATTTGTTTTATTTTATATTTGATATATACTAGAATTGTACTCCCATCTCAGGTGGGACTCGTACGTGTTTATGTACGTAAGAGGGGGGATTACAGCTCCAATATTATACGTACCTGCTAGTTTCTCAACATTTCATCTTCTTAGCATTAATTTCCCATGTATATGTAACATTAATTCTACTTCCTCAGACCCTCTTTTGTTTCGAAGGCCAAAGAAATGATTGTTCCATCAATCGAATGACACCAAGAAAGAAAGATATTCGCTCTTTTGGATTCATATTTTATCAGGTATCTATCTGTATTCGAAGATGATAGCTGCAGAAAAACATCAATCGGCTTGTTTTACAAACTATTTATTCTATCAAAGAGATGTGAAATGTTGTCCTCTGATGGATGCATCTTACACTAATCCTTATGATAGTTTCTGGTTCTTCTTTGCCTGTACGTGTTTCTGTCACGATGCATTCTCATCTAAACTAAATCCCAATCAATCCACGAACCAGACCAAGTTAATAACAATACTATTTCGTTATCGACTATATAGAGAGTAGAAATGTTTACACATATATTAATGTTTTTTTTGCCCCCCCTGGTAAACGTTGCATCGATCTGCATGCAGTGGAGCTTAATAGCAAGTGAAGGACAGGATAGGGCCTTCCCTGTGCTTGCTCATAGCAAGTGTACTGGGGGGCAAATAAAACAGTAATATGTGTGTAAACATTTCTACTTCATGGTGTTCTTGATGTAATCCAAAGATGAAGCGAGTTTGTTATTTCAAAAGTATCATAAAATTGTTGAATCTCCGTACAATGCATAAATATAGGTTTTTTGAAGTGATAATGGAGGAGAGTATCATATACTTGAATTTCAGTAGCATTTGAAAACACATGAAATTATTTACCAAACTACTTGTTCAAATATGTCCTAGTAAAACAAATAAAATAATAAGGTTCTGTTGGTAATTTCTGACGGAATAGATAAAATAATAAAAATTATGTTAAAAACTCGACACGTTAGTATCAGATAAAATAATAAGGTTTTCTTGGTAATTTCTAACAGAATAGATAAAATAATAAAAATTATGTCAAAAACTCGACACGTTAGTATTTTCTAACGTAATTGCAAACTAACATTTCATCAGAAACCTTTAATGAATTAAAGTCTGATAGTTCTCCCTTCCCTCATTTCTTCCTCTTTTTCTATATATAAAAAATAGCAGCCCTTTCTTTTATTTTCTTGCAAATCTCTTATCACCATCCTCACAAATCCAGTTACCCCAAACTGTCAGCATCAACTTCCATCTATTAATACTATCAACAATCTTCTCTTGTTTTAATTTCATGTGAAGTTTCACTGCACCAAGTAAGCACCAAGTAAGCAGACCTGTTTATTTTTTTTTTGGTAATATATTTATGTTTTAGGTTAATTTATTAAAAATGTTTTGTAGTATTTGTAGTTTTGCTTGATGTATGATTTGTACACTAAGGTTTATTTGAGATTTGGGGAAAATAAATTTTATTTATTATTTGATAAAATCAAGTTTAATTTTATAATTTAGATGTGTTATAATTGAATAAATGATGAATTATTTAATGAGTATCAATTATATTTTATTAATTTTATTGTCAAGTTATAAATTTAAAGAAATTTGAGTGAAATTGATAATAATGATGGAAATAGTGATGAAATTATTGATAATGGTAATGGTTACAAGATAAGTGATAGTGGTAGGGATGTAATAATAAAAACGATGATTCTGATAGCTATGATAATGGTAGTTTTTTTTTTTTTTGGACAATGATACATTGAAGGATATATATATATATATCCAGAGATAGAAAACTATTTTTCTTGTATATAAAAAAATCTATTTTAATTTACAAAATTATTCATAAAAAATAAATCTAATAATCCAACAACACTTGTTTTCTACTTAAGAACTACAACGAAATAAAAAATAGCACTTTGATTTTAAAGTAATTGGTTAGTAAGCTTATTTTAAATATCACCAATCTTCACTTGGAAGTTGAAATCTAAGAAGAGATTCTTCACTTTCTGTCCATAAACTTTGCTTAAGCGCGGATGATACATATCCAGTCAAAGCCAGAATTGCTACCACGATATATATATCCAATACAAGTTTTTTTCTCTCACTACACTACCACAATGCCAACACATGCTAAGAATAACTTCAAATCAAGAAAATATGCTTATCGCTATAACCAAATGAAAGGATTTCGACTTTCATACAATTACAGTCCATTTGTTGTCAAACTTCGGTCTTCGGCTCACGGCACCAATGAGTATATGAAACAAAAACCAATGAGTATATGACATCGTTTCTTGAATTCATTTACCCAAAGAGGATTCCTCATCCACCGAATGCCCACTCAAGGAGGAAGCTAATTTGACCATTGGTTAGACAGGGTACAACCCAGTCATCAATAAGAAAAGCTAAACGAATTCAACAAGAAAGAAAAATATAATCAGTGAACCATTGCATCAAGCGGCACTGACCTATTATAGTATCTTCACAACAATCAATTTGAACCCCTATAAATAGAAGAGAAATTAATTTTTGTAGCGCTCTCCACCAACACGTCAAAAAAATCATTAACCATGAGGTCCAACCAAATGACTCACCGCTGAAGAAGCTGCATTAGAATGTGACAGTTCTACATACACCACATAATCCATCCCATTTTCAGTATGTAACTGATTGAAAACAGAAACGATTGTCAGCTGGAATACTAATTCAAATACAAGGAACATCGTCAATGTTGAAATTAAACTATTTGCATAATACCCAGTTGACATGCACCACAACAGTATTCAACTTTCACTGACAGGTTCCAAAAGAAATTTTAACACTGCAAGTGCTTGCCATGAGAATTGCAACATTGTCTAGAGACAGAAGCAATCAGTGTAACAAAATCCTAAATGCACTATGACAGCACAAGCTTACATGCTGAAAATGGCAATTAGTGTTTGGTTTATTTGGACCACAAATATGTAATTGTCTCATCTATCAAAACCCACATTTAGGTTGGAATCATGTATAACACTTGAAAAATTTTCTTCCAAGAAAGTCTACTTATCTGCTGAATTCTGTTGCTGCTTAGCTCTGCGAACACATTCATAATAACTCTTAGTGAGGGGGGCACATTTCAGAATATCATCAGCATGCTCCTTGTAGCACGCCCTGCAAGCATTATAATCAACCAAACATGGCATAGGCTTCTGGTTTGGAAGCTTGAATTCCTTATCACGGAGATTCTTGGCTCTTTCAGTTACTTGCTCCACCATGTTATCCTCCTGCTTCTGGAACTTTTCCAGAACCCTCTCGCTCTCTTGAATGACTGATCGGATTGCATCCAACTCGGCATTTGCAGGATGTACAGGTTGGGTTATTGGCAAGTACAGTGGAGGTTGAACTGGCCATCCTGGAGAAGCAATCCGTTTGTGTGTTTCAGAATCATCATGCAGCTGTTTCTCATTCACCTTAGCTTTGAGCAGGGGAGTTTCTCGTCGGGTCTTAGGTATATTCTTCTTTGCTTTCTTCTTTAATTTTTCCCCGTCATTAGCAAACCGATTAACAAGTTCAGGAGTAATTTGAACTGAAAAATCACCCATAACAGCAACCCCCCTCCCCTAAAAAGAAAATACCTGAAACATCAATAGGAGTTTGAGCGACACTAGAATCAAATAATCCAAAGCACCAGCCTACTTGTTGTACACATGTAGAAAAAACTTTCTCCATGCCATTGATGTTAGTAATAGGCTTGTTCTTACAGCTTACAAGGAACTGCACTGCTTAAGAAATATTAATAATCCAGAATATATATATAAAGATGATGGAATAACAGAAGAACGCGTATCTAATCTGAGTCTCATTACAGAAACCAACGGTAGATAAGGAGCAGAGTAGACATTAAGGGAATCCCATCAAATTGATCCCCTTCCATTGCTAACAACACCTACACCCCTTCCTACGAATTACAATGGAGATGCGCAAAACACACTTCATTATTATATAACTCAAGGAATCAGCATTGAAGCAGGAGACAAGTAGGCAATTGGATAATCATGGTTAATTCTAGGGTTTTGAGATTGTGCAATACTAAGGTAAAATTATGATATTAAGAAAATTAAATAAAGAAAAGAAAGAGTCAGAAAGAAAAACACCTGTGAGAGACAAAATTAATGTGGAGAAACGCCACTCGATTCGATCACGATCCACCTCGCTTTCCGCCTCCTTCTTCTTCACTGGAATGAAATAGTCTCTTCGTTCAATATGAAAGCGATGTCGTGTCCTTCAATTTTCAGGGGTTCTGAAACCTCCAGCACTCTCCTGAACGACTCGTCCTTCATGTCTTTGGTCATTTTGAGAGTAAGTGATAATGTAGTCTTTTTAGTTTAACAAATTTTTATTAATTAATCCTTATACTTTTAAACAAATTATATTTGTTTCATCTATTTGTTTATAATTTTGTCTTTGTCAATTTCATATTTTTTTCAATTTTTTTTCTTAAGGTAGAATAAAGAAAAATAGAAGTAGGAAAGATAGAGAATTTAATTGAAAAAAAAATACTCAATTGAGGCTGATCGATATTTTTTTTTATTATTAACATGGGTGTCCGGGCCAGCTTGCGTGTATCTCGACTAATCTCACGGGCCCAGAAGTTAACGACCATATAAACCTCCAGTGACCATCATATGAGCAACTATAGGACTCGCATCTGAGACCACAGAGGAAGCGCAAAGTTTACCTGAGACCATGTAATCCGACGACCCTGATCGATATTTAATAATTATCATACTATAAGGATTAATTTTTGTAAACTGCACAAAGTGAATGATAATTAACTATAATTTCATTAGATAAGAGCATTTTTTTCCTAATCAAATATGATTTAAATTTTTTTTAATAAATTAAAATAAAAAATAAAAATAAAATTTTAATATATAATAGTCTTGTATTAAATCATCAAGCAATCGGATAAAAAATTATAACAAGTTCTTATTAATCATAAAAGAAAATAACTTTTGCGAGTTTGCTTGGAATCGGTTTAAAAAATCTAACAACATTATATTAACAAATTATATAGAAAGACTCAAATTTATGTATAAATCGTAGTTACGAGATGAAGTTTCAGACTCGACGGGACTAAAGTTCTTAGTGTCGGAAGATCAACCATGAGTTAATAAGTTAATAACCACACATGTTTGTTTGTGCTAGTATGGATTTGAAAAGAAATGGCATGGCAGCTTTAAAAATTCAGATCTTGATTGAATCAATGACGTGGATAATCCAATTTAAATATCTTAAGCCCAGGTTCCTACTTCTGGGACAGATCGAAACGGGCTTGGGAACTATGGTATAAAATATTAAAAGAAGCTGTTTATTGGAAAACAATGTAGATGCAGATTAAAAAAAAATACTATTTATTGGAATGCTATAATAACGATTTTATCATTCACACCACAAAAATTAAAATACTCAAATCAAAGGGCAATTTGATATTTCCAAAATGGTTTTTTCATTATCAACATCTCAGGGGTAATTTTATCTTTGATCAAATATAAAAAAACTAAAAAAATTAAAGGTACAGTGAAATTTCCATAATATTCTTAAAAGTCAAAATTTTAAAACTAATTTCGAGGGACTTTTTAATCTTTTCACAAAGATTTATTCTTTATTATCATGTCAGCTCTGGATAATTTAATATTTGACTAAATATAAAAAAAGTAAGGCGCATGTACGATACTCACAAGTGTTTGGGAGGTGCCAGCGCATTTTGGGTGGTGCATGTGACATTTTCCGGTGTCCAAAAATACCCTTCTACTGTGTCATTGGGAGCTCCTTTGCGTACTCTCCCTGTTCGGGTAAAGCTTATAGGTGTTGGGTGGTCGGTTTGTTACCGGTAAGACTTTCTTTTGTCTCTTCTCCCCCTAAAATAACAGTTTGTTTCTCTTTGTTCTTGGTATTTCAAATTCAGTTCTTATTCTTTTGATTTCTAATTTGTTTATTGACTCTTTTTCTAAAAGTTTTATTTGTTTTCAATTTCGTCCATCAATTTCAATTTGACATATATTATTATTTTTTTATTTGGTCCTTATTCTTTTGATTTGTATTTTTTTTTCATTTGCACTTTTGTAAAAGTTTTATTGGTTTTCATTCTCATCCTTCAATCCAAATTTATGGTGTTATGTTTTCCAATTTGGTCCTCGTTGTTTTCATTTCTATTTTTTTCTTGATTTTTTTAAAAGTTTTATTTATTTGCAGTTTCTTTATTCAATCCAAATTTATGGTGTTATGTTTTTCAATTTGATCCTCATTGTTTTAATTTCTATTTTTTTCTTGATCCTTTTTTAAAAGTTTTATTTGTTTGCAGTTCCATCGTTAAATCTAAATTTATAGTATATTATTTTTATTAATTCCATCCTCATTCTTCTGGGTTTTTTTTTTGTCCTTTTGCTAAATTGATTTTTCTTTTCAATTTCACCCTTCAATCAAATATAAGATTTATTTTTATTTCAATTTTGATTCTTATTCTTTTAATTGCTATATTTTTATAATCTTTTTGTATAATTGAAATTCTTTCTTCAATTTTATCCTTCAATATTTAATTGATTGAGAATTAGACTTCATGATTTTTCTAGATATGGTGTTTTAGGTCTAATGACCCGAGTCACGGGTTTGAAAAGTTAACACAAGTTGGTATTTTTTTTTAAAAAAATAAGCTTTATAATTATCTTTATTTTTTATCGGGTCATTCCAATCTTATGATCTAGACAGTGAGTTTGGCAGGATATCCCGGATTATTTAAACCCTAATTACCCAAATTACAGGTTTATCATATTAACTTAAGTTGACCAAGACTTATTTTTTTTTTATCCTCTTTTATCCCATTTGTTCTTTTATATTTAATGGGAGATACATTGTTTGTTTTTTTTTTTGAAAAAATATTTTCCCCCATGTTATCACTTTTCTTTTAATATTTGATTCATCTATAATTATTATTTTTATTTAATTAAAATAAAACTAATTTAATTTAGTTGAGTTTATAACCCCAGTCATATATATTTTTTAAAATTATGTTGTTTTTTAAAAGCATGTCAATACCCGCACATGATTATAGCTCATGATTCAACATTCCACTTTGCAATCACTCGTTTTTTTATCCGAAAAAAATAATGACCCTGCAGCGAAGCGCAGAAACAGGAGCTTGTTTATGGTCTTCCTACATGCGGAATTCACAACTCAAGCATCTAATAGCGTTACATCACTTGGTTTTGGATGAATTTCACTCACTTGTCAATTTAAAATAAGTAGTGAAAATTTATTACCAAATTTTACCCAGGAGCCCCCCCTTTTCTGGCAGCCCCAAGAATATTTTTTTTTTTTTTAATTAGAAGCTCGTGCTGGAGACCCACAGGTCCTGAGTTCTGATTCTAGCTGTTTACAGCAGAAGGTCATTTTCCTTAACTATTATTACTATTTAGTCCAAAATGACCAATGATCTTGCAAAAAGCATTACCCTAGCTAATTAATTGCAGCATGAATACCTCAGCATATCCATTTCTTTAAGGTAGTATTGTCATGGGTGTCTGTAATGCTATACCATGTTCTTTATGATATATGTTATTGGTCTGATAATATACACAAACTTGTCCATTTCTTCAACTCATCAACATGCTTTTTGAACACAACTTATATATCTTTCTTTAATGGCTCTTTTCAGTTTTCTGCAATGTGCACTAACCATGCATACTACTTTTTTTACAAAAAGCTTTAAACTCTTCACAGATTGTACTGGAGCTCCATAACTTTACATTTAGATGGTACACACACATCAACAGAGATAGGGAATGGACACCTTTCTCTAGTTATAATTGGAGTCTTGTTTTCATTTTTTATTTTTTTCTTAAAATAAAAAACACTTGAAAGCTGCAGCTAGCATCAGCTAAATTGTGTTGTTTTTTAAAAGCATGTCAAGACCCACACATGATTCTAGCTCATGATTCAACATTCCACTTCGCAATCACTCGTTTTTTCAAGGCCGTGCCAGTCACAGCACTGTTCGATGGAGCTTGAGAACCTTACGTGCAGTGTCTTCACATCTCCCACGCCCTTTTTTAAGCACTCACCTGATTGTTTTCCTTGAAAATCTTCTTATTTCTGCTGAGATCCTACTCCCTTGCTCCAATTCCGTAAAATTAAAAAAGAAAGGTTCTTGTCATGAGGTTTATATTCTTATGTACCATGATTTTCTAACAAGGACCAATGTTTTTTCCCCTTATCTTGTCCTTTCCAAGTTTAAGGTGTGTTATTAGGGCTAACGTTAGTTTAATTATGGGGCTTCATAGATAATCTTTATATTGCGAAATTTGCCTTGCCTTGTTTCTTAAGAAAACTCACATCGACACAAACCTTAGTTTCATGATTGTGCAATTTGACAGGAAGAACTTCTTGCTTACACTTGATGGCTTTCAATTTTCTTATCATATGAATAAAATTTTGAAGCGCCTTCATGAATAATATATAAGAAAATTTAAGCTCATTATCAAACATCTAATCTTAGTTGTTACAAATGTTGAATTTAAGGTCTATTGAGATGTCATAATCTAGTCGTCAAGATTATGGATTGATCAAATGGGCTAATTTTTTTTTATTTGCCAAGACATCCTTTCAGAATAAATTCTTCTCAATCAAGCTCAAGGTGACATAAGAGCTTTGGACCTTGGCAATGTTCCAATGGTTGCAGACACACTTGGGTTAGAATCTTCACTCAAAATCATGCATTCCCTGTCAAAGATTAAAAAAAAATGGTCCATGTCCGGGTTTTGTTTCCAATCCAACTAATTAGTTTGATCAATTCTAGCTAACTTTACATATCGAGTAGTTAGATCGTCCTGCAAAAGGAGTGGGTATTCCCTGGCTTTTTTTATTTCTAGCACAATTTGTGTTCTATACAAAGGGCTAAATGGTACAGCAGAAAATTTTATTTATCAAGAGAAGCAACTAACCAAATTCATTGTTCTGAAATAAACAGAATAAAAAAAGATTAATTAAAGAGGCCATTAATCCATTTATGTTTTGGGAGTGAGGGGGTGCTTCCAAAAGAATCCTAGTTCTGATCAGTCGGTAGCCCGTTGGTAGGTTCTAGAGTGAATTGATCAAGTAGTGCTTTTTAGCTCCACTAAAGAACTCATGCTGAAGGGCATATCCAGATGAGAGGTATCATGATTAAGACTGTTGCTTAAGATGCAATTATATTAGCGAAAACATCCTGATCAGGTGCACTTTTCCCCCCAGAATATCTGTTAAAATAATGATGATGAGGCGACAAGTTCATAGAAAAGAAACATTAATGGAGTTTGTGCTCCTTAAAGTTTCATTATCTTCTCAGCTTAAACTATGAACACATAAATATCTTTGCCACGCCACATGTGGCTCGATCCATAGCAAATGAATATACATCATTCTTGGATGCTTTGAGATATCCCAGCTATAATCTAATATCATCCACTTCAAAATTGCTGATTATTTTGTATCAGAATAATCTCCAAGACATCAGTAACATTGAAGAGGGCATCAAGCCTTAAAGACTTCAGTATTAATAATAAAAAGTACACAGCTGCTTTTGTGTTAACTAGTTGCACCCTTTCTACTTTTCACGAGTGCTGGCACTTTAAACAATGGAAAGTCCCCCCCCCCCTGTATTTCAGTGTTTAAAGTTTAACCTTTCTGTACATCCTGCATAAAGGTAAGAGTTAAATGTTTTTTTTTTTCAATGACAGGCATTGCCTTTTTCCTTTTCTGCCTGACCTGAATCTTTTTCACTTTAATCTATGGAAGTCTTTGTGTTTGAATTCGTAAAATTTGAAAAGTTACACAAAGGCATAGCTGCTTGATGAACCACCTACCAAACTGCATCAGCAACTTGAAAATCTCTCTGATAATTGAGTACTACTTGTTCTGTACAAAGCAGAGTGAATTTAGACAGTGAGATTTATGCTACTAAATCATGAGCCCTGTTTCTTGTTTGTTTGGTGAGCTATCTGCTGAAGCTTAAAACCCCTATTGATATGGGCAGAAATAAAGTTTTTGATCCTGCAGGGTAATGAAATTCTGCTGAGACCAGTAGCTACCATTCAAGGAAAATCAGAGTTGTCCATGCTAGTTAATCACCACGGATTAAGAGTGCAATTATTGGATTAATCACTCTCTTAATAGTTACAAAAAATAATCCATAACAGCATCCACTTTATTTCCATCGTATGTACATCATATACAAATAATTATAATGCTGTAAACAACCCCACTAGACAACATCTGCCAGAGCCTGTCCCTATCTCTTACATATGAGATCACAACATTTGTAAAGCACAAAGTAATGTCACATTTTAATGATTTTGGTTTGATATCACTGTTTAACTGGGTTGGTGAGAAACCTCTGAAGAAGACGGGTATACTTCGACCCACCCAGCAATAATTACCATCTGATGAAACATGTAAGACAGATAAAATTCAATCCTGACAACCTAACTTCAACAACACATGATACTTCGTAACATGTTCACATTTGAAGATGTAAGATTTTCTCAACAACACTCTAGCATACACGCGTATAATCTAGCGATTGAGTTCCATCTCTAATATGTTAAGTGCGCTTAATTCAATGGTGTCGAAACAATCGAATCCGAAATCGTGAACGCCAAAATCTTGACAATCCGATAACCCTGTGTAGTTATCCTCCCATGATGGATAACCCATGTCATTGTTAGTATTTTCTGCGGCCAGAGGAATAATTTTGTTCCATGATGCATCAACTAGCGGAGGCTCATCCATCCACAAGCTATTCAGTAACATTTCATCATTGCAAATACTATCTAACAAGAGCGAATCCTCGGTACTACAAGAATTTTCAGCCGGTGATCTTGAATTATCATCCGAGTTAATAACGATGCCATCCTTTTCTTGCATATCATTGTTGTTACTGGATTCTGGCAAAAGATCAGCAGGAGACGATGAGCTTTCCTCAGGCTTGGCTTCTTTGTGTAAGGGTTCATGTGTAACAGGATCGATTCCCCTCTTCAGAAGCTTCTTCTTTATATGAGTGTTCCAGTGGTTCTTAATCTCATTGTCTGTCCTTCCTGGCAATCTAGCAGCAATCTTGGACCACCTAAGTGAAAGGAAAAAATATCCAACTCTAAGTTTTACTTTCATTCCAAAATCAGACGCCGAAAATTCATTAAAAATTATTCATCACTTGAATCTTAAGCAAGCAGCAATAATATATACTTAGTTTGTGAGCTCATTTGAAAAGCAGGCAATTAATGAACTATTAAAATGACGACTAATTTATAAAACCACGATCGATGGCATAGTTATTCTTGCACTTTATAGCAACTTGCAGATCCAAATGACTCTTTTTGTTGAAATTTTATGGCCCTGTCTTATACCCCACCTTTCTATCTGCTCATATGGTCGAACATAAGAACAAGAAGAAATATCTGCAGGTTTCAAATATTATTAATTTTTCAAAATCATATGTTATCACAATCTATCACGTCGCATACTCGGCAATCTAAAGACTTGATTACTTGCATTTTCTCCTCAAATGCAATCGACTACAAGTTAATTAATTACCTTGTCAAACACTTCAATTAAAAAAACGCATTATATTGATCATCTTTCAACACGGCGATACAAGACATGCTTAACCTTCACATTAGTAATATTTTAACCTACTCCACAGACGTTAGCAGAAAACCATGTCCATGAAGACAACCACCCAGACACCATTAATAAAACAACCAAAATATTTAAACAATATGCTTTGATGCAAGTTCATCACCAAAAATATGTATATATGAATGTAACATAGAGAAGAGATTTAACCTATTGCCAAGACGAGCATGGAGATCAATAACCAGCTGTTCTTCTGCTTCTGTAAGAAGCCCTCTCTTCAAGTCAGGGCGAAGATAATTAGTCCAACGAAGCCGGCAACTCTTGCCGCATCGTCGGAGTCCTGCGAGCTTAGGGACAGCCCTCCAACAACATTGGCCATTGGTGAGAATGAAGTTAATGAGTTTTTTATCCTCTTCAGCTGTCCAAGGACCTTTCTTGACCCCGAGTTTGTCACAGCAAGGTTGCCTTCCCATATTGCACAGAGTAGCTAGCTAGCTGACTGTAGCTAAGCTTACACAAATAAATAAACAAAGCAAGTCTCGTCAATATTGCTACCTGTGAAGACTCGAAAGCCCCCTCAACCACCTTTATATAAAGCTCTTACTTTCCTCCCTAAGTGTTTATAAATACATAAAACACATCCATTTATGGAGGGAGGGAAGGAGATTCCAGGGTCCACCATTGGTTTGTGAAAGGGAGATGGGAACTAGAATGGTTTGTTCTTGTTTATGTGGGTACACAAAAAAATAAGTGAAAGAGAATATTGATAAATGACCCAAGGGCAGAGCTTCGATCCATCTAAACACCCAAAATAATTTATTTTTTTTAATGAAATTCTTTCCATTTTCCTACACAACCCCACTCCCTGATTGCACTCTTACTCCACCATTCCATCAGCTATTTCGTCATCCCCACGTACGTTTAAGTGTCCCTGTAATATCTGTACTCTATTACACCATTTGCTAATCAATAGGTAACATGTCTTAATTTCCATCAATGACATTAACCGTTGGATTCGTACACAAATTAATCTCTCTTCTTTTTTTTTTGAGCTTCACCAAAACCTATGTTTGTACCGTGCATCGGAGCCTTTGGGTGAAAATTCAAACATCCAGTCACGACTATGATCGGATGTCAAACAATTCGATCATGAACGGGAATATTATATATGTTGTCATTAGTTACCGATCGATTTATGTTTGTCTAATCAAAATTATTATTAAAATCAACATGTAAACTCTAAATTTATATAAAAATCAACATTGGTCACCGAATTTTTATTTTTTTTAAAGTCCAGTAAGTGCTTTGGTTTGTTGAGATAGGAAAAGACTTCCTGGATTAAATAGGATTTATGTGACACCCAAAAACATCACAGAAAGAGCTCTAGTGTTATGTATCTTCACTTTATTGAGTTTACATGAGCATGTGTGACGATGTTTAAAGCCATTAATGTTCAAGTCATTTTGTATTGATTAATCTTTCGACTACAAGTCACAACACCGATCCATCTTTTTACAGCTGCTTAGCATTTCGTGATATGTAGGATGATAGAGTTGAATGAAGAAATATGATCCTGTGCCTTGTTACTGGAAAGCACAAGTAGCAAAATCAAGTGGCACTTCCAAGATATATATATATATATATATCTCAGAAGCAGGGTGTGATTGGGGGGAAATCACTTCATTGAACATTGAAATCCGACAAAATAATCTCTAAACTATGGGATCTGGAGGGCTTCAAGCAGAAAATCTTCATTTGTAATTTCAGTAATGCCTTTTTTTAAAAAAATTAATGTTGGTATTCAGGTCAACTTGTACATACCTTAATTAATTTTACGGATTCTAAAATTAATGATTTTTTTTTCTTGTTTCATAATTAGAAGGTTCATTAATATGTTTTTTTTTTTATCTATTTTATAAGAGAAATGGAGTTATGGTAGGAATGGAGAATTAAAAGATAGAGGGACTTGAGACATACCAAAATGACTTTATGATAATATATTTACCTTGATTTGGTAACGTATCCGATGCCAGTATTTGGAAGATGAATCAATGAGGGTTTCGGATCACTAGTTTATAAATTCAATTACTGATTCATCGATTCCGCCAATCACATCGACTGTGTATATATATATATTAATTACCTTTTGTATATAATTAATTCCTCTAATTTTTAAAAGCAGAATAATTTTTTTAAAAAAAAGTCCAGGTGGTCATCGTGTCAACTGGTTGATTGAATCAATATGTAATCTTTTTCAAAAATCAACCGGAATTAAGACAATGGAAATACTTAACTCCCTGTTCCCACTGGTCTGATCGCCTTCCTTTTGATACCAATTTTATAAGCACATGATTAAAAAAAAAATAAATAAATAAAGAAAAAGAAATGCAGGATCATGTGTATGTATTCTACGAAAATGGGTGTAGGTGTACAACTTACGTAATTCTTATGTTGTAACAACAATTAATAAGAAAGTAGTCTACTTTTCATATTTTTTTTTATAGAAGCCTTGGCTCCACCACGAGTTCAAATACAACGCACAACAAAGTCAAAATTATATTATATAAAAAAAAAACTAAGAAGGCTGGGTGATTCACTGTGCTATCCGAGAGGAATTGCCAAGGATATGCACAAAGATTCCTTTTTTTTTGTCATTTTTTTTTTCATTTTGATCCCTCAATTCTTTTTTTTTTTACTTGATCCTTTAATATTGTGTTAATTTGAGATTGATCTTGGTGATTTGTTTTTAATACGTGTATGAAAATCTCATGTTGTCGGGGAAATGTTTGGTCACTTGGTTGATGCTTAGTTTGTCAAAACAAAATTCAATTTCATTAATTTAAAAGAATTAAAGCTCCAAGGACCAAATTTGAAGCTTAACCAAATGTTTAATTTTTTCATCTATTATATTTGGTCCTCGTTCTTTTGGTTATAATTTTTTTTTTGATTTATTTTTTTTTAATTTTTCCCCTTATTGTTTATTTCATTTAATTTTTATATCAGATTTGGTTCTCATTCTTTATATTGTTATTTGTTTAATTTTTCAATTTTGGATGATTGAGAATTTTTCTTTGTGATTTTGTTTTGTGTACTTTCTATGGGATAACTTAGTCTCATAACTCAGGTCACGAGTTTCGAAGATTGGCCCGATTTAACTTCAGTTTTTTTAGGTTCTATTTTTAAAATTAATTTTTTTTTCAATTTCATCATTTGATATTAAATTATTAGGCCTTCGACTTTGTGATTTTTTTTGTTTTTTTTATAGGGTTATCTTGATATCATATCCCAAATCATAAGTTAGTTGAGTTAATTCGGGTTGACTCAGAGTTTTTTTACTTTCACCTTTCATTATTTAATTTGCTTGAGAATTGACCTCTATTATTTTCTTCAAAAAATTTTGCACGGGGTTATCTCAACCTCACATTCGGGTCATGAATTTAGCATGCTAGAGGTTTTTATTTTATTTTTTTAATTTATTTTTTCTCAATTTGTCCTTCAATGTTTGATTTACTGATAAATGAGCTTCAAGTTTTTTTCATTATCCTCTTTATAAGACTATTCTATTTTCATCCAATTTTTGTTTTGTTATCAAATAATATTGTTAAAATCTTTTAAAAATATTTAAAGGGTATTTTTTTTAACAGTAATTTTTTTTTAAACCAGCTAAATAGAAAAGATATCTTATGTTAACTCGAGGGAGAGAGAGAGAAATCATTTGAGGTTTGAAAAATAGTGTTACTTTTGTAAATATAATGTATATGGAAGTCAAAAATGTAATGAAACATATTTGTTTTCATTCTAATTTCTACATTGATTTGCTCTTTTATCAAAGCACAAAGGTAATTAGCAACTTGCCAAATCTACTTATCTTCTAAGCTCTATAATCAACAACTTGATGGCACTCGGTAATTAAGAAAAAGTTTGTGTTGTACTCATGCTTCTTTGTTCTATCTAAACATTTATATCTTCTACCATTTTTTTCAATTTGTTTAACTAAGTTTATGTCTAACCTTTCCATTTGTTTTGTTTAGTTTAGGTGATTAACTACATTCCAATAAGATAATTACGTAGCTTACTTAACTAGCATTTGTCAGGTGATCATCACCATTGTAGATATAATCTCAGAACTTTAATTAAAAGATCTGCTAAGCATGTTAGTATCCCTCTCATAAACATAAACAATATCATAGAAATGTTTTTGGGCTAAAAAACTCAAAATCCCTACCGTATATTATGATTTTGCTCTTACTAGTTGGAAGAAAATCAAAAGATAACCAGAACCAAGTATAGTATACGAGTCTTTTGTTTGATTATGTGACTAATTTGGCCAGGCCACGGCACGCTTGTCTTTTCCTTGTAGAGGAACATCATGTCAAACTTTAAATCATCATCTTGACCTTGTGAAGTCTAAAACAACTTTTTATAGTCTTATTAAACGTACATATAGGTTAGATTTTGGGGTTTTTGACTTCTATATCTTGGCTTAGGTGAGTATAGTTCAAATGTGGACCCTTTACCCTCGATAACGCCTCTATAAAACTCCCTAGGTGTCATTAACGATCAACATCCTCTCTTTCTTTTCTATTTTTATTATCTCATACTGCCTCCAAGAGTTTCTATTTTATAGGTTTATCTCAAGTTGTCAAGTAATTGATGCCCACAATCGTGTGATCATAGTAAAAGATTCAGTCTGAATCTTGCCCTTGGTCTAAGAACCGCCAAGTGTTGAAATCCAAATGGAAAGCTTCAAGAGACTTGCGAGGCAATACGTAAACCTTGAATTCAAATGTTTTGTCCTGCGTATACGCCTGATTAACATTTGTTTCAAACTTACCTTTTTCTCCGTAAGAAAAAGGTTAGTGATGAGGGAGGGCTCATATGATCTTAATTATCAGCTCATGCAAGTGTGAAACTTGCTATGTGCTCTTGATCTCCCAATCAATGTCAAAAGACCTTTTTGTAACACGATACAAAATATATAATATAAATTCAAATCATAAATGACGATGGTAAAACTATAAAATTATAAATAAAATATTTTAATTAATTATATATTAATAATTTCAGTTAAATAGACAATTAAAATAAAAGTGAAATAAACAATAGAAAAGTTCAAACACTTTTATTTTTTTCACATTGATTTCTTTATTTTTTGGACAAATCGACTCACTTACTTTGTCATTTACAAGAAACAAATACCTTCAACTTTTGATTGGTCATTTAACATTAATTACTTTAAAAGTCAAGCATGTCAATTTACAGGGAATATACCAATTGATATGTTAATAGTTTACATAAGAAACTACAAGAATGAATATGTATTTTCATTTTACAAAAATGAAATTCACAAATAACTTATATAGTTAAAAAAAATTATAATAATTATAGTCAAAATCAAGCCTTTGATTATAAGATTGCACAAGTTTTGTAAGATATAAATTTGAAATAATAAAAATGCTAAGATAGAGATTATCAAATTGTACAATTTTTTTTTTTTAACTTGTAAAATCGGTCCGAATTTACAGATTTGATCAAGTTTACTGGTCGATTTTACTGGTTTTCAAGTTTTTAATCCGATTTTACACATGATAAATACATATTTTAATTTTACAAGTAAGATTTTGACAGCATTGCTCCCAACTATCGAAATATAATCTCCAAACAACGGTTAAGTTCTCCCACAGCTAGCAAGAATGCAAGATATTCTTTGCATGTCAACATACTTGCCTGTTTCTAGGTACGCTAGAGGTATAGATTTTTTATATTTAAAGGTAGGTAGGTAGCTAGAGAGACAGGTGTTAACCAGTAAAAAGAAAAAGAAAAGAAGAAGAAGTAGTACGAACCAACTTCTTAAGCGTAGCCGCACAACTGTATACTATTAGCAGTTGTGAGTCATGATCGATCCCGTCAATGACCATAGTTTTCTTGTACTTGCTGTATTTCTCCTTCCTTTAATCCATGGCTTCGAGATTAAGAAAAATCAGCTTTGAAGTGTTGAAAATGTACTTCTAGTGCTTCTCCAGCGCCTCCCTCTGGATCATAATTGAAGACAATGGTCAAATATTCTAACATTAACAAAAACATAAAATAGCTCAGTTTTTACTATATGCCAAGACACTTACAACTATAAATTGAAAAAAAAAATGAAATAACCATTACGCACTTCCCAAAAAAAACATATTGAACTTTTGATTGATGGTATTAAGATTTATCATAAGGAACTTTATTCATTATTCATTATTCATTATCAATGAATAATGACCCTTTATTCATTGAGCTTGCAAAGCAATGTTCAAATCATCTTGGCTACTTCTATATTTCTTCATGGTGTTAATGACCGATGAATCTCTGATTTGGTGTCAATTATATTTTTTATCTTTTTCTCTCCTCCTTGATTATAAAATCTAACCCTCCAAATTTTTAAAGGAACCTTTTAATTTTTTTTCTTTAAATTTAGTCCAAGTTTGCTAGGTGAATTTTTTAAATTGATATTTTTCCGACTTTATCATTTAACATTAAATTGATTGAAAATTAAGTTTTTTGATTGAACTCAGATCTAGGATTTCAACGGTTCAAAGTTTGTGAAATTAACCTAGGTTTAGGTTCACCCAGGTTTGCTTCTTTTTTTCTTTTGCTTTTTTAGGCTTATAGTTTTTTTTTATTTTATCTTTTAACATTTATTTAATTGGATATTGAGCTTCATTGTTTTTTTATTTGCTTTCTAAAGGATTTTTTACTTCTTGATATTTTATTTGGATTGTTTTTCGAGTAATTGCTCTAACAGCGTGTGCCACTACTAGAAAATTGGAAAAGACAAACGAAAACAGTGAGAAAATAAAATTGTTGGTAGATTGCAGTGAATTTTACCAACAGAATATTCTCTCACTATATTCGCAGTAAGCACTGACAAAACTATTCCCTTGATATATACCGAGGGAATTATAGTGAGAAAATAAAATTGTTGGTAGATTGCAGTGAGTTTTACCAACAGAATATTCTCTCACTATATTCGCAGTAAGCACTGACGAAACTATTCCCTTGATATATACCGAGGGAATTATAATGAGAAATTAAAAAAACAAAAAGTATGATGACGTGTCGTTTATACAGACAACATTACCGACATTATTAATACCGTTCATAAAATATGTCCATAAACCCATCAATAAATTGTTCTCTTCTCCTTGACACTATTCATAGTGTCAATTACAGAGGGTATCACTGATAGATTAATTCTGTCGATATATTCCAGAGAGCTCTAAAACTGTTCACTTTTCAATTGCATTGTTCAAGTTATCAATAACATACGGGAAATGTTCCCTTCTTAATTACAATGTTAATTATTATTTTTTACAGATGGAATCACCGACGTGTTGAAAAGTCATCGGTGATATTTGGAGGGTTTCTAAATTTTTTTGATTAAATAGAAAATTTAAATTAAATATTACAGACCGAATCACTGACGAATTAAAAATTCATTGAAGATATTTAGAGGGTTTCTAAAAATTTCTTATTAAATTGAAATTTTAATTTAAATATTATAGATAGAATCACCAATAAATTGAAAACTGGTCGGTGATATTTAAGAGGTTTCTAAATTTTTTTGATTAAATTAGAAATTTAAATAAAATATTACAAACGAAATCACCGACGGATTGAAAAGTCGTTGGTGATATTGAGGGGTTTTTTTGAAAATGTTCGATTAAATTAAAAATTTAAATTAAATAATATTGACAGAATCACTGACATAATGGTTAAAAATATTAATATTTTATTATCCATCTATAAAATGCTCTAATAAAAATATCAAAATTCCTCATTTCATAATAGATGCCCTTCTTCTTCTTCTTCTTCTTCTTCTTCTTCCCTTCTGTAAAAAACATCAATGTCCATTTCTTTCTCTTCTCTCCTCAACTCCTTCTCTTCTCTTCTCTTCTTTTTTCTTCTTTTCTCTTCTCCTCCACATGCAATTATGTCTTCTCCTCTCGTTTTCTTTTCTCTTCTGAGTTTTTTTTTATAATTAACATGCATTATGATTTTGTTTTTTCTTTTCTCTTCTCAGCTTTACTTGCAATTAAATTAAGGTAAGATTTTTTTTCTTCTATTTTTTGTGTTTTTTGCATTATATTTGTTTTTCTATTTTATTTTTAAATTCTTATGTTCTTAATAATTGTATGAATGTTGTTGTAGGATTATTTTTTCATATGAGATCAATTTTGTTAGATTTTTTTTTCAATTTTACTGTTCAATTTCAATTAAATTAATTCATTTGTTACTGGATTATAGGTTCTGAAATAAGTTTTTTAAGTTAGATGAGAATAGTTTTTATTTGATTTATTTGTTTGTTATTGTTGTTGCTGTTTATGTTTTAGTATTATTGAGTATTACTATTTTTCTAGTTCTGTCAAAAAGATTTTCCTAAAATATTTTTAAATAATTACTAATGATATTACTGATGGATTAAGTCTGTTGGTATTTCTAGAGAATTGAAAAAGAATTACTACAAATGTCATTGTGCCACTATTTAATCACCGATGGAATTACATACGGTATTTATGTCGGTTATATAGCAAGCTTCCCATGAGAAATACCAACAAAATAAAGTGGGTAAAAAAACTTTTAGCGTACTTTTCCCGTGAGTAAATCCATCAGTAATTTTATTAATGACAAACTCACCAACATACCAAAAATTACCGACGAGAGTTTTTAACGATGGGGCATTTTCGTGCATGAGCTCGTTGGTAAATTCATTGTTGATGGTATCGACAAAGTGATAGTATAAATACCGATGGAAAATTCCATCGATAAATCTAAGAATTTTGGTAGTGTGCGACCTCTTTCGATGTCATCATGCAATATTTCATAGTGACGTTAGAACCTTCTTGGTAAGCTCTTTTCGGTGGTGGAACAGTGTCCATAGTAGAGTAACAATGAGTCTCCAACAAATGTTTTTTTTCTTACCCTTACAATTTATTTTTTATAGATAATTATTGTTATTTTTTCCCGCTTTATTTATCATTGATTGCTTTTAAAATATATATATATATATATATATATATATATATATATATATATATATTAAATTAATTAAGTTTATTAATCCAATCAAATTAATAACTTGTGTCTCGAATTTTGTTTTTCCTTTAAAAACACTATTAATATCACCTAAATTTTTTATATATATATTATAAAAACATTGAGTAGTACCGCAACATAACATAGGATACCTATCTATCCAGGGGCTCTGGAAACCTTGGTCGTGTATAATGGGAATGTACTTCTCATGTAAAAAACATGCCATAGCTGACAAAATTGTTCATGGCCCGCAATTGCTCATCTGACTATGGTTAATTTTTTTAAAAAATATATCTACAAGCATATATTTTTTAGATTCGAATCCTCTAATATTTTTAATAATATAACTAATTATATTTCAAAACTCTGTTTGAATTAGATTGGATAAATAAGATAATGAATGAAGATGTTGACATTTTTATTATATATTAAGGGGGCATTTGTTTTGCATAAATCTTTTGCTGATTCTTTTATATTTCTTTTCCGTTAAATATTTTATAATTAGTTTTTAAACTTTGTAAATTTATTAAGAAAATATTTTTAACTCATAAAATTATATAAATATTTTACGAATAAGTATTACACACACAATATTATCCAATAATTTTAACCATTATTATTCCATCAGCACCTCGTCACCGCTATTAACATGACTTTCGTCATTGTCACCATTATTGTTATCACTGTCATTACCATAACAACCACCATCGCCACCATAACCATTCATATCACCACTAAAACTATTATAACCACTAATAATATCACTATCATTATCATCATCGTCATTATGCTAATACTATTGTATTTTCATATCATTACTTATAAAACATTGTAAAAAAATTCATAAATATATTATAAATTCTTTCCATTTAAAATGTTATACAAAAAATATTTTGCATACAAATTTTTTATATATATAAAATTTTTTATACAAAACAAACGCATTTGAAATCTTGTTGATTTAATTTAAGTTTAATAATATAAATTTAACAAAACATGAAAAAGTATGATAGAAGAGAACAAGAGACATCTCTCAATCCAATTTTTTATGCTAAATTAGTATACGAATTAATGTGTCCACTATCAATCTATAGGTGATGAAATTTTGGATCACATAAATTAAATTTTAAATGCTCTTATATATTACTCAATTTTAATATTCCCATAATATTCTGTTTCCTTTTTCTTTTTCTCTGCTGATATTGAAACGTTCCCATATTCTTAAAACTTGACTTTTGAATCAACGGGCCATCTACGAAATTGAAAGTGTCTCTTTTATTAAATAGAAAACAACTAATGAATTTACACTACAACTAGTTTTTTCTTTTCTTTTTAGAAAAACTCCTCTTAATAATCTCGACTTCATTGGGGTCGACCAGGATGAGTTCTCACCGAGGCCATCATCTAGAGGAGATGATGATGTTTTCAAAAGCATTAGTCTTAAATGATTTGAAAGAGAAGAAGAAGAAAACATTGTCTTAATTTAAAAGTAACGCTAAACATTAATTAAAAATAATAAGAAGAAAAAACTTTTAAGAATACATATAAATTATCGAATCATGCAGTGATTTAAAATTATATTATCCATTTTGATAATCTTGCTGAAGTTCATGTTTGTTTAAATTGATTATAGTGTCATGCAGGTATACAAATTTATTCTTGCTCATGGGTACATCCATTAGGTTTTTCAGTATAGTTTTGAGTAATCCCTAGTTGGATTTTAATTATAAATCACTAGGAAGAAAATCAAACAGTAACTCTTATGGTTAAGGAAACCGATTCCCAAAACTAATAATAATAATAATAATAAATACCCTAAGTAATCCATTGATTAACAAGATGGAAAGAAATTAAAGAGTGGTTTTCATTTCTAATTTTAGATGAGATGAAATTCTTAGGTTAGTTTAACCAAAAAAAGTATAACAAATAGGGAAGAAGGACATTAATTTATTCCACAATTATCACTCTGTTTCAGTCTCCAAACAAAAAGAATTTTCAATTTCCTCATCTATTACACATAATTAATCGTAAAAAACAGATGAGTATCTATTTGCCCCAACACCAATTCTTATCCTAATTAAGTTCTAAGTTTTAATGGTGGGGATTGATAGAAAAACTTTACAGAAATGGATTTTTCGTGATTGATGAGTTGTACCTGTAAAACAAATTTGTAATGGAATAAAAAATACTATAATACTTAAGTTAGTATTTAAATTTTGAATGCTCAAGTGATAAGTATAAAATTCAAAAAGATAAAAGATGTAATTTTTATATATAGAGAAGAGATTTATGTTCTTTATGTGTTATCTATGAGAAAATATTAATTGGATGTCTTTTAGTATTGTTGAAATGATCTCTCTCTCTTTCTTTCTTCTTTTGCTAAACCTTATAATATATAGTTGAGAGGATATCTGTAAAATACATAGAGTATTTTGTATAGCTCACTATGAATTGCAGTTTTTTTTCTTTGTATTTTTTATTGGGTAAAGAGAGAAATTAATATATATATATATATATATATATATATATATATATAGAAAAAAGAAAAAGAGTAACTCGGTTAGGCTATGGCCTAACCAAGACAAAACAGCTAGATTGATTAAATGGGCTGCTTTTGAATATTTTTTTTAGTAACACAAACTAGACTCGCATGATAGTGGAGGGTGTCCTTGCGCAAAAAATTAATTATTAATTTTGAAGTTTATAAAATAAAATCATCGAATTATATATAAGGATGACGTAGAGGGTGTATGTATATTTTGGTAAAGAGGATTTAGGAGCTTAATTCAATTCAGATTTTCCAAATTAGTAATTATAGTATCGATTATTATATTCTTTTTATGTATTCTCGGAGCCTCAATCTTCTCTCCAAATAATTCTAAGAATATATTTTCTTACGTCAGTTTCATGTATTCATAAAAATCTCGAACCGGCTATGATGAGATTTAGAATAAGAAATTCAAGAAGAAAAAAAAAACCCTCATTAACCACTTGATCTACCTCTTTGGAGCTAGCAATAGCATCATACTAAAAAAGAAATAGAAAGTAAAATAAATAAATAAATAAAAATACTCCAATTATGATCATTAACAAAACCATACATGTTGATTTGACACAAAAACATTTTTTTTTATTTTTTTTTATTTTTTTGGCGATACTGAGTTCATATAGACGTAATTTTGAGATGAAGCATTTGGTTTACCGCATTAATATTGTTATCATTATTCTATGAGTATGAATTATTACAATTTTGCTCATCCCTCTCCTTCTCCAAGTAAATATTATTACATGTGGTAAATCACATGCTTAACTGCCTTAACTACTTTAAGTTATTACAAATTACATGTCGGCATCCAATTATCCCACTTGTGTTGATGACGAGGGTCCAAAGAGAAGAGCACAATTATGCCTCAAAAACCCATCAATCACACATCACAGTGACTGGTGAACTACCGCTTAATGGGAATAGTTAGGAAACATTGAATTAATTACTTTCAGCATGATTCGTATATATAAAAAAAACACATTGCTATTAGGTCAAGACAGCTGAGAGACTCATTAGACTGCCTGATTACGTAATTATGGAGCAATATTCCCGTCATTAAAGTGGAAAACACATTAAATTGAATATTAAAAGAAGAAGAAAACTAGCTAAAACAAAGCCTTAATATTGAATGACAGGCTATGGGTGTTGATGGAATACAAAGTAATTTGCTTTCAATATAGCATCAGAGAGAGATCCTTGCTCTCAGTCCACTGAAAGGATAGCAAATAGGCATCGAAGGGTCCTGACAATCAACTTAGTAATTAGTGATATATTGACTATATCCCAATCCTACCAACATCGCTTGATGGGTCAAGTGCAGCTAAATTCTTGTTCCCTTTTTTTTCTTCAAAGACACAGCAAAACTCTTTCAAAAGTCGATTGTGGTTGGTATTGAAATACAATAGGGAGTTGGATGTACTTGTTCATAGTGAACGCCCACTCAAGCCGACTGACTAATTCCGTGTTTGATGACTATTTTTTTTCTTTAAAATATATTAAAATAATTTTTTAATTTATAATATTAGCACAGTAAATCATCTAAAAACATAGAAAAAAAAACACTAATTTAATGTTTTTTCATGTAAAATACAATTTACTTATTTATTCAAGCTCTTGTGCGTTTAAAATAATCATCAAGAAATTAGACCCATCCTGAAAATGCTATTTTGATTACAGCACTCTTATCAGGTATACAATTTTATATATATATATATATATATACACTCAATGATCCATGTCTTGATGGTATACTAACTCGGAAAATTTTCAGTGTAAAGTACGTTAATATTTATCTTCATAATTCATAGAATAAGATTGGGCATGTGTTCCAGATGAAAATTTCCAAGATGATGTGAGATTGACTAGTCTATTGACGCAAAAAGGACATACCATTGGTGGGCGAATCCCAACGGGTGGCGGATCATTTTCCTTGTCTGCCTATTTGAAGTAAAAATATGTGCAGGTAAGGTTCAGCCCAAGTAATGGGGCTGGACTCACTTCAGGACTTCTCTAATTTTTAAATGTTTTTTTTTTTTAGAAATATATTACAAAAATTAATTTTTAAAAAAATTAATTTTAAACCAATACCATCCACAGATATAAAAATAAACTAAAAAAACAAATAAGTTTTCTTAAAAACACAGTTAAACCCTCAACGCCAAACCATATTGTAGATCAGAAGAATTTTAGGCACGAAACTAACAAAAGAAGGCATCAAATTCAATGGCCGGCCATTTGCAACCTTTTTTCGATGGCAACAGTTCTCCTAAACCATGAATCTTCGTTGTTCACCTAATTTTCTAGGCCGAACTCGAATTTGACTAGTTTTACCAGTCCTCCATTTCATCCTGTTTTCTGTTCACAGGAGAGGTGACTTCAGAGATTAGAAGACTAGGGCAGCCCTTATGCTTTCCCTGTAACCTTGCACTTCACAAACCATAGCATATTAACGCGGGGAACAGCTACCAAATCGTGCTCTTAAACCGCTCATGAAAACCTCGCAATAAAATATAATCTCCTCTCAATTCTATGATGAGATGGATGGTAGTCATATGAGAGAAAAAAACCCCATCTCAGCAATTAGTGGCTAAGTAACTTGGTCCGTGCCAACACAGTATTGAAAAACAAAAGCGCAATACAAGATTTATCAAGCTGTGACGCTGGAACACACAAGGACTAACCCAAGCACCATGTCAAATTCCACAACCACTCACTTAGGCCCGGCAAATTTGCCCATCATCTTTGCAATTATAGGAGCCACCTTGGGGTTCCCTTGATGCTTAGCAAGATTAGCTGGGTTCTTCATTACTGCAAAATCATCACCCAAGAGCATGAGAACCATTGCCATACATGTAAATTAGAATTCTACAGGAAAATAAGAGTAAAATTTATCAAAGCAGAGAACTCGAGTGGCCATGCAGGCTGCGTAGGGGTAAATGGTGAATTAATTATACAATGTTTTGCGAGTTGCTGATCTTATTTTCTTAACATCCTTAAATTCTGTTTACTCAGGCACATGTTTCACATGGATATGTTTCTATTACCCTAGCTAGATGAACATGATTACATGAACACTCACAAGACCAATCAGAATCAACTACCCTAGCTAGATGAACATGATTACGTTAACACTCACAAGAGACCAATCAGAAGCAACTAATTTGTCGGGACAACCACAAAATACAGACAAAAAATATAAAGTGTGAAATTCCTACCATCTTGAAGGGCAGCCATTATTTCCGGGTCACTAAATGCAGCCATCAATTCAGGGTCCTGCCAAAACATCATCGAATAAAATACACTGTCAAATGGCAAGCCAAACCATAGAGCATTCACTGGCTACTTGATTGAATTATGCACTGTATGCCTTACATAAAAGCATGTGTACAAGTACATTTGAGTGTGGGAGTGGGTGCAGAAAATGCAATCATATCATCAAAGTAAAATGCATAGCTAATTTTGTTTGTACTTGGCAAAAAACAAATTGAAAAGAAATTTTACATGGGAAATAAAGATGTTTTTATTTATACCTGGCCAGAAAGAAAATTTGACAAGAACACACTGCATGTCCTTGCAAGCACTGTAAACTACTATTGTATATGATATAAAATGGCAAATCAGCAAAAAGTTCAATAGCACTTACATTCAATATTTTGCTGAAATCAACATTTCCAGGCATCCCTCCTGGCATGGCACCCGGGAAGCCTCCAGGCATCCCTCCTGGCATGGCACCCGGGAAGCCTCCAGGCATTCCCCCGGGCATACCTCCAGGCATTCCCCCGGGCATACCTCCAGGCATTCCCCCGGGCATACCTCCTGGAAATCCTCCTGGAAATCCACTAGGTTTTCTACTGGAAGATGATTGCTCTTGCTTCTTGGCCTTCTCATACTCAGCCTTTAAACAGGAGAAATTAGGTCACATGATGAGAGCAAGCTAATATGTCAGGATGATCGTGATCATAGTTACCTGAGCTTTAGCACGACGACGTTGTCTCTCACGCTCAGCCTTTCTATCCTCCCTCTCTTTGTGAAGCCTTTCATACTTCCTGCGGTGTTCCTCAATCCTATGAGCGTTTGGTTCAACCTGTGTAACATAGCAGTTGCAGTGACATGGCAAAACAAATATTAAACAACGCACCAATGAGATTTTTCTTTTAGCATCCCTGTCATGTGAACTAAAAAAGCAAGCAACCACACACATATCAACTTATAACTTATTTTACAAAGCCATGGCCCAGCTAGTCAAACAATTAAGTTGTTGGTTCCTAATTTACATGGTTTGGTGAATTCATGGCAGCGAAATTAACAATTCTGAAATTGGAAGCTGTCAATTGCACACTTGAACCCAAAAGATGGATTGAGACTGTCACGCGTTCAAAAACCTACAGTTACTACATTATCTCTAATGAAACAATAAATGCACATATGAAACAATCTCGTTCCCAACCAAAACTAAATGATCTACAATTACTAAAATAGTTGAGTTCATCAGTCCAGGGGCTAGCGAGATTTAATTGGTTCACTCTTAGTTCTTAAAATTAAATTAAGGGTAATCTTATTTCACATCATAATTATTAATTCCAAAGAGGGAAGGCAGGCGAATCTCCTGCATGTATGCTCCATATTCCAACTACATTCAGCATGAAATTTAACATGCATTTGTCTACTGCGCTTGAATATCAAGCATTTCCTATACATGGAGAACAAAATGTAAAAGTTAATAACTTAATATCATACTGTATTTGAATAGTTAGCATTTCATAAATAGTTTCCATTGCTTCCATCATTTTAAATTTGAAAGTACTGAAAATACACCAAAAAGTACAAAACATGCACGGAGAGAGAGACCTTCTTAAGTACAGCACTTATCTCCTCATCGTAATCTAACTTTGATGCCAGGTGGAGATCCTTAGCAGCATCTTCCCACTGACCAAGCATTGCTCGTGCCATGCCACGGGACTTATATCCCTTAGCTGAATCCAGGTTAATCTGAAGTAACTCTTATAATTCATAAATACTATAAAAAGTATCCTCTCATACAAAAACATGTACAAGTTATATACAGATGCAAAAAGTGTAAATAAATAGGGAGGCAACAACCTCAAGAGCAGCATTAGCATCCCGGATAGCAGCATTGGGCCTCTTCATTTTGATGTAAACAGTAGCTGTAGAGCATCGAGAAATCACAATATTAACAACATTGAAGAAAATGTACAAACAAATCTAACGTATACAATTTGCACACTATACAGGAAACCTTACAAAAAAAAAACACAGTGATCATGTACCTCTTGTTGCATACATGATTGCAGATGTTGGATTGAGTGAAATTGCTTCTGTTAAATGCTCAATTGCTTCCTCCAATTTACCTGCATAGAAAGAAACGCCAAAATTACATACACGAATCTCACCATAAAATTTTATCGACTTAAATTAGATGGATACCTGACACGCATAGAATCAAAATTTCAGCATATTATAACAAGCACGCATGAACTCATAGGCAAAGCTTGTACATGATAATACCTTCAGAGATAGCTTCCATGGCCTTAGCCTTGGCCTCTTGAGAAGCATCACGACTTTCTTCTGTAACCTCTACAGATGGGTCCCCCATCTACAAATAGTCAAGTTCATTATCAAACAAAACAGCCACAACAAATAGAAATAAGAAAAACTAAAATGCAACCAAAACACACCACGCCGTATGATAATTCTTAAAAAAAAAAAAAAACCTTCTGTGGAGGATCATTATCAGGCTCAACAGTCTCGCCTTCGAGCTCAACATCGGATTCAATTATCTCCTCCTCCTCCTCCTCCTCGACTTCAGGTTCTCCTTGTGACTCTTCCTTCTCCATTTCCTCATCACTCTCCTCGACCACATAACTCTTCTACGTTCAATCCAAACAGATTTCAGTTAAAAAGCATCGAAATAATTAAATACAACAAAAAAAGAAATTGTACCGATTTGGAGTCGTCGTGCTTGTGAGCACAGCCAGGGAGCTTAGCACCAAGACTGAAAAAGAAACGTTTCGAGAGGAGAGGAGAAACACGATGAGAGACATAGAAAGTGAAATGATTAAAATATTATTATGAGAGTAGATATTATAATACCTTTCGAGGTAGTCGTGGAAGAAGGAAAGAGAAGGATCGGCGAGGATGGAAGGATTGGATTTGCACTGTTCAATAAATTGCTTCAGTTCTTCTAGTTTTGTTGCGTCCATCATCTTGATTTGGGGAGTGGGAGTCGAGGGTTTTAGATCTGGGGTTTCTAATTCCGAGAATGGATAGAAAGAGATGAGAGCAAGTAGTCTACACTATAACTGGCTTGACTTCGATAGCGTTAGGCATCATCTGAAGGGCGTGGGCAGTGGGCCTGATGTCTCTCTAGGATATTACGAACATGGCCCACCCGTATTGACATTATTATCTTCTCCTTTAACCACATCATGTTGTGAATGCCTCCTCTGTTTACACGTGGTTCTTCTTTTTGAACGGTTCGAAAAAGATAATTTTGATATGAAATATTGAAACAGAAAAGGCAAGAGATGGAAAGAGGAAAAAAATCTGAATTTCAAAGAAAAATATCACTGGATTGATATCAAACAGTTAGCAATATGTTCGAGAAGGAGCATAACATAGCAAAGAAAAGCAAGATTATTACAATTACAAGTAATATTATTATTATTATTAACAATATACTAAAAGGCATGGGAAAGCACTGTAGCTTCCTCACACCTTTTAATTATACTTTCTAGCTTTGATACCCGCGCGATGCCGCGGGTCATTTTTTTTGCATAAAAAATATTTAAAAAAATAAAAATTTAAAAATATTAGGTTTTTCTGCAAAGTTATACCCAAGAATCTTGGGTTTGGCTTCAACGCCTGATCTAAGAGTAATATTTATAATATTAATAATAAAATTAAACTTGTATGACCCAAGTTTAAGTGAGCCTGACTGTAACACCGGACCTAAGAATACTAGATGTGAGTCTAACTATAAGGTCGTGTCATAAAAGTGTGATAATTAAATAGATTAATTAAAAAAAACAAAGAACAAAAATTAACATGAAGAAAAAAACTAATGAAGAAAAAGAAAAAAAATTGAATTATTTGGGTCAACCTTTTAAACCAGGTTATCCCGTAAAACCTGGGATTTGCGTCATGAAAGTTTGATAACTAAATAGAAAAAAAAAATGACGGGTTTACCTAGAATTAACCGGGTTAACCCATCAAACCAAGTTAACCCGCCAAGCCCAGGATACGTGTCATGAAAGTATGAAAGTCTGATAATTAAATAGAAAGAAAATTAACTTTAACAAACTAAACTAAATGAAAAAAATAACTCGTCAAAATTTAACATTAACAAAATAAATCAAACAAAAAAAAATTCATAAAAAAAATTAAAAACAAAAAACAAAAGGAAAAAACAATTATATAATATAATACAATATAATAATAATTATTATTATAATTATAATGAAAAAACGTGGGGAGAATTTCAAAAAATGAAAAAAAAAAAAGTGGGGAAAGCTAAAGCTAAAGCTAAATTCACAACCAACTCAATATTGAAAAAATAAATTTAACAAACATAATTTTTTAAAAAAAAACATGTGGTGAAAACACTGTAGTCAAACAAAAACTATGTAAGGGAAACACTGTAATAATCCATAGTATTTTTTTTTAAAATAAAAAAACTACAAAGCTAATCTTTCAACCAGCTCAATATATAAAAAAAAAAAACCGACAAAGGCTACCTAAAAAAAAAACAAAGAAGTCAATTTTGGGTAAAAGAAAATTAAAAAAAAAGTACAAAAAAGGAAACAAAAGCGAAAAAAAAACACGTGGGGAAAGCTACAGTGTTTTAAAGAAAAAGACAAAAAAACTAAATTTTCAACCAGCTCAATAGTAAAAAAATAAAATTAACAAAAATAATTCTGAAAAAAATAATAAAAACAAAATACGTATAAATATCAATTTTGGAAAAAAAGAAAAAAAAACAAAAAAAAAACATATGAGGAAAGTTAAAGCTAGATCATCAGCCAGCTCAATATTGAAAAAATAAATTCGATAAAGATAATTTTTAAAAAAAATATATGGGGAAACACTGCAGCAAAACAAAAACTATGTAGGGGAAACATTGTAGTAATCCAAACAAAAAAAAATTTTAAAAAAACTACAAAGCTAAATTCTCAACCAACTTAATATAAAAAAAATAAAATCTACAAAGATCATTTTGAAAAAAAAAAAAGAATAAAGAAATCATTAAAAAAAAGAAAACAATGTATGAGAATATTACAACAATCCGCAATGTTTTAAAGAAAAAAACTACATAGTTAAATTTTCAGCCAGCTCAATATTTAAAAAAATTTAGCAAAGATAATTTTGAAACAAAAAAATTAAAAAAAAACGAAACAAAAAAAAAGAAGAAGAAATCAATTTTTGGTAAAAAAAAAAAAGCATAAAAAACATGTAAAAAAACAAAGCAAAAAAAAAAAAAAAACTGCTTCTACAGTGAAAAACCCATGCATTTTAGAGTATTCTACTAGTTACATGACCCGAGCAATGTCGCGGGTCAATTTGTTTTGCATAAAAATTATCAACAAAAATTAAGATTTAAAAGTGTTAGATCTTTCTGCAATGCTATAGCAAAGAGTCTTGGGTTTGGCTGCAACGTCTGATCTAAGAGTAATATTTATAATATTAATAATAACATTAAACTTGCATGACCTGAGTTTAAATGGGTTTGATTGCAATACCAGACCCAATAGCATTGGATGTAGGTCTGGCTACAAGGTTGTGTCATAAAAGTGTGATAATTAAATAAATTAGTTAAAAAAAACAAAGAAAAAAAAACTAATGAGAAAAAAGAAAAAAAAAACTGAATCAATTAGGTTAACTCGCCAAATCAGGTTAACCCGTCAAACTTGGGATTCGTGTCATGAAAGTGTGATAACTAAATAGAAAAAAGATTTAATGTTAATGAACTAAATTTTTTTAAAAAAGATTAATTAAAAAGGAAAAAGCAAAGAGAAAAATACCTACAGGAAGGAAAAAACTAATGAAAAAAAAAGAAAAAAAAATCTGAATCAACTGGGTTAAACCATCAAACCTGGGATCCGTGTCATGAAAGCCTGATAATTAAATAGAAAAAATTTAATATTAAGAAACTATAGACAAAAAAAAATAAACTAAAGGCATAAGCTTTTTCACTGTGGATTGCACCTTGTTATTTAAAGTAAAAGGCTTAAAAAGGAAAAAAAAAAAAAAAAACAAAGGCATACGCCACATGTAAATTTTTTTTCTTACATAAAAAATATCAAAAAATGCTAAGATCTAAGAGTGTTAGGTCTTTTTGCAAAGATATACCAAAAAGCCTTGGGTCTAGTTACAACGCTTGATCCAAGAATACTATTTGTAATATTAATAATAACATTAAACTTACATGACTTAAGTTTAAGTGAGTTTGGCTGCAACACCGGACCTTAGAGCATTGGATGTGGGTCTGGCTATAAGGTCGTGTCATAAAAGTGTGATAATTAAATAAATTAATTAAAAAGAAAAAAACAAAGAAAAAAAACCAATAGGAAGAAAAAAACTAATAAAGAAAAAGAAAGAAATCTGAATTAACTCGGTTAACCCGTCAAACCTGAGATTCGCGTCATGAAAGTTTGATAACTAAATAGAAAAAAACAATTGACGGGTTTACCCAAAATTAATTGGGTTAATCTGTCAAACCAAGTTAACCCATCAAGTCTGGGATATGTGTCATGAAAGTCTGATAATTAAACATAAAGAAATTTAACATTAACAAACTAAACTAAATGAAAAAAAATAATTAAAAAGAAAAAAATCCGGGTTAACTTATCAAACCAGACTAATCCATCAAACCCGGGATCAAACAAAAAAATATATTAAAAAAACAAAAAAAAATTAAAAAAAAAACAATTTAGTGTTTCATTTAATTTTTAGTATATAATATAATATTATTATTATTATATAATAATAATTATTATAATATAATAATAGTAATTATTATAATATATTAAAGATGGGAAAGTGAAAGGCGTGGGAAAGCTACAGTAGTTTTCCCACGCCTTGAGTATTACTTAATATATAATTATTATTATTATTATTATTATAGCCTTTTAATTATACTTATATATAATTATTATAATTATAATTATATTATAATATTTTTTTTCGTTTTCAATATTTTTTTATGCCTTTATAGATTTTTTTTTGCTTATTTCTTTGTGTTTTTTTTCTTTTAATGAATTTTTTTGTTTAATTTAGTTTGTTAATGATAAATTTTTTATTTAGTTATCAGACTTTCATTATACGGATCCTGATTTTGACGGGTTAACCTGGTTTGACGAGTCCCGAAATTTTATTTTTTTTGCTTTTTTTTCATTTTAATTAATTTTTTTCATTTAGTTTAGTTTGTTAATGTTAAATTTCTTTCTATTTAATTATCAGACTTTCATGACACGTATCCCGGGCTTGACAGGTTAACCCAATTAATTACGGGTAACCCGTTAATTTTTTTTTTTCTATTTAGTTATCAAACTTTCATGACGCGAATCTAAGGTTTGATAGGTTAACCTGGTTTGAAGGGTTAACCCAGTTAATTAAGATTTCTTTTTCTTTTTCTTCATTAGTTTTTTTCTTCCCATTGATTTTTTTCTTTTTAATTAATCTAATTAATTATCACACTTTTATGACACGATCTTGCAGCCAGACCCACATCCAAGGCTCTTGGGTCAGATGTTGCAACTAGACTCACTTAAACTTGAGTCATGTAAGTTTAATATTATTATAAATATTATAAATAGTACTCTTGGGTCAAGTGTTACAGCTAGACCAAAGGCTCTTGGGTATATCTTTGCAGAAAGACATAACACTCTTAAATCTTAGCCTTTTTTGATATTTTTTATATAAGAAAAAAAATAACCCATGGCATATGCCTTTGTTTTGTTCTTTTCTTTTCTTTTTTAAGCCTTTTACTGTGGACTGCACAGTGCAGTCCACAATGAAAAAAATGATGCATTTAGTTTCTCTTTTTTTTTTTTGTCTTTTTTTCTTCTTTTGTAATTATTCTTTTAATTTAGTTTCTTAATATTAAATTTTTTCTGTTTAATTATTAGACTTTCACGATACGGATCCCAGGTTTGACGGGTTAACATGGTTTGACAGGTTAACCCAGTTGATTCAGATTGTTTTTCTTTTTCCTCATTAGTTTTGTTCTTCCGATTTCATCTTTTAATATCGTATGCAGTCCACGGTAAAAAGACTGATGCCTTTAGTTTTTTTTTTGGCTTTTTTTTCTTTTTATACCTTTCACTGTGAACTGCACAGTCCAGTCCACGGTGAAAAGGTTGATGTTTTTTTTCTTTTTAATTAACTTTTTTTTATTTAGTTTGTTGATATTAATTTTTTTTTTCTATTTATTTATCAGACTTTCATGACACGAATCTCAGGTTTAACGGGTTAACCCAGTTAATTCATATTGTTTTTCTTTTTTTTCATTAGTTTTTTTTCTTAATGTTGGTTTTTTTTTCTTTGTTTTTTTCTTTTTAATTAATATATTTAAGTATCACACTTTTATGACATAACCTTGCAGCCAGACTTATATCCAAAACTATTGGGTTTGATATTGCAGTCAGACCCACTTAAACTTGGGTCTTTTAAGTTTAATGTTATTATAAATATTACTCTTGGGTCAGACGTTGCAGTCAAACCTAAGACTCTTGAATATAGCTTTGTAAAAAAATCTAATACTTTTAGATCTTAGCTTTTTAAATATTTTTTATACAAAAAAATTGACCCGCGGCATCGCGCGGGTCATGGAACTAGTAACATTCTCTCAAAGGTGTGGGGAAAGTACTGTAGCTTTCCAACGCCTTTTCAGTTTTCACTTTTCCTATAATTATATTATTATAATTATCATATTATATTATAACATATACTAAAAAGTAAAAGCTTTTTTTTTCTTTTTTAATGTTTTTTTTTCTTTCAATGAATTTTTTTTGTTCAATTTAGTTTGTTAATGTTATTTTTTTTATTTAGTTATCAGACTTTCATGACACGGATTCCGGGTTTGATGGGTTAATCTGGTTTGACGAGTTAACCGGAATTTTTTTTCTTTTTAATTAATTTTTTTCGTTTAGTTTAGTTTGTTAATGTTAAATTTCTTTCTATTTTATTATCAGACTTTTATGACACGTATCCCAGGCTTGACGGGTTAACTTGGTTTGACGGGTTAACCCAGTTAATTCTGGGTAAACCCATCAATTTTTTTTTCTATTTAGTTATCAAACTTTCATGACGCAAATCCCAGGTTTGACGGGTTAACCTAATTTGACGGGTTAACCCAGTTGATTCATATTTTTTTTCTTTTTCCTTGTTAGTTTTTTTCTTCCGATTTCATCTTTTAATATTGTATGCAGTACACAGTGAAAAGACTAATGCCTTTAGTTTTTCTTTCTTTCTTTTTATGCCTTTCACTGTGGACTGCATAGTGCAGTCAACGATGAAAAGACTGATGCCTTTTTTTTTCTTTTTAATTAATTTTATTTATTTAGTTTGTTGATATTAAATATTTTTCTATTTAGTTATCAAACTTTCATGACACAGATCTGAGGTTTGACGGGTTAACCCAGTTAATTTAGATTTTTTTTCTTTTTCTTCATTAGTTTTTTTCTTTTTATAAGTTTTTTTTCTCATAATTTTTTATTTAATTTAGTTCATTAATATGAAAAATTTTTCTATTTATTTATTGGTTGATGCCTTTTTTCTATTTAGTTATCTTAGGTTTGGCTAATTAGAGGAAAAAAATTTTCTTTTTGTTTTTTTGCCATTTTTATGCCTTTGATTGTGGACTGCACAGTGAAAAAGTTGATGTTTTTTGTTTGTTTTAGTTTTTTTCCTTTTTAATTAATTTTTTTCGTTTAATTTAGTTTGTTAATGTTTAATTTTTTTCTATTTAGTTATCAAACTTTCATGACACAGATTCCGGGTTTGACGGGTTAGCCAAATTAATTATGGGTAACCCGTCAAGTTTTATTTATTTATTTAGTTATCAAACTTTCACGACACGAATCCAAGGTTTGACGGGTTAACCTGCTTTGAAGGGTTAACCCAGTTAATTCTGATTTTTTCTTTTTTCTTCATTAGTTTTTTTCTTTCTGTTGGTTTTTCTTCTTTGTTTTTTTCTTTTTAATTAATTTATTTAATTATCACACTTTTATGACACGACCTTACATCTAGACCCACATCCAAGGCTATTGGATCTGGTATTGCAGTCAAAACCACTTAAACTTGGGTCATGCAAGTTTAATGTTATTATTAATATTATAAATATTACTCTTATGTCAGGCTTGCAGCCAAACTCAAGACTTTTGGGTATAGTTTTGCGGAAAGACCTAACACTTTTAAATTTTAATTTTTTTTATATTTTTTATGCAAAAAAAATTGACCCGCGACATCGCGCGGGTCATGTAACTAATTATTCAACGATAGCTTGATTGCTTGAAAATTAATCTTTATTATTTATTATTAGAATTACAATTACAATTATTACAATAAAAATTACAAGTAATATTAAGCAAGTGATAGATAATTTTATTTTTTATCTTCTAATTTATTTGAGAATTGATCTTTATTTCTTTATTTAATTTTTTTTATATGAGATTATTATCTCGCTGTAAATCTAACTTACTGATTTAAGTTAGATTTTTTTTTGATTTTTTTTAATGCTTGATTTATTGATAATTAAATTTTAATTTTTTAATTCTTTTTTGTAAGGTTAATTCATTTTCATTCAATTTCTTTTTGTTATCAAATAAAATTATTAAAATATTTTAAAAATATTTAGAAAATATCCTTAACAAGGGTTTATTTTTTTATTAGTTAGCCTTTTTTTTTATCAATGGTTTTTTTCTTGCTCATTTAAAAACAATATCATCAATGAAGAAATTTGACCTTGCCGCAACAACCTTATTACGGAATTGTTCCAGTTGAATTCTTTTGAAGTTTCTTTTCCTGTTCCAGTTGAATTCTTAGAGCCATATGCACATCTTAGGGTCTATTTGGAACAATTGTGATTAAAAAAGATAATTAAATTTTAAAGAAACACGGTTTCATCAACATTGAAATGCTCCCAGACACGGCCTTGGACCTGTTCCAGCTGAGGATGTGTTTTTTTATTTTTCCTGTTACATTCCCTTGACTGTAAAAAGACTAATGGGGCAGACTAGGATCGTACTGCAAACAGAAAACCATGGCTTCAAAGCATGGACTGATTGAAATCAGGCATGAAGACTCATTGCTGATGGCTGCTGTTATCTATCGTTGAGATGAACAAGCAGCTATTCTAAAACACAGAGCTAACTAAGAAATCATCACCATTTATGGATGCAATCCAGTTTTGCAGATGCAAGTTTGGCACGCATTAACATACAAATACGATGGGCATCGTAATTCAAGGCTCACATAAGCTGAATAAATTATGAGTACACATCAACAATAATGTTTATATCAATGAGATATCAAATCCAGAGAGCGAGAGAGATTTAAGAAAATCCATAAATGGAGGATATTCGGCTCCCTACTACACAATGCTCACGACATTGTTAACTCTAGCAACTCCATCCTGGTGGTTATAAATAAGAAATTTAGATTGCTTAATATAAGAGGGAAGCAGCCAACAAGACAAGCAATCCTGATAACCCAGTCCATGCCGTCCTACCACCACCATCCTTTACAGGAACTCCTGTACAGGTTATTATGACACATCAATAATGAACTTGATGGAAAACTGATATAGCATGTATAAAATCAAAATGACCCAAGCTTGCAAATTTTAACCACTGCTGCACAAGGATCACCAATCCTTGAGTGCCAGTTTTTCAGTTCATAGATACATTCTTGCAATCATGTTCGCCGAGTTATTACTTAAGAAAGTCAATTAGCAGATCTACCCTACATTTTAAAATTAGTCATCTGGCAAATTAAAGAAAGTCAATCAATGTACACCAGAAGCAATATCGCAAAGCACACACACAGACACTTTCATCTCAATTTCTTTGTTCTGCCAACACCAAACTTGAAGCAGCGTAACTAAATCCTTCATCTGGATGCTAGAAAGGGTTAGATAGGAAAAGGAATAGCGTAACTAAATCCTTCATTTGGATGCTTACAAAGGGTTAGATAGGAAAAGGAACAGGCATGTTGAATACAACCAACAAGGCAGCAAAAATGGTTATAACAATGTCTATTGTTCTTCTCACAAGTATCATTACGGCATTCAAGATTTTACTCTCTTCTTTTTCATCATCCTCATAAACTGATTGACAACCAACAGAGACAAAATATGAGGTGTGCTCCTCGAAAACGCGTGTTTGGTGGGTATAAACTAAATACAGTCGAAATCGGTGGAACTGAAAGAGCTTCGCTACGCATCATCATATGAACTCACCTTACAGTATCCTAAAGGATTCAATTATGACACGTTAATTTAGCAGCTTAGTAGGCATACTATTTCACCAAAACAGCCTAAACGTGAAGGCGCTTCACAAATTAATTACTGACCAAAAATCAGAGACAGCCTGGCACTAAAACATCATAATCTAATATCTTTTTACTTTCGATATTATCACATTTCAGCCACAAAATAAGTCACATTACCTGGAGGCGTGCCGGTTGGAGTTGAAGCTGTAAAGAGTTGCAAAAAAAAGGAGTGGGGGAGAAAATAATCAGTTTCATGATCAAGAACGTCAATTGAAAAATAACATAATACCCCCCCAGATGTGTAAATGAAAATGACAATATTAAGGAAATTTGAAGAAAATGAACTGAAAGACAAGAATCAATTTTTAATTTTCAGTTTATCAGAAACAAAATTAACATGATAAATCAAGTTGGGATTTCTTGAACCCCAAAAGGTCAAAACTATCAACGTGTGAATTAACCCCATAATTCAACAACTCTCAAGTCTTAACCCAAAAAAAAGGGGAAAAAAAAACAGATCAAATTACTTTAAAAAGATCCCTCAAACACAGAATCCGACATACCACCGCAACTACTGAGATTCGTGGTGACACCGCATCTCTCGCTGAGCTTGGTAGCCTGAGTGACATTTATACCAAAACTCGGAAACAAATAGGGGTCATTATAGAGTTTGCAAAGGCAAGGAAGCTCCTTTGCAACTGCTTCTTTGATGGGGTTGCAGCAATTGTCTGATGGAGTGGTTGTGGTGGCAAGGAAGGCTTGACATGCTGATAACTTAGTTGCACAAGATGTAGACGATTCTTGTGCTTTTGTTAAAGTAGTTGTGCATGAAGAGAAGACCACTGCCATCATCACCACCATAGAAATCTTGACAGAAGATGCCATTTCGTGTTTCTTTTCCATGCCGAGATGAGAAACTGATTTGTTGGTTCTTTTGTTGTATATTTATAATATCCTTGTTATGTATTTGATAAGAGTAAAGGTAACACATCTACCACATCTTTTATAGATCAGAATATCAGATCATTAAATGCAAGACACGTAAATACAATACAGAATACTAAAAAGATTGTGAAAGTTTATGGATTTTTTTTTCAATTTTTTTCCTTTTTTCTTTCTTTCAATTTCATTTTTTTTCTTTCTTAATTTCATCACCAATTCTTTTTTAATAATTTAGTAATTAGAATGGTGATATAACCTAAAAAAATAAGTTAAACATCATTTAGTGATATAACCTAAAAAAATTAATAATCTAGTAATTTCTAGTTTTTTATTTAGAGTTTTTTTAACATTTCAAAAAAAATTATATGTCATGGTGCTTGTAATTGCAGTTATCACTCCACCATGTTAATAAATAATAACACATATATAAGGTACCTATAGAGAAAAGATTTTATTTAATAATCAAATTAATATACAAGGAATCAACAAAATATGGTATGATTTTTTTTTTTTTTAGTTTAACGTGGGTGTCCGGGCCAGCTTGCTCGCACCTCAACTAATCCCATGGACCCTGAAGTTAATGACCATGTAAGCCTCCAGTGGCCATCATATGAGCAACCATAGGGCTCGAACCTGAGACTACAAAGCAAAGTTATTAAACCCGGCCCGAGGGTTGACCCGGCCAAAGAGCCGGGTCCCGGGTTTTATGGGTTGACCCGGGTTAACCCGGGTCAACCCATAAAACCCGGATTATTTAAAGGTCAGGTCAGGTTAAAGATAAGAAATGGAAAATGAGAGGCAGTGAAGTGGGATGAATGCGGCAGTCATGTTGTTGGCTGTTTTGTGCAGAGAAAGGGCTCATCTCATCACCATCTCCTCACAAAGTTTATTTACCCTCTCTGACTTCATCACAAGCAACCAAGTTGTCTCTCTTTTTTGAACCATCAGTTTTGTGCAGGGATGAACACGACTTGTTGGAAGCCCAGAAGCACAATCCTTGCTCCTATTGCCTCTCTCTCTCTCCTAAAACTGTGAGTTTGGTTCGCCCCCCACTCAACAACCAAGACCTGCTAACAAAGAGGAAACGGGTGAGCGAAGAGCTTCGTTTGCTTCTTCAAATCGGAGCCATCAAAAGGACAAACAAAATAGCTAACCAGCTCCTCGATTGAAGGATTTATATAATCACTTATATGATTTGACTGAGGAGCAAGGGAGGATTCCTTCAAATATCTAATCTATTCTTTTTTGCCTTCCTTGAGGCTCACGTTCCAATTACAGTCCTCTCCTACCAGCCATTTCTTAGCCATTTTTAGTTATCTTGCTTGTAAGTTTTCTTACATCCCCAGTTACAGTCATCAATAGTCAGGGCTAGAAGGAAGAAATGGGAACCCAACGCCAACCCTCAAGATCTCCAAACCCAGATCTGCAAAACACCGGGTCTCGTCCGGGCTTGCCCAGGTCGCCTGGGTCATGGGTCGACCAGCCGGGTCGACCGGGTTTTGCCGGGTCATTGTATTGGCCGGTCTTTTGACAAACCCGGACCGGTCTAGCCACCGGGTCGGCCGGGTCCCGGGTCGACCCGCCGGGCCGGTCCTGGTTTAATAACTCTGCTACAGAGGGAGCAAATCTCTTGGTCCCAAACTCTTACCACTGGGCCACCACCTAGATGGTTGAGGTTTTTGATCGTTGGGAAGGACGATTTCATATAAAAAGAAATGATAAGTTATGGTATAAAACTTTATCATAAGGAAATAGGGATTTTATTTATTAAATAGTCAATAAAAGGTAATGATAAGGTGCAAAACCTTGAAATTTGCCCCGAGGGGGGGGCACATAAGATACCTGTAGAGTTTTTTTTTTTGCAATTATAACAAAAATTAAAAATCACTATAAATTAAGATATTTTTTATCGCAAATTGTAATAGTAATTTTACTTTTAATTTCTCATCTTTTCATGAGCGGATAAATGATTTTTAGCTTTCTTTTTCTTATCATTCATTACTTCTTATCTCTCTTTCTTTTTAACTTTTTACAACTTAGATCACGAAGAGAATGAAAGTGAATCGGACGAAAGGAGAGATACTTAGGTCTGACAACCACACTAGGTCTAAACACTCATGTCAAACCCAAGCGCTATGGATCTGGAAGCACGCCGGACCCAAGCGACATGGGTTTGGGAACCATATCAGACCCAAGCTACTTGGGTCTGGCAAAAACATTAGACCCAAGTAGGAGGATTAAAGATAGGTAACAAAAAGTTTGGACAACAAATTAATAGGCAAGACAGGAGAACTTTGAGTATGTTTAATCAACATTTTATTAAAGGACAATAAGTATATCATTGTGTTGTTAACAAGAGAAGCTTGCAAGCATAATTTTTCTTTGTTCTTGATTAGAGTTTTTTAAAGTTACAAGAGCACATGTATGTATCTAACAATTGGTATCAACATAGCAGAGTTTAGCTTAAATTTTGCATCTATTTATTGAAATTCAGCAGTGTTTAGCAAAAATACATCAAAAGTCCTCAAGGAATTATTAATTAGATATCCTGAGACCATTCAACATATTTGCATGAGTATTTTGGTTCTCAACAAAACCATTACCTTTGTCTGGCTCATAAAAGTCATAAAAATCTTAAGCGCCAAGCCCAAGTTAATTAGGTCTGACAACCATTCCAACCATTACAGGCCCAAAGAGCTTGGGTTTGGCATGGTTTGCAAGATTCAAACACTCTAGGTCTAGCAACCCTGTGTAAGTGCATTGTGGACTAAAACACAGTCCACTATAGACTTGCACAGTGGATTTTCCAAGCTCTAAAAGCTTGGGATGGGTCTAATGTTGTCTTTCCATATAAAGTTAAATTATCATTTTGCTCTTTGGTTGAAAAAATTACAACCCTAGTTATGGGGGTATTTTAATATTTTTCATAGGTTCATTAGTCATTAAACATTTAAGCGGGGGTATGATAGTCTTTTCATGTTATGTTGCAGGGTCAAAATATTATTCTATACCCAAGTTTAACAAAATTAAGACCTGTTGCCTAGAGATTTTTTTGACATTTCACAAACTGTTAAATAATTCAAATACATCTTTAACCTTGGAATAGACAACAAAAAAAGAAGCTTTGCATATATGGGTATTTTTTCTATTTCACACTATTTTTTTGTGTAATTTTCTATAATCATAGGGGGTATTTTGTATTTTGATATTGTTTTATTATTTTTAAATTCAAAAAGTTGTGTCGGACTCATGTTTACTTAGGTCTAGCAAACAGGTCATACCCAAGTAACGTGGGTCTGACATGGTTGTGAGCTCACATTACTTGGGTCTAGCAAAGAGTTTAGTGAAGGTTTAAAAATTAACTCACTTGGTTAGGTTTAATAACATTATTAAAACATTCTTCATACTCTTAATATTTTTTTACATTTAAAAAAAAATATTGACCCGTTGCGGAGCACGAGCCAAAATACTAGTAGGCACTAATTAACTTCATACGTGGAAAAGATTGATCAAGTTACTAAAAAAATTTAACAACGAAATTGGTATCAAAAGTTTTATTATAATCATGGAATTAATAAAAAACAAGGAAAGTAGGTTAATAAAAAATAGAAAAGGTAATAGTTAACTTTATATATAGAAAAAAGAATTAAAGTAGATGTTAAAATTCCTAATGTAGTCACCAAGTACATAAAAACTCAAATGAAGTTAAAAAAAATCAGGAAACGTAATTGATGAATCAACGTATTTTATACTCAATTTTATTTACTTAAAAGGCCCGTGAATAGAAGGGTCGAGAGAATGATGATCCATCATGTACAAAATCTCAAATAAAAGTCAAAACTCGTGGAAAAAAGGTTTGGCTTGTTACCAAACCCAACTCATTTAGCCCTAGCTATGTGCTAGGCCCAAGCGCATGTGAGTCTAGCAAGATGTTAGACCAGACTCCCTTGGACTCAGCTATGCATTAGGCTCTAATGCATGTAGATCTAGCAAGATACGCTGAACCTAACATCCTTGAATCTATGGTCATTATAGATCCAAACATATAACATGAGAACTTATAATCATCTTCTTATACCTTAGTTATGCAAAAGTCCTCTAAAAGTTAGTTATATGTCAATCAAACATTAATGATGATTATAAAGTTTGTTCCCCTCAACATTAATGTTGTGTGCGAGATGACATAGAAAAATCTCTTATAGGGACGTGGTATTCCCATCAACTTTAATGTCATGTAAGAAGATTCAAATTTAAATATTGATATTGATATAGAGGACTCTTTTCCCACTTGGATATGAAAAAGTAAAAGACTTTTGACCCGTTGAGTGAAAAGGATAAGGTTCAAGGTACAAGAGTTGTAAATACTCTCTAAATCACCTAAGTTAAGGGTTCACGATCTTTATTTTCTTATAATATATTCTTATAACATTTATCACACACAGACTAAGAACAAAAACTCTTGTTCTATTTAATGCTTATTTATTACAATTTATTATTATAAAGTCATTGACTTAATTATTAGAGGGTCCCTAATCCCGTCGAAATGGATTGTTATGTAGGAATCAAGATTTTTGTCACCAACCCTCTATGCTCCCAAGAATGGAAGATTAATATAAATGTGTGATCATCTATTATTTAAACATTTAAGAACCTAAATTCCCAAACATAATGGATTCTAGATATCACCAATTAGTGTTGTACGTGGGAAAATGATAAAAAAAAAAACATCTGTTCTTTCAAAATTCAAGTTATTGGCAACCTTAATCACCATCAAATATAGATTATCAAAGCATTATCTCATGGAACAATTAGCGTTTTAGAGTATTAACAAGCAAATATAATTATATAAAAAAATCAAAAATAAAATTACAAAGTAAAAGATGATGTACCCATAACAAAGCTGAGAAAATAAGGGAGTGTACCATGCAATCCATTAGGCAAGTCCTGTAAAATATGAAGCAGGGGTTGCAGATGAGACCTGCCAAATGATGTAGCTAATAATAAAAGGCTAGAAATATTATACAGCTTCAAAGAATATCAACAAAACCACCAATTGAAAATTTGAAGGAAGTGCCAAACAATTGTTGCATATCTGGAAACCCACCCACCTAGATTGGATAGAGTCACTACAAGGTCAATTTTTGGATTACGTGCAACAACAACATGTGCAAGACATCCTCCAAAAGAATCCCCAACAAGACAAATTGGTTTAGTCGAAGACGACGCATGCTCAAGCCTTATAGTTTCCAATAAATTTCACCGGTTCTCTAAAAGAATATATATATTTCAAATGTTTTTTTTAATTAATTGGCATTTCTGGCTAGATACTTCAAGGCAGTTTAATTTGTTTTTATAAAAAATAAAAAAATATTAAAAAATTATTTAATATTTCTATTTATAATACTTGATATGATACTTCAAGGGTAGTTTAATTTATTTTTTTATATAAAAAAAATTATTTGGGATACTTCAAGGATATCTTTAATGTTTTTTTATAGAAAAAATAAAAAAATCACATTGTAGACATTGAATGTTTGCACTATGAACCACACCGTAGATGCTTAGAAAAGCATGAGGGCATTGTCTTTTTTTTATTATTCCAAAAGTTGTTGGAGCGTATTGGATCAAGGCATGATCACCTAATCCAAGCCTATTGGATTTGATATGATCGTCAGACTCAAGATTATTGAGTTTAGCTTGGCTACCAGACTCAATATTATTAGGTCTAGAATTATTATCAGACCCAATACTATTGAGTCTGACTTAGTTGATAGAACCAAATCATTTAAAATATTATCTATATTTTTTTATATTTTTTTAACATTTTAAAAAAATTATTAACCCAGATCATTATACTAGAATGCGTGATGCATGTAGAAATCAGCTAATGTGGTCATTAATTTTATTTTTCAAGTAGAGAAAGTTCATTGCGCGTCCATTCACATTTCAACTGGAAAGCAGTCATACGAGAGTCTGAACTGGATCAAAAAATAGCGTGTTGAAAATTGACTTGTGAATCCGTTTTGATATTGCTGGGAAAAATCGTCGAAAAGCAAGGAAAGTCGTTACGCAAATGGACAGTTCTAGCTGACCATTGCTGGATTGGTTAGGTGTTATGACCCCTTCAATTATTTAGATTTGTCACGATATTCACGATCGACGAAGTAAGAGAAAAAGAAAAAGAAAAAGGAAGGGACAGAGGATGACCTAATTGCAAATAACGCAGACACGGAGTGCTAGAATTGTGAATAGATATTGACTCTACTCAGATACTGTATTACATTCAAAGTAGGATTCTAAGTTAATTTTAATGCAAAAAAAAAAAAAATAGACATTGTGTCATCAAAAATTTTAATTAACAATTAAAAAGTTGATATATTTAATAAATTAAATAGGAAATTATATAAATAAATCATAAAAAAGATGAGAAAAATTATACATACAAATATTTATTCTTATATCACGAGATACTCTCTAAATTATTTTATATTATTATATGAAAGTAAAATATATTTTTATTGAAAAAATAATAATTTAAGTTTTATAAAAAAAAGTATTATTGTTAATATGCACGGAAGCTTGGGCTGTGTGTCTTTCCAAGACAGGAAGTTGCAAAAGTCGCAATCACATGCTCTGCGGGACAGGCTTGTGGTTTTTTGTCCTGTTGTTTTAGTGGAAAATTAGCAGTTTAATGCATCATTTTCGCTTTCACTATAACAAACTAATGATTTTCTTCTTTTTAAAATGAAAATTTAGGTGTTAAAAACTTAAAATTTTAGCTGTTGTGCACGAAAATGATTTGTTTTAATAATTATAACACCATATATATCACATCTAAGAATCATAATTTTTTTATTATTATCATCATCAAATTTGTTATAGAGAGTCAAACTTGAAAAAATTTCATATATACATTTGTGGGGTTTAAAATAATTTTTTTAATTAATAATATATGAAAAAATTAATATCAACTCTCTGTCAAATTATCGATTTAATAATTATTATTTTTTAATTTAGTTACATCGTAAAAAAAAACAATTGCTTGAGCCTTTTTTGAATAATTATAAAATCCGTTCTATTCCAATATAATATTTACAAACATTTTTAAAAACAAAAAAAGATAAAAAAAAAATAAAAAACTTAAAAATGGAACAAACATGGACTGGACAGTGGGGTAAAAAGAAGAAACTCCAAGTCCATTACTTTCACCATTTGGACACGCGGGGTTGATGCTTATATAAAAAAAACCCAAAATAAATTTAAAAATAAAAAATTAAACCGGCTAAGATTTTTTTTATTGGCATTTATTTTTTTTTTATGAAATATTAAGACTTAAAATAACTATCATCAAATTTTTCTCGTCGAAAGGAACTCGTAGACACCAAAATTGATCTTTTTAATAGTTGAGATCCATGTGAACCAATGGCTTTCTCTCACTTCACTGGATTCTAACAACTTTCTCTCTTCTCTTTCTAACTCAAAGATTGAAAAATAAAGAAAATAAAATTAGAAATTTCACTTGGTTCTCGCTATTATATTAATTTTATTATTAAATAATTCCTAAATTTATGAGTACTTTAGAAAATTCAGCATTTTTAAAACTCTCAAAGAAATGATTATATTTCTTACTTATATAGGTGATCTTTCATTAAAAATATTTCATTATACCTCACTTGATATACTTAGATACGAGAATCATTAGTAGCACTGCTCGCCCTTTATCACACTATAACTAGTACCTTTTTTTATCATTGAAATAAGTAAAACATAATATTTTTTTGAGTACTACTGAGAATCTTATATTACTTAGTTTTCTATTTGAACCTAAATCGCGAGATCTACAATCAATTAAGTGTAGTTACTATTATTATACTTTTTCATCTTTAAAAGTTTCAAGTCTATTCCCCTTAATTAATTATACACAAGCTCTCTTGATAAACATTTAGTTAACAGATCAGATCTGCAATATTCTCTTTTGACTTTACATAGGCAATAAAATCTATTTACTTAACAATTATAAGAAAAACTTAGAAAATAAATATTCTTAACTAAGCAAGATTATTTTAAAACATTATCCAATTATCATGCATCATACCATTTTAATTTTGTTTAAACAAAAAGCATACCAATATAAATATAAATTTGTATAGACAAATTAAACAATTAGCACACCATACATGATTGCAAATTTACATATATAAACTAAACAAATAACTTGCAGAATTATATGATAGACTTAAACAAGTTTTTTTTATTGTTTAGTTCACAGGAACAGATTATATGCATCAATTTAAAAAACATGTAAATCGACAAATAAATAAAATTATAACACAAAGATTTAACTATTCATCTAGTTATCACAAAGAATTATAAACTAAACAAAGACTAATAATATATGATAAAGCCTTAAAATTATTATTCAAAATTCATAAAAAAAACTATACAAGTGAGAAAAATTATGTTTAGTTTATAAACATGCAATATAATAAAAATATGACAACTTGCAACCATAACAAAAAGACTAACATAGTTATTAAAAAATATATAAAATTGCATAAATGAGTGAATCACAATCTTAGCATGCATACTAATGCATAAGATCAAACAAAATAAAAAATAGTACTTGTTGAAATACTTTAAAATTGATCAAGTTTTGTCGCTGTCAATAATTAATCATTTATTCTTAAGATTTTATTGCTCCTAATTTGGTGCAAAAAGGCTTTATTTAATAAACGTATTAAAATTCCAACAACACTATCTTGTTTAGATGCACTCCTAAACAATGCCAATGAACAAAGAAAATATAACTTAATTATTCCTCAACAAGAATTGAACCTAAGCTCTAAGTAAAGAGAAAATTTAGAAAGGAAACAAAGTTTTAAAGCTAGATAAGTGTCAAATTTTGTCAAAACAATGCAAAAATAAACCACCTTCAAACACTCTTCTTCAATTCATTTTTATAGAGAAACTCATTTTTATAGAGAATTTTAGGAACCAAAAGCTAATGAAATTCCTCACTAACAACTTTGATTACCTATTATAAAACCATAATTAAGTCTAAATATTTTTGGTTTTAATTAAATAAGCTGACTTTTAAGCTAAAATATTTATACCGTTGAAAGAGTTCTGAAAAAACCAATTAGATTCTAATATTCTTCTTGGGTTGGAAGAAATAATTATTCATGGTCCAAACCAAGCCCAAATGATTTTTTGAGATTAGTTTTTTATTCACATATATTTTATTTAAAACATGTTAATATTCCATGTTAAAAATTTTATGGTGGAGATTAAATTTCAACAAAGTTTTAACCTTAAAAATAAATAAACTTTTAACTTGACCTCAAGTATATCCATTAACCATATTTTTAAATAAATCTTCCAATACAAAAATCCTAATCTTCTACGTTCATGATTTGCTAGTTGATACTGAACCCATAGACGATTGGTGCTGAGCAGAAAGAAGCAACAGAATTCATGGAAAAGCTACGTGCAACCATTCTCAAGTACATGACATTCAGCATGAAGGTGGTGAATAATGAAACCTTTCAATTATGATGCATATTTTTTATATATATGAATTTTGGCCTGGAAATGTGTTTGATTTATGACCGTTAGTTAGATAAATCATGTGTTAAAAGGAAAGCACATGATTGTACCTATGAAGTTATGCTTTATAAAAAAAAAATTTACATTAACTGAAGTCATAGCTCGTTAAACCACACTGAAACATTACTGAATTGGAATTCTTACCCAGCTAAAAGCTTGTATGGCATGAGATTTATGTGCTATGCATGTTTCAAATTATGTCCAAAACACCACAAAATGTGAACTGTGTGGACTATTTCTCAATCACCTTCTAAATATCATAAAATTTTCAGTCAACGCATCGAAGCCAAATGTTGTTCAAGTAATAGTCATTCGAAAATTTGCGTATATTTCTAAAGCACTTAAATAAGTTATAAGCCATCCAGTATCGTGCTGTGGACCTTGTGTGTTTCAACAATGGGCTGAATAGATGCGGGAGAGGCTATCTAGTGAAAATAATTCTGATTATGGAAAAGGATGGAACCTTGCTGCTTCTGTATAAATAGAAGCAACAATAATTTTTAGACATCTCACTTCCGCCCAGGTGTTAGTAAATTGTGGAAACAGGCTTGCCACTTGCCTGTCTAAACGGATACAATTAGTGCAAGCCTCGACCAATTTTTTGGCACCAAGGTGTTTTAAGTTAACCAACACAATGACATTAACATGTTGCTTATGGCTGATGTTGGGTGATGTGGAGTGGAAGGTACATAAACCAAGGATAACTCTGGGTGAACATCTGTTTTTTTCTGGTTTGCTTATGGTTGAAATATTATGAGACATAGACATAGACCTAGGTAGATTATATCAGAAATATTTAATGCAAGAATCATCCAGAACCCTCCACTGGCATGTCTGTCTACATGATATGTATTATGTAAAGTTTAATGCATGAGTTTTTTTTTTCTTTAGTTTCTCGAATAAAGAATCTTCAACTTGCTCCTTTTCACTTTCTGAATCAAGTGGATGTTTTTTTCTTGGTGTGTTGGAACTGAGGTTGATTCCTCTTTGGAGAATTGAACACGCAACCTCTCCTTAAAGGAGGAGTGTTGGTACTAGTGGAGCTTGAGCCTCGTTGATAAAGTAGATTTAGTTAGCATTCCTTGTTCATTTTAGGAGGTTAGGCAAGCATGTTTTGAAAAATATCTTCGTTAGTATGATGGACTATTGAGTATTTGAAGAAAGAGAAGAATTTGAGGTCTTCAATTCTTTGGAGCTGCATCGTGGAAAAGCATGGCGGTAGTAATAAAGAATGAAAATTAAGATCAAAAGGTGCAGAAGAAAGAAGGCGATCATGGGCATGTGACATCCTTTTTTTTAATCCTATAGAAGATAGATAACACCTCTTGAACTCTTTATAACAATCCCATGCTTTCATTCAGTTCATTGAAATCATTTCATTCCTCTTCTTCAAAGACATGGCAAAACTTGTCTCTTTCTTAACGTTGCTCTCCTTTGCCCTCTACATGGTTGGCACGGCAGGGTCTGCCTCCAGCCCCACAGATTTCATCAAGTCCTCATGCAAGGCTACTCGCTATCCAGAGTTATGTGTCGGATGCTTGTCAGGTTATGCTAGTGTCATTCAACGTAATGAGCGACGTCTAGCTCTCACTGCCTTGTCAGTGAGTCTAGCCAGGGCTAGGTCAGCTGCAGCATTTGTGACCAAGATGACTAAAGTTAGGGGGATTAAGCCTAGAGAGTACCAAGCGGCGAAGGACTGCATAGAAAACATGGGTGATAGTGTGGATCGACTTAGCCAGTCAGTCAGAGAGCTTGGTCATACGGGTCGAGCTGTTGGTCGAGACTTTTTGTGGCATATGAGTAACGTGCAGACTTGGGTTAGTGCTGCACTAACTGATGAGAACACCTGCCTTGATGGGTTTGCTGGCCATCTAATGGATGGAAATGTGAAGGTTGCCACCAAGCGCCGGATCAACAATGTTGCTCAGGTCACTAGCAATGCGCTTGCATTAGTTGATCGTTTTGCATCTAGACACCGTGCCAGAAATCCTTAGAATTCATCTGAAGCTGATGGTTCCTGTCGTGTGTAATCATCACGAAGCCTTACAAGTAAGGTTATATGTGTGGCCTAGTTTTGTGTTTGAGCTTGCTACTTGTATGTAAATGTAAGATAAATGACCTTGAGTTTGTAACAAGCTACTTCTCCTGTTACTGTTACCTCCGTCCTGTTTCTTGTAAAATAGTACTTCTATGCATAACCCATCTCTCTCTTTCACGGTCCATGTAACTATAACTTGTCTTGCTGAATTGCAGCTTTCACAGTTCATTGGAAGAATAGGGTGAAGAAATCAACCAGCTTGAATTTGCTTTGCGAAACCACCTAATTCACAATCGCTAGTTAATTTTTGCCATCTTCAAATAATATTCAGCTTTATTGGACGTGAATCAGAACCCCTTAGGATTCAGGACACTCACTTTGCATGATATCTTCATGTTCATATGTAGTGTAAAATTTTGGTGAAATTACTAGTTGATTGAACCTAAAGAGAGTCATTTGAAACGTTATACGTTATCAATCTTGCAAAGTGAAACTCTGCCTAAAATCCCTCGATTCTATAGCAGGTTAGCTCCACGTAACCGGTTGAAGTTATTTACATATCTAAATTAGATTTAAAAGTTGTTTCGGAATTTTCTTTGTTTTTCTTATTATTTTTTAATTTCTTTTCTAATTAGGTTTGAAAGTTTCATTTAATTGGGATATTATTATTTAGTTTGGTTTAGTTTATTATTTAAATATAAAAATAATTGATATTTAAAGTTATTAAATTAGAGTTTTCTTTACGATTTAAGTTACCTTACCTGGATTATATTTTTTTTATACGCGCGGGTTATAATCCGGTCACAAGATAAACAAATCGAAGTTAAAGAAAAAGCACCATTATTGATTTGAATGTAAATTAATGATGCTGCTATACTTTTGACTTGCTTTGCAGCAGGGAGAACGAATCCGATTCTGGTTGATTTTGCAGAACACTAGATGCAATCTAAAGCATTAAAAGTAGTGAACGTCTCTTTGCAGTGCTTATCTTTTAAAATTATCCAAATTGTTTATGGATTTGTCTATAAAATATTCTGCCACACACAGTGAACTGAAACTGACAAAAGTAAAGCAGGATTTGTAAAGTCCTCAATGAAGGTAGGGTTCTGAAGACTAACGCATAGCTAGGACCAATCAGAAGTGGAGCAAAATATATCATCTCAAAGTAAAAAAAAAAAGTTTATTCCTCATGCCCCTGGCCCTTGATGTTTCCAGTTTTGTGAGATTTTCAAGTAAAGCATGTTAAGCTTGAGATTTTCAAGTAATGCATGTTAAGTGAGATTTTCAAGTAATGCATGTTAAGCTTGAGATTTTCAAGTAATGCATGTTAAGCTTGAGATTTTCAAGTAATGCATGTTAAGCTTGAGATTTTCACTTCCTAGCTACAATAAATCCCCTTTTGTTAAGGATGGACGGGGACTTCACATGAGATGAGACGATGAGGTTGAGTGTATTGTGTATCTCATAATGGTGGCAAGTGACGCAAAGTACTATAGTGTAGATGAAACTAAGGTTTTTGAATTCCAATTCTAATATCATAATCCTAAATTGTAGAGAAATAGGTAAAGAAAACTCTATTATTATCTAAAAAGTATGAAATTTAATAATTTAATTAAAAAAATAGCTAATTATATAGAGATTAAACCTAACCTAACCAGAAGAATTCAAAACTAAATATAAAAAATAATTAAACTCTAAAATCAATTAGAATAGCAAAAACATATTCTAGCCTAATTCAAGGGTTTTTCACACCTCGACTAGTTATAGCTAGTCAAGTCCCCTGTAGAATTGAGCTCGTAAAATTATTTTTTAAAATTTAAGCCTAATTCAATAATCGAGTCTAAAGTTATAGCTATTTTTATCTGACTATGCATTTGATATGTTCAAGTTTCTTCATTGGTTTTGCCTTGTCTATCTATCCGGTTCATAAACATATCTACAACCAGTTCCAATTAATCCCTTGTACTTGTGAAAGACTTGACCTCGAATCAACATCAAATTCTAGATATAATGGCTCATCATCATCATAAAGATAAATATCAAAATATTATGATTATGGAAATACTCACATTATCTAGTAGATCAATAATAAAAGCATTGTTATTAACATTCTTTATTATGGTGTAAGGACTATATTTCTTATGATACAATTTATTATGCAACCTTACCAAGAATATCTCTTTACATAAAAACATCATCACTCTATCTCTTTTTTTTAATACTTTAGTATGATAGTGTCTATTGACAACCTCATTATATTTGGCATTGGTTTTCATCAATTTCCATCTTACTTCATCCAACGTGGCTAACATATCTATAGTCATCTTCTCAACAACAATGATATATCGAATGCCCTTTTAAATTGGTATGAGATCAAGTGTATATCTAGAACATTATAAATACACAATCTCGGATGGTGATTTATTAATGGCATTATGCTTAATATTGTTGTATGCAAGAAGATGGATACATGAGTGGTATTGAGGTATGGCGTAGCATATCATCACACCAAACTCGATGCAAATTCCTTCATGCCAAAACATGGAATATAAGCCACATGCACAACGAATTCAAAATATCAACGAATTCAAAATATTTTAAGTATTTCATATATTTTGTAATTAATATGTGATGTTAAAAGTGTTTTATTTATGGATTAATAATTGTATTTGTTGAGAATTGGGTTGGTAATTTGTTATGGGATAATAAATAAGTTATTGCTTATCTTCGTGACATGGAATATAATACACTTGCTTATTATAATACGTCTCATTGGTTCGACTCATACCGCAATACACTCGAGATGCTTAGGGAGACATTATATCTAGATGATGTTGTGTCGAAGGATGAGACGACTCGTATATTATACGTCATGTTATTGATGAAGTTGGCTCCTAAACTAGGTTATATGTAGAGAGTATAATTATGTTGTGTTATTTATTTAGTTATGCATTTTTATTTTTATTAATTTATGCATTTTGTTATACTTTTATAATTTTTTTTGACTTATCAAGTTGGGATTTTAATATTATCTTCTACATTATGAACATTCAAACTTATTTTAGACAAGTAAGTGGAACTTAAAGTCATCAATATAAAAGTAAACATGCGATCAATGACAACAAGTTGTTTATAATTGCAAAGTATGCATTTATAGATTAACGAATAAGATGACATTTATAGGTGAACGAATGTGGCGCATTGTTATATTGCGTTATTGCAAAGATCAATCAATGCTATAATAAATGAGAAAAAACAATATTAAAATATTTCATCAATGTAAAGTAATTTTAATGCTATTTTTGTTTTTTAAAACCTAATGATATCCTGTCCATTTTGTTTTGTGATTTTGGGTTTGAATTTAGTGCTAGTTGTGTTTAGGGATTATGAGTTTGTATTTAGGATTTATGTTTTGGATTTAAGACTTTTGAGTTTAAGGTTAGAATTATAGGTTTAGGTTTTGGAATTAAGAGTAAAGGGTAAATGGTTGGGGATTATAGATTCAGGAATGGATTTAAGATTTCGGGTTTATGGTTATAGATTACGGGTTTCGGGCATGGATTTAAAAGTTTGGGGTTTAGTATTATGGATTATGGTTTGGGTTTTGGATTTAAGAGTTTGAAAAGATTATGGGTTTAAGAGTTTAGGGTTTGGAATTAGAGTTAGTGCTTATGGTTGGGGATCAGGGGTTTGAGATTTGTATTTAAAGTTAATTTTGAGTAAGAGTAGTTTAAGGTTTGCATTTGAAGTTAATTTAGGGTTATGATAGTTTAGGGTTTATATTCATATTAAATTATGGTTAATTTAGGGTTAGGGCAGTTTAAGGTCTGTATTTCAGGTTATGGCAGTTTAGGATTTGTATTTAAGGTTAATTTAGGATTAATGTAGTTTAAGGTTTGTATTTGGGGTTAATTTTAGGTTTCAATTAAATATGTGAATCTCTTTCACATGTTTTATATAGAGATGTGAATGAGATTCATATGTTTAAGTCAAAGACATGGATGTGTTTTGTATCTTTTACTAAACTGTGTTATTTTTCTGATATTTTTTTCTTTTATGTTATCTTGCTAAATTTTTTTGCCAAGTGTGTTAGAAAGGAAAAATATCCTTAGCTGGAAAGGTCTTACATTACTTCTCTTATATATGGTTGTGTCTAATGTGTTATTGTTGTGTCTAATCACATTCAACGTCATCATTTGTGATTTTTTTTTCTTTTCAAGTTCTCGGACTTTGAGGATTTTCTACCTAGTATATTTGTAAAATAACACAGTTTGGTATTGTCCGTCCTTTTAAAATGAGAAAAGTTAAGTTCTCACACATGGAAAGTGCAAGAACTCAGGAAAATTTTGTTAAATAGGTTGTAATGAGGAGAGAGGAGAGAAAAAAAAAGAATGAATAAATGAGATCTCAGAATCACATTGAAACTCTGATTGTGACATTAAAAAAAGTCACCAATGGTAACCATAATGGACCACACTTACTATCCAAATGCAAGTGAGCTACCAGTCACCTTTGGACAACAAGTGTGATCCACTCTATTATCATTGGTGATCTACTTTGGTGTTGTTGGATTCATCTCGTAGAAATCTTAATGATGATACTAACTAGAGCTTCTGTATGCCTTCAAGGTATGTGTATGTGTGTGTGTCTTATTATAATTTTTGTAGCCTATTTAATAGTTTTTTTTAGTTCCCGCAGAATTGAATTCTTCGCATTTTAGAAGAGCATGAAATACCAAACTATGTTATTTTGCAAAAAATAAAAAATGAACTGTGTTATTTTGTCTATATTTTATCAATATTAAATTCAGTGTATTACAAGTTTTTAGAAATATAAAAAAATTATTTATGTTATTTCTCTTTTACTTGATTATCATTAAATGTTTATTTTGAGGGAGTAATAAGGATTTGTTTGAGATTATAGTAGCGATGACGGTTCAAAGTGTTTTTTGCTTAGAAATGTATTAAAATAAATTTTTTTAAAAAAAATTATTTTTAATATCAGCACATGAAAATAATTTGAAAATATTAAAAGAAATTATTTTAAAAAATTAAATTTTTAAAAACAACGCTGCATTCTCAAATGCTCCCTCCAGAAAAAAAAAAAAAAAAGTAAGTGAAAGCGTGTAATAATTATATTTTGATATTATATTTATCTAAAGGACTGCCGAGTAGCATATTTGGCACGATTGGGAAAACCCATGGTGATGAGCAATGCATTCCTAGACTTTTTGAAAGAAATACATTTCGACTGTGTTTGGTAATATGATAGTAATTATTTTTTAAATAATTTTTTATGTTAAAATATATGTTAATAATATTTTTTTATTTTTTAAAAATTATTTTTAATATCAGTACATCAAAATGATCCAAAACATATAAATCATATTAAATTTTAACAAAAAAAAATTAAATTTTTTAGAAACACGGTTTATATCGGTTTCCAAACATGTTCTCCATCAGTTCCTACATAAAGTGTCTTGTTTTTTTGTTTTTTTTTGACAATACAAAATTAAATGTCTATTGTAAAGTTATAATATCTCAATGTTGATATTAAAATATCAAAAATATATTAAAATAATTTTTTTATTTAAAATTAATTTATGATATTAACATATAAAAAAATAAAAAATTAATTTTTTAAAAAAAACACACATAATAAATATCTCACGTAACTTCTGTAATTTGTACCCTTCATCATATCCTAAATTTACTAAAAAGAAAATGGAAATGTAAATACCCTTTGGTGAAATACCCTTTAGGACATTTGATCCAGAACGGAGAGAGTCTATAATTGGTTGTGAGCTATCAAAATTCAAAACAAGGCCTGCCCAATCAATCAATCAATCAATCAATCAATCTTGTTGCTTGTCTTTGATGTTGCTTGTTTCAAATCTGCATTTAATGTCAGTGGTGATGTAAAAGCAGTGTTTTATATTATAATTGCATTTGTTTTTTTTATTTCATTTTTAAATATATTAAAATTTAAAATAATAATTTAAAATAAAAAAAAATCAGTTGTTTTTCTTGAAGACACGGTGATACCGGAAAAGCAAACATTGAAACAGACAGGAGAGAAAAAGCTTGTGAACAATTTGACGGGTTGTGGCGGTTTTCAATTAAATACACACAGGGTTTGGTTTCTTTTTTTTTCATGATTTGATTAAGATTAGCAATCGGACGTCGATATGATATTTGTCCTCTTTCCATCACAAGTGATAAGTTCTTGTGTACAGTTCTGCTGGTTCATGAACTTTCGATATTATGGTGAGATAGAGTTTTCAACTTTTCTTTAGAGACAATACTATTGGCGAGGAGTTTCTGACTGGGACCAAAGGCTAGAAAACTACCATTACCTCAAAATTTAGAAAGAGATGATTATGGGAACAGATAGGCTAGAAAACCTAGGCAGGGAACTTAGCTGAAAATGGTAAGCATTCATTAAAATGTCTCTTGTTGATTAATCACGAGTTTTAACTTCTTAACGAATATTAAATTATAATTTAAAGGGTGCTTTAGTCCCGGATCTATGGAGGTTAGTCCGATAACACCTTCTTTGTTAAACATAATTAATAAATAACGATGACGTCAAATCCACAATAAATAGAGATGAAAGACGGCCAGTACAGTCATAAATCAACTTGGTTATGATCTTAGAGGTGAGGTTTTTAATCTTCTCTATCTTGTTTTTGAAATAGACTCACCACATGCAGGACGCAAGAAAACAGAGATTTCTCAATCAGAACATGATTTTCTAGTGTGGAATAAAAGCAGTGGCATAACCTATCTAGTGCTTATCCATCCAAAGGCCGTTCATATGCAACTTCATCTTGACTTCCAAACACTACATAAGCCTTTCTAACGAATATCTTCATGATCTCATCATCCTCAAAATAAGGTCCCTCCTCCCCCTCTCTCGAGGAACCCTACGGTTGAGCCTCTATATAATTTAGGCCTCTGCTCTCTCTTCCTTCTCATATTCAATAGAGCTACTTTGTTCGAGAAATAGGACAGAAATGGAAAGCTCCTTTGTAGGCCTTGCTCTAGCGGCTATTCTCGTTATCCAATTCTCTACCCCAGTAAACTCTTCATGCTCAGCCACTAGACCCTCACCAAGAAACATAAGATATATCAAAACATCATGTTATGATACCACACTCTATCCTAAATTATGCTACCACACCCTTGCAATCTATGCAAGCACAATCAAAACCAACCCTAAACTACTAGCTAATACTGCCCTTCATGTGAGCCTTAAAAGCACCAACTCGACATCAAGGTTGATGAAAAGGGCGTCCAAGACTCCTGGTCTGGATCCTAGAGTGCTTGCGGCCATGTTGGATTGTGTAGAGGAGGTTGGTGATGCAGTAGATGAGCTTCAAAGGTCTATTGAAGAGATGGATCATGCTGGCGGGTCAAATTTTTCTATGGTAATGAATGATGTAGAAACGTGGGTCAGTGCAGCATTAACAGATGATGATACCTGCGTGGATGGATTTGCTGAAGGGGCTGTTAATAAAAAAGTGAAGTCCACTGTTAAGAGACATCTAGGAAGAATTGCACGTTTGACTAGTAATGCTTTGGCTCTTGTCAATAGATATGCTTCAACTAAAGCTAACTTACCTTAACTCCTTATTCTGTCTCCCTCTATTGGAAATTGTAAGGAATCCAATCCTAAGCCAGCAAAGCTCGTGCATACAGTAAAATTTAGCCTGAATTATCTTGTCTTCTGCATTTTCTCAGGATACTTGTTTTCAATAGATAAATACTTGACAAGTATGATTTTGGGTTATATTCTATACAATAGTTATTTTGAGTTCAATTTCCCCAAAAGTCAATTGGGATGCTGTACAAGTCAGGTTTGGTTTCAGTTTCTTTCCTGCCCTCTGGTCTGAAACCAGCAAGCATGTTATTGGACTGCACTCTGTACAGGAAATACTTTCTTATTTGAAGTGACCCTTGCCGCGGGTAATTTATTTTTTTTAATAAAAAAATTTAGATATACTAGCTTTTTCAACATGTTTTCAACATAAAAAATTCTAAATATAAATTAAAAAAACAAGCATGCAATTAAAAAAAAAAATAAGAATTATTTGTGTAAATAAATAAATAAATATTATTATTAATAATAAATAAAATTAAAATTAAAAAATCAAAAGACATGTGTAAGTCACAATATGAAATATTTATCCAATTGTATTTATTGAATTTATTTATTAAAATTATTTATATACATAAAATTAATTAAATAAAATAAAAATAATAATTATGCAACATATATTAGCAATATCATATAAAAATAAATATTTTTTTAATTTTAAAAATAAAATTCATTTATATAGAACATAAAATAAATATAGATGAATAAAAATAATATATTTAAAAATTAAATACATACCAAAAAAATTTAATAAAAACCTTTATTAAAAAAGGCTAAATAAACTAAATAAAAAATAGTAAAGGAAGGATATTAATTTAAACATAAATTAAAAAATGATTTTAAAAAAGACATTTTTAAACAAGGTATTAACTAAAATAGAATAAAATCAACGATAGTAAATAGATATATTTTAAAAATAAATAAATAGGAAAAATAAATAACTCAGGTTATAGCTCCGATTAAGTTTAATAAATTGGTTTTATTTTAATTAAATAATAAAAATAAACAACAATAGTAAATATATAATTTTTTTTTTTAAAAAAAGATTACAATAATTTGAAAAAAAAAACCTTTGGAAGCAAGAAATATGAAAAAAAAGAACAAAAAAATTGGTCTAAGTCAACCCGAGATAGAGTAACAGGCATGTAACTTGGGCAATAAAGGACGAGTTAACCCAAATTAACTTGTAAAACTCGTGGCTAATGTCATGAGATAAAGATAACCTGATAAGAAATAAATTGAAGAATACCACAAAAAAATCTTTTAAAAAAACAAGCCTAAAAAAAGGATGTTGGCCTGCGTTAAATTTTTAAACATGTAACCCGAGTCATTAAACAAGAAGCATCATACAAAGAAAAACCAAGAAATTAAATCCTTAGCAAATCAAACGTTGAAGGGTGAGATCGAGAAAAAAATTACATAAAATAATCTAAAATAAATAATGGTAATTAAAAAAACAAGAGTAAGAATCAAAATAAAAAGTACATTAGAGGTTAAATTGAAAAGAAAAACAATTTTAATGAAAGGAAAAAAAATAAAAAAAATGATAACTAAATCGAAAACAACAATAGAACATAAATTTAGATTAAAGAATAAAATACATAAAAAAAACTACATGTACCCCTAGTCAAATCATTAAGGACTAATGAATCATTTCAAAAGACTAAAATACCCCTACTCATAGCTTCTTATTTTAATTTTATTATTTAAACACATAAAATTGATTGAACAAAATAGAAGAGAAAACAATTATGCAACATATATTAGCAATATCATATAAAAATAAATATTTTTTGAACTTACAAAATAAAATTCATCTATATAGAACATAGAAAAAAATATAGATGAATAAGAATAATATCTTTAAAAATTAAATACATACAAAATAATTTAATAAAAACCTCTATTCAAAAAAGGCTAAATAAACTAAATAAAAAATAGTAAAGGAATGATATTAATTTAAACATAAATTAAAAAAAATGCTAAAAAAAAACATTTTTAAACAAGGTATTAATTAAAATAAAATAAAATCAACGATAGTCTAGGTGCTGCAAGAGCATTTAAAGGAAATAGAAAAAATAAACAACTCGAGTTATAGCTCTGATTAAGTTTAATAAGTTAGGTTTTTTTTTAATTAGATAATAAAAAAATAAACAATGATGGTAAATAGATAGATTTTTTTTTTTAAAAAAAAAATTACAATAACTTGGAAAAAAACCTTTGGAAGCGTGAAATTTGATTTAAAAAAAAAGAACAAAAAAATTGGCCTAAGTCAACCCAAAATAAAATAATGGACATGTAACCTGGTTAATAAGGGGCGAGTCAACCCAAATTAACTTGTAAAACTTGTGGCAAAGGTCATGAGATAAGGATAACTTGATAGAAAATAAATTCAAGAATACCACAAAGTAAATCTTAAAAAAAAACTAATATTGAATAATGAAATTAAAAAAGAAAACAAGCCTAAAAAAAGGATGCTGACCTGCGTGAAATTTTTAAACTTGTGACTCAGGTCATTAGACTAAAAGTACTATATAAAGAAAAATCGAGAAATCCAATCCCTAGCAAATCAACACACTGAAGGATGAGATCGGGAAAAAATTAATTACATAAAAGGATCTAAAATAAATAATGGTAGTTAAAAAAATGAGAGTGAGAATCAAAATAAGAGGTAAATTGGAGGTTAAATTGAAAAAAAAAAACAACTCTAGTGAAAGAAAAAAAATCAAAAGAATAAAAATTAAATCGGAAACAATAATAAACCATAAACTTGGATTGATGAATAACATATCATAAAAAAGTTACATATACCCCTAATCAAATCATTAATAACTAATGGATCATTTCAAAAGATCAAAATACCCCTACTTTTAGCTTTTTATTTTTATTTTATTCTTTAAAGGTCATTAAAGTCATTCTACTATAATAATGAATAGTAAATTTAGTGTGTCTGCATAATATTCTCTACAATATTTTGTTCTATATCTTGTAGAGTTTTTGTTAATTGTTAACTAGTTTTTACATGCTTAAGAGACTTAAAACCTATTTTTGTTTAATTTTTTAAATATTGAAATAATTGTTCAAAATAATTCAACAATTTATATGCTTAAGAGACTTAAAAAATGTATTTATTCAATTAAAATATGTTAAATCATATAGTGAAAAAATATATTTATTCAATCAAAATTTTATCTTCCTGTTTAAGCATTTTTTTTTATTTAACACAAATATGACTTTTTTTTTCAATATGGTAGTTTTTCAATACAAATTTAAAGCAATTAAAATAGCAAATCATATGAATCTAAATATTTAGGTTTAGAATAAAAAAACGTATTCTTGTAGACAAAACTCTCTTTTCATTACTCATTCATTTCCCTTTATTTTGACGCACAATGCTTTTTCTTATTAAAAGTCTGGTTGTTCATATAAAAACTTGTCATGATTATTTGAAATCTAGAACAGAATTAAATTTTCTTAAAATGTGATTTTAATCATTTTATTTAAAGATAATTTTATTATAAAATTAAATATAAAAAAATGAAGGACAATTCTAAAAGAAAAAGGTCGAGCACGCCTAGGTTGAAAGGATAAACTACTAAAAAACAATATCCAAACCCACTTGTTTTGTTTTTTTAAATGGAGAACAACGCATCATCCATCATCCATCATGGCATCTATAAGTTTATTTTTCAGTCTTATTCAATGATAGAAAAAAGTGGAGTGTGAGTTTTCGAACTTCTAAAACTTAATTTTCAAGGTTTTTTTATATAAATTTTTTTTAAAAACATCATAAAAACCTCAATAATCTTAATTTCAATATTAGAACACTATCTAATCATCTTTAAGAAACTGAATTAGATAAATATATATATATATATATATATATATATATATATATATATATATATATATATATATATATATATATATATATATATGAGCTCCACTCTATTTTTTCTGACATGTTTAAAGAACAAAATAATTATCACTATACTTTTTTCTCTAAGACAAATTTATTAAAATTAAAAATGATATTTTTGTGATAAAAATATGAGGAGTTAAAATCTTTCTCTCCTCTTTCCTTTTCAACGACTTTCTTTCTCATCTCTTATAATCTAGTGACTAAAATGCGATGAAAATAAAGTTTGGGAATTAAAATGTAAAATATATAAAACTCCATGGACCAAATGAAAAAAAGAAACTATATGAACCAAAGTGAAGATTTTCAATCATGGTTCCCTTACATTGTAGGCCATAATGTCTTTGAATGTAAGAAAATAGTATATTGCCTGACTTTTTTAATATATTTTATAATTATACTATGAATTTGTTATCAATTATATGGTGTTTTTGGCAATTTCCTAACTGAATCCTAGGGGTAAAAAACCATAATTGACTTGGAAGTTTGATGATTCAACTATCGAGATTAGCCTTATAATTGGTGGCTAAAATCATTTAATACACATTCTTTGCTAAACTTGGGAAATCATCTATGACTTTATAAGTTTTATATTTGATGAGGCTCGTGAAAAACTCCATTGAGATCGAGTTCTTTCCAAGGCTGATGGCTTATTCGAGAAGTTGAGAATATTGGTATTACTTATTAGACAACACAAATACCTGCACAAGGAGGACAAGTCCCTTATTGTGTCTAGGGGCACCTTCCAGTAAATATAAGTTAGAACAAATGTAGAAGAAATGAAGCTTTAGAGAATTTGTAGTGTGTTTATAGAATTTAAAGAAAATTGTTTGGAAGAACGCAATCAATTTTAGGTGCTAGATGCTCGGATGAGCTTTTTGGGCCATTAGGGCTTTATTATGGCGCTTCATGTGAGCTTTGCCTATAACTCTAGAACGTGGACCAGGTGTAGATATGCCCTTCAACGACAAAACCATCTTTAATTGGGCTGTTACTTTCTAGAGCGTGAAAACCCAATCAGATTTGAATGGCCCAAACGGCAAAGACAGACTTCACAAACTACAATGTGGGCAGGTGGATGGGCTTTATCTTTGGGCTAGCCTAGGGCTGAGCTATTTGATTTTGATGCTTAAAGTGTGTGAATCCCGAGAGAGCAAGCAAACACGTCAAACTGGCAAATACGATTATCTGGGCCTGGATAAGAAGCCCACGTGAGGGGGCATATTTTAGGCCGCTTGGCATGATTCTTAGCCTTAAAGATGGATGGCCCTTTTTCATCATTTAAAATGGTAATTTAGGAACCACATACGAACGGAAAGAGTTTTTGTGGGCTAATATTTCCCTAAAACAATTCTGCTTCTGTTTTTTTTTCCGGTGAACTAAGAAATTAATCCTCTTTTCATGAGAACAAGAAAAGTAAGACCTCGTTGGATTTCGATTATAAACGCATGCTTAACTGTGGTCAGGAAATCAACAAGTCACATGCGAGCTCTCCACTCCAGGCTTCAAGTTTGGATAGGCTATTTTACGTTGGCCCACCCTGTCACAAACACCCGCCCGCTAATAGATATTCTGAGCTGCGTGGCCGCTTTGAAGCCTCTATATTTTATAAAATCCTGTATTATTTTTTTATAAATTATTTTTTTAGATTATTTTGATAAAACTGCACTCTTTTATAAAAAAATAATTATGTGTTTAATGACATTTTTAACCAATATAATTTCTGAGATTCTCAGAACTGCCACGCTTCAGATAAACGATATCTTACAAGTCTCCTCCTCCTCCTCCTCCTCTTTTCTTCCCTTCAATGGTTGGTGTGTTTTCGGATAAGGTTTTGGGCAAGATCCATTCATTCATTGCGTGCTTGAACACATAATTCACATATAAACTGGTGTAGCCTTGTGGATTTTCTTTTCTTACAGCCTCTTAATATTTGAATCATGGTTGATAATAAAGAGAAAAGGATAACTTATTATTTGAATGAATTAAAATATGAAAAAGAAAAATACATATCATACATGCATTAAAAACAATTAATTTGTTGAAATCTACACGTAAAAATATCCTTTTTTTCTTACCTTCTGAAAATCCTTTATCTTCCTTGATCAAAAAAAGAAAAAAAGAAAAAAAAACCCTTTCTTTTAACTGTCCTCGACAAATTATGTAGGATCATAAAATATCACATATTTTCTTTTCAAGTTCGTCAATGGAAAAATTAGCCCAAAAAAAGTTGAGTAGTTTAGGTAATATCGTTAATTTCTTCAAATAAAGGGGCAAACAATACACAAGCTCAATTTTAAGCAATTAACTCAAAGGAAAAGAAGAAAATTAAGTGGAATACAGAAGCCCGAGCCAAAGCAGAAGTGTTTCGTTATCCCCAACGAAACAAGCCCAACCACAACACAAAACCAGTAGAGAGAGACTCAAGGTAGGTCTCTTAACACAGAACAACTACCAATAAAAATGGCAGCGGAGACAGTGAGGCTAACAGGTTCAGCCTCAGGTTCAAGCACACCCTGCAATTTCAATGGGTCCCAAAGAAGACCAACTCACTTTCTTGGTCTCCCTTCTTCTCGTGCTTCAATTTCAATCTCTTCTTCTCTCTCTCATTTCCTGGGAAGCTCTGCGCGCATTGCCTCACACTCTTCTAAGCTCTCAACTTCACGCCAACTGCGAGAGAGGAGGAGAAACTTCTCCGTCTTTGCCATGGCTGCTGATGGTCTCTTTCTGTTTCAGTTTTTATTATCTGAATTTCTTTGTTTTGGAGTTAGTTTGGTGTTGTGTTCGGGGTGTTTTTTGGCTTTATGAAGGAAACCGTCTGTGAAATACTTGTTTTTTGTATGTGTTTGATGAAATCGTGCTTGTCTTTTCTGTTTTCGCTACATATTTGGCAATGGAATTTGAGATAGGGAATTGCTTTTATTCTGTTCCTTTGCTTTTTCTATTTTTTAGTGATTTATTAATGGAGTTTCTTCTTCTTCGAGTGCATTAACATTAAAGTTTGGATTTTTTACTGCCATGACAGAGGAATTGAGATGAGTATTCGGTTGGTTGAAAAGAGGTTGCTTGTTTTTTTTTCCCTGTTAAACTTATGAGCTGTTGGATTGTGGATATGTGAAAGTGCAAGGTTTATTTTTCCTGCACGTGGCCTTCGCTTTATATTTCTTTCTTACCACAAAGGCTGTTCGGACTCTAGCCTTTACAGTTTATGTTATCTGTATCAGTGTCAGAAGTCACACAACTATGCTGCTTTGTAGGTTTAGGTGACTGATAAGGTTCCTTCCTAGGAATTAGGATAGCTTCGTGATTTTGATTGATTGTAGAAGTTCTAGTTGCATACTGTCTGCAAGATTCAAATTTACTTTTTTGAGTACGTGAGCTGAGGCACATGAATTTTAAAAATAATCTTTAATCTAGAATATGAATTTCCTTGTGTCAAATGATTGGTACTTGTTGCAGTCTCCACATCCGGCTTGACATGTCTTCTACCTTACCTTTTTCCAGAGGCAAAGCGTACGGTGCCTTTGAAAGATTACCGGAACATAGGGATTATGGCTCACATAGATGCAGGGAAGACTACTACAACCGAACGGATTCTGTACTATACAGGAAGAAACTACAAAATAGGGGAGGTACATGAGGGAACAGCTACAATGGACTGGATGGAACAAGAGCAAGAAAGAGGGATCACCATTACTTCTGCTGCAACTACCACATTTTGGAACAAGCATCGCATCAACATTATTGATACTCCTGGCCATGTTGATTTCACACTTGAAGTGGAACGAGCTCTCAGAGTTTTGGACAGTGCTATCTGCTTGTTTGACAGTGTTGCTGGTGTGGAACCACAGTCTGAAACTGTGTGGAGGCAAGCGGATAAATATGGAGTGCCCAGAATTTGCTTTGTCAATAAGATGGATCGGCTTGGAGCAAACTTTTTCCGAACTCGAGACATGATAGTGACAAACTTGGGTGCCAAACCACTTGTTATTCAAATCCCAATTGGTTCAGAAGATAGCTTTAAAGGAATTGTTGATCTTGTGAAAATGAAAGCTATAGTTTGGTCAGGAGAAGAACTGGGTGCAAAGTTTGCATATGAGGATATTCCAGCTGATCTTCAAGAGTTGGCTCAAGAATACCGTGCACAGATGATAGAGACCATAGTTGAGCTGGATGATGAAGCTATGGAGGGCTATCTAGAGGGAGTTGAGCCTGAGGAGGAAACAATCAAGATATTAATTAGGAAAGGAACGATTGCAAGCATTTTTGTCCCTGTCTTATGTGGCTCTGCTTTTAAGAATAAGGGGGTTCAGCCATTGCTTGATGCTGTCATTGATTATTTGCCTTCGCCTATTGACTTGCCAGCAATGCAGGGTTCTGATCCTGAGAACCCAGAAGTGACAATTGAAAGGGCTGCAACTGATGATGAACCATTTGCTGGACTAGCATTCAAGATCATGACTGATTCATTTGTGGGATCCCTCACATTCGTGAGAGTGTATTCAGGGAAGCTAAGTGCAGGATCTTATGTAATGAATGCGAACAAAGGTAAAAAAGAGAGAATTGGAAGACTTCTAGAAATGCATGCCAATAGCAGAGAGGACGTTAAAGTAGCTTTAACTGGTGATATAGTTGCTCTTGCTGGTCTAAAAGATACCATAACTGGTGAAACTCTTTGTGATCCTGATAATCCTATTGTGCTTGAGAGGATGGACTTCCCTGATCCTGTCATTAAGGTTGCAATTGAACCCAAGACTAAAGCTGATGTTGATAAGATGACGACTGGTTTGGTCAAACTTGCACAGGAAGACCCTTCTTTCCACTTCTCACGCGATGAAGAAATCAACCAGACAGTGATCGAAGGAATGGGAGAATTGCATCTTGAGATTATTGTAGATCGCCTCAAGAGAGAATTTAAGGTTTGTATATGCCAGTCATGCTTCTAATTTTCAAGTTAATTTCAAGTATTCCTTCACTTAAAATCTTCATTAACTTGGATTTTAAATGTTCTTTGACTTATATGCTACTTGAAAATATTGTGTTTGCTGGGTACGGCTAAATACTTAATTTTGCATTCAGTCCCCTATCCATGTAACAATTAAGATGTACAATCATTATATGCTAGATTACATGCCCTGCACGTCAAGTTATTTTATTGGCTGGCAAGTGTAGATTCAGTAAGAAACCAGACTCCACTTAATTATCCGAGAGAGAGAGGCAGGAATCTGACAGACTGAAATTGGATTCTTTGGTCACAGTATTTCTATGGATTAATTTTATTTTGATTAAATTGTTTTTAGACAGTTTCCTGCAGAACAACTAACAGAGAAGCTCTGTTCAACACTTAGTTTTTGAAAATCTACTGAGAACAAAAATACTGGTAGATGTTAATTTGAATTGTGATGGCGTGGTTGCTTCCCTTAAACAGGTAGAAGCAAATGTTGGTGCACCACAAGTGAACTACCGTGAAAGCATTTCCAAAGTAGCAGAAGTGAAGTACGTCCACAAAAAACAGTCTGGTGGGCAAGGACAGTTTGCTGATATAACAGTGCGGTTTGAGCCCATGGAGGCAGGGACTGGATACGAGTTCAAAAGTGAAATCAAGGGAGGTGCAGTGCCAAGAGAATATATTCCTGGAGTGATGAAAGGACTCGAGGAGTGCATGTCTAACGGAGTGCTTGCAGGCTTTCCTGTTGTCGACGTACGTGCTGTTTTGGTAGATGGTTCTTACCATGATGTTGATTCAAGTGTGTTGGCATTTCAACTGGCGGCCAGAGGGGCTTTCAGGGAAGGGATAAAGAAAGCTGGTCCAAGAATGCTAGAACCTATAATGAAAGTTGAAGTGGTCACACCTGAAGAACATTTGGGTGATGTTATTGGTGATCTCAACTCAAGAAGAGGTCAGATCAACAGCTTTGGGGACAAACCTGGTGGTTTGAAGGTATGTGATGCCAAGTGAGATGGTCCTGCATTATTTTTCCTTGATCTTTGCTGAGCTTCATTTCCAATCTCTTAAACGGGTTGGTTTGGGATTAATGCAGGTGGTTGATTCCCTTGTTCCACTGGCTGAGATGTTCCAATATGTTAGTACACTTCGAGGAATGACGAAAGGGCGTGCATCCTACACCATGCAATTAGCCAAGTTTGATGTTGTCCCTCAACATATCCAAAACCAGCTTGCTGCGAAAGAACAAGAAGTTGCTGCTTGATTTTGTTTTTCTGATTCCCTGAAGAGGACGGAGCATTGTATTCTTGTGAAATGGATGCCTTTTGTTTCAAGTAACCAATTTTGTTTTATTTTGTTCCATTCTTATATGTAAAATGCAAAAGGATTTACTAAAAATAAGAATTAAGGTTTGAGAAACGCGGCATTGTTTCAACCTGGAAAATTATTGTTAAATTTGACTGAATTATGTAGAGATGAGGGAGTTAATTACGAGAATAAGAGATTAAGGGAAGATTGACAATACCAATGACAAAAGGAAGTTGTTGATTGGGCAAATTGCAAGTAGAAAATTTTGGTTGCCACCGTAGAGAATATAAAGAAAAAAACGCGTAGAAGCGGATCGGAACATGGATTCAATTAATAGCATGGTTAGAAAAACTCACATTCTAGTAGTAATCTTGGGATAAAACTTGTAGTTCAAGGACATAACTCGGAATTGGTGGATGCTCTAAGAAAAGCTTGATATACACACAAAAAAAAAAGTCTCCTGCATACTTCGATAGAGGTGATTAGAGGTAGATTTTAGAAATGGATGGAAAGGAAGTGACTGTTTGGCATAACTATTTTAGGATGTGTTTCTGATAATTTTGATGTACTAAATTACAACACTCTAGAAACCCTTTCCGTGCTGCGTGTGTACAAGGGAGTAAATATGAATAGTCTGTTATTTGCGTGGTTGCTTATTTGTTTGAAGCAACCACAGCAAATATTATGTTTGGTTATATTAAAAATATAGTTTAATTTTAGTGGGGCCTATGATAATTCACGTTTTGCACGTGATTTTAGCGAAGCAACTCTTGATTGCTTTTTGAATTTCAGTGTTTACGCGAACAGTGTAATTCACTTACACTGTACGCGAACAGTGCAAGTGAATTGCACTATTTTACACTGTTCGCGTGAACAGTTTTTTTTCTTGATGTGTTTAATTTTTGTACATTAAAAAAAAACTAGTTTAGAGTGGAATTAAATTTATTCACATTGTCATGTAAACAATATTTTTTTCTCGAAAAATTAGTGTAGAGTGAATTAAATTCACTCACTGTAATATTAAATCAATTTTTTTCTTCAAAAGCATTTTTAATCAAACACAATAAATTATTTTTTCTTCAACCTCAATTTTAACCACAGTTTTAACAAAACATCTACTTTTTCGATCCAACTTCAACTAAAAATATTTTTTATTAAATAATTTTTTTAAAATCATAAATACAATAACTACCTTAATACCGCGTATAAATAAACACATAATCCTGGGAGACGAAGCAGAATTGAGAATCCCATCCCTGTTATTCTCTATGCTCATCGCTTCTTTGTTCAGTCATTGATGTGAGCGAATCGAGGAATCTCGTGGCCAGGTACCTGTTACGAAAAGACAGTCATTTTTGCATTAACTGTAGCTTTCTCTGATTTCCCTGAGTGTGGCAGTTGACACACTCATGCAAAAGCACCCCGTCCTGCAGGGAGGAACCAATGCACATGGCTAGTGTATTTGATTTAGCTTTTGTGGTCTGGATACATCCTAATTATTCATAAAATTTAACCATAAAAGCTAATATTTTTTTTTTCCAGCTTTTTAATAGATCCCGCGCTCACTAAAACAAACACCCTCGAAAATATCCCAGAGGAACCTTGTCACTATCCAATTACGGGCAAGCATGACTCTTGAATGTGTGTCCACACGCCAGCAAATATAAACATATCAAAACTTTTCCAAATTCGATTAATTTTTACCACCTGGCCCACTCAAATTCACATTGGAAATTACAATTCACTGGTGAAAAAGTTCAAAAAAACAAAAAAAAGAGAGTTTTGCCCATTTAACTGCTTTTTTCCATTCAAATCTATCTCATCTGGACAATTCCAGCTTGGACAAGCTTCTGAATCTTGCTCATCACCATTGGGTTCTTCGTGTGTTCCTGAGCAGACTTGGGATTCTCTTGGAAGTCAACCAACACCTGAAGATTGTGACAAAATGTATTATTACTACCACGCACAGTTGCAACCATCTTCGATTTTGCATTTGTTCTGCGGATCTAGAGAAAAGGGTGACAAGGCAGTTTAAATCCTTACCTGTCTCATGACGGGATCTGAGAGAATGTTCTGAATTTCTGGGTCCTGCATTCCCTTGGCCTGCAAAATGGAAGTCACAAATTCAAGACCCATGATCCAGCCACCACTCAAACTTTCTGGGCATTAAACGTAAGTCATAAAAACAAACTTACCTGTCTTTCCTTTAGCTCCTCAGGGCTTAGGTCACCACGACTGGCCTTATTGAGCTGTTCCACACATCTGTAAAAGAAGTGAGAGCACAGTTAAACTCTCTCAACCATGTGTACAATTGAATGTAAACAAATCTAGATAAATAAATACCTTCGAACACCATCTAGCAATTCCTGGTTCCGAGGGTCATGTTTCAGACCCTCCTGATAAGTTTCCAAGGCTTTATCATACTCTTTCATGAAGAATTGAACAGCACCTTTTCTTGTATAACCCTTTGAGAATGTGGGATCAAGTTCAATGCACATCTCTGCATCCTTCAATCCCTCAGGAAGAGCCCCAAGTTTGGTGTAGCATGCGGCTCTGTTACTATATGTCTATAAGCAGCAACCAGCCAAGCATTAGAGCGGAACAACTGAAACCAATCACATACATACGAAAATGTTTGGGTGACTTTACTACCTTGGGATCTTTTGGATTCCTTCTCAAAGATTCTGAGTAGTGCTTCACAGCCTCTGGATACTTCTGCTGCTTGAAAGATTCATTGCCTGCAGAAAGTGCACACCATACACATATGTAACAAAATGGATTAAGTGACAGAATAATATGAACTGCATTCAAAGGGATAACCAGCAACTAAACATGAACAGAGAATGGCTACCTTTCTCACGCTCTTCCTCAGCCAATTTTGGATCAAAGTATTCTTGTTGCTCAAGATCCTTCTTTGCTTTCTCCGCCTCATTTAGTTTCTTCAGTGTGTCTGGATTGCGATGCTCTGTAAGGGCCTTCTGGAAAGTCTCAATGGCAGGTTCATAGTCCCGTGAGCATTTTGCCATTTTCACCAAGGCAGTTCCTTTCCTTGTCAATGCTCTTGCTATCATCTTAAAGTCTGATCTAAGCTCTCTACCTCTTTCAACAGCTTTGTCACAATCTTTAATACATTCATCATACTGAAAATTGTAATTGGATCAGAGAGGGGTACAGGTGAAATCAAATAGTAAAAACACAGGTGATAATTCTACTCCTATACAAAACCATGGTTAGCCCATATGAGCACGATAACATTAAGAACTTTCATCAAAGCAGAGTAAGCTAGTCAGACTGCAAGTGATCACCTGAATTTCTCTCGCTAGCTATTACAAAAAGCAGGACTAATATACCCCAGATTCCGTTCAAGTATGAACATCATAACCCGACATCATTCTATTCAATCCATTTCCAGAAAAATTTCCAAACACTTGAATCGGAGAACCCTAGTCAATGTCTTCCTCGCATAATGCAGTCCACTGCAATAGTTACCAAAACTTGCAACACCTTTTGGACCCAAACTTTCGAAGAGAAAGGTGGGAGACAACCAAGCGTTACTTATTTACAGTTTAATAAAAAGAAGCAGAAAGAGCAAGACAGAAGATTTGTTATCATGCTTATGTGTCCCCTAGTCTCCATTTAGACTCTTCTCAAACTATAATCCGAGCTTTGTGTGGACATGATAGACTCCATTTAGACTCTTCTCAAACTATAATCCGAGCTTTGTGTGGACATGATAGACTCGTCCTTCAATAAACAGAACTTCTCTTTACTTCTAATAAGATAAAACGTCACTAGAACTTACTCTCACCCTTCAAAAATAGTATGTACAAGGAACTTGGTCAACAGCGTAATATTACACAGCTTGGGCTACTCCTTACTGAGATCCAACAAAAAGTGCATTGCTTTAAGATAGTTAACATTAAACAAGAACACACAGCCTTAAGAGTTAAGACTATGCAATCATTCCAAATCTAACACAAAAAAATATCTTTTTTGTCAGCAGCACAAGTAACAGCATTCAAAAATCATAGCCCGTAAAATTAAAGCCAATATGAAGCAAATCAAACCAATATAAACAGCAAAATATTAAATTTACCTTTCCCGTCTCCAAATAAACAGCAGCACGATTCGTCAAATACGAAATATCCTCATCATCAAGCTCTGTCGCCTTTGTATAATGCTCAATAGCCTTCTCAAATTCCTTCTTTTTATAAGCTGCATTCCCCAACTCCTTCTCTTTCGCTGCTTGAGCTTTCCTCTCCTTCGCCTCCTTCTCCTCCCCCGTTACCTCCATTGGCTCTGGCTCCGCTACCTTCTCCTCCTCCATCTTCTTATCTTCCTTCCTCTCCGACGCAGAGGACTGAGGAGCGGACGTCTCCTCCGGAATCTCCATATCGTCCCCTGAATTCGGCCCTCCAAACTTAACATTCAACAAAACCCCAATAGACTGCATCACTCTCTGATCCTTCAAGTAGAGATTCAAATTATTAGGGTTGTTCTGAATCTCTTGCATCATCTTAACGAAATCCGGCTGCTGCAAATACAATCTCGTCGACGGATCCGCTGTTAACTTCGCCCACATCTCCGGACCGGAGAATACATTACCAAACGGACTAGGCGGTGGCGCAGCGCGGCTCTGGGAGGCAGCTGCTTGAGCATCCGCCAAACCGGATTTTAATCCTTCATTATTAGGATCAATCTCGAGTCCTTTCTTGTAAGCAGAGATAGCGTCTTGGATTTGGTGCAAGCCGAGATGAGCGGCGCCGAGGCGAGAGTAACCTTTCGACCAGTCCGGCTTCAGCTCAACGGTTTTCTTAGCGTCTTTTAAAGCATCGGCGTAGTGGTGGAGAGACGCGTGAGCCGCCGACCGGTTAGAGTAGAGAACGTGATTGGTTGGGGAAAGGGCGATAGCGTCGGTGAAATGTTCGACGGCTGTAGCGTAGTCGCGGGCTGAGAAGGCCGCGTTGCCTCGAGATTTGGCTTCTTCGGCCATGCTGAACGGTGTTGGGTGATGTCGTTTAGGGAAGTGAGGTTTCTGAGAGATTTTTTATAGAGAGCGAAGAGAGGGGGAGGGGTAATATAGGGAAAGAGGAAGACGAGAGAGTTCTGGTGATGGGAGAAGAAGAGGAAAGTGGGTTCTGGAATGTTCTTTTTTGTGATTTTTACTAAATGGGTTCGGATTCGCATAAGGGTGTTTGGTGACGGGACATTGTAGCGGGACGCTTTGGTTAAGCTGTGTTTTTGTTTGACTAATTTGACTGCCTAGTCGTGAAATCATTTTGGAATTAAAAATGGTTTTATTTTAAATTTTATAATAAGAGTTCAAGTTTTTTTTAACCAAATTTAGGAATTTAGATTATAATTTTCAGATGAGACTTGAAGCGTAATCCGATTTAAACCCTTATCCAAGATTGTGTATCAACCCACAAAAATAGTGGGTTGATCCAATGAATTAATTTTAGTAAAATATCATATTATTAAATTGTATTATGCTGTGAATTAGATCAATTTTTTTATATTCAAGTATTAATAATGTATTTTTTAATAATTTATTTTTTATTCATAAACTCGAAATAAGATGTATAATAGATAATTTTTTTAAAAAATATTAATAAAGCGGTATATTGAAGATATTTTTTTACATTTACATTTACAAGATCGTAATAACACAATAGAAAAAAATTAAAATAAATAATGAATGCTTTTAATCAATTTAATATTAAAAGATAAAATAGAAAAAAAATAAAGCAAAAAAAACTACTCGAGTCAACCCGGATTAATCTGTTAAACTCGCAACTCGGATCAAGAAATTAAGATAACCTCATAAAAAAATTAAAAACAAATATGAAGTTTAATTTCCAACCAACTCAATATTAAAGGATAAAATCAAAAATAAAAATTAAATGGACAAAAAATAACAACTTAATTCAACTTAAGCTAACTTGTTATACTTGTGATCAAATTCATGAGACTGAGATAATTTTATAAAAAAATAAAAATAATTTGAAACTCCATTTCCAACAGATCTAATGTTAAAAGTTGAACTAAAAAAAATCCATGAGATCAAGATAAATCCATAAAAAAATTAAAAAAAAATTATGAAACTCAATTCTTAATCGACCTATTATTAAAAATAAAATTAAAGAAAAAAAATAAATTGATAAAGAATAAAATTAAAAAAAAACATATATATATATATTCCCTTTAAATATCAAGACATTAATATCCATTTTAGCATGTACGATGATGTTATCATATCGAGACCTTACCATAACTTTTAGCATTAATGTTTACATGTTTAGACAAAACACCTCATAAACCAAAATAAACTTATTATACATAGTTTATATAAACAAGATAATAAGATATATCTACTGTGATGATCTTGAAAAATATATAATAATCAAATATTAACCAACGTATTAATATAACTATAACATTACATCAATTAACATATAACTAAGTTCTCTTTTTTTTTAAACATAAATATTCGGGTCAGCTTGCGCGTATCTTGACTAATCTCACATATCTTAAAGTTAACGACCATGTAAGCCTCCAATAATTCTAAAATTTGTTGGTAATATTTAAGAGAAGTTCTCTTTTCTTTATTCCATTTGGATGAATACAATCTTTTATCTCATTTACTTACTATAATTTTATTTTTTACCCCAATTTCCAACATATTATCATTGGTCACTTATAACACGTGTAAATCAATTGATACCACTAAACCTTATTTGTATCATTAATCTTCCAAACAAGAAATAATTAATTAAATTTAAAAAATATTGATATTAATAAATTACGATGCAATTCACTGATATTATTAGTCTCTCAAATCATGAATAACTAATAAATTTTAAGAAAGGCTTATATAAATATAACTTATTGGTATCATGAGTCTTCTAAACTAGAAGCAACTAATTAAGTTTAAAATATTTCGATATCAATATAATTTATTGAATCATTAATCTTCCAAACAAGAAATAACTAATCAAGTTAGTTTAATAAATGTTGATATAATTTAATTTATTGATATACTTGGTCTCTCAAAAGAAGGAATGAATAATCAAGTTAAAAAATATCGATATAATTATATTTTTAATCTTCCACACTTGAAATGACTATTTAAATTTACTTTTAACCCCTTAATTTCATCATCTTAATATCAAAGTCAATGAACCCTACTGACATCATTAGCGTATATTTCTTTTCAAATGAATGCCGATAAAATTAGCAAGGGCTGGCTGAAACGGCCTGTTGAAGCTCGGATTAATGACTCGAGGAGAGGAGAGAGGTTACTGACATCCCAGAAACAATAGAGAAGAGTTGGAAAAATATGCTGAGGACACCATCAACAACCCTTTTGTATATGAACTTTCAAGCTGGTGGTATCAGGTCCCCTGCAGCTGATCATGCAGACATGTAGGCAAGGGAAGTGGCCTTCTTTTGCTACTGAGGTCACTTTCCATATCATGCTAGTCGCAACCGACACTTTCGTTATATACCAACTGAAGTGGCAGCCAAACATGGGTTGCTGGTTAAGGAGGGAGGTCGATTTGAAATCCGCTTGGATCCTCGTGAGAGTTTATGTAATGCTGTATTTGGTTTGGCATCAGTAGCTAATGTCCCAAGTGAGGCTCGTTCAGTGCTTCTTCCAGCCGTGTTTGATCCTAGGTTGGTTCGAGGAGTTCTGGGTATTTCTCCTTTATGGTACCAGTTGAAATTAAAGTGGTCTTCATGGAGGGGGAAATACTAAAAAAACGTTCATCATCTTCATCCTTCGAATCAAAATTCATGTTTTTGCACTTGGGGCTCGCAGATCCCCATGAACGTGGTATGCGGACATGGGCAGGATAGTGATTCATCTTCCTTGTATAAAGTTGGATCGTAGTTTCAAGTTTCTTTCATAATACATGGTTGGTCCCTAATTCTTTTCGAACTACAGCTAGTGATTTTCAATTTTCTTTCATAAGACATGGTTGGTCTCTGATTCTTTTCGAACTAGAATCAGTGAAAATGCACATTTGCACCTTGACTCCTTGGAGATTGATTGTTTTGGCTTATCTAACTACAGTGATTAAAATTCAAGTGGGGAGGTATTCCATGGGAAATCTATTCCACCTACCAAGAAAGGTTGTCGAGTGAAAAAAAACGCTAGAGGAAGGGGTCGAACCTCCGACCTTATGGTTAACAGCCATACGCTCTAACCAACTGAGCTACTCCAGCTAGTTGAAAGTTTCGCATAAATTTAGATATCTATCGTAGTTAATATATACAAGGGGTCTACAAGGGAATAACGAGTTTGCATCTCAATCGAGTCGAGCTGATCGAGAGCAGTCGGCACGTTATTCCATACGCATCATCTTGCTAATTTTAAAGAGTTTACAGTTACAAATCCAAAAACATTCCAGTTAATTTGGAGAAATGCTAGGTAGAAGTAAGAATAAATTAATTAATATTGGGCTGTCAAAAAAGGAAAAAAAAACTAATTTTGGGATTGAATGGCTGGAGTAAAAAATAGAGGGTCTGATGTTGTTTAATTAAGTGACTAAATTAAGAGCACAGACCCCCTGCTACCCGTCCAAGTCCAAACTGAGTTGCTAAAATGGGAGGTCGGTGCATCATAGGTTTCAGACATTCTCAAACAACATATGGCAAAAGGCTGTCATCTATTTACTTTTGTTCAATAGTTGAGTTTTTTATATAAGAATAAAAATTAGTTTTCCATAAAATTCAGATTGTCTACGTTAAAGCTTAAGGGGAATTCATGAAAACTTAGTTCTTATCGTGTCATGTTAAATGCTTAAATTGTATGATCGAAGGAGCTGTGACCAGGAAAAGATAGAGAATACATCTGCCGAGGTTGCTATTTTGGGAATAAAATTAAGACATCCTAACATATTTTTTGGGTTGAAAACAATCTGCTCTAACTTTCAACGTAACATGAGGCAGTAACCTAGTTTTAGCTGTCTTTCAAAACTATTTGAGGACACAATCAACAAAGCCCCTGCTCTAAGAATCGAAACGAGAAAACCCTTCTCCTTTAAAGTTTAAACAATTAATTAACATAGCTCCAAAACACGAAAACAACACAGCACAGCCCACTTGCGTAGAAACCTTAGCATTTTGGGACCCCCTGCAGGTCTTTCATCATTGCCCTAACGTGTCAGCCCCTTACTTTGCATGGGATCTCGAATTCTCACTTTATAAACACCTTCACCGATTCTCTGCAAGCCACCTAGCTCTTCCTAATTTTCTCTCCGGGTTCTTTTTTTCCTTGACCAGTTATTGTTTTTTACCATTGCTGCTAGTTTGATCATTTCCAGGAAAGGTCAACTCTCCGATGGAGACCCATAAGCCCTATTTTCTGTCCGCTATTTTCGTACTTGTGATGCTGTCTTTTCTACATGAACAAAGTAGCCAGGCCGCTCGGTTAAACCCGGTTGAAGCGGGAATTCTTATGCCAACAGAGAAAGATGGACCGGAAGTTGATGATGATGATGGTAAGGAAATTGGCACGAGATGGGCAGTTCTTGTGGCTGGTTCAAATGGTTATGGAAATTACAGGCATCAGGTGAAACTCGCTAATATTAGCTAGCTAGCTAGCCCCCTCTTTTTTATTCCTTTTTTTTAGAGACCAGGTGGCTTATTTATCTTCTTGGACTTGATTAGTTAGCTAACACGCTTGATATACTACTCGTTAGTATTGCAGAGTATGGAATTTTCTTTTCTAATGTTGGATGAGAAATTAATCTTGTGTATGCTATTGATTAAATCATTGATGATTTAATTGTGGATATGCATGTGAAATATACACAGGCGGATGTCTGCCATGCGTATCAACTACTAAGAAAAGGTGGGATAAAGGAAGAGAACATAGTAGTGTTTATGTATGATGATATAGCTAAGCATGAGTTCAACCCAAGACCTGGAGTTATCATCAACCATCCTCAAGGAGATGATGTTTATGCCGGTGTGCCTAAGGTTATTACTCCACATGTACTCCTATTTTCTTATTAAATTATAATATAAATTGATTTTTTTATTTTTTTAATGTTTTGGTTTCAAAAATACAAAGAAATATTATTATTTTTATGGGTTTTTAATTGAAAAGTATTTTTACAGCAAAAACACTCATGTCTGCCATGTTGAAGGTTTTGGTTGGCATATTCCATCCCAAGTTCGTCATTGATTGTTGCATCTTGCCATTATTGGCTTCTATCACTACGTGTCATCTTTATTTTAGTTGCAGACAACCTTGGTCCGTCCAAGGTGCGTTCTTAGTAAGTTCTATATTTCAACCTTATTGGTCTATCCTAGATATTCAAAACTACCGACAGCATTTTATAAATATTTATTAAAAATGAAAAGGACGGCCATTTTCATATTGATTTATAGCATATTAAACTATGAATTAGTAAAGTGGACTTGTCCTCAAAATATCTCTTCTTCAATTACAATATTATTATTGTTCACATAGTTGCAAATTGCATTAATGTTTATTTTAACTGCTGCTATTCTATCCGATAAAGCATCCGATCATTCTTTTTTTTTTTTTTTTCCAGTTTGAAACAAGTTAATAATGAAATATTAACAGGTAATATGTGCAGCAATAGATCATTAAACAACACGGTTTTCTGAAGGAACAGAAAAATATAATCAAAGGATTACGGATGACCTGTCAAGTGATTTAAGTCATTTTTTGAGCACCACATCAAATTTTATTGGTCACTTGATTGCGTTTGGACTAAAGGTTTATGGCCGAATTTGAGATGATTATTTATTGTACTAATTTAATTATAAGCCATAATTTGGCTTTTAATGGTGAAAGTTTCACGGAAGCTGTTGAAATACATGGTTTATCGTGGTAGGATTACACTGGCGTACAGGTCACCACTGAGAATCTGTATGCAGTACTTCTTGGTAACAAGAGTGCTGTCAAAGGTGGAAGTGGCAAGGTTGTGGATAGCATGCCCAATGACAGGATCTTCTTGTACTATTCTGATCACGGAGGTCCTGGAGTTCTTGGTAAGTTTTTTCAGATTTTTTGATCATGTGGTTCTGGTTCATTTCTTAGGCCTAAATATATCAGTTGCTATCCCATCCATAACAAAAGCACCCTTTCCCTCCAACTTTGTTCCCTGTTTTTTAATCAAGGTTTTGGAAAAAATGCCACACAGTTTTGGGAGAAAATTGAAGCTCACTGACTTGTACCATGTGAATATAGGGATGCCAAATATGCCTTTTCTATATGCAATGGATTTCATTGAGGTTTTAAAGAAGAAACATGCATCTGGGAGTTACAAAGAAATGGTAAAGAGACCATTGATTTTTTCCTCACAATTCAGTAATTCTGTATACTGCCATGGCAATTGACAAACACTTGATTGCACTTGATTGCTGACAAGCTTTTGTGTGTACACAGGTCATGTATATAGAAGCTTGTGAGAGTGGGAGCATCTTCGAAGGGATCATGCCCAAGGACATAAACATTTACGTGACAACAGCATCAAATGCGGAAGAGAATAGCTGGGGAACTTATTGTCCTGGGATGGAGCCATCTCCACCTCCAGAGTATTTCACTTGCTTAGGGGACTTGTACAGTGTTTCTTGGATGGAAGATAGGTGTGTGCTATAATGGCTGCTTGCTATCCTTATCATTTACTACGCAAATCAATCTCAGTTCATTCTTCTTCGATAGTAGTTCACAAATATTGATGAGGTCCCTTTCTGAGGAAAGCTAGAATTTGTTAGTTTTTATTTTTTATTTTTTATCAACTCTCTTTTCCTGCAGTGGAAAACACAATCTCAGAAGAGAAACAATAGAGCAACAATATCATTCGGTAATGCCGACAATTTCATTAAATGAGGATTTCTACTCTCAGCTTAATATAAATTGGCGCTGGTGTAATGCAAGATTTGTTTTTTGTTTACTCAGGTGAAGGAGAGGACTTCCAATTACAATACGTTCACTTCCGGATCCCATGTGATGCAATATGGGAACAAAAGCATCAAAGGAGAGAAGCTTTATTTGTACCAAGGTTTCAATCCTGCTAGTGTAAACTTCCCTCCAAACAATGTCCACATTGGTGGGCGTATGGATGTTGTTAACCAGAGAGATGCAGAGCTTGTTTTCCTCTGGCAAATGGTAAGTGCAGATCTGGGAAGGAAGCAGTACTTTTGGGACTTATTTATCTTTCCTGCTGCGCTATAATTTTGTTTTGTGCCCTCCAGTACAAAAGATCGGAGGATGGTTCAGAAAAGAAGACACAAATCCTCAATCAGATTAAAGAGACTGTGAGGCATAGAACTCAGTTGGACAGCAGCATGGAATTGATTGGAACACTATTATTTGGACGTAAAAAAGGTTCCGCCATACTTAAATCTGTTAGGGAACCCGGTTCTCCCCTAGTAGATGACTGGATATGCTTAAAATCGATGGTAGTATACAAATGCCTGTTCAAGTCTTTTCCTTGTTGCGCATTCACTGTGTTATTAATTACTAACAACGTACTAAACTTCAAAATTCCAGGTTCGACGGTTTGAAACACACTGTGGATCATTGACGCAGTATGGCATGAAACACATGCGAGCATTTGCTAACATTTGCAATGGTGGTGTCTCTCAAGCCTCCATGGAGGAAGCTTTTATCGCGGCATGTAGCGGCCACGAATTCGGGGACTTGCGTCCTTCAGACCAAGGTTACAGTGCTTGAAGTACTGTAGAAGGAGCTCGAGCATGTTAGATTAAATATGTTACTACGCATAATGTTAGATGCTTTAATTATCCCTCTGTAGTCGCATTTCCATGCCCAGGTGTTCTAAGTTGGCAGTATTTGTTACTAAAGGTCATACAAATTTCCAACTAATCTACGTACGTGGCTGGTGTGCCTTGTTTCCCATAAAACTGTACTCGAGATCTGTATCCGGACTCGTCTTTGAGATTATTTTTCTAAGCCATATGCACTCCGTTAGTTGTAAGTTGTTAGTGTTACGAGAGGAATTGTTAGTTAATTTATAATTTAATCATTTGAAGCATAAACAAGTTTGATTCCCAATTCTATTATTTGTTTGGTGACCTCTCCCGGCAATGGTAGATATTAAGGCAAAAGCACCTCTCGCTAATAATATTCATCAATAACATTCATGACCAACTATGACACGATTACATTAATAAAATGACTAGCAAAATTTCATAGATCTAGAAGCATGTATAAATACACTGCAATTTTTTTTTGGAAAAAAAAATCAACCAAAGACCATGAAAAATCACTTTAAAAATTTAATTTTTTTTTATATTTTTTAGTTTTTTTTGATGTAAAAATAAATTTTAAAAAATAAAAAATATTATTTTAATATATTTTAAAAAACAAATCGTAATCGTTTTAATGTCAAACCTATCGACCCAAGTTTTTCTTTTTCACGACTTTTTGTCACTCACCTGGAAGAGTCGCCAGCCGGTGTAACTTAAGCAGCTCAGATGCACGCATTTTGAAAATCGGTACTCTTACAAAACTATGACTAATTGATTTTTTAAAAAAGAAAAAAAAAAAAAGGAAAACAGAGAAGCAGTGTTGATAAATATCACGAAAGTACCATTTGGTAGACTATTCACGAATAGAAACAAGAACACATCTCATGATAATTTCATCAACTTTCTCTTGATTAAGTGTCAGAAATTTAGAGTTTGATAGATATTTTCCACGGCTTGCTTTGTATTAACTCTCTGGACTCTGGGTACTTTAAGACATGAAATCTTTAAACTAAGTGTCAGAAAATTTAGAGTTTGATATTTTACACAGCTTCTTTAGTTAAATCTTTCATTAATTTGAAATTGAAGAAAAATTAGTCAGGTTTTTGGCACAACGACCTTTTTCTTTATTTTTATGTCTGCTTTATTTATTTATTTATTAGAAAATAAAACATATCTATGGACCGAGACAAGAAGATTCATAAAAATATAAATTCATATATCTAGTTTTGTTGGTAATTAAGATGGGGTTGCTAGGCTAACCTTAATTTTGTCGCTTTAACTTCGAAAAAAAGACGGGAGAGGAATAAGTAGCGGAAATTCAGACCTGTATATATACGATGGAAGTGTAAATAGAATATGGGGAAATATGACTTACCCGTTTATTTGTTGGAAAGTATTTTTTTTAAAAAAAATAAATCTTGAAAAAGTAAATTTCAAGAAAGTAAATTATTTTTTGATATTTGGTAATATAATAAAAAACAAGATGGAAAATATTTTCCAGTATTTGGTTATGTCATGGAAAATAAGCTGGAAAATAACTTATTAATGTTTTATTTTTTTTTCAAGTTTATTAAAATAATGAGGAACAAATCTTATAAATTAAAAAGTTGAAAGAGATGAAATTGAAAAAAAATATAATTTCATAAATTATCTCAAATAAAATAAATAATAATCAAAATAATAGAGATCAAATCTAAAAAATAAAAAAATTGAAAGATGAAAAAATTAAAATAATAATAATTAACATTTCATAAATTATTTCAAATAAAATAAATAACAATCGAAAGAGAACCAAATTTGATAGATAAAAGATTTCAATTAAAAAATGATAAGGAAAAAACAAATAACAATTATAAAAATAAGGACCAAAGTTAATATAAAATTAAATTCTAGGGGATGAAATTGAAAAATAAATATTCAAAACAATATATATATATATATATATATATATATATATATATATATATATATATATATATAGCAATCAAAAGTTTGAGGACCAAATTTGATATAATTGGCAAAATTATAACATTTCTAAATTTTTCACAACTTTCGAAAAGTGTTTTCCGCCCAAAATAAAAGGAAAACACTTTCCTGAAAACCAAGCCAAATTTTCCTTTGACTGGAAAGTGTTTTTCGTTAACCAACTTTCCTAATGACAAACAAACACAAGAAAGTTTGAAAATTGGTTTCCCGGAAACCACTTTCCGGGAAACAAACGCACTCTTAGAGGAAAATAACATTTTTTTTAGCAATATTTTACTTATGGCAATAAATAAAGATTAAAATCAATTGATTTAGTGATGTGAAAATATACTGTTTTTAAGATGTTTATTAGTCTTATACAGAGACAATAACTCTATGATACAACTAAACTCTCTTATAAACCTATAAGAAAAAAAAGACAAAGTAACAATACTAGAAATTTGATGAATACAAACAGAAACACTAACGTAATTTTTCCATTGCTATATCAATCGATAAACATTGAAAAAATCATTTCATTGGTATATACCGAGGGAATTGCAAATGAGAGAAGAAAGAATAAAAAAAGCTAGAAAGTACAAGGATGTGTAACTTTTACTAACAATTTTATCGACGGGATTAACCCAACGGTAAAGTTCGTTTGTAAATATACCGACAAAAATAATCTCTTGGAATATACCTACAGAATTACGAACGATATTAGTGGGATTCAAAAGGCAAAACATACGGTGATGTAATACTTTTTACAAATAAAATGACCGATTGAATGAGTAAAAAGCATTTTACCTGAAGGGAATATGGTGAAAGAAAACTTCATTCTTGTAATTTTTCAGTTCTTTTTTCATAGGAGGAGAGAGATGAGTAATTGGATTCTCGTGATGAGAGAAGGATTTTTTTTAGCGACGATTTCAGTCACTAAACAAGTTAAAATTAGTATCAACATGTTACACTAAGTGAAGGGAGTCATATGATGGTTGTTTTAAACTTGATGTCTTTCCCTTTAGATAAGAAAAAAATAATAAGTCCAAGTGCACTGGTCCGGGCTTTAAGGCCCACGTGTCTGGGCTTTTCCTTTATTGATACTTCTTTTTTTTCTTTTCAATTTATACCTTTTCATGTTTTTTTTAAACATTTTTTAAGTTTGTTTTTTAATTTATACCCCTCCAATGTCATTTCCTTGAATGATTTAGTTCTTTTTAAATAATGATTATTTTTTAATTATATTGAGTCTTTAATATTTTATTATATTAATATGATTTATCTGTAATTTTTTTTATAATATTTCATATAAATTAATTTATTTTTAAAAATTAAAAAATGTATATTTTTTATGATATTTTTAATGTGTTCAACCTTAGAAATTATTGTTTTCCTTTTATTTTATTCGATAAGTTTTATGTGTTTGTCAATTTCTATTATAAAATGACCTGTGTTGCGTTTATAAATATCTTGATCTATATATTTTTTTAATTTTTTTAGTTTTGTTTTTATTTATCATTATTTTTTATCGAGTTATCTTGACTTCATGATTTATGATATATGATAGACATGTAATCTAGACATATCTCATGTCTAGATCATAAATTTCATGTTTTAACTCAAATTTGTCTGGGATAATGTTTTTTTTCATTTATTTTTTTTTATTATCATTGCCTATTTTTTATCTTATTATGAAACTAATTAAAATTTAACTCATTTTTTTTAAAATATAATCTCCTCCTTGTTTTTTTTCTGGTTAAAAAAAATTGATCGGCTCGCTTGCGGAGCACAAATCTAGCACATCATTAAAAGCAATCATTTCACTTCTTCTATTAATAAAAAACTATTGGAATCGAATTTTCCCAAATGGAAAATAAAAATCTTTGTGGTACAAATTCAAGAAGCCCCACCAACGACATGAATATCACCAATACTTGTGGTGCCTTCTCTGTAAACTGTAACCTCTACTTTTGTGGCAATTATTCCATGCGGCAATCCTCACCTTTACCTTCTCAAACTCCGAATACCCACACGGTATCGTGATCCCACCCGAATGATTATACCCGTATACCCGCTCCGTTCCCTTTAATAGCTCTCCAAAGAGTGGGTGATTGAAGTAAATGACAGGCACCAATTCCCTCTTCGTATCTCCATCTGGTTGTCCCACGTACACGGCCATGTGTCCTTTAGGTACCTCCATCGGTTTCGCATGGCCCAATCTGATGTAGCCCGGATCCGAATGCGGAAAACAGAGAGTCTTAGCTCCACGTTGCAGACATCGAGCCATGTCCAGGATTTTGGAAATGGAGTTGAAGGACCTTCTTGGGAGGTCCATGGAACTCAAACGGGCAGGTTTTCTTCTGGGTCGGGCTATCCATTTGAAGAATCTTGCTAGTTTCTTGCGTCCAATCCTGAAACCTCTAAGCCTTTTCATGGCGGTCAAAGTGAAAATCATGAAATCTGAAGAGACGGGCGACCTTAAAATGAAGTTTTAAGAACAGGGTCTTTGGTGTTTCAGTTACACACGTCCGGCTACAGAAAAAAACTGGACTTCAAGAACTTCTGTTTTTGGTGTTCGGAGAATCAAGTTGTCGACAGGCAGGCTTGGCCTATGGTGTGCATATATAGTGTGTGTAACTGTGCGCGCGTGCGTATTACGTTGTGAGAAGGCAGATGTGGTCGGTACGCGGTTGCAAAGTGCAGACTTTGAAGTGGGACAATGGGGGCTTGTGGTCTTTGATAAAAGAAGTCAACAAAATTAACAAATAGTTGGAAGTGATTATAGGGGGTCGGGCCCGTCGGGGTCAGCTAAATGAACGTTCCGATGTTTTCCTGGCTTCAGGGTGTCCCGGGAGGACAGACTGGGTTTTGGCTTGGTTGATTAGTTAATTTGATTAATTACGTTGTTAAAAATCAATTAATTGTATAATAAATTATGAACAAGTGTATCTAGAGAAACAAGCTTATCTCTTGGGCATGGAATGGATTGTCGAGGTCCTCTGGGAGATTTGCGTGTGCCATTAAAACTTGAAGTGAAGGGTCAACACTTTGTACGGTTGTGTTACGGAAATTGGGGATTTGATCACAACCACTCACTCATGAAAGCCGGTTGCAATTGCAAGACCGTTCAAAAGTCAAAAAAATACTCTTTGAAATTGAAAACTGTCAAATAAAAAAAAATCCAACCCCTTAATTTCATCTTGGTAAATATGTTTTTTCCTTTTTTTTTAATAAAAAAAAACAAAGGTTAGAATTCAAAACCTCATGAAAAGGAAGAGAGATAAGATGTCATTTTTCTCCTGTTTAAACCCTATTTATTTTTGTATTTTAAAATTAATTTTAAAAAAAATTAATTTTTTTATTTTTAGATAATGTTTTTAGGTATTTTCATATTATTTTGATATATTGATGTCAAAAATAATTTTTAAAAAATAAAAAATATTATTTTAATACATTTTCAAGTAAAACATACTTTAAAAAACACTCATTACTACAATCTTAAATATTCCTTTAAAGTTCTTAGCAAAAGAATTCACTGTATTGCTCTTTTTTCTTCTTCTAAGAATCTCCCCCTTCTTCTCTTTAGCTATCTTTATATACTCCCTAAAATTCCTACTCTATATTTTCTTTTTATTCTATATTCTCTCTTGTCCTATAATTTTAAGTTGCTTGGGGAAAAGGTTAATAAAATTCATGTTAGTCCCTCACCCCCTCCTCAATTATCATTATACTCATTAAATTTTTTATTTGTTTGTTTGTTTGATTTTCTTTTTTATTTCAATTTCTTTAGAAAAATTGTAAATACAAAAACAATAAGAAAAAAAGTAAAAAAATTATAAAATAGCCGGAAATTGATCGAATTGTGCTGAAGATACATTTTTAAGAATTTTATATATTTTTTCATTATTATTTTTGAAAATATATTCAAAACAGGGTGAAAACTAGTTACGACAATATATATCATATCCATGCTATATATTCCGGTAAGGTGACTATTGAAAAACAATTCATTCATTTGAATTGATTTGTATTGGTATCTATTGAATTCAAGTTAAATCGTCATCATGGCCTTCTTATATTTTACCCTCTTCTAGCTGTTGATTGAATTGGTTTTTCTTTTCCTCCGTTTTTTTTAAATTTTATCGTTATGTACGAGGCTGAAGCCTAAAAAACAAGAGTCCATAAGGGCAACAACAGATCTAATTACATATTCCATCCTCTCCTTCGCCACAAACATCTTTCCACAAGTCGTACTTCGTAAAATCAGGAGGCACAAAAAGAAACAGGTTTACACACACACACACACACACACACACACACACACACATGTACTAAGAGTTGCTGCACAACAGTTTGCTTCAATATCTACAAGAGTAATATTCACAGACCAATCGCTGTTAAGCATATGAACTGTGTACTTCAAAAGAGAATTATTAGCACCAATGCCTTCTAATAGCATGGCACTAATAAGCTGCTAGGCAGTAGTGGAACCAACTTCCAGATGAAGAGCCCTGACTCCGTGATCTCAAGCCATTTGAAGACCAGATTGGAGTTGTTTTAGTAGGCCTTAATGGCAGAGTTTTACAGCCTAATTTAACTAGCGAAAATGAACTCTCCTTCCAAACGAAAGAGCATGCTCCACAGGAACAATGTATTTCTTTTTTGATAGACAATGGCCCTTACTTGCATCTAACATGTCGGGAGTTAATTAGTGTTCGATTAGTGCATCTAATACCCGATTAAAGCATGAAATTGCAAATTAACAACTGGCCAGATTTTATGAGACAAGCAAACAGAATCTGAACTCCTGTCCTTCCGTTGTTCCCGGAACTTAAGCTCCGTTGAGACTAAACATGGTATACATGTCTACTTGTGTATTTATCTAGCTACTTGCAAAGAAACTACCACCATGTATCATCCATTGTTAATTAACAAAACCCTACAATAAATGCTCGCATAAACCACCAATATCTATCACAGCGAGAATCTAGTGTTAATCTTGATTAACATTACATAAGATAAAATTAATAGACTTTGCAATCTGGACAGTATATCTATAATTTATTTGTTAAGAAAATATATATTTATATTGTAATTAGATTTTGTCTTGCTATCAAGCCACGGAGACAGTGTATTCAGTTGCGTCTGTTGGAAAGACTCCGAGCTAGGGTACACGAACAACAGGATTCTATCATGTTCTATATAATGTTTTCCTGACATCGGTTAATAGAACATGGCTTAATCAATCTTGCACTGGACAAGATTCATGCCTTACTCCTTGTTTTGTTTTAATAATGACTTGGTGTTTTCTTTCATAAGCAATTCGTGTATCAATAATTCTTCTTTAATTGGATTCTAAATTATTTATATATCTTCACCAAACCTAACCTAAACTAATTAATACGTTTATAGTTTTTATTTTTATTTTTATGGGATAGCCTCTCTCTGAAAATTAAATCTTGGATAACAACAACCTAGTTGTGCTATAATATGCCAAAAGGGTTTTTACCGTTGTTTGTTAAGCGGCTGGTAAGCCCCAATAAATTGAACACCTCAAAGTTCAAGGCTCAAGAGACTCCTTGGGGGTAGTGGTGCAACCAGAGTTGCCTTATATGCAGTTAAGTTTGCATCACTTCATAATTTGCCAAGCCCATTAAGTGCCAGTTAGGTGCTAAGTGGTGAATGAGCTTTCAGGTTCATCGATAAAGTTCCTGAAAGCCCATTTGAAAGGGCTATGTATGTAGGGTGGGTAGCAATCAAAATTCAAAGGGCCTCCTTTAAAATAGAGCAGGGTTCCCGATTCATGCCCCTTCTGTAGAATTTACTCATGGGATTGATTAAAGATTCAACCTTTTAGTAGTCATGTGTCGGCATATTTTGGCCGAATGATACTTGTAACACATAAGCTATATTTGATTGGGTAATGCCATACTTTTGTTCGAGGAATTTGGATTATGTACTCATACTTGGCTTGTTCGTTCTCATTAGTATCACCAACTATAACATGATTGTGAGAACCACTCCAATAACTCTTCTAACTCACCTAACAACATGGTATCATATGTATTTTTTGGTGGAGATGAAATTAAGCTGTCATTGAGAGGTGGTGATCCATGTTTTCTCCAATCCGTTTTTGATTGCTAAAAAGCAAAACATGCCATGCCATGCCGAACTTCTCCCTCTAATCACTACAAGATAGAAGCTTTATTTGATTCTATTTCATAGATTTAAAAAAGATGCTAAAATTGTTTAACATTGATTTTACAAATACAAAAATTACAGTTGATACTAGGTTGTGATTTTCATCCTTCGAGACGTTAGAGTATATAGGTTGTGATTAGTGACTAGTGACTAGCAGGGGGAAGAAGAACGACTGAACAAGCTCCACATCTCCTTTTGGGTTCAGGTGTGAACACAAGCATGAAGCACAAAGCCTTATAAAAGGATTCTGTACTGGTGACCTTATCTAGAGAAGCCCCACAACCACAACACAACCCTACGATGATTGCTTCTTCTTCAACTGTAACTGCTTTGAGGGACAGCACAAATCCTTCTTCTTTATACATGGTGCACCTAATTCTCTAGAAAAAACAGTTCCCATTGGCCTCGTAAAAGGTTGTTGCCTGTAAACCATAAACGAGTGCCCATATCCAAGGGCTTGGAGGAAAAGCAACAGACATGGCAACCTGGATTATTGGCGAGAGAGAGAAATTGTGCTTTCAAACTGCACGTATCTGCTTTGCAGTTGGACCGCCTATATGAGCACATCGTTTCATTAAATAATTACACATAAATATAGAGAGGTTCTTAGGTTTAGTTTTCTCCGCATTTTCAAAGCTTTGTCTTAAACCAAAAGAACTCTATACTTATCTTGATCATTATGGTTACTCTACATAACCCTCCAACTGCAGGGATATATGTGCCATCTAGAAACCCAAGAATAGCAAAATGATCCTTCTAAGGGCCTACAGTACCATTAGAACAGATTGATGCATTAGAGCTGTTTTATTTTGTTGATCATCTATTCCATTGGAACAGCTGTGGATCATATGCTATCATGAAAACACATTAATTAGTTGACTCCTGTATTTCACTTCTGTCCTACTCCGCCAACACCAATATATTCTCACAGCTGATCTTCCCCTGCATCATATTGTTGAGACTTCATTTTTCGAATTAGTCACAATGCATCAAGTTATTGGACCAAAAATATGTTAGTACATAGTCCTATAGTTCAAGGCTCAGGGCGTGTGAAAATTTAATTATGGTAGAATCTCTCAAAACTTGGAGACAAAATCTTTCAAGATCAATCAACTAATTGAATGGATGTATGCCAGTGGAAAAAGAATTTTGTCCAGTTTCGCTATTTTGTCTTGGTATCATAAACTTTACACTGTGCAATATGAATGTTTGGAAAATAAAAATGTAATATGAGACATAATGCTGGCCGCAGACTAATGATCAAAAGCCTATCATAATCAACGTCCTAGTTTTTATGATCTCACCAACGCATATATTCATTGCATTTTCAGATTATACTAGATATGTTGGCATGTTTCTTATGCTAAAACCAAGCTGGTCCCTTTATTTCATTCAGGTTTGTGGTTAGTTCTACATTCCATGAATCTCTAACTCAGATTTAAACCATCACATAGGCCCCCCCCCAAAGACAAGACTGTAAGCTTTTCTTGAATATCTTGACATCTCCTTTCTGCTCCAAATGGTGCTTGATCATTACTGTGAAATTTGTCTGGATGAAAATGAATATGATGGTAATCCTTCCAAATTCCACTATCTAACCCTTTAATTTGTTCTCATTTCTTAACCTTATTATTAGTACCATAATTGGAATTATTATTCTGAAGGGGACATATAAACCAAAATATAATCATGATCTGATCTGCTGCTATGTTGACATAATTGTCTATTTCATTTTGCTCAATTCCTGACATGGCTATCGACAACCAAAAAGAGCCACAACCATTGAAAATGACATCGAAATTGTAATTATTAGCCATCACACCTTGAGCAACCAACAGTGAAATGATGCTGCTGCTCCTGTGTGCATGAGTTTCTGTGCAGGAACAGTAGACCTTTGAAGTCAACAGTCAACTAAATAAAGGTATTGTTATATATTATATTTCACACTTATCATTATTTTATTTGTTATGATCATAATTAGAGAGGTGGGGTTTGCTTTAGCTAACTCTAACTAAAATATGCTATGCTTTGAACGCGTCCCTTGATTATATTCTGAAAACAGACTAAATTAGCAATAAAAGTTATAACGATTAGATCTGAAAATCAAGCTGTAGACGGTGGTACATTGGGTTGTTTAATTTGGGATCAAAATGGAAGAGGAAGAAAGTGGAAGGAAAGAAAACAAGGGAGGAAAAAAAATACATGAAGGGAAAGCAATTCCACTTTGTTCGAGAAAGGTGAAAATAGAAAGAAAGAAAGAAAGGAGAGAAACTGATCTCTCATGGGGAGCATTTTGAAGAATAAAATTACTATATTATACATGCGCATTTAGCTTAAAATAAAAATAGCTTTTATTAAGTTCTTCATTCAGATAGATTATAAAATAGAAAATGCAGGCCCATATAATATATATATTTTTTTTATTTCCGTTGTACTCTCTGCTTTCTTTCTGATCTTCCAAACAAGTGAAATTTTCTTAAAATGGGTGTTTTTTTCTCTTCACACTTTCTCTTCTTAACTAACATAGTGTAAAACAGTAAAGTATATATAGTACGATAGGTAGTTTCAGCCAAGCTTTGTACAATCAACTTCTAATCTAATGATAATTTATTTTATTTTTTTAATTTTCTGTTGAATTTAAGATTTTTATTTATTCCATATTCATTTCGAGGCTTAATGATCTTTGAAATTTACAATAGCAACAACACTCAGAATCTTCAAATTCCTACTCCATTCCTTTTAAGGTTTAATTTTGACATTTTCAAATGGAAATCCAAATCTTATCCATTAAGATATCTCTCTAGGAATCAAATTAATTTCAAATTGTTTATGATGAGTCAACATTTTTTTGTTAAGATTTTTATAGATAAAAAAATCTTAAAAAATAAAATGAATCTAGCAAACATACTAAACCCAAAGCACTTGAACTTGGTAATCAACTAAGCTCACAATAGCATGAGTTTCACAAATATGCCAGACCTAAAGCACTTGAACTTGACTGTTAGCCAAGCCTCAAATAGCATGAGTCTGACAAGCATGCTAGACTCAAAACATTTAACCATTACCAAGTTGTAAGGTTAAATGCTTGATCCTAGATGATCCCTTAAAATAATAGTATTGAAGGCATAATAAATCGTTATGCCTCTCCATTTAGAATAATAATTCATATTGATTTAATTATTTATCTATATCAATAGGTGTATACAAGGTCTCTTAACGGACTTACCATACTTATTATCTCATTAATGATATGTAAGAGATATTTGTCTCTCATTAATGTTGTTGAAGAGAACTTTCCAGTCCTTCACTTCTCTGAAAATAATAAAGTTTAGAACATTAACCAACTTAAAACACAAGAATAAATATCTATGTTTCTTGAATGTAAAGCTCTTTTAAGTCATTTATTGTATTTTCCATAAATATATTGTCTTTATCATTTTATGGTCTTTAAGTCCTCCTAATTTAGTTTTTCAATACTTGTTTTACATGTTTTAAGGAGAATGTTAAACAAAATGCTCAAATACAATTTCTCTTACAAAAATATTATTCCTATATATCTTGCAAAAATAACAAAACCTTACAATTCATTACTATAGTTTTTTTTCACCACTTTTTTTCCTTTAATTTTTTTAAAATGTATGTTTTTTTTGTTTGTTTTTTATGAGATTATCTTGGTCTTATAACTTCATGCGTGTTATGGGTTTGGCGAGTTCACTCAAGTTGATTCAGGTAAGTTTTTTTCAAAAAACAAAAATTTCATCATTTAATATTGGATTGATTGAGAATCGTCCAGATTGTCTTTAGACTAGCTAGGTTAACCAGGTCATATCGGGTTGTTAAAATAGTTGTGTATCAAATATATTAAAATACAATTGGCTTTTTTAAATAATATTTTACCCTTGAAATGCACATAAGCACAGACAAAAAACATATTTACACTATTTAAAAGTTATATTACTAATTTGGCTATTCTAAATACTATCTTTGCTCTAAGACACGACTGAAACATAGCATATAAGATCTCTTTTTGTGTGCAGGGCTATGTTTTTCATTTCCTGTTGTGATTGATTAAGATCTCGTTTGTTTTTGTGTTTTAAAAATATTTTTTTAATTTTTATTTTTTTTATTTTCAGATCATTTTAATATACTAAAAATAATATTTTAATATATTTCTAAATAAAAAATACTTTAAAAATAATCACATTTTGTTTTCAAGTATCCTCTGCTAATCTCTTAGTACCTCATTCACCACCAAACAACTAACACAGGGACAAAAGCAAGATCTTCAATATGAGCGTGTGTTTTCCCTTTTCCACGTAGTGTTTATGTATGTTTGACTTGTGCCACATCAAGACCTCAAATTAAGACCAAACACCACCAACAACAACAAGAAGACAAGACAAGACAAGACAAGACAAGAAAAGAAGATCTTTGTATCTGACCATGAAATTGAGGTGGCACATAAAAGGAGGGACGTGTTAGGAGTTAGGACAGTGAGTTTAGCGAGTCTTAGCAACTAACAAATGTATACCCTCACGTGCTTAAATTTGTGTGTGTGTGTGTGTGTGTGTTTTTTTCCCTCTCAATTTCAATGCAATCATCATGATTTAGAGACAGTTGATAAATAACTAATGTGATCCCCATGAATCCTTGTCTGCCGCGTGGCTATGCGCATGTACTCTTACCCTAAAACTAACAGAGACACCCCTGTCGTTTTTGGCTCGCCCTTCAACAACTTATGGCCAGGTGGTTCGTTTTTAATTGCTGCTTATTTAACTATGTAGATAAAGATTTATCTCTTCATATTTCTTGTTTTTTATTGATTTCCTTCTAGCTTTCGTGCACTCTATTAGAAGTATAATTTTCTTCTAGGGAGGAAATTTTCTTTCTTCATTACGTTTGGAACGGTTTTGAGATTCCCGGTTAATTAAAAAATGTATTTTTTTATATATATTTACAATTAATATCTAATAAAAAATAATATTAAATACATATAAATATTGAGTTTTACAATAAATCCTATACATAGTTAAATATAAATAGTAAAAATAAAAATCCAACAACATATCTATTTTAAAAAATCAATTATTTTAAAAATATAGTAGACAAACAATCAAAAACAATATATATATACATGTCTAGTCCCCATCCTTTTCGCTTATTAAAGAAAAAAACTCCCTCTATAACCATCCCTAAGTTTTGTCGGGTACCTATCGAGGATGAAGGTTAAAGAAAAAATTACAAGACATGTAAATATTATACTTTGAACTTAAATGTAAAAATACCCATGAGCATAAGTTTGAATCTAAATGTTTGTGGATCTAGCAAGACACTAAACTCAATATTCTTAAATTTAAAATCAATTCAAATCTAAATACATTGAAATTCAAAGTTTTTATAGGTCCCATGCTATGTCACAACGCTACTTTATAATCCTTAATATAAAATGTTAAGAATTTAAGATAGTCATTTCTCTACACTTCTAGACATACAAAAATCTTTTAAAATTTTATTTTGTTCCAATCATCATTAATGTTGATTAAGGGCTATTCTTATCGACATTAATGTTGCATACATAATAATATATAAAATCTTCTATGAATCCTCTATATTCTTGTCAACATTAATGTCAATATAAGGGTTATTTACATCAATATCAATGTTGTATAAGAAATGTTTCTTTTCATCTATGTTTTTAAGAGAAAATAACTCTTTACCCCTTACGCAAAATAAAAAAGTTATGTGGCTATAAATATTCTTTAAAGCATCCAGGTAAAAGGTTTATATATTTTCTATTATCTAACAGTATTCATATTTTTATAGCATTTGTCATGTATAAATAAGAACAAATATTTTTATTCTTGAATTTAAAGTTCATTCTTTTATTTATTGCAAAAAATCACTGATTTTACTATCAAAGAATTTCTAAATCTCATAAAAAAAAATTAGTTTGCAGATATTATGGTTTTTATCATCAATAATCAATTTTTTTAAACCTTGAAGGAGGAAGTACAGAAATGAACATGTGAACATCCATTATCCAAACACTTAAAGATTCTAATTCTGAAAATAGTGGATATTGAGAACATCATTACTTAATAAATTAATCATATATTTAATGACAAAAATCAAATATCATTCAATTTAAATTTTACATAGAGCTCAAACCATGCTATTCTTGTCCTCCATTTTTATGATATAGAAAGATTGACATTTCTTTATTATAAACCTATACAAAAAAACAAAATCATAACCACGCAACAGATCATATATATATGTTTTTTTTGTGGCATGTGTATTAATTAGTAACTCTGTTATGACGATGCGTATGATTTAATAATCTTGGATTTATACAACGAAGATCCGGTTCATAAAATTAGAGCGTGAGAGAGAGAGAGAGAGAGAGAGAGAGAGAGAGAGAGAGAGAGAGAGAGAGAGAGAGAGAGAGTACACAGGAGGATATTTTGGAGCAATCAAAATCAATTAAGGCCATGTTTGATTGCAGGAAAGTGAATTCCTGGAATTCACTTTCCTGCTTTTCCCATGTTTGGCAGCAATATAAGAAAATAGTCAACGGAAACTGAATTCTGGTCAACACAGAAAATATAACTTTAACAAAGGAAAGTGTTTTCCTTTTTAAAAGAACCGGAAAACACTTTCCTTTTCTTTCATTACACACATTTTTCTCTTCTCACGTTCTCTTTCTTTTCATTAGAAGCAGCAACAAGTATTTATCAACCAACCCAAATTTATCAACCAAGCCATAAAAGCACATGTTTTCCATTCTTCCTCCTGCAGAACCGGCAGAACCAAACAAACCATTTCATCAAATCAAAGCAAAATCCCTACCCTTAAGATTACTGTGAATCAATCAAAGCAAACTGCCCAAACTTATCAAGGAATTAATCAACCATATCAAGGAATGAATCAACCCGTGCTCTTTTTTTTTTTCAAGTCCCAGTAGAAGTAGTCGGGGGAGAGAGAGAGGAGAACTGGGAAGGAGGAGCGGGAAGGGGAAGGGGATGGCAGAAACCTGGAGAAATCGAACAGTGGAAGGGGAATGGGATGGGAGAAACCGAACAAGGAGAAACCGAAACCGAACAGGTGAAGGGGAAGGGGATGAGAGAAACCGAACAAGGAGAAACCGAAACCAAACAGGGGAAGGGGAAGGGGAAGGGGAAGGGGATGACAGGGGAAGAGAGAAACCGAAACCGAAACCGAAACCCAACAGGGGAAGGGGAAAGGGAAGGGGAAGGGGAAGGGGATGAGGGAAATCGAAACCGAACAGGGGAAGGGGAAGGGGATGATAGGGGAAGAAAGAAACCAAAACCAAAACGGGGATGACAGGGGAAGAGAGAAACCAAAACTGAAATCGAAGAAGGGGAAGGGGAAGGGGATAAACCGAAACCGAAGAAGGGGAAGGGGATGACAGGGGAAAAGAGAAAAAACTGAAACCGAAGAAGGGGAAGGGGAAGGGGATAAACCGATACAGGGGAAGAGAGAAAAAACCGAAGAAGGGGATGGGAAGGGGATGACAGGGGAAGAGAGAAAAAACCGAAACCGAAGAGGAAAACTCAGCACAATTGATAACACTAAAAATTGTTTAATAAGGGGAATTAACATAATCAAATACAAAAATGTTGATAACACTAAAAAGTATGATTTTTTTCCCACAATTATTGTTTTATTTTGCTATATTTATACATGCTTGTTTTATTTTGCTTTGATTACTTCATGATTAGTGTTTGATTATAAGTTCTTAAAATTGAAAAAAAAAATAGTAATAGGTTTTACTTAAAAAATATTTCACAAGCTTATTTCTATATAATATGATATGACATATATAGTTATATTTTATAAAATAAGCTATGTATGCATATATATATTATAATAAAAAAATTCATCATTATATTTTTTAGATTTTATTCTTTTATTGTAAGTGATTAAATATTTATATTAAATATTTTATATATATTAGATAAACTTGAGAAAAAAATTAATTCATTAATAAATTATTTTCCAGTTCATTTTCCATAACACAACCAAACACTGGAAAGTGTTTTCCAGTTCATTTTCTATAATATTACCAAACACTGGAAAGTGTTTTCCAGGAATTCACTTTCCAGGAATTCACTTTCCTCGGAATTCACTTTCCAAAAAGAAACAACTTTCCTGCAAACAAACGGAGCCTAAGTATCGGCCGTTTGTAAATAGACAATTAGAAGAAAAACATTCATCAATTTTTGGTTATATAGAATAGAAGAGAACTTATTACAACCGTTGGATATCAGTTGTTTCGATCCCTCTAAATCTAGTTCTACGACTATTTATATAATATGATCGGTATAATATTAATGTTGAAAAATCCTTAGAAAGATTGAGAAATTGAAGCAAAAAATCCCAGAGGATAGAGATGGATAGATTATATTACATGATATATCAAGAAAATCTTCTTCATACTATAAAAATAAAATTTAAATATATCGGTCTCAAACGTCTGCTCTACTTGTACTGATATTGCCCAAGCTTTACTCCATTCCATTCTAGGTGCGTACGCACAGCACATTCTCGGGAAAGACTTGGTCCGAACGTAAAATTCTAAACAACCGTTATAAAATAAAATAAAGAAAAAATTTAAATATATTAAGGTTTTTGCATAGTTTATATGCATATATTAATTGCAATATTTTTTATGAATAAAAATTATCCAATTTTTTCTCTTGTCATTTCTTTTTTATCTTCGAGTACATTAACAGCAACCACATAGTGACAACAAAATGCGAAGTGTCAAAGCAATTTCTCAATTAGCTTGGTATCTTTATATGTTTGGAAGTATAGTTATAATTATTTTTTAAAGTGATTTTTATTTAAAAATATATTAAAATAATATTTATTTTTATTTTTTAAAAATTATTTTTAACATTAATATATCAAAATAATTTAAAAACATTAAAAAAATAATTTTAAATAAAAAATTTTAAAATTTTTTAAAATCACTTTTAAAATATAAAAACAAACAAAAAACTTTCATGGGTCATTGCAGTAGTGAGGGCAGGGAGAGGGGACATTAGAACTTCTCTAGATTTAACTGTAACTTTTTGGGCACTAGTTCATCCTCGGTTGATCGTGGGGAACCAAAACAATGATGGGTCCGTTTCAGCAATGATTAAAACTAAGATGCCCCACTATTAGGTGTGTTTATTCAGCTGACCACCCTCCACCACCACCTAGGCTTTTGCTTATCCCATCCTTAATCAACATTAATTCATTTATCTTCCCAAAACAATGGTGAGGTTATTGATTAATGCTAATATATAACTCAGAAAAATTTAGCATTCTTAGTAAATAACATTCAATTTTAAAAAAAAAACTAATTCTCTCATGAATGTTCATGTACAACAAGACTCAATGTTAAGAAGGAAAAAAAACTAGTTTTTCTAGAAAAATATTCCACAACAAAACTTATATTATTATCCATTATAATAGTATAATGACAAAATTACATCTTAATCATTAAACCTTTTAATTGAACATGGGGTAAGATAGTCTTTTTACTATAATATTTTTACAAATTATATAGGGTTACATTAATAATTTCAATTTTTTTAAACAGTAAAATCAGTAATGTAATCCTAGAATAAAATAATATAATACTTACTACGGAGGCTTTTTTATAAAAGTATAACTATTTTGATGCTCTAAAAGACAAAACAACCATAATTCTCACTCAAGAGCTTATTTTTTTTTTTATCATATTAAATTGATATTATTGTAAATTCTAAGGGTATTCAAGGATATTGTTGTAAATTATATTTAATAAATATAATTAAAAAAAATTGTTGTTGGGTGTATAGCATGCACCAACATATATATGGATAAGCCTCGCATCTTAGAGCTACGCATGTAGAATTGTTCGACCACTAAACACTATCTTCCAGGGTGGCATTTGAAAGGTCTCTGCGTCCTTGATATAACGGGACGATGTGTGCCCCTAACATGCATCATCTTTGGTGTTAACGAGTGTTTTTTTTTTCTCTCTCACCACCATGAATTCTGCGCCAACCCCTTTAAAAAATTAGACCTACCCCTGCAATTTGTTTTCCTTTCATATCTAGTCTTTATTTTTATTTTTAAATTTTGAATAAACCATGAAATTACAAATATTTTTCAATTTCACCCCTTTTTATTTTTAATCTTTCAGATTTGATTTTCATTTTTTTGATTACTATTATTTATTTTTAAAGCTATAAAATTTCAATCGTTTCACAATTTCACCCCCTTTCATTTTTTTTATCTTACAAATTTGGTCTTCATTCTTCAATTGCTGTTTATTTTGTTTGGGATTTTTTTTGTTTTACAATTTCATCCTCTATAGGTTTTTTTTTTTAAATTTGATCCTCATTATTTTTCTTGCTTTTAATTGATTTTTTTTCATGATTTCATCCCTCAAAATTAAATTGTTAGAAATTAAGCTTTTTGATTGAACTTAATTCAAGAATTTCACGAGTTGCAAATTTTAGAAATTAGACCGAGTTTAGACGGTTTGCTAAAGTTAGCTTGTTCTTTCTCCTTTATAAAATCTAATGTTTTTTTTATTCTTTTTTTTTTAGAGTTTTGCTTTATTATTTTTTATGGTTTGCTTTCAATGAAATTAGTTTTGTGTTTGTGACTAGAGTCACATGTTTTAAAGGTTATTATGGGTTGACTTTTAATTTATTTTAAATTTATCTTTCAATATTTAATTTATTTAAAATTGGTATTTTTAAGTTAGAGTCATAATTTTTTTTTAGTTGTCTTTTTTTAATTTATCTTACCTTTTATTATTGAGGTTTTATAATTTAAGTTGGCTTAAATAGTTTTTTTTTACCTTTTCTGCATTGTTATTTTTTTATAACTCGGATCTTAATATTTTTTTTAATAATTTTTTTTGGTGAAGAATTTTCTTGCCGGGCCCGCAGTAAAAGGGGCCACAATCCAGTGAAAAACTGCATGCTCTCAGTCCTGCCATTAATACATGACATCCGTTTGATGGCGACGCGACCATTGTAAAAATTGGTTGTGCTCACTGCTCAGCATTGTAGTTACGGGCATCTCATATATACAGTATATTCTAAAATTTACACTAAATTCTCACGGCTCAACAGAGAGGGTGTTATCAAAGCAAGAGAGAAATATAATTTTGTTCTTGATAGATCCTGTACGAGCGAGCCTTTCAAAAAAGAAAAGGAAAAGGAAAAGGAAAAAGAAAACTGGGGGGAGGTTATTGTCAAGTTTAGAGCAAGCTTGGTTAGGACAGGATGACACTTGATTCACGTTTGATCCTTTTGCTTCACTTCTTCACTTGTTACAACAATATATATACATACATACCTAGCTAAACACATTAGTTTATGATTATATCACAGTATCCTTTGCCCTTACGGCCATAGCTGTAGGCGATAAACCGGAAGGTTACAGTAGTATATATATACTTGTATATATGTTGTATCTTAGCTTAGCTTAACGGTTTCTACAAGATTAGGTGTCCACTATGTTTTTTAAAAGCCTTTCTTAATTAAAAAATTATCAAAATAATATTTTTTCAGAATTTTTTAAAAAATTACTAAAAATGTCAATATCTTTTAAATAAAAAACCACAGACAAAAAAAACAAACGGCCCTTGACTAGCTAAAGTAAAAGGGAGGAATAGAGGATTGGCTTACAAGTGTCAAGCCAGGAAGGCAACAGATTCACCGGCAAAAAAGTGCAAGACAATGGGGCCAAAACGGGACAGCTGTGTGGGGCCCGCAACCGAAATTGTGAGCTTAATGATCGTGAGGGGCTAGCCCACGCCGGACCATTAGCCGCCACGTATGTATATAACATCATTCCGTTTTATGGGCCCCATTTTCCACTACATACTACATAGGCTGACAAAAATAGAAATTAAAACACTTTTTTAATTAAAAAAAAAGAAAGAAAGAAAGAAGAAGGACAGGGATTGTTTTCCAAAAAGAATGTAAGAAGGAAAAGGCACGTGCTTTACTTGTGATCAGAAAAACAGATCCAACCGGTTACAAATTATTAGGTAACCAGCTACTTCAACAGCGATCTACTGCATATCAGATATTTTCTTTTTTTAAAAAAAAATATATTGTTGTTTCCTGTACCTTTTCCCCAAATATTTTATAGATTATTTTTAAATTACTTTTCTTATATTGAGACTTAGCTTTTTTATCCTATCGAAAACATATTATTTATATTAAAATAGAAAATCTATGAGAATTTAAGTTTTAACTTTTCACTAGTAAATTCTTAAGTTTATCAATATTTTATTAAAGAGACTTGAGGGATCAATATTTTTTAAAAATTTAATTTTTAGACCAAAACCATATTTGAAAAGAAAAAAAATAGAATCATAACTTAATATTTCTATGCCCAGTAGAATGCCAAACTCGAAAGTCAAGGTTTTGGCTTGTTTCTAGACCCAAATTTCTTGGATTCAATTGAGTATTGAGCCATAGATCTGAAAGCTATTAAACCAAACATCTTTAAGTTTATGTACGCACTAAGCTTCAATAGATGTGGGTTGGGCGAGATGCTACACCTAATATTTTTGAGTTCAACCATGTACCGAGTCTAAATAATTAAATATGAGTCTGACGAGCTGTCAGACCAAATATTTTTAAATTTAGTCATGCATTGATCCCAAGTGGATATGATTTGACAAGATGCCAGACCCATTACCCATGAACTTAGCATGATGCCAAGTTCAAGTAGGTATAAGCTTGTTAATCATTACAGGCTTCATATTGGACCACGTGACTTTATTTGTTTATTTTTATGACTTTTAACATGAAATGTTAATGCTAATAATACTTATATCTCTAAACCCTTAAGTGTATAAATTTTTTTTAAGAACTCATTATATCTCCATCAATATTAATATTGACTCGAACCGATGTAAATGAATAAGTTTTTATATATATATATATATAACATTTATAATTTTATCATTTAATATATATTTTATTTTATATTTAATAATAAATAGGACCTAGATAATGAACATCTATATGGATATCAAAAATAATATCTATATCTATTTTTAAAAATACAATGAATAAGTTAAGAATATTATTTAGTTTTTTACTCATTAAATAATAAATAAAGTATGAATATAGTAAAATTATACGAAAGTATACGATCTTTCACTTCAAAATCTCTCTCTTTTTTTCTAGTATTTGGATGAATGGGAATATATTATATGATCCTGAAAAAAATCAATGCTGGAATATTCAAATCAATTTCTTTAAAAACGATTATTAAACATCAAAAAATCTTAAAACATACCACTTTTCAATATTTATTTATTTTAGTAGTCCATCCGTGTTCTAATCGGCTAATCTCAGGTGGAGTCAGCTAGAAATTTACCGAGCGGGCACGCTGGTGCCCAAAACACTCTATGTTTTGGCTTAACCTAGATTGGCTCGGCTTAAAATGAGCCAAGCGGAAGCTGTATTGAATATTTTAAAGTAACATTTGGAGAGGCGTCACAATCGCGGTATACCGGGTCGGTTGGTGGGGTCCAGAGTGAAAGCTTTTATTTTTTTAGACACACACAAAAGAGAAAAAATAAAAAAATGAGAGACCCAACCAACCAGAGGCCGCGTGCAATTGCTGGTGAGTGAGGATAATATTTCATCATCCTAAAAGCCATCAAACCTTAGAATTAAACTTTTTGTTTACAGGCAGTACGCTATTCTTATTCATATAAAATATTTGCAGGCACAGAATATTATTCAGTTCGTTATTAAGGAGGTCGTGTTTTATTTCACTCATATATTTAGTGAGCTTGAGAGAGCTCTTGCTCATTGTTAATTTCAAGTGGGTTTGGCCGTCAACGAATCTCACCCCTAGTGTGCATGCAGCCATGTCGATATCCCCCAGTTTATGCAAATAATATGTTTAATTTCTCTTGAAATAATTGTGCTGTTCTTAATTTTGAGTGTTCGATAAACATATTAATTAACTGTGGTTAAGTTTTAAGGTTAATTAAGGCACAATTTCGAGCGGTTTTCACATTCGATGTACAGGTTTTATGCTACAAGGGAGACAGGAGAGTGATCATGCTATAAAATGAAAACGAAAAAAACAGAAGAAGAAAAAGGACAAGGGTTATTAATTAATTAAGGTGATATAATTTATAGGGTGGAAAGATTACGGTGCACGTTTGGCTACTAAGCCACAAAAGCCTTAATTGAATGTCTCCTTCAACAGAGAAAATCTACAATTCTAATTGAACTATTTTCATCATTAGTCTGATCGTGTACACCACGCGGAGTAGATTGAATTTGACCCCCAACTCACTATAATGACTCCAGTTTTTTTATTAAAAAAATTAAATTAATGAACATATATATGAAGAAATACGGATGTTGTTTTCAAGAGAATTGAGTTATTTAGCAAGGAGAAGAACATATCATTTAATTTAAGATTTTCGATTCAATTTCTTTTAAGTCTTTTGGTGAGATAACTTATAGCTATGTTTAATTAGTTCATTTATAAAGGTAATATCAGCTTTAATAATTAAGATTTATTTAAACGAAAGATATAATATTTTTCCTGATACGTATTAATTAATTATATATAAATTTCCAAATTCAAGAAAGAAATATAGAAGTTGTAGTATTTATGGAGGGAGCTGGGATGCCTTGCCCTAGCTATGATCATCCTTCATTTGATTGCACTAGATATACATCAATGTCACCATGTCCTTTTCTTTTTCTATTTTTCTTTTAATTCGCTGTATGTTCTCTTAAAAAAACCCAACTCATCTTCACCGTTTGATATTCTCACATCATCATATCGATCCACTCTCTCCTTATTAACCTCAATTGCTAGCTGAACATTCTCTTCTATAGTCTACATCAGTTGCTGGTAGAGGTTATCACCTCTCTCTCTCTCTCTCTGTAAAAGCGTAGTTATAGCCATTATACGCCCCCTTTTTTCGTGCAAAGCTTTTCCAGCAATCAAGCTCCCACTTGAACGATAAGAGAGAGAGAGAGATTATTAGGGCATGTGTGTGCTTCTACTCATTCTCATTTCCTTGCTTCTTATTTAACCATCTCTCTTTTTTCTTCTCTACTCTTCATGTACCTTTCTTTTTCTCTTTGGCAGCCCCTTTCCTTTACTTTCCTCGGGATCTGATCATTCCCCTCTCGTTTAGTCTCTTTGGACAATCAGAGGTTCCATTAATCAAGAGTACAAGTGGTTGGGGGGTTTCAGTTCAATTCCCGAGGATCACTTTTATTGCTTTCTTCATTCTTGTTTGTTTGTTGCTTCTGTTCTGCGTTTTACCTTTTCTTTTCTGGTTCGGTTGCCTTGTTAAAAGGTTAAAAGGGAGTGTTAAAAGCTAGCTTAAAGTGTATCTTTCCTTCGAGCTGATTGGTGGGTTCGAGTTTGGATTCATTAGCAACGAGATCTAACGGGGAGTTCTTACTTGGCAAGAGTGTATTATTCTAGCTACAGGATTTCCAAGGTTGGGTATCAAGAACTTCTTATGCTCCTTCCTTCACTCTTTATTGATATAGCTTTTCTTTTCTTCTCTCTCGTTTCATTTCATTTTTCTTTCTGGGATTTGTATGTCTTAATTTGATGGTTTTCCTCAGTCCTTAATCTGAATGATAATCACTAAGATCGGAGAACTCCTTTGTGCGGGCAAATTGGAAGATACGGATTTCAAATATTTAATTCAATGGAAAAGACATTACTAGAAGCTATCATAACCTTACCATTCAAGTTTTGAGAACTAAGTTTGATAGGATTTTTGTTCTACGTAGTGCATGGTTTCATGGACTCAGCAGGTCATTTCATGCATCGGCTAATTAGCATGTTGAAATACTCAAAGAGCAATAGTTATAATTTTTCTAATTAATTTCTTATCTTCTTGTAATTCAAGTTTTCTGGAATTTTTTTGGCATATCAAAGCCATATTTCATTCAGAAAAAAAGGGGATTACTTTGGCTTGCTGAAGTGACCATATTATATGATTAGTTATAAATTCTATTTTTGTGATAAGAATCAATTAAAGTAAATATGCCTTTAATTTCTGTATTACATGCTTTTTTTCCTTGGTTCATTATCATATGCATTTTCTTTCTTTATTTTGAGACATTTATGCGAAGATCTTACCTTCTGTATCGTGCATACTTTAGAATGAATCGATTTAATTTTTTTGTGGTCATGGAGGATAGGGATTGAGTCTATTAATAGCGAGTTCATATTCATAGCAAGTTCTTTAGTTTTAAAATCGTCCTCCGTTTACCCTTTTTCTTGATGCATACCACGTCTATATATTAATGTTGAACAAGTTAAAAGAAAGGTGATACAAAGCAAAGAAATATGCTCAAAATATGTGAGCGTGAGTGTCTGCCATATTCTTGTTTGTGATCTTCTTCGACATGGATTTCATGGTAATCTTCGTCCTTACGGATGTTTCAAAAAGTAAAAGTTTTAAATTTGGTTTCCCTATAATCATCCAACATTCACCTTTTTTGAGTGGAGAGAACACTTTGTTTCATTAAACTTCCTTTTAAGTAATATATGAAGTAAAAGCGATCTTCAGTTTATTTTGGATTGAAGGATAAAATTATAACTCACGATACAAGGAAGAAAATAATTATAAAAATTTACTAGCGAGTTGGTTCATGTTATATATTCTGTGTATGTTTTTTTTATTAATTTTATTTTTGGAATGATCTCTTCTTCTTCTTCTTCTTCTTCTTCTCCTTTCTGTTATATTTTTTTTAAAAAATATTCTTTTATCTAACTTTAGTTTCCAATGTAAACATAAAGCAGTGAATTAATTCATAAGACTGTTTTGAGAGAAAAATAATTTTCAAAAAACTATTTCAATTAAGAACTTAATCTAGTTAATCTTTAACCAAATCTCGTGCTGTGTCATTTATACTCCAATGGTTGATATATATATGAACTTTACAATGTTCTTCACTGCTAGTACTCTTGAGTTAATTCATAAGACTGTTTTGAGAGAAAATTGAGCACAATATTATATGTGTGAGTGAGGACTCGCATTTAATGTCAGAATATAATCTATCATCCTTTTTACTTACATATGGCTGATATTGCCGCGTTTCAGTTCTTGGAGGAGATGAATACCTTTTCGCATGTTCCCCCGGGCTTCAGATTCCATCCAACAGATGAAGAACTTGTTGATTACTACCTTAGAAAAAAAGTTGCTTCGAAAAGAATTGATCTTGATGTCATTAAGGATGTTGATCTCTATAAAATTGAACCATGGGATCTTCAAGGTAGTATAATAATCAATCCTCGAACTATTGTTTGCTAATGATCACATTTGGAAATGAAAAGCCTCTAGATCATGGTATTATTTAAACTTATCAATTAATGTTGTTTTTTTGGACAGAGTTGTGCAAACTAGGAACTGAAGATCAAAATGAATGGTACTTCTTCAGCCATAAAGATAAAAAGTATCCTACCGGAACTCGCACTAATAGAGCGACAAAAGCTGGGTTTTGGAAAGCTACTGGAAGAGATAAGGCTATCTACTCTAGGCATAGCTTGATTGGCATGAGAAAAACCCTAGTGTTTTACAAAGGACGAGCTCCGAATGGACAAAAGTCTGATTTGATCATGCATGAATATCGACTGGAAACGAATGAAAATGGAACCCCTCAGGCAAGTTTTTATCTTTTCCTGAGTTTTAATTTCTGCCGCTTAAAAAAAAAAAAAATTCTTATTCACATGCCAATGTGCATTAATTTAGCCTTATTAATTTTCTACCTTATTGATGACTTAGAGATAAATCTGTAGGCATACCCAAAAAAGCTCACTAGAGAGCCTCGTTCTTTCAACTCAGCATGTTATTTTGATTGCCTAGCATGCCTAAGGGAATTGAGTGATACCTTGGGACATCGATTATGCATAATTGTGATTTTATTTCCAATTAATTATGATGTTTATAATTTTTATGCACAACTGATTTAAACTGTAGCATATAGCTGTATTGCTTTAAAGATTCAATTTCTTTGATCAGCCAAAAATCCTCAAATCTTCCCACTTTAAAATGTGCGGTGGGGAGCTTTTTGGTACATAAATTAGATACAAAGACCTCTAGTACAGAAAAGATTCAGATAACTTTGTTTCAGATTCTGTTGTAGGGCTTCAATCAACAGGTAGAATAATTTGATTCCAGCACTTCTACCCGAGAAGAAATCAGAACGAAATCTAACTTAATTTAAATTCAGCCTCTTGCAATTTTTAGTATTGTTGTTCTACAATTACTTTGGCTTCCCTCACAATCAAATAAAAATTCTTGCATAATACCTGTGAAACTTTAGTCAAATTGTCTGATAATGAGATTGTTTGTAACCGCAACAGGAAGAAGGATGGGTTGTCTGCAGGGTGTTCAAGAAGAAAATGCCAACAATGAGAAAAGTTAGTGACTACGACTCACCATGTTGGTATGATGACCAGGTCTCATTCATGCCAGAAACTGATTCTCCAAGGCGAATTTCTCAACCTTATGCATCATACCTTCATCATTATACTTGCAAGCAAGAGCTGGAGTTGCCATACAATATGCCTCATGACCCTTTCCTCCAGCTACCTCAATTAGAAAGCCCAAAAGTTGCACAATCAGCAGCAACTGCGAGTTGCAATTCAGTTATTGCTTATGCTTATGACAGGACCAATGGGAGCACTTTGCAGTCATCTACCCTTACACAAGAAGAACAAATGCAGCAATGCCACCAACAAAATTTGAACTCATTTTACAATAACAATAATAGTGAGCAAGCTGTGGACCAAGTGACTGACTGGCGAGTTCTTGATAAATTTGTTGCATCTCAGCTCAGCCACGAGGATGCGTCCAAGGGAACCAATAACTACTCCAATAAAGCCACCTTTCATGCAGCTGAGCAGATGCATATGCTTGCCAACGATTCCAAAAGGTCAGAGACTGCACAGGAATATGCCTCAACGTCGACTTCCAGTTGTCAAATTGATCTGTGGAAGTGAAGGCTTATAATAAAGCTAAAATAATAGAATATGCATACTAATTATAGGAACTACGTACATTTATATGGAAAAAAAAGAAGTATGATATCCAAGTTTCTGTACATGATAAAACTGAAATGGTATTGCTATAGCTATGGACTTACTGTGTCCATACGGAGGAATACTAGGTTACTGGATAGAGAACAAATGCCAAGCAAAAATAAGTTAGTACTGTCAGGTGGGATGTATAGCTGAGATTTGTTGGAACTCACTTGATCAGCTATTGAATGTTGGATGTACTGCCTTCAATTTGCATTTGAAGGCATTATGATTGTAATGATCGATCGTTTTCTATTTAGATCATCTCTGTATGTTCAATCTTAGCATTAAGGTCTCTATTTTATTTTTCCGCTTCGGTTTTCACAGCAACAGTTTGAAGATTGTAAAATTCATTTTTCACTCGTTTTCATGAGGGGGAATGTAGTCCACCAAGAATGGTAAATATCTCGTAAGGAAAGATTCATCATGAAATTTTAATCTATGTTTGATTTTACAGTCTTCTGCTATTTATTTCTGCAGCTATACTTCTGTACTCCCTTTTCACCAATGGCTTTTTGGTGATACTAATTAATTTACTCGGTGCCTGAAAAAAAGAAAAAAAAAACAGCTATTTCATGTTTTAAAAATGTAATTTCTGGATGGCGAGTCAATACTAATGAATCTCTACAGCCTGCATAGCCTCATTAATCATTTTGAAATTGAATCACAATCTAGTGAAATTAGATATGTTGACGTGTTATACATCAGCTAGTTTCCAATACCATTGCAGAGAGTGTCTTCTTTTTTTTTTTCTTTTTTTTTTTCATTTGATATAAATTTTCACCTCATCTAATTATAATTAACATTAGATACATGGCCAATGATGAAATTGAATATCCTCAGATTGGAAAATGCCTAATTGATCAACCTACCATCTAAATTTGATCGTATAGGGATGCATGCGTTTAGAAGAATCGTTGCTTCCAATACAAGAAAGAGTCATTGGGACTCTAATTATCAGAAATGGGTTGTGCTGAGCCATTTAGACCTGCATCCCTGTTAATAGGTGCCTAGTTATTTAACAAAGGAACAAGAAATCAATTTGTTGATATTGCAAGCGGCAAAGAATAGTTTTGATGTTATAAGTTGTGGCCAGATCATTTTGCTGCTATCAGCATATATATATATAGGAATATTGCTTAAATATTCAAAATTAAAGTTCATGTATCTTAGCAGATAAGAAAGTCAGAAGAATAGCTGGTTTTGTTTTTAAACTCCATGATAACATGCTTCTCCTAAATTTTGTTTTTGGGTTACATATCCTGATGTTGTTGTTTAAGATGCAATGCGGAAAGTTAATTATCTTCTCCGAAAAACGCATCGCATGCAGAAAGTCGACTTCTTCCAAAACAATCTTCCCTTAAAATTAAATTAACTCACAGGAAATGGATATTGAAGGAAGTTAGTTCACACCATAGCATATTCTATTTTAGCTTGGTTTGAACTTTGAAGTACTCTAGAGAAAGAACAAAAAACAACTTATATATTTGTTTGAGCTGAAAAACCCTAATGTTCTACGGGAGGATTATTACTAGTGAAGTAAAGCGAAGACATGAAATGACGTTGTCCCTAATTGAGCAATATGTATGCTTCTATGTAGACTCCCCCTCTTCCCAAACAAGAAATTAGGGAGAAAACAACTCGAAACACTATTAAGACATAGAGAAGGAGAGCAAAAAAAACTCGTACTCAAAGAATGAAAATCAACTAGCAAGCTGTTAGTTTCAAGACTTCGCAAAACTATTTTTAGATAGTGCAGGAAGCTTGGTCAACTACCGTCCTGTGTGCACGACACAACTGCTTGGGTGAACCTCTTAAAGAATCCACCATATTCGACTCGTGACTTTTTTCTCAGTTATACATACCTGTACAAGAAGATGAATCCAAATGCATCCGAGGCACTTCTTGATAAATATTCTATCAACTTCTTGACAAGTCGAAATTGGGTCGAACAAACTTTGTTCCACAACCCACTTCAGCGAAATTCATATGGATGAGCAGCAAGAGCTGGTCTTAGATTAGGATGATTGAAGAAAAATCATGGATATTTCTGTGTACTTGACCACGAGAAGTACACTTTGAAATTCTTACATGGGGGTTTAAATACGGATGGCAAGGAACAAGGGAACATATTAATCACTTTGTCTAGATAACATGACTGATTAACAAGAATGAAAAGTTCGTGCTTTTTCGGATGTTATTGACCAGGAGAGCAACCTCTTACTTGGGTTGAAGTCAATCAGTAAAATCCCTTTAAAGCAATGGAAATTTCCAAAGCGACATAATGATTGGGCGTGCTCTCAAGGCCTCATCATGCATAAACTCTTACCACTTGTTTGGATAGAGGTAGAGAGGCATATGCTTAATTAGAGGACTCCTTATGGAGGAAAAGGAAAAAGAAGGTAGAATTGATAGCAAATACTTCTTGCTGAGGGTGTTTGATATAGCTTGATGTTTTAGGTGTTTTTTTAAAAAATTATTTTAGGTTTGAAAAAAATATTAAATTAATATATTTTTTAATAGTTTTAAAACGTATTGATATAAAAAATGAAAAAAATATTTTAATATATTTTTAAATAAAAAATTATTTTAAAAAATAACTTTTATCATAATCTGAAACTCTTCCTATGATTTTGACATGCTATTGGCAGACTTGTCCTTTCTCTTTAGGGTTTGATTCTCTCACGGTTTCATTGCTTCACTTGTGACACAAGAAACCAAGGACATTTTCTTTTCATTGTCTCGCATTTCATATGATGACAAGATAGAAAATAAACACTACGTCCTGTAAACCTTGCGAAACCCAAAACAAGAGTACGGATGCAGTTTTATGTGGGTGAATAATTAGGATTTACACTTAAAAATGTTGTTTGCAGACTAAGTAAGACAACATCATTGACCATGTGAAGCAAACATAAGCCATGTGAGGCAGCATTACTAGCGTGCAATATCCTTGGACCTCTACAGTTCCCGGAGCCAAAATTCCTTTACTTCTCAAAATACTACGTTAATTTTGGTCCCCTTTCGGTTGCTGTCCATACTGGGAATTAAGAATATGTTCAATACATACGAAATATATTCATAATTTCCATGTAATCAATACACACACATATATATTTCTGTAAGCTGTAAAGTTTAAAGTCCCTTGATTATTTTTATTTTGCGATTATGGGGATGAGGGATTTTCATCATATTTATTTTGAACCTTTGGGTCTTCATTTCACTTTCCAGTGAAAAAGATGCAACCCTCTTTAAAAGAAAGTGCTGTCAAATAGATATATCAAGTTGGCGCCTAAATGTAAATTATTTTTTTAAGCGGTGTACGTACTAACCTTGTAAGTATAAGCTAGTTATTTGAACTGTATTTTTTGTCACATATTAGATAATTTTTTTAGTAAATAAATAAATATATAGGTTTTTTTAACGTGTTTTTGGATATAAAAAAAATTTCAATCATAAACAAAAATGTTTATACAAACATCTAATTATATAAACCGATATTTGATCAAGAAATAACTAAAATTAAGATATTTAATCTTCCATCATGAACCATTTACTCAATTGTGTTTAATAATGTTGTTTCTTAGAATAATTTTTTTGTTTAATCAAATGATTATTTGTTTTGATAAAAGGTAAAAAAAAAGACTTTACAAAAAGCAAATTGAATAAAACTATAATTCTCAATTATCGAACAACTCAATGTTGAATAAAAAAATTAAAAAAAATTAATTTTTTTAAAAAGAAAAACAAAAGATTTTGATCAACCCGAGTAAACTTGATAACCCGGCGGCTATAAGTATAGGATTGGGATAGCTCCATAGAAAGGAAAGTGAAAAAAAAATGCACAAAGATCAATTCTAAAAAAATAAATAAATTTGAAGAATGAATTAATTGGGAAAAAAACCAATTTTAAAAAAGATCAAATTAAATCAACCCGTGTTAACTTTCAAAACTTGTGAATGTGATCATGAGACTGAGATTTCTTTATAGAAGGCAAATAAAAAACAACAACAAAGCAAAATTCTTAATAAAAAAAAATGTCAACCGATTAAACTAGAAAAAATTAATTTAAAACAAAGTAATGAAAAAAACCCGAGTCAACTAACCCCATGATCATGGATATAAGATTGGGAAAACCCCATAAAAAAGTAAAAAAAAAAAGTCAAATGTTGAAAAATAAAATTGAAAATACATCAATTTTATAAAATGTCCTAAAAAAACACCAAATTCAAATCGTGTTAATCTTCAAAACTCGAGATCCTGATCATAAGGCTTATACTAGCCCCATATAAGGCAAGAAAAAAAAAACAAAGAAAAATTCTCAATAAAAAAATATTGAGGGATAAAATTGAAAAAAATGCAATAATAAGGATCTTAAACAAACAATAAAAAGAATATAATTAAAATTCAATAGAAAAGATAAATTAAAATCAAATGTTAAGGGATTAGATTGAAAATAAAATTCAATTAGTAAAAGGTTTAAAACAATCAAAAGAATAAGAATCAAATTCGATATAAAAACTTGATCGTGATAGGGACAAAATTAAGAAAAAATCAATTAGAAAAAGATAAAAAACAAATAAAAATAAATATCATAATGACTAAATTAGATATAACAAATAAATAACAGGACACCTTCATATTTTGATAAGAAAAAAAAAAGAAAAGATAAAAAAGAAGAAAAAAAGTTGATTATAACTTAATTGTTGTTCCACAACACACACGTGTTTACTAATAAAAAAATCCTAAACCATTTGTCAAGTTCTTAAATAAGCAAGGCATTCGTATATAATATATAAGGCATTCCAACATTTTATTTTTTTTGTAAAATTGAAAACCAACCCAATGTTAGGATTTCTTTTAAACGGCAATAACTAGTAAAAAAACAACATGAATCAAATCATCAAGCCAAAATATCAATCAACATAATATGAAAAAAAAATTAAAAAAAAAATTGATAGCCAAACTAAAAAAAAGAAAAGAAATAAAAGACCTAAATTTTTTTTTTTCTGTTTAAATAAAAAAACTGTCATTTTGCCTCATTTTCATTTTCATTGCCCTCATTTTTAATCCTTCATAAACAATCAAATCAAATATTTCTTTGTAAAATCAATAAACAAATCAATGTTGAGCTTTTTTCAAAAAAAAATTAAAAAATAAATTATTAATTTCAATTATATCAAAAGATAAAATTGAAATTTTTTTAATTTTTTTTAAATGTATCCTTCTAGCTCCTGATATTAGAAAAGCACAAAGCACGTCTTTGTCATCTATAAACGACGGGCCTTGTGCTTTTGACTTTTTATAGAAAACATCATACACTCGTAATGATTTTAATTTGGTAGAAGTAGCAAGTATTTAACTATCTTTCTTATCTACAAAAATGATCAAGGAAAAGAAGATGTAGTTATTCCTTTACTGGATATAAGAAGCAGATAGTTTTATTTGACAGACGGGACGTAATATATCATATACGTACATGATCAATAGTGCGGTATATCTTAGAATTAAGCAACAATGGCCATGCATCATGTTTGCCATGATTATTAGCAAAGACCTTACAATTAATGGTCGAATAGGTGTTGATAGTTATGATGCAAGACTGCAAGATGAGATCATGACAGTTGAATTTCTCATGTGAATTTAATTTTCCTTTCTTACACACAAGATATTCATGCATGACTCTTGAGGGAGACAGTGGGAATAGAATTGACAGGCTAAAAGGGCACATTCCCTGATTGGCAATGCTTGATGGGCAGCCATAAAGGAGACAAGAAATACTCAGGCATGTTGTTTGTTGGTTCGCTTTGGAAATTAAAAGGGAAAGACAGAGAAAAGTAAAGAACAAGCAACTTTGATTAACTGGCCTGTATTAGCTGGTTGATGCTTGACTTGGGAGTTGAGGTTGGCTTTCCCAGTCGACACAGTGCTCTTTGTGCCATTATCACTTCCTCAACATGGAAAAAGCCTCTTTACCCTTTTTTTTTCCCCTCTTTACTGCTAGCTGCCCTTACCTTGCAAGGAAATAATGACCAAACTACATAATAGATTTATGAATCCCCTACGGTTTTTGCTATGTTACTGCTTCAACTTGGTTCTGGGTGCCAAAACTCACCTAGTTGCATTGCACAAGCTAAGATGTTGAGATGGTTCCAACTAGTTTTCTAGATTCTCTTGCGTGCTCAGCTTTAGTTGACAATGCCCCCAATATCTATAGGGATTAGAAGGAACAATTCAGGATAGCACAAAATGCTCAATATGAAGACAGCACGCAAGCTTTCATAATTGCTAAGCTTTGTATACATGTCCCACCTGCTCTCAGCATTGTTAACATTTACAAAATCAACCTTTGCGACTAAATATTGATGGCTTAAGAACAGTCTACATCAAGGGGGAAAACAGCCATATAGCTATAGTTAAACAATTCAAGAAATCACTTCATAATTTGTTCAAAACATTGGAAGCAAATGTTAATTGCCTTTCTCTTTAGCTTTGTAGTTCTGGTATTTTAGAATTAAGTAGTTGTTCTGATTCATAACATTCTTTTGTCGGACATATATATAACGTTTCTGTTTATATAGATATTGGGACTTTTTCCGGTGGGATGGCCTTGCCTTGGAATTATTTCGCATCGCAAAGACCAGTGCCTTGATCACAAAAACCATCGCGGTCCAGCAGTTTCTGAGGGGGAGCACTCAACAGAGGAGAAGAAGGCGTGCCATAAGCATTTCTTCTGCTGTTTCCGCAGCCTAAGCTTGCTCTGGTGCTTACCCCGGTAATTGGATTTGTGCCACTAGCATACTTGCAAAGAGCCTACATGACCAAACACGAGAAATAATCATATATGAACCAGTTAAGAATGGTAGTGTCGAATCTATGCATAATAATTAAGAAAATAACCAAGCAAACACAATAGGTGAAAACTTGAAATGACTGCTAAATTTACTCGTGAGGATTCACTTTTCCTCTATCCAGAATGTTGGTGAAAGCGATCAAATTTCTGAAACATTATTAATCACAGCTAAATTTGGGACTACTACGAGGTGATCTGCTCATCTTATGAATTGCAATATTTAGATTCCAAGAGATTGAATTAGGGTATAATAGGCCAATCGATTGCAGTATCATACATAACAAAATGTCACCGCTCATCTCCTAGATATCAGAGGTGCTGCAGTAGAATAGATGTGTATACCAATCAGTTTTCTTCTTCTTACAAGACAAACTCTTGCAGACTTCAATAATTTCATCAGAAAAAAGGAAAGGTCTGATCTAGACAAGAAGTATACCAACGTGCCATTGTGTCAGGATTAAGCCAACTGATAACAGAACATGTACTTGAACAAAACAAGGGTCCTAAAGTAATGCTTAATAAAGAAACTGAAAGAAGGAAAATATAAATTAGCAAGATATGTAGAAAACTGGTGGTGGAACCTCAAACAGTTGCCTGCAAGAGATACATTTGAATATTATTGTATAGATCAATGAAAACAAGTGGTTTATTAAAGCACCTGTTTCTGAGGAAGATCTATAACAGCATCACTGAAGTCAGCACCTGCAATCAGTGCACCTCCAAGATCACTGCGTGTGAGTACTGATCTAACAAGCACAGCATTGGTGAGGTTAGATTCATTGAGAACCTGTTGACACAGGCAGAATGTGTTTGTCAATCATTGCAATCCTTATCAATATGAAGAAGTGGAACCTTTTTTTTTTTATCAAATGATTGAAACCAATGGATCAATTAGTCTTTCGTCCATACCATGCGATCCATCAATGTATCACTCAAATCCGCACCTGTTAATCAAAAGACATACAAGGACAATATGCAGCAAATTAGAAGGCAAAAACAGTACGCAGCTAACCAAATATATAAAGAACGTAAAAGCGCATGATAGAATTGTTTTGAAGGGCCATAGTTGTAGTTAGAACTTCCATAGTTGTAGTTAGAACTTTAAAGTCTCAATGACCTGTAACAAGGACAGCCTATGAACAAGAGAAAAAAAAAATGCTTAGTTGAGTGATTCTCCTATGCTGTTCCACGTACATGCGCTTCTTCGAATAATTTCACCAGGAAACAATCAGACTTTGACATGACCATAGCTAAAATGGCCCAACCTGACTCCACCCGGTAGTCCCAATCTCAAAAAACTATCGATCCCAATTTGGTTATGAGAAATTAAGAACCAAATGATTACGCAAAAGTATGATGATCTAGATAATTTCTTTTGGCTATTTGTCTAAAATTAAAACAACTAATTAATACCACTGGGATGGATACCTACTAACTTCCTAAAACCTTAATCCTAGAGTCAGTCAGTATCAAGAGTTCAAAGTTCAAACATTTGCCACAGCTAAATAATTCATATACTACTAGTCTCGACTGAAATAGTTACCCTTGCACTAGTAAGATTATCAGTCATTAAATAAGAGAGTACTAATAACTTTCTGAATTTAATAAAAAAACTTTAATGATGGGAATTTGAAGGGTTTTTTTTTTCTTTTCTTAATTTGTCTTTTTGGTGAGAAGAGGGTTTTTATAAATTATAATAAGGATTTCTCCTAATCAAACCCTCTCTTTAATCCTATCAAAACTCGTTTGGTCTCAGCTGCGCAGCCTAAACATTCGAGTCTCCTCTCACAACCCCACCCCCCCGCTTTTATTTTTTCTTTCTTTACTTTTTTTTGCGACAAAACACCATAAATTTGATAAATAAACCCCTGAATAACAAAGCTGTCCGACTTATACACAGAGTCCAAATCTTGCAGGCCAATTAAGCAGTGAAAAAGGAACTAAACCCTTGAATCCCGCATTGAAGGTTAGTGGGTCACTTGGGTTTTCTTCATTTGCCATTTCTGTTTACATCATCCTCTTTTTTTTTTTGTTTACGTTTCTCTTGTGACCTTTTTACTTGGAATTTTTTTTTGTATTTTGGCTTTGCCTGTTGATTATGTGAGTTAAACAAACCAAAAAGACAAAAGCATCTTTGCATGACTCTATCCAGTATTGCTTAATTTTTAATTATCTAGTCTCTAGTTCTGTGATTGCAAGGCTTACAAAGAAAAATATTTACTTTACAAGGATTAAGACAATTGTACTGTGCTTTACTTTAAATGATTTTTCATATTGAATAATGCAGGAATAAGAAAAGTGCTACGTGGGGTTTAGTCCATGATAGAAGTAAATGGAAGGGAAGGGAAGGGATGAATCAAGGTAATGAATCCTGATTAGTTTGGGCTTAGAGTCATGGACACCAAAAGAATGCTGCGAGTACGCATTGATTTGCAGGAGCAGGATGTGATGGATTTCATCCGGTACTAGGGAAAGGAGGTGTGAAATGAACTGTTTTGCTATAAATCACTAGAGCAAGAGGCTTACTTTCAGGCGACTGAAGTTATGTCGCTGGATCATCTTATGGTTACTTTGAAGTGGTACTACTACTAGTTTTACCTGTAAAATTTGCCTTATATGCAACTGCTTTCTCCAGGTATGCGCCATTGAATGTTGAACCACTAAAATCAGATTCTCTCATATCAGCAGCTGTAAAATTGGCTCTTCTGCATCAGCCATTTAGATTTGCTTAGATACAAGTTGATCTAGAACATGTAATCACTATTTCTGAGTAGCAGAATGAACATGTAGCGGAATATGAAGTGTATTACTTGTTTTGCTCTGCTCGACATGGTAGTGGTAGAGAGTGGCTCATTTCTCGTAAAATACTAAATTGTGTGGTGGATTTTCTTGCCAATTAGGAGCACTTAATATTTGCAATTGGAAATTATGCTCTCACGGTTTCAATTTACATTTTCTTGGTTACTGGGGGGAGAAATATCTGGGGACTTCAAGGGGCAAGAGGAAAAATATGGTTTCCTTGTGCTCCTTTATCCCTGATGACAAGGTACCTCATCCACCCCTTGCAGTAGAACAAATACTTGCACCTAGATTTACTGTATTGTAAAGCTAAACCGCTCTGTTTTCTTTCCAACTCCAGTGAGATTTATTTGAAATCAAGGAGAATTACCTGAAATTTTCATTCAAATGCACTGCCTTTCTGCACAGCAACAAAACCAGAACTTCAATTTTCTGACTGACAGCACAGCAGTATTTGCAGCACACGAGCATCATTAAAGTAAACAAACCTGAGATCTGCAGAACCAAATTGCGCTGCTGACCCTATACCAAATTCCCCACGCGTCTCAGCTTCAAACCTATTAAGATCAGCAACAGCAGGCAAATTACAAGAACTGAAGCTAATAGCTGCAGCTACCAATGTAGTTGACACTACCCTTGCCCAATTCTTGGCTTTAGCAGTTTCCACCTCGAACCCATTTTTGGAACAATCTTGCTTTTCAAGGGAAAGTCAGTTAGTTGGAAACTAAACAGGCTTATATTAATAACCAGGAGGATAACATCAGTCTTTGTTTCAACTTACCAGCAAATTGGTTTCCTCTTTCTGTGTCTAATTGATAAGCTATGCGAAAAGGCTTAGATAAAGAAAGAATACGATGTGGAGTGGAGATGTTAGGAGACTTAATGGACATCGAGGAGATAGAAGTGAAAGCCATTACAATGTGTTTCCTGATTTTGTTGGAGAAGCTTAGGATGCAATGGAAGAGAGAGTGTGTAACGGAGGGATTTGATAGGAACAGAAGAAGGATTGCTTCCTCTATCCACTTGGTTTTTTGTATCGGCTAAGATGAGCACACGTGTTGCTTTGTTCTTTGGCCAGTGGGTTGCCACTTGTGTTGGTGTAACAATTTCTTGAATTCGTATTTTTTAAAAATTTAAAATTTTTTATTTTTTTATTTAAAATTTAAAAGGCTTGGTGTGATAACATTGTGGATCCACTGGCCCAAAAAATCTTAGCTTCCTTTTGCAGCTCTATGAATCTTTGGAGTGTTGGGCCTATGAGCCTCTCAATGGGCCTTCTTCCATTCAAAATCCTCTTCCTATAGAACCATTTTAAGCCCCCAAAATTATAGCTCTTGGGCCTTGTGTAAATCTTGAAGACCTAAACCTACTAACTGGGTCTTCCCAGCGAAGTCCTGGCCTTAATATCCAAAATAACTGGGCCTCGATGATTTGTGGACTCATTTTTGGAATCGGGCAGTCTTCGAGTTTTCTAATAGGCCTTATGACCATTATTTAAATAAATCTGGGTTCGCTTTACTACATATATATATATATATATATATATATATATATATATATATATATATATATATATATATATATATATATAAACCTTAATTACGAATGTAATGTAACCGAGATTTCTCTTTTCTCGATGTCTCCTTCGATTGATTTACCTTTTTTCTCATAATTAAAATTTAGTAATTTCATTAATTATCTTGCAATTACATCAATAGCAAGACTATGAAGAAAATTGCAATTTCATTTTATATATATATATAAAAAATCAAATCTAATTTTTTTGAAATAAAAGAATATAGATATCATGTCCAAATTAGATTAGAGTGCACGAATGACTTACCATTAACTATGTAATTGATTTTTTTTATAGTGTTTATGAATTGTTTTATTAACATTTTTTGATGATGCTAGAAATTTTATCATTGAAATTTCAATGTCTCTCTGATATTTTTTTTCTCTTGTTTTTTTTCCATGTCATTTTATTTCTAGCCATTAAAATATATATTTTTTTCATGGTATTGAACATGCATGTTGATTTTTATATAGGATAATTATCTGAGAAAGGAATGGAAATTTGTGAGTTGTGCATGTAATATATATACATACATCATACCCAGTTACATATGTTCTTTATGTGCATAATAATAATTATTATGTTATATTGAGAATCATTTGTATTACTGTGCTAGTTTAGAGAGAAAAAAGAAGAAAAAAAGAACTCTGATGCATCGGGTTGGTGTCCGTGACATCCGAATTGAAAAGGAAGGCGAGGGGATTGATTGACGGAAAGTAACGGAAACCTGTTCTCCCTCGAACCCATCCATCCCTTTCGTGGGGGCATGTCTTTACGAGCGTTTATGTAGCCATACAGCAACATAACTGATCTAGGCAAGGCCTGTGGGGTTACCTAAGATAAAGGTCTCAGCCATCAATTCCAATCCCCCCATTAAACTCGTATGTGCGTGAATCACAGAGGATTGGGAGGCAAAGCCACACAAAGATCAGTTGGAGAGGCCAAATATATCAGACACTGCACCGCATTCAGTATCAGCTTTATCGGATTCTACACAACCCCACCACAAGGAGAGAGACGAAGAAAAGAGAGATATCCTCATGTCCCCACAAACAGCAACAAATAGCTCCTTGCAGGCTTTTACAGTGATGGCTTTTCCTCATTCGTACATTCCAAGCATCAATGCATTCATACTTGGATGCAGGCCAGCAAGTATGCATGCATCACTGGATCTGCAATGCGGTAACGGTTAGAATTTTTAAGATCTTTAATTTACTTCAGGTTCTCACGTGTTCAGTCCTTGAAGACGTGGGATGGACATGTAGGAATTGGAAGATATTGCTGCTTCTGTAAACTATAGTTATTAATCCTATCATGACATATTCATCCACGGAACTTAAAACTTGTTGTCAAGAAATAAAAAATACAAAAATCATAATTTTAATGTATTTTAATTGAAAAATATTTTTGAAAAGCATGTATTACTAAACATAAACGTGCTACCTGCGTAAACCTCACCTAGTTGTGTAGATAGTACTTATGTGTATTGATTAATACAAATCTTGTTGCATATAAACTTCAAGAGAGCTGACGTGTAAAGGGGATAAAACAGGAAAAAAAGTCACCACCTAGTTTTATAACAACTAGAAATCTTGACGGGTCTTCAAAGGTTTTTGTTAAAGAGCTGGTTATGTAATAGGAAAGATAGACATTAATCTATACATTCTATTTAAAATAAGTTGCGTTGTTATTTGTTTTCAATGATTACCGTGGTTTGCCTAAATTGATATGTATGTTATTCAGGGAATTGTCATCATCAACAAAACAACATCCAAATGACAAGGCTCGATATTAAACTTTACCAACATGGGTCATTTGGTGAACCATATTAATTGGCTCTATTATTTGGTAATTAACATTTAAAAAACAAGGTCTATTGTGAGACCATTCCATCCTGGATCTTTTAATAGATAATAGAATCATTTAATATAAGGTTTGGATATTTATAATCATAGTCAACTGACTAAATAACATCCAGATGACAGGGTTTAATTTTAGAACATTTCATCCCGGGTTATTTAGAAATGATGGGCACACCCATATATGAGACTTGTTATGGTTTGAAAAATTCATATTATCCATTAAGTAGCGTCCAAAAAACAAGGCCCGTTATTAGACCATCTCATCTTGGGCCGCTTAATAAATAATAGGAATATTGAATTAAATTTGTAAAATTATGAAATGAAATGATTACGTGGTGACCGAAAATTTCAATATCCTAGAGATCATATATTAACTGGTGCTATTATTCACTTATTGACATCCAAAGAATAGGGCCCAATATTAAACCATATCATACTGGGTTGATTAATAATTAATAGAAACAATTGATTCATCGATAAAATATTAATTGATCCTATTACCCGATAATCCATTATCATAATCTTTAGATTTATTAACGAAATTTTTTATCGATATTTATATCACAGTCTGTCGATACGAATTTTTCTAACGGGCTAATGGATAGAAATCATCCATAAAAAAAACTCTCGTTGGTGATTTGTGGTCTATCAGTAAGTCTATCGGTAATAATTTTATCGATGGATTTACTTATGGATAAAGTGCGCCAAAAACAAATTTTACCCGTTTCATTCTGTCGGGATTTCAATTGATGAATATAACATATCATTAATAGAAAAACCATATGTCATTACATTGATGAATTTTTTTGTTCATCGGTATTTCCTTCAATGGATTTGACATATAACCATCAAACAAACCATATGTTATTCCGTCAGTGAGTAAACGGTGACAATGACATTTACGGTAATATTTTTTCAACTCCCTATAATATACCAATAGATTTAGGTCACCGGTATCCCTATCAGTAATAATTTTAAAAATATATTTTTTAAAAAATATATATATATTAAAAAAATATAAATAATTAAATTAATATAAAAATCAAATATTTATTACAAACTTAAATATTTATAAGTTCAAATACAATTAGTCTAGAATAGAAGTGTTAAATGAGGAGGCAGGTCTTTTGCCAGAACTATGGAGCAAATAAGAGGGAGCACATGTACTACTCATTATTGATCTCATCTCCATTATCAATCGATGGAGTTCGACCGTCTCAACACTGAGTCGTTCATAATCAGCAACAAGATGGGTCATCTGAGCTTGAACTCACTAGATTAAAATCACCTCAAACTTCAAAGTTCGAGTGCTTGGAACTGATTACAAGCATTCAACGGTTGAAACACTATGAGTGGTCTGCAAGTCCTTGGTCGTAGTGTTAGAGAGGTCGTACACTCGATTTCTATTAGGTTCATTGACGATCTTACCTCCAACCACAAATCCAGATCGAGATCTGAATGGGTTGAAGGATCATCACTATATCTCTTATTCAACTGGGTGTTATATGTATTTTGGAAAAAAAAAGTTAGCAAATTCAAAAAAATAATAACTTAAGAAAAAAATGCTTAAAAACAACATACCACAAATTCATTTTACTTCCTTCTCGGACTTTTTTATTAATTTCTTTATGAAATCCTTTGTGCTCGTTGATAAAATCTTTGTATAAAACATATTTAACACTTATTTTCAATCACGCATATTACTAGTCCAATTTTCATTTTATTTTTATCATCAAAATATATAAAAATATAAATGTGTGACCTAAAGGTCAACACTTTCAAGGTGTGGTTAGAATAGTCTCGTCAAGATTTTTCTAATGATACTGGGTATATCAAAAACAAAATCTTACTATGTCCTCGGTGACCAGTTCTTTCTTTCTTTTTTTTTCTTCTCTCATTCTCTCTCATGTCACAGTAACTTATTTCTTTTTTATATTGGTTATTGTATCTTGAATCTCATTTCTTCGCTATTGAATCTTTTTAAAAATTTTAGATCGATTTTTATACATGTTAATTAATTTTGAGGCATAGATTTTGAAATAACCGTTATTTTTTTTTAACGGTTGTGTTTAAAGTGTGTTATTATCTTAAATTTTTTAAACACATGTTATTTAGCATTTACCCAAGACTTTTATCTAATTATGTTAAAATGATAAAACAAACTTATTTTTCTAACAAAGCTAGGTTTTTTTTTTGTTTTAAAAAAATTCAGCTTACCAGTATGGGAAAAAAAAACTCCTTGGATAACGTCGTGTTGAGTATTTAGACAAGTCAAATATAATTTAAAGCTTTCGATATATAATTAAAGTAAAGTACGCCAAAGTGTCTTAGTAAAAATGAAATAAAAAGAATACAGAAAGAAACACCATAAATCTCTCTCTTTTTTAAAACAAGAGTGCGATTATATGGATCAAATCATTTAGGCTAAGTACGCTAGAATTTCAGGCTAATAATGACTCGAGCCCTGTTCTATATCAGAGAGAATGGGCACCTATGGTCAGCGTGATACTGCTGAAGCTTGATGCTCCGACAGATTTTGGATCGACCCACCACAGAAATTTGCTGATGTCCAGAGATTTCTGTCAGACAGGACCTAGAGCTAGGGTTAGTCTGCCACTGTCCTAGCCAATGCTACTTACATATAGTGCAAGTACCACCAATGAGCAGTGTGGTATTTTTATTTTTTAAATAGCACTGAACAAAAAAAAAAAAAAAATTGGTAAACTATTACATCATAAAAATAATGGAAGATTAATGGGATGTACTGTTTCAAACATGGCAACCCTATTTTTTTTAAATAGCAACCTAATTTTTTAAAAAACATTGTAAGGGTCTAGTCCAAAATTTAGACATCTAATGTAATGTAAAGGTTCTCTTGTTCTAAAGTGTTCTAAAGTATTTCAAAAAATTAATTTAATTTAAAAATTTAAGTTATTAGATGTGCTTTCAAAATATGTTTTATATTATTTTTTAATATATTTTTCAAATAAAAGTTCTTTAAACTTGAAATTTACACAGACTCACACTATTTTATACTTAATTTTTATCAAATAAATAAAAATGATAAGATTTAAACTCATGATTGTTTAGTCATTAAAATTCTGATATTATAAAAAAATTAATCAATTCAAAAACTTAAATTATTAAGTAATATTTCAAGATATATTTTATATTATTCTTACACTAGTAATAATTTTTTTTATATATTAAAAACCAAAGAATGTTAAAAATAAGCATGATAGCTCGAGAGTTGATATAAAAAAAGTTGATGTATTATTTATATATATATATATATATATATATATTAATTATTATTAAATTAGTGTCATTTGTGTTAGACTAGCTTGTGGTTTTTACTAAAGCTAGACAAAAGCACACGCTGCCCAATGGTTTCGAACCTCTTAATAATTATCACCATCACCTTGCTCTACTTCAGAACTATTTAACAATTTATTTATTTTTTATCACAAAATCATTATATCTCTGTCTCTCCGTCGTCTTTCATTCACATGTGGGCCTCACTTGCTATCTTTATCCTTTTCCTCCCTGTTGAAATCTCCAAGTGAGCTTCTTCGTCTAATTTGTTTTCTCCATAACAGCCAACGTGTTGCTTACTTCTTTCCAGATTCAGGCTATATTAGTGACTGGAAAAGCAGAGTTTTTAGCTTTTTATATTGAAACGTATTTTTAACTTATTTTTATACTTTTTAATAAGCTCATTAAAAACTTCAAATTACCTACATACCGATCTATAAACTCAAATCAATTGAAATAACAAAAACTTTCCTTATTCAAATCTATTATTTTAGGCAATGAAAAAGATAAATAACATTTAGGTGAGATTCCTCTCATTTAAATCGGTGTCAATCAAGATGTTTTTTTCTCAATTATCATAATTTAATAATTTTCTCTCTCCTTTCTCAGACCAACAACTAAAAAGTAAAAAAAAATAATAAAGTTATGTACTAGAACTAAAATTTCAAGAACCAAAGAGACTGTAATCTTTGGCTTGGATAGTAAATAGTACAATACTCAAGACCAGTTCGGTGCTTGAGGTATGAATATAGACTTGTCGAACTATGTTAAAAACCAAGTTAGCAATTTCTAACCTTATACTTTTCATTTTAAGCACTTTAATTGTATTTTTGGTTAATTGTGTTTAATTGAGTTAATTGCATTATTTTTTATTATTATTAGTGGAACACCTAACTCACCCTCCTTGGATGTTATTGTTGTCTTAATCCTAGAAGAATAGTCTCAACAAATCAATCTCTCGACTCAAAACACATGAAAATTGATCAAAAAACATAAAATCAATATGAAAAACTCTTTCTCAACTCCGATCTACTTTCTTCAAGAATATAAAGGGTTAAAAAAATACCTCAGTAAAACTCTTCTTGTCAAATAAAAACAATTGATACCAAGAATGTATTGTTTTTTGTTGCTAAAATATTGTCAACTGATAACTTTCTTTTTCTTTAATTGTTTTTCAATGAGTTTTTTTTTTTTTACTCAAAATCATAGATTGAAAAATAAACAAAAAAAAGATTTTAGATCTAAAAGAAATTTAAAAAACTAAAGGAATCTAAAACAAAGTCAATGAAGAATATATATGGGGACTAATTATAACTTTTCCATGCGCATTGAGATTGGCAATCAACATTTTCTTGTTTTTTATTTTAATTCTTTTTTATTCCTATCATTTCAAATTTAAACATATCTCATTAAATTAATCCACAATCAAGCTTCAAAATCTTATAAAAACGTTTGTATCTAAAATAAATGAATTTTAAAAAAAATCCACTGAAAAACCCAAAAAAAATCAAGCATAAAATTATGAAATAAATAAAAATTGATGACCACATTTAAAAAAATTCAACTAATCCAACCCACAATTAATTGTGAAAATAGAAGCAGCACATAAATAGTTATATTAACTGTTAACAATTAATTCTAGTATTGTACGTCTATACTTAACAAAAACAGTTATGCACAGTCCAAATGAACAGTCAACCAGCTCGAATATTTGTCAATTTGTTTTTCTCAACAATTGTTTCTCTTCCACGCAAAAGTGAGTTCTCGAGTTTCTTCACCACTAATGCCTTTCTGAAAAGACTTAATGGCTTTGGCCTTAATATTAATGAACGGGGCTGTGTCCGCTTTCGTGTTGCTGTGTGACTGTATTGAATTGTAAAAGATTGGAGGCAAGCTTTGTCTCCTACTGATTCCGTCGCCTCTTCCCATTTATTATTAATGTTGTTTGTTTCATCCTAGCAGTTGGGATTCTGGTTGGCCATTGTTCCAAGAATTGTAACACTTTTAGGATTTCAGATAAGGAATTCCTTTCCCTATAAACCAAATTCATCTCACTATAACTAGGGCATTCGATGGGTTTTTTTTTTCTTTCCATTGAACCGATTCAAAGATTGTTTTACTGCTTTTTTTGGTGTAGTGTTAGGGATCCACTAGTTTTACAATCGACTATCCTTAAAGCCGGCAATGACTACCTATCAATTAACTTATATGCACCTGTTGTTTCGAGTGAGTTAGAAAATTAATTTTGGGTTCTCTGCTGCCTCATCTTGCTTTCATTCTTCGTCAATTTTCTGTTTTCAAATACAAGGTTTTCTTCTTTCGTCAAATCGCAAGGCCTGGTGCATTGTTGTGATTCTTGATTACATGATTGTTCTACATCGATTATTGTTTTGGTCAATTGGGTACAGTATGATTGTGTTTTTACAAATAACCCAGGTTCATTAGATGTTCATGGATTTTAATAGCAGCTTATATCAACTAAGATAAAGACTTTGAACTTTAATAACCACCACATCTAACAGCTTAAAGTTTTAGGTTAAAATAATTATTTGATATGGTATCAGAATCTTATTAACTAAATAGTCATGAGTTCGAATCTCACCTTCTTCATTCTAATCAATAAAATTAAGCAAAAGACAATGTGGATCTGTGAAAGTTTCAAACTCAAAATGCTTTCACTTGTGAGAATGTGTTATAGAATAATATAAATTATATCTTAAGACCCCACATAAAAGCTTAAGCTTTTAAATTGAGATTGTTATTTGACATGGTATCAGTCTTGTTGACAAAGTGATTACAAGTTCAAATCTCACTTCTCTCATTTTAATTAATAATCTTCAATGATGGAACTGCGACTTTCGAAAACAGTTTCTCCTTAATTCTTTATCGCCTCTCGAATTGGTTCAAGTCTACAGATAAGTTCTTTATGACTACTGACACTGCTTTAATTATGGGGCCTAAATGTATTATAGATTGGTCTAACACAAAATCAAGGCTTTAAGCGTGGTGTATCAGCTTCTTCAATCTTGATGATAGTTTTTGGTTATGTATCTGTTGGCTTTCATTCTTTTTTTTTTGTGTTTGCCTTTTGTTTTTGTGATTCTCTGTTCTTTTCTTTTCTGTTTTTCTTCCGTGTATTTTTTTTTTGGTTACCTTCTGGTTAGCCCTTTCAATATATCGACTTCTTCTAAAAAACATTAAGCACAAGGTGATGTAAGTCTGTGTAAATTTCTAACTCAAAAGGTTTTCACGTGAGAGGGTGTACTAGAAAGTAATATAAAACTCTTATTAGGACCTCACCTAACAACTTAAACTTTTAGGTTGAGATGATTTTATGACATAGTGTCAGAGTCTTAATAACCAAATGATAACGAGTTCGAATCTCACCACCATTATTTTTTTTTAATTATATGTCTCTGTGCAAGTTTTAAATTCAAGTGGCCCTCACTTGAAAAAATGTGTTATAAAAAAATATAAATTATATTTTAATATCTTACCTTATAGCTTAAAATCATAAATAAAGATAGTTTTTCACGCACCTTCTACTTTTTGGTTATATGTTTTGCTCGCTTTCATAGCAAGTAATAATAGTTAGAATAATTGAGAGATAGTCTTTGTATTAATTTGTGGTGATTGTCAAAGAGAGCAATCATCCTTTATATTTATACCTTTAAGGTTATGTACAATATAATAATGAAATGTATTATACATAAATAACTATTCCTATATAAGAGTATTTACAGGGTCTCTTTCCTTAATAATAATAATATAGATATTTGCAGAAATTCGACCCGGCAAACTTTTTTAGCCACTATCTACCTTATGGTTTCACATCTATATAAGTTTATTTTCACTCCTTATCATATGTGATCAACACATGATAGTTTTTGTTTGTTTGTGACTGTTTTGTTGTAAGAAAGAATGATAAACACAGTCGTTGTAGAAGTTCTTGGAGAACTTCGGTGAGGTGACCCAATGACAATTAGAGCGAGATTGTTTAATTTAAGAATTATTAGCGTTAAATAGTCGTTGTTTAATTCGATAACTGTGGAAGTTGTTGACGGTTAAAATAACTTATACGGATATAAATGATTTAACTCGATGATTAGCTGTGGAAGTGAAAAATAGTATTGACTAAATCTAATGATGCTGCCTTCATCATCTCTAATGTTATATCGTTTTTCAACATATAACTCAATTTAAGTTTTCGAGTCTGCATGTAGGGACATCTTATGTGTAAACCAGTTTCTTTGAAATCAAAACAATCGCTAACCAAGGAAAATGTAGGTTTTTTTTTTTAATTTATTTATTACTTCACTGGATTCAAGCAATTAATTAACCTTTACTCCTTTTCTTTTTCTTTTACTTTGCTTCTCCTGTTCAATTTATTTTGGCCGTCAAGCATTAAGTATCTGTTTCAGATTCTCAGTCTTATTTCCCTTTCAACATGCGTGTTAAATGGATATGGATGAGATTCTGAATGAGTTATTATGATGGTGTGTGAAAGGCCAACAAGCCTTTTACTCATTAGAATCCCATTTATTATAAAGCATCCGAATTACAGTACTGAACCCATTCCGCTTCATTAATTAGTTAGTGAATGTAATTAAATATTAACCTTCAGTTCACTTTTTGAGGGAAGAGCAAGTCTAAAAGGCTTAGATGAATATGGATGGTGATAGTTCTTTAAGACTTTTGAATGGAAGGGAAAGCAATCGGTAAGAAAATGAATCGGACAGCTATCTTTTTCCAACCAAGTCAGGGAAGCTTTGCAAAATTCGCAAAGGAAACCCTACGAGAGGAAACCGTGGGAAAGATTCTAACCAAATTAGCTCAAATAAGCCAAAAATATATATATATATATATATATATATATATATATATATATATATATTACAGGAGAAAAAAGGACAGAGGTAGAAAGTGAGGTATGGCACTTGGATTATTTTTACTGACTTAAATACCTATCTGTTTGTCTGTGTGCAAGACAAAAGAGATTGAGAGGTCAAATCAACAAAAGTAATCTTGCATTTAATCGATGGAATTTTTCAATAATAATTGTGTCCAAAGTAAAAGTAAAAATGTCATGATTATGATATGATAACTGCAATCAAATCCATCTGGCTCTATGTGTAAGTGTAAATATTGTAAATGTGTGTGTGTGTGTATACGAACTTATTTATAGCCCTAAGGAGACGGAGGCTGGGAGCATGAGGGTTATCGCTTAAGGTCTTATTGTCCGGGAGATACAAGGAGGTCTTAGGGTTTGGGTTCGGAAATTGAGGCCAAGAAAAGGGCTTTCGGGTTTCGAATCTCACCACAAAAGGACACTATACAACACACCCTCTTAACTACTGAAAACAACAGGTGAGTGAGTGAAAGCTATATCACCCCATGCACACGTCCCTTTCTGGCTCCTCTCCCCCACATCTGCCGCCTCTCTCTCCCTCTCTCCTTCTCTTACATGCATTGGGAATGCAAACCACACATGTAATTTTCCTATGAACACAATGGTATTTCTATGATGTTAATTATATGCGACATCCACATGCATTCATGGGCATACCATATGAGCGAGTTACATGTAGATACATCATATAGTACATGCATGCATGTGACCTATAAACAACACCAATAAACGGAAGGAAGAGAAGGGTTTCCTGTGTTTTCTGTTCTCTTGTTATTTTTACTGGACCAAAATGAATCACCTTTCTTTCACAACTCTCTCATAATAACCAAAGGAAAAGGCAGATCCAAGGTGGTAGTTAAGCTGTCAATCTATCAATCAATCACCAATCAGTCACCTCAGATATAGAGAGCAATTACCAATCAGAATTTTTTCTTATAAGCCTTAGAAAAAGTAATTAAAAGCCATGTCCAGCTCTTCAACCTTGTCTTCGGACCTCCTCCCTTCCTCCGAGCAGCTCTGTTATGTCCATTGCAACATTTGTGACACCGTCCTTGCGGTACCATTACCACTAATCATCTGCTTTGTTGTCATATTTAACCACTCTCTTTCCCTTATGCTTCTACTTTCTTCGACAATATAGCTATTCTTTCTTCCTTTTGGTATTTATTGATTATTCGTTTCTTTGATCATGTTGGGGTTCTTGGCTTCATGGTAGGTGAGTGTTCCTTGCACAAGCTTATTCAAGACTGTTACTGTTCGATGTGGTCACTGCACCAATCTCCTCCCAGTCAACATGCGTGGGTTGCTTTTGCCATCTGCTAATCAGTTTCAGTTGGGTCACAGTTTCTTCTCTCCTTCTCATAATCTCCTGGTGTGTAATGACAAGACTTTTCTTTAACCCCTACAGCTTGACGTTTGTGTGGTTTTGATTTCGTAGAACTCTCCTGCAGTAATTTGTCATGATGATTTAATTAATATTTTTTCAGGATGAGATCCCAAACCCAACTCCAAACTTCTTGATCAATCAAACCAATGTGAATGATTTTAGCGTTCCGGTTCGACGAATGGCTGATCATGAGCTTCCTAGGCCACCCGTTATCAACAGACGTGAGAATCATCACATTGTGGTTATTTTCCCTTCTTTTTTTTAATAATAATATTTTCCCTTCTTTTATTCTATCAAGAATCTCTCTTTGCTAGTTTAGGTCGAAATGCAAGATGTTTTTCACTATTTTTAATTTGGAGGGAAATATTGTTTCTCACTCTGGAAATATTCTCTTGAAAAAATGGAGTCCTTTTTACCACCGGATGTGAGAGATTCATGCATTTTCCCTTCTTCGACTCAAGAATCTCTGTTGAAAATGCCTTGCTAGCACTTTTAAATGTCCAATAATAGCATTCTCTTAGAGAATTAAGCAAAGATAATGGTAAAAGAATCATAACCATTGCCTTTTTGGCTCACTTGCAACCGTCTTGAAGATCTTTTGATCTGCAGGTGTTGTAAGGGAGAAAGGAACTAATTCATTTCTCATATTAATTAAAAACTAAATACAGTCTCGCCTGCCATTTTAACCACCTTTCTTTCTTTTTCTTTTTTTGTGGCAGGAGTCCTGTTTTAGTATTAACTTTCAGGTCCTTTCTCTATCCACAGAAAAGAACTCTAATATATAGCTACTAGTAGTACTGCCTAGGATTGATCACATCTTGAGCACTGTTCAAAATCACCTACGTACCAAACCAAGAAGTCAATATCATAGACAAGCTGTGTTTAGGAAATGAATCAACAGATTTTACTCTTCTTTCAAATCGAGAGGTTTTTACTTCTTACTCTCTCTTGCTTGATCAAGCTGCTAATTAAGTTTCTTTCAAAATCAAGCTCTTTTTTCCTTGATAATTTCCCCACTTTGTTTGATTCCCCCCCCCCCCCCCCCCCCCCCCTTAATCTAACCAGTACCAAACAAAACATTTGCTGGCTATATATAGTTTAATTTGGTCTTTTAGTTAGCAAAAGAACATTTAAATAGATAGGTAAAGACAGCATAAAATGAATGCAGTCCCCCGAAAACCTAGATGCCAGTAAAGAATGATTGTACAATATTGCTTCTGCCGGGAAGCTAGCCAGGAATCTTTGATGTAGAAGTGAGAGTGAGAGATAGAAATGTGAATTGACTGTAGAAGAATATGAGGAAATAAAAAGGGAAAGAAACAAACAAGAAGCAAAACTTAAAAGCTAGCAAAGTGATTTTAATGTGTCTCTGTTGTGTTTGTGGCCTGTCTGGTTATAATGTCCAGCTCCAGAGAAGAGACAGAGAGTCCCCTCTGCATACAATCGATTCATTAAGTGAGTAACAACTATATATATATATACATATATTTTTCTTGCATTATTATTTATGAAGTTGCTAAATTTGAAGCAAATGTAAATGGACCAACAATATGCAGGGACGAGATCCAACGCATCAAAGCTGGAAATCCTGATATAAGTCACAGAGAAGCATTCAGTGCTGCTGCTAAGAATGTAAGATCCATGAATTTTTCTTCAGGGCTTCTAGTTACTTTACCAAATTAGGGTTTTTCTTTTCCATGGAAAGAAAATTAGGTTACCCTTTAATTCCCTTTTTTTTTATAGTATCTATAAGCTTATGCAGTATGTGGGTCCATTTGACTGATCTTATTTTGTCTTATTATGTCAGTGGGCCCACTTCCCACATATTCACTTTGGTCTCATGCCAGATCAGATGGTGAAGAAGACTAACGTGCGCCAACAGGTAACCTATGCACGCTCCTAGATTATCTATTGCAGTATTGTACAATGCATCTTCTTGCACACAGATTTGTACATAGAGAGACACTTACGTTCCTCTCTCAATTTGGGTTTGTGTAGGAAGGAGAAGATGTTCTGATGAAAGATGGGTTTTTTTCTTCAGCTAATGCTGGTGTCCCTACCCCTTACTAAGAAGAGGAGCTGCTAGTTCTCATGTTGTTTTAGTTTTTAATTAGTACGTACGTAGTTATTGTAGGAGAAAGAGTTTAAGGTAAATTAGATGTTTGTCAAGTACTTTAACAAGTTTAATTACTTCATAACCTATCTACTACTAAGGTATTCTAATGTGGAAATCTGATCTAGCTAGCTAATATAATACCCATGTATTTTCTAGATATTCTATGTTTATTTCGCTAGCAGAGACGTTTATTATCCTCTTATGTCTAACATTTCTCAAGAAATGCATAATTAGTTCATTAACTGAGCAATTTGATCGTGTCTGCAAGCTTTTTCCCTTCTTCCGTTACACTCTACTGAACTTTATTGCAATACTGTTTTCTAAGAATCTAATTGCTGATTTTACATGAAGAGTTGGAAACTAGAGGGAGCTAGTGACATTATTGTTCAAAAGCCTTGGAAAGTCCCATCTTGGTGAGGCCGGTGGATTTGGCTTCCTGCTGATTTATGATAATGGATAAAATAGAGTTGTTCAGAAAGCTTATATATCTCTTCCTCTATCTAGTCAGTTTCTTTTTTCTTTTTTCAGAATCTTATTGATAAGCTCGACAAATTGAAAAAATTCGGCTTATCGATGCCATAACATGCTTAATTATAATGGATTTCTTCGTTACTGTCCAGTACCCTTTCAAAAATTTAATATCATAGCCTTATAGACATGAAGGAAAAACACTATAGACATTGCATTCCTAAGAAGCTGCAAGCACCTTGCAAGTTGATAATTAGTAATGGAATCACTTTTTTCCATTAATTCAAAGAGTTTTTTTGTTGTACTTCCTCGAGAATAAAAACACTCTAGTTAATCCCAAACTCCAAAACAAATTTTATATTCACATGCATAATTAAGCCTTCTCCTACTATAACTTAATTCCTTAAGATCTTGTTTGATAACTATATCGCAGGTAGATATTTCGGCTCTTAGTTATAATAAGCCTGTATTATCTATTCAAGTCTGTATCTCATAATTATTAGAAAATCCTTTTAAAGATGTAAATTGTGTCCTATATACTTATTCTATATCCGTTCCTCTAGTGGTTCATTATATTGTATATAAGTGATATACGGATATTTCTCGATATTAAGAATCCATTATAATTTAAGTTGGTATAAGTGAATCCATATTAAAAAAAAAAAAACACGTTACCACTGTCATGACTTCCTCTGATAGTACTGTTTCTTCTCAATCAACAAACCCTTTTCCTGCAATTCGTTCATCATCCATACCAATGGCAGCCCCTAGCTTTTCAAACTTACAGTTACAAACTTGAATAGATCTGTTAGAATTTGTTTTAATAGAACATAGTTAATTAATATGTTTGAGGATAAATTTGTGAAGTCCATAAATTATTTTAGTTGTTGGCACATACATTTATATTAGTATTGGCCCAAAAAGCCTTATATATACTCAAAATTTTCCCCTTTCCTTGAATGTTCTTTCCCTTCCTTTTGCTATAAATTTATCTTCAAACCCTAGCTTACAAATTGGTCATCTTGAGTAAGTTTTCTTATTTCTTTTCTAATTGATGTTTGATGTTGTTTTAGGTCTTTTTTTCACACTAAGTTATTTGAATTAGTAGGGTTTATGTGATGTTAGTTTACATGTTTGTGGGGTTTCTTGAATTAATTTGTGAATAGGTAAATAATACATGCATATGAAAAAAAAATTGATATATATATTGATGCAGGAGAAGCAAAAAATAAAGGTTTTGTTATATGTCAAAACTCCCAAAGACCTAGAACATTATTAATATAGAAAGACTTTCAAAATATTTAATTTTATTTCTTTATTTCTTCATTTGCCAAAAAACTATTACAATTCTTTATATAGAAAAAAACTAAAGATCGAATCCTAATAATACTGAATAGAAAAAAATAAATCAAGGAAAAATATTCTCTTCAAATAGGAAAAGAAACTAGAAAAGTATCATAATAAAGAAGAGAAAAATAAAATAGGAAGAAATAAAATTAACTAAGAAAAATATTTATTCTCCTAAAAAAACTATTGCATCTGTCTTTCCAGGTTAAAAGAAACTTTTCCTTGAGTTTAGTCTTCAGTTAGAAATTGTCCTCCATCAAGAACATCATTTTGTTTGTGAGTCACCCTGTCTTGATTCCCTAACATCTTTGTGCCGACCATCTCATCATGGATACCTAACACAATATTTTTGTGCGGACAACTCCATCGTGAATCCTTAACACATCACTTTTATATGGGCCGCCCAATCATAGATGTCACTACCAAGATTTTGAATGATAACAACTGATGTAGACAAAAACAACACACTAGTTCTTGGACATCTTTTTCTCAAGGGGGAACCTCCTATCCCCTTCTATATAAACACGTCCTATTTTGCAACCTCTTTTAACTATGGTTGTTCTACAACATACAACGAAGCAAAACAACCACCGATGTCATTGGGTTCTGATACCAATTGACATAGGCGAAATGAAGGATAAGGGGTTTGTTATAAGTCAAAACCCTTAAAAACCAAGAACACCATAAAAATAGGATAACTATTAAAATACTCAATTTTATTCCTTTATGTTTTTTGTTTGTCAAAAGGCTATTACAACCTTTTATATAGAAAAAAAAAACTAAAGAACCCTAATATAATATTGAATAGGAAAAAATAAATTAGGAAAAAAATATCCCTTTCAAATAAGGAAAAAAAAAACTAGAAAAGTATTGTCATGACGTGCACGACATCAAAAGGCAGAGCTGCCTCATGGAATTGAAGAGACTTTGGGTTAATCATAAAGTTATGATTAGAGGGAGTCGCCACCTAGTATCATGGTCACTAGAAAACCTATGATCCGTGAGAGTCTGGGTAAGGGGACTAATTATGAAAGGGAAATATTCATCACCCCTAGTATAAACTGCATTATAGATTAATTGTTAATCTAAGTCATGTTTCTGTTTGGTGGTCTCATTTAAGGTTTAAGGTATATCTCAATTTATGAGAAGTCACATACCGTTTTAAAATTAAATCCTAACAATTTTAAAACACAATTTTTAGCAATACATTTATTTTCTATTTTTGTATCTTTAATACCTAGAGGTATACTTTACAATATAATTTTATACCTCAAAATATTAGTATAGAGCTAAATCATAATATTCCTAATATTAATTAAACAAATTAATTGTTATGGGATTTTTGGCATTTTGGTTAAATTTTAATGGATAATCATAAACTAGTTACGATATTTATTTTGCATGATAAAATACGATTTTGTTTTTTTAGAAAATATACAAAAAAAAAAACTTTAGAATTTGGTTGTATGCACGAAAAAAATATTATTTTTTTATGTTTTTGAAATGAGGAATTGTTTTAGAATTTTTTGGATTTGTTTTGAATTTTCAGAGAAAACCATTATTTTTAATACTAGTTTTGTATCTTATAGTGCAAATCTACGATCCGATATTAAACAAAATTCTAAAAAATATATATTTTTATGTTTTTTAAATAAAGAAAATTTTTAAAAAATGAAAGTTTTTTCAAATTTTAAAAAAAATCATGTATTTTTAATATCAAATTTGTATCTTATAGTGTAAGTCTACAATCCAATATTGGACAAATACTATTTGAAAAACATGTGAGGGACCCATAAATTATTTTAAAATGGTCCTTAATATTTTTCAGAGCTTTTGAAATTTTTAAGGTCCTATTTGGCTAGACCCCAAAATAAAAACAAACTAAAACTAAAGAAAAAGGCTTAGGACGTGTTTGCCAAACACGCCCGTATCCTAAAATTCGAGGCATAAAAATGCCATAAGAGCATGATTGTCAAATACGCCCTAAATAGCATGGGTTGGGCCTTTAGGCTTAAAGCCTAAGCCCACGCACACGGATTAGGCTAAGGCCAACCTTTTTTTTTGTGACAACTGACCCAATAAACCTTCATCTTTTTTTATAAATAAACATGGGCTAGAATCGGCCCAGACATGGGATGAGCTTGAGTCCAGCTCATTTACCTTGACACTAGCCTAACCTAGTGACAAATGCCTGGAATATGGGGGATTGTTGGAATTTATTTTAATAAAACATGGTTAATAGACACATTTAAAGCTAAATTTAAAGTGGGATTTACTTTTAAAGTTAAAACTTTGTTAGAAATTGTTCTCCAACAAAAACTTATTAACCTAGAAAATTAAGATGATCAAAACAAATTATTGGTGAATAAGAAATCAATCTCAAAGAACTCTTGAGTATGTTTTTGTGAAATCTAAGACCATCTATCCATATAGAAAGAAAAAAAGAGATTTTCTTGTACATTATTTAGTGGGAAGTTGAATAGTCATAAATGAGCCTTAGCAAAAAAAGTATGAGTTTAACTTACACACACTTGCTAAACTCGGTTCAAACTTAGGCTTAGGCTTGGTCCTTGATTCACGAGTCCTAGAACCTACGCTTTGGGATTTAAGCTCTAAGTTATAGGCTCGGGTTTAAGTTTTTTTCCTAACCTATTATGGTCTTAGATTTGGGTTTATTATAAATTAATTCTTTTTCCATAAAGAATTATTTTCTTTCCAGCCTACTATTTTGTCCAGTCCAACATATGAACTTGATCAGTTTTCTTCCATTAGATTTCCTTTGAACTTGTATAGTTTTTAGCAAAAAAACATCAAATTTAAAGCTAAAACATATAAATTTAATTCTAGATTTAGTATGGGTAATCAAAGGTGATAATTCTTTATCATTTTTTGTTCTAAAATTAACTATATAAAAAAAAGGATGAATGAAGTTTTATACACGGTTTTGTAAAGTTCTGAGGCATTTTTTGCTTTATAATTTCCATATTTTCTCCTCTTTTTAGCTTTGTTTTAAAATTTGGTTTTCCTAATAAATCTAGATTTTAGGTTCATATTTGTTAAGAGATACTTGAGTTACATTCCATGAACAAGGTTGTTTTGTTGAAATTTTAAGAGACTTATTGCAAATGTCCTTTACACAAAGTGAGAAGCAATAAAATCTTAAGAGCAAAGAATTCATCCTTGACTATAACAAAGCTTCATTAATTTTCAAAGTGCTTTAACAAGTAAATACATTTCTTTGGTTTTGTTTAATCTAATACATTAGTATCCATGTTAAGATTATTTTCAATATCTTATGTTTCTTTAATATATGTTTAGTATGCATGCTGATTTTTAATTTTGATTACAAGTTTGCCATTATTTTAAATATGATAAATTAAATAATTCATGTTATATTCTATTTATCACCTACTTTTTGGTAAACTTAACCATGACATTTCATATACCATTTCAAGAATTTAAGTAGAAAGATGATACAATCTTTGTTTATTTACAATATGCTAAGTCTTAAATGATGAATTAATTGTTTTTGGTAGACTCTTTCTATAACTGTTTTTTAATTTATATATCTTCTGAGGACCACTTAATGAGTTTAAAGATATAGTCACTACTCTTTCCGCTAGAGCAAATAAATATCATGGATAAAAAAATTGAAGTGGTTAATCTAAAATTTTAAAATAGATGGCATGGAATTCGAGGAGGAGAGAGAGAAGTAGAAAACAAAAAAAAAATCATCGGTGCCAAACCGAACCCCACCGTGTAGGGAGCGCCTAGACCTTTCAAATACCATTGTGGAAGGCTTGTTTGGTGACCAGACAACCCCTCACACACAGCCCAAAAGGCGCAGTGGCAACCCACCTTAGGTTTTTTTTAATATCTAACAATTATTAAAATACAAAAATGCCTCTAATTCAAGTTGAAATTAACAAAAAAAACATGATGAAAAATACCCAAAAAAAAACTCATGGATGATATTTTTGTTAATTTTACACCATTTCCCAGGGCATTTAATTAAGTAATTTAACTATTCTAAAAAATCTTGGTAAAAACATCTTCTTACTCCCAATCTCGTTTTTATGTCCAAGGAAAAATTAATTTGAACACTATCCCAGTAAACAATATTGAGTCTAAAGGTAAGTAACTTCCCTACCCCCTTTAACTTTTTGTTAATTAATATATCTATGACTTATTGGCGTGTACAAGTAGGAGTTCCTACAAGCCTATTATTACTCCAACCTCCACTTCGGTGAAATTGAGCAACAACACCAACATGTCTTTTGATGATTCCTCTAAGTGTAGACAGGTTGTTGGTGTTCTCTAGCATCTTATAATAACCAAGCCTGACAATTACTATGCAATCAATAAATTTGATTAGTTCATGAGTTTTTCCATTGAAGCTCATTTGTGTGCGGTCATGACCTTCAACATACCATTGTTTAAGGTATGGTCCTTAACCGTGACTCGCTTATTTAATTACATGCCTTTACCATTAGTTATTGGATAGGTAATCTTAATGATTGCAAGTTTATTGGTGTTTATGCAATCTTTTTGGATAGGAACTTGGTCTCTTGAAAATCTTGCAATTAAAAAACTATTGCTCGCTCCTTTTAAGTCTGAAAATAAAAAACTTGTTGATGGTGCAGCTGAACTAACATGGATTCAATCTCTATTTAGTGAGCTTGGAATCTCTTTATCTCATTCTCCTATGTTTTGGCATGACAATCTTCGTGCCATATACTTATAGGCTAATTTTGTTTTCCATGCTCAAGTATGTTGAAGTAGATTATCATTTTATTCATGACAAGATTGATAAAGGAGCTCCAAGTTCAATTTATTTCTTCTCTAGACCAGTTGGTCGATATCTTGACTAAACCACTCTCTGTGAATTATTTTATGCTTCTTGTTTAGTTTCAAGATGTGTGTTGGATCCTCTCCTCTACATCTTTGAGTGATCAAAAAATGATTCATCACTCTATGTAAATTAAAAAAAAAATCTACATGTTCTCAAATAATATTGTTTGTGAGATTCTTGTGCAAGATGGAATGAGATTTGAAAAGAATTTTAAATTTTATTCAAATAATCAATGATTATAGTGTTGAGAACAAACATGATTTAACAGAGTAGATATATTTCATGTTATAATATCTAAATTAAAATATTCTTGATGAATGAATAATAATTACACTAAGAAACTTCTTATTTAGTTTCAAATCATGCTTTGATCTAAACATTATAGTCATTGATTTTTATTATGACAACATGTAGTCGAAATCAAAACATAATATATATTCTCTATATAAGATAACTTGGTGATTTCAAGTATAAGGATCACTCACACAATTGTCACGTGAGCCTTTCTATAGATACTATTGATCTCTCCATATGAAATTATCATGTATGTTAGTTTATAAAATTAATGTTTCTTTTTATAATGAAAAGAACAATATATATATGAGTCTTAATGGTTCTAATTAATGCATGATCTTAATAGAGTATGACCAAGAATATTTAGGAATAATGCTTTGATGCAATATGAATCTCATAATTATAAATTTATAATTTTTTTGCAAAATATTTTTATTCAATGACTTTATTTTAATCTAAATTTATTAATTAAATATTACATTTAATAAGCAAATATTAAAAAATTTATTAATAATATCACTATGTTAACTGATTGGCTATATATATATATATATAGACACACACTTACACTTGTTAGTAACATCACTATGTTAATCTTGGAAATAGCATCATAAATTATGCACAGAACTGGCTGCAAGACTCAAAGTCCAACATCGCCTCCGGTTATCTCCCAGTCAAGTTCGGCTATTAGTCCAACTAGCAGGCTTTGAGAAAAGGCGAAAATGGTGGACCGAAACTAGTTAAGACACTGAAACATACAGTGTTTGTCTGAGCCTGAATTCTTTTATCCATGGCTGTAGGGTCAGTAATGATCACTTTGTATCTGTTTAGTGTGACTTTGTGAAGTTATTGAAATATGCAGCGGACTACTTGAAACACTTTCCAGCATCTAACACTGTAGTTGTTGGAGAAAGGACGAGTAAAAGACCCCCCAGCCCACATCAACTGCTTGAATCTCTCTGTAAAAGGTGCTTCTTGTGCTGTTTGTCCTTCAAAAAATGAGAGCATTGAAAGTTTGAAATAAATTGCTACGTCTAGCTAATATGGCTTTCAGCATACAACTTCTTGTACAATTTCAATTTTTTTTTTTTTTTGTGGATGTCAATTAAAAAGTTACTTGGTATCATCCTTGTAACCAGGCTAGTACAATTTCTTTCATTTGTATAATGCAAGACAAAGTTATTAAACTTAATCTAGAAAATAGCTTCATTATTTTTTTAGATTAACATAGGTGTCTGGGCCAGTTTGCGTGTACATCGACTAATTTCACGGACCCTGAATTTAATGACTATGTAAGTCTCTAGTGGCCATGAGGTTTGTGAGACTCGAACTAGTAACATCTGGAGAGCAAACTCAGAGCCTGACCAGTTAAGCTACACCTCTCAGGGTTAGCTTCATCATTTCAATAGGCCACATATTAACTATTATTTATTAAAATGGCTTCATTTTATTCTTTTAAAATAAAAAATTACTTGGCGTTGACTTAGCTAAATTTAAATAAAATTTGACTGGATTAACCAAGTCACTTAAAACTTGACTAAATCAATTTTTTATCTGATTCAACTAGAAATTCAATTTAGATTAAGTTTTAAGTTCTAAATTTTTTTAAGTTAATCTACCGAATCATACCACATCAATAACTATGCTGCATGGTAATCCTAATTACATCTCATTTTGGGCTTTTGGACCATAATTCTTCTCATTTTAGTTTAATTTTTTATATAACAAAGTAGTAAATATCTTAATTGCTTGTGACTAATCATGCTAGGTAATGCCGAAGCTTAATAAACCACATAAAATCACTTTATTGGCAAGTCTCTTAGAAAATAAATTAGTTTATTAGATTGCCCTATGAGTAACAAAAAATTTATAAGTTTTAGAAAATTATTTGATATTGTTATTAAACCCGAACTATCATGTCAATCTTAACACTTTCTGATTTGATTTTTTATCTAGATCATGTTTAAAATCAAATCATGTGGAAAGTCTCTTGAAGTGACTCAGTCGACTTGAACAATTCAAAAGTACCTCAAACAACTTGTGAAAAAAAATCTTGGGATACAATTGAGAAAAAATAAAATTAAAAAAGAAAAAGAAAAAAAAAGACTTCCTTCGCTATTTATATGAATCATGATGGAGGTGAGTGACATATCTTAACTATTTTAGTACGTAAGTATAATTTGGGTACAAGAATGGTGTTTTATATCAAGGCATGCTTCAATACCATACAGTATTTCATAAAATGTTTACTTTTTTCTAAAGTGTTTTTAAAATGTATTTTTGCAGAAAAATTATTAAACTAATATTTTTTAAGTATTTTTAAATGATTTTAATATACAATTAAAACATACTTTTATAAAATCACTTACCCTATATTATCAAATACACATTCTTAGGCAGCATTAAGTACATTAAGATTTTATGGGGTCAACAATGGCCTCTCCAAAACGGAGAGGAAATTGACATTGTCATAACTCAATTCTGGGTTATTCCCTAAAATTCACTTTTTTAAAAATAAAAATAAAAAATAAAATAAAGGTTGGCGACATGAAGCAAGTAGACAGGGGAAGATTCCAAAAACAAATACATAAAAACCAAGCTGTAATTTTAGAGGAAATTCAAGGCCTAATTGTACCCCATTATGCCCAAAAATGGAGAAAAAAGTGAAAATTCAAGGTCAAATTAAATGGTTATGGGATGAATTTGCATAAAAATTAAGCTCAATGACATAATTAAATTTTTAATAGGCCAATCTGATTTTATCATGGGCCAAGTTAAATTTTAATTATGTTTAAGAATTAATTTGGGTCCAATTGAAGGATATAATTAAGTGCAAGGACTTAATTATACTTTAAATGAGTCAAATCAATTTTATTTGGGGCTTAATTGTTGAAAACTTAAGTTTAGGGGCCTAATTTGAGCTTAATTGAGAAGATTGAAATTTTAGGAGACCAAATTTACTTTTTACCAGGTTAATTGATTGAAATTAGGGGCCAAATTACAAGAAAATTGAATTTTTTGGGTCAATTAGAGGTTAATTTGACAAAATTCACAATCAAGGACCAATCTGCAGAATGAGCCAAATATAGAGCTTAATTGACGAAATTCGGGGGTGAAATTGAAGAAATTGAAAGTTTAATGGTCAATCAGGGGTTGAATTACATTAATCCAAGACCAATGACCAAATCGTAATAGGCGCGTAACTTTGGGGTTCCAATTGAAGTTCATCAGGGGTTTAATCTCATTAAATTAAAAGTTTAAGGTCAATTAAGCGTTCAATTACACAAAACTAAAAGATAAAAGACTACATTGAAGTTGGACGAAGCTCCCTAATATAACCCTAAATGGCGTTGTTTGGAATTCAAAAGAAAAAAAATAGAAAGAGACCCGGCAACGCGTCGCCTGGTCACTGTTCATTGTCTTCGTCGTGAACGCTGCCTGACTAGCTGTTTTGCAGGTGCATTTAATGTCTCGTATGTCCCCCAAAATTGACAACACATGCACTAAAAAGGTCACATGAAATCCCTATATCCTCGAGTATGGTCCGTTCAGGCCTATTAACATCAAAACTGCTCCTATGAATGGCTTAAAGTAGCCAACTCGAGCAACCTTGGATTGTCGGATTTGGCAGTTCATGGTACATATTTTGCACCAACGGTTTGGATCTTTCCAGTCAAATCAAGGGCTAAACATTTTTACCCGGTGAAGACAAGATTACCCTCTTCCACCCCTATAAATAAGAGCAGATTTCACGTTTGGGAGGAGGAGAAAATCGAACACAAAGTTGGCCGAAAACCAGCCTTCCTCGCTCAATTTTCCTGTAATTGGTCCTTTCTCTTCTCTCTCTCCGTCGTGGCCTACAGCCACCACCACCCTCATCACCGGCCTTCCCACCATCATCTCCACCATAAGAAGCCATCAAACCATCTCACGTGGAGGTTGCACCGCTTCTCTCTCTCCTCTGCAAAACTTTTCTTCTCTGCCACCGTGAACCCAACAACAGCAACCACCTTGTCTAGAAGCTTTTGTCCCTCCTAACAAAAGCTAAGGTAGCAACTCTCTCCTCAGCCACTCCAACAGTTCCAACCGCGAGCTTCCCCTCTTCTTTGCAAGCCTCTGCTTCTTCTTCCAACTGTAACCAGAGTCAGTCGCCAACCTCACCACCTCTAGCCGCACCGTGCGCCACCAGTTAGGCCGCCAACTCCCTCAACGTTAGGTATACCTCCCTCTTCTTTTCTTTTTCTTCCTCCCTTCTCCATTACCACTGCATACAAACAGTGCAACTTGAATTATAATTCACGTTGCACCAATAGTGCAACTTAGTCACTGGGTTGTGTTAGTGAGTAAGTTACTTTGGGCTGGACCTATCTTAGCCCAGCCCAGTTGGCTAGGCCGGATCCAGCCCATCCCTAAAATTAAAAACAAGAAGAATCTGTTGGGCCGAGTTCAGCCCCTCTTTTTTCTGGACTGAGCTCGAACCAGCTATCTGGGCCGGCCCAGTCCACATATTTTGTAATATATTAATATAATAATATTATATATTATTATATTTAAAAAAACAAAAAAATCCAAAAAAAAATTCATGAGGCATTTTAAAATATTTGTGATTTTCTCAAATGTTTTTCTACCAATTTTGCTTAATATTGGGTTGTATACTTACACTGTAAGATACAAATCCAGTATTAAAATACCTGGTTTTCTTCGAAATATTTTCAAAAAAATTAAAAATAAATAAATAAATTTATTTTTATGCATACAGCCAAATCCTAAAAAATTTCAATGCATATTTTCATTAAAAAATTGCATCTTTCTCATGTTTTGAAAATAAAAAAATGGATATCATAGCCAGTTTGTGATCATCCATTAGGATTTGGCCAAACTATCAAAAACCTTTTTTCAAATTTTTTAGGATCCAGATGTAGACTTTAATATTTGTGGGTGTAAAATTACAAGATAAAGTACATCCTCAGGTATTAAGGATACAAGGTGTTAATAAATGTGATGCTAAAATTTAGACTTTAGAACGGTTAGGATTTAACACAATAAGGTAGAGACTTTCTCATGAAGAGAGATCTACGTTGAACCTTAAAAAAGACCAATGAATAGAAACCCGACTTAGAAAAAAATAATCAAACAACAATGCAGCTTACCCTAGGTAGGGTGCACTGACGGTGATGCGTCTTCCCCTTGCACAACCAGTCCCTTACCCAGACTCTCGCAGACCAGAGGTTTCTAGTTACCATAATACTAGGTGGCGACTCCTGAATATTAATCATAATTTTATGATTAAATCTAAAAACCTTTTCAATATAACACCTCACGCAAGATGCACGACAAGAGCCTCCACCGTCGCCCGATGACGTCGCGGCGCGCGCACCCCGCGACAAACATGATATAGCTGAGGTAGAAGTGACCACGATCAATCTAAAAAGAAACATGATATCCAGCTAGACCATGCACAACACTTTCGAATATATTGTGCAATTAGCAAAGAAAGTAGAAAGATTTGGTAAATTAACAAAGTATCAAAAAGTTTAGATAAAATAGCATTCCTTGAAATATTATATTTCAGAATTGCAATAATTAATTAATATTGTGGTTCTGAAATGCGATATGTAATCAATATTGTGTTTTAGAACCGCTACAAATAAAAGTCAAGATTGAGACAGTTTCGAAATATACATTAATTAAATGTTGTGTTTCACAACAACACGACATCAATTAAATTCTAGTTCATCACATGAAAATCCAACAAGTGATTGATGGGTTTCTTAGACAGATGAAAGTTGTTAACGCTATTTTTTAATGAGATGAGGGTTGTGTTTATCTATTTCTTTGATCTAGAAAGAAATTTAAATTTTACGACATGTCTTGTTTTTTAAACACGACATGTTAAGTTGTTAATCACAACAATTATTTTGTTGTGTTTGAAAATAACAATATTTAGTAAATGTTACAAACATCACAAATTAAAATTGTTCATTTTCATTTTAGGTTAAATTGCTAAATTTTTTAATAAAAAAAAAATCAATACTTTGTATGTTTACTGTCGGTAGATTAACTAATACGAAAAATAAAAATTTTACATTGATAAGTCGCTTTCAAGCACTGGTGTCTGCATATCAAACCTCAAAAGCATAGCCATTTTGAAGGATAGCAAGTATCAGATTAAAAAAAAAAGTATCAGATTATAATTAATATAATATTACATACAAACTTTTATAAAACAAAACTACTTTTTACTGTTTCTTTTATTATCGATCCAGACCAAGATGCACTGTGGATTGCTACATTATGACTCGTTGATATTTTATTATTATTATTATTTTTTCTTCTTGAGCGATTGTTTGTTTTGATCCCTGAATTGTTTTTTTTTATCTTTCCACGTTATCTTCACATGGTTTAAAACCAAATAATTCTTTTTTGATTTGTGTGCTACATTTAGTTTTCAATGTCAAAATAAGTTTTGCTTTTGGATTGATTCTCAATTTTACTTAATCAGATTTTCATTTGTCACTTCAAAGAAATTAAAATAACAAACACCAAATTAAATATAGGAACAAAGAGGCAGTTTTTTTTCTTTTTACAGTTCTTGGGGTGCATAAAAATATAGTTTGGTCCCTAGATTTTTTTACTTTTTTATTTCGATGCCTACATTTTGAGTGTTTTGCATTACAATCCTAAATTTTATTTATTTTATGTTTCAATCCCTGAAATTTAAGAGAAGAGAAAAGATTGCTAGAAAATTAAAGAGGAGAGAGAGAGAGAGAGAGAGGGGTTAGTCGGTCACATTCCAGTTACCAAAAAAGTTAATCTTAATGTTATTGGACTTTTCTTTATTAGAGGAGTGCTATTAAGAAGCTTTTAAGCTTCCATCCCATTGTAAAACGTACATCAGGTTTAAAAAGATTTTTTTCCCGGATTAAATTTGTGTTTCTTGATCTTTCATGGGTGTTTTGAGGTTAGGAATTGATTTATTAAGCTTCTTAAGGTGTTTATTAGGTATTTTTAAGTGAAAATTAATTTTTTAGATCTAAAAAACCTGCCTCACTTTTTAGCCACCTTTCTAGCAATCAAAAACTGAACAAATAGACTATGTATTATCTATTTTTTTTTTAATAAAACAATGAGTGACATTTCTTTACCCTTGAACATCAAAAAAAAAAAAAAAAAGAATTAAGCAGGCTAGCCACCTCTTATCATGGTTTTTATAGGTTTTGGTTGAAATGCCCTATAAATTAAATATTTAAATTATTATTTAACTTTGGCATAGTTGGTAAGTAATATTATAGGTTTTTATGGGAATGTGTTTTTTAATTATTATATACCTAATATGCAAATAAAATTAAAAGATCTATCATGAATATTCAATGAAAATGTAATTTTTTGTTTATTTTTATATATTTATTAATTGATTTTATCGCATTAATTAATTTTCTTTTGCTTTAAATTGCCTAAAAAATATTGAGACATTATTTAATATTTTTTATTGTAACTTGATTTTGAAATCATGATAGGTTGTTGTTTAAAAAATAGTGTTTGTACGTAGGGAAAAAAACATGCTTTTTTGAAAAAATAAAAAAGATACATTAATAAATAAAAAAATGAGGTTTAGATTGAAGATGTATTTTTTTTCCTATTTATTCCTAATGATTGATTTTTTTTACAAACCTTCTTTTTAATTGTAGCTACCTTTTATTCAAGAAATATGCTACTAATAAAAACTTATACCATTTTTTAAATAAAATTAGGGTTTTTTATGATGGTATTATTGATTGCTTTATAAATAATTATGTATTGACCTAATATATAGAAATTTTAAAATAATTTGCTCATTGATATTGAATGAGAATAAAATATTTATTGCTTAGCTTTTTTAATGTAGTCATACCATGTAATTTTCTAAGATTTATTATTCTCGCATTTTTTTTCATATAGTTGTGTCAAAATATCAATTTATGAGTTTTAAATTTTTTTTATTAAAACTTGCTTTCACAATTATAATATTTAAAAAAATATATTTTCATCAGAATAAAAAAGAGATACGTCAGAAATTCAAGCTTTTGGTTAAACAAATATGCATTTTTTTCTTTTTTAGTTCAAAATTTCCAAATTTTTTTTTCATATTGGTGTTGCTTTATATTCAATGAACTATGTTCTAATAAAAAAAAACTTGCTTTATTGTCAAGACAAATAAAATTTCATGAATAAGATAATTTTGACATAAAAAATATATCTTTTCCTCCAAAATTATATTTGTTATTTTTCTTGTACTATTTTTATTATCATAAAATTAAATAAAATATATTAAAAAAAAGGTTATTGAACCTAGCCAATAACAAGTTGTTTGAGTTAAGCGAGTTGGCATGAGTCAATCTAAAATATTTCTTACCATGATTTGTGTCACGGGTTAGGTGAGTTAACCTAAGTCGATTTAAAATATTGGCATTTTGATATTTAAAAAAATATTAAGATGATATTTTCTGAGAAATTTCTTTTTTTAAAATCAAATTAAGTTTTGACCGGGTTAACCAGGTCACACCAAGTCACTCCAGCCCAATTTATTTTGAAACTCAACTCAGAGGGTAGTAACATTGTCAAAAAGTTCCCAGCAACAGCACACGAGTAACTAACCAGTAAAATATATTAATTGGTGTGTGTTTTATTGTTGCCCTATGCCCATAACACTATAGACGTTGTACAAATTTTTTTTTCAATGATCCTTAGAGTTTTTGTATTTTTCAAATTTAGTCCCTATAGTTTTATTTTTATATTTTAGTCCTCATACTTCATTTTCATGGTGTTTTAGTCATTTGGTTCTAAGAAATAAAAGAGAAAGTAGTTGAAAAATAGTGAAAATTTTAGTTGGCCATGTTTCAATCAAAATAAAATTAAAAAAAAAAAAAAACAATTTTGATGTCAATGGCTTCTTATCACAGAAGAGGGTTCAATAAAGGTGTTTTTAGCCTTTCACCATGACAATGACAAAAACATAGATCAAAGCCCGTGAAGTCTTTTTATTTATTTTGATTTTCAATAGTTGAAGTGACGAGGAGGTGTTTCAAATGAGAATTTTGATTAATGTTTTAATTTTTTAAATCAGTTTATATTTTTTATGGTTATAGTTGCAATACTTTTTTACATAATTATATATGAGCCTAATATTCAAATGAGAATAACATACATGTTTTTTAGTGATAATTTTATATGATTTCATGAATTAATTATTCTTTGGTTTTTTATACATCCCCCGTAAAAATTAAGATGAGATGAATTTTTTAGTTTTTCTTAAGCTTAAAAAGTTTTTATTTAAAAAAATTGCTTCTAATAAAAAAAAAACATGTTTTTTTGTAAAAACAAATAATAATAATAAGAAGAAGAAGAAGAAAATAAGAATGAGAATTTTGCCTCAGGAAATAAATATTTTACCTCCTTAATTTAAATTATTGGGATTCTTGTGAATATTTATTTTAATTTTCTTGGTTTTTTATTAGAAAAATGATTGTTAAAAAAAACATATTAAAAAAAAACATAGAAAGATAATTTTACACCCATGAGATGTTGCAGAATAATTTTCAAAACTAATTTTATTTAATTTTGTGACAACTAAAATAAATATTAAAAAGAATTTGAGGGATTTAATTTTTAAAGAAGAAAATAAAAATTGCTTGAGCCTGACCTCTTAATCTTTTAGAAAAATAAAAATAGTGTAGGTTTAGCCCCCTTGACCCAAAACCTTTTTTAATTTAAAATAAATTTATATTTAAATTAATAATTACAATGCTATTTAAAAATTTATTTGATTGTGCCTTCCTTTATAATTAAGATTAAATTTTTATAGCTATTTTTAAAAACTTTTTTAATAATTATATATGAGCTACAACAAATAGTTAAAATAATTGATAATGAAAAAGATATGTTTTTTTTTAAAAAAAAAAAGTCAGTGACAAGAAAATGAGAGTTTCTTCTCAAGAAATAAAAGCTGTCCCTCCTTATTTTAAATTATTTGGATTCTAGCAAATGCTACTTAATAAATAAAGAATTTTGTCATAAAACAAAATACTTCAACAAAAAGGGAGGACTTCAACTTGAGAAATGCAATTTTCTCCTCTTAAGAATTTAAATCGTGCAAACTATTACAGGTATTTATTTTAATTACATAAAATTAAATAAAAATTAGCTTTAAGAATTATCATGCGGCATTGCACTATCTAGTAGAATGCCCAATTGGTGTCAGATGGATGGTTCCTGCCTGAGAACCAAAAGTCAAGTCTCTTAACAGCTTGAAGGCGAAAAAGAAAGATTACTTGCTTCAATTGAGGAAAGCATGCAAAACTACATCAGTTGAATGTTACTGTATTGAAGATTTTGATGAATTCCATCAACGCATAAATTACAGGTATTAAAAGAATGATAATCCCAATAAATTAAACAAAGAAACCCAGGGAGGAGACCAAAATACATGTCAAAATCACCGAAGATTCTTATCGACAGGACTACACACCTAAAGCGCACTCACAAGTCACAACCACAAATCGCACTAACAAGAGGCTCGAACAAGCAACGGTGGATGGCAAAATGTCACAAGGGAACATCAGCCAAAAACGGACACCAAAGCACAGACGGCCATCAGCAGGGTGAAGAACAGCTTTGATCCGTTACCTGTGATTGATACGGCGAAAGAAATATCTTCTGGCCTGAAATAAGGAAAATGTGCTATCAGGATCACGTCAATCCTATGAGATGATTAGAAGAACGTAAGAAACAAAAGGACAATGGTCTATACTTCTGGAATTTGCCAAGTGCACCACAAAAGAGGGCATTGTCTGGAATAGGCAACTCGGTTTTGTTAGTTTCCTCTGGATTGACAATTCTGACATACGTTTCCTGGCCAAGATACCAGGAGTCAAGGTTTTCAGTTCTGAGGTTCCAGACTCCAACATTGTCAAGCGATACCAAAATTGCTGTCCATGCTCCAGGATAAACCTGGACAGAATAGGAGATTCAGATTATAATCGAGTTGCAAACAAGAAGGACGATAACTATATGGAAAGTCTGCACTATTGATTAGTTTATTCTTGGTTTTGGCCTGTCAGTACCGTTACCACCAGTTAATGAGAAATGACTAGCTAGCAGATAGTTTAAGCTTTACCTTTTTCAGGCGTGAACCCAATCTTTTTAAAAACTGGTAGATTTGATAGAAAATCTTTGCGGGGAGAGGAAAAATGATGACTAAAAATTGTGACATAACCAAGAGTTTCAAAGGTATTGAATAAGATAGAGAATATAAATCTTTCAACAACATACCTGGACAGTGGAGCGTGCAATGCCATCCCACTTATTATATGTTCCCCTGCTGTTCTCTGTCCATTCACCATAATCCATCCTGAAATAAATCAAATGAAGTGCGGGTGACTAAATGTACATTCCCAGAACCCTTTAAACACATGGATGGACATAATGAAGTGTTTGGGGATGGAAATGAATTCCTACCCCACAACAAAAACTGCATATCCACTTAGGTGATAGCTCTGCATCTTGGTATCATTGTTCTGCAGAATGACTTCCATAAATCCCCTGTATGTTCCATTGATCACTGATGTTTCCATTTTAGATGATCCTGTTAAGGGCTTGTTGGGGAAATCAAGCTTATACACCCCCTTCACTTTGAACTGGTCTGCAAGCCTGATTGGAGTAGCAGGATTGACAAATGATATCCCACTGAGAGTCGCTCGTCTTTTCCCATTGATTGTTACCAGTGGCTTATTTTTCAATACGTAAACATCGGTCACATTGATTGAGCCGTATCTGAATGAGCCTTGCGGGTTGGGACGTGCACCACTTGCAGAAACATTCCATCTGCATAGTTTGATGCATAGAATCCTTAGAGTTGACACGAGCAAAGTTTCTAATAATCCGAAAAGCCTATTAAAACTATGAAATTCTGTTAAAATTGGATTGCATGGAATAACTAGCTTATTTAGGCTTTCTATTTTTTCTAATTTTTTAAGCCAAATTTTTCTCATATCAGAGTTCAAATAATATTTACAGGAGAAGATGAAATTTTTAAACAGAGCACTCATAGAGTTTAGAATTCCCACACCACAATTCTGCTTCAATTCGTGACTGAAGTACTGGTTAGAAATCAGTCTTATAAAAACAATGAGGCAAGGCATTTTAACCGCGATAGAAGCCAACCTGATGGATCTTGCTTGGTTCATTGAGAAGGTTTTGTCAAACTCATCATTGGGTGCATCTGGAAGGGGACCCTTTGCCTTCCCCTTGGAATTTGTGTAATGCAAGATTCCAACACCAGTAACCCTTTTCCACTGTGATTCATTCACAAACCTTGCGCTAGCTACAATGTAGTAATCAGTACTTGCGTTCTGATCCATGGTCACCAAAAAAGAATAAGATTGTCCTACATGTATATCTAAACTGGTATAATTTTGTTGCACTGTATATGATCCCTCTGACTCAGCTAAGAGCAGATTGTGGTTCTGGATCCTGAAATTCAAACTAGTAGAAGTTCCAACATTGTGCACACGGAGGCGATAGGTTTTTCCTGTCCAATATAGCAAAATCAATTATTTAGAAGTGTGAACCTGATATTTAGGAACTCCATCGTAAGTAACACAGTAGAAGAACAGTAGTGAGGAAGTTTCATTCCAGCATGATGCATTAATTTTTTTATTAATAGCAAGTAGAAAGTTGTGTCCTGTCCAATCAAATTCATAATTAACATGATGCATTAAATCATTTCAAACTACCATATTTCTTGAACCAGTCAATCTTTAAAACCATTTCTACCTTCAAATCTGGAGGCCAATGATAGACTGAAAATGGCTATTTCACCAAATTCATGTACAGATCAACATCTACATTATTAGTACTTCTTCCTTCTCTCTCTATCATCATTTTACCCCATGAGTTATCTCACACTAATACCAATCAAGAAATGGTAAATGGTACGTGTCTAATTATCATTATCAAACTTAACTCGAAACAAATACAGCATGGTGCATCCATCAGAGAAATGAGCAACTAGCAGGACATAAGTGTACCCAATTTGAAAGGTGTAAAAGCTGTGGGGAAGCACTACTCAAGGATAAATTCTGAGACAGGAACCGAGCAATTCCATTCAGTAACAAGGATGGAGCTACTACTAGGATCTATGTCAAAATATAAAATGTAAACTAATCACCTGGTTGAACTTCAATGGTTTCGTAGTCAATGCCATCAGGGACAAGTGTAGCGTTATATTGGTAAGGACCTTTGCCATTAATAAGAACTCCATCTGGCATCCCTAGATCTTTCCCAGCATCAAGAGCCTTCCTCAAAGCCTTCGATCCAAAAAACAAAATTCAGCATCAAACAATGTATTCCAAACTCCCATCAGCATCCTGACTATTAAAATTCAACATGCTATATACTAACCGTGTGGTTCCTTTTGTACCAATCACCAATCAAAATGACAATGTCCCCATGAGGAGTATCAAAAGGAATTGGAATAATAGCCCGGTTGTTTATGATAAAGCTGCCAAATCCACCAGAAGCTCTCTGCATATGGAGAGAAGGGAAGTAAAAGAAACTCCCTATCTGATCTTTAACTTGAAACTGGTAAGTCCAGTTCCACTTCGGAGGAATTGGACAGTTAGTACCAGGAAGCCCATCTTGCCATGAACTTCTCCTTTGTTGAATTCCAGACCTGTGTCATCAATCATCAAATTCCAGTCACTAAAAGAAGTATATATCACCATTTATACTCTAAATCGCCTCATATTTTCACTGTTCACCAGCAAAAAAAAGGTAGAACAGTGAACCACTTCTGTTCACACTTAGATTCAAATTAACAGCAAAAATGCAGTAAGGAAAGAAACACACCAGTGGATAAGGAGATTTTCATCCAGTTTGTTCCTAACATTGATAGCAACATTGTTGTTAGTGGTCACATTGATAGTAGGACCAGGAAACTTCCCATTTATAGCAATAACCTGAAAAGAAAATGCAAAGTAACACCATTCAGCATCACTCACAAGCTCATTTTACTCTCCTAGCTAAATCTACAGCATTAACTTCAAGCAGTCACTGCCTGAGCAAAACTTAGCAGATCTGAAGCTAAAGATAGAAACCGGGGAGAAACTAAAGCGAACCCATTTGTCAAAAATCAACACCAAGTACACTCACATGAAAAGATCCACTGAAAGTAGTGTAATAGGAGTTGGAAATGTAGAAAAGGAAAGCGAAGGGAGAGAGATCTAAAGGACTAACCTGTTGAGGCACGCCAAGAGGAGAAGCAGTGATGTAAGAGACTTCAAAGTCATAGCTAACAAAAGGATCTGCAGCTGAACACAAGCTCAAAAGCAAGCAAGTATGGATAAGGAACAAAGCTAAAAACTTGCTACACAAAGCCATTCCTTAAACAGCTTTTGATGTTCAAGTACAAACAAAATTTTAGAACCGAAGTTTTTTCTCTTGGTTACGTTTACATTACACGAGAGAGGGGAAAAGAAGGGGAAGAAACTAGAGCCTCTGAAGAGAGATTTTGTGTGTATTTTATGGACAGAGAGAGAGGTAGAGAAACGGCTGTATTTCACTTTACCTTTATTTTAGTGGTGGTTTTTATTATTATTATTATTTTCTTCTTGGGCTTAGTTAAGAAATGAGTAAAAAGTGCAAACTGTGACTGATCCCCAAGCTTTTTGTCGGTAACCAGTCATAATTCACGTGCGAAGGAGAGAGGAAGAGCAAGGATAGAATTGTAGTTGTCGGGAGAGAGAAACGGAGTGACAGCCAGTAGCCAGTTCACACATGAAAAACAAATTCATAAAATTTTGACCAATGTCGATTCTCAAAGACCCCAACGGTCAGATCCCCTGAAAATACCACATGCCTTGCCAGCCAGTGAAAGCTAATGGCCCATGCTTGGGTGTTTTTTTTTTTATTTATTTTTTGTGTGTGGAAAATGTTTTGCTCATAATGTTATCCGTATACTGTTAGCTACATTTTAATTTAAAATTAAAATGTTATTTTCACGGCTCATTATTTATTTGATATTTAAATAATAAATTCTTTACCTCAGTAATTTCTTATTAAAGGTTTTATATTGTCCGTCAGTTATATAACACCTCTTTTTTACAGGAAAGAAATCTTCACAAAATAAAATAAGTGAAATTTTTCGCAAAAAAAAAATTCTAACAAAACTATGTGATTTTTTCATCAAAGGTTTGGATAGATTGACAAAGATTTATCAATATCTTTCAATAGTTTGGTATTTATAAAATTAATTGTTATAACTCAAGATATTTGCTCTTGGAATTCCACTTAATGTTGATTTATTCATTTGGATTAATTTACATGGGTATATGTTTTAAATTTTGATTCCTTTAATATTACTTCTCTAGTGGTTGGTGATAACTATGTTGATTGAAAGAAGGTGGTTTTTTTTGCATTAGGGTACACTTTAAATGGATAAACTTCAAAAGCCCACGGAATCAAGCATCCAAGATAATAAATTTTTTATTTATTATGGCCGAAAATATTAACAGAAAATTAAGATTTCTTGTTAAAAATAGGCATTAGGGGTTTTTTACTTATTAAATTGAATATAAAAACAATCTTGTAAATAACTAGATATTTTCTTGGTTTTTTTAGTGTGCTAGCTTGATGATGTAAACTATTATTAAATAAAACTAAGGATATAAATTATAATTTTTAAGAGTATAGAGACAGTTAAAAAAAATATTTTCTTTAACTATTATTTTTTTACTTTGTTTTTTGACATTTGAATAGTGAAAGTTTTTCTTTTCTTAATTATATACATGATATACGACATGTAAACAAAAAAATAAGTGGGGAGTTTTTTTTTTATATATATAACTATGGATGTCCGGACCAGTTTTACACGTACCTTAACTAATCCCTTGAAACTCTAAAATTAACGACCAGATAAGTCTCTAGTGACTCTGAGATTTGTGGCATCTAAACTAGTGACTTTTAAAAATCAAACCCAGAGTCTAATAAGTTAAGATATAAAAATTTTGTATCCTTCTCAAATCCATTGGGAAAAACAATTCTTTCAGCAAATTAGAAACGGTACAAGATCGATTGATGTATGTCTCCAACTTAGGCTCAATATTTATTCACGCCATGATATTATCCTATAATGATCAGGGATGAACTTGATAGAATTAAAAAAGAAGAGAGATCTTATGATAAAATAATATGATTAACCGATGAATGAATGGCGTGTTTTTTGGGACCATGTCTTTCGCTTAATCAAATCTAGATTAGCCTTAATTCTTGCCTAAACAAAAGTCAGTCGTTGTTTCAAGCTTCCTCGTGAAAGATCCTTGCAAACTGAGTCAAAAATCAATTTAGAAACTAATGTGGGTAGCGGAAAAATCGCAGGCTGTCGTTTTGGTCGAGAACTTGACAGGGAAGAATTCTGCAGATTAAAAGCGACCCCTTTCTAGAGAAGAACAAAAACTTTAAACGAGCAGCTGTCCTGGATGAGGAGGTGATCATCGCTCGGCAGAGCAAGCAAGCGTATGTTTCTTTATCATAATTTAAATCAGCCACAGCAGTAAGACAGCTTGGCAAGCCCGAGTTACAAGCTGGCTATTGCTTGAGAAAACTGCTTTTATTAAACTGCGGGGAGGAAAATATATTTCAACTATTAAATCATAATTCATGTTGAGTTTGAGATTTTCTTTCATCTCTTAAATGCAAAAAAGAAGAAGAAAAGAGGGATGCATCCAGCTGATTAGATTCTGTTGGTGGCTTTACCTGTAACTAACCGAAATTAAGTAAAGGAGCTGCTCTTTATGACTTGTGACAGAGGAAAAACGAGAGCAGAGATGCGATGGTTATTCGTGGGGCCCATCAGCGAAATGATGGGTACCTCTCTAATTGTTTTGTCTAGTAAGTAAAGTTGGCGTGGATCATTTCGATTTCACATGTTGTCGTGATCTTAATCTCGTTAGTCACGCCAAGCCAAGGAAATCTCGGCACATTATTATTATTATTATTATTATTAATTTTTTTATTAAAAAAAACACTAGAATCAGTTTTTTACCGTAGGGATAGACTCCTTGGATTACGGATTGCTATAATATAATGTTACCCTTGTCCCTTGTGACAAAAAAAAATATCTTTATTCTTTTAATTTTTTGTTTTTTATCAATTTCTTGATTATTGTTTTTTTTCCCTCAACATTTTATTTCATTTATTTTCTATCCAATATTGATCCTTATTATTTAAAAAAAATTATCTTTTTTCTTATTTTTTTTATTTTTTATTTTTCAATTTAGTCTTTCATTATTTTCTTTCATTAGTTTTTATATATGACAAGAGTTCATTAACTTAACTTCATAGGTACTCATACTCCTTAAGACTCATCCTATACGAAAATTTTATAAGGAATGAAAGCACCAAGAATAATCGATGCAATGTTGAATCTCTTGTATTGGAGGAAGACGTGGTGAAATTTCATCATGTATAACATCTTGAAACTCTTGAAGCACATGCTGCAAAATAGTTGGAATCACTTTCTTTGTCTCATTTTCTTCATTTGCCAACAGAGCATATGTCATATTAGATAGCAAGTTGTGAATTAGATAGCAAATTATTTCTCACTTTGGAAAGGTTTAATATGGCTTTCTATGTGTGTGTTTGGTATTGCGGTAACTGTTGTGGTTGTGGTTTGAAAAAAGTTGTTTTATAAAAAGTACTTTTAATTGAGGTTGGTTTGAAAAAATAGGTGTTTAGTTAAAACTGTGGTTGAAATTGAAGTTGAAAAAAAAGTAGTTTAATGTGTTTGGTTAATAATGCTTTTGAAATTGAGGTTATAAAATAATTTAAAAATATATATATTAATATTAATAGTTTTTAATTTAAATATTGTAAATTTAACTTTTGTTATTACATCATAAAATAAATAATACTTTATATAAAATATTTTTTATTGTTCCATTAAAATATCTACAATTCCATTACGTATGAAATACATCCGACAAGGACTACAGTTTTTTTAGTTTTTTAAGCGCGCAATAACATCAGGTAAAATATAATCAATAACGAAATTGGGATTGCGATCAAATTCCTTTAGGTAATAAGCATCTCTCCCTTGTCTCCATAAGTGATTCCTCTTTATTGCTTAGGCTGTTCTTATTGTTGGAAAAGTCAAATTCAACATCCTCTTTGTTTCTTTTTTTTTTTTAATTTTATCTTCAGGTCAATCTGTGTAACTCAGGATCCAGGTCGAATTTAATAATTATGATAACAACTCCACAAATTTAATCTAATAAAAATTCCAGACACACTATAGATGCCTTTAAATAATGTGCAACTTCAAGTAGAAAGAATAGCAAGCCAATTCTACACTTATGGTGGCTTCTTGACGCATGAGATAACCGAATCAATCATGGGCTCTGAAGAGCATGGCTACAATCACCATGCCAAGCCTCCAGGACAAAGTCAATTTAAATGGCGGACAATCATAGTATTTCACCTCCTCACCAGCTGATGGCTAGAAAAAGAAATACATGAGGTGGAGAACTTTATACAAAATGTGGTAAAAAAGAAGACTATCGTACAAAATGGATTAATTTATCGAAGGCATTGCTACTGTTGTTCATTAGAATATGGGCGTATGAATGCTGAATTCATATTCCATATCTTGAGTGAAGAAGTGACACCAGCCTCAGTAGCATTGTTGAACAAAAACAGCCTAGCAGCACCATAGATTGCCCTCGTCGGATAAACCCGGGAAGTGATGCACGTCCGACCACCTTGAGCAAAACTTTCAATTATCGAATGATCCACCTAATTCACATCCACAGAGTCAGATTGATGATTCCATTAATCATACATACGATAAACATTCATAATATAAATTTAAGAAGCAATAACTAGCAGTCTATCTCAACTCACCAATATCCTAACTGATAACTTTTCACCCTCTAATACAGGAACATAGCTCCCATAAATTTCTTTTCTAACATCATTTGCCACAGAAGACCTACAGGAATATTATAAATCATGAGGATCATCAAATCAGCCTCAACCACAAGCACTCCAAGAACCTGAAATTTTACAATTAAGTGCAGGAGGATCCACTATTATTACCTTGACTGGTCAGTGCAGAAGAAAGTTTTGAGGCTGCCATTATTTCCTTTGGCAACAAAAAAGTATACGGGAGTATACTCGGTGAGATCGTCATCTGCAAGAACTAGAAGACCAAATGGTCCCAATGCACCGCGGTGAGAAGCCCCACCATTGGTGCTGCAGCTGAACTCCACATTGGATTCGGCTGTTCTCTCTATAGCCTTCCTGTCTAGCTCAAACTCAGCAACGATGTCTAGCTGTAACATGTTCTCGTCACGTAAGTCAAACAGGTTTTCTCGATATTATTATAATTTAGTTTACGAAATTACACACATACAAACCTGTGTGGCTCCATCGAGTTCAAGCGGTACAGCTGACCCTGCCTTAACCTCTATGTTGTTAAAATTCTTGCTTTTTAATCTCAAGCTCTCTACCTCTTCAACTGGCCATTGAAGCAGATTGCTACCTGTCTTTGTATCCAACACAACTGTCCTTGGAATGCCCTGCAGAGTAGCATTGAACAACCGGAAAATTGTTAAAAAGAATAAAAAGCGTAGAAAGCAATGGCAAAGTGGGTTTACAGGTAGTAAACATATCTGAAGTTCCAACTCATATTACATTTCTGAAGATCAAGCCATTTTGCAAGACATGAAACATACCTGAAGAGATGCCCATCCTTTCTTTACATCGGCGACTTCACTATCAGACTCTCCAATCCAGCCCCACAACACTCTCCTTCCTTTACTCTGATCATAAAATGTCTTGGAGGCATAGAATATGCCATAATCGTACCTGATACCAATACCAACATCGATCTCTGGATTATCTGGATACCATTTGCCGACCCTGTCAGCATAAGTCCCAAGTGCATAGTAATCATGCCTATCATCATCCAGGCTTGTCTTGATCACATGCTTCACTTGAGGACCATTAACAGATGTATCCAATCCATTCTGACCTGTTTTCGACACAGGGTAAAAGTCCACACATTCCCACATGCCAGTTTTAGGGACACCGTGAAGGATTCCACTTAACAACTCATAATTTATGAAGTCTTCAGTATCATAGACTAAAGCTATGCCAGTTTTATTAATTTTGGATCCTATTATAATGCGCCACTTCCCTTCAGAAGTTTTCCAGGCTGTTGTGGGGTCACGGAAGTCCTTGGCACCAATACCTGGTGGCGGGACTAAAACAGGATTGCCAGAGTATTTGACCCACTTGAGGAGGAGAGGATCATCGTGGTCTGCTGGATATGCAAGATTTTGTACCTGGACGGACTCATTAGTGGATCCAGTGTATAGCATGACGATCTTACCATCAGGGAGGATTGTGGCAGAGCCAGTCCAGACACCATTCTTGTCGTACCATTTATCGGCAACCATCGCCAATGGGAGGTGGAGCCAATGGATCAAGTCTTTTGATACAGCATGGCCCCAGACTATGTCGCCCCACACGGCAGCATGTGGATTGTATTGGTAGAAGAAGTGGTACCAGCCTTTGTAATACAAGGGACCTATAATTTACACAGGACAAGGTGAATTTAACACATAGAACGATGCTTGAATTTTTAAAATGATCCTCCGTAGTTGTTGGAGTATAATTTTCAAACTGATCCTCTGTTATTGTTTATTAGTCATTGACAATCCCGGGACTATTACAATGTCAGTCGGCTGGATAATATTGAAATAGTCATGTTCAGGAAAGAAATCTATCAATCCAATATTGGTCTTAAGCTTTTATGATCTAATTTGTCCTTGTTTTTTAAAAATTCCTTGTTGATTAAACAAGAAAACTAGCAAATATGACAAAAATCAGCATAATTCAACAACGTACAAGTCGTGGATTATTTTAGTTTTGAATTCATATCCAGAAAACGAATCTAAAACATCACTGCTACCTTTTCAAAAAAAAAAAATTGCTTTCTAACATGAAACGTGTTGGACATGTTTATGAATTAAATAATAAGACAAAGCATAGGATAAAACCCATCAAACAAAAACAACCATAATTTTATATCGAATCATTGTATCAAATTTAAATTTTGCTAGATGGTTCTATAAGACCAGTTTTGTCAGCTTATTGTGACTAGTCCAAATTTGAAACATCCTCGAACTAAACCTAGAAAATATTGTGTTGTTATTTTAATGATTATTATAGTTAATTTTAATTATTTTTCATACTTAGCTTTAAATTCTTATGGTCAAGTCAATTTTAACCCTTATAAAAACAATTGATGTATTTTTTTTTTTATCGGATAATTGAATTTTAGAACTCAGTTTTTATCTCTGTCAAAGAAGAGGGCAAAGAGGTCATACCGTTGGGATCTGAAGCAGAACGTGCAAGATCCCCCCATCAAAATCAAAGCATTGAAAAGTCGGTGCACCAAACCATTAGAAAAGGGGGAAAAAAATCAGCATCACATAAAAACTCAACTCCACAATAACAAAGGGAACACGTAAGCAAAATATACAGATCTGGCAATAGCATGGAGTACACGTCAGGATCACTACTTAAATCAATTTTTTGTATTGGTGACCAGGAAATGAAAGGTACATGATCAAATAATAATTTTGGTAGTTTAAAGGGAAATCCTGAATTAAAATATGTTTTAACCGTTTGATTTTAATTTAGTCAACTATAAACTTATTTATTTTTATGTTTTAAAAATATTTTTTTATTTAAATTAACATTTTTATGTTTTCTAATTGTTTTAACATGTTTATATTAAAAATAAATTTAAAAAAATAAAAAAATATTATTTCTATATTTTTTTTTAAAAAAAAATGTTATTTCAATTCTTCACAATACACCTTTTCCCGCTCCCTAATCTTGAAGAAAGAATGTGCTGTTTATGAAAATTCCTGATTTACAGATATTTGACCTGACATGGTCAACTTTCAGTATTGGTAGGTAGAAATAAAGAGAGAGCTTTAATTTTTACTTTAAAATAAAGTATCAATCAAAAAGCTTCATGCTTAAATTAGAGTTGAGTAATTAAATCCTGCTTGTTATACTCAAACGTTAATTATTTTATCAGAATATTAAATAAATTTTAAATAATTCAAACTCTACTGATTATTCTTCCTTCTAAATCACTTTTTTAAAAAGTCCTTACGCTTTAACTTTGAAAATAATCTTTCGATAACACTAGCATTGTACTTTGGCGATACTAGTTTAAGGCATGGTTTGGAACGTTTAATAAAAATTCAATTTAAAAAAAAATATTACTTTTGTACATGTTTTTGAAATTTTTTAATGTATTAATATTAAAATAATTATTAAAAAATAAAAAAAATATTATAACTCTACCACACTAGACACGCCTAGCAAAAACAAAATTGTTAATATTTAAGTTGTTACAGGCAAAAAACAGAACCAAGTAGAAAACGTATCACAACATTGACCGTTGGAACTGTGTAAGAATAGCCACCTACGCAGTGGCCCACATGGCCTCAAATTTGTGGTTGAATCCAAGATAGGACGGTCCAAAAGTTCATTGTGTCTCGCAGCAGGAGGGCCACGGCTGTTAGGGTTTTAAAGAATTTTTTAAATTGCTAAAACGTGCTTAGAAATTTTCTCTCCAAGTCATCCAAAAGGCATTCCACTTTTTTGGACAAGTAAACTATTTTTTTTTGTAAAAAAAATTGAAATAACGAGAAGTGCGAACCATACCGTTCATCCAATTCTCTTCAGGTTGAAAATGGAAAGCAGTTCTTTGCCATGATAACATGCTATTGTTCCACGGATAATCTTTCACCTGAGCTCCCTTCAAATTCACGTTGGCCTTCTCTGACACACCGGCAGATACCCCACGTGAATATCCTGCTGGCAACAAAGTCTCGGGTTTCGCCATTTCTTTTGGCGTAGCCAAGGACGCATCTTCGTCTTCTTGTGAATGATATTGGACATGTCGAGCTCCATTGTTATTATTAATTGTAGCTAAAATCAAAGAAACAACAAACAACCCAGAGAAGATCGCGATGAGTACTTTTTTGGATCGTCGGAGATGGGTCGCCGGACATCCGGCTGAGACGGCCCCTTCTGGGGCAGGACTATAGCTGGGTTCTAAGGAATTGGAAACTGGAAGCAATGGACTTGGGTCCGCCATGGCAGGCGTAAACGGGAGAAAAAGAGAGAGATGTTTTCGGGAACGAAATTTATGCAGAGATAGAGGGCAGGGGGAGACACCAGAGAACTAGTGGTGTCTGTGTGAGAGTAATGTATTATGAAGGAGTGCTATCTATATATAGAGGTGTCTCTCAATGGAGGGTTGGTTTTTGTGCTGTAAAAATGACCTTTGGAGGAGAAAGAGAATTCGTCAGACCAATCGAAGAAATGAGTGAATAATTGTTTACATGAGCTGTTGTTAAGTAGACAGAGAAGTATAAGGGACCCAGCATTTCATGTGAGTTTCGTGGATGGAGAGGCCCAACAGCGTTATCGTGTCTGCCTACGATTTATGAGTTTATCCTCATGTCACTTGCCTGCTTTGGATTTTGGACATAAATATTGTACGCTGGCGTTATCCAATTGTATGGTAATGATACTGCCTCCCATTTCATTATCCTGCGTACTTTTAAAATAGATAGAGATACCTAAAATAGAAATATTTTGGTTATTAATTTTTTTTTGTTTTTTGTCAGCATAATTTTTATTCAGTATTTTATCTCCTTACGGTGAACACAAAGGGATGGAGACGGAGATGAAAATATAAACGGAGATAGCTAAAATATAAATTCTTTATTAATATGATTTTAATGAGTGGAGAAATTACCTTATTAATATTAGCCAAGGAAATATATATATATATATATATATATATATATATGTATGTATGTATGTATGTATGTATGTATGTATTAGCATTCACAATGTCTTATATACCCCCAGTCCCCACCCAACATAGCTTTATCTGTTTCTTATTTCGTCCTATTTTCTGCACTATGTTTCTTATCTTGAAATGGAAATCAAAGGGTATCTTAGATTTTAGTGTCACAATTCATATATTTGTTGCGTGTATCAATTATTTTCTATCAATCCAGTTGAATTCGGGCCAGAAACCGAGGATACTACTTTGTCGTGATAAATAACAGCGAAGTCATGGTTCGGTTCCTGGTTGGAAGACGACCATTCAACTGCGATCACAAAAATATTAACAAACGTTTTTCTTGTTGCCTGTACTTGAATGTGACATTTAATCAAGGGATATTATTTACAATACAAAAACAAGAAAGAGTCTGTTATTTGTTTATAGGAATGAAAACGATTAATCATGGTTATGGTTAATTTTAGATATAACTATAACTATAAAAAATAAAACTAATAACCATAATCATGAACATCGATTGTGGATTTTACATGACCATAACCATAACCATAACCATTAGTTATTATTGGTTATATATTCTGTTAATTCTTAATTATTCATTTTATTTTTTAGAGAAACATAATAAATGTAGTAATTTTAGTAGTAATAATGTATCTATATATGTGGATATTAATTATAGAAAAATAATAATAATAAAAACAAATGAATTGATTTTACTAGTAGAAATATTCTTCAGCCATAAAAAATATTCATTTAGAATAATAACAATTAAATAATTTATTTAATTTTATATTAAGTTGTTTCTATATTAAGGTGCCGTTTGGTATTTTAGTTGCAGGTGAAGTTCACCCGCAGTCACAAATATTGTTGCTTGGTATTGCAGCAAAAACAATTTTTTATTGGTAGGGTCCACCATCAACTGTGGCTATGCCATAGGTTTACAAGAAGCAGCTCTTTGCTGCTTCTTGTGCAGAGAAAACCCATGAACAGTGAACCATGCTGTTCACATGAATAGTGGAGCATGACTCTACTGTTCACGTGAACAGTGGAGACATTATCCACTGTTCCGGTTGGATTGGGTTCGGTTTCAGAGGTAAAAATGCATTGAACCGGGTCCGACCTAGCAAAATAAAAAAAATATTTTTTATTTTTTATTGTGTTTTATTCGAAAAACTAGTATTATACATTATTCATTGACACTACATAAATTAGACGGAGATCGCTTGATGACGTAGCATTTGTAGAATTTGATCGCAATCCCAATTTTGTTCCTGGTTATATTTTACCTGATGTTGTTGTGCTCTTAAGAAATTTGTAAAAACTGTAGTCCTTGTCGGATGTATTTCATACGTGATGGAATTGTAGATAGTTTAATTGAACAATAAAAAAATATTTTATATAAAGTATTATTTATTTCATGATATAATAGAAAATGTTAAATCTACAATATTTAAATTAAAAACCATCAATATATATATATATATATATATATATATATATATATAAAATTATTTTATAACCTCAATTTCAAAAGCATTCTTAACCAAACACATTACTTTTTGTTCAACCTCAATTTCAACCACAGTTTTAACCAAACATATATTTTTCCAAACCAACCTCAACTAAAAGTATTTTTTATAAAACAACTTTTTTCAAACCACAACAGTTACGGTAATACCAAACACACTAAACAGGTTTCCATAACATAATAAAACTAAAAAATAAGTATTATTAAAGCATGAAATAAATTGCTAATTATTTAGAATCAATATAATTATAATTTTTCAATAATTAATAAAAAAATATTAAAAACATAAATATTTTTTTTAAGTGTAGTTATCATGAAAACCATAATCATAATGATAATCAAAATCAATCATTCAAATAATGATATCTTACAAGCAAATTAGGTAGCATTTGATGGCGTTTGATGGCTATCCTAAAATAGAAGTGATGAAGACGGTAAAGACAATAAAAACAAGAAAGAATAAGAGACGAAGATAAAATTATGTTTGGCAGTGATGTACAAGACAAATTGATTGTCTCAGTAACCTGTGTGGTAGATTGTTGGTAAGAGATAATAAAATATAAATAAGTCTATTTTAATCTTAATATGTATTACTGGAGAACTTATATATTTTTAAAAAATAATTAGGTATACTATTTTTTTTACTTTAGTTTATATTGAGTGTTGAAATTCATAATAGTATAATAACTCTAGTTATAAAATCTTGATCGGCCCGGCGGGTTGACTCGGGACTTAGTCAACCCAGGGCTTGGAATGGTTCAAGTTTAAGAAAAAATATAAAAATGATTTACTCGGTCAAAAACCTAGGTCGACTTGTGACTCGGTCAACTCAGGGTAAAACACGGTCAAAACATGAGTAAAAAATTCATTGATTTTTTTTTCAAAAACTTTGTTTGGTTAAAACAACATCATTTTGATCTTTTTTTTTTTAAAAAAAAGGATTGAACCTCCTGACCCATGACACCAGCTTTATATCGAGCCAATCCTAGTGATGAGTTTTAAAATTATGATAATAACCACTTTTATCTTTATATTTTTTAGTTGGACAAGATTTGAATTAAGAGTTTTTTACATAGATATTTTAGGGATTAAAAATAAAAAATAGATATTTTATGAATAAAAATTAAATATTTTGAGAGTCTCTTTGTAGTTATGGTGTTCTTGTTCCTTGAGAGTTTTGACTTGTAACAAAATTCATTATCCTCTACTCATGTCTGCGTTATTTGGTATAAAAACCAAACGATTATTAGTGATTTTGGTTAGAGGTCGTAGAGGATGTGTATCGGAACTCAATGATTTCTGGTGGTTAATTTTTACGTGTTATTGAATAACCATGGCTTAAGAAAAGTTGCAGAACAAAATGTGGTTGAGTAGAAAGATTTCATATCAGAAAAGAGACGTTCATTAACTAGTGTATTATTTTTGTATGCGTTAGGAACCCTAATTCATATGTTATAATTGAGTTATAATTATGATATGGTTTGTTGAAATACAAACTAAACAACCTTATTTATACTGGTACTACATCTACATTGAAGAGAAAATGAATCCCAGACAATAATTATAGAGTTATTATCGGGATTTCTAAACTAAAAAAAAAAAAAACATCATAAAAAAAAACATTTTTCTACACTAAATAGAAAATAATAGTAACTAAGAAAAACATTTTTTTCTCTAGAAACCCTCCAACATTTTTTCTTGTGTGAAAACCTTATTCCACTTCAAATCTGTCATTTATGTTTTAATCGTTCATAAAGATTTCACATTTGCAAACAAAAGTGATCGTTCATAAAGATTTCACATTTGTTCATAACGAATCTCACCGTAGGTAAATAAGATCCGGAGCAGTGAGAAATTTGTTAAATTATGGAGTAGTAAATCCAAAAAGATGGGTAACATCCTTCCCAATTAAGTTTTTAATCCCCCGAACAATTCTGTGGGGAAAAAAATGGGTTGACTTCAAAAAAACGTGCAAGACACTTCAAAACAATTGGAACGATTCTATAAAATAATGTGGAGAGTTGAACATCATTGCTTACAATAGTCATGAGAAAGCTTGAACGAAATTACAACGGTAGTCAATTTCGTGATGCTCTCCGAATCAATCAGAAAACTCTAGAGGAAGAACTTTCCTCGGACAGATGTCTCGAGATGAAACTCAAAATTAAAATGAGATCAGAGGAAATATTCTAATTGGATCATTTGAAAAAGACATTTATCCTGTTTTTGTATTTTCAAAAATATTATTTTAATATATTTTTAAATAAAAAAATATTTTAAAAAATAATATTCAACTTAAAAAAAATAATAGAAGAACCGACGGGATACTATTTCCCTCAAATAATGGAGATAATAATTGACCAAATGCTGATTCAGATTTGAAAGGTGATTGATTGCTCTTCCATGGCCGCAAGTTAATGACCATAAGAACAAAAACTTCTGCGGGCCATGAAAGAGGGTGTGGGCCCATTTGTCCACTTTAATAGATTATTGGACTCGAAACGTCATTAGCCACATGCAAATAATGACTAGGCTTATTAATACCATTCTGGATTAAGTGGGTGCTTTCATGATGTGATCTGTCATCCTCTCTCTACCCCACGATCTCATTATTGAGGAAAAACATAATATACAAGACATTATACATTTAAAAAACGCTCGAGGAATAAACAAAAACAAAAAATAGATAAAAAATAAAGAAAGAAAAAAACGAAAATCTCGCTCGATCCCATGTCTGTTCTTCAAGGAAACCAGCTTCCACATGCAAAACCCATATGATTTCAACACTGCCCATATGCGTTTGCCTCCAAGAACACATAAATGAACAAAAATACAGAGATTTGTTAATTTATCAATTACTAGAGAGCTGTTCGTAACATTTTGATTGAGATTAACATATCTGGATCATCAATGCACCTGGACATATAATGTAGAATATGCATTTTTAATATAGGAGATAAAAGCCGATAAAAAATATATAAAAATTAATTTTTAAAAAAGAATTTCAATTTTTTTAAAAAAAAAACAGGATTGCAATAACGCTACCTACGTGGACAACAACAATACAGATGCCGAAGCCAAATCATGCCACTAATTTTCCATGTTTAATTATAAACTTCATGAATATTGTGGATCCCAGGTCTCGTTTAATTACATTATGGTTAGTGGTTGATTGGCCGTAAAATGATTGTGATTGGAAATAAAGTCTTTTTTCCGGGACAGTCTAGGAGAACTGAACACGTAAGAATCTGACCACATAAATTATTTGCACAACAATGTCCCACATAAGGATTTTTTTAACATGTCCACGTAAGCTCCAACGAATCAAGGCATGATGATGTCGTGTCATGGGGTAAAAACCTCTCTTTTTCTTTGCCCAGTTGGCCCAATCATAGAGTTCTATGTCGCTGCTAAACCACCACTCGTCGTTTTCCCCCTCAAGGATAACGAGAAATCAGAAAAAATGAGTGGTGTTGGGGAGGTCTTTATGTGTGGTTTAGATTACCAGCAGTTTTTATTTATTACTATAATAATAATAATAATAATAAAAGTCCTTCTGAATTCTGAAACATTAAAAATGGAAGGGCTTGGTAAGTAAAATATTGGTTGAAACGTTGCTAGAGGAGCAATGGGGGGAAGAAATGTGTCGCAATGCAATTTAAATATTTTATAGAAGGGATTACACTCCTTAGAGGATACCTGAACCACGACACCAGCTACAACTTTTGACGTGCAAAACAGGTTTAATCAAGATCATCGTTGACAGCCACAAAAAAAATATTCAAGAGCTATTAAGATGTTTTGTAGGGGTAAAAATTAAAATACAAAACAAAAACAAAAATTCTTTCTTTTTTAATTTAAATATTAAAACAATAATATATTAAATTGATCTAGATCAGCCTGAATTTAATCATTTTGTTTTTTTAAACTATATTTTATATAATTATATAATAATAAAAATAGTTGGGGGAAAGAAACCAAATATTTTTTAGAAAAAAGTATGATGGCTTATAAGAAAGAATGCTTGCTAGATTTTCTTTTTAAAAAAGACAACCATAATCTTATCCAAAACTAAACTAACATTTTTATAGTATTTTAAAAAAATAATATCTCAAATATATTTTGAAATAATTTAATAAATTAATAGAGCAATATATATAATATACATTTAAGTATCTAATTTTACATCAAATAAACTTAAAAGGAAAAAATGATTCCAAATCAACTTTAGAATGGGTTTCTTAATTAGCCATTAACCTCTACATATATATTTGAAGGAATCCGGTTGTATCTATGCTACAGCTCCCATTAGAGGGATTCATACCTAAGTTTCTTCTGACTGTACAAACAAATTATTGAGATTCTCTTGGCTTGTTTGTTTGTATTATTGGAAGGCCCGATGAATCTTGATTGAACAATAAGAGTAATACTTTTATATTTGAGATTGTGTTCTGAAGTACTGTTTTTTAATTTGCTTTTTATTTTGAAAATATATTCTAACATTAATTTGAGCATATCCTTGCTGACATGACATTTTGTACAAGAAACAATGTGGTTTTTTGTCTGGGAAATTTGATAACGTTGCCATGCAGGCATGAACACCAGAGGGTTTCAAACAAAGTGTGCTACCGGCTCCTAGGTTATCATAGGCGGTGCAAATATCGGATGAAACCATTAAAAATGAAGTCTTATCATGAACCAAACTTCAAGAACTTCACATAAAATGACATCTCATAAAACATTATTAAAAATTAGAAATAATTAATCTCTTAACAACAGAATCATAGAAAAGATTTAATGGCATCGAGTGGTCACTATATATTTTTTCACGAGGGAACAATATTATTTTAGGTGTTGTCTGTGTATCAGGGGGTAGAGAAAATGGAGGGAAATGATTAGAAAAAAAAAGGGGGGCAATTGAAGCCATTATATTGACTCGCCGCTGCACTAAAAGAAAGGCGCACCCATGATGATTTCAGCATCGCCCAAGAAGGCTGTGAACAATTGTTTTTCTTGGTTTATAATTCCTTATTCTTTGATAACTTTAATTTTTTTTTTAATTTGATCCATTATTCTTAGATGATTTTTTAAATTAGCCCCAAATTTCATCCCACCCAAGCACCATTAAGGTCCAGCCAAGGAGAAAAAAAGGAAAGAGAAATGGATGGATACATTGTCATACTAGATTAGTTCATACTGGTTATATCATAACCCGAGCTATGAATTTAGCAGGTTAACAAGATTAACCATGATCAATCTAATATGATGTTGCCTCTTGGTTTCAATCCTATATTATATTATATTATTTTTATCATTTAATAATTCATTATTTTACAATTAAGTCTAATCTTTTTAATTTCACATATGACAATCAGGAAGTTTATATAATTTATCCTTAGTTGACATTTCACTTATTAATTTTATTACTCATTTTCATCTAGAATTAAAGTTAAATTACTAAGAGTTTTTATCTCCATTTATAATAACTTTTCCTTTTTTTATTGTTATTTTAGCTCTGGTTTATCAATTTTAGATCGAGGATTTACATGGAACATGCAAGGATATTGAGTTGGAAAAATAAAAAAACACATAAATTGTGCTAACATCTATTTTTGCAGTTCAGTTTTTATTATCTTTTTTTCCAAAAAAAACCAATTGACACATGATTAAGCAAAGATGTTAAATGGCATGATGCACCATAATTTTTTTCTAAAACGATTTTTTTTTTGTTTGTTTATTAACATGTATGGTAATCAATTAGTTTTATTGAACACACTAATTTTGCTTTGAATATCTATTAGATATTGATATTACAACATGTTAATTTTGCTTTAAATAATATTTTTTTTCTCAATCATGTTAGCTTGCTGATTTTTATATGAAACTCGATCATCACACGTGTTTTGATGGGGTAAAGACAGTGACGGCTAATAATAATAGTTAAAGGAGGAACCAGATCGAATCCCGGGGGCCAGATAGAAGAAGACACGCAAGAAAAAGTTCACAATCCACTCATCCGAAGGCAAACGCAAAGCCATGTGTAATAGATATGCAGTGACATCTCTCGGATTCCGACCGCGTGGTCACAACAAAATGCGCTGCCCATTTTCACCCCCAGAACCTTCAATAAAAACAGTTTTTTTTTTTTTTCAAATCTGCACATTGGATTTTCTTTTTTTTTTATAAAAAAACATCATAACTTGAAAACCTGTTTGGAAGCATATTAAAAATTATTTTTTAGAAAATAAAACATTTAAAAACTTATTTATCACAACTAGACAATATTTTTTTTTATTTTCAAAAGATAATACTTTAAATCTAAAAGTTATTTAAGTTTTAAATTTAAAAAGTAAATTAATTCACGATCACTGGCGGCATAATAATATAATATAATACTTTAGTCTATTAAAGTCAAGTTTTATTTGATAATATAATGTGATAATTTGAGTTCCATTGAAGTACCTAACTCTTTTTTTTTTTTTTTTGTTATTTAATCGTTTATTGTTTTAATTTCTTGCTGGAAGAAAATCAATTACAGTATCAAATGAGAATATCAAACGAGGTCTTATAATAAAGACATATTTATATTAAATAGTATTAAATATTTTTTCCTTGAGAATAAGTTATATTCAATTTTTTTAGCACATGTTTAGTTCTATGTTCTTTGATAATGAATCCTAGAATGATTTATTTTTTAAATTTAAATAAATACTATTTTTATTATAACTTCATAGACTAATATTTATTTTTTAAAAATATTATATTTAAAAATAAATAAATAATAGATTTACCGTCGATATGATAAAGATGATATTTATTTATTCTTTTAAATTCAAGATTTAAAATGATTTCTTAAAAAATTTACTCTACCTCATTTTTATTTTAAAAAAAAACTATATATAACACATACGAATTTAGAATCGATGATGATAAGAAGTCTCCAGTTGTTTTATTTCCTCTTTTTTCTACTGTGCGATTTTTCTCCTTTTTAAAAAAAGCTCATGAAAACAAGAGTTTCCTTTACATTTATTCCATGAAGCCGAGTACTCAGATAGAACTAGAAAGATCTATACATTTGGGCAAGGCTCCTCAGCTCGCTTTGCTTGATTGACATTATCATCCGATCCAGCAGCCAGAAGCTCCACAGATGCAGGCCCCATTGCTTGGGCAAGGCATAATTGATCCCATTTAATAAGCTGGGCAGATAGGGAAGACCAGCTAGTAGTAACAGCTATAGACGGCTCATTGAGACGGAGAAAATTGCTTCTTTCTTCTTCTTCTTCTTTTATCCAAGCAAAATGTCTGGGACACATGGGAGGAGATGGGGCAGTAGCAACCTCCATCCCTAACCCGCCAAAAGTCTATCATAGTCCAAGGAACTAGATGAACAGATTTTCTGTGACCAAGTCTCGCTCTTTCGGTCATGATTTTCTAAATTCCTACAGAAATAAAGATGTGGTATGCTCTACTGCTCTCAACGGAGTTTGGTATTGTTGAATGAGCTTGTTGTTGAATTTTCAATCTAAAATGTTTACTCGGTGACTGACTCAATGTATTTAGCTACCTCATGGAGAGTAGTGTAATGATGTAGAATAATTGCTTTCCCTTTCCTTTTGCATATGACTTAAAAAGAAAAGTTGTTAGTTGATGTGCCATGTTATGTTACAGATGGGAACATTGGTGCTTCTGAGTGATTGACGAGAAAGGCAGATGCCTTTTGAGGAGACATGTTGGCAGAAGATTGCTATTAACGTGTAAAATTAGGCACCATGGTGATAATTTGTGAGCAAGTCGAGACTGTGGTGTGGTATTGACTTTCCTGAAAGCTCATCACTTTGCACTGAAGTGTCGGAATTTGCATGGTATTGGGTCGATATGTACAAATGGTTGTTTAGAGGCCCATGGTTTGTGGACAAGGTCAATTTGAGTTGGCCGAATGGACCATGTACTGGTGCACTTTAGTGCAGTCCATTTTGGGCCTGACTTGAATGGTCTAAAGGTCCCCTAATGTGTTAGGGTGAGGTTATTTAAGAATAGTGCAGCCTTTTCAGACCTGACTCAAACAGGTTAGTCGAGTTTTTTTCTTTTAAGTTTGTTTTGCACTATCACGAACAGGAAAAGTAATGGGTTCAAAGCTGAAGCCATCTCAAAAGATACCGAAGTAGCAAGCATAAAAATATTTTGTCACAAACAAATGAACCATTATGGCAGTCATCGTCGCCGGGCAAAAAATAATTCCCAAAATACATGCATTGTAGCACGAAACCGAATCTAGTTTTCTTGATTAGTAGGGATCAATTGTCAATGGCAATGACCTCATATTCCTACTGTTTTCACAAGGTAAGAAAATACAATTTACCTCAAGACAAGTACAGTATTCTCTCCATTTTACCATAAAAAGTCCAGAGCACGAGTGAAAAAACAAGCAGTAGGAACAAGAGAGCGTACAAAAGCATAGCTAATCATATACAAACGCAATCGAAACACATCCAAAATCGGCAAGACTAAAATCGAAAATTGAAGTATAAAAGCTGCATACACTGACCGCAGCTAAAATTCCAGCAGCAATGCGGTGAACTGAACCTTGCCATCTCCGATATATTACACAAAGAATCATGTGTTGGGGATTCCGGCTTCCCATGCGCGAACCTGTGATGTACTGATGGTTGCTCATCGAAGGGGTAAGCACACTGGCACAATATTTTACGTGGTTCGGCAAATCCGCCTACATCCACGGGAGAGAGTCCATATTATTTAGAGATAGAGAAAGGATAGAATAAATACATGGAGGAGGATCACTCAACTCCCAGCTCACTTTGGTGCTCTTACAGCTGCTGCAATGGCAGCAAGGCTGCTGCCATTGCAGCTCACTCTTTCTCTCTATTCTCACGTTCACTTCAATCTCTCAACCCTCTCAATTTGCTCTCAACAAGACATGCCTCTTTATAGGCAAATATGGTCAACATAGAGGGGCCAATAATGCCTTAAAGTGTGCCACCAATTGTGGCATGAATGGAGCTACCACTAAGCATTGGTGGTGGGTGGGGCATTTGCCACAATAATGGCAATTTCCTAACAATCACCCCCTTTGCATTTATGTGGGCAATTGTCCTTTTGCTTCTTCAGCACAAGCTTGCATTCTGCAGCTCTTCCAAGCTTCTATTCTGAGAGCATCTTCAACACAACATCCCCTTCGAGCGTATCAACCATGCTCGGTCCGGAATGATTTTTCAAGCCTTACACCAAGGCTTACAACACCCTCTCAAACGAATATTTCCAAGTGCGACAGTCATTATCTGAGTATCTTAATGTGATCACGAGCTCACCACTCTTCCAAGAGTCTACTCATCTAGGAGTTGCGCCTGCCCTCTGTTCCACCCTAGGAACCACGCCTTACTTCTCCACGAGTCTCTCGCTCTTAGTTGTAAGAGTCCAGGTAGCTCTCCACCTTTAACCATGGGGGCAGCCCATTAAAGGTTGATCCATATCTGTCTTCATACTCTGAGTATTACAATGTCATTACCGAGCTCGCCACCTTGACAAGAGTCAACTCGTTCCCGGAACCTGCGCATGCCCTCTGCTTCTTCATAGCAGCCGCGTCTTAATGCTCCACAAGTCACCCACTTATTGTTCAAGGCAAATGTCTTCTAGCTCATTGATCTTTAGCATGGGGGCAATATCCATGAAAGTCAATCCTGCATTTGTCTCCATACTTATCATAGCCACTTTATTGGCTATCCATACACCTGTCCACTTATATCTAGCCATCACATTGGCTTTGAGGCGTTCTGAACTAGGCTCATATCATGGCCCACACACCTTCTCCTCAGGTGTCTCCGCTCGTCGTCATGCGGCGGTCTGAAATGGGGCTTCTATCATGGCCCTCACACCGTCTCTCTAAGGTGTCTTCGCCCGTTGTCATGGGGCGGTCACATCCTCTTTCAACTGGGATGCTTCAAAGTGGCTTCAAAAGTATCTTCCACCATGTGCACTATGGGAGATCACTGCCACTGCTTACATAGAAAGAGAGAGTTGCGGTACACTCCTCGCAATCCTCCACCTCGATTTCTATGTTTGGAGCTTCTGTGTTTTTCTGCTTGACAGCTCCACCTACACCAACTCTCTTTGGTGTCTTCGCCTTTCATCATAGGTGGTTGCCTTTTGTCACAGGCGTTTGCACCCCCTCAATTAGGTGCCTCTGCAACAGCTCTCTTTCCATCCTTGCATGCATTGGAAAGGTCTTCGCATGTTGTCTTCATCAAGAGCATAAGAGACTTCCTGTTGTACAAACTTTAACAGTCTCTGCTCTGAGCTTCATCTGGGAACACTTCTTCTCCTTGCACTTGTTGTCTCATTACAGTACCTCCTACGGGTACTCCTACACAATCTCTGTGTGCCCTCGTGCAATTTCTGTTCTCCAGATTTCCCCCTATTCCTTGCTTATGTTTGACAGCAACTCATCCTGTCACAACACCTGTCCAAGTCAAAATAGGTTGCCAATCTTTATCCCTTGCTGTATTTCTCTTCCATTATCAGGGTCTTCATCAATTCTCCCTCGAGAAATCACAGTCACCGAATCTAACTTCTTTGGAGAAATCACCACTTCATCAGATCCTTGAACCTTCGGAACCCAACTGTTCCCTTGTGCCGTCGTCTTGCTATTCTTCAATCGTTTCAGTACAAACTGCTATATGTACGAAAATAGTACCGTATGGATAATCCTTCCACTAAGCAAGTTCCCAGGAAAGATTGGAGGGGTCACACTGGTCCTGCTTAAAACCCAATCTCCTAGACAGAACTTCTCAGGCCATATCTATCCATCGTACTGTCTTTCCGTATATACAACCATTTGTTAGCTTTGTCCCGGCTTTCCTTTACAAGTTATCTGGAATATACTGGTTTAATACATGATTTCTCAACATCTGGCGAGACTACCAGTGCTTAGATTCGTCAAGATTGGTCTTCGTCAATTTTCACTCTACACCTTTAATTGTCCACTTGATCGGGTGTTTAGAGTGTCCCAATTTTGCCTTCCTTCAAGGTAGTTAAAATTCCCCCCACTTAGCAGTTCAGCACATGTAATTGGGCAAACATATGCACATTCATCTTCTTCATCTCCATCGACCACCACGATGACCTTCAGATGCCTCCTAATCGGGCAATCTCTTTTGTTAATTCACCACCACCACTTTTGGTCTCAAATCTCAATGATCAGACCATACCATTGCATCCGGAACAATCAAATTAGCTGGAAACAAGTCTGAAATCGTCCAAATCGCATTTCAGACGGCTAAGATTTGATCAAAACAATTCTGGCCTGACGAACTGCCCACATTCAATCTCAGATCCGGTTGCACGTAGACTCTGCTGCACAGAATCTTATCCCTCGGCTAGCAGTTCGGCTCGACAAAGCTCAGCTCGCGGCTGATGACGTGGCCGGTAGGTCCCACTATGCTGACGTGTCTGATGACTGGACGCTGACATGGCATGCTGACTGTGTATGCTGGCGTCATGATGATGTCATCCTTATCCGGGTCTGGCACGTGGGTCGGGTCGTCTGGTATTCGGGTCGGGTCAGCCCATCCGGGCGAAGAAGACGCGTGTGACGCGTGGCGCGTGTCTGTGCCCGTGGGCAGTCTCCTCGCCGGCGCATGACGGCGCTTAAGGACGATTCTGACGTCCGATTTCGACGCGGTTTTCAACAGTGGCTTCGTCTCTTCCTCCTCTACACAGTGGTATGGTCAAAACACAATTTTGATAGCTTTCAATTTTGAGCAAAATCAAACACCACTTTAAACCGTGTGCTCTGATACCAATTGTTGGGGATTCCGACTCCCCATGCGCGGACCGGTGGTGTACTGATGGTTGCTCATCGGAGGGGTAAGCACACTGGCACAATATTTTACGTGGTTCGGCAAATCCGCCTACATCCACGAGAGAGAGTCCATATTATTTAGAGATAGAGAAATGATAGAATAAATACATGGAGGAGGATCACTCAACTCCCAGCTCACTTTGGTGCTCTTACAGCTGCTGCCATTGCAGCTCACTCTTTCTCTGTATTCTCATGTTCACTTCAATCTCTCAACCCTCTCAATTTGCTCTCAACAAGACATGCCTCTTTATAGGCAAATATGGTCAACATAGAGGGGCCAATAATACCTTAAAGTGTGCCACCAATTGTGGCATGAATGGAGCTACCACTAAGCATTGGTGGTGGGTGGGGCATTTGCCACAATAATGGCAATTTCCTAACATCATGACTCTAAAGTAAATGTCATATGGATAAATATACCTTTAAGCTTAAGCATAAGCTTTAAAGCAAAAAAGCTTTACAAGGGAAAATGGGAAAATTAACAACAATTTAAACCGCCAGCTCTAAATTGCTGGTCCCAAAGGAAAAATAATACACAGCTGTACCAACAACCTCTTTATTATGTAATATCAATAATTAAAATGCTTGAAATAAAAAACCTAAGCTATAGGCATGTCATCAGATAGTCCTCCTGTTATTCAGGATGCATCCACCATCTTGTACCTTCTTCCATGTCACCAAGGAGTTAAGAAATTTCATCACCTGAAGATTCCACCGTAAGATTTGACAAAAGAAAAGCGAAAAAGAAAAAGAAAGAGTTCACAGAAAATTTTTACCTCCTTTGGATCATTGAGAGAGTAAACTGCACTGGTTTCTTTGGGTCTAGATGATACGAGAATTCCATAACCTCGATTCCCCTCCCGAAGCACCTAATGTTGGACCAATTTACCAGATAAAACTAAGCATGCCACCTTTTCCCTCTATATGAAAATTAAAGTCCTTGTCAAGATTAAATTCAATACCTTGAACGCATCCTCATCTGACAGATCATCGCCGATATAAATTGGGAGCACGTCGTCTCTGTTACTTAGCCCTGCGCACCACAATTTATGAAATATAAATGGTTAAGAAAAACAAATCTGTACTGCCAAAGACGTTTGCAATCAGCAATCTCACCTAGAGATTCAAGCAGGAATTCAACTGCCTTCCCTTTATTCCAGTCAATCATTGGACGGACCTCTAAAACCTGGTCATGTAGAAAAGCAAAGTCCAAAATCATAATCATGGAAGCACTATATAGATAAAATCATATCACTAATATGAATATCTAGCAAACAATCATAATACCTTCCGTCCATGAGTTCTCCGCAAACGAGGATACTTATCTAGAATATCCTGAACACATTGTGCAATAGGTTGCCAGTTCTAAAGTCAAGTAGAAGCAGAAGAACTTGGTCAAACTTACAGTGATGCTATGAGAGATATCTAAAAAACAACAGATTCCCTTACCTCCTCGTCTACATTTCGGAAATGCACAGAGACACAAAATTTGTGATTCTCGACTTTTGCACCCTCGATTCCCTTAGTATTCTCGACAAGGGTTCTAAAAACCTGTGTGAAATTGAAGTGAGTAGGTTTACCCTCTGTAACACTGCTGTAAGTGCTCTGTTTTATACATGAAAACACAATAATAATGCACCTCATCGATCATAGGTATAAATTCTCTAGCAGGCTGGAACAGATTCACCTCCTTGCCCTATGAAACTCATACATAAGGTACAACGACTTGATTAGGCTGGGAAAAAAAATCAACATAATCTCTAATCCCCTGGAGTCCAGTTTTGATGGAAGCGTGAAGACAATCACATACATAAAAGAGCCAGTCATCTTATACCTGTTGGTCAGTGGTAGATTCAGTATAGTTTGGATGATCATTGGACATTGAAGCTTTTCCTACAGGGCCCAAAATGTCCATCCCATGACTACCAGCATAATATAGTTCTGTTAGTCCTACCAGCTGATAAACCTGAAAGAATGCAGTAATTTAGCTCCCACGTCTATGGCAATAAATTATAATTATACTATATAAAAAAAAGGATCGTGTGCATAATGAGGAATTCTCCTCTCACCTTGTCACGACTTCTTCCACTAATAATCGCCGTTGGGAAATACTTCGCAACGTTTTTTACAATAGAACGCATCTGAAAACAGTTCATATCAATTTAAAGAAGTAAATGTCAAATGGTAAAGGATAAAACATTATCATGTTGAACGTCCAACAAATTATGAGCAATCCTTACATCATCAGACATAAACGCATTATCCGGGTCATCTACAATTGGAGAAAGAGTCCCATCATAGTCTAGAAACATTGCTATCTTCTTGTTTTTAGCAAAATTTGCAATTTCCTCAAATGAAATGAGTGCTGATGGATGCTTGAACTACACAATCAGGAAAGCAAGGGAAGAAATGACGTACAAGCAGAACATAAAACACCATGATCCTTGTTCTAAAAAACACATTTGTAGTTAGCAATTGTGAATTTGTTAAACATATGGCATGACAAATTATCAACAACAAAGCAAGCATTACCATCCAGGAACTGTAAGCGGTGTCAGAACCATCCTTAAAGAGCTTCTTCCGAGGAGGTGATGAAGATTTCATGGCATCCAGCCATCCACTTGAGCAGACTTCGTCAAGCTTCCCTGGCTTTTTCCTACTATACTTGTTAGAGGAGAGTGATCCTCCTGGTGGTGAGTAAGGCAACAGATTAGAATAGATACCGAGCCTTGAACTGTTTATCGATGCAGGGTCAGCGAGAACAGGAGAAGAATGATTTGACTCAACATCCATCGTACCCAAATTACTTGCAGCAGAGTTGTTGTAAAGTATAACTTAACCGAATACAAATTTATACAGAAGTTTTTCACCCGACCATCTTATCAATGAAAAACCACCTCTTCAAAGTTTTCTTGTCACTACTACTTGGAGAGCAGTCCATCAAGCAGGGACTTCCTGAGAACTGTCACGACAAACCATTAAATATTTGCTTCAAAATAAGAATGTATGACTGAGCAAAACCTATATCCATACCTTCTCATCTCCAAAACTACACAACATTTGTTGGATGAAAGAACATTATTTGCCCAGGATTTTCGAGAAATGAAAGTATGGTTCCAGCAAAATGCACCAAAAATATCTGTACCAAGAATAACAAAACGCGGCATGTTTAATTAGTCCCGTGAACATTGCTTTCTACATAAAAGAGTCTACAATTTCACATTGGAAACTTGGAAACTGCTAGCGATCAAATCAAATGGACCAAGTTTGTCTTGAAGAGATGCAGAACTTCCCCTTAGCAATGTTCAGATTTTGACTATCATTAATGTGTAAGACTAGAAAATAGCTTTTCCACATCTATATCTAAGCCAGCTATCCTGATGCTGACGTTGACATTAGAAGTTTGAGAGATACAGGCAAACAGGATTTTCTAAGAAAAGGGTCGAGATCATAGGCTAATGACTTCAGAACAGATCATAATACTTTTGACAAATGGGATTCTAGAGGACATCAAATATTTTGCACAACAAAAAGTACAGGCATGTAAAGAAAATAAAAGGAAAGGGACAGCAACGTATGAATTTGACATGTCCACATATATTTCAGCTCATATATTTTCAGATTGCGGCAACATTTTAAAGAGCAGCTTTATTCAAGGTAGAAAATGACGCAAATGAAGATAAATACGCAAACAAAATCAGGCAAGCAAAAATTAAACAAACATGAAGCCAATCCCCATTATGTAAAATACTCATGACCTAACAATCAAAACTTAACTCAAAATTATGCAAACATACGAAAAACATCTAATTGGGTTGGCCAAATCACATCGAGACTTATAGTTTGCTAGAGACATAAACTTTAGGTAAGAAAAATCAAGATTCACAAATGCATCAACCAAAAAAAAAAAAAAAAACATGAACCAGCGCATTTATTCTTGTTACATTCTTTAAAACCTCCAAGTGACAACTAACATTATTAACAAAAAAAGAAGAAAAAGAACATGACTGTACCAATACTCGACAGCACAGTACTAACAACACACTGGATAATAATTATAAAATCCAAGAACCATGTATATAATTGTTAATTTGCTAAAATAATTTAAATTATCTCAAAATATTCTCCACCTCATCCACTACCACATGGTGTACCGCTTCTTCATCGAGATGCATTCCAGTATAAAGAAGATAAAGATAGCAAATATTTCTGGGACTTTCCAATTTGTCTATCAACAATACACAGAACATATTCATAATGCAGAATACTATGATGAGCGTGTGTGTGTAAACACAAAAAAGGTGGGACTATGCGGGCCTCTAAAAAGGTTATAATTTCAGCTGTAGATCTAATATATATATATATATATATATATATATACACAGACACATCATTATGAAATTTTCATATGTCCTACTATGACAAACACTACAACTACCAAAACGACCTCAAAATAGTTATTTAAGACATAGTAAAACATTCAGCAAACGTATCAACTTTTTCTCAACGCGAAAACTTTCTTTGGGGTTTTTTTAGGTGTGAAACACCAGTCGGAGACTTTTTAACTCCTGACTATACAATTGACAGCTCAAATCTCTGTCATGACCACACCATTACTGCCAGGCAAAAACAACTTTGCAGCATGGAAAATACATCAAAATTGTGAGCAACACATAGAGCTTTATCTTTCCCATTAGAGGGTCATTATATCACAAGAGAAAGTGATTAACACACGTTTTAAAGCCTCGACAAACTGATTTACCTTAATCATAACAACCGACAAAAAAGAAATTTATGGTAAAATGAAGAAACTTTACAACTCGGTTGTCAAAATCGCCTGATATAATTAATTAATTATTAATTAAATATAAAAAACAAATCAAAGAAAGAAGAAATCCTATAGTATGAAAAAAAAAATCAAAATAATTTCACCAAGAACCAACTCAAAAGGCATTCAAAAGTCATAAACCCTATGGTCTGAAAACTCTCAAAATGAATTGAGGTCAAGCCAAGGAAAAGTCTCCATATTTATGGTTTAAGAAAAATAAAGAGCTTCAAAAAGATCGCAACTTTAATAAGTCAAGGGGTTTACATGTCTAACCAGAAAGAGAGAGGAGCCAAGACAGATCTCACAAAAAGGGTTCCTGTTTTTCACTGATGTTGGCACAAAGGTTATAACAGCATTGCACATGAAACATGAAAATATTTTCAGATTCTGCAATAAATAAACAAAACAAACAACAGAGCTCACACCTAATCCACGAGTTAACAAAACGTGCAGGCCTGTGTTTTTCTCTTTCCTTTTATTTTTTTTCCTATCAACCAAACAGGAGCTGATCTCTATAATGCAGTTTCCAGATCAAAAATGAAAAATCTGAAGATCCCACAAAGAGGAAAAATAAGAACTGTGAAATTAAATAGGAAAAAAATAAAAACAAGTATGAGGAGCAAGAGGGGGGGGGAAAAAAAGAGCGAGAGAGAGAGGGAGCAGTACTCTCATATACACACAACGAAAAGCGAAGGGAATAATCACCTCGTTGTTAATTAGAAAAGTTGCAGAGGAGGCTTAACGTGAGAGAGAAAGTAAAGGAAAGGAAGGAAGGGAAGGAAATGAAGGCGAGAAGAACGAGTATTTATAGAGTTTGATATGCCTTAGAAGACGTGCTTAACAAGGTAAACCCTAAATAACCAGGTTGTTGAATCAGGAAACACACTGTAGTTTCCCTTTTCCGAAAACGTAAATCTTTAATAAAAATATGTTTAAATTAAGTATTGGATATTGATTACTATAATAATAAGAAAAACTTCAATTGATTGCTTGAGAAGCATATGCTTATGTAGGCAAATGTAAGTTGTAATTCCTCACAAATTCAACGGTTCCATTGCAAATGTTGTACCGTTTAATATTTGTTTTATTAATATAGATGTTTGGACTAGTTTACGCGTAACTCGACTAATTTCACGAATCCTAAAATTAACAATCATGTAAGTCTTCAATGGTTCTAAAATTTGTGAGATTCAAATTAATAATCTTTAAAAAATAAATTTAGAACCTGACTATTTAATTTTATAAAATACAAATTTCATCATCAAATTTATTATATTTATTATAAATAAATATAACGATGGACCAATAATTATACAATATCTTAGTCTGTATTAAGTTGGTGTAGTTAAGGAGCCATAACTAAGGTGGTATTAGCGTCCCTTCCTCTGCATGCAACAAAAAAAAGAAATAATTAAGTTGGTGCAATATATATATACACACTTTTCAAAAATAAGAAAAAGGTTGATTTAATAGTTGTTTTCATTTTTTATATATTTTTTGAGTTTGAATCTTACAACCATAACTTAAGAAAAGAAATAATTTTTTAAAATGTGAGATGTGAGATGCACTTAAGACCATTTAAAAAATTAATTTCTATATTTAGCATTCTTAGTAGAAAAAGGTAATTCAATAGTAATAGCATCATTACTATAATATTTACCAAGTAAAAATAAGATTAATTGATTGATTAATTAATTAATTTATTGTAAAAAAGTAGTAGTGGCGGTGGAGTGGGGTTGGTCATTGGTGTTTACATATAAAAAGCAGCATCGCCAACACGTGTAACTGGAAGCTTAGGGACAGAGGAGTATTGAAATGGTGCCATCTGTGAAACACATAGAAAGAAGAGGCCACATGTCAGTATTGGGGGTCCGCGTTGCAAAATACGGCCAGAATCGGCGCTTCCGTCTCTTTCATGCACCGTTGGCTTTCTAAGGCCCTGTTTGTTTCTTTCTCCGTCTTTCCTTCCTCCATCCCTTTCTGTACACTCGTCACAAAAATATGATTTGATTGTATAATTTTTTTTTGTAAGGTTCGGTTAATCAAAACCAATCACGTTTTAAACATTCAAAAATATTATTGTTTTTTTAATAATAATCAAAAATATTTTGAAAAGGCTATAAAATCAATAATCAAAGTAATATACAGGACATGATCAAATAAACAAAAAAAAAGAAGCTAGTCTACTACAACATATACAAAGAAAACAGAAAAAGAAAAAAGTAAAACAAAACATGACTAACTAGAATTTCTTATTACATCACAATTTAACATCAGCAAATCTTAAGATTTTATTTCCTATATAAGTGAAACTTGATTCCGGAACATGTAATTAAATAGCAATCCGATGAGGAATGGTGGTGAAACAATCAAATAAGTTTATAGTTTCTTCATAAAAAAATATTATTTGTTAACAACCAAATACCCCAACTGGTACTAGAGATTAATCTACAAGCTAACCTTTTAAACTTGTCTTGTACTATCTTGAATCATTGCAGTAGCACGAGTCTAGTAAGATCGGTAAAGATACCTTACTAACTAATATTTCCATCCAATCACTTCTAGAAAAGTTAAAAAAATACCATGAAATTTTCAAATGTGAGCTGAAAAAGACATTATTTTGAAATAGTTGTGTAATATTTGATAATAAGAAATATTTTTGAAATAGTTTATGTTTTAATGGAGTTTTTTTTATGATTTTAAAGTTATACTCAACAAATCTAGTGCATTAATTAAATGTATTTAATAGATTTTAATAGGTGTTGGCTTTAAGACCAATAACCTAGATATATGAATCAACTTTTTCAAAACCTATAAGTAATCAACACACTACTCTTCACAACTAAGAAAATTATTGTTAGAGATTGTATTCTGTTTATAGCTTTCAAATCCGGTCCTGTCTAAGGCTCGAGTTTCGAGTTTTGACCGGGTTATTGGGTCGTCCAGATCAATTTTTTTTAAAAAAAAATCAAAATGACATCGTTTTAATAAAAAAACAAAAGTTAACGGGTTGGAATTGGATTTTTGATAGGGTTTTGTCGGGTCAACCGGGTCACACTAAATTTTTCCTTCTCTTATTTTTTCTTCAATCCAGCATGATTCCAGCCCCGGGTATGCCGGATTTCAAAACTATGATTCTGTTAGTTCAATCACCTGCAACTCATTGTAAAGTAATCTAATTTTAATCATTCAATTGTTTATAAATTATTTTTTAATTTGATTATAACAATATTTTGAGCAATAATGATATATAATTCATGTATTTTTTGATAAATGTAGTTTTTATATGATGACTTATGCTAGTTAATGCACTTTAACTTATATATAGAAAAAAAAATGTTTTTAGAGATAGACAAATCTTCTTCTTCTTACTTTTTTTTCCCCCGATAAAAGGTTTTCGTCCAATCTCATAATATCAGCATTATAAGTCTTATTCATGTATAATATTGGCCCGTCATTGGTCTGTGTATTTTTTTTTCAGACAAAATAAATAAAGAAATAAAATAGATTATATAAAAACAGAAAATCTTTTCTCGAAGTCTTTAAGAAAAAAAGATCTGAGACTTTTTGGACAATAATACCAGTTTAACTACACTTGCCACATAAATTCAAAAACCACGTGGCAGAAAAGATGGGAGTGTAAAAATCTGAACTCTGAAGAGGCGATAAAAGCCGGTTTTCCTTTTAACGGTCAGAGAAGCGGGAATCTCGTGGATACTCACGTGGCCCATCATCCCAGCTGGCAAAGCCGCTTTATTGTTTGTAGACTATCAAGATCTCTAAAAGGGCAACTCCTTATAAAAAAAAATTAAAAAAAATCTTTTTAGTTTTTTAATTTAAAAATATATTAAAATAATATTTTTTTATTTTTAAAAAATTATTTTTAACATCATTACATTAAAATATTCTAAAAATATATATAAAATTAATTTTAAATAAAAAAATCAAATATAATAAAATATTGTTTGAAACGCCAATTTTAAAGAACCTTCTATCCCTTTACTTTTTAAGATTTTCTAAAAACAACATATTCATTATATAAAATTATAATTCTTTTATTTTCATAAGTTTTGTCCCTAGGTTAGCTTAAGCATATTAAATCTTAATACTATATCTTGATTTATTGTTCATTCGATGACTTCGGTATTAGCGTTAATTGGCTAATGAAATCATAAAATCAATAACCGCAATTTTTAAAATTGGATGAAAAACACCAACTTTATACTTTTTTTTTACACATGCATATGCATATATGAATATTTTTTTTTTCTTTATAAGAATCCCTTTTGTATGCTTTTAAATTTTAATAAATGGAATTAGTTCAAGATGGAGACTGAATTAGTTCAATTTGTATGATTTATTGTTTGTTTGAGAGTGTGGTTGCGGTTGCGGTTGCTTTTCAAAATACTTTTCATGCTGAAATGCATCAAAATGATATTTTTATATTTTTTTTAAAATTATTTTTGATATCAGCATATCAAAACGATCCAAAACATACAAAAAAAATTAATTTTTTAAAAACACGGATTGACCCGCGTTTCCAAATGCAAACTAAACTCTTAGTAAATTATGTGCACCACAAGGAATTTTTACAATAGAAGCATCAGAGCCTGTTGGGAGTGTTGTTGTAGTTATTTTTTAAAGTATTTTTTTACTTAGAAATGTATCAAAATAATATTATTTTTATTTTTTAAAAATTATTTTTGATATTAGTGCATCAAAATGATATAAAACACCAAAAATATATTAATTTGAAACAAATAAAAAAAATTTAAATTTTTTTTAAAATATTTTAAGAGGAAAAAACAAACATGTTTTTAAATTCAACACTCCACATAAATACACATCTAAAACACATCGTGTGATGATGTAAATGATATACAAAATACAATGGGGAGTACAGCGTGGCATTAAGAATAATATTAATGGGAGGACTATATTGAGAAATTTCTAAGAGTTTGGTGACTAAATGTAGTATGAACCAAAGATGATGGTAGCAATGAAAATAGAGTGGTTGGAGAAGAGCATGGGACCCAATACGCTGGCTGCTTTTTGTTTTTTGTTTTTCCTGGTTGATCGAGAAGGAATCTTCTAGCATTTTCCCGTTGTTACACGCGCTCAACAGTGGAAACATGGACGAACGCGCTACCGCTAACTCAACTGACGTGGCATTGATGATGCATTTGCCTTCCCGGTTCTGATGTTGAGAAAGTTATAGTTAATTTGCGGAGCTTGTCGGTAGATAGTTCCACTTCCTTTTCTTTTCTATCCAGTATTTTTGATAATAATTTTTATAATTATAATTTTAAAAAATTTATTTTATAAAAAGTATTTTTAGTTAAGATTAGTATGATATTTATATATTTTTAGTTAAACCGTGATTGAAATTGAAATTAAACAAAAAGTAATTTAATATGTTTGTTTAAGAATATTTTTTAAATTGAGGTTATAAAATAATTAAAAAAGATATATATTAATATTGATGTTTTTTAATGCAAATGCTATGTCATTAAACGATCTCCGTCTAATTTATGTAGTGTCATTAAAGAATATTAAACACTAGTTTTTCGAATAAAACATAATTAAAAATAAAAATAAAAATAAAAATTGATTTTTTTACAGGGTCGGACTTGGTCTGGCCGAAACAGTAGAGAATGTCTCCATTGTTCACGTGAAAACACTAGTTTTTCGAATAAAACATAATTAAAAATAAAAATAAAAATTGAATTTTTTTTACTGGGTTAGACTCGATTCAATGCATTTATCTTTGAACCGGACCTCGTCTAGCCAAGATAGTGGAGAGTGTCTCCACTGTTAACGTGAACAGTGAAAAATAAATTAATTCACTTTTCACTGTGTATGAGGGAGAGAGGTTGTTTTACAGGAACGCAACAAGCAACATGCAATTTCTACTTCAACAAAACAGAGTTTTCAACGCATATAATGTAGGGCCCACATATAAAAATTACAGTTAATTTTGTAACCAAATAATATATTGCAACGGTTAAATAATAAACGCCTCCATAAATGCTTAGCCAAACGGGCTCATCAACGAAAATCAATGATAGGAGAAACATATAATTATGGGTTTAAATAATTTGATCATTCCATTATTTCTCGAAGTGTATTTCCTCTATTATAAAAAATGCAATCCAATTATGAGAAACACAACACCAACCCACACCCCTTCAATCAAAATGAAACAAGAAGTTTAAAGACAATATTAAAAATAAACAATCACAGAACAATACATTAAAAACTAAAGCGAAAACTTCAAATCTTTGAAAGGTTCCATGGAACTTTCGATCAAAGACAGCTTCTAACTTTTTTGTGTTTTTCTTTCATTTTGTAGTAATAGATAATATGGATTTTGACTAATCTTCGTGCACGCACGCACGCATGCACTAGTCTTTTTCTTTGTTCACCATTTCATCTGATTTCTGATCTAAATAAATACATTCAATTTAAACTTCTCTCAAGATGTGAGTGCTGATCAGCAAAATTCGAATTTCAAACTCCACTCAAATCAAAGAAGGAAAGGATTTTTTAGGTATCCATGTAGTGAAATAGCCTACTGAATAATGATCAAGACGTATGTAATTTTAACATTTAAAATACAAAACTTAATCACGTAATATTTACGAATCATTTTAATCAGCTAGTAGACGCAAATGTTGGTTTCTTCACTTTCTTGCTGCTTTCGTGCATCCCCTCTCCAGGGTCAAGCTCAAGGCGCACGCGGAAACAGTAACTGTGGATTATGGGTCCACTACTGAGGTAATAACCTAAATTTTATTCATGCTCTCTAGAACTTCGAGCTCAAGAGTCTTGATTGATCGGTCATGTCATCACAAACGTGAAGAATAAATTGCATTTTATAATAATAAAAAGAATAATAAGTTACATTTAGCATTTTAATAGACGGTCATTGGAAGCTGGTGGCGTTAAGAAATCAAACAAAAAAAATCCATAAATATGGACAAGCAAGGAGCGATGGGGGAGACGCAAGGGTGCAGCTAGATAGATGTAGTGGGAAATTAGATTTGACCTACCGAGGTATAGACTCGAGCTATGTGCATGTGAAAGTTTCCAAGTCGTGTGTGTGAGGCCCTCACGATTTTCAATAGGTTAGTTTCTTGGTTGATTCCTCCTAATCTTTGATTTTCTTAGTAGTCACAATGGAGAGACTGCTAAATGAATGATGAATTGGTGACGCTACTATGATAATTTCAAATTTTGACTCGAGGATGCCTTGAATTTAATCTCAGCTTCCTCTATTCACGACATAAAATTAAACTTTGAGAATGATTAATTAATCTACTGGGGTATTCAGTAATTTTTTTGAAAAAGTAATGATTCTACCATTTTTGACAACGCTCAAGTTGTCAGTAGAAAGAGCAGGTAAGGTTGTACATTTCTAAAACTCAAACTGGCCAGCTAAACATTCAAGTGATACCAGACAAAACCCATCTACCTGCATGAAAACTAGCTAATTAATACCTGCATGTGCTGTAAGTTTTGGTAACACCCTTCAAATCCGTGATTGGTGCTACCTTTTTATCTAATAGGCAGAAATGTAAGTGACAAAACAGTATGTTGTCGGTCTTGTTTTCTTTCCCTATAGTGTTTTTCATCGGAATGTTTTAGGACTCTTTCTGAACATAATGAAAGAGGGCTCATCATCGAGATTGTTCAAGTGATTCTTAGTTTAAGCTGGCTCTCTGCATGGAGTCTTGAAATCAGACAAGTTATTCCTCTTCTTGTTTATGCTTTCTTCTTCTCACAATATTGACGCAGGATATTATAGGAATTGCTACTTTATATTGTATTTATTAAAGTAATTTTATTTATCATGTGTATAGGTTAATTATGTGTTGTGATCTCTGCACAAAATATTGTACACTGGCTTACATATACAAATACGAAAAGTTAGCTAACTAATCGTTTAAACCTTCTCAATTTGATATCAAAGCTTTAAAACACATTAAACTCTCTTTTTTCACAATGGATACTCACGTTATTGTCGTTGCTGTAGTTACAAATCAGACGCTATTATCTCCTCCTCCACATGCAATGCAGACATCACTCTCTTTTTTTTTCTTCTAAACGGTACATCTTATCCCCATGTTACTGCTGTTGTTTTAGACCCTCCCTTTACAGCAATTGTTCCTCTTTCTAACACTCAACATGTTATCTCCTTGAAGCTCATGAATACCAATTATATTTATTAACAAATGTAGATGAAGCCGTATTTGTTTGGACAAAATGTTTTCCAATTTGTTGATGATTCTTTACAGTGTCCCTCCTCCTACCTGGCTGCTACCAATGACTCTTCTCTTCAGGTTACTCCCTCTTTTCTTCATTGAAAACAATAAGACCAACTTATTTTGAGTGCACTCATTTCTTTTATTTCCATGGATGTGCTACATCTTATTGTCAATTGTTAAACCTCGCACTATGTTTGGCGTGCTTTTAAGTAAGCATTTGATTCTCTGTCCAACTCTCGCATTATGAAACTCCATAGTTCCTTTCAAGATCTTTGTTAGGATAATGATTCAGTCACCATATATCTACAGAAAGAAAATGCTTTATTTGATGAATTACCAGCAGTTGACTGACTTCTTTCACTATTAGGTTTCAATTTATATGTGTTTAGTGGACTTTGAGGTGAGTTCAGAGACCTGGTGATTAGTCTCTCCATCAAGGCTGACCCTTTTTCATATTCATATCTTCAAAGTCACCTTTTTGCTCATGAGTTTTTTCACAAAAGTTCCCTACAATCCATGATTGTTGTTATTACTACTCCTATGTTGCCGACATCAGCCCAACCTCCTTTGGCCTTTGTTGCACATTGCCAACACTATGGTTCATCTCACAACAACTTCAACTCACACCATAGCAGGGGGAGATTTTATGGTGGTTGGCAGATTAACAATAACTAAAACAGTAACAACATAGGTTTTCTAGTTACTGTTGTTTTAATAGGCATAGCAACAAAAATTAACAACAAGGTAATTGGCATCAGGGAAACCATTTTACCAACCCTCAACAATGTTCCAATCCACGCTCATTTAGGCAAAATATTAGGTGTCAACTTTGCAGTTCTTTTGGTCATGCTCCATTCTGAGATGCAAGTTTTTCTATAATACTACTGTTGGTTCCCCCGACCCTACTGCTCCAAATTATGTGTCTAGGCTTGACTCTCCAGTTGGTTTTAACTTGGTTGCTGGCCTCTCTTCTTATCATTTGCAACAGCCTTCAAGTTTAGATCTTCATGCTTCTCATTCAGTTGTTCATCATCATCCTATGGTCCTTCGTTCAAGGACACCTAAGACAGCATATATGACAACATTTTTGGCATCTTCTATCAGCCTTTTCTCTCGGGTAACCACTCCTCCAGCGCATAAACCTATTTTTTTCTGATGCTGACAGGTATGAGGCTTGACATAATACTATGAAGGTTGAACTTCAGGCTCTAAGTTCTAACAACATTTGGTCTTTAGTTCCCTTTCATCCTTCAATGAATATTGTTGGTGGTCGTTGGATGTACAAGATAAAGTGTCGTGCAAATGGCAATGTTAAGTGCTATAAGGCTTAATTAGTTGGTTGCTATAGATTTTACTTAATAGAAAGGTATTGACTATTTTGAAACTTTTAGTCTTATGGTAAAACATGCTATTGTTTAGTTTGTTCTCACCATTGTGATTTCAAATGGTTAGAAGATTAATCGCCTTGATATATATAATGCCTTTCTTAATGTGACACTTCACGAAGAGGTATACATTCAAAAACTTCTAGGTTTTGTTGATCTTACTCTTTCTTCTCATGTGTGTCGGCTACATAAATCTTTGTATGGGTTGAAACAAACTCCTCAAGCATGGCACACTCGGTTGAGTGAATTTCTTTTATCTATTGGATTTTGTGCTTCAAATTTCGATACCTCTTTAATCATCTTGTTTGTGGGTATTGATATATTTTATCTTCTTGTTTACGTCGATGATATTTTGCTTACTAGAAGCAATTAAGTTTTGCTTCACCATTTAATCCAGTTACTGAGCTCGCAATTCTAGTCCTAGAATTTGGGAGTTGCCCATTATTTTTTAGGGATTGAGGCTCACCCTATTAGTATAGGTATCATGCTTTTAAAAAGATAAGTATATTATTGACATACTCCACAGAGCAAGTATATCTTCTTGCAAACTAGTTGATACTCTTATTTTTGCCTCAAACTTGCTATGGTGTCTAATTTTATATTTACTGATCCTACACGTTTTCTTTAAATTATTGGTGCTCTTCAATAACTCACATTTACAATACTAAATATTTGTTTTGTTGTAAACAAAGTATGTTAGTTTATGAATGCTCTTAAATATGCATATTGAGTTGAAGTTAAACATATTCTGTGTTATCTAAAGGGTACGATTTCTTTTGGCTTATATTTCACTAGCAACTCTTCATTTGCTTTCTATGGTTTTACAGATGCTAATTGGGTTGGTAGTGTTGATAATCATAAGTTTATGAGTGGTTATCTTGTTTATTCCACTGTGTGTGTTCCAATGTATTCCTCATGAGACGCGAGAGATATAAGATACACCAAGAGCATAAATACTCCTAACTTTTAAGTATAATGGTAAAGCTGAGACAAAATGTTATAAATATTATCATGAAGTTTTTGGAAGAATATTATAACAATAATATTACTACTAGTAGTTTCAATTAATTTCTAAGTTCTAAATGAAATTAATTACTTGGCGCTAGACCATAGTTCTATATAATTCTATGATTATATGTGTGTGTCATCGTTGCTGCTGCTACTTCTTCTTATTGTTCTTGTTATTGTAACTTAATTTTTGAGTGAAATAACTTATTGTAAATGATGTATTCCTCGAAACATTATTGAATTAAATTAAATAATTACACTATATTTTCAACAATTTCACATGCATGCGTTACTGTACATGATGTATTTGAGAAAGCTTTTTTGTTGAATAGAATGACAGAATCATAAATCAATGCATGCTAGACAAGATTTTGACCCTAAGCTATGATAATTATTCAATTTTAGTTTCTCTAGGCGTCTCTTTTCTAAGATTTTTCAACACAGACACAAAGCAAGTGAAATGCATGAACAAAACACTGTCAATTCTATTTTGTTCTGTTGCAATGGTCGGTATATTTTATTTTAAGTTAAAAGATGAAATAAATTAAAATAATTTTTTCCCTCAAAATCTCAGTCTGTTCTAAAAATTTTACTCAAATTCTAACCAAAATAATCTAGTTTCATTCCATTTCAACCGTATAATCTCAAAATAATATGCTGAAATTGATGAGGTGTGCCCATATCCGCAGCATGGTAGGCCCACCGCGAGGTACTCTCACATGACTTCTAGTGGGTTTTATCCCTTAAAAGGCGCCTCGTGAGAGCGAGGGTTTGCCGTTTCAACTCATCACGAAGTATTGTCCCATATGGCTTCCAGTGAGTTTTATCTCTACAAGGACGTCTCGCAATGAGAGAGTTGTTCTTGGTGCCATATAAGCAACCAAGGCTCTTGTCTCCTAACCGATGTAAGATAATTGCCTCATCATAGCCCCCTAGACGAGGGGCTTGGGTGGAGCACATAACTCGTCCCCACAAACGGCGTCATCTGATGAGGTGTGCCCATATCCACAACATGGTAGGTCCACTATGAGGTATTGTCCCACATGGCTTCCAATGAGTTTTGTCGCTTAAAAGACGCCTCGCGAGAGTGAGGGTCTGCCGTCCCAGCTCAACATGAAGTATTGTCCTACATGGCTTCCAGTGGGTTTTATCCTTGCAAGGACGCCTCGCAATGAAAGAGGTGTTTTTGGTGTCATATAAGCAACCAGGGCCTTCGTCTCCTAACTGATATGAAATAATGACCTCATCATAAATGCTCCAAAATTAAAACATATTATTCCAATTAAAAAAACAAAACATCAACTAAAATAAAAATGACAATTTTGGCATGAACTAAAAAATAAATATGGCCGGACTAAAAACATGTGGTAAGTTTCATCATTAAATGAGGATGAGTTTGTTCGATATTTTTCCCTTGTTAAATATTTTTTTTTATTTTCTAACCTAACTTTCTCTCTTTTTTTCATTTTCTCGAGAAGTTCTTTCCTTTTTTCCCTGTAGTTTTTCATATGGGAGAGGGTACTAAGTAGGAGTTTTCCTTCTTATCAGTGCACTGATTTTCTTTCCTGTTCTTCTATTTTTTTTACAAAGACATAATAAAAAAGAATAAAATCTGAGCTCGAGGGTTGTCCCAAGGGGAAAAAGAGACGAGGAGTGTTTGTAATTAAGATGGACCCTGTACGTAATGAATTAAAAGCGTCGAGAAGAAACTACCGTGAAATATCTTTGCAAATCTTATTTCTTTTAAGGTTTTTCCAGCTAATACGTCAAATACGAAGCATTGGAATTGACAATTTATTAGAATATATTGCAGCTTTGGTACGAATTGGACAGAGTCATGAGTAAAAGTCTGTTGTTAAATGCTCTTTTCAAACTTGAATATTATGATATCATGAACGTATCTCTCGTCGACACAAGAAGCCCAGGGGAAACGTCTTGAGAGAAAAAAAAAACCAAGCAATTGAATGGAAAGAAGCTTCCTTCCAGAACCATGTAATTTCTTTCCTTGACTTCTAGCTAGGTAAAATGCCATTTTTCAAAGCAAAATATATTTTTTCTCGTGAAGACTAGGCTGCATTTGTTTTTTAAAAAATGGTTTTTGAAAAACTATTTTTTAAACTTTTTTGTATTTGTTTGCTATTAATAAAGTTGGTTAATAAAAAATACTTTCCAGTTAAAGAAAAATTTGGTTTGGTTTCCAGGAAAGTGTTTTCCTTTTATTTTGGGCGGAAAACACTTTATAGAAGTTGTGAAAAATTTAGAAATGTCATATTATTTACTGATTATATGAAATTTGGTCCTCAAACTTTTAATTGCTATATATATATATATATTGTTTTGAATATTTATTTTTCAATTTCATCCCTTATAATTTAATTTTTATATTAATTTTGGTCCTCATTTTAATGATTGTTATTTGTTTTTTCCTTATTAATTTTTTATCTATCAAATTTGGTCCTCATTCTTTTGATTGCAACTTATTTTATTTGAAATAATTCATGAAATGTTAATTATTATTATTTTAATTTCTTCATCTGTCAATTTTTTTATTTTTTAGATTTGATCTCTATTATTTTGATTATTATTTATTTTATTTGAGATAATTTATGAAATTATATTTTTTTTTTCAATCTCATTCTCATTCAACTTTTTAATTTGTAAGATTTGTTCCTTATTATTTTAATAAACTTGAAAAAAATAAAACATTAATAAGTTATTTTCCAACTCATTTTTCATGACATAACCAAGTACTGGAAAGTGTTTTTGAACTTATTTTTCATTACACTATTAAACATAAAAAAAAATCACTTTTCTAAAATTTATTTTTTCAAAATTCACTGAAAAAATTGCTTTCCAACAAATAAATGGTGTAAGCCTTTGACTTTCTTTCCTTATTCAAGAGCAAATGGGGTAAAATTAATACATGCAGGGGGGGATAGCGGTGGAAGGAAATGGTATAAATATATTTCAAGAAATTTGTATAGCTAGTAACAGTAAATAATAATAAATCTTATATTACCTTATTAATTTAAATTCATTTTTTTCCCTTCAGTATAAAATACAGCCATTCGCACATCAATAATATCAAAACCAATGGCATATAATTGACGGACCATAATTCTTCATCATATAGTCACTCGAATCTAATATAATTTACCCTTTTTTTAAAATAAAAACCATCTCTATAACTGATGCACTTACAAGATCTTTTATATGTGTGTGTGTGTGTGTGTGTGTGTCTGTGTGTGTGTGTGTTCAAATTGAGACCAATGAGCATATGCATAGAGAAGATCCTCAGAGAGAGAGAGAGAGAGAGAGGAGAGGCGAATTATTGTGGTTGACAAGCGACCATTGATTGATTACAAATAAGAAAATGCAGCCACCTAGGATACACGAGGCGGACCTTTGTCTTGAGCGTAAGACAGCACAAAAAAGGGGCCCCGCAATCAGAGAAGGTTCACACGGTTGGTTTAGGCTTTTGGTCAAGTAGTCATCGATGTTACATGCTGACGTGTCAACATACTCTCTTAGATGGGGACTAACAGAGGTTACCAATTTCAGGACTCAATCTTAATTATAATAATCAGAGGAAGGGTCCCACAATTATGGCACACACCACGAGGTAGTTTATTGGATGACGTGGTGGTGATGTCATGAACCAAGACGTGACTCGGTGCTGACTCGGACTTGCTTTTTTGAAAACTAAATTTGGAGGGAAAAAGCAAATAGAAAGCGGGGATGTCTGTGGGCTCGAGAGAGAGAGAGAGAGAGAGAGGTGGTCGTTTTGTGATAAAAAAAAAAGAGAGAGAGAAAGGAGAGCCGAAGAAGAAGAGAAAGAGAGCAAGCGAAGCAGAGGAGAAAGAGCCGCGTTTGGTCAGATTCAAGCTTCAACAAGCCTTTCCGTTTTTTAGGCTTCTTTTGAAAGAAAGGCATCCATGATCCATCCATGTTTCCCCTACCCTTGGGCTGGCGCGTTCAAGACAAGTTGGACGGACTGACGGTGGATATTTTTTGTACAGACTAATAACTATATAACTATTATTTTATTTTATTTTGTGATAGAAGTCACCATAACAATGTATCTGATTAAAAGTAATGGTGGATATATTTTTTAGATTACTTTTTACGGAATCTTGTTATTTTTAAAATAGAAGATCCTTTGTTGTTTGAAATTGATTCCCTACTGTAATTAAATTTAATTAATAAATAAGTTAAATTTTTATATTTAAAAAAACATAAAATTCAATTTATTTTATTTTTTATATTACTCTCATCATTGTAATTATCTTATTTCTTCAAAAGTTTCCAAAAAATAAAAAGATGATGAGTATTTTATCTTATTTCAATTTTATTTTTCAATCCAAATTTATGGTATATTATATTTTCAATTTTATTTTTAATCTTTTGATTATTTTGTTCCTTTGTTTAAGTTTTTTTTTAATTTACCTTTCAACTGAAAATTTGCAATTGCCTTCTAATTTGCTTTTATTTCGATTTTAATTTATCTTGATTATTCTTTTAATTACTATTTTTTGTTTATGATAATTATGTGCAATTGAATTTTTTTTTTCTGATTTCAACGTTCTTCATTGTTTGATTTATTGAAGATTGAGCTTCTCAGTTTTATCATGCATAGTGATTTCGATCCACTGAGTCGGATCACGAGTTTGAAAAATTAACGCAAATTGACATTTTTTTTTATATTTCTTTTCTATAAGATCATTCGTTAATTTAAAAGTGACTCGGGTTAGTTTAAGTCTTTTTATTTATTATTCATTCTTTTTTAGATTTAGTTTTTTAAGAAAAAAATTATTTTTTATTGTTTTAAGTTAATTGCTTAAATATAGTCATCATACACTCACTTCATAATATTTTATTTAATAGAATTGAACTCCCTATTGTGTTTTAATTTGAGTTTCATGGAGTTATCACGGTCTTATACTCTGAATCATAAGTTAATTATATTAGATTTAAATTGATTCAGTATATCATCGTCTTAATATTTTTTTAAAAATATGTTGCCATCTCAAAATCTAAAATATTTTTTTTATTTACTATATATATATTTTTATCTTTCTAGTATTTTTATTTTTTAAATAAATTAAAATAAATTATTTGACAAAAATCTAGTTTATTACGGAGGGAGGAGAGAAAAGGTACTGATGCAAAAGAGTCGATTGAAGCGTATCTTCCCCCTCGTCAACATTACTGAAAAAAGTGTCATAGTTGCAGAATTCTAACGCATTTATAGGGTTTGAAATGGGCAATGTCCATTAAAGGAAGTTAATTACATATTCTATTCTAAAATCTAGAGAGTAATTCACAAATGGCGTAATTCATTACTGAATTGAACCTGTTTTGTTTCAAATTGCCAGACCTTGTTCACGTTATTTATATATATATATATATATATATATATATATATATATATATATATATATATATATATTTTAAAAAAAATTCTGGTATTTAAAAGTTCACTGACTCTAATTAATCCGGTAAAGCCAAGTCCCCAATTAAAAAATAAAATTCTTTCAATAATGATGCATTCCATTACGTCATTATATTTATACATTCATGAACCATGACAACCTGCATATGCATAGAGATACAGACTAAATAATGAACCTACTTGGAGGTTCATTATTTGGTCAGACGAGAAACATATAATTATATTAAAAAATATAAATACAAATACAAATATTTTTATTTTTATTTATATATGATGAAATATTTAAAATGATGATTAAAATCTAGATCAATATATCATTATAAATTAATCAACCACCATAACCATTAATAAATAAATAAAAAGTTGATGTGACTTGTTCTTCAAGGCAGACCAATAACAAATTGGTCACCTCACTTAAATGATGATATAGTTATTAAAAAAAAAAAACACCTCTTATTTTAGCCTTGTCTACCCCTAGGTTAAATGTAAAAACAAAGAAATACCAAAAAAAAAATTAAAGGAATCAAATGAAAAGATGACGACAAACTATATCGACCTGAGTTAATACAAACTTCACAGCGCGAGTAATGGAGATGACTATAATAAATTAATCAGACTAGATAATTTATCTTTCTTCCTCCTTCCATTATTCTCTTTCTGATTAGACTTTTATTAAGTTTTAATTTATCACAAATCAAATTAAATCTAGAAGTAAATAAATGAGTTATAAAAGAAGTTAAGTTAAAACTTTAAAAATATGTGATACTCTTCTCAATCAATTTTAATTAACAAACAAAATTTTGTAAACATAATCTCAATTAGACATAATTTTTTTAAGGTAAGTTAAAAAAATAATGAAATTGCTTCTTTTTTTTTTTAAGTTAAACAAAAGAAGTCAATGATAACAAAGGGTTAAATTGTATTTTAAATTTTTTTTTGAGAAAAAATCTATTAAAAATAGCCCTGGATGTTGTGTCATAACTCATTGAATCATGGATCCACGCCAAGAACCTAACGAGGTCTAATAATATTTTAATTAAATTTATGTTGCACCAAAATAAAGAATAAAAAGAATTGCAAAAAAAAAAAAAAGCCTCACAAAAGAGCCCATCATGTCTAGGCCTACTAAAAAAAAGAGCCTAGGCATTTGGGCTTGGTGGCTTAGACCTGCACACCTGAGCTTTATATATTTTTTAATACTTTTAAGGGATAGATGACTTATCGTCTGTTTTTTTATTAAAATTTTTTTTGATGACATGTTGCCTCTTAAAATAAATGACATGTCATCTGTTTGCTCAAAATTCAGCCACCACTATCGTAGTTGAAAAATGAGAGCAAAGGAAGTTTTGCCCTAAAATCCCCTATTTTAACCTATTTTAACAAAAAAAACACATTATAAACACCTTCACAACACCTAAAAACCAATTTATTAACATAAAAAATTCCATAAACACCCCAAAACATGAAATCAATTTGGATTAATTCTTTCTTGACTTTCATCTGACTTTTTAGGTAATATTGAAATTTTAAACAACCACCATCCAATTTCTTTTATGAAATAGAACCCGTGGACACCAATATCAACCCATTTGATGGCACGAAAATGACAACTTTCTCTTTCTATACCGAAATCTAGTGAATATTTCTCTCATTCAAAAACCAAGGATTTAAAAATAATAAAAATAAAATTGTGTATTAAAATTAAATTCAGAAAAACATAAGGAATTACCGAAAAGGTGTAATTTTATAAATAAGGTGTTAAAGTGTGTTTTTTACATCAACTTTAAACACATCACCCATTTTCAACTCTTTTTCTAATTTCATCCTGTTTATTTTGATTTTATCCCTAGCTAATAGATTTGAAAATAATTTTGCAATTAAAGCATACAATAAAAAAAGGTTAAGAGATTAAAGTGAAAAATAAAAATGTCACTGTTACATTCCACATTGCATTGTGAGAGACATGCATGGTCCAGGGCATCATATGAAACCTGGCGTTAATTTATCATGCAATATCACCCACCAGTTAAGACAGATGTTAAGCGCTTCAAAATGAGTCGTAGATACAAGTTAGGGCAAAAACATCTACTTGTTCCTAGCTTGCATTGCAAGTGATGACAATATTTAATCAATTATATGGACATCAAGCTGTCGGCCACTTTGTTAATTAGCTTGTCACCATACACTCATCATGTGACAAAAGTGCTACTGTTAAATTAATAATAGAAGGATCCTACGAATTGATTCAAGATCTTGTGAAACATTTTCTGAGCTTGTGAGTTAAGGATTTTACAAGGAGTGACAGATAATTTAAGAAGTAATTAGGTATCACGAGGGGTTTTAAGTATATGGTAATATAAGCAAAAAATACTTCAACTACAAAAATAATCTTGATTCTTGACGTGTTCTTAATTAGCCTGTTAGTTTAGGAATCCATATCGACGTGGGGGCACACCCTTTAACCCCTACGTCGATAATATAACAAAATACTTAAACTGCTGGGTTATACTTATAACTACAGAAATAAAGAAAACATTGTCATTTTGCCAATCATTTTGAACTGTACTCTTAATAACCTAAACAAATTGCGCAGTATCTGTTTTGTGTGAGCTCGATCGTGTGTGGGAGGGAGAGAGAGAGATGAAACAAGAAGCAAGCATGGTAAGGTTGGACAGAGGATAACAGGTTAAGAAGATTGAGAGGCCTGAAAACTTCTGAAACATGCCGAGAACATGAACAGATCATGACTTAACAATATTTAACTGAGAAGTGGCTACTGTTAAACACTTTACAACAAAATATTGGTTTCAAAAATTCAGTTCCATTTTATTTTCTTTACATACTAGCTGTAGTTGAGGTTATGGGCATTCTTTAGTGCTTTTTAAAACGCTTTTTGTGAAAAAAAAACATTTTATTTTTAGATGCTTTAAATAATTTTGATATGAAAATGTTATAATCATGAAAAAACTGTTAAAAAAACAAATTTTAAAGAAAAAGCACTTGAAAGAAATTACACTTTCAATCACATTATTATACACACTAGATGATGCTTCAGAACATTATTAGGATGATTTGTTTGCTGAAACAGATTTTTGTTTTTGATGCCTGAGTTGGATGTCACATTCGAGTTCCTGTTAATTTGTGATCAACTTGCGCTTTTAGAAACCTTTTGAACAGATTTCATGGACAGCATCACACGTTGCTTGGCGAGCAGCGTTAAAGAATCTTTTAACTTGCTCCCCCAACTTGTCATAAAAGACAACATTTAAAGATTGGACACAGATTCATGCACGCATGCAAAGATTTGGGACAAGAATGATATTTTAAATAATTAAATTACATGATTTCTACAGCTGAAACTCATTACAATGGACTCAGGCACATTAACTATACCACTTGGTCTTTAATCAAATCAAACACAACATCGTATATGATACATGTGCAGAGACTAACTGCAAATCAAATATGCAGCAGTCTAGGCTCCTTGGGTAAAACAAAAGTGCTGACTCACTAGCATCTAAATTAGGGTCGACCAGAATTCTGAATGGCTGTGTTTAGATCATCAGACGTTACCAATCAAGGCATTCGAGTTGTTTATCGAGATAATTGTACCTGCGGTCCGTGAAAGACACTGCAGATATTCAGCAAGGAATACGATACGATCAACCGTTGCTTACCTCTTTCGGATTTTGATGCATGGAGACACTCAGAAATGTCCAATATGGTGTGCAATTTGAATTGTTTGACAACAAATTATTATATTTCTGATAGATACTACTGATCTAATTAGTTACTAATTCATTAAATGTATGCATGGGTTGTGGAAAATTCAATTACAATGTATGAATGTCTCGTTTCTGTTTTGCTTGGCTTTTTGCGTGGGGAATTGAAGGTGTTATGTCAGGAGTGGCTTAAGATAAAGGTCACGCATAAAAATAAAACTGGTTTAGGATCCTTGATTTGTACTTTCGAAGATTAATGCATAGTTGCAGTGTAGCAAAAATTTAAAGCAAGTTCCACTTTAGTATATATATTTTAAGTTTAAGCTGATGATTTTATATTATTTTTTAATAATTTAAATTTATATTATATTATGTTATTAATTAGATTAAAAAAAATATTAAATTTTTAATCATTTAATCATCAAAATTCTAATACTATTACATGAAAATGAAATTTCAAGACATGTATTCACTATCATTAACTTATTATTGGTTTTTTATTAAGAAAGAGTTGTTGGTTCATGGTTGTATCGTACGACGTCAAATTAGATGTCGGCATGGACATGGTCCAAACATAAGGTGTGGGAGTGTCGTAATCCTAGATGTGCTAGTTTCTGTGCTGGTGTGCTTAGTGTGTGTGTGTATATATATATATATATATATATATATTATAATAAAATAATGCAATTAGCATTAAAGTAACTAGTCGAAGTAATAACTTTTAATTTTAATGGGTATAATTTAACTAGTTAAATTTTAAATTTATTTTTCAGATATTATCTACGGTCATTGAAAGTTTATATAATTATTAATTTTAGAACTTGTAGAATTAGTCAAGATGTACACAACTTAACCTGAATACCCACATTAATATAAAAAAAACTTCCCTTGACACGCACAACTTTCTTTTATATATACGAAACCATAGGATAGAAAATTGATTAATATAGTTAGACCACATGTATTTCTAAATGCATTTCTATTAACTTCAGGGCTTTTGTTTCATTTTTCAAACTTTCGGAAATATGTAAAATCATGAGCATTGAAATCAAATGATGATATATTTCAAGGTAGTACGATCATTCTTGTTTGCACTCCCAGCTCTTTTGGTAATGGAATCTCGAGATTGTTTTGTTTACTATTTCGTTTATATTAAATTAGTCCAAGAATCAAGATGCAATTTGCCAAATTCACTAAACCCATCTCTTTTCTTCTGAATTCATAAGAAAATTAATGTCAAAGAGAGCTTGCAGGAGTTTAAGGAAAGCTGATCTCAAACATTAGTGGCACATGAAAGACAGAAAAAAGAACATTTGGTCTGCTAAAATGTGGTTCGCCACATTGTATCAGGATTTAAAGAACACTACAGCTACGGAGTTACCTATGTTGATGTTGTCAAGGGGTCATAATCTGCCACACATCAAATCACAAGTATCAATGACATATTTGGTTTCAAAATGCTCAAGGTTTCACATCTTGATTATGGGAAATTGGACACCGACTGTATAATGCTATATATCTTCCAGGCATGAAATGTCTTCTGAGAATTGATATCCTCCTGATATATGTTCATTAGCAGGACTACTGGAATATATATTCAAAACATTTAGCAAATTTTGGGAGGAGTCTTCGAGTATCCCTATTTTTTTTCTTCATATTGTTCGTAATTACCTTAAAAGAATTTCGAATAATTACCTGGATGATCAATTCTCTTATTTTTTTTAAAAAATTGTTATTCGAATTGGTTCAGCTAATCATTACTATTTTTTGAATAATACTCACTGCTATAACTAATTAGTCCAACAAATCGAATATCACCGATATTAAACTCGAGTTAAACTCAGCCTGTTCGAAGGCGGACTAGTTAACAATATTATTTTATTATTTAGGATAATAATACTGTCAAGGTTCACTGACAATCGCACACGTAGACGGTTGAAAGAAGAGATGAATTTCCTTTCAACTGCTGGAGAAAGATGAAGAGGAACTGCTACAAATAACTTTTACTATCTTCACTGTCGCAATTCATCAGGATTAACCGAAAATATGGAGGGCACAACTGTTTAGATTATAGGATTGTTTTTTAGAGGTCAATAATTCGAGTTTTATAAATCTTAGGATCACTAGAAGCTCATATAATTGTCAATAATCGTTAATTTTAAAGTATATGAAATTAATCGAGATGCATACAAATTTAGCTTGGATATCCATGTTAATAAAAAAAAAAAAACCAACACAAAAGTAATAATCCATCAAAATTTCTTTCAATTATTGGTTTTGATTACCTATCTCCCACAGTAAATTGTATTCCATGGACACGATCAATCTCCATCTTTTCCAGCTATTGTCGTCTAAGATTAGGATTATTGCTAGAGTAAACAAAAACTGATGCTTGCTTTCATTTTTGCCGGGGCTTAATTAAATGTTAGTGCTGCTGCTATAACTTAGAAGAGCCAACAAAATCTGTAACTAGTTCATTTCGTATTAACAAGATCTAAAAGGCTTGGAGTTTTCACAGTAACCATCCATGCTAAAACCTCATATTCCCTTTTAAAAAAATCAACTTAACTGGTCATTAGAAGGTAAAAAGATATTTTTATAAGGACATGTTAGTCATTATTGAATTCATTAGGGTTGGATTTGTCTTTTCAATTTGTTTGGGAACAATGCAATAACTAAAATAATACTAGGAGCAAAAAATAATGCACTAGCACAGGGACTTTATAGATATTTTTATTTTTTGATGCATATTAAAATTACTTAATTATTTTCAAGATCAAAAAATTTAAAATTTCCTTTAAAGTTTTTTGGTTATTTACACTTAATTAATTTTTTTTTGGTTATAATCACGTTGATTAAGAATATCTTTTTAATTAATAAAAAATATTAATAAAAAATATAGGTTTTATGCATACTAAAATTACTCAATTGCTATCAGGAGTAAAAAATTTAAAGCTTCATTGCATAGGCTTTTATCTTTTACACTTGGTTTTTTTTTTTCTATATTCACGCTGACTAAGGGCTATGTGGTTTTTTTTTATAAATATAAAATATTAGTAAAATTTATAAATAAAAAATATTAATAAAAAAATAGCTAGTACATGGAACCCGTGCACTAACGAGTGGAATTTGAGTGGGGCATGAGCTGTTATAAGATGGTAAAACATGGCCTTTAGCGGCAAAAATTGAAAGCGTATTAGTAGTACGACCCGTGTAATGGTTGGGCTCTGGTGAGGTTTTTTTTTTTTTTTCTTTTTCTTTTTTTTTTCTTGTTAAAGTATAAAAATGTCAAGGTATTTTATTTTTATATTCTTTTTAATTTTTTTTTATTGATTTTTTTTCAATTTTATACTTCGTTATTTAGTTTAATTTAATTTTTATATCAAATTTGATCTTCATTCTTATTATTTTTTTAACCCTTTTACTAATTGAATTTTATTTTGAATTTCATCTCTCAACATTTGATTTTAATTTATTTTTATGTCGAATTTGATCCCAAGTCATTTTGTTGTAGTTTATTTTATTTTATTTTATTTTCATCCCTCAGTATTTTTTTTATTTAGAATTTTTTTTATTTGTTTAATATGAGGTTAGTCTTGATTTTATGATCAGGGTTATACGTTTTAAAAGTTAACATGGGATGCCTTTGAATTTTTTTAGGTCTTTTTATAAAATTTATTTATTTTTAATTGGTATTTATATATATTTTTTTTCACTTTCTTTTATGTGGGGTTATCCCACTTCTATGCTCATGTTTGCGAGGTTAGTGAATTACTAGAATTTTTTTCATTTCTTTTTAAAAATAATTATTTTTTTCAGTTTTTTATATCCAAAAACACATTAAAAAAATCAAAATACATTCAATTTTTAACTAAGAAGGAGTATCTGTCGAGGAATGCAGGTAAAATAACTAGTTGTAGACTAATGAGCGACTAAAGGCAGAAGAAGATATGGATGGGCTTGATTTATCCATTTATGGGCCTAAAATGAAATGACTTTGCAAGCCATCACATCCTTATTGACCTCGGTCATCCTTTGAAACAAATGACATCATCATCATCTTGATTCTTCAACATTACCAAATATAATAATAATAATAATAATAATAATTCAGCTTTTGTTTTCCAACTCTAAATCCCCTGTGTTTGTCGGCAACGGGCGAAAATAACAGGAAATGGCCTTCGAACTTTCTCGGGTTTAAAATCCAAAGTATACTTATTTTATGATTGTTTTTCTTTTGAATTAATATTATTTATTTATATTTTATAGTTGTACTTACACTTTATTTATTTCATTATTCAGATGTTGATGTTACAACTAACTCTGTTCAAGTGAGTCCAGTTGATACTATTTTATATTTCAGTTCTCTAAGATAATTATATATAAAGCACTTTTACTTTATGTTTTTGTTTCTATTTGAGTATATGTATTTACTCCTAAATCTTGGCCAATAAAGTAATTTTATAAGTTTGCTTTACATATCAACAAGCATGTTAGTTATTACCATTGCAAAAAAAAAAAAAAAAAAAAACCAATAAAATTAATTAATTAGGTTTTAAGTTTTAATTTCAAGAAAATGAATTTTACTTTCCTTCATAAATTCATAACAAAAATTAACTCGAGTACTCGATCATCAAATATTGTGAGTATAAATACTCAAATAAAAAATTAAATTCAATAATAATAATAATAAAATACAAGTATTTTATATGCCATTAGTTTTTTATGAAATTTAAAAGTTCACTCACTAGATATAGAATCATCTATCATATGAGTCCTGTTCACTCCCATTAAAGAATTGCAACTGGTACTCAAGTTTCATGGCAATGCCCTGTCAACAAGACACAAACAGCCATGCAAAGTTAGGAATTTATCAGAAGCAATAACAGCAGAAAATGTCCAACAAAAGATCAAAATTAGAGTCAAAAGGATTTAACAAAGAAATTGCACTGAAGTAATAATCTTACCATGGAGTTCCAAAGAGACAGTCTTTCAATACTCCCACACGTTGCAGACCCAAAAAATAAAAAAGATTCTAAGATAAATTAGAGTCAAAACCCAACTCTTTCACTGATAGGAGTCTTGTATTTTTCGAATTCATGGAGCAAATTCGTATACTGAAACCCAACAAGAAATTGGGCTAATCCTTCTAGAAACCGAGCCCTTTGACAAACATCCTGGAGCAAGCTTCATGGAAATGGTACCAACTTGGATTTCTTTCAAGTTTCTATACAAGTCTGGAAGGGTATTTATCAGTGCGAGTAATGCTCAACTATGGAAGATACAGAGAAGAAGAGGAAGAATACAAGAAAAGAGAGAGGGGGGGAGGGAGGGAGGGAGGGAGAGGGAGGTACTGAATTTGTTATTTCATATTTTATCCTACAGTCCTTGCCTTGTTAGTTACATACTAGATAGCTTGTCTGCTATTAGTTGCAGGCCGGCCCAGTATTTTTTAGGTATAAGAAAAATAATAGCTAAGAAAAATTTACGGCTCCACATCGTAGACGAATGAAAAAAAAAAATCAATTATCAATTCCTAAGAAATCAAACAAAAAAAAATTAAAATCCTAACAAAAAAAATCAATGAACAAAAAAAATCAAAAAAAATATCAGCTAACCCGGGTGATGAAATTAAAATAAAATAAAATTATGGATCTAATGATGATATAAAAATATAAATTAAATTTTTGATAAGGGTGCTAAAACTAAAACATTAAGGGTCGAAACCTAAAACACCATCAAATATTGAACTAAAGGGTCAAATCAAAGATTCTTATGTCCATAAATTCACAAAAGAATCCAAAACAATAAAAATCAAAATACACCATTTGATGCTCAAAACGCTCGACCCGATGTATTGGCTTGTGAACCGGGGAACCCGGGGCTTACGTTGGTCTGGGTCTCAAAAGTAATTGGAACAGAGCACGAAAAATATTTGATGCTTATATTTAATTCAAAAGCAAAAATCCTCATAAAAAACTAATTTGAACAAAGCCTGAAAAAAAAAAAACTCTACATAACAAGTGTTTTTTTCAAAATGAATGGAAAATCCATAAGAATTGAACAAAAAAAGTAAGAAAACATTGAGGATGACACTGAAAAAAATAAACTAAAAAAAAGAGGGAGAAAACCAAGCAAGTCTGGGTGAACCTTATAAACCCAAGCTAATCTCTTAAAGTCGTAAACCATTAAATTCAAAATCTAACCTTAACTAAGAAACTCAATATAAAACAAATTTAATGTTGAATGGTGAGATAAATTAATTTAATTATAAAAATTATTATTAAAAGGCTAGACATGTCATTTTACTGTAAAAAAAAAATATAAAGACAAAAAAAAAACCCTCTCCACAGGGCCAAAACGTTTGAGCTTTTAAGGATATCATCTTCTATCTTTAACTATGCAAATAAAATTAAAAATACACAATAGCTCCTGGACAACATGCCTATTTTTTTAGTTTTCAAGGTGACGAAATAATCTCACTATATATAAAAAAAACATAAATTTACTAGATTATCTTGATCAATTGACAAATGATATTTTGATCTCCTGGAGAAGATAACTCTACCCGCACAACCAAGAAAATTATTCAATGCATTGAATGACAAAACAATTAATACACTGCTTGACAAATACAAACTGACATGATACATTTATTTTCTAGAAAGGCAAGTGCAGAATGCTAGTCTAGGAGAAAGAAAACGAGGAGAAGACTATTACTTTTTAAGAATGATTTAATTATTTTATTATGCTTTTAAAATGTAAAAAAACCAAGTTGTCATTATAAATTTAAAAATAACTAATAGACTTGTAAAAGAATTATATGACCCCAGTAGCCAAACCATTACTTTTTGTTAAGGATGACAAAATGATGATTACACTTTTACAATCCAAAACTATCTTTAAATTGAAACATTGATCTCATGCAGCTCTTTTTTTTTTAATAATAGGTTAATTTAATAGTAAAGAGGCTCATTTAACTTTCAGAAAACTTTGAATTTGGATATTTTAAAACTATAAAGAACAGAATGAGACATTTTGGAATCTACAAGGATTCGAATATAAACCTTAAAAAATATATTCTATAATTAAGTTTTGTCCTCCTCCCATATTACATGCAGGGTTACACCACTGTTATTAAACCCGGTCCGGTCCGGCAGATCGACCTGGGACCCTGTTGATCCGGTGGCTGGACCGGTCCGGGTTTAATAAAAGACCGGCTGTGGCAACAGCCCGGCCAAACCCAGGTGACCCGGCAGGTTGACCCGGGACCCGGGCGACCCGGACGAAACCAGGTTTTTTTTTTTTCAAATGTGGGATTTGAAACCCATTAGTATATATACTTTATGTTCCCAAGAAAAAAGTCATGTTTTTTCAATGTGGGATAAAAAACCTTTTAGTTTAAATACTTCAACTTAAAAGGATAACATAATATCTTTTCAATGTGGGATTTGAAGCCCTTTCATATATATAATACATGTTTCCATGAAAAAAGTTATGTTTTTTCGATGTGGGATTTGAAACCTATTAGTATATATACTCTATGTTTCCAAGAAAAAAATCATATTTTTTTAATGTGGGATAAAAAACCTTTTGGTTTATATACTTCAACTTAAAAGGATAACATAGTATCTTTTCAATGTGGGATTTGAAGCCCTTTCATATATATAATACATGTTCCCATGAAAAAAGTTATGTTTTTTCGATGTAGGATTTGAAACCCATTAGTATATACTCTATATTCCTAAGAAAAAAATCATGTTTTTTCAATGTGGGATAAAAAACCTTTTGGTTTATATACTTCAACTTAAAAGGATAACATAGTATCTTTTCAATGTGGGATTTGAAGCCCTTTCATATATATACTACATGTTCCCATGAAAAAAGTTATGTTTTTTCGATGTAGGATTTGAAACCCATTAGTATATACTCTATGTTCCTAAGAAAAAAATCATGTTTTTTCAATGTAGGATAAAAAATCTTTTGGTTTATATACTTCAACTTAAAAGGATAACATAGTATCTTTTCAATGTGGGATTTGAAGCCCTTTCATATATATACTACATGTTCCCATGAAAAAAGTTATGTTTTTTCGATGTAGGATTTGAAACCCACTAGTATATACTCTATGTTCCCAAGAAAAAAATCATGTTTTTTCAATGTGGGATAAAAAATCTTTTGGTTTAAATACTTCAACTTAAAAGGATAACTTAGTATCTTTTCAATGTGGAATTTGAAGCCCTTTCATATATATATATATATATATATATATATATATATATATATACACACACACACACACGCACACACACTCTATGTTCCCATGAAAAAAGTTATGTTTTTTCGATGTGGGATTTGAAACCCATTAGTATATATACTTTATGTTTCCAAGGAAAAAGTTATATTTTTTCAATGTGGGATAAAAAACTTTTTAAAATATTCTTTTAAACTTCATAATATATATAATCTATATTTATATGGATTTTTTCATATGAAATATTAAAATTTTAATTTTTTTTAATTTTTCCGGGTTAATCCGGGTTGACCCGAATTAACCCGGATTGACCCATAAAACCCGGGACCCGGCCCCTTGACCGGGTCAACTCCGGATCGGGTTTAATAACTATGGGTTACACTTCGTGGGCTTGACTCTTTCTCTAACTTGCTAGTCAAACTTTTCCACTTCATCTTGTCTATTTTCCTCGTAACACAACACTTGTAGGAACAGGGAACCCATCAAAGGAAAAACACCTCGTCTCCACGTCTAAAATACAAAACAATTATTCTTACCACAACATAAATCTAGAAGAAGTATTGCAGTTAAAAATAATAATAATAATTTACCACCCACTAAAATACAAAACACAATAATGTTGTTACATGGAAGACAGTATTAGCTATGATCGTGGTACTTTCTTTCTACTTCTATCCTCTCCTCGTAACCAGAAGTTCTCTTTCTCTTTTTCTCTCCCCCCCTATATCCATGGCCTGCAAAACCATTTCTTTCTTCTTCTTTTGCTTCCTTTTCATCTCCATTGATTCAATCTCTTCTCAACAATTATCAGACACAGAAACAGATTGCAGTAAGCGTTGGATCCACATCAGACGGTTACCATCAAGGTTCAATCTTGATCTCCTTACAAACTGTTCTGAATACCCACTTTTTGGTAACTTCTGTCCTTACCTAGCAAACCATGGTTTAGGCCCCAAAACACACAATAAGTCTCAATCTTGGTACCGTTCAAACCCATTATTGTTGGAACTTATCTTCCATCGTAGGATGCTTGAATACCCATGTTTAACATCAGATCCCAATCAAGCCAATGCCATTTACTTACCTTACTATGCAGCAATTGATTCTTTGAGGTATCTATATGGTCCGGGTGTTAATAACAGCATGGAGCATGGGCTTGAATTGTATGATTATTTGCAAGACAATGAAGGTTGGATATGGTCAAGGAATCATGGGGCTGATCATTTCTTGGTCATGTCAAGGCCTGCTTTGGATTTCTCTCAATCTGTAGATGTTAATCCTCCTATTTGGGGTACTTCGTTTCTTGAATTGCCAGAGTTTTATAATCTAACTGTTTTGATTGTTGAAGGAAGGGCCTGGCCTTGGCAAGAACAGGCCGTGCCCTATTTGACATCGTTTCATCCCCCAAATTTAGGATTACTTGAGTCTTGGATTAAACGTGTCAAGGCTTCAAAGAGGACCACTCTGTTGCTGTTTGCAGGTGGGGGTGGTGTTGGTTCCTCACCGAATATCAGGAGGAGTATCAGGAATGAATGTGAAAACAGCAGCTTAAGTGATAGCAGCGACGTTTATGTTAATAATGGTGGAGGGCACGATTACTCCAAGATGAGGAAAGTTTGTGATATAGTGGATTGCTCTAATGGGGTATGTGAGCATGACCCAATAAGGTATATGAGGCCAATGTTACGAGCAACATTTTGTTTGCAGCCTCCAGGGGATACACCAACTAGGAGGTCAACTTTTGATGGGATTATTGCAGGGTGTATACCAGTTTTCTTTGAAGAACTATCCGCAAAGTCACAATATGGATGGCATTTGCCAGAGGAGATGTATAGAGATTTTGCTGTTTTTATGCCAAAGGAGGATATTGTGTTTAAAGGGTTGAGGATTTTGGATGTGTTGATGGGGATACCAAGAGATGAAGTCCGGAGGATGAGGGAGAGAGTTATAGAATTGATACCACGGGTTGTGTACAGGAAGCATGGGAGTTCATTGGATTTAAGAGCTAGAAAGGATGCATTTGACATAGCTGTTGAAGGTGCTTTGCAGAGGATCCATTCTAGGCTAAAAGCAAGGGACTTTGATCAATGACCAGAATTCTGTTATTTTCTGGCTGTTGTAATTATTATATCTACTTATTTTTGTTTTTTTCTTCTTCTAACCACCGTTATTGCATAGGTGGAGAGAAAATTAGATTAGTTTGTATTTGTAACATTTGTAAAGATACTCAATTTTGAAGGAAATCTATTTTACTTTTTTTTATTCTTCATATTTTAGGCCATGGCATGCAGAGATGCTCATATCTGGTTGTTTAGCAGTCACTGGAAATTCAAGACAAATTGCCAAAAATAAGGCAACAAAAAGATGACAGACAAAAGGGAGCTGTTAGATTTTTCAAAATACATATGGTACTGGATGGAAGAACTGGGGAACTGCACCTTGTAGGGAAGTCTCTTTACTATTCTGTATGGTAATTGGTCGGAAGTTTAAGATTTCAACCACATCTGATGATCGCAGAACCCCAAGTTAAACCAGCTCCAAATCCTGCAGTTGCAATGGTATGACCTGGCTTCACCTTCTCACTTCTGATGGCTTCATCCAAAGCCAATGGAATGGAAGCAGCACTTGTGTTACCATAATTTGCCACATTTGACATGATCCTTTCTGGCGGGACTTCTAAGCATGTTGCAACTGCATCAATGATCCTTTGATTTGCCTGCAGAAATTGATCTTTGTTACTTATACGTACTCTATTATAAAATGTCTATCAGCATATGAGAATCTGCAAGAATTACTTGTAAGTAGTCTCGTATAATCTGCAAGCGGTTTCATTCACAAATTCTGTCTGTGTAGACTACCTTACTAGAATTATCACCACCTGCTTATTTTCAGCAGACTACAGTTGCTACCATTGGTGAACTTAGCTAAACCATTCCTATTGCAAATTAAATATCATCTAACTATTAATCAATTAATGGACATCAAGATCTTTCCCAGTTGCTTTCAGCCCTTCCTAATGCCTAAAGGCGCAAATGGAAGTGAATCTAGGAATCATTTTGCCTTACCCTTTTTATGATCATTCTACGCTAAAAACCTGAAGGTCCTGAACCATAAAATACATATTTGTCAAACCGAAAGGTCAACAAAAATTAATTTTGATAAACTTCTAAAAAATTGAGTTTTTGAAAAATTAAAGTCTAAATTATTTAAATCACTTCCATATATATATTTTTAATCTAATAAGTGATTAAAGAAAAAATTAGGCAAAAATTTGTTATATTACCTTTGAAAAGTTAATAGGGCCAATATAATATCTCATATCTCATGCCTGGTGGATCAGTGGCCAGTCAATGCTTGACCCAGTGAGACCGGCCTTTTCAAGAGCACACTCTATAGACTGGGGCACACATCTAACAGCAAAGCGAAAAACCTCTTTTCCATTCATTTGAAGGCAGGAAATTATGGCATGACGTTTAGGAGGAAAGTCTAAAACTGAGCCTTTAGAACCCAATGCATGATCAACTTCATTATCTTGGATGGAGGCATTTAAATATCTGAACAAATGGAGGAAACATATTGCATCACATTCCAGGAGGCATGGGGCTTGTTTACTCAAGAAAATTAAGAAGCACATTACCTTAGACCTTCTCCATCGCTGTGCAGGTCAAAACTTAAAAGACCATCATCATCACTGTCACAGGCCTGCAGGATGATAGAAATGTCAAAATAATTGCACATGAGAAGCATGATTATCGTAATTCCCAGTTTCAAGCAGCTATCTAATTAAAACGTTTTTCATCCTGGGTGCATTTTGAGTTTGATACTTTATTAATGCCTTCAACTAAACAAAATCTGACATAAAAGAAGATGCAAGGTTTTTTCTCTCCAGCCTAAGTGCTGTTGAAGCTTGGTAATTGTAGACATACATTTAGCTGGAGACAAGGATTGGAATTCAATATAACAATGCTTATGGTTTGTCTGAGAATATTATGAATTTATCTTACATAACCTGTTTAATTTAAGGGAAGATGGGATCAAGCTGTTAGTCCTTTAATACTAAGTATGATACAGAGACAGCTAGAACAAGAAATGTTTGGTTCGCTTCCTATAATTCTTTGAAACTAAAAAGTTGATGCAACTTAGAACTGTACCAACATGATGCAAGGTACTTTCAAGTACAAGTTGATATGACTAATTCTCAGTGTAAGTTAGAATTAACATTCAAGTGAAGGGCATCATGGACATAAAACCCCCACCATCATTACCAAGAAAACTAGACTCCAAAATAGTAAGAGACTCGTACTAAACTACTGTAATTACTCATCTAGAAGTACAGGCTATACAGTCATGATGGGAAAAATCCGTGGTTAACACTATTTGTGATGACATGATTGCATCTCTGTAAGTAATGAAAGAAACATGATGGGAAAAACAATGTAGATCCAGCTGAAAGCACAATCTATTATCAACTTGGTTATTGAGCCAAGATGTTACATGTTTAATAAAAAGCCATGATTGTGCAAAACTTTTAACACGGTAAATTCAAGGAGCCATGTCATGGTGTAGGTAAGAGTTATAAAGAAAGAATTTTAAATTTTAAATATCACAAAAATTATCACCCTAAACAGTGCAGAATGGAGGAAAATGGTTTGTTGAGTGAGTCAGATTTATTTGAAAATCAACTAAAAAGATGAAAGCAATCGTACAACCAATGCAGCATTCGCTATCGACAGAGGATCTGAAATTTTTTCTAGCTGGCTATCAAACAGAAGCACTCTGCAAATCAGATATTAACAAGAAATAGAATTGTCGGAGAGGAAACAAAACAGCATTTGCATTCTGACTTCATAGTGTTCTTGGAACTCCTCAATCACCTTCACAAAGCCAACTTTATGAACATGACCTGTTCTTTTAAGGGAAACTCTAATCTGTAACCTAGGCAGCTTTGATATCGAGGTGCCGTTACATTAACCTCCTAAAAACCAGACAATTTGAACAAGATAATTGACACGCCAGGGAACTAATACACTTTGGGATAGCTGATGAACTCAAATTAATCATTGCTCACTCGCAGAACAGGATGTTATGTAAACCTCAATGTGTTGACTAAGCTAACTATTCACCATTTTGCTATATCTATATAGCAGTCACCGAGATATTGTTCAAGTATATCAGAGTTCCCTCATCACATACACAATACTTCAAGTTACTTTGCTATTTGATTCAGCTGAAAAAGAAAATGACACTAGAACGTCATTCACCACCTTGTAATCCGTAAACTCCATTACTAATTCATTTCTTCTTGAACTCAATAGATAGTTTTTTCAGCTCTCTAACTTTCCATAACCTGCTTAAACCAAAATACCACTTCATAATCACTTTATTAAGATATCCTTGAAAAACTATCCTCTCAAAAATCACCTTGGAATTGATATCCAGCTAATGATTCAACAAACTTGCACGCTGTAACCATATCTAACATCAAGCTTACAAAACCAACAAAGTACATCCCAGTTGATTCTTTCATTTAATTGAAAGTTCAATTACATGTGTTCATGCAACAACAATTCAGCTGCGAACTCTAAATTTTTTTCCCACTTCATTCAACAAACAAGCATATATTCACCATCAAACAAATAACCAAAGCCATTACTAATCAAAACCCACTTGCATTAAAGACTCATTTGCCAATTGAGACTAAAAAAAAACATGTGAGTCCATAACCAAAATACTGACCTGGGCAATCCAGATTGAGAAGGGGAAATCTTCTCTGAACCTTCAATGGTGCTGGAACACACCACTCTCCTTGAGATTCCTTTGATGGACCAAAACCCAGATCCAATAATCCCTGTTGAAGGCATAATCTTCCCTCCGAGGCTTGGAGCTGAAGGACTACTAGACCCGGATGCTCTTGCCATTTCTTAAAAAAACAACAGAGAAAGAAAGATACGGCAAAGAAAACAAAGAGAAAAGACACGTGTATCTAAATAATTTAAATAAGTATAAAAAATGGTGTTTTTTTAGATACGACGAAGAATTTCTCTCTTTTTTTTATACGACAAGCCTCACTCGATATCATCATAAAAAATAAAAAAAACTAATTAAAATTAGGAGAGACCTAAGAAAGTAGGTGGGTGAATCTACTTTTCATCATTTTTAATTCTTTAATAATTATATATATATAAAAATAGACTCAATGAGTTAAATTAGTAAATTATAATAATAATTATTTTTATTTATATCTTAACTCGAATTAAGTCGTATTGATTTTCTCGATCCATGACCTGAGTCTTGTTTACCTTAGCTTTATTATGGTTGACCTCAAGTTAGTATTTTAAACTATAATAATAATAATTTTTATTCTTATATTGATTTAAGTTGACCATTTTAATTCATAATTCAGGTTTTGTCCTGAGTTGAATTCCAAATCAAGTTTTAAAATTATAATAATTATTATTTTTATTTGATGTTGATCCTCTTGTTACGTGATTAGGGTCTTACCTCAAGTTGATTTTTAAAAATATGATAATAATCATTTTTATTTTTATATTAACCCGAGTCAACAGTCAACCCTATTCTTGACTTAACCTTGTCTCGGGTTGATCCCCGAATTGAGTTTTAAAACTATAATAATAATTATTTTTATTCTTATATTACCTTGAGTTAACCCGACCTGTAACCCATGCCTCAACCAATAACCTGGGCTTTGCTTTGGATCAACCATTAAGTTAAGTTTTAAAATTATAATAATTTTTATTTTGAAATTAAAATATTTTTACAAGGATATCTTATGAATAAAAAATAAAAAATATTATTTATAAAAACATGTCTCTTTTATACCTTTTATTTTAAAAATATAAAAATTTACTTTAAAATTATTCTAAAAATATATTTATTTTTATCTCGAAAACCAAACATATTAATATTCCTGTTCTTTTTGTCTCAACTGTCCACAAGAATAACAAAACGCTAGCTTAGAGCGTGCTATAAGCAGGTGATAAATGAACTTCTAGGAAAATGAAGTGGATGTTTATCGCTTCTGAAATTTATATTTTAAAATATGGAAATTAATTTGTCAGGAAAAAAAAACAGACAGTCAAACATGAGGCTTGGCGTAGTACCCCCCAGAATCTAACATCTTATGAGTGTAATGTTTAGGAATGCGAGAAGCTTCACCTTCAAGTGTAGAATAGAAGGCCTTAACATCGTCCATCATGTGTTCTGGTGATGGAAGCACAAATCGACCTGATAACACACCAGCAATCCACTTGCTCTGAAACTCAGACATTGGAAAAGGGACAGCCTAGGACCGTACCCCCCAGAATCTAACATCTTATGAGTGTAATGTTTAGGAATGCGAGAAGCTTCACCTTCAAGTGTAGAATAGAAGGCCTTAACATCGTCCATCATGTGTTCTGGTGATGGAAGCACAAATCGACCTGATAACACACCAGCAATCCACTTGCTCTGAAACTCAGACATTGGAAAAGGGACAGCCTAGGACCAATCACAGACGAAGGGTTAGTTTCAATGATGTAAGCGAAAACAAATCAAAACAATGGCAGATGACAATATCTTAGAGTTCAACCTTCCATGGTATACCAACAAAGGATAGCCCTGGAGCCAAAGATGGGAGGAAAAACATGCTTGTAAAGTGGCCCCATACGATTGTCATCCACAGTCACAATCTGTGGCTTCATTCAATAACAAGAACAATTGCAAATTGTAAGAAACCAGTATTCAATTTTGCTTTATCTTTTCAACTGGACAAAACTAAATAAAAAATACCCAGTGCAATGCAGAATAATGTCAGCAACGACAGCACTGCCAAATCGGAAAACCACGGTACCATCTCCACTGGCGCTTTCCACCTGAATAGTTTTTGGAAAAATATAAGCATTTTAGATCAAGCCATCTCCTAGCACCATGGTCAAACAGTTGCCGGCCCCCACAAAATCACTAACTCTCTAATGATAGACAATTTCCATTCTTAACTTGGATTAGAACTTTTACCATAGAATGAAGCCACAGATTGTCATGCCCCGGCTGTTTTTCGTAGGTTTCATCAGCCACTGATCTGGATGCAATGTGGACCTCTCTGGCTACCTCAGCAATCTCAATAGATAAATCAGCAGCACTCATGGAACTGCCTATCAAAACCACAACCTGCCAATGGAGGAAAATTATTTAACAAAAGAGTTCAGTTGAATAAAACAACAAATAAAATCAGGGACTCCAAGTAATAGCGAGAATGCATAGAGACATATAGAAACCGCCATAAAACAACGAAAAATTGCATTAAAAGGTGGAAAGGAAGTAAATACAAGTAAACTCTTGCTTGTTTAATCTTGCATAACCTTTGCAAGCTCGATATGCTCTCAAACTTCACAATCAAAGAAGCGTTACAAATATATGGATTGATCAAAGATGTCTTTTAAAAGAAGATTGGTTTCAAATCCGAAATCAAACGATGGGTTTTAACCAATAAAGTGAGCACAGCCCACTGGAAAGAGAGGAGAGAGGGGGATGTTTAAGTAACCGAGCGTTAGCTTGACAACAATTAATTGAAAGTATCAATCAAAAGTCGCAGTAATATTGAAATAGTGATTCTCTACTGTTATGATCAGATAAAGGATAGAGAACTAGAAACTTCACACATACTCGATTCCGGAAGGGCTCAGGAGTGCGAGAGTTGTGACTGTATTTGCTTTCCAGGCCACAAGTTGATGCCTGAAAAGGATGTGTAAGAAAAATAAAAATACAATTGGAACAACGTCAACAAAAACCTTTAGACGAGGATGCAGCAATAACCCCATTCTAAAAATTAAAATAACTACAAAATCAAACTTAATAAAAAACATTTTCAGACCCAGATTTACATTACAACATGAATGAAGGCTCAAACAATCTACATCAAACTTTTTTATCCCAGATGAACTATGGACATTAAGATTATTCTTTTTTATTTTCAGAATATGATTGATTGAAACCTCTTTTTCCTTTTTCTTGTCAATGATTTTTTCTCCTATTTCACAGCTCTCAAGAACTGAAATGCAATAACTATGGTAGGCATTTGAATTTGTTACTTAATAATAATTATACATCACAGACCAATTTATTTTTTTTATTATCAAATATGACAGGTCAACGTCAAGATAATATTAGAACATAGAAAATAGAATCTGGGAAACGAAAACATTCATTGAACAAGCGAGACAAAGAGAAGAAGGGAAAAAGAAAGAAAGAAGAAGACTTGATACGTTTATGATAACCCACCGACAAAAAAAAAAGAAATCTCAATCATTAAGGGGAACTTGTTGGGGTTTTTTTTTTAATTTATAATTGAATTGTCTTTCCGATATGGAGGGATTTTTATTGAACGAGAAGTTAAAATGCAACCTCAACTCTCCGTGTACAAAAACAAAAGAGGCATTCGATGAGGTTTGCTAATTATAGGTTTGGTTTAAAATTGTTTTTAGTTAAAAATATATTTAAATAATATTTTTTATTTTTAAAATTTTAATCTTGATATCACTTTTTTTTAAAAAAAATACTAAAATATAAAAAAATTAATCTTAAACAAAATAAAATTAAAAAATCCTAAAAATACACTGTTAGCCATATTTCCGAACATGATATTGATAATTGAAATTTTAATCTAAGTGACATTAGAAGAGTCAAGATTCTTAAATTTGATTGAATGGTTTATCATACATCAATGAATCTGGAGGGATTAATTTAATCATAATACGCTAAGAAGGTAGAAAACAGCAAGATCAAAGTCTAGCATCATCACATGTTCTATTTACTACGGCGTTGTTAGAGGTAACAAATTTGGTTACTTCTGACATAACCACCGACCGACTGAAGCTCTGAAACCGAACCGGCGCGTAACATCCTTTGACAAGTCATTGTCACAACGCCAAGTTCGGTGGCCCAGAACGTCTCTTTCTCTGGTAAGTATCGGTCGTTTTTATGAAAAGGATTGTGTTTGGGAGGTTGATATGCGCGCAAAAAATTATTATATCGATCCTCGCTCTATGCTCCACGACAATAATAGTTGTAAGTTAGTCAATGCTTTGTCCCCAGAGAAGAAAAAGAAAAGAAGCAACAGAGGAAAAAAAAAACAGAGAAAGGAGAAAGGTCGGTCAATGCTACTAGGATTCTCTGTAACGAATTGAATAATTTTACTTCACTGTTGCTTGAAATCTTTAATAAACCATTGGATAATAATGGATGTATAATTTTAAAGATAGTATATAAAAATATCGCAGTAATTATTTTTTTTAAATATTTTTTCTCATAAACACACCAAAACGGAAAAAACACAGCATAAAACAACACTTGATTGTACAATAATCAAAAGATCGAGACAATTCAGGCATCCCAGTAATCATGTACAACCTGTTAAAGTAACATTTGATCGAGTCGAGAACATGCATGGGACATATATATATATAGGACCCTACACAATTGTTCTTAGGTTATAACCAGCACCCCGCGTCATTCATAAGGGTAGGGTTCATATCTGTCCATAAACCAGCAAACTGACAGTGCATACTGAATTTTCTGCTAGCATCTGTTATGAGTTTGAAGATATTAAATTTCTACAAGGCCCATCAGTAGATTTGTTCGTCATTGGATTCCGCATTAATATCAAATTCAATGTCTCATAATTATTTTTTAAAAAATCTCTTGTTGTTTTTCTTAATGTCTAGTATTTTCAATAATATAATTAAACATTTCAAAATGCCATAAGATTTAAAATAAGTTTGTCCAATATTGTATGTTAGATGAAGATTGATTATTCAATGCTCAAAGAGCATATTTGCCTATCCAATTTTTTATTAAGAAAATAGAAGGTTTATTTTCTTTTTTAAACTCCCAATAAATCACGTTCCACAGACAACATTTTTGTATATTGAGAGGATGGAATTTATATTAATAGAAGCATATCACTATTGAGTTGCAACCAAGATAACACTTAAAAAGAATCTTGAAGTCAAGAAGAATGAATCAAGATTTCAAATAGTTTAATAATATTCTTTATGGAATTCTCGGATGATTCATGTCTCTGTATCCATCACATTCATTTTCATTGTTTAACTTCTGTCAGTGGTGGATCATGCTGGGCTGCAATGGTTCTGAAGAAGACAATACCTCCTGTGTAAATAAATACAAAAGAAAATTGTTATTTGTCCTTTTCACTGATTTTTTTTTATAAAGAATTAGTTTCTTTATTAGGGGCTATGTTCTTTCAAAAGCGTTGAAAAGACAACTAAACATATCTTTTATAATATAAAATATAAATAAATAATTTTCTAGCCCCATAGTATATAAGCTAACGATAAAATAATTAAAATTGTTAATTCAATTTTATTTTATAAAAATTTTAAATAATATAATTAAATTTAACCATGTAATTTAATATTTTTATAAAAATAAAAATTATAATAAATTATTAGTGAAATTGAATTATAATTTCGTTACAATTATATTTTTAGAAGTGTTTGGAAATACGTGCTAACTTGTATTTTTAAAAAATTTAAATTTTTTTATTAAAAATTAATTTTTTATATGTTTTGGATGATTTTAATATGTTAATTTTAAAAAATAAAAATATTATTTTAATATAAAAAATAATTTTTAAAAAAACTGTAATTATAATTAAAATTAAGAGAGAGAGAGAGGGAGATGGAATCACAAAACAGAGAAAGCAAAGAAAGAAAGAGACAGAAAGTTAACCCATAAAAAGAAAAGATACTACAGCTACACAACCCTCACTGTTAACTATATTAGTAGCTCAATTCTAGTCTCTCACTCCTTCTCTCGTTATATTCAGTGAGAGAGAGAAAATATATCTCTCTCATTGGGTTCTCTTTGATCTGATTCCCTCTCTTTTTTACTTGTCTTTCATGATGGGTTTTGTATGGTTTTTACATTCTTTTCTTTGCCATGTGGGTTTCTAAAGAAGAAGTTGAAGATTATGGGTTCTTTGCTTCATGGTACTCTCTTTTCCTTCTCTTTTTTCTTTTCTTACATCATTTTGGGATTTGAGTTTCATTGTTGTTGATAACATGTTTTTGTTGTGTATTGTTTTGGTTTTTTTTTTTGAGGGGGGTTACCATAACAGTGTTTTATTGTGTATGGGTTGGATATGAAGTGGAGTTTTGATCCGTTGAATGTCCTTGTATAACTCGTGCCAAAATGTTTGCAAGATATAAACTTTACATGCCAAAGAATACATATTGAGCTTCTACTTGGTTCGTGAATCATTAGCGAAGTTATTTCCGTTGTTAATATGCAAATCCCATGTCATTAATGCAAATTATCAGGGCTTAGTTTGGTTGCGGTTTTTTTTTTTTTGAGAATTGGCTTAGTTTGTAGTGTACATGAGTCTCATCGTATAAAGGCTTAAAATTTTGATTGGCTATGAAGGCATCAGAGTCATTTCTTGTGGCTTGAAAAAATGAGGCTACTTTCTTTTGTGGCTGGAGGTCTTTGGGAACCATTTGGGGCTGGCTTGGTGAATGGGAAATTTGAGAAAGCATCGTTGTCCAAGTGTTCATGGAATTTGTGTCCTTTGTTAAGCCATATCTGGGTTCTTATTGGCCAAATTTCATGTCCATGTATGCATTGGCTTCTATGCATTGAACTTTTTCTGCTACCGAATAGTGCTGGAAGAGTTAACTATAGAGCGAGTCAGATCATATTTTGCATTGTGTGGGACATGCATAATTGTTGGTGGTACTGTTACATCTGGGCGCTGAAAACAGAGTTCGTGACCCTACAAGGATGTAAACGGCTCTGGTGATGATTTCGGTTGTCGTCATGCTGTTGATATGTACTTCATTTCTCATTTGACGTGTAAATAGCTTCTCTGGAGTTTGTTTTTCATGTGCATGATTAGTGCTGCTTAGTATTCATATGATTTTGCTAGTGCTTTAAGCAGGGGAAAGCTTATTTCATTGGTGCCGCTTAGACTGTCATAGAGTTGCCGGTTCATTGGTTGATTCTGGGCATCTTATAACTAGCAATTCTTTTGAAAATGTAGGGATGGTGAATGGGTGGTTTCTTGGTTCTTATCGGTGCTGCCCATCTCACAACTAGAAATTTTATTTGGAATTTACTGGATGGAATATAGATTTTGGAGACAAATGATCACAAAATGCAGCTTAGGGTACGATTCGTGATGTGATGCGATGGACTTGTTCAATCCTAGCAAGGAGATGTTGATGCAAGGAGATTTAGATCTGAACTCTGTACAGCTATACACAGATTCATTTAAAGAAGTTATAAAGAAGACAATTCTCAAGCAGGAGGTTATATTTAGGACTCAGGTTTGACCTCAACATTCAACATGCATCATAATATGTTTTGAGCTAAATCTGATATCATATGATTCCTTTGAGTTTGGTCAGAATGTTGGGTCACTTCTGTCATATGTAGCTTGAACTACTCGGTCATACTAAAACTAAGCTGAGCTCTGAGATTTTGGGTTACACTTTTTTAATATGGTTTATCTTATGGTTGAATCATAAGGTCATTGTTGATGGCATGAAACATAGAAGTTTACGTGTTTGCAAAACCATGGTTTTGCCACAATACTCTTATCTTCATTTTACTTGTATTTCTTTAGGTCCATGAACTCCATCAGTTATATAGGACACAGAAGTCACTAATGAAGAATCTTGGTTGTAAGGGGTGTGGTGCATACAATTCATGGGATGCAAATGTGCAATCATTTTTACCACCTTTTACAAATCCTACAAGAGTTGAACCGCTGGTGAAAGAAACAGGAATTTCCTCATTTTCCAAGGTAAATGAAACCTCCAACTATGAGCTTGCTCTTAAAAGTGATCCTTAATGTAGGAGAGGAGGTTTTTTCTTTCAATCATGGTTTTTAGGCTCTTTTTCTCATGTTTTTGTGGCACAAGCTCAAGTCTTCTACGGCATGCCATATGAAAGTCCAACCTATAGCAATGACAAAAATGTTGGCAATTCAGTTAGTAGAGACTTACTCTTAATTCCTTTCAATGGCTTCCTGCTTTAATTTGGTTAGATTGAGGCTTTTTGGTCCTTCAGAAAAGACAAGTGGTAGTTGAATCATCAACAACTGGCGTATCATGTATTATATCTTTCCATGGAAAACTTCACTAGATAGCTTTAAAACAATCATCATACACGCTTTTCGTTGTGCTAATGTAAGGACCTTGTCTTTCAGGTGTTCTCAACACCTTCCACAAGCGAGGAGTTGTTAGATGGGTGCCAAGATGCATATTATAGGCTTAAGCAGAGGCCTCTTGATCTTCAGCTCTCTGCTGATGAATTCATCAGCCATGTCGAGGAGGATCTCCCAAGCATAGGACATGCTTGGAATCATCGCTTAAGAGAACCCATAGACTTTAAGCATCCTCTCTCTTCTAATTACTCTTCAGGTACTGAGGAGTTGAAGCTTTCCCTGACCACTGGAGTTGACTATAGAAGAACAGAAGGTGCATTGAGGACTTGGTTTGATAAGAAAACTCATCAGTACTGTTCTGTGATTGATTTGGAATCAGATGAGATGATATCAGATGATCATGCAAAATGCACACCTTCTGTTGGCGGTGCTGCTCCAGAAACTTATTCCCCAGGCAAGCACAAGTCACTAGTTTCTGCCTTCTCCAATTTAATCTTCTCAACTAGAGCAAAGAAAGATCCATCTGTTGAGATTGCAGAAAGCAGCTCTTTTCAAGAACATAGTGAATGCTGCCGAGAGCAGACCTCTTCGAATGAAGGTACTGATAATCACTACTTGGAAGTCGATATAGTATTTTTTATCCATGAATGTGTGTTTCAGGATTTTGATCTTGTGCAATTTAGGTATATGGTTAGCCACCATCATATTTAGCTCCTCTTATTGTTCTTGCAAGCAGGAATTATGGAGTTACATGATGATATCCTGTTTAATAATCTTTCCACCAAAATTCAACAGTCCACTTCACATCTAAAAGCTGATTTGGACCTCAACAAAGTTTACCTCGATGACCCGTCATGTTTCTCAAATGATCCTCTATTGGCCTATCCTTCACCGGCCAGCTCAGCAGGTGTATCTGCAGTAGTTATTGGGAGCGTGCAGGAAGAAACTTGCCCAACCACTTCTTGGGAGAAACGAGTCAATGGCTGCTCAAATGAAATTTCTGATATCCTTCATGCTGCTCAAGTAGATTTAAACAGCACAACTAGGAGCGCAAATGTTTGGACTAGAAGTTCCGAGCATAATGGAATAAGCAGTAGGGTAGTGAACCTTACAGGGCCAGAGCCCATGGCCAGCTCCCCAGTAGACATTTTTGTAGACATTGGCAGCTGCAGTGGTGACCATAAGAATGATAATGTTGTGCTGAAGGCGAAACTTGCAAATGGTCTTGTACATGATTTAAATCAAATGCGTTTAGCTGCTATAGAACTGACCTCTGAGAAGAGCCAAGTGGAAGACGCTGTCTTTTCATGTGTATATCAGTCTCAAAATGATAGACATGGAAATCAATCTCCTGTTTCATGCAAGTCTGGCATTTATGATGATGATTCAAACAGTGGAAAGACAGCGCAATGTGGCAATGTGTCTGGTGATGTGAACACTGATTTGAAAAGCCACTTACGGGCACAAGTTGCTGATGCCTCATCAGATGAGAATGACCTAAGAACTTCCAACAGTTGTGATTTGAAAAATGAATGCTACCACAAGAAAGAAGAATCAGCCGAAGTGGATGGTTTGATGAAAAGAGCAGCTGAATCACTTATAAATTTGTCTTTGGAGAATTCAGTTTCCTATCAAGATTCTTCTGCCAAAGAAATCAGAAATGAGACTAGAGAGGAGCCCCAGTATACTTGTGATTCTTTTGAATTAATAGTTGTGGATCTAACGGAGAGCAATGTGGATGAAAATTCGGTGACATCAAAGCCATATGAAGTAAATGATGTGGAGACAAAAGATTTTGGCTCAAAGTTGAAACGGGGAAGGAGAATGAAAGATTTCCAGAAGGAGATACTGCCTGCTCTGGCATCTCTTTCAAGACATGAAATTCATGAAGATATAAACATTATTGAGGGAGTTTTAAGATCAAGAGAATACCGCAAAATCAGCGGCAAGATGGCAAGAAATGGAGAGAACTGGTCTCCACCGTTGAGAAGTAGACGGTCAAGACTCAATTATGCTGGACGGAGAAATTGTTCATCGAGGTTCAAGTAGAAGTCATTAACAGCCTGATATCTAATCACATCCGTTCTAGATCTGCAGAGCATCTTTGCATATATAGCAGCACATATAGTTCCATCTCATTTCCTAGCTTTAGAAACAGAACGCGTTACTTCAAATGGATGGTTGGTCTTCATATTTTGTTCCATTCTTAGGGCAATATTTTCCTTCACCACACCTATCTTTGGCACCTTCAATGCTTCTTTCTATCTATCACCTTTTCGTGTTTGTTTCCCTTGATGATGGCACTAAGTGAGAAAGTTGATATTTTGCTTCTTTACTGATGGCAAAAGAAGTTGCTGACAGAAAAGTTTGCTGCTCGGTAAGGCTACTGCTGTTGTATATGTTAACACGCCCTTTTCGATGAATGACATCGAATTTTAGAAGTTGTTCCATTTTGAGCAGTGCAGTAATTGCCACATTTATAATGATTAGCTTCTGCACTTTCATGGCTCGTGCACTAAATGGATTCCATGCTGGTACCCCCCGCAAAAACATTTTCTCCCAGACAATTTACTTTGAGAAGCGGGGCATGCGATCGGGGACTGTAACAGCGGTCATCTTGATAATTCAATCAATGATTTCTTGTAGTTGAATTATACCTTATTGTTACCAATCCTGGGCATGCTACGGGGTGTGAAAACATCCAGCCCAACTTTCTGGCTGCTGCTACCAGCAAACATCTGGTCTTGTCCTAGCTGGATTTTCTTGGAGTAAAAGTTGAACCGGCCCAACTTGCAGCCATGAAAAGGTCATAGCAAATGTCTTGCTATGGCTGCTAGACCAATGCATATGCTTGCGAACAAACATTTGCTATGACATATATATATATATATATATATATATATATATATATAGAGAGAGAGAGAGAGAGAGAGAGAGCTCTGAAATTTACAGTTTATTTTTTGTGGTTAGCCCAAACATTAAATTTTTATTGTCATCACTAGAAATAGGTACACCAAACCTCATATTTCATCCTCCAAGTAATATTAACTTTAATTCTTCTAAATTCTATCTAATTCAACCACATGTAAATCACTTTAGCTAAGTGACATGTCTAATCTTTTAGTCAAGAACTTGTTACTTTCTTCATTGTAAGTTATACAATTATTGACGTAGATAATATTACCATTATAAAAGCATAGTAATCCTATACTTGCTGCTAAAAACAAAATAATACCCAATCCTAATTTATCAATATTGCGAATTAATCATAACACAAAATTTTGACAAAATTTGAATCAAAGAAATCATAAACACTAACATATTAACAAAACACTCATGGTAAGAGATTGATTTTTAGCTGGCAAAATGCAAGTATCCATGCTATGACATCACTTGCCAGTTCAGGAGGCAGCAACTAGGCAACTGCACAAGTAAGGCCAAAGCTTGTTATTTAATTGATTGGACATAGAAAAGCAACACAACAAATCAGTTTGAATTGATGACAATATCGTTAGGGAGCACAGTTGTTTCCAACCATATGATCTTTTGACTGAGAACTTGATGGAGTATCCCTTCGAGTACTATCAGCAATGATGGGGTGCTTGTTGATATCTAAGGCCATGCCTGCCTGATAGCACATTGTAGGTAAGATTTCTGTGAAAGATGTGCTTATTCTGATATGGATTCTTTATTGCGATGGGAAATAAAAACTGCACTAATTAATAGGAGGAGTGAAGATGAAGCCACTAAAAGCCATCCTTTGGGAAGAAGCATGCTTCAATGATGAACCCAAAAAGGATATATGCTAGCTAGTGGTCCAAGTTCTTGAATGAAAGTGACTGCCATTGCAATGGCTGGCTGGCTGGTTAGTGGATTAGAATCGTGGGCAAGTGGAACAAGGCCATATACAGCCAAAAAATTTCACCTAAATATTTGAATCTCTTTGTGCCTGTCCCGCAACCCACATATCCAGAGGAATGATTTTTGTTTTATTTATAAAAAAGCATAGCAATGGTTTCACTTTACAGCTTCACGGTGTGTGTGTGTGTGTGTGTGTGTGTGTGTGTGTGTGTGTGTGTGTGTGTGTGTGTGTGTTGGTATCGAATTCTTTGATTGTGTCTGATATGTGTTTTGAAAGTTGTTTCTTTTCTTTGCATATTCTTGAAAATTTAAAGTTTTGATTAGTTTCATACTTTGATCGGAAGCCGGTTTAATAAAATATAGTTTGAATTTGTGCAGTTAAGACATAATAATAATAAAAAAGGATCAAACTGACAATAAAAAAAAAAGGTCTTTCTCAGATTCGCATGAAAAAATAGTTTTAGTCTATATATTCTTCACTGACTTCTTTTTTATCCTTGTAGTTTTAGAATTTTAAGATTTGGTTTAAAAATTCATTTTATTCATATTCTAATCTTTAAATTTGAGAAAGAAGAGTGAAAGCTACTGAAAATACACACAAAAAAGAGAGAGATAGTGATTGATTGATCAAGTGATTTTTATTTTTTTTTATCATTCATCTTCCTGAAAAGGGTAAATCAAGCTTGGAGATATTTTCTATTCGAATTAATTATTTATTTATTAACATATCAAAGCCTGATTTAATGTTAGAAATGAGTTTATTAAGGTCTTTGGAGTTTTTATTAGGTGCTTTTAGGTGAAAACATGGTTAAAAATGAATTTTTTAGATCTTAAAAGTTGAACCCTAACTTTTTGATTATCTAAGGTGGTTTAAATTTAACTAGTACATGATACGTCATCTTTTTTTTTTTTGTTTTTTAAAAAAGAAATTAAACATAAAAGGAGGGCTAGAAGTGTGAGCTCGGCCTTACACGTCTACGCATAATCGCCTAACCTTCTTTATTTTGGGTTAGGAGTTGGCCATTCAAACTCAGATTTCTAGGCTCTTTATAAAACCCTTATTTATTTATTAAAATCTTAATTAAGAGTATTGAAATAAAATAATTAAAATTATATTTAGTATACTATTCTATTAAATACCATTCAAATTTGAATTTGTTTTCAAATAAGATTATACTATTTTTATAATATTAATAAGCATTTTTTTTAAGCCCTTTGTAATTAATTTTTTTTTTCTCTTCTGAATTTTAATCAAAACTCATTATAGTAAAATAATTTAAATTATATTTAAGATATCATTTCATTAGATGCCATTCAATTTGACATTTATTTTATAATGTTAGCAATTATTTTGTTAATTTTTATATGTTAACCGGTGCAGATTTTTTCAAAGTTCATGATCATGAATAATTAATGAAAAAAATGTTTAATCATTATAGTTTTCATGAATATTTTTATTTGGATTGTTGTTACCTTTTATTCAATGAACTATAATTCTTATAATATTTCTTTTCTAAACAAAAAAAATATTACATGAATCAAAAAAGAAGGTTTTGAAAAATAAATATTTTTTTCTGCTAAAAAAATATAAAAAAAGAATCATGAAGGGGTTTTAATTAAAAATATGTCTCTTTTATCCTTATTTAAATCCTTTATTTTTTTTATTCTATTTCTTTTAGTTTTTATTGAACTAACAACATAGCCCAAAAATGTTTTTTTTTTGTTAAAGAATATATCAGTAAAACAGAAAGAATTATACTAGAAAATTATATATTTTGCTTTGATTAAATTTAAATTATTATTTTTCTTAAAAAAATAATTTTATTGTTATATAATTAAATGAATAAAATTAATAGCTCTTCGTGGTACAATATCATTAGAACGCATTCATAAATCTTTTCTTATTGCCATAGACAATACACACACGGCGCACGTATATTTATTCAAAGTATCTTCATAATTAAACGTGGATATGCTAACTCTTTAAGAAAATGACAAGTGAAAAATATTAAAAAAATACAGGGATAAACATTATATGTTTGTTATTCACCAAGAAAAAAATAAGAAAGCATATTAATTACATGTTTGCTTGTTTTTCATTTGTATTATTCTCATGTAATAAGATGTTTCATCCTGAAAACTTGCAGGTTCTTGATTAATCTGTGTGAATACTGAATATCCTGATCACATTAATTAATAACTTCAACGTCATGGATGTGATGCTAGAGTTGGGATTTGGAGTGAAGAAGCATCACCAGTGGCTGTAACTGATGAGAAATTTATCTTTTCAATGATTTTTACGGAGTTTTGCAGCATTATTTTATCAACATTACTAAATGATACATAAAGCCGGCACAAAGCCACTTGAGAACGCAATGACAGTCACCTTTGTTTCTACTCCAACGTTTTCTTCTTCTTCTTCTTCTTCTTCTTTTAAAAAAATCTTCCTGATCTTTCTCCCCTTTGTCTCTATTTTTTCGAACTTATTTATTGATTAGACGGATTCCGTAATCCAAGCTATCGTTTGCATATCAGTTGCGTACATAAAAAACAGAGAGAGAGAGAGAGAGAGAGAGAGAGAGAGAGAGAGAGAGGAGAAGAAGAAGGTATCTTCATTGCTTGGTTTTGAACAGTTTGCTCAGTTAATTGCTTTTGGTTCACCTGCTATTAGAAAAATATAGTTTGTCTATTAAGATCGTGGCTTATCTCGTCATTCATGGTGTTTTGACTCTCACTGTCTAAACCTAGACAAGGCCTTTTATCAGGTAGTTACGATACTAGGTTGTCAGCGTAGCGTGTAAACTCCAGACTGAATACGAAGGAAGCTTCAGCTGTTTGTGTTTCAATGACTCCAAGATGGGATTTCAAAATTCATGAGGTTGCTCAAAGTAGTTTCAGACATGCTCATAATCTGTTTAGCTGTATTTCTGATAAAAATCAGAAAAGAAGCATCCAGGAAGTAAGCCTGATTGCTCAAGATGCAGTTAATGAATTCAGAAATTTAGTTAGAATCCTTGACGATTCAGCGCAGTCAGAATGTAAGAGGATCAGGAAAGGTCCTTTACCACATGCCCATGACATAAACCCAGTTGAACTGATGGATAGTCCCAACTCTGTATCTAAAAGTTCTGACCCCAACTTTTCTCAACCCAATAGGCAGCTATTCCCTCTTCAGAGTATTCTGTCAACTACTTCTTTGACCCATGTCAATACTCTCAACTTGTACAGGGAAAAACAGAAGAAGTCTAAAGACAACGTCGATGTCAAAAATAATTTGATCATGGGGTTGAACCATTCTCCCTTACAGACAAGCGCATATTTTTTAAATTCGGATGGAAGTGGCAGGATAATTCATCATTCATCCTCAGAAGGTCTACCTTCTCAAGATGACTCCTCCATATTTTCCAAGAGCAAGAGTGAAGAGACTAGTGCTAAATGCCTTGCCTCAACCGGTGGATGTCACTGCTCAAAGCGAAGGCAAGTCATACCTAATTTGTTTCTTCTGATTCGACTCAAATTTATTTTACTTAACCCTGAGGAAACTTTTCCATTGTGATATCGGGAGAGATTCTTTTGCAGGCTTTAACTTGTCTTGCTGATTGATGCTTATGATATCGTCTTTTGCTGTATTTTTTTTACTTTAATATTTTTCAAGAATCAAATTATTTCCATCTGTAGTTGACGAAATCTTGGTGTTAATAATGACATGATAGCTGTAATTTCGGTTGCCTCGACCAACTCCATATCTGCTGGATGATTTTATGTTAATTCTTGCTTTTAATCCCATCTTTCATTTATTATCTATAGGAAATCGAGGATCAAGAAAATTATTAAGGTTCCTGCTTTAAGCACTAAACTAGCTGACATACCTCCCGATGATCACTCCTGGAGAAAATATGGACAGAAGCCAATAAAAGGATCTCCATATCCCAGGTATTTTTCATCCTGAGTCCTGACATTGTCTCCTGTAAAATCTCTTTTGTTGCTGGGAGAGGCAAGCTTTATAGATTTTTATTTCCTCTCCTTGATATATAGCAACTGAAAGTAACTTGATTTAGTGGTGTAGAACTTCAAATTCGTTCTTTCTCTGCATTCGTCTACCCAATAAAACACAACATAGAATCAAACAGGACACACCGGACCAACTCATCATCCTGCTCAGGCTTAACATCTGTGTGATTTATGAAGCTTTGAGATAAATTATTATTGTTTTCTTCTTTTCTCCCCCAAGTCAATGTCCCATTCAAAAACCGTACTTGTAGTCAAGATTCATATGATTACACCTACTTGGTACATTTGCAATTTGGTTTTTGTAATCTTCATTACCGAACACAAGCTTCGACACTAACCTGTCCATCTAAGAGTAAAGCTACCTAGACCAGTAATATTGCTTATTAACATCTCTTTAATTCGTTCTTTGGTTTCGAAGGAGCTACTATAAATGCAGCAGCAGGAGGGGATGCCCTGCAAGAAAACATGTAGAAAGGAGCCTGGAGGATCCTACCATGTTAGTTGTGGCTTATGAAGGGGAACACAATCACTCCAAAATTGCATTTCAATCTCCCAACATGATGCTTCATATTTAACAACAAAATCAAACCGTAGGACAACAGTATTTTCCAAGCTGGAATTGCTCGTGCACCTGCAAGCTATACAAGGTTCTTCTTCTGCTCCATGTGTTTCCTTCAAAAAAGATCCTGTCACTCCATCAAGACTCCCGATTAGTTACTCCTAGACTATATGCTTCTTCTTCATCAATGGATTTCATGTCTAGTTGTATACATGCTCTTTAAGATTTTCTAATAAAGGCTTATTTGTTTCATGCACGACTGAATTTTTCTAGTTTGGTTTTCAAATATCTTTCACTTCAAAAGAAAGACTCGTTGAACCAGGAGTTTTATCATATGCCCACTGAAATTTACTATGAAGATTCATCTTTTGAGACTTATTTTGATTGTTTAACTCCTGCCTGCATAGTATTTGTTTTCCAGGAGCTCAACCTCGTCAGGTCAGACCTCACCTAACACATGGCCCGATCCAGCATAAAATGCTTGGAGAGTCTCTTTTGATTAAAAATCTTTAAATGCCTATATTGACACTAATTTAGTTATATATCTTATGCTTTATGCAAATTGTTTAATGTTGCTGCTTCGACTTGGAAAATGAATCAACTTCATAGTTTAAAAGAGATATGAAAATGGCAAATTTTTTCCACAGACGGACAAACTGATGGGTCCATACTTCTTCCACAATCTGTGCACTATCTTTGAGCTAATTAAAATAGAAAAAACTTGACGAAAAATAAAGATTTTTTTAACAAAATATTAATAAAGTAAGCATGATCAATATTGGGACTATTTTATTATTTCTGTTACTATAGTGATTAATTGATTTTTTTTAATAAATTACATGGGATGAATTATAACCAAGTCCACTATCTTTTATGTTTCACTTCGAAATCTGATTTGATTTAATACTAATCAAAAGCAAAAATAAAAAATAAGATTAGCTAGAAAAACTTTTTCTCGTTATAAGCCTGGATGGCCCAAGTGGGATCCAAAACTTTTGCTAATATTGCATGCCATGCCAGGCTCATGCCCAGGCCCAAAGAAGTGTTGTCACGCCGAATCATTTAGATTTAACTATATGTTATTAATAGCAAGCGGTATGTTGCGGGTAAAAATATTTTATATATATAAAAAATAATTCTAAGTATTTTTAATTTTAATTATAGAAAGATTATAAACTAATTGACTTCACATGTTAAAAAAATAATATAAACGGCTGAAAAAAATATAGTTTGATTAAAAAATATCAAGATAATATTTTTTAAAATATTAATATAATAACAGTTTAGATGAATTCAGATCAACTCGAGTTAACTTGTCAAAACTGCTATCTAAACCATGAAACACTATAAATCTATAAAAAATAAATAAATAAAACTAAACTTAATTCTATTAAAGAATGAAAACAACAACAAAATTTAACAAAAAATAATAAAAAATTAACCAGTTAAAGACAGTTATTTCGGAAGAGTATATTCTAGAATATGGAAGAGATTGTCTTGAGATACAGGTGGATCAGTCAAATCGGGTGAACGTGCTTTGGTGGTTGACGATTAAATTGCCACTGGTGGCACTCTGTGCGCTGCTATGAATTTACTTGGTAAACCTCTTTCTTGTTGAAGGCTTCGCTACTGTGCATTCTTTTGACTGTTGATAAAAAAAAAATACAAAAGAATGTCCTGACCTATTCCTTCTCCTTTTTCTTTTTTTAATAGAAAAGACTTCATCGTTCTTAATTGCGATCGAGTACGTACAATGAAGAAACAAGAATTAAAAGAAAATTAAGTTAACACATATTTACGAACTTTTGAGGAAGGATAAGCAGGATTGGTGTTCATACACACACTTAAATTTATGCATGATGAGAGGTTGGTGTTCATATACACACTTCAGATTCTATGAATTTTGTCTGTGTAACGAATGCACATTTCTTCCTTGCGTATCTTCAACCTTGCAATCACACACAGCTAGTACTGTTCAGACAATCATCCTTTTTATTTCCCTTTCCTCAACCATACGGGATGAGTAGCTTTTGCAGTTCACTTCGCTACTCCCATAGGCTGCTGGGGCATGCCTAAATTTAATGATGAAGTGACCGTTGTTTATTACTGTGATAGAGTTATTTTTTAAAATATTTTTAGTTTTAAAATAAAATATAATAATAATTTATTTATTTATTAAAATTTATTTTTGATATTTGCATGTTAAAATAATTTAAAAACACAAAAAAAAAAAAAAAGTTTCATTGTCAGAGTAAGAGTAAATCAATTGTTATAATTATTGCTTTGTGTAAAGTTTCAAAAATAATCTTTAAATGTGTTTAAGAACACTAAGGTATGAATAATATTTTTAATACATGTATTTTTTAGTCTTTTTTCTAACATCTTTTAAATAATTAATTTGTTATTCAAACCAAACAATTTTTTAATATCTTTTTCTTCGTATATGTTTCTTTTAATCTTGTTTTTTCTCAAGTACAGCAACCCGCAAAAGCCATTACAACATCAAACACAAACTACATTAAGGATAGCCAAGCACCCATCTGATGAAACTTTTGTAAGCTATGGAGTTACAGTCTTTACGTAAAACTACGGAAACGAATAGGTAGGTGCTTCTATTCCATAGATCTAGTGTTAGATTAATGTTGCAGTAATAGGATTAGAAGTGTTTATCAAAGATGTTGACCATACACCATCTATCTGCCTTTCATTTTCTCCCAAGCGAAGCAATTGTTGGACATCTTCAAAGCTGGAGAATAGAGCTAATTTAGTAGAAAGGATGGAAATTCAATGCCCAACAAAACAAGTACGAGTTTAAGTTAAGTTATCTCTTGTTCGTTTTTCATCAGCAGATGATGAGTTATTTCTAGACTAGGTCTTCTTGTAATCACAACAAAATTAGGTGTCGCCATTGCTAAAATACAAGGTCAATCTTACCATCAGTTTTTTGCTTCGCTTCTCACGTAACACTTGCCATTGATGTATTTAGAGTGATACGGTATAAGGGCAACGCTTGTAGATCAAGATATGTCCCTTCTTCCGTGCATTGCAGTACTCGCCGGATAAACACCCATTGTTATTGAGATTTGAGATGATAAACTTCTTGCCCATACCGTTTGCTTGGTTGGCTGGTCGTGGTGAACAGCACAGGGACAAAGCTACAAACACTGTAAATATATATTTCATATGGCCTTATCTTGACCTAGAACCTCCTTTTTCAGTGATTTTGGAGCTGTTAAATTAAGAGGCAAGTGGGGTTTCTGTTTTCAAAGAAAAGGTCGTGAGAAAAATATTTCTTGAAAATCCACTAATATATGCATACATATATTATGATATTCAATTCGGTCCTCCACGCACCCTTTCAATATAATATGAAATAAATGAAAATTTCTTAGGCCTGGATGATGGCCCCTAAAGAAAAGAGAAGATATTCTTTCTGAAATATGGACGGGAGGACTTAACCTGTTTTCTCATGTTCATACTAGTTTATTTAACCACACTATGCTGTGGTTAAAAATTATTTCAACGTGAAAAAAGTGTCGAGGTAATTAATTATATCTGTTATTGTTATTAAACTAGATTCATTCTGTTAATTTTAAAATTTTCTTGTCAGATTTTTTATTTAATTTAAGTTTAAAATTAACTTTTGTAAAAAATATTTTGACATAACTTAGTCATGCAGCATGGTGAGTCCAAAAAAATACAAATAACTAATAAAAAGCATGGCTAACATCTTTTTTATTTTAATATTAAGATAGTAACATATTAAATTGATTTGGACTTTGTAATTTAACCCACAAAACCCAGAACATAAACCATGAATTACACTAGGTTTAACAATTTTATTTTTTCTTTTAAATAATTTTTTACTTAATGATATGATAACAAAAATAGACACACACGCACAATTAAACATCAATAAAATACTGAAACATTCATTTGAGACTGTGATAATCTCTTAGAAAATAAACAAAAACAAAATATTAAAATAAACCAAAACAAATTCTAGATGAACTATATGTTGAAGGATAAAATTAAAAAGAAATTAATCGAAAGGTGAATATTTTCTTTAAAAAAAAATTAAAAAAAAAGTGTTTGACCAAGTGGCTCAATCTCTCGACATGCATTAGAGTTATTTTGATATGATTTATTTGATTTGACAAGCTTAAAAAAAAATTTAACCAACCGAAAAAAAATATAATTTAACTTTTAATAAAATTTCAAAATAATATCTATTTTTAATATTAAGATGAAATCAACTAGAGCTTTCAATCTTAACACGTCTAATGAACTCCATTGAATTTTAAAAAAAAATTAACTATTTTAAAGTAAAATCATTTTTCTAATCTACCTTACAAGACACTCCTAATATGGTTTGCAGAGACATTTTTTTGCTATTTTCTTTTTCTTCCAATGGAGGCCTAATTAATATGTCTTAACTGGAGACAGAAGCTGGTGGTTTCCAGTTAAAATATTCGTATGGTTACGGCGTCATAACTTTGTATTAATTAATTGCATAAATAAATCCCTGAAATTAAAGTGTCATACATATATAAAACCATTAATTCATTTAAAACATGTGATCGCCCAAATCTTAATAGCCGCATGGAAACACTAATATATAATTATAACTTATCCCATCTCTAATTTTAAAAACAAATTACAAAATTTACGAATTCCAAAAAAATGAGTGAACGTAATTTTTCTACTTAAACATCAAATAAGATTCTTAAATCGCTATTAACAAATTAATACATTAGTTTATTAACACTTTATTTTAACTATTATCCTACAGCACTTTTACCTCAGTTAACATATATATATATTTGACAAACTTTTTTTATTGCTTTTATTTTTGAAATGAAGACAGGACTTTCTTACACTAAGACGATATATATGTTAAATATGATTCCAATTTCTTTAATTTAAACTATACATATAAACAAATAAGTGTAAATTTTATAGTGATAATTACTTCTAAGAGTTACTATTTTAACTATTAGTTATTAAAATATGGAATGATAATTCAAATTTATAGTCTTAATTTTAAATTTTAAAAATCAAATAAGATATTTAACTATAATTAACTTGTCGAACTTTATTTAAAATTATTTATATCTTAAAATATTTTAATATAATAACCATTCAAACTTGTTCATTTATAGATAATTCAAAAAATCCATTAGAGATTAAAAAGCAAATATCATAAGATAGTTGAACAAAAAAATCACACCTGCCAGGCCTTCCAATTATAAAAAAAAAAATAAAAAAAAAATCAACTCACATCATGGACCTTTTGACCTGTGGTTTAACGTTATGCGTGTACTTCACCTCTTTTACAGGAGGTCTTAGGTTCAATTTCTTAGCTTACATTTAAAATAAAAAAAAAAGTTCTATTTTGAGACTTATCTTCTTCATAAATAGAAAAAAAAAATCCTCAAATAGTGCCATCACGATCATTGCAGTTTTAAGACTCAATTTTTGATTGATTTATCAAAGAAATAAAATTCACGTAATTTTAAGAATTGTTTTAAAAAGTCTTGGGTATGTCAATTGAATTTGTCAATGAGTAAGTCGATGCCATGTGATTTCTTTTCAAGTTTTCAATTTTATGTTGTTTTGGTCCACTATGAGGAGACTTGCAGCAGTCAAGTGTTAATGGTAAAAGGAGAGAGAGTGTCAATAAAAATGGGAATCCAATTTTGGCTAGGTAATGATCGTATAAGTTAATTTGCGGGCACTTCTATTTAGATTTATCATTTTATTGAGTTTTCCCGTGACATGATTATGTGGTTTTTTCGTGGCCCCATTAGCATTACCAGGTGAAGCCTTGTACTATACATATTCTGAAATCTGAATCCTTTTTAAAAGTTATTTGAGATTCATGCGTTATGTTTTTCAAAATATATTTTATTTAAAAATATATTAAAATAATATATTTTTCCATTTTAATATCAGCAAATCAAAATGATTTAAAAAATATTAAAAAACAAAAATTTAAAAAAAATTAAATTTTTTTCAAAAATCCCTACATATAATAGCTCCAAAGATTATAATTTTAATATTTATTTTGGCTTTGACAATAGTTAACATCGTATTAGCAATAAAATCTAAATTAGTTTAATGATGAGACATTTGTATGGCTCTTTTTATTTTAAAATATCAAATGAATCAAAATTCTTGTAATACCCCCACACAAATACTATTTACATATTAGTTCATGCATATACCAAAACTGCACGACTAGCTTAACTAATCATATAACTTAACTATTTAAGCAAGCTGACAATCCTCAAATTCAAGAATGGGAAGTCTCATGAATTGACTTGTTAACACAACTAACTCTTCTTTCTTAATTGCGTCATTAACATGACAATCATGTTTCTTATCACTTGGTTTAGAGTCATCACAATAATATAAAGCAAATGACATATTCAACCGAGCTTCTATATCCAAAAAACTTTTGTGTCGATGTTAGGTTCTTTACATCACCACCTATCCCAAATGTACTAGTTGTTTGTGATGCATGTGTGGTCATTTAAGTTTAACTTGGTACCTGAATGAACTCTATATTATAGGAGTTTTTTTTCTTTTTAAGTAGAGCTCTAAAATTTACAACTCATTTTTTTGTTGTCAACCTAGCCATTGAATTTAAATTTCCATTACTATAAATGAGCACGCCGACATAATGATTTAGACATACACCAACTTATATCCTCCAGGTAATATCTACTTCAATTTTAGAAAAATTTCACTCGCTGTCTCCACTTATTAATTTTCTTAGTTTGGCAAGAGACATGTCTAATCTAGTAATAAGAAAATCATTATTTCCTCAATTATAAGTGATATTATTGTTGGTATCAACAATAATAACACCACCGTAACATAATAATCTCATACTAGAGTACATATTCTGTGAAATAACACAATAAAACTCAATGCTAATTTATCAATATCGTAAATTCATTAAGTTATATACTTTTGACAAAACTTTAATCAACGAAACTCTAACTCATCAATTTTCTCCCTAAACAATGTAATTTATTAACCAAATTGATGTATTTTATAGGTAATTAACATAATTTATAATTAATTTAATCAAAATCAACAAATCCCTAAACTACAAAAAAAAAAAACTCTAACCATAACCATAACCATAACATATTAAAAAATAGTACAAAAAATCAAATTAAAAAGAGAGGGTGGATTATACCTTAAATTATTGAAAAGAGGTGTTTTGTCAAGATAAAGATAGTAGTTGCAATAGAGATAGAGAAAAGGAGAATCAGGGTGGCGTGGAGGAGGGGAAGAGAGAAATAAAGGGAAAATAGTTTCTAGCAATCTTTTTTTATTTTTGTTAGTCGTGGGTGTTCGGGTCAGCTCACGTACACTTCGGCTAATCCACTGAGGCCATGAAGTTAATGATCATGTAAGGCTCTAGTGACACTAAGATTTATGGTACTCAAATTGATGATATCTGAGAAATAAACCCAAAACCTGACCAGTCAAGCTACACTTTTTAAGGTTTTTCTAACAATCTTTTAATTCAATCGGTCCTGTATGCGAGACTTATGTCTCTCTACGAACTATGCCATTTTCACAAATAAATTTTTAGCAACGCTATTTTGATAAATTTATTTTACCACTATGCTAATTAAAAAAAAAAACCCCTCTACTTTAACATATATATATATATATATATATATATATATATATATATATATATATATATATCACAAACAAAAAAGTGCAAAAAATTACAGCTGAAATTCATAAACCTTGTATGAAGTATCTAACTTTTGAAATAAAAAAAAAGACAGCAAATAGTAAATGACTTTTCCCAATCGAATCATTGCTAAATATTTGACCATCATCCCCTTTAGAAAGCCAAGATTTTCTGTTGCCAGAATCATAATTACAGAATCCAATATTTTCTTACCAAGGAAAACCACAAGAAATCCACCACTTAAATATTGCTATCATTACATTATAATTCTCATATTCTTTGACACACTACTAAGTCATCATTGTGCTAATTAGTTTATCCAAAAATCAATACAAGATAAACTAACAATCAAATCTTTAGACTGTGCTGTTTTTTCAAATATTTTTATTTAAAATATATTAAAATAATATTTCTTTATTTATTTTTAAAACTACACATTAAAACGATCTAATTTTTTTTAAAAAAAAGAGTGTGGCGTTCTCTTCCTGTCAGCATTAGAGCTCTACAAAAAATACTGAGTTGATAGCTTGACAAATCAACATCAATATCATCACACAACGACAAATGACCCCCTACTCTTTTTTGACCAAACTCTCCTAATAAAATAATAATAATAATTAAAAAAAAAGTTACAAAAAGAACAGGATGTGGCAGAAAGGTTACTGAGCAATCAATAACAATTAGTACATTTAAACAGTAACGGTGGGTAGGTTAATTAGCATTTATCAACCCGATCTCTCTCACAATAACCGCACCATAAAAAATATTAAGAAAACAATTAACAGCTCAAGATTTTAAAATCAAGAAAGAAAATTTGTGTTGATAAAAGCACCAGATTAATATTTAAAAGAAAAGCACCTCCAAAAAATAAATGAAAAGAAAATAATTTCCATGTATTTTTACAATTTATAGATAATAAGAAAACAAGGCAACACCGCACGACTATCAAATGCCATCAACTCGCCGTTATCCCCACTCACCGAGTCAAACCCGACCCGACAGTCATCAATCAATGAATCGAACCCGACTTGCTTCGTGACCCGACCTGCTACGACCCGACAAACAAGCATTGCTCTCCGTCCTATACCACCACCAGCGCTCTCATGAGCTCCTCCGCTGCCGGAAAACGTGCAGACTCTTGCTCCTTTCCCTCCAGGGAAAACCCACGCATCACCACGCGCTTCATGTACACCTCCAGCGGGACCCAAGCAATAAAACCGCATCATCTCGTTTCCATCCGCCACACACCTTGCGTTTTCCTCCCGCGTCGTTCCACCTGTTAACTCGGCCCGGGTTTTAACAATTTCTCGATATTCTTCAAAGCGAGTCACCGTTCTCGGCCCGTTTTGCACTTTGAAAATCATCTCGATTCGACCCGGGAATGATTTATTGCTCCAACTGGTGTGAAAGATGATATCCACCACATTTCTTGAAGGATGTCCGTCAGGCAGCTCGGTGAGGGCAGGGAAAACGGGGTCAGTGTTCCGGGTTGAACGAGAACGTGGTGGGGGTGTTGAAACGGGGTTTGAGGTGGGTTTTTGTTGGTTATGATTAAAAAGATGGTGTTTAGGTTTTGATCTCTTGGCTTTGGTTTCAACAATGACATCTTTAGTCATTTTTGAAGAGTTTTTTCTGCAACTGGAGCTGGGTAACAAGTGTTTCGGGTTGGGGTTAAAAACATCATCAAATGCTCTCGACTTACATTGTAAGGACTTAATCCACCCGCTCGCCATTGAACGAGGACAAGCCGACCTGCAAACCAATTGGATCCTCTCTCTTGAAAAATGAAAATTAAAAACAAGAAGAAGGGAGAGTTTCTTATTTCATTTCATATCTATGTCGATTTTGTTGGGTTAGTGTTTTTGAGTGAGGTGTTGATGTGCTTGGGGATTCATTTTCTTTCGACACAGAAGTCAGAGTTTTGTTTTGTTGTGTTGTGTTGTAATATAAAGAATGAAATGGAAGGGACATGGCGCGATATTAAATGGACACAGCAACTGGTTAATCTTTTCAAATGACGATAATGACCTAGACAGAGTGTTTTAACCTGATTTCCCTGATGTGATAAATAGACAGGGCAGAAAGAAAGGAAAAAAGCATTACCTTACCTTGGATTAAAAAATATAATACAATTTCTAGATATTTCATTGGAGCAATTCATATTATTTGTATATTTTTTTTCATTTTTATTCTCAGAAATTATTTTAAAATCCAGCATTCTTGGACCAATTTAATGACTGATTTCTTATATTTAGTTAAAGAAAAATAAAATTCAATAAAAGAGTATTAAAGTGTAAAATAAGTGTTTTGGGATTGATAAGTGGTTTTTTAAGGATTATATTATTTTTTCAAGTATTTTTAGATAAAAACACTGTGAAAATAGATTTTTTATCAGAAACCTATACCTTGATTTTTCAATTACCAAAACTGACTGCAAAAAGACCAATTGGTGAATAGTATACACAGTATAATAATGAAAATAAATATTTTTTTTTGTTATTTTTAAATTTTTTTATTATTCTAATTTGTTTTTGCTTCAATAAATAAATTGCTAAAAATAGTATACACGTTAATAGGATAAATATATCTTAAATAAAGAGATGCATTTTTTCCTTATTTTGGATCGGATCGTTAGGAGTCTTTTAAATGTTTATTCTAATCACTTTTTTATTTTTATTAATGAAGTACATAGCTCAAAAAAGCTTTATTTTTTAATTGAGAAAAATAGATTAATAAAAAAAATAAGGATTATACTAGCAAATTATTTTATTTTGATAGAATTTAAATTATTGATTTTTTTATAATAAAATATTGACATATAATTAAACAAAAAAATACTTGAACAATTTTGAGATCAAATATTTTAATCTACATTTATGTTTAGCTTCCTAGTCTAGTTTTTTTATTTGTGTCAACAGCTCTACCTAGCATTTATTTACATATATATAATTTTTAATTCACTTAATTAAATGCTTGAGTTAACTTTTTGGTGCACAAAAAAAAAAGAAAAGATCTAGCCGAAAAATGAAAATGCTCACACTTTTATTTTTATTTTTTTCATTGAACAATAATTTTTAATTTCATCATCGTCCTATCACGATCAGATAACTATTGTTTCTCTATTTGATTTTTGCTGTTAAAACTTAAAAGCGATTTGGTTTGCCTGATTTGCTTTTTTACTGCTTGTATAAATTTTAAGTTTAGAATCGAGGAAGGTTATAAAGGTTTTTAAAGCTAATTAAGTATTTAATTAAAAGTGTAGTAGATGTTATTTTTTATTTTTTTATTTGTAAATATATTAAAATAATATATTTTTATTTTTTTAAAATAAAATTTTAATATTAAATTATCAAAATAAATCAAAATTAAAATAATAATAGTTTTTTTAAAAAAAGACAGTATAATTAACCGCAGTCACGTACACCCGCAGACTGGCTTGATTTCGCAGCTTTTCATTTAAGGTAACATAGGGGAAGCTGATTTTTTTTTTGCCCCTACCAGTGTCATATCAGTCATTTTCTCTTCTTCTCTTCTGTTCCGGGTAAATCCCACGGTGACAATATTTGCCTCTTGTTTCTTTAGGCTTTGATCTGGCCTTCTTTTATTTTTTATTTTTTATTTTTTACTGAATAATGCCCGGGTTGTTTAAAATTCACAATCAGTTTTCATGTCAGCGTACCATCCATCTATCTGCCCTAATCAAAATCTTAATTATTTTGCATCAGTATAGTCTAAATTAGTTAGCACTCCATCCTGTCAAGTCATTTTCCATTTAAGGCTACCTCTCCCACCTCGTCTTGAATACTTTGCGTTTCGTTCAGCTTTGTTTCTCCTTCGAATCGAAGCTACACCAACTATTCCCTCCTGTAGTGCAGTTTGTCTTTAAAACATATTAAAATAATTTTAATATTAATAAATCAAAATCATGGCAATCCTAAATAGCCTTTAAAACATCTCATGCTGTTTTTGAAGAGTCAAATTAATAAAATAATAATTAAAATAATATAAATAATGTTTTTTTATTACGAATATTCTAATGAAAAAAACCATTTAAAAAGCTAATTGTATTGGAGTGGAGAAATAAATAATTTATTCTTCTGTAAGGAGCTTGATGTCGTTATTTTCACACATAGTTGTATTTAATTGATGTATTTTTTGTTTGTCTAACTTTGGTTGGTTTTTTTAAAAGATATATAGGAATAATATTTTTTTTAAAAAGAGTCAATTTAACATTTTGTTTAGCACTCAAAACGAATTGATTAACAAAAAAGAATAAATTTTTTTATTTATTTTTGACTTTCCATTATTTATCACAACCTTTGGAGCTGCTCTGGCAGTGTTCTGGCTGAAATTCAATGCAATAAGAAACCCTAGGCGACCCCTCCAGGTTTTCGTTTTGTTCTCTATGCATTATTGATTCTCCTGTGTACCGGCCTCCTTAAAAAACAAAAGGAGGGCTGCCTTGACAAATTGATCAATGGCCATTAGCAGTTTTAATGTCAAATAATTAAGTAATTTAGTGGATCGTAATTACAGGGAATTGTTTGAAGGATATTGCTCATCGGAGTAGGACCTCCATGATTAGGAATTTGTTTTCAGTTGCGATATTCCATTTTGCTTATATAGAGGGACAATCACATCAAAAACCACGATTAGGGTGCTTTCAGACACTGAACAATGATGAGTGGGTTCTCTTTAATGATTTATTGGTTATCCTGAGATTAATTCCTTGCAATAGATCAGACTTCAGAGATAAGATAGAGGACCGAAGAGATGAATCTTTCGTTGGAGTTTGAAGGGTACAGTGAGAATAGAAGAATAGAAAGAGAATGGAATATTAAAGAAGCACTCAGATTTAAAACAATAAAACGACAACTTGTCCTCCACATTTCTTCTTCTTTTTTTCCTTTTGGATTTTAATATCAAGTAGCACTATTAAATAATTTTATATCTGTTTTATTTTTTTTTATCAAATTCACGATCATGTATAGAGCGCTAGACTAGTTTTTTGACCCGCGCTAAGTAATGAGTTAACTTTTTTTAACATTTAAAAAATTTATAAAAGCATTAGAAAGTAAAAACTCGTTCCATGTTGTCTAAAACACTTTTAAAACACTTAATTGGTGATATGTTGGACAAAATATTTTTCTAAAAAAAATTGAGATATCAACACATCAAATTAACTCAGGTTAATCATGATTAACCTATGAAATTCACGACATATAATATAAGATAGTAATAAAATTGTAAATTCATATTAGAAAGTCTGATTATAATAAACCAAATATAAAAAGGTTCAAAACGAATAACAATATAAAGTTAAAAAAAATTTGACTCTAGTAAACTTACCCTTGACAGTCGGCACAACAAATTTTCTAGATGCAAAAAGAAACATATTAAAGCAATGTTAGGATAATATTCCAGAATAACATGAGATAAGCAAAAGAAGCAAAAGAAAAATATCAATGTACTTAGTGTTTCTTAAAAGCAAAACCCTAAAAGTAATCATGTAATCCATTATTTTGTGAATTTGACTAATATGTATCATTTGATTATTGTCTCGGGATAGTAAAGATAAAAACAAATGAGGCAATATAAAAAAGAAGATGAAGATAAAATTATGTTTGATAATAAAGATAAAGTGATTGTTTCTATATCCTATTTGGTTACAATAAACAAGAAATAATAAAAAATAAAAAAATATTTAAACTATAATATATATTGTTGTCAAACTTATATATTTTTTAAAAAATAATTATTTTTATTTTATTTTTACTTTAGTTTATAAAGAGTGTTGAAATCAATAATTTTATAATAAATCTAGTTATAAAATCAGGACTAACTTAACAGGTTGACCTAAAGTCTGGATTAGTTTGAGTTTAAAAAAAAATAAAGGAATTAATGATTGATTCGACTTGATACGGTCAAAAACCTAAGTCAACACAGGATAAAACACGAGTCAAAAACTCGTTGATTTTTTTGGGTCATTTAGCTTGGCCCTTTCAACATGTGATTTTGAATTTTTTTGAAGACAAAGATAAATTTTGTTTATTATTCCAATAAGTTATTGATCCTTATGATTTTGAAGCGAGATTACCCCTTCATTTGATAGGTAATAAATCGTTATTTCTTTGCTCTATATCTATATTTTCTAATTTTTTAAAAAGTATTTTTCTTGGTAACACACCCATTATTAAAAAATAAATCTAAATGGTTCCTTTTAACTAGTAGTTAAAAGTACAATATTGCAGCATATAGTCCTAAAAGTTCTTTTACTTGTAGAAATGCTTAAAATGAGATGTGATCCTTCTACTTTGTTCATTTGTTAAAATTAAACTTTTTTGCTTTAAATTTTGTAAAACTAAGTATCTGTTTGGGAGTATAGTAGAGGTTGCATTTCAAAATATATTTTCACTCAGAAATATATTATGATAATATTTTTTTTATTTTTTATTTTTTAAAATAAACAATATTTTAGCCGCAATATCAAACACTACCTTCCATTTTTAATTTAAAAGCACGTTGAGATGCTTTATCCAACTCTTCCAATGTATGGCATTTATCTAACCAATTAAGAGGCTATTTGAAATTGCATTTTAAATAGGAGTTTCACTAAATTTTGAATTTTTTTGTTTTAAATTTTTTAATTATTTTGATATGCTAATATAAAAAAATTATTTTTAAAAAATAAAAAATATTAATTTTATACATTTTTAAGTTAAAAACACTTTAAAAAATAATAACAATCATTATTCCAAACATCTAAATACAGTAAAACAAACAAAACGATTAAAGAATCTTTGATTGGTGGAGGAGTTAGAGAAAAACTCGAATCCCCCAACTAATTATATCCTTGGAAAAGACAAGTTAGGATACACCGCATACCAAGAGGAAGATTGGTTGGTAACCCTAGGGGAATCAGTTGGTAAAATTCTTTTCCAACTGACAAAATCAGCTGGTAATTTTTCATGCAAAATTTTACCAACCGAAAAAATAGCTGGTAAATATTAACAAATTCATCAGATAAGTTGAAAAAATAGTTGGTAACAAATTCAAACATGGCATCATGATGATATTGGCAATAACACAGGGTAAGAAGGCAAGTCTAAAGCAAATTACAATGTCTCACTATAAAATTATTTTAAGAATTACTTACCATATGAAAAAAAGCTCGGAAAGCGAGCAACTTGAAATTATGAAATTTGAAACCCATTGTGAATAGCTTAAATCTTGAAAACAAGAAGGCATTAAAACAAAAAAACAATGCTATAAAATCTGAAACCCACTATGAACTACAATTGAAAACAAATCTAACTAATCCAAACCCATAAAAAATAAAAACAAAATAATCACGCATCCTATCCAAGAGACCATAAAATCTAAGATACATAAATAAAATGTTATTTTGTGTTTGGAATAACAGTTAATTAATATGTTCAAGTACTTGAATTTCTTCTCTTAATATAAGGAACTCTAGGCTTATGATTTAAGTTTGAATACTCACAAAAATAGTCTCAATCGGGGGATTTAAAGACCATCCGATGATAAAATCAATATATTTATGGAAAGAAATTAAATGATTTAAAAAAGCCTTAAATTAAAGGGAAAAAAGATATTTATTCTTGATTTTTAAGTTGGTTAATGCTTTAAAATCTATATATTTTTATCTTAAAAGATGAAAAGTTTTTTGGATCTAACATATTTCCTAGACCTACGTTACCTTGGATTTGATGGATTGTCAAGTCCAAGTTTTCTAAGTGTGATATATTTGTCATACCCACGTTATCTTGAGCTTGACTAAATGCCAAGTCCAAATACTTTGGCTTTAACATGGTTGTCAGATTTATATATGTTACCTTACGCCTAGCTATCTACTAAGTTCAAGTTTCTTGAGTCTGACTATCTACCAAGTTTAAGTTTCTTAGATTTATTATGTTTATCAGATCTATGTTAGCTTGAACTTAGCAAGTTTAAATTTTCTGAATTTAACATGTTCGCTGGAACTATGTATTATATATATAACACACGTGCAATGCTCTAGAAAAGCCGAAGTATTAATATTGGTGCGTAGTAGTAAAATAAGAAGAAGAAGAAGCAGTAGCTATATATGAACTCACATCTGTTTGTGCCAAAAACAAAATTAAAGAAAACAATGACTTTATTATTTCTTTGGAAGGTTCGACAAGGCAGAAGATATTCAAGGGATTAATTTGATTTCTTGAGGGGATTAACAATTGGATACATTTTTTTCTTTTTTTTTTACCACCCTCGAGCCATGAAATAATCAATGCGTTTTTGGGACAAGTAATGCCAAGGACTTAAATGCACCTGTATGAATCTAGCTCCCTAGCTCCTTCACCCCCATTAATGTGATATTATTTCTCGCACCACCTTGTTCTACTACATGTCATTAAATGCCGCTTTGGGATTTTCCCTTTGATGCCTCGTTGTCAGCCCATTTTTACCATTTCCTACCACGAATTTTCTGAGTAGCATGTGAACCCTTTGTAGCATTTTATTATCCCTGCATCTGTGTTAGGTTTACATTAGCAGGAATTTTATTCGAGATTGAGGCTTGTAAACAAGCTCAAATCTAAGGAATAAGATCAGCAACCCGACATCAATAAACCAGACAAGGATTCAGGTTATTTATGAAAAATGTACTTAAGAAAATAACGCTATCAATTAATTTTAATCATGAAAGAAAATGAATAATACAGCGCGGCATGTCAGAAAGGAAGTTTTTTCCTTTTCTTTTCAAAAATAGCGGCTAAAAAAATATATCCAAACTAGCAAAGCTGAAAACTTATTTTTTAAAATAACACAAACATTCATACCATACTTGCATGACCCCCTCACACATGCACGTCGAATCAGATTGAAATTGGCAAATATCCTTTTCCTATTTCCCCTTATTTCTCTTTTCCACCTTCTCCTCCCCCTGCACCACCGTCCCCCTTATCCTCCACCGCGAAAGCTCTCTCTTTCAATTGTGACAGTTTGCGTATATTTTTTTTGCTATTGTGCTATTTTTTTTTAATAAAAAAAAACTCATGAATGCCAAGGAACCACAAAAATACTTGATCAATTGATGAGTGATTATCGGATCAATCAAAACATTTTGTTTTTGACTTGTCCAGATGGAAACAGGAAGGACTGCGATCATGTGATTTTTTAGGCCGTGGCCCTTGGGGATTTGGCAGGTTGGTAAGGGAAGGTTGGCTGGGCATGAAAAACTGCTATTTGTAGGTCCCGTTTTAAGAGGCTGGTCCCCGTTTAGACCTACAGCAACTTCCATGACATTCACCCACGGTCTACCCTACACCATTTGGGGTCTTCTATCCTTGTAGCAGGGCTGTTGGACGCAGGTGGTAGTGGGTTTTAAAAATAGTGCCCTTACAGATTTGGACCCTTATTGACTAGGTTAATCTGTGGTGAAGCCTGTGTTTGGTAATTCGCAGGTGGTCAATTTTGAGTTCTTTGAGTAAATCCTAGAGAGAAACCAAATTGAAATTTTTGTTGTTACCATTTTATGGTGCCAACGAACTTTTCTCTTCTTATATATAAAACAGCAAGAACGCATGATTTGACCCAAAATATTTTATTCTACATAGGAGCAAGCCAGGTAGTATAATTGGACCCGGAGGTTTAATTACTATAGCTCTAGGACTAGGACATTTTACAGGGTCTTAAATTGAAGATAGCTGTCATGTTGTGAAGCCCTAGTAATTTGTACGTTGCAAATAGGCAATTATAAAACAACAGTCGGAACTAAAAACCATGCTTATAAAAAAATATACAACCGCAATTGAGGGTCTAGCTCAGTGGTCAACCGTGTGACTTGTTTCGCTCCTGTCCCGAGTTCGATCCTCTATGTGCACGCCTGTCACCCCCGCGGTGCCTTACCTGCTCACTGGGCTTGCAGGATGTTCAGTGGGCCGTGGGGAATAGTCGTGGTGCGCGCAAGCTGGCCCGGATACCCCACGATAATAATAAAAAAATAAAATATATACAACCCGGTGAATGTAAACCATCAACCCAAATCCTGGCCGAGGCTACCGATTTTTTTTAATAAAACAATATTGTTTTAATAAATTTTTTAAAAAATCAATCATGGAGTTAATATATCAATTCACGAATTAGCTAATCAAACCTGAAGCTGAAGTTTAAGCAAGGTTTGTCATCGAATTGTGTTCTATGACTATGCTATAAAAAAATAATTTAAAAACCGAAAAAAGACATCTATTATTTCATCATAAGCTGTCCACTGATATTCATATTCCCCTCCTTTTTTGTCATAAAAAACAGTAGGAGGTCGTCATCCTAATTATGTTATGTTAAATTATAGGTATTGTTTGGAGTAGCACATGATCGAATTCGATTTCCGACATGTTTTTCCTCCAAGTTCGCTGATCTTATTTGGCCATGTTATTCCCTACACCAGCATATTTGAGCACGATCTCAGTATAGGTATTTCTGAGTTACTTAAGAGCCCATTTAATCATTGATTCATGTGTTGTATATCATTACATTAGACCTGATTCCACTGATACATATGTCGGCAAGCACCCGCTTTATTTCTTATGATTAAGTATCTTTCATTTCCGGCCTTATTGAAGGAGTTTTAAAGTATAATAATGATTATTTAAAAAAAAAATTTATTTAAAAATATATTAAAATAATATATATTTTTGTTAACATCAACACATCAAAATAATTTAATATCAAAGAATCAATTCAACTCAAAAACTTAAGTTATTAGGTGAAGTCTTAAGACATGATTTATATTATTTTTTAACATACCCTCTCAAGTGAAAGTCTTTTGAGCTTGAAATTTATACAGGTTTACACTGCTTTGTACTTAATTTTTATCAAATACATAGGGATGATGAAATTCAAACTTGTGACTATTTGGTTATTAAAACTCTAATACCATGTCAAAGAACCAATTCAACCAAAAAGCTTAAGTTATTAAGTGAGGTTTCAAGATATGATTTATATTATTCTTTAACATTTAAAAATATATAAAAAAATTAATTTGAAATAAAGAAAAAATAATTTTTTTAAAATATTTTTAAAATAAAAAAAACAAATGAGATGATAGTCATGTCCAAAACAGACAGGACGAGTAATAACTGATGCCTTAGGGTAATAGCCCACTGCTTTTCAAACCGTATAAAAAAAAATGAATTTCATTTAAGTGGAGAGTAAGTTCTCAGCCCAGTAATACATTAAGCCCATACTTAAGCCCATTAATAATAGATACTAGCCGGCACGACGTCGTTAAAACCCATTCTAAAACAGCAACCTTACTAGCCCATTTTCTTAATGTTAAAGATAATAAATCAAAATCAAGCTGCCTTTTTTATTTTTAAATATCCTTTTGTAAGAGACGGTTACCCAAACACTCTAAAGTAACTGGAGTTTTTTATATGGTGATTAACTGTTAAAACATCTTAATATATATATATATATATATATATATATATATATATATATATATATATATATATATATATATATATATATATATTTGTTAATTATCATAAACAAAATTCATGCTGTAGCAAGAGTGGTTAGCGCAATTGTGACAAAGTTGAGGTGATGAGATCAAATCTTGATGGGGTCATATATTTGCTAAATGTTTTTTGTTTAAGAACATAAAAAGTGGATGATATAATTTCTGTTTTTTAATATAAAAAAATAAAATAGGGTTATGCTCCGGCCTCCGGGTCTGGCCATTTACTTTTTTCTTTTTTTTTAGGTTTTTTTTTATACTTCAAAAAATATTTACTAGATTAACCTACTTTTTAATTTTGATATGTTTCTCAAATACTATTAAAAAAAATTATTTGCATTTTAATAATTTTTTACAACATAATAATACTAGTAATAAATTCTTGATGAAAAATCGTTTAAAATCTGTTTTTTTATTATTAAAATTCTTAAATAGATTTTTATTATAATTTTATAACATTTATGATTTTTTATTTTTCAATTATATAAAATATAGGCATACTATTTAAAAATAAAACAGGGTCAGGCTCTGGATCTAGCCATTCACCTTTTTCCCCTTTTCTTTTGTTTTTTTTACATGAAATAATAAATAATGAAGAGTAATAAATTAAATATTGAGTGAATTAAATAAAATTTTATTTTTATAATGATGATAAATTAAAAAATATTTTAAATTATTTATTTTTAAAAAAAACATATAATTTAAAAACACTTGATTTTTTTCTAAAAAATTCAATAAGTACCTTTTTCTTCATTTTTTTTATTTGTTAGAATTTTTGTTTTGAAAAACTCAAGATTTTCCGACCTAAGATTTTTTTTGTATAAATCAATAAACTCCAAAAATGAAAAATCACATGCGCTCGGCTGTGCCGGACTCTTTTATCCAAAACGACGCCTTTTCATATCCCAAGTCCCTAACCTCTTCTAACGATCACAATTTTCACCTCCGCCACGGCCACATAAAGACCACTCTAACTACCACAAATGGCCGAACCACCACCGACACTCCTCCAAAAAGTCCTGACGGTAGACACAAAATTCTCCCACTACCTCCATTCCAAATTCCACACTCGCCTCCCAATATTCTTTCTCCTCATCCTAGAAATTTCCGCTGACTTCCGCTTTTCCTTCCCAATTTCCCTCTCCCTTTTGTTTGCCCTTCCCCTCCCTTCCCTCCTCCCTTTCTTTTCCTCTCTCCTCCTTGGCCTCCTCCTTGATATCGCCACCGTCGGCCTTGTCAAAATCCTCTTGCGCCGCCCTCGCCCTCCTTATAACCACCTCTCCTCCATGTCCACCCCTGTCTCCGCCGACCACTTTTCCTTCCCTAGTGGCCATTCATCTCGTGTTTCCTTTGTTGCTGCATTGGTTTTTCTCTATAAGGAGGTGATGGAGGTAGCGGCTGTGGAGGTGAGGCAAAAAGGTGGAGTCTTTGGAAGTTGGGCGGGGGAAGACGGGAAGTTGGTGGACGTCGTGGTGGTGGGAGTTTGTGTTTGGGCAGTTGTTACGGCGGTTTCTAGGGTTTTATTAGGGAGGCATTACTTTTTTGATGTCTTCGCAGGGTTTTGTTTGGGAGTGATTGAAGGGGTTTTCGCCTTTCGGGTTTTGAGGTTTGAGGATATTTTGAGGTAAAGATTTGAAACTTAACTTTTTTATTATTGGCTATGCAATTTGGTACAAAAGTTTATTAGCTCAAGAATTGGAAGTTAGCATTTACATTAATTAAGTTGGATTTTTGCTGATAAGATTGATCATCATTTGGCTAGGTTTTGTAGTGTTCAAAGTCTATGAAATTTAAACAACGTGAACCTTAAAAAGTTTTGGTTCAGATAGTAGACAGGAGTAGATGATGGACTATGCTTCAAATAAGGAATGATGCTATCCATGATGTTTACAGAATGTGACTGAATTTACAAGTATGTTTGACTTAGTTAGATGATGAGGTAAGAGTTCAGTTACTTCTGCGTTACTTGCTTTTGATGAATTGATCAATTCAGTATGTTTGACTTAGTTAGATGATGAGGTAAGAGTTCAGTTACTTCTGCGTTACTTGCTTTTGATGAATTGATCAATTCATCTGTCATTGGCGGTAGGTTGTCAAGACCCATTGAGTTCTAGTCATGAAAGATGTTGGTTTACATGCTGAGTTTTATTTTCTGGTTCTTCCACTTTGCTCATGTACCTTCATGTCCAATATGGCAATGCGCGAGGAATATCATTCTTTTATTGGATTTGTGTTGCTGGAGGGTCGTCGTTGTCAATACTTGTTGGGTGGCTTGCTACTGAAACGTCATAAACTGGCTGGATTGCTTAATTTTGGGTTAGAAATTGATCCTGCAATGGTAAATTTGGGTTCATGTAGTGCAATTGTGGGCATAGGGATGGGGGAAATTATGATTGTAGATTGACAAAATTGCAGAAATGTAATTGTTAAAGTTAGCATGCGAAGTAAGATTTTCCGAGGAAGGTATATAATTTAGCATCACTAGATCTCCAGCACCGATAAACCAGATCAGGAATCGGCAGATAGAATTTTCATCTCGGCTTGCAAAGCAAAAGGCCCATTTCAAGCACAGTCCGCTCTGTAAAAATCACTTATGTTTAGATTTCAGTCCTCTCTGTCATTCAAATCAATGCTTGAGCTGATTCTGAACTTCCTAAACACCTTCACCTCCCACTAGTCTTTGGGTTAGCCATCCTGATCTAAGATCAACTTTTTTCAATCTCGTTTATTCTCGTTCTCTCTCTCAAGTTTTTCTTTCCATGAAATACCAACTTTACGGATGTCTTTTAATGTACTTCCATAGTGTACACAGATTGGTTGACAAAGCAGTAGAATGAAGTGGTTTGGTGCATTTGATGGACCATTTACTGGCTCATAGGGAAATATGACCGTAGAAGGGTTACCTATTATCAGCTTAACATAACTGCAGGGAAGGTTACCTGCACTGCACTCCCCTTTAATGAATATTGTTTTTCATTTGTCAGCTTTACCCTTAAAGATGTACATTAATATAACTTATTTGAATTATATTGTTTGGATTTATTAACTAGCTAAAATTTGACTACTAATAAAGATGAGTTAAACAAGCCTAATTTTCCTACTTGCAGCACCTTTCGTCATCAAATCTGGTCAAGGTAGAAGCTAAGTGCTTGGAATGGAAGGCATGGGAGATACTTCCTTTGAAACTGATCATCGGATGGACCTCTCTGGGTTTATCTTAATGCCAGATCCATATTCAAGGTATCATTTTCTCTGATGCGAAGCCCCAGAATTCGAAGATGATTGGTGTGAATTCTCTGAACACACAGAATACTGAAATGTGCTGCTGGCGAATGCCATTTAGCCAACTAAGTTGTGGCATTGTTTTGTCTCAATTTGCATAGTTCATTGGCCCTTTGGCATTAAATATGATTCTCGATTCTCTTTAATATCACATAAATGCAATTGGTGCTTGCTACAATTTAGTCATAATGGGATTGATGGAACTGGTTTAGTTGGGACCTTTATATGGTCATAAGTTGTTCCAGTAAAATAATGGATGACGCATGGTAGAAGCAACCGTATATTATCTATGTTCAAACTTCAAACCCTCTCCTGTTTTGAGAGTCTTGCATCCACTATAATGTAGCCTGCCGATGCGAAACCTTTGTAGTTCATCCAACTTTCAGGGTTCAGAACAATAGTGCATGTATCTTTTGGGGCACAAAAACGACGGGGCTGATGCAAAGGTCACGTATATCATCGATGGCTAAAAAACTTTCCGGCTGTCCTTGACTGGCACATGAGCTAGTTTAGCTAGCTGCGGGCAGCCAGCTTTGCTTAATTTGGGCCAGCCCCTTAAATCATAGTTATTCAGTTTAGGTAATGTAACGGCCCATGAATGATGTCATGACATACCTTTTCCTACAAACGCGAGGAAAGTAGTCTTACAACTTCAACCCCAGATGCAAGCACTGAACTGGAACCGGAACAGGAGGCTAAACTGGTGCTACTACAAGTTTAGGAATTCCTATGGGGTCTCTCATGGCTTTCATTTGGTTCTATCATCCGAGAAGCTAAGCAATTGCTCTAACTGATGCTCGAGATGCTGAAGAGATTGGTAATTTCTTACATTATCATAAACTAAGAAGAGACGAATTAACTCCCCTTATTGACTCCATGGCTATTGCGTATTTTCCGACAGAAGCTAAGCATTGTATTTCCAAATAATTAAAAGCTTACAAAGTAGTCAGCTCAAAGATTTTTGCAATTTAAAAACTTGCTTTTGTTTTTTGAATTAGCCATGATAAGGTAACTCTATCCGATAAGGTAATGTTTGTTAGTTGATGGATCTTATTTTGGTTTTAGTCAATCAGGAAAAAGCGCATGGAAACTTGCTGGATTAAGAATGTCATGAGGAAAATATGGAACACATCCAGGCAAAAAAAGCTTCGATACTTTGAGATGTCACGCGATACTGACATCTGGTAGCATTATTGTATGTCAGCTTGGTGGATATATAGAAAAGGAGTTGTAGAATACTGGATGATGTTTTTGGCTAGCGTGACCCGAGTCATCATTGTTCTTGAAGTCCATTTCCAAATATTGCCGTTGTTGAAAAAGATATGCACATGCATTCTTCTAATTCTGAATGTGTCTACACTGCGTTTTGAGTTGCAATCACATGTTGTTACTGTGGAATCTGAAGACAGAATGCCCCAAATAAGAAACGGGACAATCATTGATCGAGGCTAACGAGATTGACATTTGCCGATGCTCCGTCGGCGCTAAAACGGCCTGCTAGAGGAAAAATATGCTCGGATTTGTTTTGAATTGATTACACAACACTTGTTATGCATAAGCTATAGAAGACCACCGACAGGCAACAGGTTACAGCACTTCGACAATGGACATGACACGTCAGAGTTTTAAGACTTCTTGAGTCCACAGAAACACCTACCCTGTCATTTTCTATAAGGTATCGTGGGCCAATTGTCATTTCTCCGTCTTAGAAGATTAGGGTTGGAGATGATACATGGACTTTTTTATTTGCACTGTGTCGTCGAGGGCTTTGGTCAGTGTATCATGATTGGTAGATGGAATTAGCACGAAAAAGATGAATTCTATAAATGTCCCTATCTCTTATGTCATAAAAATATCTCATACAATTATTTAAATCTTCTTTGTATCATCAGCTTTTGAAATAAATGGCTAAAACAAGTACTATTGCCATTGTGCCAGGATGCATGAACTTGTTCTTGTTGACCATTTTGTGGCTGGTGCAGGTTTATAGAACGGCACCCTAGGCTATACATGTCAATGTGGTTGTTCACCAATGAAGTATGTTCCTTCAAGCTTCATGGACCGACCTAGAACCTGAGTCCCTCTGAAATGTTAGGCCAGTCAACTCTTAACATTTATGATGACCAAATGTGAGACAAAAGTTATGCTGAGAAAGCCTGTTATGGATCAGCATGATCAGTATCTGTCATATTTCTCTTCTTGCTAGCTAGTGAGTGGAACCCCAAGACAATGATGCGAATACACGAGGCTGAACTGGGTTTTTTTTGCAGTTTGTACGTATAAATACAGTAATTATTTTGGGAGTTTGGATGTGGCGATTGCATTGGGCATTGACTGGACTAATTTGGACATATTGTCACTAGCTGGATAATCGGTATCTTTCCATTTTCCAAAAAGTTGAAGGACCACTGGGAGGCCAAATTTGGGTTTTGGAGTTATGAAGGTACTTGGATTTATTACCTCATGCCTTTGCTTCTTTCTTTTATTAATTTCCCCTCCCTCTATTCACCAGTTAATTTATTGACCTGCCTGGCAACAATCGGATAACCTGGGCAGAGAGATTCAGAGAAGAAAGACTGCCACAAAATGCAAGAGAAATCCTGGTAGAGTTTGGAGGGATGAGGTCGACAGCGCATCATTTGAATTACTTTTGTCCTCTCTGTTTCGCTCTTTATCTGTGTGTCGTGTGACAGAGATGATGTGAGTTTGTTTTTAGAGTAGATTGTGCTTTCTTTATAAGATGCATGCATCATGCATGCATCTTTCTTTCTTCTTCTTCTTCTTCTTTTTTTTTTTTTAATTATTGCACTAATAATTAATCATGAGTTGATTATAACCTCAGTCCCGGCAGTTTAACAAAAGTAATTGGTCCCCATGACTTTTTAAATTGTTATTTAATCCCTATACTCTCCATTACGGTAGAGCTTAATTAATTTTTTTTTGATAAACTCCAAGGATTAAATTATAATTAACTCAATAATCATCATAGTGCTACATATAGCTGAGCTAAATATAGCAATATATTATTTTCAGAATAAAAATTATAACAATAAATTAATTTAGTGGACACAGAAATTTAAGATGGAAGGGCTATCGCATATATATATATATATATATATATATATATATATATATATATATATATATATATATATATATATATTTAAAAGGGGGGCTATCGTTTTAAAAACCCATGAAAAGAGAGGAGAAATATTAAAACACCATACGAGAATGATGTGAAAATGGCAAGCTTTTATCTTAACCAGTCATCAATGGCGATTGAATCATTTACTTTAACTCCAACAGAAATGGGAATCATTCTTAATAAATATTTGTTGTTTTTCTCCAACCTCTGTTTGTTCCCATAATAAATATTTGCGCATGGGAAAAAAAAAAAAAAACTCACTTTCTTCCTTTAGTTATTGTTTGTGGAGGCATCCATCAGTGCCCAGCTAGTGATATATGCTGACATTGTTGTATTGCTTTCACTATACAGATGTTATTTATTGGAGTATTGAAAACGCCTTTAGTTATTCTTGTTTCGTTTTCAGCTTTTACTCTCCCAGTTTTTTATTGCCAAGAAATGCAAATTTGTGAAACCAGCATAATTTATTAACACAATAATCTTAATTTTCACCTTTATTTTTATATGATGATTCCAACCCTTTTTTTTTTAATAATACTTTTTTCCTGGGATTAGATATATCAGTTGGATTGATATACTTCCCTCATTGTGTTATTATATAAGGGTGTGTTTGGTTTGGAGATGTGGTGACTTTTTGTCAAAGATACAATATTTTTTAAGCACAAACCATACATCTAAAAACTATAAAAACATGCTTTTTATTTTAAAAAATACAAGCCACCTCCCATTCAAACACCCTCTCTCTAAGTCTTGCGGAGGAGATACCCAAATCTGAAAAGAGACATAAGTTAATATTCAATAATTAATTATGTAAAAAAAATATAAGTAATTTTATAAGAAATGCAAGTAGTTGGAATTCTAATTTCTACGGCTGATATTTGGCTGTACCAAATAGCAATCCAAATAATAATAACGAAAACGTTTAATTACTTAACTTTTGTTTATGAGACTCATTGCTATTCTCAGAAGAAGAAGAAGAAGGAGGGTAATTATCACTCATTTTTCCATGAAATGTTCCAAATTAAATCCATTGTATTTCAGTAATTTTAGTTTTTTTGCGTGACCTTACCTCCTGGATCTCCAACCTCATTTTCGATGAATCTAATTTATTGTTCTCATTGATTTGTCACTTTCACCAAACAGATAGCTATAATTTGGTCAAAGAAAGAAAGAAAGAAATGAAGAAAAGAAAAACAGAAGTACCTGGTCCTGAGAAATCATTTCGCACCCTTTAGTTTTGGGTCAAATATGCTTGCTAGCTAAGACATTAAGACTGGAATGTAGTGGGTAATTGTACTGGTCCTGTCTATGGCTCTGGATTTAGCACTCAAATAACTTTGTCTGTAGTTATTGGAGCTGCGAAATCTGCAACCACCGCCGATTCTAGAGCCCCCCCCCCACGGCGACTCTCTTCAAAATTCCTCCTTATTTGCTTTCATATATATATATATATATATATATATATATATATATATATATTTTGTTATCTAGTCAAATTCGTACCTCCATGCCCTCTGAGGATGGTGGAGGTAACTTAGTACAGCACTGCCAAACATTTTGGAGTATGGTAAATTAATCAGATTCCAAAGATGCAGTTTTCATCACTTCCATGACTTCAAGTGCTATTAATTTATTTTATTGCAATTCAATTATGTAAAAGAAATAACCGATACTTGAGAAGTCATTTTAGTAAACCATTCGAAGGATAATAGCTTTTTACTGTGTTAGATGAGATGTTTTTTTAAAAAATTATCTTTAATCTTAACAAATTAAAACGATTTGAAAATATTAAAAAATTAATTAACTTAAAACATTTTTAATTTTTTTCAAAATACTCTTTAGATTTTGCTCAAACACATTGAAGATCACACCATTAGGGTTCATCAGATTGCAGAGGTCATTCTGAAGCCAAAAGTTATAGTCGACTAAAGATAATATATTTTTTTTTGGTTGGAATGCGAATCTCCAGTTCAATTCAAGCGTGAAAGGTTTTAAATTAACATATTTGATAGACGTATAAAATAAGGAGTTTTTTTTTTATATAAAACTAGTCATTTTTTTACCTATAACAATATGTTTTATTCGATTAAAATTTACATAAAAAATTTAAAAGGGTTAAATTCTCTTCATCAATTAATCACATCCGCGCGAGATTTCAATTTAAAAGGATTTACTATAAATCCAGATACGTTTTCTTTTAAAGTTTTTTTAGATATTAATTTACATGTGAGAATGATGAAGTTCTAAGATATTGAATATTAAAATTGAATCATCTAAGTGGTGTTTCAGTGGTAAGAGTTTGGGATCAAGAGGTTTGCTCCCTCTGTGGTCTCAGGTTCGAGCCCTGTGGTTACTCATATGATGGCCACTAGAGGCTTATATGGTCGTTAATTTCAGGGCCCGTAGGATTAGTCGAGGTGCGCACAATCTAGCCTGAACACCCACATTAAACTATAAAAAAAAAATTATATTTGATTGTTTATGCTTACAATTAGATAACTGATTACATGTCCTATCAAAGCATTAAATTTAGGAGCTCATGCATGTTTCTGCACTAGAAATTAAATTATTGTTTCTTTTAATTTCTTATAAACCCTAGATTTTAACGAGGGAATTTTTATTATTATTTTAACCTCCTGCTGCCTATTATGATAATTGATGATGAATCAAGGAATATTTCAAGATATAATTAAATCGATTGATACTTGTTATATATATATATATATATATATATATATATATATATATATATATATATATAATTAAGTAAGTGCTAGTTGTTAGATGATACTTGATTGTGCCGGACAATCATTGTTGAATTTGTGTTTGGTGCAAATTAAAGAACATGAATGGAATTGAAATAAAAGGTCTTGTACGTACCAGTAGATAGAATTAATAAGATGGAGATGACTTGGATGTGCCTTCAGCTAGAGGACAACAATCTATGTAATGGGAGAGAAAAAAAATTTAAAAAATTTAAAAATTAAAAACCTTTTCTATTATATCCGCACATTAAATCCTAGTACACTGGGAATCTTGGAGCTCGGCCATTAATTTTCCTTCACTCGTGTAATAAATAAATAAAAATAAAGAGGTGGGTTCTATCATTTAGGTGCGGGGTCATATGGGATTCTCTTTTATTACATCATGTGAAAGATATATCATCTTCAGATACAACTTTAAATAAAAGGAATGATTTGTTATTCAACAAAGTCATCAAATCCTTCAGACAAATAAGTTTCACATTGTATAATGCTTTTCTTCTCAATTACCCATGAATTTTGATGCTTATAAATGTCATGACGATAAACTTTTATCACTAAAGTATTCAAATCCTTAAGATAAATAAGTTTCACGTTGTATAATGTTTTTCTTTTCAATTACCCATGAATTTTGATGCTTATAAATGTCATGATGATAAACATTTCTAGGTAAATTGAAGTTCATTGTTATAAGATATTTTAGGATCATCCAAAGATTGATTAGTTGTTTTTATAATTAATGAACATAATTGTTGGTAGTCAATATATGTGTTTGTATATTCAAAGATAGTAGATGTATCTAATTAGTACATATATAATCACCAAATAAAGTCAAATTTTATTAGCGTCATTATGGTTATTGTTTGTGTATATTGTTGTATCACCTAAAGGAGATCATTATGTGAATATATTTTTTTGGATTTATATAATATATTTAAGTTTTGGTGCAAAGTATTAATGTTTGAGTATTTTATGAATCTTTGTTGTGTCTGTTCTTATTTCCCTTCATTCGCATAATTCGTCTGTTCCAATATTCAATGGGCTTAATTTCTCTAATTGCTATTATTGACACTAGCAGTACCGAAGAAAAATCTTTCCTTAAAGCTTGTGAAAGATCAAACAAACCAAGTCTAATGTTTATGTGAATGAGTAAAACTAATAATATAAAGTTTGTTTTTCCCAAAACTGAAAGTGCTAAGGAATCTATGATATTTGTGGAAGAGCATTCCTAAACTGCTGATAATTCACTTGTTATGACATTAATGAGTACTTTAATCACCATGAAGTTTGATGGTTCTCGTACCATACATGAGCACGTCATTAAAATGAGAAATATCACAGTAAGACTTAAGTCATTGAGAATGAATGTGGATGAGAGTTTTCTTTTGCAATTTATTATCAACTCGTTACCTCTTGAGTATGGTCATTTTCAAATGAACTATAATACCACGAAGAACAAATAAAATGTGCATGAATTGCAAAATATGCTTGTTTAGGAGAAAACAAGATTTAAGAATCAAGGAACTCATTCCATTCATTTTGTAAACAATCAAAGAGCTGGAAAGATGGTTGGTAAACATTATAGAAAGGGCAAGCATAGACCACTCAGGATAAATGAATCTTCTTTCCAAGTTCGTAAGAAGGAACATGAGAAAGATAAATGTCATTTTTATGGAAAACCTAGACATTTTAGAAAGATTTCCTGAAATGTAAGGCATAGTTAGAAAAGAATGGTAAGCCTTGTGCTTTTGTATGTTTTGAATCAAATTTAATTAAGGTTCCTTATAATTCTTAGTGGATTGATTCATGATGTACTGTTCATGTTTCTAATACAATGCAGAGATTTCTTTTAATCCAAACCACAAACCCAAATGAAAAGCTTGTCTATATGGGAAATAGAGTCAAAGTTTTAGTAAAAGCCATTGGAACTTATCATTTGATTCTAGACACAATATATCATTTGGACTTGTTTCAAACTCTTTATGTACCCTCAGTTTCTCAAAACTTAGTTTCTTTATCCAAACTTGATAAAGCTAAATATTCTTTTAGATCTGGGAAAGGATGTTTTAGTTTTTTAAAACATAATCGCCTTATTGGTTCCGATATTATTTTTGAATATTTGTACAAGTTGAACCTTGAAAACCTTTTTGTTGAAACTCTTTTGACCTTACATCATAATATTGGTACTAAACATGGTTTAGTAAATGAACATTCTGCTTACTTGTGGCATAAATGTTTGGGTCACATTTTCAAATAAAGATTGGAAAGATTAGTAAAGAATGAAATCCTTCCAAGTTTAGATTTTATTTATCTTAATATCAGTGTGGATTGTATTAAAAAAAACAAAAAAACAAAACACATAAAAATAAAGAGCCAAAAAAAGTACACAACTTCTTGAAATTATACACACCGATATATGCGGACCTTTTGATGTTACTTCTTTTAGTAAGGAAAAATATTTTATCACCTTTATTAATGACTATTTATGTTATGGATATGTTTATTTGTTACATGAAAAATCTCAAGCAATAGATGCCTTAAAGGTGTTTATTAATGAAGTTGAAAGACAAATAAACATGAAGGTGAGATTTATTAAGTCAGATAGAGGTGGTGAGTATTATAAAAGATTTAATGACACTGGACAATCTTCAGGTCCATTTGTTAAATTCCTTAAGAAACATGACATAGATGCTCAATACACAATGCTAGATACATCACAACAAAATGGTGTAGCAGAAAGGCGTAATTGTATTTTATTAGATATGGTTAAGAGTATATTGAATTATTAATCCTTACGTATCTCATTGTAGATGTATGCATTAAAAACTACCGCGTATTTGTTAAATAGGGTTCATAGTAAGGCAGAACTAAAAACACTTTATAAATTATGGATTGATAGTTAACCTAGTTTAAAGCACCTGTATGTTTGGGGTTACCCAATGGAAATAAGAATTTATAATACACATGAAAAGAAACTAGATTCTAGAACAACTGATGGTTTCTTCATTAGTTATCTAGAAAAATCTATAGGGTATAGATTTTATTGTTCTAACCATAAAACAAGAATTGTTGAAATTGTAAACGCTAGGTTCATTAAAAATGATAAAGTTAGTGGGAGTGAAACACCATATAATATGGAAATTTAAGAAGTTACGATACAAACTCATTTACCTTCTACATCTTCTAAAGTTGTTGTTCCTCAAATTGTTGAACAGTTTAACAATTATCAAGAACAATAAATTAATAATTATACACCAGACAATGAAGATATTGTTGATGAACTCATGATAGATGAACCATAAGAAATAACATTAAGAAGGTCTCAAAAACAAAACAAAAAAGTCTGTTATTTCAAATGATTGGTGGTATATTTACAAGAGTCAGGATTTGATCGTGGAATTAATGATGATCCAATTTCATTTTCACATATTATTGATAGTGATAATTCTAACAAATGGATTGATGCCATGAAAGATGAACTAAAATCTATGGAACAAAATAAAGTTTGGGACCTTATTAAAATACTTGAAGGTTGCAAAAGAGTTGGATGTAAATGGGTCTTCATGATCAAATGAGATTCAAATAGCCATGTTAAAAGATATAAGGCCAAACTTGTTGCCAAAGAATTTACTCATAAATATGGCATTGATTACAAATAGACTTTTTCACTAGTCTTCAAGAAAGACTCGTTTAGAATTATCATGGCTATAGTAGCTCATTATGATTTAGAGTTTTATCAAATAGATGTGAAAACAATCTTTTTAAATGGGAATTTAGAAGAAAAGGTCTATATAGATCAACTTGAGGGATTTTCAATTGAAGAAAAGAAACACATGGTGTGAAAATTAAAAAATCAATATATGGACTAAACAAACTTCTACATAATGGTATCTCAAGTTTAATGATACAATAATTTCTTTTGGATTTAAGAAAAACATTGTTGATTGGTGTATATATTTAAAGGTTAGTGAGAGTAAGTTTATATTTTTTTTATTCTATATGTTGATGATATCTTGTTTGAAACTAATGATCTTGGTTTACTTCACGAGATCAAAATTTTTTCTCTCTAATAACTTTGATATAAAAGATATAGAAGAGACAACTTATATGACTAGAATAGAAATATTACGGGATAGATCACAAGAATTGTTACGGTTATCTTAAAAGGCCTATATTAATAAAGTTTTAGAGAGATTTAGGATGAATAAATGCTCAACAAATACTGTTCCCATTTAAAAAGAAAATAAGGTCAGTCTCATTCAATGCTCAAATAATGAATTGGAACACAAACAAATGGAAGAAATTTCATATGCATCAATTGTTGGGAGCTTGATGTATGCTTAAACTTGTACTAGACCATACATCAGTTTTGTTGTTGGAATGTTAAGCAGATACCAAAGTAATCTAGGCTTAGATCACTGGAAGGCTACAAAAAAAAGTATTGAGATACTTGCAAGGAACAAAATATTATATGCTCACTTGTAAAAAAATTTTGATCATCATGAGATGATTAGATATTCAAATTTAGATTTTGTTGGATGTGTAGATATAAGAAAATCCACATTTGGTTATTTGTTTCTTTTAGCTGGAGGAGAAATCTCATGGAATAGTGCAAAGCAATCTATTATTGATGCATCCACTATAAAAGCTGAATTTATGGCATGCTTTAAGGCTACAATTCAGATGAATTGGTTACAAAATTTTATTTCAAGACCCGGAGTAGTTGATAGCATCACTAAGATGCTAAAAGTTTATTGTGATAATTCTGTAACTGTCTTCTTTTCTAAGAACAAAAGGTATTAAAAAGGTGCAAAATACATGGAATTGAAATACTTTGTAATTAAAAAAGAAGTTCATAAACAAAGAGTGTTAATTGAACACATTAGCACCAATCTTATGATTATTGATCCATTGATGAAAGGATTGTCACCTAAAAATTTTAGCAATCATGTAAAATAGTGGGTATCATGGCATACAATTGTTGATATTATATCATGACTTTATAATGATTATGTATTTGACACTATAAGTTGATGTTAATGATATTTCCTTTTTTTTATTTGGTAAACATGATTGAATTAATTAGAATAATGATAGCATGAATTGTCTTTGATAAAGACATTATTGTTGGACCAATTATGTGTTTTTTTATTTACAGATCATGGTAAGTGAAGACTAATATTGTTGTACATGGAAGGATTTATGTAGAATAGATGATGTACAACTATCATGAATCTTATTCGTTGTTACTTAATTATGATATAACATCGAGACCAATGTATGTAAAGTTTTAGCGTTACTCTATGAGTATTATATTAGTCTATTTACTAAATCATGAAGAAAGATAATATCATATGAGTCAAGTAGAAGAATATTATAAGATGTGGCTACATAAATAAAATAATAGGCTATTAAATGGTTTAATAGGATATTAATGTTGAAACCTTATTAGTCAACTTTTTGAGAAGTAATTTTTTATTTTAACAACTGCGAACTTGATGGACGTGTGAATTAAGGAGTCTTTTCAGACAATTAGTTTTATTTCATCAGAACTTACGTAAATAATTTAAAGATGTTAAGAGATTCACATCCGGGATTTAATTTGAAGGGGTTTGCTATGGGTCTAGATACACTTTCTTTTAATGTTTTCTTCAGATATCTATTTATACATGAAAATCATGAAGTTCTAGATCATGAACATTAATATTTTATTTGATCGTTCATGCTTACAATGACAATTAGATAATGGAGTCTGCAACTACTTTGTTCTTTTTAGTTAATTAGTGGGATAATTAAGCGTCTTTTATTTTCATTTGTTTTTGCTCAAAGTTTGTGTAACCTTCAGTCTAATTTGAATTCAAAGATAGAAAAGGATCTTCATCTCTCGATCATTGAAGCTACACTAGAAAATCGATTATATCAAATATAAACGTGGTGAAGACAAACAATCATAAAAGGCGAAGTGCCTTCCAATTCCTGGTGGGCACCTTTTTTCTTTACACACAGTGGGAGCCTGCACAGGTAGAACATTCTTTTGTTTGCTTGTGTAGTTTACGTGGTGGTGAAACTTCACATGAGCAAGGTAAAATCTCAAAGTGCGAAAGCTTGTTGAGAGTGACCATGGAATTTAGATGGATAAGCTGCGTTTTCCTGTTCATTTATCAATCAATTATGATGCTACTTTGGTGACTCGAAACTGGGTAACTCATGATTAATAAGTTGAAACTTTTCATGGATCTTGCAGTTTAGACACAATTAATTGTAAAAACAAAGCTTGGAATCAAGATTGGTAAGGCTGCCCTCCAATGTCGCCCTCCAATGTTGTTGGATATAACTTATCATATTTTATTAGTTATTTTCTTGAATATATTTAAAAAAATAAACAAAAAAATTGAAAATAAAAAATTCACTATTCATAAAAAAATAAATAACAATATCTCAATTTAAGATTTTTCTATCATAATTATATTTTTTATTTATATAAAATGAATCTAGAAGCAGTAAAATATCAATTGTTACTACAGGAGTAAAATTACTCATTACTCCGTGAAGAAGAATAAAAATAAAAGTCCCACTTAACTGTCACTTTAATTGCCATTCTGCCATCACCCTCTCTTCCTTAAGTACCGCCTCTCCCTCTCTCTGCAACACAGTTTCTCTCCTCCTTCAATGGCTTGCGCGCACGCACACATGGATAACATAAAAATTGCAACTCTTTATGTACCAGCATTAATATTTTATACCTCAAGTACCCATTTTATGAACAACCCAGAAGCCAAGATCCACTCTTTCACCATTTTTCTCTAGAATTCCCTATCTCTGGTATTGCCAAACACTCCGTTCTTTCATTGATTCACTGTCTCTTCCGATTTATTTTGTTCTGATTATTTTCCTTCTCTTTGTGTGCGTGTCAATGCAGGAAGTGCTAGCTAGCTTGTTGTGGGATTAGCAATTTTATTTTATTTTTTCTATTAGCAATAAGCCAATAACAACTTAGCGTTAATTTTTTTTTTGTATGGTTATAAAAATGAGGGTCAAAGAAATGCATCCATTATGCTGCATCTCACTAGAGAGTTCAGAAGTTCGGAGCCAATCACCGGATGCAACGTTGACTCGAGCAAGATCGTTGCCGGAGACATTTTTCGGTGGATCTAACGGCAATGTAGGGAGGACAGAGGCGGGATCGAAGGCGACGGTGGCTGGAGTGTTGTACAAGTGGACGAATTATGGGAAAGGGTGGAGATCGCGGTGGTTCTTGTTGAAAAATGGTGTGCTTTCTTACTCGAAGATTCGACGGCCACCGGAGAGTATTAATCTGGGTGATGATGTTAGATTGATCGGAGAAATATCGACGAATCGATTATTGAGATTGGATAGTCGTGGCGGCAGTGGAAGACAGAAACTGCAAAAAACTGTTGGCCTTGTTCATTTAAAGGTAATATCATTAAATCGAAAATCAGAAATGGAAATCTAAAACTATGACCTTTAATTTAAATGATCAACAAAATGGAAGTGCTTGCTAAGGTTTTTTTTTTTTTATTATTATTATTATTCATTTATCTATCCATTTTCTTTTCTGTGCGTATCTTTTCTTTTTCTTTTTCTTTTTCTTTCTAGCGGTATTGGAGGAAGTGTTGCTGGTATTGGAATTTTCTTTTTAGATTTTCAAATTAGGAGAAGGATGAAATTTTTTTATAAGAAAAAAGATTACTTTTGTTATTGATTTTAATGTATGGATGGAGTACTCTGTTTTGGGTTTTGTTTTTACAGTATCAACTGGGTGTTAATGTACAGTGGGTCACATCAGCAGGTGTTCGGGGCGGGGGGGTATGGAATGGTATGGCTAGAATAAGGTACGGCGTAGATCTAGGTAATTCCAAGCTTTGGTCACATCGACGGCCTTGCATGGTTGGATTTTAGCACCATCAAATGATCTTTCATTTCTTGCTTTTTATCATCGACTTCTTGGTTTTCACTCTTCTCACATCTCATCCAAAAACCAAACCTATAGACCTTATGGACTTTTTCTTATCTTTATTTTTGATGGACTTTTGAGAAGACGACTGCACTATGATAATATTTGTTTTTCCGTTTATAATTATATTCTGTGCTGTAAAAATATTCTTGGTTTAAAAAAATATGTAACTATCACTAGGCGTGGGCTTGGCTTATTTTTCAAGTCTGGGTTTGGGAGTTCATTTTAATTTGACTACTACTGTTTATAAACCGCACAAACAAAAAAGATGCTTTTATGCGAGCATTTTTAAGCATATCCTATCTCAGGCTTCTCTGGGGCAGTGACAAACTTTAGTATATCAGGGTCTTGTTTTTTGACCAAGTCATATTGGGGTCTAGGTGGTGGTTTTTGGCTTTTGAGTTTCTACAGCTGATTTATATTCTTGTGACCAAAACATTTGTTCGTGTTATTACCGGTGCTGGTTGTATAACGAACTAGTTTAAAGGGTTTTGCTCCTACCTGGGTTAGTTCTCGGTGACCTGAAACTGAAAGGTGGTTGGACAGGACTCGGTTCAAAAGTCTTAACGGTTCCTCTTCTGGGTATGTCTTTTTTTTTTTTTTTTTTTTTCTCATAGTGATTTGCTACTTATCCTGGGGAGTCTTGTCCTTCAACGTTATAGCTTCTCCTTATCTAAATGAATCTTTGAAATTGAGAACACGTTCACTGTTCAAACTTATTCCAGATATTTGATTTTGTTTGTTGATTTAGTCATACGATTATTCTACCATCTTAGTCGTGATATTTTTAGCATTTTCTTATTTTACAATGTGATATGCAATTGTGGCAAATGTTTATCGGGATGTTGTCTGAATTGGTGTGGCAGATTTCATCATTTCGTGAGAGCAAGTCCGACGATAAGCGGTTTTACATATTTACTGCTACTAAGACACTTCATCTGAGAACTGATTCAAAGAGAGATAGAGTGGCTTGGATACGAGCACTGGTCTCAACTAGCAGCCTTTTTCCATCAAGATCGCTAAATGATAGTATCTCCCTTGTTCCAAATGATTTGTCTATCTCAACTGACAGGCTTAAGAAACGTTTACTTGAAGACGGTATCAATGAGAACGTCGTAAAGGATTGCGAGCAGATCATGCTATCCGAGTTTTCTGAAATACAAGTACAAGTTAAAGTTCTTTGTGAAGAACGGTCCAATTTGCTAGACACATTAAGGCAATTGGAGGTAAAAAAACGACCATAACTTTATTGGAGATGTTTGGGGTGATATTCAGTATATTTATTTATTCTTACACATTATCTGAATTAATTGTTTTTTTGTCATTGCATTATCATGTTAAATTTGAAAATGTTGTGATCAATCCTTTTCTAAAACATAAATAACTTAATGAGAGGATGAATTCAAGTAATTGTTCATCTTCAAGTGAAAAAATACTAAGGTTGGCCAAACAAATCTTCATCCTTTTGACAATTTATATGACCCTAGCTTCTCTAGATGTAGTGTATTGACTGGCTTGTTTCTTGATAAAACCCTTGGTTTTGTTGATCTCCAATATCTTCATGGATAAGGTAGCAGCTTAAACCTTCCTGAGTGGTAAAATATGCCCTCCCTGCTCTTAACATATATTTTGCTTTCCAACCTCTAACTTTGAAATTTGTTTGAAAACTTAGGATCATAGTTTATGAGTAAGGCACATGTTCATAGCTATTTAAATTGAAAAAAATGTAAATTTCAGGTGGTTAATGCAACTTCTGCTGTTCATTTTTAAAATCTGACATCATCGTAAAGTTTTGGAAAGGTCTGAATGCTTTGTAATTGATGGGAGTGTTATGGACAGAAAGAATTTCCTGCTGCCTGAATATTTCAAATTATGAATAAAGAATAATTAATATATTCTGCCAAATATAGACCGATAGTATATTCACAAGAACATAGAGGTTAACATTTGTTGTCTCAGTATTGGTGTTGAGGAATTACTGACAAATTGCTTTTGCCTTGGCATTGCAAGTGATGAAACAATCTGTGGCAATTGACAAAGTTGATCCAAAAATCTTTTGAATTGTAATATTTGGTTCAATACCATTGATGGATTCTCTAATGTTTTTTTCCTATACAAAGTGGATTGTTGCAGGTATTATTTTGTGAAGTATGAATGCTTTGAAATAATCTTACATTGCATAACCCCAAGAATTTTTGTTTGTTTGTTTGTTTTATGCATGCAGGCAGCTAATATTGAAAATGAAACCTCAGGAATTCCAGATGGCGAGTATCAATTGACAAAGCATGAATTTTCAAGTTTAGGGCGTGGAAAATATAGTGGTATGGGCATCTGATACTTCATCTTCTTATTGTGAACTCATAATGAATTACTAGAATTTTGTCTTTATTCTGATCACTGGAGTCAACTACGGATCCATTCTTATGTAGCAAAAGTTGAAGGGTATCTAGTTTATTTTCTTGGAGTTGAAAAATATTTTAACAACAAAATGTCATGCAATTTCCATTTTTTATTTTCTGTTATTCGGTTCTCATGATTTCTTGAAAAACATTTCATTAATATTTCTGCCATGCTTTTTTTATCTATCTTTTTCATTTTAAAAAGGTTTCCTGCTCCACAAATTTGCGTCAATAACTACATTTCCAAGGCTACTTTTTATGTATTCTTATTCCTGATGTCCTATTACGGATTTCAGAATATAGCACAACTGAGTCATCTGATGATATTGAGAAACAAGAGCTTGAGGAAGTGTCAGACGAAGATGGAACCTCCTTTTATGACACAAAAGAATATTTTACTGAACTGGCTGTCAGTGGTTTGTCAATGACAGAAGTTTCAAAGTACTCTGAGAAGGATAGGGGATTTAATCAGCTTGATAATGAAGAGAAAATGCATGCTGAGAAGCGAGTTTGCAGTTCTGGATATCCATATATTGAAAGGCGAAAAAAGCTTCCTGACCCGGTTGAGAAAGAGAAAGGAGTCAGTCTTTGGTCTATGATCAAAGACAATGTGGGGAAGGATCTCACACGAGTCTGTCTCCCTGTTTACTTTAATGAACCAATATCCTCTCTTCAGAAGTGCTTTGAGGACTTGGAGTACTCTTATCTTTTGGACAGAGCCTATGAATATGGAAAAGCAGTAAGAGTTATTATTGCTTTTAGTCTTGATTCATATTGAACAACTTTTTTGTCAAAAGACACATATCTAAGTGTCTGAGTATTGCGAACTCTTTCTCTGAGTATCTATGGTGTTTTTTTTTTTTTTGAATTCATCACTTTACGTCTTGTTCTCTTCAATGTTTTTTTATTTATTTTTATTATTATTATATGACATTCATGAATTGTGAACACATTCTGGTGTCTATTATGAGATGGTAAACAAAAAGGGGACAGTCCATGGACAGTGATTGATTTTTTGCTTTATATCTTGATTGCACTCAAGTTTATGGTCTTTGCAACAAACATCGAGCATTTGAATTATCTATGAGTATTTGGGAATTCAAGGATTTCAGCCACTAAACTTGTCTCTCTTTTCTGTTCATGATGTTTCTTTGCTGTGATACTGACTTGTACGTTAAGGTTCCATATGAAATAATACTCGCCATTCTATCATCTTTTGGGAAAACCAGTGCTCTCAAGTAAATATTACAGACTCTGACAGACAATATCTTTAGAATTCCATGCATTGCAGTTGGCTAAACCTTCTCATCATTTGATTGGCAGATGTGAGATGGTTTTCAGATAGCAATTAGGCTCTATAACTTGAGGGCTAAAGTTCCATATGAAATAATACTCGCCATTCTAGCATCTTTTGGGAAAACCAGTGCTCTCAAGTAAATATTACAGACTCTGATAGACAATATCTTTAGAATTCCATGCATTGCAGTTGCTAAACCTTCTCATCATTTGATTGGCAGATGTGAGATGGTTTTCAGATAGCAATTAGGCTCTATAACTTGAGGGCTAAAGATGATCTTGTAATCTGGACTAAGTCAAGTAACTATACTAAAATGCTACCCATATATATTATTGGATTGCTGTTCAGTTCTGACTGTTCCGATGTGTTTTATTTTTTATTTTTAAATTTCAGGGGAACAGTGACCTAAGGATCCTAAATGTTGCCGCTTTTGCTGTCTCTGGATATGCTTCCTCTGAAGGCCGGCACTGTAAACCCTTCAATCCTTTGCTAGGAGAAACTTATGAAGCTGACTTTCCTGATAAAGGAGTTCGTTTCTTCTCTGAAAAGGTCAGCAATCATCTCTGATTCACAACAGAACAGGGTGAATCGACTTAAGAAATATTTAAATTGAACTCACAGTCAGACTACTGACTAAGCTGTGTTGATACATGCCCTTTTCTTTTCTATATTTAACAAAAAATCATGACATATACTTTGTCAGAGACTTCAATGAATGAATAGAAAGAACTTTAAGAAAAACATGACTGTGATTAGAATCCTAATAAATGCATAAGGGTTTGCCAGCACCACTTTCTTTTCTAAAGGGGAAATTACAAATTTTAGAAATTGTAACACTTAAAGAAAAATATATTCCAGTCAAACTACTATGCAGGGTTCGGGAGTAAATTTCTATTTAAAATTATTCAAACAAAATTGAACCTTGCTTTTAGTTCTTCACTAAGTGAAACTAGCCAAACAAAATGTCCTTAGGGAAGATATAGGACCTGTCTGGTCATGAATGCTTTTCTCTTCAGACAGAGTACATTTCAACGATATTTTGAGTTGAAACAGGTTAGTCACCACCCAACTCTCATTGCCTGCCACTGTGAAGGTAGAGGGTGGAAGTTCTGGGGTGACAGCAACCTCCGCACAAAATTTTGGGGGCGGTCGATTCAGCTTGACCCTGTTGGAATCCTGACCCTAGAATTTGATGATGGTGAAATATTCCAGTGGAGCAAGGTATGTACTCCTGTGTGGATGTCTGCATCATGGCTAGTCAAATCTTTTGATCTTCTAGCTTCCATTTCTATTAGTATGGGGTGCATTTGAATTGACGCAAGATTGCTTATCTGTTAGGTCACAACAACGATCTATAATCTTATCCTTGGTAAATTGTATTGTGGTCACCATGGGATGATGCATATACAAGGAAATCGACAGTATTCATGCAAACTGAAGTTCAAAGAACAATCTATTCTTGACAGAAATCCTCACCAGGTTGGTCAATTTTGGAAATTCTACTAGTATGCATGAGATCTGACATGTATTTTAATTTTCTGATTAGTATAATGCTTTTCACTAGCCTGATCAGTGTACATCTGGTAGGTCTGCTGTCAACAGATCATTAGGATACAGCATTGGTCTTAGTTCTGAGTTATTTTCGAATATATAGTACAATTCATTAGTGTCCAGTATTTATAGGTTCAAGGGTTCGTTGAAGATGCTTCTGGTAACAAAGTTGCTTCATTATTTGGGAAGTGGGATGACAGCATGTATTATACTACTGGGGATGAGACTGGCAAGCCAAAGGATCGGATTCCCTCATCTAATTCCACCTTGCTTTGGAAAAGGAACAAGCCACCTCTTAATCTCACCCGGTACAACTTGACGACATTTGCTATCACCCTAAACGAATTGACGCCAGGACTCCAGGTAGTGATGATGTATCAACTTGATTTTCTAATTTTTCTTTTCCAGGTATGCATCTCTAATTGTTTTTTATAGCCATGTCTAATATTGGGTATTTGATATCGGATTAAGAAGAGGCTCCCACCCACGGATTCCAGGCTTAGACCAGACCAGCGGCATTTGGAGAATGGGGAATATGAGAAAGCAAATGCAGAGAAACAACGGCTGGAGAGGAGGCAAAGAATGGTATATTCACTCCTTTTGATCTTTCTTAAATTAATTATACACTTCATTTTAGTGCAGATATGTTGGAATAATTATAAGAATAGGGAATATGAGTTGAACTTTCTATTGGTGATGGAAGAACTTCTTTTTTTCCCCGGCTAAGATTTGAACTTTATTACTATTATTAGATATCTAGTGTGACTTTGCTGTTGCTTGGGCTGCATATGAACTAGATGAGATATGGACTATTAGGCCATCATATAATTTTTTGTTAGTTTACCTATCTGTTGCACTGATGTCTAGACTTTACTTCTATTAACATCATTTGTATCCTACTTATCAGTTTAGATCTGGAAGAAATCGTATTTAAGAAATTCTTTGCATGGCTAGATTTGAACATTAAGAGGTGGAATGAGTCATAAATCTTATATATGCACTGACAAGACCCGTTGTCATCATACTTCATTCATTCTATGCAGTCAAGGAAATTACAAGAACATGGATGGAAGCCCAGATGGTTCCAAAAGGAAGGTGATAATGGATCTTTCCGCTATGGTGGTGGCTATTGGGAAGCTCGGGAGCAGGGAAATTGGGATGGATGTCCAAATATTTTTGGTGAATTCAATGAAGACCTAGTGGAATCCTCTGAAGGTCCCTGACTTGATTTAGGTGTGTATTCTTCCAGAAAACTGCATTTTCACACTCCTTTAACTGCGGCTCCTTTGGCTGATGAATTCCCATAGTGGATGCCTGAAATTTTTTGCAATGCTGCACCATTGTTTATGGTGAGACTTGAACCTAAAGCATGTACAAGATTCAATATGGAGGACAATATCCTAGTCTAAAAATGCATCTCACCTGTCTTGGCTTGCGCTTTCCCATGCCATGCTGACTGGTGTAAAGGATAAACAATGAAAAAGATGATGCATATTATGATTTTAACTGGACCCCTCTAAGCTTAATTTTACCATTCATAGAATAATTCCCTCTGTTTTCAACGAAATGTCCTAGCAGTTCAAAAGCGGAAATCAAATCTGACTACAGCATATAGCTCCAACTACTATTCTTTTAGACCTGACCTGATTATGTGCTTGTTGATAATGCAGAAAGGGGTGTCCCAGAGCAAGCTGTGCACATTAATTTGGTCGGGTTTATCATATTCCAGCCTTTTTAAAAGGTTTTAGTCCAAGTTTGACTATGTTTTTCTTGTGGGCGCTTGAGCGGGAACTGGTTTTTGCAGTTCAGAGGATGGATAGGATTAGAGATATTTCTTCTTGTAACATTCTTAATTGTCTGCTATAAGGTGTTATTTTTGTAATGTACTCACTCTCTTCTGTGTGTTATAGTTCTTTGAACTGCACTAGCCATTGGCTAAAAAAATTATTTTGATATTTATTTTTCTTTTTTAGAAATAAAAGAAAAGGGAAATATATTGTTGTCATCATCCCAAACTCGCTACTTTTGGTTTAACAAATTATGTGCTTTTACAGAGCTGAAATTGGAAGAGTTGATTTTAGGTTTTAGCCCATCTTAATCATAATGAATATGTGCTTCAAACCTAATTTAGCTCATTCTAATAGAATTTTTTAAGGCGAGTTGCACTATATATAATAACATCGTAAAATTAATATGGTAAATTAATAATTCGTTATATTTATAAGATAATACATAGGTTCTATTTGATATATAAATTAATAATCTCCTTGTGTATATATGTGTGTGTTTTGAGAGAGAGAGAGACTAGACTTTTGTAAAATGACTCCAATGTTACCTTTTCTCTCTTGAAATTGATATCTATTTATACTTCATTTCTAACTTTTCTTAGTGCATTAAATTTTTTTGATATAATGTTTATGTATTGTAAGAGAAAATTGTGTAATGAAATTATTGTTTTAAGTGCATCTTTACGTGACACATGTTTTATTGCAGAATTATTGTTGTTAATTTCATATTTTTTTAAATCATTTTTCATGATGTTTTTAATAATTTATCCGTCACTCAACAACTTTAAAGTGAGTGACAACTTTAAAGTTGCATCATATTCTCCTGGGTAGTTTAAAAGGTGCTTAATATATATTGTAATATAATAATTCAACTTGTTAATTAGAACATATATTTGCATTATGAAACCGAGTCGACCCAACAAATTTTTCTTCTTCAAATTTCATCTTCTAACATTTTATTGATTTTGAACTGGTTATTATAATTTATTTCAGTTTATTTTCTATGAGATTATCATAATTTTAAACAAATATTCTGACATTTGATTTGTACTCAATTTTACAGGTATATATTTTTGTTATCATATTATTAAGTAAAAAATAGTTTTTTAAAAATAATGATTAAGTCCAATGAAGCTCACGATTAACTGGTTTTACAAGTTAAACCATAAAGCTCGAGTCATTTAATATGTCATAGTCTCAATATTCAAAAGAAAGAAAGAAGAGAAGATGGTATCTTAATTTTTTAAGTCAAACCATACTTTCATTGGCTGTCTAGGTTGTATTTGGACTAGTCAAGTTAACTAGGTTATATAAAATCAAATTTCATATAAGTTACTTTTAAACTTGAGTTAAAAAAGGAGTCAAATCAAGAGATTTCAAGGTTGACTTGTTAGGTTGAGTTTAATAAAAAAATCAAATATTTTTTTTTTTAAAAAAAACTCCATCTTTCAGTTTTTCCCCCTTTCAATTGAATCCTTTTTTACTTTTTTCTTAATTAATTTTATTCTTCAATATTTGATTGATTTTAAAATGATCCTTATAATTTATTTCGTTTTGCAACATATAAAATTATTATAGTTTCAAATAAACGTCGTGATATTTGGTTGATGTTCAATTGAACAACTATTTTGTTATCATATCATTAAATAAAAAATAATTTTAAAAAACAGAGTTGTTAAAGCGACTTTCATTATCTACTTCGTGGTTTTGACATGATAAATGGGGAAGCCTAGATTAATAATATAGTGAAATTGCCATGCTCAATACAAAGTGGGCGAAAATGGTGTGCAAAAGTATAATATAAAACACTTTTAAGTGGAAAGTAGTCTCAAAATTCAAAAAAAGAAAGAAAAGAAGATGCTATCTTAATTTTTTTAAGTCAAACCATGCTTTCATTGGTCGTCTAAGTTGTATTTGGATTAGCCAAGTCAACTAGGTTATATAAAGTTATCTTTCATACATGTTACTTTTAAACTTGAGTTAAGAAATGAGTCAAGTCAAGAGATTTCAAGGTTGACTTGCTAGGTTGAGTTTAATAAAAATACAAAATACTTTTTTTTAAAAAAAAAACTCTATCTTTTAGTTTTTTTCCCCTTTCAATTGAATCCCTTTTTACTCTTTTTTTTTAATTAATTTTATTTTTCAATATTTTATTGATTTTAAAATGATCCTCATAATTTATTTCGTTTTGCAACATATGAAATAATCATCGTTTCCAACAAACGTCGTGATATTTGGTTGATGTTCAATTTTACGAATGACTATTTTGTTATCATATCATTAAATAAAAAATAATTTTAAAAAATAAAATTGTTAAAGCGACTTCTATGATTTGCTTCGTGGTTTTGACATGATAAGTGGGGAAGCCTAGACTAATAATATGTTATCTTTTTAAAACACTATAAAAAAACTAATTTAAAATTAAAAACTAGGTGAAACTGCAATGCTCAATACAAAGTGGGTGAAAATGGTGTACAAAAGTATAATATAAAACACTTTTAAATGGAAAGTAGTCTCAATATTAAAAAAAAGAAAGAAAGAAGAACAGAGAAGATGCCGTCTTAATTTTTTTAAGTCAAACCATACTTTCATTGGTCGTTTAAGTTGTATTTAGGCTAGCCAAGTCAACTGGGTTATATAAAGTCAACTTTCATACAAGTTATTTTTAAACTTGAGTTAAGAAAGGAGTCAAGTCAAGAGATTTCAAAATTGACTTGCTAGGTCGAGTTTAATAAAAATACCAAATATTTTTTAAAAAAAAGAAACTCCATCTTTCAGTTTTTTCCCTTTTCAATTGAATCCTTTTTTACTCTTTTTTTAATTAATTTTATCCTTCAATATTTGATTGATTTTAAAATGATCCTCATAATTTATTTCGTTTTGTAATATATAAAATTATCATAGTTTCAAACAAACATCCTGATATTTGATTGATATTCAATTTTACAAACAATTATTTTATTATCATATCATTAAATAAAAAATAATTTTAAAAAATAAAATTATTAAAGCAACTTTCATGATTGCTTCATGGTTTTGACATGATAAGTGGGGAATTCTAGATTAATAATATGTTATCTTTTAAAAACACTAAAAAAAACTAATTTAAAATAAAATAAATAAATAAATGAAACTGACATGCTCAATATAAAGTGGGCGAAAAGAGTGTACAGAAGTATAATATAAAACACATTTCAGTGGAAAGTGGGCTCATCAACTTCGTCCAGTTCAATTCCCTCGTTGGCGAGCCTCTTGTCCTTGTAGACATACCATCTGGCACAAATCAAATATATGACAAAGTTCAAAGCACTCAAGATTGCCACCAACCAGTAGAAATCATGGAGCCTCCCTTGGTTTAGATTATCCGCTAACCATGGCTTGTTCATAGTCACCTTGTGCACTATAGTAACCAATGAAGAGCTGACAAAGAACCCTAGAGAAAGGGTGCTCAAAAACAACCCTGTGCTCATCGTCTTCATCCCTTTTGGACACTCTCTCAGGAAGAAATCAAGCTGCCCTATATATGTGAAAGCTTCACCAGACCCCACGAAAAAGAATTGTGGGACCAGCCAGAACACAGTCAGTGGGATCTCGGCCGTTGGATCATTAGCCAAACCATGTAATCTGGCGGCTCGCAGCCTCTTCTTTTCAGTGAGTGCAGCTGCTATCATGGCAACAATGGATAAAACCAAGCCAACTCCTATGCGTCTTAATGGGGTTAGCCCTTGTGGATGCTTAAGCACTCTTCTTGCAACTGGGACGATAATTCGGTCATAAACAGGAACGGTCAAAAGAATGCTACCAACAAAGAAGGCCGTCAGTGATGCTGCAGGTATTTGGAAAGATTTTCCGATGCGACGGTCCATGGTGGTGGCTTGTGACACAGAGAATGTGGTCATCTGGGCATAGACAGTCCAAAATATCACAGTAGTAGCCCAAATGGGCAACATTCTAATTACCATTTTCACTTCTTCCACATCTGTTAAGGTTGCTAAATTCCACTTGTTTACCTTGCCCACTTCCAGGCCCTTGATCGCTGCTTTGTCCAAGAAACTGCACCGTATATGAAGAATAAATAAAAGTTATGGTATGATCAGTGTATTATCACGTCGTAACTCTAAAATTGCAAGAAAACCCATCCATGGGCATGGACCGACAGATAGCTGGCGGGCCTCGTTAGCGACCAACACATAATTTCCTATTTGTTTTCTTCCACTCATTTTGTGTGCAATGTACTATTTGTTAAGCCTAAAGGTTTCCACTATCCAGAGAAGGTTTTAAAAAATTGAAGCTAAAACATCTGTCACGAGATAGCTTGGGGGGAGAATGTGAACTGGAAGACAAAAATCACCACAGGAGATTCCATTGGGAGACAAACTGTTCTAGGTTGCGGTGATAATTGTTTTTTTTTTTAATATATTTAAAAATATATTAAAATAATATTTATATATTTTTTAAAATTTATATTTAGTATCAATACATTAAAATATTTTTAAAAAACACAAAAAATAATTTAAAGCAAAAAAAATTAAAAAATTTTAATTTTTTTCAAAAATAGTTTCAAAAGGTAAAAACAAACATGCCATAATATTTAAAAATGTAGTAATTTTTGTTTTTAAAAGTATTTTAAAAATGTATTTGACTTGAGAAGACATCAAATTTATAATTTTTAGTATTTTTTAATATAGTTTCGATATATTAATATAAAAAATAATTATTTTAATATATTTTAAATTAAAATTATGAATAACAAAACCATTAAAATACGTACCTAACATAATAAATTATTAATATTTTTCAACTTACACGTTAAGAGTGGTAGAAGCTATAGATCATAGCGATACCCTCTTGGAAAGTTTGAATATACTAATATTATTATAAGATTGATTGATTTGTATAGGAATGTTAATATCCAGATATTTTAGGGACTGCAATGTCTTTTTGGGGCTTTAGGGATTTCGAGTAGATGGATGCGTTCCTCAATTAGGTCGAAAAAAAGCAAAAACATAATTATTAATCTTCAATGACATGAAAGCAACCCCTTCTCTTCACATAATTATCAATGTCCAGTAAAACACTAACCGGAATTGCTTGGTATGTGGCAGCTTTTGCTTCTTCTCCTTGCTTCCCTCTTCAACATCATCAACGTTGTAAAGAAGAGACACATCTGAAGGTAATTCCATGTGCCTTTTTCTCCAAGCACTCACAAAAACAGTGGCTATCTGTGTCAATGGACTACCCACCAATTTCCTGAACCGGTACCGCCTTGTGCCAGAAAGGAACACAATTAGGCCTAGCACAATAGCACAGGCACATATGCCATATCCCCATTCTCTCCCCAAATTATCTTGTATGTAAACCAGAACTGTCACTGCACAAAGTGCACCTAGGCTGATTAGAAAGAAGAACCAGTTAAAGAAATTGAGCATCTGTTTTCGTTCTTTTGGGTCCGTGTCATCGAATTGATCCGAGCCAAATCCTGAGACGCTTGATTTTAGACCTCCAGTGCCGAGGGCAGTGAGGTACAGGGCCAAATAAAGAACCGTGAGTTGTTCTCCGTTCGCAGGGATGCAATCTGTGTTGTCCACACATTTTGGTGGCCTGAGGCTTGGGACTACGGTGGAGATAGTCAAGATTGTGACACCCTGATCAACAAAAATTAATAAGAAAAATGAAACAAGTGAAGTAATGTGTTAGGAACCAAATAAAAACAAGGTGCATAACCTCTTACGACCAAGAAGAAAGATTTATAATAAAATATTGAAATAATTTACTCAAAAGGAAATATGAAGAGAAATCAGCTAGCTAATTAACGCGCAACAACAAACTTCAGGTGCAGGAAAAAAGGGCGAAGCCAGTGCCCTGGGGAGTAGGGCAAGTGCTCTGCATGTGTATATATATATAGCTGTGTATTGGCTAGCAAACTTCAATTTGTTACAATTAACACAAAATTCCCTGGCCACTGATGGATCTTTAAAAAAAATGGTTCAATTAATGGTAAGCGCGATGGTCTTGATTACCGTTGCTTGCACGGTGGCGAAGATGGCGATGGTGAGATACCTGTCATGAAACAAAGGAAAGGGTTAAGAAATCAGAAAGCAGACACTAATCCTGAATTTAGAAACAAATATAGCACAAAATAAAGACCGAAAGTGCGAAAAACTGGTTAAACCTTCCAAGAAAGGTGTCAGCAATAAAACCACCAAGCAGACAAAGCATGAAAGATGTTCCAAGGAAGTTGGTGACAGTGTTGGCAGAGGTAGCATTGCCCAGGTGCATAGTACCAGTCAGATACGTCACCAGATTAACAGCAATACCAAGTGTTGTTAGTCTCTCCATTGCCTCTCCACCTGATAAAACCCAGAACAGGAGAGTGAGAGATCAGATGGAGAAACATATACAGATAAGTAAGATATAAATATCATAGAAAAAGAAAGAAAGCTGTAACCTAGAATCATGGCAGCACTGGTCCAGCCACCAGTTTTGGACCTCTCCGCAGGGCGGCCCTTATAGTCCCAGGCATCGGGGAGGGTCTTGCCTTGTGTTTCTGGAAGAGACATAGCTTTGATTTTAATTTTGGATCGAAGCCTAAGAACTAGAAATATGAGAGACTAGAAAAGAAGAAACTATGTGACACATTGAATGCTTTGGAACTGCCCCTTTTTATAGGGGATTTAAGGGGATCTAATAATGTAGTTGTATTTTGGATAAAGTGAAATGTGTCAGCTTATGTTTTAATGAAAATTTATTCAGTAGTTCACTGTAGACTCCAGCTACTTCTTATTGTTTATGTCCCTCTGTGTGTGTGTGTGTGTGTGTGTGTGTTTACTTCTTCTTGTTTATGTCCCTATGTGTGTATATATCAGATTTAGAGGCGGCAATTTAATAACAATGGATATTGATTTGACTCTACTTAGACGAGTAAATATTTTTTGAAATTAAAACATAATAAATAAGATATAAATATTACCCGATCCTAATCTCAAATATATATTTATATTATATAAATATATTTATAAAATATTTAGATTTTTTTAACATGCATACATGCTTTAATATTAGCATAAAAACACGAATATAAATAATATTTATAATTTTATTATTTAATATACATATATATATTAATTATTTTATTTTTATTGATTAATAAATAATACTAGATAATAATACCTATTGGATATTCAAAACTTGATGAGTAATTAATAAATACTTAAATTATTTATTTGATAAATAATAAATAAAATATAAATATAAAAACAAAACTCAACCCACACGCTACCATTGTCATTTATGATTAGATGAACACCCTAAATGCATATCCCAGTTTTCTCTCCAAATGTTAGTGGACCCTATGATTTTGAGGTGACAACTGCAGTGTTTGATTGGAAAAGTTTTTGTTTTGGGTGGCAGCTGGAATTTGGAAGAAAGAGATGGCAGAGGTGGAGAGCGAAAAACTTTTACAGGAGGGGCCACGTTAGGCACTGTTTTATTTTATATTTTAAAAATATTTTTTAAAAAATTTTATTTTTATTTTTATTTTTATTTTAAATTAATATTTTTTTGATATTTTTAAATCATTTTGATATACTATTTTAAGAAAAAAAATTTGATATATTTTTAAGTTAAAAGTTTTAAAAAGTAATTAAAACCATATTTTCAAATATATTCTAAATATTATTATGAGATTAAAAAGAAATTAAATAATTTTTAAGGGGCGAGGGTGAGAAATATGCGAAACTTATGAAACCATATTTGGATTGAGTTGTAGTGTCATAGCCCATCATAGCTATTGTCTAGAAAATTAAAAGAGCTTAGGACACCAAAACACAAAACACCGAATGAAATAATGTTTTTATCATTTTCTTTTCTTTTCTCAATAAAAATTAGGAACATGTTTTCTTTTTATATTTGTTTTAGCATAATAAAATTATTTACTGGTTAGTAAATTAGTATTATAATTCGTATTACATATTTTAAAAATTAGCTCAATTTAATTTGGTTTCTTTTTAGTTTTTTTAATATATTTTTTTCAATTTTATTATTTAACATTGATTATTAACATTCAACTTTAAAATTTTTATCGCTTTCCTTCCTATAAAGTTATCACGATCTTATATTTTAGGTCACATGTTAGTTTAATTAACCTGAGTTGACTTAGGGTTTCTTTTATCTTCTTTTAATCAAGTTTTTTTTAGTTTTTTTTTTTATTTTGTTTGCTTGAAAGTTGCCTTCTATTTTTTTAATTTCTTTTATACAGGGTTATCTCGACTTCATAACCAGACCGTAAATTTAGAAGGGTGACTCAAATAAAATTTTTTATTTTTATGTAAAATTGATTTTTTTTAATTCATCATTAAGTGTTTGATTTGCTAGTAATTAAGTTTCTAATTTTTATTTTTATTTTTATAAGATTATCATGTTCTCATTCAATTTTTACTTTGTTATCAAATAGATTATTGAGACCTTTTAATTGTATTTAGATAGTATATTCTTATAATATTGACTAGCATTATCTTTTTTTTATCATTAATATTTTTTTATAATCATATTATTAAATTAATCTAATTTATTAAACCTATTTGAATCAATAAGTCAACTTAATTTTTTCTCAATCCTTTAAAAACAGTATCATAATCCAGTAAAATTCACCCAACCTATATTAATTAAGTGCTAGTGTGGTCTTTGTGAAAACATTATTTATTTTAAAACAAAATAGCTGTCTTTGCTATTTCGCATAGATAAGAACCTAATATATAATCTCACCAAATCAGACTAGTGCTATGCTACCTCTCAGTAAAGTTTACAGTAATCTCTTTAGTACTTATTCTTTTTTTGATGTTAGAGCATCTTCAAGAAGATAAGTTATTTAGAAAAGTTAAATTAGTATATGATTTTTTAAATAGTATAAATATAGTTTTTTTATATATATAAATACACTCTAATGAAAAAAAAACTATTTAGAAAAGTTAATTATATTTTAATATATTTAATATTGCTATAACTATTTATTAATAGTAACTAACTAATTTAACTCTAATTAAAACCTATTTTTTTATATTAAAATATATTAAACAAATTTTTAGCTTTTTTAACCAATATATAGAAATAACTCTTCAACTTAGACTATTCTAGCTCTCCAATATCGCTGTATCCTGTAGCTAGCTATAAAAATAAGGGATGAAAATCATATCTTTTTATCTTTCTTTTTTTATAGCTTTTTTTTCCTGGAGATGCCCTTCATTAATGGTGAAAGAATACCATGTGGTGCAATAATTAATTAGCATAGGTAATTATATATCATCTTAAGTACATTGGTTGATCTCATAGTAAATTTTGATATTTTATTTTTTTAGACTATTAGTTTTTCATTCTTACAAAATAAAAATTATAACATATATATTTTAAATTCATCAGCATCATCTCTCACTTTCTTTATAGTTATTCACTATCTTCATTATTTTTTGCAGAATTATTTTATTTACTTAATTGTTAACATTTTTAGATTTTAAAGGGTCATGACAAAGTCCAATGCGCAATTTTGTAAAAATTTGCATAATTTTTTTTCAAAAGGTTATAAAATCTTTGTTCCATGGAAGTCTAAAAAAGACAGCTTTATTAAAGTTTGGGAACATGCTCAAATTTGACACAGAAATTATTTCTCAAGATTTATTTTTTGTATTTTGATTCTCTTTTCTATTTAAATAAATTAAAACTTTTAAATTGAATATGATTTTACTAATTAGATTTTTTTGTATTTAAACAACATTTTAGGCTATCTTCATTGAATTTTAATGAAATAAAATTTTTAGAATATTAGACAATTTTCTCTATATATAATTAGGGCTAGCTTTAGCTGTAGAGTTTGAAAATCCCTAATTTTTTTTTTTAGATTTTATAAAACTTTAAGGATTAATGAACCTTATCTATGTTGTATGTTGCGTTAATTGGTATAAAAATAGGTTAATCTATTTAATGGATGAAAACGACATTAACTCATTTCATGAAATAGGAGTGGAGGTCATCTTAATCACTATAAGAGCTCTAAAGGCAATGCAAAAAAATGTACCATAAAAATTTGATTGACAAGAGCATTCCATAGCAAACTTAATAAGGTAGATGGATCAATTACAATGAAGAGGCATAAACAAAAATCACAAAGAGAAGAGAAATATGTATGAAAATTTATTTCAAGTTAGGCCTAATCTCATACATAAGGTTCAAAAAATACCCTGTAAGGTATGTAAAACCAAGAAACAATTTGAGAGAATATGTAGAACTCACTTTTAAAGATCCATTTAGACAACCACTTGTCTATGTGGAGGAGGGTGTTGATGAAAATAAACTCGATAGAGTTTGTAGAGCATTACCAAAATAAAATAGACTATCATTATATAAAAGCTAGAAATCCATCAACATGATATATATATATATATATATATATATATATATATATATATATATATATATAAAAGTAATAACCTTACGAAGACAAGGATGAACTATGGGAACTTTATGTAGATGACAAAGAATATTTATATGATGATGAAAAACCTATATGATTAGGAAGATATTGTTAATACTAAAGGATGTAGAGGATTCATAACGAAACATGTTAGTTTATACTCGATACATCATAAATAATAACTTGTTTGATTTGATTATTGGTAGTGATAATTGTGAAAATATTTTTAATAAAATATACTATTGATAAATTTATATTATAATTATAACTACATCCCAAACCATATAAATCTGGGTTGATTAAAGTAGTAGCAGAAATAAGAATAGTAAAACGCTATAAAAAAAGTTATTGGAGCCTCATTGTTGTTACTTCGTTGCCATGAGCTGCGTTATTAGCAAAAGCTCACTACTCTGCTTCTAACACAATAGTGGACGGTGGTGTTCTGCCACTGGAGAAAGCCACACATCTTGCAAGAGCGCACTGACTTCACCCCACATGCTAACATGTGTGTTGCATGCACCAGCTCAATCCTTGAAATTTTTTTAGTTTCAAATTTAACCCCTTCAAACCTTAATTATTTTAAATGAATAAAATTAAATTTTATTTTGCAAAACTGAACATCAAATGTGTGTTGAAAATTTGCATTGACATTATGGAATCTCTGTATCCAAGCAACAATAAAAAAAAAAATATCAAGTCTAAAGGATCAATTTGAAGAAAAAGCATTGAGAGGCCAAAGAAAAGGCAGAATCTTTCCACTGTCCATGCAACTCAATCCCTAATGTTCACAAGAAAAGCGGGCTTAATATTTATCTAGTTTTTAAATTTTATTTTTATAGCTTTAATTGTTTTAATAAAATTAAATTTCATTAATTTTTATCAAATCAAACATCAATCAATAATTGATTTTGTTTCTTGACACTGCCAACAGCCAATACCAATCTAAACAAAACTAAATAGCAAAATCCAATCCGAAATTAATCTAATTTAAATGGATAAAATAGATTAAGTATCCAAAAAAAAAGGAATGAGAAAAAAGAGCACGGTGTTTCCTCTCATATTTTACAGAGAAAGTCTATCGCCTTTCAGTTTTTTATTTAATAGAATTACAACCCACTCTTTCAGTTTATAGTATTTATTATTCCATACCCCTTTTAATTCACAATCTCCTTATCAAGCGAAGAAGATGTATCATACAACCACAAAGAACAGATATTTGAAAATATAATAGTGATTGTTATTTAAATTTTTTTTAAATTTTTAAAAAATATTTTAGACTGTTCAAGTTTAAAAAAGATATAGCTTTTTATTTTTGCATAAATCTTTAGTACTTTTAGAATTTCTTTTCGTGATTATTAGCTTTCCTATTTATATGGTTTGTAGGTACCGGGGGTCTCTTCTCGAAGATCCATGAAGTTCAACGAGCATGCATACGCTGCTTCGTCTATTTTCCTTTGGTTGGTTTCTGATGTTTATCAAAAAGCTTTTGGCAATTAATGGTCGTGCATCTTCAAGCTATAAGCACCACTGATATTTCGTGGCCTGAATCGCCCTAGCGGCGGCGCTTTTTCGAAAGAAAGAAAATAAAAATTGAAGGTTAGACATTCAAATCACCTTTTGAATATTACGTGGAAGCTGTACTTTCTTTCTCCTTTTCTTGGCTTTGCTCCTCCAATGATGATATCTAAGCTAGTTCATCCATGTTTCCTGGAAAGGGCGGAAGAAGTTATCAGTAGATACTTTTTATTGCAAACTAATAATAATAATATACACAATTACCCTACTAAACCAAGGGTCTGTTTGGAAAGATTGTTGCTTTTAGCTAGGAATGTGACTTTTAAAAAGTAATCAATTTAAAAGACGTGATATTAGTTTTTAAGTATTACCATACATTTAAAAAGCCACAGACAAAATAGTGATTCTCATATTGACACCAAAACAATTGAGAAACATCATGGAAATTCACTATTTATATATATGAAGTGAAGCTTTTTTTTTTAAACTTCATATTTCTAATTTTTTTCCCCTTCCAATTGCATTCTTTTCCTTTTCTTTTTAAGTTTTCAAACTTTTTTTGATATAATGTTAATGTATTACCAAAAAAAATTATGTAATGTAATTATTGTTTTGAATGTATCTTTATGCGAGAAATGTTTTATTGTAGAGCTATCATTGTTAATTTTATTTTTTTGTAATTATGTCTCGTGATGTTCTCAAAATAATTTACTCGTCACTCAACAACTTTAAAGTTGCATCATATTCTCTTGATAGTTCAAAAGGTGCTCAATATATACTGTAACATAATAATTAAACTTTTTAATTAGAATATATAGTTGCATTGCGAAACCTAACTCGATTCAACAAATTTTTCTTTCTCAAATTTCATCCTATAACATTTTATTGATTTTGAACTGGTCATCATAATTTATTTCGGTTTGCTTTCTATGAGGTTATAATAATTTTAAACAAATATTTTGACATTTGGTTTGTGCTTAATTTTTGCAAGTATATATTTTTGTTATCATATTATTAAGTAAAAAATAATTTTTTTAAAAAAAATTAAGTCCAATGGAGTCTACGACCTGAGTCACTGGTTATACAAGCCATGAAGCTCAAGTTATCTAATATATCGTCGTCTTAATATTCAAAAATAAGAGAAAGAAAGAAGAGAAGATGTTATCTTGATTTTTTTTATGTCAAACCATGCTTTCATTGGTTGTCTAAGTTGTATTCGGGCTAGTCAAGTCAACTGGGTTACATAAAGTCAACTTTTATGCGAGTTACTTTTAAACTTGAGCTAAGAAAGGAGTCAAGGCGAGAGATTTCAAGGTTAACCAACTAGGTCGAGTTTAATAAAAATATATACCAAATAATTTCTTTTTAAAAAATAACTCTATCTTCCAGTTTTTTTCCCCCTTGTCAACTGAATTCTTTTTGGCTTTTTTCTTAATCAATTTTATTTTTTAATAATTGATTGATTTTAAAATGATCATCATAATTCATTTTGTTTTGTAATATATGAAATTATCATAATCTTAAATAAATAGTGTGATATTTGATTGATATTTAATTTTACAAGTGACTATTTTGTTATTATATTATTAAATAAAAAATAATTTTAAAAAATAAAATTATTAAAGTAACTAGAATTCATAATTCGTTTCGTGGTTTTGACATAATAAGTGTGTGTTTGGATGTGAGGTAACTTTAGTTTTTTTGTGGGACTCACGTAAAAAAACATGTGTTTTTTTTATTTATAAAGATGTAATTTATATTTCAAAAATATTATATCTTTAGAAAAAAAATCACCACACAACACTCTCGTAGGGAAGCCTGCTTCAATAATATGTTATCTTTTTAAAACACTATTTAAAATTAAAAACATTGTCAAACTGCAATTCCCAAGACAAAAGAGGGCGAAAAGGGTGTAACAAAGTATAATATAAAACACATTTCAGTGGAAAGTGGGCTCATCAACTTCGTCCTGTTCAATTCCCTCGTCGGCGAGCCTCTTGTCCTTGTAGACATACCATCTGGCACAAATCAAATATATGACAAAGTTCAAAGCACTCAAAATGGCCAACAACCAGTAGAAATCATGGAGCCTCCCTTGGTTTAGATTATCCGCTAACCATGGCTTGTTTATAGTCACCTTGTGCACGATAGTAACCAAAGAAGAGCTGACAAAGAACCCTAGAGAAAGGGTGCTCAAAAACAACCCTGTGCTCATCGTCTTCATCCCTTTTGGACACTCTCTCAGGAAGAAATCAAGCTGCCCTATATATGTGAAAGCTTCACCAGACCCCACAAAAAAGAATTGTGGGACCAGCCAGAACACACTCAGTGGGATCTCGGCCGTTGGATCTTTAGCCAAACCATGTAATCTGGCGGCTCCCAGCCTCTTCTTTTCAGTGAGTGCTGCGGCTATCATGGCAACAATGGATAAAACCAAGCCAACTCCTATGCGTCTTAATGGGGTTAGCCCTTGTGGATGCTTAAGCACTCTTCTTGCAACTGGGACGATAATTCGGTCATAAACAGGAACGGTCAAAAGAATGCTACCAACAAAGAAGGCCGTCAGTGATGCTGCAGGTATTTGGAAAGATTTTCCGATGCGACGGTCCATGGTGGTGGCTTGTGACACAGAGAATGTGGTCATCTGGGCATAGACAGTCCAAAATATCACAGTAGTAGCCCAAATGGGCAACATTCTAATTACCATTTTCACTTCTTCCACATCTGTTAAGGTTGCTAAATTCCACTTGTTTACCTTGCCCACTTCTAGGCCCTTGATCGCTGCTTTGTCCAAGAAACTGCACCGTATATGAAGAATAAATAAAAGTTATGGTATGATCAGTGTATTTTCACGTCGTAACTCTAAAATTGCAAGAAAACCCATCCATGGGCATGGACCGACAGATAGCTGGCGGGCCTCGTTAGTGACCAACACATAATTTCCTATTTGTTTTCTTCCACTTATTTTGTGTGATGTACTATATCCCCTATCCAGAGAAGGTTTTAAAAAATTGAAGCTAAAACATCTGTCACGAGATAGCTGGGGGGAATGGGAACTGAAATGCTGAAGACAAAAATCACCACGGGAGATTCCATTGGGAGACAGACTGTTTCCAGTGTGCGCTAATAATTATTAAAAAAAACAATTTTAAAAAATATTTATATATTTTTTAAAATTTATATTTAACATTAACATGTTAAAATAATTTAAAAACACACAAAAAATAATTTGAAGAAAAAATTAAAATTTTTTAATTTTTTTCAAAAATATTTTTAAAATGTAAAAATAAACATGCTCTAATGTTTAGGAGGGCAGTAATTTTTGTTTTTAAAATTATTTTAAAAATGTACTTTTACTTGAAAAGATGTTAAATTTATATTTTTTTAATATGTTTTAATATACCATTAAAATACGTACCTAACATAATAAATTATTAATATTTTTCAACTTACACGTTAAGAGTGGTAGAAGCTATAGATCATAGCGATACCCTCTTGGAAAGTCTGAATATACTAATATTTTTTTTATATATATACTAATATTATTATTATAAGATGTATGAAAATGGGAACACGAAACCAGTCCTGATTGATTTGTATAGGAATGTTAAGATCCAGATATTTTAGAGACTGCAATGTCTTTTTGGGGCTTTAGGGATTTCGAGGATATGGATGCGTTCCTCAATTAGGTCGAAAAGCTAAAACATAATTATTAATCTTCAATGACATGAAAGCTACCCCTTGTCTTCACATTTTACTCTTGTAGAAAAGGATATTCTCATCATGTATTTCAAGACAAAATGAAATAAATTCCAATAAATTTTTTTTTTCTAGTTGAGGAGAATATAATTAAAAAAAAAAGAAAACGAAGAAGTTATTAATGTTAAATAAAACACTAACCGGAATTGCTTGGTATGTGGCAGCTTTTGCTTCTTCTCCTTGCTTTCTTCAACATCATCAACGTTGTAAAGAACAGACACATCTGAAGGTGATTCCATGTGCCTTTTTCTCCAAGCACTCACAAAAACAGTGGCTATCTGTGTCAATGGACTACCCACCAATTTCCTGAACCGGTACCGCCTTGTGCCAGAAAGGAACACAATTAGGCCTAGCACAATAGCACAGGCACATATGCCATATCCCCATTCTCTCCCCAAATTATCTTGAATGTAAACCAGAACTGTCACTGCACAAAGTGCACCTAGGCTGATTAGAAAGAAGAACCAGTTAAAGAAATTGAGCATCTGTTTTCGTTCTTTTGGGTCCGTGTCATCGAATTGATCCGAGCCAAATCCTGAGACGCTTGATTTTAGACCTCCAGTGCCGAGGGCAGTGAGGTACAGGGCCAAATAAAGAACCGTGAGTTGTTCTCCGTTCGCAGGGATGCAATCTGTGTTGTCCACACATTTTGGTGGCCTGAGGCTTGGGACTACGGTGGAGATAGTCAAGATTGTGACACCCTGATCAACAAAAATTAATAAGAAAAATGAAACAAGTGAAGTAATGTGTTACGAACCAAATCAAAACAAGGTGCATAACCTCTTACGACCAAGAAGAAAGATTTATAATAAAATATTGAAATAATTTACTCAAAAGGAAATATGAAGAGAAATCAGCTAGCTAATTAACGCGCAACAACAAACTTCAGGTGCAGGAAAAAAGGGCGAAGCCAGTGCCCTGGGGAGTAGGGCAAGTGCTCTGCATGTGTATATATATATAGCTGTGTATTGGCTAGCAAACTTCAATTTGTTACAATTAACACAAAATTCCCTGGCCACTGATGGATTATTAAAAAAAAATGGTTCAATTAATGGTAAGGGCGATGGTCTTAATTACCGTTGCTTGCACGGTGGCGAAGATGGCGATGGTGAGATACCTGCCATGAAACAAAGGAAAGGGTTAAGAAATCAGAAAGCAGACACTAATCCTGAATTTAGAAACAAATATAGCACAAAATAAAGACCGAAAGTGCGAAAAACTGGTTAAACCTTCCAAGAAAGGTGTCAGCAATAAAACCACCAAGCAGACAAAGCATGAAAGATGTTCCAAGGAAGTTGGTGACAGTGTTGGCAGAGGTAGCATTGCCCAGGTGCATAGTACCAGTCAGATACGTCACCAGATTAACAGCAATACCAAGTGTTGTTAGTCTCTCCATTGCCTCTCCACCTGATAAAACCCAGAACAGGAGAGTGAGAGATCAGATGGAGAAACATATACAGATAAGTAAGATATAAATATCATAGAAAAAGAAAGAAAGCTGTAACCTAGAATCATGGCAGCACTGGTCCAGCCACCAGTTTTGGACCTCTCCGCAGGGCGGCCCTTATAGTCCCAGGCATCGGGGAGGGTCTTGCCTTGTGTTTCTGGAAGAGACATAGCTTTGATTTTAATTTTGGATCGAAGCCTAAGAACTAGAAATATGAGAGACTAGAAAAGAAGAAACTATGTGACACATTGAATGCTTTGGAACTGCCCCTTTTTATAGGGGATTTAAGGGGATCTAATAATGTAGTTGTATTTTGGATAAAGTGAAATGTGTCAGCTTATGTTTTAATGAAAATTTATTCAGTAGTTCACTGTAGACTCCAGCTACTTCTTATTGTTTATGTCCCTCTGTGTGTGTGTGTGTGTGTGTGTGTGTTTACTTCTTCTTGTTTATGTCCCTATGTGTGTATATATCAGATTTAGAGGCGGCAATTTAATAACAATGGATATTGATTTGACTCTACTTAGACGAGTAAATATTTTTTGAAATTAAAACATAATAAATAAGATATAAATATTACCCGATCCTAATCTCAAATATATATTTATATTATATAAATATATTTATAAAATATTTAGATTTTTTTAACATGCATACATGCTTTAATATTAGCATAAAAACACGAATATAAATAATATTTATAATTTTATTATTTAATATACATATATATATTAATTATTTTATTTTTATTGATTAATAAATAATACTAGATAATAATACCTATTGGATATTCAAAACTTGATGAGTAATTAATAAATACTTAAATTATTTATTTGATAAATAATAAATAAAATATAAATATAAAAACAAAACTCAACCCACACGCTACCATTGTCATTTATGATTAGATGAACACCCTAAATGCATATCCCAGTTTTCTCTCCAAATGTTAGTGGACCCTATGATTTTGAGGTGACAACTGCAGTGTTTGATTGGAAAAGTTTTTGTTTTGGGTGGCAGCTGGAATTTGGAAGAAAGAGATGGCAGAGGTGGAGAGCGAAAAACTTTTACAGGAGGGGCCACGTTAGGCACTGTTTTATTTTATATTTTAAAAATATTTTTTAAAAAATTTTATTTTTATTTTTATTTTAAATTAATATTTTTTTGATATTTTTAAATCATTTTGATATACTATTTTAAGAAAAAAAATTTGATATATTTTTAAGTTAAAAGTTTTAAAAAGTAATTAAAACCATATTTTTAAATATATTCTAAATATTATTATGAGATTAAAAAGAAATTAAATAATTTTTAAGGGGCGAGGGTGAGAAATATGCGAAACTTATGAAACCATATTTGGATTGAGTTGTAGTGTCATAGCCCATCATAGCTATTGTCTAGAAAATTAAAAGAGCTTAGGACACCAAAACACAAAACACCGAATGAAATAATGTTTTTATCCTTTTCTTTTCTTTTCTCAATAAAAATTAGGAACATGTTTTCTTTTTATATTTGTTTTAGCATAATAAAATTATTTACTGGTTAGTAAATTAGTATTATAATTCGTATTACATATTTTAAAAATTAGCTCAATTTAATTTGGTTTCTTTTTAGTTTTTTTAATATATTTTTTTCAATTTTATTATTTAACATTGATTATTAACATTCAACTTTAAAATTTTTATCGCTTTCCTTCCTATAAAGTTATCACGATCTTATATTTTAGGTCACATGTTAGTTTAATTAACCTGAGTTGACTTAGGGTTTCTTTTATCTTCTTTTAATCAAGTTTTTTTTAGTTTTTTTTTTTATTTTGTTTGCTTGAAAGTTGCCTTCTATTTTTTTAATTTCTTTTATACAGGGTTATCTCGACTTCATAACCAGACCGTAAATTTAGAAGGGTGACTCAAATAAAATTTTTTATTTTTATGTAAAATTGATTTTTTTTAATTCATCATTAAGTGTTTGATTTGCTAGTAATTAAGTTTCTAATTTTTATTTTTATTTTTATAAGATTATCATGTTCTCATTCAATTTTTACTTTGTTATCAAATAGATTATTGAGACCTTTTAATTGTATTTAGATAGTATATTCTTATAATATTGACTAGCATTATCTTTTTTTTATCATTAATATTTTTTTATAATCATATTATTAAATTAATCTAATTTATTAAACCTATTTGAATCAATAAGTCAACCTAAAATTTTCTCAATCCTTTAAAAACATTATCATAATCCAGTAAAATTAACCCAACCTATCTTAAGTGCTGGTATGGTCTTTGTGACAACATTATTTATTTTAAAACAAAATAATCATCTTTGATATTTCACAGAGATAAGAACCCAATATGTAATCTCACCGAATCAGACTAGTGCTACGCTATTTCTCAGTAAAGTTTGCAGTAGTCTCTTTAGTACTTTTTTTTTTTATGATGTTAGAGCATCTTCAAGAAGATAAGCTATTTAGAAAAATTAAATTAGTATATGGTTTTTTAAATAGTATAAATATAGTATTTTTTATATATATAAATACACTCTAATGAAAAAAAAACTATTTAGAAAAGTTAATTATATTTTAATATATTTAATAGTTAATATTGCTATAACTATTTATTAATAGTAACTAACCAATTTAACTCTAATTAAAACCTATTTTTTATATAAAAATATATTAAACAAATTTTTAGCTTTTTTAACCAGAAATAACTCTTCAACTTAGACTATTCTAGCTCTCTAATATCGTTGTATCCTGTAGCTAGCTATAAAAATGAGGGATGAAAATCACTAGATATTTGAAAATATAATAGTGATTGTTATTTAAATTTTTTTTAAATTTTTAAAAAATATTTTAGACTGTTCAAGTTTAAAAAAGATATAGCTTTTTATTTTTGCATAAATCTTTAATACTTTTAGAATTTCTTTTCGTGATTATTAGCTTTCCTATTTATATGGTTTGTAGGTACCGGGGGTCTCTTCTCGAAGATCCATGAAGTTCAACGAGCATGCATACGCTGCTTCGTCTATTTTCCTTTGGTTGGTTTCTGATGTTTATCAAAAAGCTTTTGGCAATTAATGGTCGTGCATCTTCAAGCTATAAGCACCACTGATATTTCGTGGCCTGAATCGCCCTAGCGGCGGCGCTTTTTCGAAAGAAAGAAAATAAAAATTGAAGGTTAGACATTCAAATCACCTTTTGAATATTACGTGGAAGCTGTACTTTCTTTCTCCTTTTCTTGGCTTTGCTCCTCCAATGATGATATCTAAGCTAGTTCATCCATGTTTCCTGGAAAGGGCGGAAGAAGTTATCAGTAGATACTTTTTATTGCAAACTAATAATAATAATATACACAATTACCCTACTAAACCAAGGGTCTGTTTGGAAAGATTGTTGCTTTTAGCTAGGAATGTGACTTTTAAAAAGTAATCAATTTAAAAGACGTGATATTAGTTTTTAAGTATTACCATACATTTAAAAAGCCACAGACAAAATAGTGATTCTCATATTGACACCAAAACAATTGAGAAACATCATGGAAATTCACTATTTATATATATGAAGTGAAGTTTTTTTTTAACCTCACAATTCTAATTTTTTTCCCCTTCAATTGTATCCTTTTATAGAGCTTCTTTTTCTTTTTCTTTTTTAGTTTTCTAACTTTTTCTATCTCTTTTTCAATTATGTCATAGCTAATTAGATGAAACTAGATTTGAAGTATCCATAAAAATACCAAATTAAATGTCAAATGACTAAAAAATAAAACACAAAAAAATATATATTATTAACCCAAAATACGTTGCCTTTCTTTACTAAAAGATCTAGCATGCTATTTTTTTCTTCTTTTTTTTTAATAAAAAAATAGCTCTTTCCCTCATTTCCCCCCCTTTATTCATTCAATTTCCTCCTAATTTCATCAATAGACTTTTTTAACTGGTGTTTATATTGTATTTGGATCAATCAAGTTAACTAAATTATGTCAACTTAAATATATATTTATGCAATTATTAAATAAAAAAACTACTTCTTAAATTGACCAATAAAACTTTAGAATATAATAATTAACCATTAAGAACTTGTTATGGGACATCTTACAAATAGATCTTATTCAAAATATTAAACTTAATGAAATTTTACATGAACTTAACAATGAGTTTTAGAAATCGAGCATGACACAATATATATATATATAAATTATTTTACATGAAATTTCAAAAAATGATAGCTCAAATGAGAAGAGTTGTACCTTAAAAATGCATATAGCTTGGATTTAAAATCAATTTTATGTCGATTATATGGACAAGACAACCAAAGGTCCTAAAAAATGTATAAGCTCACATATGAAGAATTGCCATCTAAAGCTAGAGTAGGCATACAATTGACGAGGAAGACGGTTGTTTCAAATGAAAACTCCTAGGACTTTTGAGGTACTTTGTAGTGATCTAATACAGTCAAACTAGTTTCAACAATAGGACAATACTTACATTCAAGAGATCCATTTGGTTCGTGTATGAGCATAAACCAAACGGTAATGAATGCCGACTTGTTTAAAATATGTATTTTATGGACGAAATTTGCCACCCCAATTATTTTAGACTGATTGGATTTGGATAAAATCTCTCTCTCAACTAGATTTTGAAACTGAATAAAAAAAATAAAATACATCAAATTTATTAGTAAAAGTATAAAACCAGATAAATTTTATATAATGATTAATGAAAATAATAAAACAACGATTTTCATTGAAAAAAGTAATAGAATATATCACTAAAAACCAGCTTCAGAAGAGCATATGAGCAGCAGTGTTAAGTGAGTTATTGAACCTAAGAGGGCAAGTTTGAGCAGTATATCACCGTCGTCCATTGCATAACCAGCTAGCATCGAACCCCACTAGATGGAGAAGCATTAGGCCACTTATTGGAGTAATTGTTCACACCTAAATTGAGATTACTTGGTTGGCGATCATTCTGGTTTTGCCTTTCATGCCGCGAATGCAACTAGTTAAAACACCTTGGGATCTTTGATCTTTAATTAGCAAAAGCTTGTGATGTTAATGGGTTCAATCTCTATGCTACAAGCACCCCTCATATTTCGTGGGCCAAATCGTCCTGTGATTCTATCTTGCGCGGTGGGGTCTTCTTTTGAGTCTATTCTCCCTTTTTTGTTTGTTTTTCCTCTTCGCCATTGATATAGCTATCCGCTAGCTCTTTTAGTTCACCTTCCGGGTTTTTTTTTCCCTGAAAGGTTTAGGAAGAAAGAATAGAAGAATTACTGTAGGAGCTGTTGAAGCAGTACTGTGGCAACCTAATTAGGTTCCAGATCTATGGGATTACACATGCATACGCGTATATCTTATGCACTACAACCATTATTTTAATTACTCTTTACATATACTTAATTATAACAATTTCATAGTTAAGATTCTTTTTGGCATCGTTGACTTTTTTTAATTAACCAGTTGCTTTGGAAAGAATAAAATTCTGCAAAAGTTAACTGTAAACAAAATGAAAGAGATTTAGCCGAAGTGAGAACTCTGTTAAGCAGCCAAACAGAGCTAGCCCGTGACAGATGGCCGACTCCAAAATTAAACACGTGACGCCTTCATGAGTCTCTGGGCTGAATTTAAGCCATTCACTTTCTATTTGTTTTTTTCACAACACGACTATAAATGCTCCCTAGTCGAGGCTTAGGGGTTGACGAAGAAACTCTTTTTTTTTTTTTTTTTTTTTGGGGACAAGTCGACCCGGAAGTCCTAAATATAAAATAGCATAAGAAATCTAGTTGAAAAAGACTTTATTGGTTGGTATTAACCTGTTTATTTTTTTTATTTTTAAAAAATAATTTTTTTAATTTTAAATTAATTATTTTGATGTTCTGATGTTAAAAATAATTTTTGTTTAAATAAAAAAATTATTATTTTAATATATTAATTTCTAATAAAAAATAATCATTAAAGAAGAGGAAACTTTCCTTTTCTTATTATTTTCTATTAGAATTCAATCAATTTAGTGCTACTCTCTTGTACAGTTTCGAAATGAATGATAAAGTGGTTGGCTTCTCGAAAAACTGAAGCATATTTTCATTCTATAAATGATGACTTTGGATTATGATAAGATGGGAGTGAATTAATTAAAGGTATATTTTCCCAGTTTATTCTTTCAGGTTCTCCAAGAGCCAATCCTCTAGACAAGTGGCTGAATTATAGGTGTTAAGGACAAACAAAATGAATACATATATAATACAAAAACATTGGTTCGTCGATATTTCACTAAGAAATTGCTTATAATTGAAGAGTGAGAAGAAAGAAAATAAATGCTGAAACTCGTCATACGTGTTTAAGATAAGTGAGGAGTTGTCTTATGTTTCATCTATTGTCGATTTTTGATGCACGATGTTGATTTTGGAAAAAGAAGTTTTTTGTGATACATTGGTTTTAATTTTAATGATAACTCAAGGTTAAGTCATCATGGTCGGCACAAGCCCTCTTATATGTAATTAATGGACTTCAAATTAATTACAACGTCGACAAATATGATGACAATTTGAACTAATTAATATGCCAGATGGGTTTTTGTTTCTTACAAGTGCATATACATAGATATAGATAGTATTAGTTGTTAATTAGTATTAATAACTTTTGATCGAAAAACGTTTTAAGAACTTATTGTTAGAAATTAATTTTAACATGATTAAAATTAATGTTTTGTCGAATCCAAATTAAAAATAAGATACTTTCACATTTGGAGTTAAGGGTTTGTTGAAAAATATTCTCTAATATAAATACTTTAATATAAAATATTAGCATATTTAAAATTAATTATAAATGATTGATTAAAGAATATTGATTGATAAAAAATTTCAAAGTTAAAATTTCAATTCCATACTAGAAGGTTAAATTTCACGTACGTTTTAAAAAAATTATGTCCAAACCACAGTAAAAAAAAAGCACGACGTGCGGTTCAACTAGTTACTATCTAATTAAAAAGAACGCAACGCACCCTATTTTCGGTAAAATATGATCCTAAACTCTTCGATTCCAAAAAGGAACGAGGAGGTTGTTTATACCTTGGATGCGACTTTGTATAGAACACCCTATCTCCGGAGGAGGCATGCATCAAGTGGGGGGAAAGCAGCTTCAGTACTTCAATTATTGTAAGACAGATTGTGTCTTAGTCAATGTTTGACATGTTTCTTTGGTCACAAAACATTGCAACCAAAATAAGCTTTCTAAATAAAACAGAGTGGCTAGCAAAATCTGTGATTACCACAAATTAAGCACGTCATTGTTGACGAGTGATCATAAGAGTGGAGGACGCTCGCTCTCCTCATGGCCAGCTACAAGATCAGGATTTATATGGCATGTGGAAAGCGGAAAGCATGATATTGAAAATGACAAGTCAATAATCTCCCACCATCAAAAGCTGGTTTTTTTTTAAATGCGGTGGGCTGGTGGTGATTGAAACCCTAATAGAAAATACATCTTGTCTGCGGACGTACCTTATTTCTGTTTCATGCAAGTAAATATATCAATCTTGAATCTTCATTTCTCATCAGGAAATTACATGTTGTTGGTGCCAATCTCGAGCCTTCGCTTCACAGCAATGACACATAATTTCAAGACTAAAAATCATGTGTTAAAGCTCAAGTTTGTCTACTTTATCAACGAGAAACCACTTCCAAGAGTTTATATGATAAATTAAATTTCTAAAATATATTTAAAGTGGCTCTTTGATTAGTTTTGAACGAAACCCCAATAAAAATACAGTGGTACTGAACATTATTGATCTGTTTCTGTAAGGAAAATGTAATCCATCTCGATTCTTTTTTCACTTCCCACATGAAATCACTTGTTAACATTGATAATCATGCTTGAGCCTTCACTTCACAATTTCAAAACTTGTACTGAAAGCTCAGATTCTCTACCTTGATATGGAGAAACAACTTTACAAAGGTGATATGATTCGTTATATTAAAATCCCAAGTATCTTTAAAGTGACTTTTTCATTACTTTTGAAAAATTTAAGTTGGAAGGAAGCTGGGGGTAATGTTTTTTTTTATTATTATTGTATATGGTTTTATTGATCTAACTTCTCCAAAAGAGTTGGATACATGATACATTGTTTTTGGTGCAAGCAGGTTGCGAGGTCAAAAGATTAAACTTGTTCCTCTCCCTCTCTATGTTTTTTTTTTTTTCTTATTTATTTAGTAGCCTTGAATTTGACATGTTCTTTTTGAAAATGTACAAGTAAAAACAAGAAATACACTCTTTGAGCCCAGAGAAGTGGGCTTTTATTAAATTCATGGACCGTTACTGCCAATTCCTTAGGGCTGGAAATTCATACATAACACCAGTTATGGATCAAGGCACTTCGGGCCACGTCCAGTCCAATCTATGAAGTGGCTTATAACATTACGTTAGTGCAAACCGACAAGCGCCAATCATTTGACCAACATCCTATTTTTATGCCAGATGCTCTATTACGTGCCTGTTGGGTATTGAAATTAAACCCGTCTGTTGTTAAAATTTATTTTTTTATTTTAAAATTAATTTTTTAATATTTTTAAATCGTTTTGATATATTAATGTTAAAAATAAATTTAAAAAATAAAAAATATATAATTTTAATACATTTCTAAACAAAAAACACTTTGAAAATAACTTCTACCACACTTTTAAATAACATCCTTTTCAATTTCAAAGTTTAAGCTTTCTAATCATCTAAAAAAACTATTTAAAATTCTCTAGTTATAAAAAAAGGTTAAATTTTTTCAATTTTATCCTTGTATTTTTCAAAAAAAAGTTATATCAATATAACTCTTGATGTTAGATAACATACTTAAATAGAAAACTCCTTTCTTTTCTTTTCCTCTTGTTATCTTTCACTTTTTTTCTATTTTTATGGCATTTTGCCTTTCAAATCCCATCATTCAATATAATATCTTATAAAAAAAAATTAAAAATCACAATAAATAATTAGGCTATTGATGAATCAATATTTTTGGTACTTTTGTGTAAAAGCTTAAAACCCTGTCTAAAAATATCCAATAACAAGGTGATTATCCACTGATAGGTAGGTATGGCAAGCTGCTAGATACAATATACTTGGGTTCGACCACGTGTTAAGCTTAAGTAAACGTGGGTCTAGTGACCTACCAGACCTAATAAACTTGAGTCGGCCACGTATGGAGCCCAAGTAAATATGGGTCAAGCAAACTACTACACCCAACATACTTAAGCTCGGTCACATGTAGAGCTCAAGTAAGTGTGAGTCTGGCGAGCATGTAGACACAATTTACTTAGGATCGGTCATGTGTTGAGCCCAGGTAAACGTAAGTCTAACGAATTGTCATACCCAACACCATAGGTTTCAGCCACTTTTTGAGTCAAAACGAATATGGAGCTAGCAAGTTGTTAGATTCACCTCCACTTAGCTTAGCTACGTGCCAAGGCTAATTGGTCTCTAGGGATCGTTATAGATCCATGTTATGGTCATAAGGGTCCTTTATTTATTTTTAAGACTTTTAACATGAACTATTCATGTCATGAATAACTGTCTATCTAAATCTATAGGTGCATAAAAAGTCTTTCAAGGACCTACCACATTTTCATTTCATTGATGATGTATAAGAGATATTTATTCTTCATTAATGACATGTAAGGGGTTTTTATCCATCATTAGTGTCATCAGGAAAAAATAACTCTCTAACCCCTTCACTCCATAAAAAAAGACAAAGTTTAGGGATTATAAATATTCCCTGAACCATCCTGGTAAATAATCAATGCTTAACTAATTATCCATGATTTGTTCAATTCAAAATCATTAAACCTATATTAATACCTTTTAATTAATATATATATATATATATATATATATATATATATATATATATATAATTGAATTTCTGATATTCAATGAAGTCAAAAATAGCTAAGTGCATGTTTTACAAAGGATTCTTTAAGGAAGGATATTCAACTAAGACAAGGTGCAGCTAAACTAACGTGTGTGTGTGTGTGTGTGTGTATATATATATATATATATATATATATATATATATATAGCGTTGTACTGATAGCCACTTCCAGAAAGAAAGAGATCCTAAAGACTTTCAAAGGTAGTAATCTTTCAACCAAAAAGTGAATAACGAAATCGTTGGAAAAATTCTTCACTAATTTCTTAAGGGAAAATTACACTTAACACCCCAAGATTTGATCATTTTTTTTAACTTTACAACTATATTTTTAAATATTATATTTTCAATTATATACTTTGATTGCAATAACATTTTATATCCTCAAGAAATGAAGCTAAAAAAAATCAACAAAAAAATGTGTATTTACGAGTGTTAAGTCTGCCCTGCCCATCTTAAATGCATCTCTCTACTATTTGTCATTTGCATGGAATCTATACTGCTTTGTATAGTTGTTTAATAAGATGATTTATTCTAATGTTGTTTTACTGGGTTTTAAATTTTATGTGATTCGTTGATGGGTTCCTGCATGTGGTCGGGGATTTCCAAGAAAAATGTCTGATTTTTGGAAATAAGAGGGAGGGCTGATGTGAAGTGACAGTGGTGGTGGTAAGTATGGTTGACAATGACAATAAGGGAGAAATAAGGGAAAGACTAATTTTTGGAAAGTGAGATGAGGGAAATGAGTGTTCGACGGGGAAAAAAAAAGGTGTGGGGGAAGATATCCAATGGGCGCCTTAGTTTTTGTGTTTTAAAAAAATTTAATTTTGTTTTATATTTTTGCTTTAAATTATTATTAATTATTTTAATATGTTAATATAAAAAATAATTTTTAAAAATAAAAAATATTATTTTAATATATTTTCAAGCAAAAATAATTATAATCATATTTACAAATATGCCAAAAAAAAATGATGTAGTAATGGGAAGTTTCAATGGATAGTGTGTGTGTGTGGGGTTTTAATATCATTTTGATTTGATCTGGAATGGAAAATATAATATTTAAAAATTCAATCGCAAATTAAAAAAAAAAGGTACATGTGCCATCGTAATATTCCCTTAATTAATGCCAACAATGTTGTAGATTCAATCAAAGTAACAAATATTGTTTTGTTCTGTATTTAATCTTCTGCACAACCTTGTCAGGAATCAGTCGAAGAAGTTAGAATTTTCCAATGGATCAGGCTGGCCTTAATTTTCTGCTGGCTAGTGACTGCACATAATATTGACAAAAGGCTACCTCCGAACAGAGGAATGCACTAAACATAAACTTGTAATATATTCTTATCAGCTTCGAGTTTCTAAATACGCATCATTATCACGTAAGCGTTCATCTTCTGTAGATCAAGACATAACCAATTGGAATCATGTACTGATCTGTGTGATTAGTAATTAAAGCAATAATTAAAATCAAATCATATACGGTTTGCGAGATGGGTTGCTGTCTTGGTCGAGCAATTCCATCAGACACAAAGCTAGTGGAGCTAAAACTGGCTCCACACGGTGTGAATGAAAGGAAAATTAACAGATGACGACAATGGTTTAAGTTAATATTTTTTCGGCTGATAGCATGCATAATTTCATCAAAATCCGCAGTGGAGCCCATGGGGTGGGTTTTAGGGTTGCCCGTGACACGATCCCATCTAACTTCCACGAGAATCAAATAAGCCAAGTTGGAAGTGTGTTCCTTCCCATAATTTATATAAAGGGACAAATTCCAAGTTTTGTTTTCATAAATAGTACACATGAAACACTAAGTAACAGTAAAAGAAAAAAACAAACTTTTTGTTTCACACTGAAATCGGTTAAGAGATCATAGAAAAACTTTGCTGTGTTTGAAACTATGGCTCTCCATTAATATCTGATGCGTTTAGCAAAAAACACGATCTTTTTTTTTTTTGGTGGCACTAGGTTTATCTCTGAGAATTTATGTATGATTTGATTGGAATGGATCTTCTGAGATTCATCCATGGATAGTACTTCCATCGTACAAGTCGAGTTATGCTTAACCTTGTCAGTGTCAATTTATTTACCTTGTATGCTTATTTTATTTTGTTCAACTGATCTTTTCTGTTTTTGGCAAGCTCTATATTTTGCACCCTCGTTTTCATAATGAATCCATTCGGACTGTTAAGGGAAAAAAAAAAAAACAAAACAGTGAAGGATTAAGTACAAGTCAATTGTAAAGAAGAAGCGTCTTGAAGGATGTGAGCTGGGAACAACTTATAATCATGAAAACCAATTTGTCCTCAGCAGTAGGATCTTGCCTAATATAGAAGGGATGTAAGAGATATGTACTGCCGCTCATGAAAATGAAGGTAGAAACGAATGGCAGTCTTTCAAAGGAAGAGAATGATGGAGTAAATGCTTTGTTCTTTTAGCTAAATATCCAACCCTGCACCACAGATGACATGGGACATGTGATCTCATACACAACCAAAGGATGTGATGCAGGGAGACGCTTAACGTTATTTCATGCCTGAATTATTAAAAAACCAAACATCTTTATTCAGCACTGGATGCACAGGAATAGTGAAATCTTGGCTAACTATGGATGATCCATGGTAATGTTGCTAGGGCCTAGGAACATGGCAATTTGCAATCCCTAGCTAAAACACAAGCATCCAAAAGTTTGCCTAAAATTCCACCTGTCTGCTGCCAGCTAAATTCCCAAGTCACACATGGGTGCATGGACTTCTTCAATTTGTTTTTTTGGCAGAAATTCAATATATTATTTTGTCTCAACATCAAATTAACCGACAGGACCTCCTTGAGCCCTATAAAAAGCCACTCCTTTGGTGCATATTCCCATCACTTAAGGTTCTCTCTTCTATAGCTTCTATTAGCTAGTATTCACTGTAGCTTCTAAATTCAAAAGGAGCTATTAGCTTTTGATAGAAATGGCTTCCAAAAGCACAGCATCACTTGCTCTCTTTCTTGCACTCAACCTCCTCTTCTTTTCCCTAGTCACGGCCTGTGGAGGGGGTTGCCCGTCTCCAAAACCAAAACCAAAGCCAAAGCCAAAGCCAACACCAACACCAAGCCCTTCCGGTGGAAAGTGCCCTAAAGATGCACTTAAATTAGGTGTATGTGCTGATTTGCTCGGTTCATTGCTTAATGTCACCGTTGGCAGCCCCCCTGTAAAGCCTTGCTGCAGTGTCATTCAAGGCCTTCTTGATCTCGAGGCTGCTGTTTGCCTTTGCACTGCCATCAAAGCTAACATCCTGGGTATCAACCTTAACATCCCACTCTCTCTAAGCTTGCTTCTCAATGTCTGTGGAAAGAAAGTCCCCAAAGACTTCCAATGTTCCTAAACATATATATTGGCGTACGCCTTTGCATGCTTTGAAGTATGTTTTCTATTAAGAATTGTGTGATGCAAGGAAAACAGCTGCTTGTTTTCGCTTGTACTGTGCTTTATCTGTTTTTATTCAGCTACCACGAATAAGTTTTATTAGTTTTCCTTGATGTTGTATCATGTTTTTTATCCCATGTGAAATAAACGTTTCCTTTGATATCATGTTTAACGTGTAATTAATATTTGCTCAAACTTCTGTCATTACAAATCCTTTGAATTAAAATCACCATAGAAGTTACAACTTTTCAGAACGGACAGTTTTCCTTTATAATTACTGAAATAACCATAGAATTTTCAGAAATGGTTCAGTTGGGTGTCATGACATCTATTTTTGGAAAAAAACAAACTATGATTGGTTTTTATCTTGTGTGATTATCGGATATTGAAACATATACAGTACCGTATTCTTAAATTACAGTCGCTGTATAACACGGGCTGCCACAGATTTTATATAACGATCATGACCATCTTGCTTGCAAAATATTTGTACATATACACACACACATCATTGATTTGATTGAATTTCACTAAAATACATCTTATTAGTATTTCCAGATTTAAAAAAAAAAACATAAATAGTCCCCATAAACACATTATTACTTCTCTCCTAGACATTACAAAGTTAATCACTAACTCTCCAAAACGAGAATTGTCAGGGATCTTTTGTTTCTATGTGAAGCTGCTTATCTAAGAATTTAAGAAAAAAATATAGTAATTTCAAGATTTTTTAGGTAGTGTAATTGTGTTACACTTGTAAATAACAATTGCAATGGCGGCTGCGACAAGAAATTCCTAAAACCTATAAACAGATTATAACAATACGGGAGGCAAAATTTACAATACATGACCTGTTTGGTATTGTTCTATCCATTGTTTTTCAAAGCATGTTTTTATTTGGAAAAACATAAAAATATTATATATTTTTTATTTTTAATGTTCTAAAAATATAAAAAAATTATTTCAAGCAAGAAAATTTATTTTTTTGCAAAAGTGTTTTTCAACCGCTAAAACAAATGTATCATAATGGATGTCATGTAATGTAATGCCTGTTTTTTAGAATCATGTTTATTACATCAAAATATGGATAATTAGTTATTTGACTTGCACTTTACCATGGGTTAGATAATTTATTTTCAGCAAAAAAATTGAATATGCAAACTTTTTCAACGTGTTTTTTTACAAAAAAATTCATATTCATAAAATTTATGCTTGTATTTAATTAAATAAATTAAGAAGCATCTATGCCAATAATGCAAAAAAATATATTACCTATTCGTCTCATTATGGGTTCAATTCGAATGCAAAAGAATGAATATGTAGGTGTTATTAAAATATTTTTTATATCATGTAAAAATTATAGCCGTGAATCAAAAAGTCAATACTTATTTATAATAAAATAAAATGAAGATCATATGTATTAATAAAAAAGTGTAAGATCTCAAGTTAATTTTTAACATAGTAGAAAAAAGAAACAATGTTGTAATTGTTATAGTGAAACACTATTTTTTTTAATTTTGTATAATAATTTTTCAAAAAAAAGTGTAAAAAAAAGAAAAAATTACAAAAAGAATGAAGATAAGAACAAAAATAATGGTATTAATAGGTCAAGTGTAGAGTGATAAATATTTCAAGTGTAAATAATAAAAAATAATAATTTTTTTTCAAAAAAATGTAAAGGAAAAAAAAGGAAAAACTAAAAAAAATACAAAAAAATGAAAATAAGAACAAAAAAATGGTGATAAATAAGCCAAGTGTAAAGTGATAAATATGTCAAGTATAAATATAAATAGGAAAAAAATCTAAGCAAAATTATTTTTCTAAAAAAAAACCTAAAACATTATAGATTTGCCACTGCTATAATTAAAAAAATTAGAAAATTTTACAATTATACCATTTTTACAAGAAAACACCATTTGCTTTTAGTAAATGTACTAGCTATTTGATCTATACTTCGCCGCGGGTCAGATTAATTGTTTTTATAAAAAAAATGAATATGCATGATTTTTCAACATGGTTTTTTTACAAAATAATAATAATAATAAATCAAAAGACCTATAATTACATAAATTGAGAACCATTTGTGCCAATACATAAAAGCAAAACAAAAGTTAACGTGTTTATTCAATTTGCCTCAATGCATGTCAAATAATTGTTTTCTAAAACAAAAGAATGAATTGTAGGTCTTATTAACATGTTTTTTAACATCGGGTAAAAAATATAATTATAAATAAAAAAGATGATGCTTATATATAATAAAATAAAATGAAGATCATATGTGTTAATAAAAACGGGTACAATCTAATTTAATTTCTTAAATACTAGAAAAATAGAATAATATTGTAATTGTTATAGTGAAACTTTTAGTCTTCGTAAATAATTTTTCAAAAGAATGTGTAAAGAAAAAAAAAATTACAAAAGAATGAAGATAAGAAAAAAAAAATAGTATAGATAGGCTAAATATAGAGATAAATATTCCAAGTGTCACGAATAAAAAATAATATATATTTTTTCCAAAAAAAAATGTAAAGAAAAAAAAACGAAAAACATGAAGATAAAAAAAATAATGGTGATAAATATACCGTGTAAAGTGATAAATATATCAAATATAAAGAAAAAAATAAAAATCTACATAAATTTGTTTTTTTAAAATAAAATCCTAAAAATTATAGCTTTATCACTGCTATAGTACTACCGTTTCAATAAAAAATTAAAAAATATATAATTATGATATTTCTATAGGGAAACATTATTTCCTTTTAATATACATGTATATAATGATAATATCATTCTCCCAATCTATAATAACACTATATTACTAGTGAAACTTTTGATATCAGCTAATATATACAGAAAGATGCCACAAATTGATTGAGTGCCTTTATCAATATCTTGAAACAAGTATCTTTTCCCAAGCTGGTACGTAGCTTAATTATAAGAAGCTACCAATTATAAACATTAAATAGAATGGTACAAACTTAGTGTTCTAATTTGTTATCAATTTGTGCATGACACGCATGCCTTTAATTCTCTGGGGGGGCAGCAAGACTAAACAGAGAGAGAAGAGAATAAAGGATAAAAAAAATTATCCTTTATACAGGAAAAAAAAACGCAAGATAAAAATATCATGAATAAAAACATTGTTTCCAATAGAGTCTTTTAAAAGCTTATTTCCGAGGTTACTTTTATGCCAAGATGATGTTCAAGATCGTTTGGTGTGTTTCGACCCAGCATGACATCTTGCTGTCGGATTGCTCTCCCATTTCATCTTATATATATATATATATATATATATATATATATATATATATATATATATATATATATACATGGAAGTCTTTAGCTGCACCTGAAGTGGAGTCTTTCATCATCTTATATTGTCTTTGGTAAATTAACTAACTACTAAAGACAATCTTTTTTTCAAGGGAAACGTCCCTTACTCTTTCCTCTTCTGGAAAGGATTTTACCCACCAAAAATTGAAATGATCATCTTATATAACTGCTACTGCAGGAATGATGGAGTGTGTGCTACATCTTTCCTAGCATGTCATTATTTGATATATCTTAGCCAAGCAATATGTCCCTTTTTATAAACATTAAACGGAATAATCATTTTTTTTCCATTACTATTACACGTGGAGATTGTAGCAACAATTTCAGAACTGGTTTGATATCTCTAGATGCATGCCAAATAGAATAGATCAAATCATCAGTCAATAACAGGACATAATAAAAGCAAGTTCCAGTGAAGTATCTTAATGATGCTATCGTATGGTATTCTAAGAGGTATTTGAATTACAAGGAACAAATTGATCTTTGAGAAAAAGATGCAGGATTGAAATGTTAAGTTCAGCTCATTCTTTACTGTCTTACACTTTGGTTAAAGGCTTAGAACAGTAACTTTACATACACAAGAAATTACTTAATTAGAGGCTCTGACGGCAATTTATCATGTGCTAATAAGTGAAGTTGTTTTGATTTTGGAGCTTGTCAATATATATATTTTTTTTTTACATTCCTTAATATTTTGAATTCTAATTTACTATAGATTTAATGATAAACCGGTTTATCAATAATATCTAAATTATTATTAAAAAAACAATCTATTTTCAAGAAAGGAATCATGGATACCGCTTCCAACTCTTTGATTAAAGTTGCTTCTCTTCTTTCTCTCCACTGCTGTGAGGTGTGTGTGTGTGTGTGTGTGTGTGTGTGTCTATGGTTGTTATGGTCTCGCATTTGGGATGGTGGGATTTTGTGTGGGTGATGCCTGATTCGGTTGATGATCTTTTCAAACAATGGTGCTTCTATGCTCACGGGTCCATGCAAAAGAATTAAATAGTTGTCTAGGAATGATTGTCTTAAATAGTGCTATCATTTGAATGAGATAATTTATATCTTCTTATCTTTCACGGAGTTGCATTTTAGGGTCGCTATCTTGAATAGCATTTCGTTTTCGATCCCAAAAAATAAAAACTTTTCAGATTTTTTTATTGGAATAATGAAAAAGTTATATATATTTATAAGTGATGAGGTAGAGAATGAGTTCATCCTTCGAGCTTTGTTCTTTATAAAAATCGTGGTAACATTACAATAAAAAAAAAAAAAACTAATTGGAAAAACACGATTTACACGTACACATTTTATTAATACCACATGTTTTTTTTTTCAACTCATATTTGTTTAGTTCTTTAATTTTATCATTTCAAATTGGATTAAATTGAGATCTGATTAGATGGTTTGCTTCAAGTGGCTCTAGATAGGGTTCTTGTAGTTTCGATGAAAAAAAGGAGCCTAGTTGATGCTTGGTTTAAAAAAATTAAAAGATATTTTATTGATTTAAAATAATTGAAGTGATATGGACTAAAATTGAACAATAGAAAAATATTTCACCCCTCTTTCTTGAAAGAATTAAGGACTTAATTTCACATTTAGTGAAAAGCTCATCCTAATTTTTTCTTTGGTAACTCGAATATTTTTTAATTTGAACATTTTACATTGATTTTTATGGGATTGGAATTTAATTTTTTTATTGCCTAAAAATAGGTATTCCGCAATGTTGAAGAAAAGTTCTGAAGTACGGTTGATGCTTAATTTTGAAAAATAAAATTGAATTTCATTGATTTAAAACAATTAACGCATAACGAACCTAATTTAAAACCTAAAACAACTAAGTGACTGGGGTCTACATGTAGTGGAAAAGTGGTTGACATATACATTACATGCGCCAACGTGTGAATAAGGTTGTCGTGATTAAGTGGCATGTGTGGTGTCTTGCAGTGTTTGAATGCCACCTTTTTGGTGGTATTGGTTGTGTCTCAACAAGCCTTAGCTTGTGTTGCAGCGCGTACATTTAGTGGTGGTGCATAGATGTCCATTTTTCTTTTTTTTTTCTTCTCCTCATTCTTTTTTCTCTCCTCATCTTGATTTTCATGCAAATTCTCTCAAAAAATACCAAGGTGTCTTGTCATTTTATTGTTATGTCAAATTGGATCATATTCTTTTGATTGTTATATTTTTTATTTGTTATGTCAAATTGGATCCAAAAATATGTTAAAAAATTCCAACAATTTATATACAATCATTAAAGAACAGAAAAATTCAAAAAAAAAATCCAACAACACTTATACCATCATTAAATAACAGAAAAGTTAAAAAAAATTCTAACAATCTATATATAATCATTTAAAAACATAAAATTAAAAAGATTCCAACAATCTATATAAAATCATTAAAGAATAGAAAATTTTAAAAACAATTCCCAATAACACTTATACAATTATTAATAACAAAAAATATAAAAAAAAATGCAAAACAAAGAATGAAAAAGAAGAATTTTACCTTAATATTGAGTTTTCCCGAGCCTGTGAAGAGAAAAAAAATTGAACAAATCATTAAATAACATGAGAAGAAGAAAAGAAGAATAAAGGAGTAGACATACTTGCACATGAATGAGAAGAGAAGAGAAGAGAATGGGTTGAGAAGAGGAGAGAGAGAAGAGAGAGAAAGATGAAGATGTGGGATAAAAAGAGTTGGCACCGCAGAGAAAGAGAGAAAAAAGATGTGTTTGTCTGTTCTGATCGATTTTAGGGATACTGGTCTTTTAATTTGGAGCTTTTCTATTGATGGTTTTACCGACAGTCAATTAAATAATAATATTTTTAACTTTTTCATTGGTGTATCCTTCTATGAAGTCTAATTGAAATTTTCAGCTTAATAAAAAAATTTCAAAAACTTGCCATGTATTACCGATGTCTTTACCTTTGGAAAATTAAAAATTAATATTTAATTTTGTTATTGGTGTTTCCTTCGGTAAAGTACAGCTAATTCATTATCAATTATCTATATAAATTCAAATTTCAATACATATACCAAAAATCTTAACCTAACAATAAAATTGACAAAATATAAAACGAATATGTTAAACAAGCTATTATTTATTTCATAACAAAACACCTAAGTCACAAATTCAAATTAAATTTCATCAATTTATAAACAAATATAATTTTATAAAAGCTCAAACAAACTTTAACATGTACAAATCATATATTTATACAATAAATTTCCATGAAAAAATGCTATAAAACAAGCAAACACTCAAACCAAATACACATACTATAAAAAATATGCAATAAAAATCAACATTTTAAAATTGAGCTCAAATAAAAAATGGATAGTTTTGGTTACTTAAAGTGAGGAATCCTCAATAAAATTTGAATCAGAATAAGGATGTTAACAAACTGAGTGTTGGGGTGGCTGGATTTATAGTGAGAGGTTGATTTGTGATAAAATTTAGGGAAGAGGGGCTATGGTGTTTGTTGCAGAGAAAAATGATGGGAAAAAAAGAAGAAGAAATAAGGGAGGGGGAGAGAGAGGAGGGTCGCTCGTCAGGTCATAAATTAAATATTAGAGATGAATTTACCAACGAATTTAATTGACGAGTTTAAATTTGTAGGTAATTCTATCTGTAATCCTCTCGGTATATATTGTTTTTCATCATGTCATCATACTTTTTGTTTGTTTGTTTTTTTCATTCATTCTTTTCCCATTGCAATTCTCTCGATATATACTGGGAAAATATTTTTTATCGGTGTTTACCGATTGACTTCACTGCGAGGACATATTCAGTCAGAAAAACTCACCGCAATCTATCAACGGAAATATTCCATCGATGTGTCCGTTTATATTTGTTAATTTTCTGGTAGTCCCACCCCTTCCTCTATCACAATGCTCACTAAATTTTTTTCCTTTGATTTTCTTTTCTTTATTAAATTTTCAAAATTTTTGATCTTTTTGAAAATCCATCATTAAAAAAATGATAAGCGAAATGGTTGAAAAATCATGAAATGGCAAAAAATTAACTGAATTGCGTCAAAATGTTTTTTTATTTGGAAACTTTCATAATTTTTTATTTTCTTGAAAATATATTGAAAAAAAGAGACAAAAATGATAGATGACAAGGATAAAAAGAAGTTGAGATTTTTAAAATTTCACAAGTTTTTGATAGATTTGTGAATGCAATATTTAGTCAAAACTCGGTCCAAAAACTCTATTATGAAAAAACAAATAAAAATCACGATCGAAATTTTGTGACTGCGTAATTTACGATCTCATACGCGGTCACGACCGAAAGTATTTTGATCGCAAATTTCGGTGCAAAATCAATGGGGTTTTTTTCTTTCTTTCTTTCATGCTTTCCTCCATTCATTAATAAATTAGCAATAAAAAAAGTACATGATTAATAGAACAAAATCAGAATTAATTTAAATCGTCGACAATAATTGAACGTGAATCCTCCACGTGGATGGTGAGATGGTCACAGCACGCATGTCTGTATCTTCCAAAAGTGGTGTCTATTCCTTGGGGTGCTGCTACTTGTCAAAGTAACTGCTAAAGACAGTATCCACTAATTAGATCTTTCATCAATAGCACCAAGACATTAATGTCAACCGCAACTCCAGCCCATGTTTTTTCAAATTACTTTTTATTTTTTAAAAATATTAATATCAATATATCAAAAAAATTAAAAAAATTAATTTAAAATTAAAAAAAATCAAATTTTAATTAAGTTAAACAAGTTGGACAAGAACAGCGAATCTTGGTCCCATGCCAAAAAGAAAAACTGTCAATATTTCATTTCATCATATTCGACTTCTCAGCTACTCGAAAAGGCAAATTAGATTCAATATTTTTTTTTCTTGATTGAAACTCACCAACATGCTTATTGTTCAAGAATTAATGATGATGGTCATCCTAAACTTGTTGAATACTTGTTTAATTCTATATGTTCTTGAGACATGATGATGCGAAAGCGACATGTCATTTGAACTCATATATATATCTAATATATCTGTTTGTTATAACATCAACCCATTTAAGAAATCAATAATACATTTTTCCTTGATGAATATTAAGTCCACAAATTTCATTCCCGTGAAGAATCCTCAGTGCTTTCCAGCTTTCCAGTCGGTGAATAAAAAATGTATATACTATATGAAGTACGCATGTAATGCCACGTCTCTACTTACATAGCTTGCAGTAATGAGCCACCATTGATAAGATTCCAAGAAATAAATGTGATTTTCTTTTTTTTTTTTCTGATATTAGTATGAAAATGATGGAACTTGATCAAGAATAAATACAAGATGCACGGATTAATTTTGATCTAAGGTCGTCTTACATATATACAATGTAAAATAAACATGTTAACTAAAAATTTCAGTTATTAAATGAGATTTTAAAAATAAAATTCAAACTCATGAATATTTAATCATCAAAATTCTAATATTATACTGAATAAAAATTTTAATCCAATAATTTAAATTTTTAAATTAAAATATTTCTTTAACATATATTTAAATATGTTAAAATTCACGACATCAAAAATATCTTCTAGCAAAATAATGCTTCTCTTGGAAGTTGAATCCAATTATATAAACTTATCTTTTCTCTCGTTGTTATATACTAATTTTATTTCAAATTTTCATCATAAAATACTTCTATAAACTCCTTTCTTAATTACTTCTTTTTTTATAATGGTAAACATTTGTGTGGCTGGGCCTTTTCTTTAGATAGGAATTATGCCTCAAAGTTTTGAAACTTAGTCAAAATGTTACATATATTTAATTGACCAATAATTATGGTATTTTTCTATATACAAAAGCCATAATGTTAATCAACTTAATCTGGCCGTTGTGTAAAAACTTTGAACGATGATTAATATTAATAATATGGGCATTTTATACGTATGCATTTTCTTAATAAATGAATGGATCGAATTCATTGATCTAAGAGTAAATTAAAGAAGCCAATTCTGCTTGCAAAGCATAAATAGTTGATTTTTGGAGTGAATATTGATCCGGATGATTAACTCAAACCTGCATAAAAGTATTCGTTCCAAATGTTATTTGGAACCCTAGTTTTACTCTCACGGGTCACAAAATATCATGATGAAATTTCAGACTAGACACCATACACGAGGCCCTACTTGAAGGAGCAGCGCTCATATTGTCAACTGAAACTAAAGGCGCAAGAATACATGCATTCTCAGAACTCGATCTTGCGTAAACTTAATACACATAAAAAAAAAATTGGTGGTAGAATGATCCGATTATTTTACACTATTATATATTCACGGGGAGCATGGCCGAAAAAGAATAGCTTGGGGGCCATATGTGTAGTCTTTTGCAAAAGCTGCAACAATTCCATATACTGCTACAATTTTTTCAATAGCTAATAAAAGAAGTCATTGAATTATGCTGGGAAAAAGAAGTCTACATTTACGAGATGACCAATTTTTTGTTCTACCCATGCATATACGTGCATGCATAACATAGACTGCATGTTTATGTCTGGTAGAGAGAGCTTCCATGGTCAATAAATTACATGTGATTAAAAATATTCAAACACGGAGAAGAACCAAACCCTAGATCGAGTTCACAAGACTAACATGCAGAAACCTAAACACAGAACAATTCAGGACCATTTCACCTTACAATCCTGAAATAACCTTATTTTATAATGACCAACTACAATAATTTCACAGAGGTGGGCATACAAAACCAGGAGGGGGGGTCTGTCCACAAGTTATCAGCACTTGAAGAGCTAGAGGAATGAAAATGGTGAGGTTAAGGAGCTTAAGCCTTATACTAGTGCAAAGACAAATAGCTGCTTCAAGCTCTAGCAATCCTTTAAGCACAGGACAGCAAACATTCTCAACTGGGTTCCCTAATCCAACATGCACCAAGCCTCCTAGCACATCAACGCAAGCCCCTAGTTTTAATGCATTGATTGGACAAGTTGGTTGGGTTGTTGGAGGAGGATTAACCCCTGGAATGCTGCCACCCCCGCCACCTCCACCTCCACCACCACCTCCTCCTCCACTACCACCACCACCACCTCCACCTCCTCCAAATGGAGGACCACCAGAACCAGGTGGATATGGAGGGTAGCTTGAAGAAGGTGGTGGTGTTATCACAGGAGGGTTTGTTATAGGTGGTGCTATTACTGGAGGTGTTATCACTGGCGGGGGATTTATTATAATTGGTGGTAGTACTACTGGTGGCAATGGTGGTTTCTTGGAAGGTGGGTGGCCTCCATGATGCGGTGGATGCTTCGTGGTTGGTGGTTTTGGGTGAGGAACTATAGGGTGGGTTGGGCGGGTTGGAGGGTGAGGGTATGATGGTGGATGTGGTTGAGTGCAAGGAGTGCAAGCATAAATGGGTGGCAAGGATATTGCCATGAAGATCATGAAGATGAAAAGCATGGCTGCAAATTTAGAACCCATGACTTAGGGTTCCTTAATTGGAAGGTTACACTGCCAATTGTACTTGGGTTTTTTGTGAAGGGGTGTGATCCCAAGTTTATATAGATGAATCTATGACCAACCCGTGACTGGTCATTTATGATATGAAAGCGAAAACTAGGCATATAACATCAATTTGTGTACAAAAATATATAATATTATGGAGATTTGTTTTTTGAAAATATCAATGTCCAAAAAAAAAGAGTTTTCACAGACTAACATAAAAAAATATAACTTCATAGTTATGATAATGAGAATAACACAATCCATTAAATTGCCGGTAACAACTCAACATATTTAAACTGTGTTGTTTCTAACAACAGCGTAATCAATAAACTTATGCTATTTTTTAAAATGTTTTTTGGGTTGTGCTAATTTATTTTAAAAAAAAATCTAACAGCGAGAAATCCAAGAGACTTTGTTTTGTGAAACGAAATAGGAGAATTTGGAACGTTGTTGGTCCTTTGCAAACTTCAATGCCCCATCCGTGATTGTGGTTCAGTTCAATCCGTGAACTTGTTTAGTTAATTTCAGAGCCCTAGTCAGTGGTCTGACAGATTTCCATATGGCTCTTCCTTTGTTCGTTTCCTTCAATTTCATATTTTCTGTCCATTTTCCCTGTTGTTTTAGCCACTTGCTTCTCTTTTCGCACGTCGCAGTGTATATCTCTTGCTCTTATGGGTTATCATCTCTTTCTTTTATTATATTCTGCCATTTGATATTTGAAGGGAAATATAGGGATGAATTATATTGGGTTCACAGCCAGGCATAGCTAGGATCTTGCTTTTGGTCCATCGATCATCTATTATTTCTGTCATTACGTGACGGTATAGTCTGAAAGTTTGCTGGGTAGAGCTTTGGGTTAGCTGTGCTGGTCGTACATTATTTTGCAGTTCATTTCACGATGTAAACATGTGAACTATTCCCTGTATATTTTTGTTTTTTTCCATTTAAAGAGAATATATTTATGATCAAACTAACAATATTAATAACAAAGGCTCTAATGTCAAGTTTTAAAACTATCTAGATTGGAGTGGTACTGATTAAGAAACTATTGAAGCGGTAAACGAGAGTGAAATCCCTTCAAATTAGCAAGTTTGCGCATTGATAAGATTATTCGGTGCCCTTGATCCTTCTTTTTTTATTATAAATTATTTTGTAATGAAGCCTGATAAATATCACAGGAATATTATTAGCCATCTTCTTTGCATTTCAAGATTACATCCTATATCATTTAATCTCTATCATTAATTATCAATCTTTCTCGAGATAAAGAACAGAAATGTTGATTTTGCTTTAACTTTTTACCTCCATAATTGAGTTGAGGTAAGTTGAAGTTGTTAGATATTAGTTGAAATCCCAAAAATCTTTGATAAAAATTGATTTATATTTAAAAAATTTATTGAGCTAGTTAATTAAAACTTTTATTGGATTATGATGATAGTATTTTTTGCGCACTTTCATTTAGAAACGCCCAGTCATCTTGTCGACGAAGCATCAACACATTCTGGTGCTCTCCATCCATGTAGAGTTAAGACTGAGAGGTCTCTTTCTTAGATATACGGTTCAATTTGTGCCCTTTCAAAATATTTTCACTAAGCAATTACTCCACAAGAGCAAGCGATATTTCTGAAGCATTTTTCAAACCCAACAATTACCGATAACACCACAACAAAAATTAGTTTTTGTGTGAATTTTTTAAGAGCCATATACCGATATTTTAAGAGAAATGCTACTATAATTAAGGCCATTTCAAACAATTTCCAATATATATAAACTAATTAAGGGACCGGTATGCTATCTCTTTAACTATCTGGTTCAAATTGAGTTCCGGTCAAATTAAGAGAAGTTAAATTTTAATGAATTTTCTAATTCGATATGAATGACTTCTTTTAACTAAATCAGAGAGAATTGATGAGAGGTGAACTTAGACTCTTAATCCAAAAATTAACTCAAGGACTAAAACTAAAAACGGTAAAAAAAAATGATAAAAGCATAATTTTGAAAGATGAAAGAACCATGTTCAAACCTACAGAGAGAATACCTCTGCCCCCACCCCCATCCGAGAGGAGGGGTTCTTAGGTAGAAGGGCATTCTCATAGTATGATTAAGATTTTTTCCAGTTGGATCTTAAAAAGGTATGAAGGTATGATAGATTGATACATCAACACTAAATCAAGGTTTTAAATATGACGTATTAGCTTGTTCAATTTTGATATTTTTTTTAATTTGTATTAGTTGGTTTTTTATTTTTTTATTGTTTGCTTTCTGTTTTTATATTATTCATGTTTTTTATTTTTATTTTATATTTTACTTTTGACTACCTTCTAGTTAGTCTCTTCAATACATTGATCTCTTCCAAAAAAAAAAAAAACAAATAAAGAAAAATAATCTTTCTTACAACTTCTCTTAAGACACGAACTGTGATTAACAACATGAGAAAAAACAAATTAGTAACCAATTAAGTTAAACCTTTAAAAACAAATTAGTTGTAGGAACTTAAGAAATTGCTATTAAATTTAGGTTTTTTTTTTGTTAATATAAAGTATGAATCTTAATTAGGCATAAAATAATTCTTATATATCCAGCCATGTCTAAATTTTGCATATCAAGATAATTAGATAAAGTTAGCATCTTTTATCCCACTTAACTATTTCTAGAAAAGATTTGCACTTGCAAAACTCTGTCTCTCTTAACATCTCCATGTATATTTTCACACACACAAAAAACCCACGTCCATGCATACCGAATACATACACATATGTCGCATCAGTTAGAAGAGGATCATTAACGAAAACATTGCCTTGCCTATTTGGGCAAAAAAGAATGATGTCCAAATCAATGCAAGTTGAACTTTAAAATCATAAATGGGAAGATTTTCAAGTTCTAATTTCATTCTCTCTCTCTGATGGGCATGCTTTTTTTCCTGAATAAGATTTATGTAAACGCGGTTCACTTGTGAATCTTGATGTTACTTGTGTTTCTCCACTTACATTGTCTGCATATCTTCTCTGAAGAAGACGTTTCACGAGCAAGAAGACGTTTGACAGGAACGGATCTCAATGTCATTGCACTGTTTCGAAAAATTAATACATCCCCTCCGGCTCCTACACCCACCCCTATATATCATGGGTGGGCTGTTATACACTGTACAGTTACTGTATATAATCCAAATTTGGTTTTTGGAAAACTTTGTAGTTTATTAGAGGCTTAATCATATGTTATACGTTACCCAATTAATCATCTATTCAAAAACATTTTCTTGAAAATCATATAAAAATTACACTTTTTGGCATAAATTTTAATAGTGGAGGTTAATGTGTAATTAATGTCTGATAGATGGTGAGCACAATAAGAAATTATTTTTGTTGGAATACACAATTGAGAATGGGATGATTGTTGGAACTTGGAATATATCCTTTAATTCCAGAATAAGGTTGAGTAAATGTGAGCCAATTGACAGGAAACACGTGCTTTGATCACTTGGAGCAGCTGTGATAGTCTTTAATCCTTTTTTAATTGTTTACCGAGAAGTAATTTTTTTAAAAGTTATTTTCATGAAATGTTTTTTTTAATGTTTTATAATATCGTGAAATATAAAGTGAAAAATAATTTTTAATGTTTGATTATGTTATAAAAAATAACTTATTAATATCTTGATTTTTTTTTAATTTATTGAAAGAATAAGGACTAAATCTGAAAGATAAAAAGGTTGAAAGATGATGAGATTAAAAAAAAATCTAATTTTATAAATTATTTTAAATGAAAAAAATAGTATTCAAAATAATAGAGACCAAATTTGACAATTAAAAAAATTGAAAAAGGATGAAATTGAAAAAAAAATCAATTTTATAAATTATTTAAAATAAAATAAATATCAATCAAAAGAATAAAGATCAAATCTGATAAATTAAAAAATTTAATTAAAAAAATAATAAGAGAAAAATAAATAACAATAAAAAATAAGGATCAAAATTTATATAAAAATTAAATTAAATCAAATTCTAAATGATAAAATTAAAAAAAAAACATTCAAAACAAAATATATATAAATTAAAAGATCAAGAATTAAATAAATAACAAGTATTTTTTTTCACAACTCTTTATAAAGTTTTTTTTGCTCAAAATACCAAAACTAAATTTTTTTAATTAGAAAGTATTTTTATAAAATAATTTTTTTAATAATAAATAAACACAATAAAATTTAAAAAATAATTCTTAGAAAATAACTTTTCAAAAAAAACAGTGCCGTACTATCTGAAAAGAAACATTCACAGAGGAAGCTCAATATTACAAGGTAGGCTTTGAAAAACTCATGAGCGAGATGTCCTTCATTGTCCTCATTACCTCCTCTCTTTTTTCCCCTTTCTTACTGTGCTGCAGGAACTCTAAAAATAGTGGTGGATGCAGGGCTAGTGGGGTCTCTGGCAAGGTTGTTAAAATCGCGATTCAACTCGTAAAATCGTACGATTTTACGAGTCAATATAGGCTAAACGTGCTAAATCGTTCATAAAACTCGGAAATAGGTAAAATCGGGTCAAAATCGGGTAAAATCGTTAAAATCGGGTAAAATCACGCAAAAACGCGATTTTACACCCGATTTTACGCGTCTGTGCCAAAACAGAAAATGTTGCTTCACTGTTCCCTCCAGCTCCACGTGTCAAGCAAGTATTGGCCTATTAACTATTACACAGTACACACAGAACAAAACCACGATCTTCATTCTTCAATTCTTCATCTTTTTTCAGTCTTTCACAGACACAAGTTAACAACACAGAACCGGAAAAATCCCTAAGTCACTAAATCCCTAAGTCACGTTCTCCTTCTCTCAGCCGTCCAAGTTCCAGCAATCAACCATCGATCCACCACTAACAGGCAACAACCGGCTCTCCAGTGACCAGTCTCCACCAGCCAAAGTAAGTTATTCTCTTTATCTTTTTGCACCTTCTGCAAATAACATCATGATTTAGAGTCTAGAGTAATTTATTTGTCAAATTGCAAACATGTCCATGTCCCCTGTGTCATGGGTCTCTCACCGAATCCCAGTCTTTACACTTTTATTTTAAGAATTTTTATGAATTGATGGTCTGTGAATGGGTTGCTCACCGAAAACAAGTCTGTGAATGGGTCTCTCATGGGTCTCTCACCGACTGCTTGAATTCTTATTTTTTGATGGGTCTGTGAGTGGGTCTATCACCGACTGCTTGAATTTTTATTTTGTGATAACAGTGTTTCCTAATTGTTTATGAATGGGTCTGTGAATGGGTTTGCTAATTGAATTTCTATTTTGTTAAATTTGTCTGTGAATGGGTCTGTGAATTTCTATTTCGATATCAAAGCCTGTTAAACAAGTCTGTGCATTTGTTTTAATAACAGATTAACAGTGTTTGGATTTTGAAAACAAAATCTGTGAGTCTGTGACTGTGAATGGTTTGACAGAAAACTGGGTTCTGATTTTGAAAATGGTTTGTTTATTTTTCAGAGCTTACGGGACAGAGAGGAAAACACTACAAAGTTTGTGAACTGGAGAAGAAAAACATAAGTCATGAGTTATATTCTGTCATTTTGTGTTTTGGATTCAGTGTTTTATTTTAAGAAATTGTTAACTAGTTTACTGATTTTAATTAGTTTTTGAATTCAATATTATGGTAATTCTTTTTTGATAGCTGGATGTTTAGTATCTAAAATGTTTATGAATTCAGTATTAGTTTCTGAATGCAGTATTAGTTTCTGAATGCAGTATTAGTTTTTTTTTTTATAGCTGGATGTTTAATATTAAAATTAATTATAATCATAAAATGTTTGCATTGATTACAGGGTTGATTGAGTTGATCTTTGAATTGTTAAACTTATGGCATCTAGAAAAAATGCTTCTGGTAATAGGCTTGATGTGGGATGGCAACATGGTATAGATGTTGATAAAAATTCTAGAAAAGTTTTGTGCAAGTATTGTCAAAAAATTATTAGTGGAGGTATATTTCGTTTCAAACAGCATTTGGCTTGCACTCGTAAGGATGTTGAGCCATGTCAGCAAGTGCCAGAAAATGTTAAGCAGATGATTTTGGGTGTTTTAGTGAAAAATCTAGAGGCAACTGAAAAGAAAAGAAAGGCCCTTCAATATAATGGAGATGATGATGATGATGATGATGAAATAAAAGAAATTAGCTCCAAGGACAAAGGAAAGAGAGTAGCTAGTGGGAGTGGAAGTACACAAACAACTCTAAATCAATTGCTAAAAAGGATATTAGAGAAGAAGCATGTCGACAAATTGCTAGGTTTTTCTACACTAGTGCAATTCCATTTAATTGTGTAAAAAACCCTGAGTTTATTAAGGCACTTGAAATGGTTGCAAAGCATGGGCCAGGTTTCAAGCCTCCATCCTACTATGATATTAGAGAGAAGTATTTGAAGCAAGAAGTGGATCAAACAATGAAATTGCTTGAGGAGTACAAGCTAGAATGGAAAAAAACAGGTTGTTCAATAATGTCTGATGGATGGACAGATAAAAAAAGACGTTGTATTTGTAACTTTTTGGTTAATAGTCCTAAAGGGACAGTTTTTTTATCATCGGTGGATACTTCTAATATGTCCAAGACTGTTGATAAGGTATTTGAGATGTTAGATGCCATTGTGGAGAGGATTGGGGAGGAAAATGTTGTCCAAGTAGTCACCGATAATGCTGCAAATTATAAGGCAGCGGGATAATTATTAATGGAAAAAAGAAAGAGTTTGTTTTGGACACCATGTGTTGCCCATTGTATTGACTTGATATTAGAAGATTTTGAGAAGAAGTTAGAGGTTCATCAAGTAACTATTGATAAGGGGAGGAGAATCACCTCATATATTTATTCAAGAACCATTCTTATTTCCATGCTAAGGCACTTTACGAAAGGAAGGGATTTGATTAGGCCTGCTGCCACTCGGTTTGCTATTGCATATTTGACTCTAGGATGTTTGAATGATCATAAAATGCAGCTGATGACTATGTTTACTTCCAACCAGTGGAGTTCATGTAGGTTTGCAAGAATAGAAGAAAGGAAACGAATTCAAAATTGTGTTTTGGACAGCAGGTTTTGGCATGATGTCACTATATGTATTAAGGCAGCATATCCTCTAATTAAAGTGCTTCGATTAGTTGATTCAGATGAGAAACCAGCTATGGGTTTTATATACAAAGCAATGGATGAAGCAAAAGAGAAGATACAAGTGAATTTTGGTTCTGTGAAAAAAAGGTATATATCTTGCTAATTTTTATTTCAAATGTTGTCATCTATTAATATGAATATTTTTCAATTGAGATATTCCTATATTGTAATGATATTTTTATTGTTTTTTTTTTTATATAGTTATATACCTATATGGAATATTGTTGATGCAAGATGGGAACTTCAACTCCATAGACCTTTACATGCAGCAGCTTATTATTTGAATCCTCATTATCATTATAATCCCAATTTTAAGGTTAATGCCAACATTAAAATTGGATTATATCAATGCTTAGAAAGGATGGTGCCTAATGCAAATGAAATATGCAAAATTGACTTACAACTTGAATCATTCAAGGATGCAAAAGGGTTGTTTGGCATTGACGCTGCCAAGACAGCAAGAGATAAAAAAATTCAGCTCAATGGTGGGATTCTTATGGGGATGAATGTCCAGAATTACAAAGATTTGCAATCCGAGTTCTAAGCTTGACTTGTACTACATCTGGATGTGAGCGTAATTGGAGTGCATTTGAAATGGTAAATTTTTTTTTGTTTTTTATTTTAAATATTGAAATATTTGATAAAAATCTTATAGATTTGAATTGTTTATTTAGGTTCATACAAAACGAAGAAATCGTTTGCACCAGAAAAAAAATGAATGACTTGGTATTTGTAATGTGCAATCTGAAATTGAATGATAACCAAGTCAAAAAGCAAGCTGATGATTTTGGTATAGAAGATGATCTTTCATCTGATGATGATTGGATAACCGAGGGAGAAAAACATCCAAACTTTGATTTGCTTGGTTCTATTGACAGTGCAACACGAAGACAAAATGGTGATGAAGATGAAAGTGATGAAGAAGAAATTCCTAATGATGTTGAAATGGAGAGTCATGGTATTGAAGATGATTTGGATATTCAAATTGATGATATTGGTGTTGGTACTAGTAGTAGCACTAATGTTCATAATATTGGTGTTGGTACTAGTAGTGATACTAATAATCCTCTTGATGCTAATGATATTGATGAATGCTTGAGGAATGATAAGGAAGGTGAAGGGAATGAAGCTGGTTTTAGTTTACATGACACACCAGCAGATTGTTTGTTTTAAGTTTGTTAATTATTAGTTAATGAAAAGTTATTTTAAATTATGTATGACTTTTATTTGAACCATGTATTTTAAGTTGTTTGAACTATGTATGAATTTTTATTTGAAGGCTTGAAATATGTATGAATTTTTATTTGAAACATGTTTTTTAAGGTGCTTGAACTATGTATGAATTTTTATTTGAAGCATGAATTTTTTTTAATGTATTTTAAAATTCCTTACGATTTTACGATCCGTTTTTACGATCCGAGTTTGTGTGCAGCTTTCCGTGCCGTGTTAAAATCGCGATTTTAACAACCTTGGTCTCTGGCCTTGGCCCCTGCAAAAAAAAAAAAGTAAATAATATTCCCCTCATAAATCCAACAAAATTTAAATTTTAGAGCTAAATACTAGTGAAATTTATATTGCTCCTTATAAAGATTTTCCTAGTTTGGCCCCTTTAAAATAATTCCTGGCTCCGACCGTGTTTGCCAATAGAGAAATGCAAACGCACGAGTTTGTGCTAATATTTGATCAATGATAAAAGATTGAGGCGGTGTTTGGGAAAGCGGTTCAACCCGTGTTTCTAAAAAATTTAAATTTTTTTTTTTTGCTAAAATTTAATATGATTTATACGTTTTAAATCGTTTTGATGTGCTGATATCAAAAATGATTTTTAAAAAATAAAAAAAAACCATTAGCATGTATTTTGACACGAAAAGTTATTTAAAAAGTACCCGCAACTACAATGTTAAACAAACTCTAAGCGGCCGGATAAAGACGTTTTGCCCATGTGAGTTATGTGCAAACCTATGTCATTTCCTACCTGGTTTTCAACATACTTTTCAGCACGAGTATTACAATTATTAAAGTTGTTTACCAAACTATGGGTACGTAGCTCCAGTGTTGGCATGTCGTTCTTGCTCCATGTAGTGTTGGATGGATTTGTTAAAGACAATGTTAGCTTGATGATTTGGTTAAGGAGGCTGTGGAAGAAATTGACTATCAAATCTTTTAAAGCACCAGTGTGTGGTTTGATCAGGTTTATCACATAACTAACATCAAAGATTATATTGTAGTTGTTATTTAAACATAAATTATTTTGAAAATTACCTCTACCACGAGATTAAAATTGGCCATGGCCAGGACCCTGCCTTGAAAGTTGGAGTTGTTGTCGTCGCGGCCACGGTATCCAGAAGAAGGTTGTTGTTTGGTACGTACGTAGAAGCATGAGCCAAAAGAATAGCAAATAAGAGAGCTTGTTGATGATGTTACCCCTCTTCTAAGATATGTTTTCTCTAACTTAAATCAGTCATGGCAACAAAAGAATCATACTCGGGTTCTAGGTATGCAAGAAGATATGTGATAATCTCGTCATGCTTTAGGACTTGACATGCCATTGCGAGGTCATCATATATAAAGCTTCTTCACATGCATTGAGAAATAGTCTATTATAGATTGTGTAGTTTTTCAAGCAATAGATAGCTACGAACAGGCTTTGATGGTTATGCGAAAAATATATATATTAAAATAATATTTTTTTTATTATATAAAAATTATTATTGATATTAGCACATTAAAATAATCTAAAAATATAAAAAAATTCAAATTTTAGAAAGAAAAGGGTTTGGCTTTAAAAATGCTATATAAAATTCAAAAACATGCTACTATATGCATAAGAAAAACGAAAATTCTGGCTTGACTTCTCGTAGCTACGTAATCTTTGACTTGATGATCATAACTTGATTCAAATTCAATAAACCTTAATGGTCGGAAAAGATAAAAGTACTATTTTATCGTTCACGGAGTACCCGTTTTGTTATTCTAGACGATTTCAGGTATGGCTTTTCCTGAAAGATACATTAAACTGGGTAGATATAATTATTGTCCTCACAGCCTGATCTTCTATAAAGCAAATTAACCATTAGGCGGAAACTGGTAATATAGAAGTTAAGATTTATATAATGATAACAACATTAATCCAAGAAACTCCCGGCAAAGAGCAACCATGGAAACAAATGTTCACTGATCCTCAAAGTCCCAACTGGCTTTGCACCTTCAAGATGGTCTGAGCAGACTTCCTAAGCCTTTGTGCCTCCTCATCCGTCAAATGCACATTGGTCACCCCTAAAACCCCTCCCCTACCTAACTGTGCAGGTAAGCTCAAGAACACATCGCCATCATCAATGCCATAAAACCCCTTTGCAAGAACTGAAACGGGGTGGATTTTCCTCTGGTCTCTGAGTATGGACCGAGCCAAGTTAGCAGCTGAGTACCCGATCGCCCAAGATGTGTAACCCTTGAGACTAATCACTTCATACGCACTGTCTACAACTGCTTTGTGAATCCCCTCTAGTGTCTCCTTCTCATATGGGATTTGCTGCTTCTCTAAGAAGCTCAACACGGGCACTCCCCCAACACTTATGCTGGACCATAATGCCACAGAACTATCCCCGTGCTCGCCAATAATGGCGGCCTACCAAAGAAAAGGTAAAAGATTCAGAAACAATTTTCCCACAAAAATGGCAGAAGATTTCACTTTTTAATAGTGACCACATGATCGTTCATGAGAATTCTTTTTAATCAAAATGCACAATCAAAACTAAAATTCTATATTTTATTTTATTTTATTTTATTTGTTTGCAGAATTCAATGAATTATCTGCCAACTTTCGCGCACCAAAGCTTGAAAGTTGCACAAAACAAATTTTAACATGCTAAAAGAAACTGCAGCGGGGTAAAGTATGTGACGTAGTTGTGCTGGTAATAATAAGTGATTCTAATTCGTTATATTTAGATTTATTATAATTAAATAACTAAATAAGAGTTTATTTTAAATAAATTAAAATTTTATAAAAGTTTTAAAAATTAAAATTATGTTTAAATTTTTATAAAAGTTTTCCAAAGTAGTTTTCTTAAAGTAGTTATGGAATTACTTTTCCAGCTGTCTAATTTTTAAATTTTTAAAATTTTATCTCGGGACTTTAATTTTTATATTTTTTATGATTTTTCTTGTTATTTTTTTATTTCATGCTATTTTTGAATTTTATATTTACTTTCTTTATAATATCCGGATTTTTATTTTTGTTTTCTAGTTTAGATATAATTTCTAGTCTATTTAAAGTTTTATTAACTTCCTAAAACAATAAATTTTATTATTATTATTCTAAAGAAAATAAAACCTGGAGCTTTAATTTCAGCAGCCCTTTTCAATTCATTAAAATTCTCATGTTTTTTATTTTTGTTTTGTTGTCTTCAACTTCTACCTACATCAGTATAATTTTGCATGGAAAAAAAAAATATAAGCAAGATCAGCGAACTCACCTGCACATCCTGGGCATTGACGTCAAGGTGATCAGCAATCAAGAACCGAAACCTGGAACTATCCAGATTCGTACCAGATCCAACAACTCGATTCGAAGGGAACCCCGACAACTTCCACGCCACATAAGTCAACACATCAACAGGATTCGACACAATCATCAAGATCGTCCCGGGAGAATACTTAGCAAGCGGAGGTATAATTCCCCGAAACAAAACAACATTCCTCTGCAACAAATTCAACCTAGACTCCCCCGCAATCTGTCGAGCCCCAGCAGTAACAATACAAAGATCAGATCCAACAGTGACGGTGTAATCAGTGGACGCGATAATTTTGGTGCGGGGTAAAAAAGCAGCAGCGTGTTGGAGATCAAGCATTTCTCCACGGAGCTTTTCAGGTTGGGCATCAACAAGGGCAATCTCGTCAGCTAAGTCTTGGGTTAAGATTGTTTGGGCTATTGCCATGCCTACATTGCCAGCACCAATAACAGAAATTTTAGTGTGGCGTTTGGTGGGTGATGGTGGGGATGTGTTTTGGATTGGTTTGAAGAACATATCAGATAGGTCCAGACCCCCTGGGCCTAAAGAGGAAACTGAAGCACTCTTTTGCATGGTGAAAAGTGAGAGATGAGCAGAGCTGTTTTGTGTTGTTAGATGTTTTGTTCGCGGGGACAGGGTTTCCCAAGTTATTGTGGTATTTGAAGGGGAAGGGGGTGAAGGAAAAGGACGGGTGTTTCCTTTGAACTTTCAACGGTCAAATATTGTATCAGGCTTTCATGTATAAAATTGGTTGATTTGGATTTCAACATTTAAATATTGTTCCTTTTAGTTAGGTAGTGTTTGTAATTTTTGTAGTAGTTTTTTTTTATAATATTTTTTATTTGAAAATACATTAAAATAATATATTTTTTTATTTTTTAAAATTTATTTTTAATATCAGCACATCAAAATAATTCAAAAATACTAAAAAAAATTATTTAAAGAAAAAAACTTATTTTTAAAAAAAACATGTGTAGCCGCGTAGACAAACACACCTTTAATAAATGATTGTAGTTTTTTAAATATTGATAGTTATTTAGAAAAAATATATTGAATTTCACAAACATGATGATTGTATTATTCATATTCAAAGAGAGGTTTTTTTTTTAGAAAGATAGTAATTTTATTAATACTACAATGATATTAAGAATTATTATTTTTTATTATTACAAAGACTCTACACATTGTGTTACAAGTATGACTGTATGCAAGTGTATTGTTCACCTTCTCATATTTTACTGTGAATTTATTTTGTAAAATTTTATTTTTTTTATTTTAATCCTTAAACTTTTATTTTGCATGATTGCATTTTTTTTGGGCATAATTAAAGAATAATTGAATCAAATTTGTTGATTAAAGATAAAATTAAAACATAAGGGACTAAAGAGAAAAAAGTACGACAAATAGGTGATGCTTTTAAAGTGATCACAAAAAAATTTACTTTAGTCATCAGACTTTACAAATTACACCTATTCAATCCCTCGATAGTTTTCAATTTAATTTTGGTATAAAAAATTATTTTTTTTTTTTTTTTAGTTTTTGATTTGAGAGAAGAGAGAGAAAGGATGCTGAATTTTAGCAATAAAAAGAGAAAATCAGTATTAACATTGATTCCGGCCACCAAAATTATGGATATTGATGTCTAAATATTCTATTGGATAAAGGGAGTTCAATACTTAGTTGTTTTTTCCACCTTGAAATTGTCTTAAAATCATATTGAAGCTCCGGAAGAGTTTTTTATTTTGGGTTGATTTTGGATTTTTGTGTTGTTTTTGTTTTAAAAGTCATTTATGGATTTTCAAAATATTTAGACTCTTTTCTAGATTTTTTTTTATCAAAAAATATAAACATGTTTTTCTGCCACCATAATAATTAAAATCTAGAAAATGTTAGAAAACTTGTCAACTGGATTTTGTTTTTCAAAAAATATTGAGGGGATGCATTGGGTCTTCACTTATACTGTATATATATCATTTAGAATTGGGTCTTCAATTGTTCTAATATTTTCAAGGGAACCAAGATTATTCATTAATTACTAGTCTACACTTATATTTTATCTCAATATTAAAAATCATCAAATTAAAATAATTATTTTTTATAAATCATTCTTGTTGCTAGTTACATTAAAATAAATATATGTATATTCATTTGATGAAATATCATTTGAATATTTCATTTTCTCTCATAATAAATTAGATCGAATAAGCATATAGATTCAATAAGTAGGATTATTAAGTAATAAAGAGTTGATGCTGAAAAATAAAATAAAATATATAATTTGATTCATTTTAGAATTTATTATTTATTAAATAACTATAAGCAAAGTTATATTTTTACCCATACTGAATAATTAGTTTATTTGAGAAAAGTTACTCCAGGCTGAGTATCACAACTTATTTTACCCATACTGAATATTGTCCTTTTCGTTTAGTGTTGGAATAGTAAGTTATCAATAGATGATGTTTTTTTGAAAAACATTCTTCATAATATTCTTAGGATTTGTCTTTTCTCGATGAGAACTCTTAAACGAAGCTGGGAGCATATATCTCGTCTACAAATCATGTCCGAAAAGATCAAGCTCTGATTGTAGGAAAACAAATAAAGTTGTATGTATGTATTTAAGAAGAATTAAATAAACACCACTTTATTAAAATTGAAGCAAATGCTTAGTACATTTCTTGTATATTTGAATCATATCATATGTTTAAGAATTTTTCATGTTTTTTTTATAAAAAAAAAAACAATTAAAGGGCGATGAGGATATAAAGCAATCTCTGTGAAATGCCGTTATTGGTAGAATTTTATGTTGATAGTTTATAAAATAAAAACAATTGGTTAACATAAATATATATAAATCACCTTTTCATTATTTATTATAATTAACCAAACAGCATCCCTACTTTAGTACATTGGAATGGAAGGATAGTAACAGAGCCAAATCAATGGGCGGGCGGTTTCTTATGGATCCATTGCGTGCTTTCATGGCTATAGTTTCTAGAATCATGATGGAAGAACAAGCCAAGTCTGTGTGCAGCAGCAGTAACGCCGATTACTGCCTACAAAATTCTAGGTGGAAACTCTCACTTTTCCCCCTTTTGACAAGAAACTTCTCTCGGATTTCCCATTAACCATGATGGAAGCCTCGAGTTTGGAAAGAGTCAAATTACACGTCTAGCTTCGATTCTTCTCCCAACGCCAAATTCATGGGCTGGTGCGAACGTGCTGCATCATCCTATAATAATTCGCGAAAAGGAAACAAGAAAGTCAGGAGCTCGTTTGTTCTAGAGAAGCAACAAATCTTACCAGTTTGTTGAAATTGCTTCCCATTCTAGACAAATTGTTGAGCTATACAAAAATGATATTCCGTTGATTTTATGCGATGGGATGTCCAGTGTAGACCTTGACGTTTTCTTTTCTCCATCTACTTGCTTACACTACTAATAATATTAGCAACAAATAATATATTTTTATATCTGAAAAGTATTTTAAAAATTTTTTAATTTTTTTGTTTTAAATTGACATATTGTCTTTATATCTTCAAACAATTTTAATGTTTTAGTATCAAAAATAATTTTAAAAAAATAAAATAAATATTATTTAAATATATTTCTAAATAAAAACCCTTTTAAAAAATACATACAGCCTCCTTCTCATACACCCTAAAAACCTCTTCTAAGAAGTGTTTGGGAGTTCTCAAAAAATTCTTTTTTATTAAAATTTAATATAATTTGTATATTTTGGATCGTTTTGATGTACTGATATCAAAAATAATTTATTAATATATATTTTAATATAAAAAATTATTTAAAAAATAACTACTAATATACTTTCAAATATATTATTATGCTGTAGCATAAATGGTAGGCCTCATTTCCAAAGAAAGGGTAAAAAGACTAGGCTAGGGGGTGTTATTAGATCTTGACTTCACAGATTTTGACACACGTGTAAATTCATCAAGGAAAAGCAAACTTAAGTTACAAAAAACGATGCCACGCAAAGTCAAGAATTGCTAGAAGTAATATACACGTATTTGTGGAACATTGACCGCTCCTTGCATGAGTGGAGAAATGTACTTTACCTTTATTGACGATCTCTCACGATATAGTTAAAAATTAAATACATACGAAGAAAAACTTGTTACTTTAAGATATTTAAAATAAAAGTTGAAAATCAACAAAATGACCGTCCATTTTATTGAAATAGAACAGAAAGACATGTCATTCAACTGCTCACGTGACGTGTTATCCATTGATATATTTTTTAACCACACTAATTTTTAAATTTAAAAATACTTAAAAATTTTAAAAAAAACCTCAATAATCTCATTTACAACCCCTAGAAATCTTTAATCACTCTAAAATTCAAAAATCAAATTGAAAAAAATTTACAATATGTGGTCTAATTTTTATGGCATAGTTAAAGATAAAAATAAAAGATGAATCATTTTACAATGACTTTCTCTTTTATTTCTCGTAATCTAATGATTGAAATATGATAAAAATAAAGTATAAAGATCAAAACATAAAAATAAAAAAATAAAAGGATTAAATATATAAAATAAAAACTTTAGGAACCAGAATTTATTTGTTTTTTCCCCGTAAGGAATGGTAAGAAAAATGCATTGTTCCCTCGCAGGCATTCCATGGTAGCTTTGGCCTTCGAGTATAAAGGGATAGTAAGGTCTACAATAAAAGATCTACATCAATTAGTTTACTTTACTGACCAATTCACTCAAGCAGGTCGAATTAAAAATTAATTTTTAATGCCCAAACAAAGAATATAAAAACACTGTTTACATTTTTTTAACATTAAGAAAAATATTAATTATATATGCAACAATAAATATTTAAAAGAAATGATAATGATAACAAAGAGTAAACGTTTGGCAATGCATTTAAAAAGTGTTTTTGAAAAAATTTAAAATTTTTACTTACTTTAAATTAATATGTTTTTAATGTTTTTTAATTATTTTGATGTGCTGATTTCAAAAATAATTTTTAAAAAATAAAAAAAATTATTGACATATTTTTCTGAGTTAAAAACACTTTGAAAAGCAATTAAAATCACACTCCCAAGAGAGCCATTTTTTTTTATTTAATTGTATGTCAATAGTTTTTTCAAGAAAAATAATAATTTTAATTCTATTGAAACAAAATAATTTGATAGCATAATCCCTCATTTTCTTATTAAGATTTTTTATCACAAAAAATTAAATTTTTTCTATGCCATTTATTTAATAAAAATAGAAAAATAGAAAAGTTATTAAAAAATAGATGATTTCAAATAAGGTTAAAAAAAAGTCTCTTTTAATTAAAATCATTTTATCTTATTAACAAGTTTCTTTTTTTCCTAGGTTTTTTTACTAGAATATTTATTTTTTAGATAACACCTCATCACTATCCTAAAAGCAAGTTTAGATTAAAAAAACCATATTATAACAATTTTGACTTGAATATGTAAAAGATATATATCCATACCCATATATTTATCAAAGAAAAAAAAAATTAAACCCTATTCATCATTCATCATACATCATACAAGGAGTAAGAGTTTTAAATATCTATACCCAACTTATTAGATTTTGGATATTCACTATTCAAATATTATTTATATTTAATATAAAATAAAAATATCATACATGTAAATGATATATATATATATATATATATATATATATATATATATATATATATATATATATCTTTTTCTTCACTTGAAAAACAGTGAAAATTTTGAAAAAGGGTGAACAACTTTTCAAACGTGTTTTTCCAAAAACATGTTTTATAAAATCAGTATAAATTTGAAAAATAAAAAAATAGTTTTAATATTTTATTTGAATAAAAATTTACAGTTTGATTTTTTTTCTAGATTTTTTTTTAAATTAAAGTATTATTTTGCATATTTATGAACACCCCTAACTATTCAAATGAAATCCACCAATTCGAATTAGTACGAATAATAAATATTCATCGAATTAGTCCCGATTCAAATGCATTAATGAGTCATTTATTGTTGGTTTTGTGAAACATGAACGGCCAGGACCTGTTTTTTTTTTTTATTAATCTTGTGAAGCAAGCACACACAAGATGATAAACTCCTCCAACTTCCAACTGAAAATACAGGAGGCGCCGCTAATGGAACCACAGCTAGCAGAGCTGGAGCGACTTCAAACCCGAATCCTTAATCGAATATCCAAACTCGAGCTCTCTCTTTCTACCCAAAACAACAACAACAATAACCTCTCCGCCTGCGACGGCGGCGATACCACCGAAGCTCGCCTCTCTACCATTCTCCGATCAAACGGCGTGAAGGACTTCGCCTTCAAAAAAGTCTCCTCCGATTACTACGATTGGCCTCTTGAGTCCCGGCGCGACGTCCTCGGTGCCGCCTCTATCGATCACCTCTGTAAAAGCATCGTCTTGGTACATAATTATTTTTCATTTATTGAGCTGTAGTTAGGTTTTTGAGGCTTTGAATTAAATTGGATATATATGTGCTAGTTAAAGGAAGGTTGAATAAAAGGGGTAAAAGTATCGCTACATTAATGGAATTTATGAGGACGGAGAGTCGACAAAAAAGAAAGCATTTTGTTCATTTGCTTGTTTATGATTATTGATGAAGGATAGAATGAAGAAGACCTTGCCTAAATGCATTTATAATCACACAACGTATATTGCTTGATTAACTTTGTCACATTTGTTGGCTGTAATCTACAGATTGCATAATTATCGTGTTAAGTGAATGTATGGATCTTGGCGTTAGAAATGATAACACTTATTAGTTGTTCTATATTCTTTTATCATTACAGACAAGGAACTGAATGAGTGAGCACCTATTTTGCATTCTCAAGGATTGTTCTTGTGGCTTGGACACAAGAAAAACAAGCCTTGCCAAAGGAGAGAATGTGTGTTGAGATTTTCACAGATGATTCAATGGGGATATTTTTATTAGATATGGTTGTATGTGTGGCTATATGGTATATTAGGTTCCAAGAGGGTAGTGGTTAAGGGCCCAAATTTGAGTTTTTGGCATAAAAATTAACAATTTATTTGACATACAATACTCATTGATAATTAAAGTTTGTCCTCGTATACCCATTTCTACAGAGTATAATTAAATTTATTTTTGGATTTGAAAACCAAGCAACAGCAGGTCGATGGGGGGAAATACGAATCCCCATCCTAGAAATGATAAAATACCCTAGAAAAATGTACCTTCGTGTCTTCTCTTTATTATTATTATTATTTTAAAAAACACTCCTTTTCAAATTCAGTAAACAAGAGAATTCTTATTCTAAAGTGAAAAGAGTTCAATTTAATATTTGATTAGTTTGAGAACTCAAAGAAAGCAGATTTTTTTTTCATTCTAATTTTTAATTTAGGACATAAATTTCTAATATAAAATGATAAATGAAATTAGACCTTTTCTTATGTTGACTCAAATTGCCTAACCGTTGGTTTTTTATTCCACACTATTTTGTTTTTTTGAATTATCAGTAGAGTTTTAGTTTGATAAGACCACACATTGCATAGTCTTTCGTGATAAAATTTTTGTACTATTTTTTGCTTGAGACAGGTTGGAATATGTTGTAAAATAGGTGCTCTGTTTGAAAGCATGTATTAACCATCACAGCAGTAATCTGATTCCTTGTGATATGATTTGGATACAGCAGGATTTCATGGCAATCAATATTCATTTATTTTTTATTGCTTTGTCTTGGCCATTTGTACTATCAAATTCTTTTCTGTCAACCTCGTCTTATAAGGGCATTATTCGTCACTCGCCTCCTCCTGTATCACTTTGAATGATAACTGACAAGATACTATTAAAACTTAATATTGAACTTTCTTCTTTTCTTGCAGTATTAGTATTAGTTCATGTAAATTCTCCTTACATTTTCTGAATGTTGGACTGAAGTTCATTATTTTCTCAGGTTAATACCCAGGCCCCATCCAATATCACTGACTGCAGTGACTGCAATAATTCGAAGTATTACATAGTTGTTGTTCAGGTATCTTGCTTTCCCGTAATCCACATTACAGCTTACCATTTCATATGATTCACGAACTATCTTACAAGACAACACCTTTTTTACTGCAGTACACTGCTCGATTCAATGCTGAAACTGTTAAAAACTATCTGTATGCTCTCAATGATGGCAAGATAGCTAAAAAGAGATTCAACTGTAAGTTGTTATCCCCTTGTTGATCATAAAGGTTGATATAACATCTTAATTCATAAATCAAATGGTAAAAATGGTTTATTGATCAGTCAAGCATACAAATTACAGACTAACATATCATTCTGAACACAGTTGTGTATTATTTCATGTCTCTCTAAAAACTGAGCATAAGACCAAATAAAGTCAGCAGTCCATAAAAGTTACGATACAATGCAATTCAATGATTATTTGATTTGTGCACGCACAAGAGGCTGGTAACAATTACAATTTAATTAAACAACTATCTGATCATGCAATAGAGGTGGGTGGATATCATTTTTGGCTCTGGTGACCAGATAGGTCATTCAATTTAATCCAAAGAAAGTAAAATAGATTATAGTTATAGCTTCGGAAACCACCCACTCTACACAGTCTTCTATGTTGATTCAATATATCATACTTTCCACTCAATTTGCAAAAATAATGCATCCTTTGTCATGTTTCACTGTTTCTATTACCCTTTCCTTCTGTTGCATAAATAGCCCTATTATATTCTTGTGTTTTTGTTTACCTTGCATGATATGATAAAAAAACATAAAGATTAGCTACCAATGGTTAATAAAGAAAAAAAAGGCCTTCCATTTATCTGTGGAATGGAATCCTGAGATGATACACTTGCTAGCCTGATGCTTCTCTGCACTTAGGTATCATGATGGCAGAATATCTCATTGTCTTTAATCCTGTTGGTTCACATGCCTTTCTTTCAGCTGCATCGTCATAATTTCTGATGTCTAATCTACTTGCTTAAAATCTTCACATGCCTCCCAATTTTCTTTTCATATCATGATTGTGGAAAAATCAGTTGATAATTTGAATTCTTTCTCTCACTCTCTCTCATAAAATGGCTCATGGACAACAATCATACATTAATTGATGAGAATACTGTTTCCTTGTATATATGCATAGATAGGAATGGTTTGTTTTAGGAATGACCGTGACATCTTGGATGTGTTGACATCTTGTCTGCTTGTGCATTCATATAGGAAAGTTATAGCTGAAGTGATCATGTGCATACACGCATGGTTATAAAGCAAATACTGCAAGGGTTATGAATGAAAAGCTGAGAAAATAATGAGGATTGATGTTCATGCAAACTGAGTCATTGACTCTGAATTGTAAAGGGGTTATAAAACAAACAAAAGAAACAACATGTAACACTCAATGAATTGTGCCAAGTAATTTGTGTGTTGGTAAAGGAGTTTTAGTGCAGGATGTTGCGTCATCTTTTAATGATCATTTGTTTGCTTGCTTGCTTGCTTGCTTATTTTCTACTAGCAAAATCTGTATGTCTGGACATTGTAAAATCATCTGGGAATTTATAATCTTGACTATTATGCATGATTTTGCACCAAAAGAGATTTCAAGTTTGGCTGCAAATTGCAACATCTAATAAAAAGCTTAGTCTCTTTGAGCTTAATGTGATTATTTAGTGAGGAGGCAATGAAATATTGTTACATCTTTTAACTTTGCAGTGAGGCTTGCCCCTGAGGAGACATCAATGAAGCTGACAGGATACGGGCACAATGCGGTGACATGTATTGGCATGAAAACCAACATTCCGGTGAATATTCTCACTATTAGTTCTCAATCTAGGAAGTAGGAATGAACTTATTAGTTGCTATATTTAGCCCTTAAGTTAAGTATTCTATTTCAAGTCATTCTAATTTTATATTTCTTTGCTTACAACCAATCTCTTATTGGATTTTCTACTTCAAACTTCATCTTTGCTTACAAACATATTGGTAAACTTGGAAAGGATGATCAATCACTAAGCTGTAAAGTGTAATGTAATTGCCAAAATAAAAAAGTTAGGATTGATCCTTATCATGTCTTATTTGATTTCATCTGATTTTTTTAACTCAATTGCCTTTTAACTTCATCATAGTTTAAAACATACCTGAGATCTATTTGTGGTGCATGTGTTCTTGACTCATGTTTTCCAGACAGTGCATACATCAGTGTTCTGTCTTGCATGATGCAGCAGAACAAATTGCGTGGGTAGATACTTATCCTTGTCTTTTTTATGGGTTGGCTGTTTTGTATACAGAGTGTGATAAATTGGCCCAAGAAAAAAAAACAGAGAATAGTAGAGAAAAAAATAGCATTCTTGATTCACTATTTTAAAAATAATGGTGAAAGTTGAGTTGTCCACATAGATAGGCCTGAGCTAGCTGGAAATTTCTGCAGCGAATGGCTGTTGACATGTATGCGTGTCTCTGTAATTTTTGCACATGTATTCATGTAGGGAACAACATAGAATGTTATGGTGGAGGTTGAAGCTCACCAAAATTGTTTGAAATTGGCAGAAAGGAGATTCTGAAAGCCAGACATGGACAAGCATGTGGATATATAAATATATTTAGATAGAGGATTATGATTATCTTGTATTATCAGTAATTGGATTTGAGGATCGATGTTTTGATTGCAGGTGATTTTGGATGAAGCAATTCTAAGACTCAATCCCGATTTCTTCTGGTTGGGTGGAGGAGAGATTGATTTGAAGCTGGGGATAAGGACTTCTGAATTTATTGATTTTGCTAAACCATTCATTGTCAGCTGCAGTGGCACATGATTAAAACAAAAAGAAATTATTCTTGGACGAAGATGAAGCAAGAACAGACATGATAGTAATGTTTGAAGTAGAAACTTTACTCTGCACAGTTTCATTGACTATTGGAATTGGAATGAAATTCAATTGGAAGATATTAAATCAATATTTAATATGCAGCATTTGGTTACAGGTTTTCATTGGATGTTTTGATCTCAGGTTGATCCCATATATTGTTTAGAACTTGTATATATGTTATCCATATGAAAAATTTGTTAAATGGAGCGCATTGTTTTCAGATGGAGGAGCATCTTTTTGGAGAAATACTGAAAATCTCACCCATAAGGTATTTTGTCATCTTCCAAATTTGTAGAACACCAATCCTAACAAGAGCAAGACTGCAGGTCCTTAATATAGAGCACTCATGGAGCCTGAAGTAGCGGTTTCAGAGGCATGACTCGTAACGGTATCTCACGGAGGTTAGCTCAAGTTTCTATTTTTCCTGGATGGCTTCCTCTGTATCATTTCCTAGCATAGAACGTCCTAGCCCCTTCAGTCCCTGCCCAAGCATCAACCAAATATACATCCATTTAATCGAATATGCTTAACATTTATTATAGATGCATATTCATATCAAATGTATTAATCAGTTTCGACATGTAATTAAGCAAATTCGTACTATATGCTGTTCATGATCTCATGGCTTTTTCTGATGCGTGCATGAGAAAACCAATTAATCTACTTTGCCCTCCCGATGAAGGACATGGCGAGGAATTATGGGCCATGAGTCATGGCATGTATATATATAATAATATTCTTTTGCTTCCTTTTATTTTGTTTGGACCATTTGCAAAATGGTTGGTGAATTTATTCGGTGTTTGAAGCATGACTTGAAAAAAATGTTACTTGGAATGTTTAGTATGGTTTATGCAAAATGATATTTAAATTTGATTTTTAATTTAAATAGAAAGTTATCTTTAATTAAATATATTTTTTTAAATTTCTCTGTAAGTTAAATTATTTTCTCTGTAAGTTAAATTATTTCAGCATCTCTCAACTTTGTTCTGTGGGGTTTTATGCGTTGTAACGGAAGATGCTTAACGCTGCCAATACTAGCAGCGGTTCAGCAAAAAATAAAAGAAAAAATAAAAAGAAAGAAAGAGAATGCCGCTACTGTATTCGGTTCAAAGGGAAAAGACACATGATTCTCTATTGTTAAAGTTACACCACGGAATGACAAGGCACCAATAGAAAATTGCCAGGAAAAAAAAAAGTCATTCATGAGCCAAGGTGATATTAACAAATAATATAAAGTTATTTTTTAAATTTTATTTGGTCTTCATGATTAAATGATTAAGAATTTAAATTTATTTATACTTATTTCTTTTAAATTAAAAATTAAACATAAAATAGTGGTGGATGTATGCAAGTTTTATGTTCAAAAAACTTTTATTTAAAAGTATGTGTTAGAAAATAATATAAAATTATTCTTGAAACTTCATCCAAAAATTTAAAATTTTAGATTAAAATGATTTTTTGCTAGAAAATCAGCGCAGATAAAAACATCACAGGAAGGACAGCAAACATAAATAAAGACAAAACTTTATTGGAAAATGGTTTTAACCCCAAGAATCCTTATTCAAATTTTTACTACTCAATAATTTATCTAACCAATACTAAATATTAAATTTCTTCTAGGTTTCTTATTTATTAGTAAAACATGACTTAAACAAGACTAGAGAAATAATAAAAAAAAAAGTTATAAATTAAATAGAAAAGGGAATCCAAATAGAAAAATATGGCAAATCCTGAACAATAACTTTTTGGCCTAATTTTGGGCCTTACCGATCTTAGATGACTATAAAAACCATATCTTATGAAAAAAATGGTATCCAAAATCTCCTATCAAAATTTTAGCTTGATCAAACGGTCATATTAAAATTTATGTCCATTACCATAAAATTGCGTATTTGACTGAAATCTCATGTGTCAATCTCCCTATGTTGGAAACATCTCGTTCTCGAGTTTAAATTGTTCTTGCATCAATCTCCTAGATGTCATATCAAGGCTTTTAAACTCCTTTGTTTCTTCACTTAAGGTGTATAGCAATTCTATATATAAACTTTAATTAGTCATTTATTAACATGTGTTGTATCTATATAATCCTTGAACAAGCCTACTGATGTGATAATAGAAAATTTATAATTAAAAGAATCAACATAGCCTAAATCAACAACAACAACAAAATTGTTAATCACCTTCCATGTTCTTTTTCGATTTAACATTTAACTTATCAATTTGGACATCATTAATGACATTATCACTCCCCATTACTGTCAATTTTTATGGTACCATTATCATCAAAATAAACCTCACAAATTGATGGAGAATATCAATTCACATCTATCTTATTATAAAAAGGATCACCAAAAACCACTCCCTATTTTACCTCATTAAACCAATCAATAAACTTCTCTACCTGCAAAGTTCATGTGAACTCAAAGAGTATTATCCAAAACCCTAAATCTCCAAAATACTCATCCAGATCAAAGGCTAACTCTGTTGTTCTCGCCTTTAAAACAAGGTTTCAAAGTTATTCGCGGATTCGTGACCACTCTCCTCACAATCTACTAGGGTTGTTATCTCTACTAATTGTCGAGTCAATTCTGTAATTTATTTTTACATATCTTTTATCACTGGTTCTTAAACATCTCTTTACAAGGAAAACATGCTTTCATCCATGGTTATTCCATCATAAAATATTAACCACTAGGAATTATTGGATTCTAATGCCAACCGACAAAAACAACAACATGAAAAAGATAGCAAGCACAAAAAAGACATAATTTTGTCGAAAAGGGACTTAACCATGAAAACCATAATTCAATTTTTTATTACTCAATATTTTCCCTAATCAATACTTAATATGAAAGCTCTTCTAGATTGCTTCTATACTAGAAAAATATCTTAAACAAAATTGAAAAAAAATAATGAAAGAGTTCTTAATTAAATAGTAAAAGAAATTCTAAAATAATTAGAAAAATATGGCAAAACCTAGATAGTGCTTTTTGGAGATAATTTGGGAGCCTTACCAACCTAAAATGACTACAAACATTGAACCTTATAGGAGAAAGGGCCTCTAAAATCTCCTAGAAAAACTATAATCGGTCCAACAATTGGATCAAAATTTGATTAAAATTTATTTCTCTTCTAACTGATTAAATTGCCAATTTGGCTAGAATGTAGTTTTTAATTTCAAAACACTATCAACTATCATGTTAATGGATATAACAAGACTATTTTATAAAACTTCACCTTATAATTTAAAATTTAAATTTTTAGATTAAGTTGTTCAATTATTAGATTAATTCCTTGGAAGTCCTTGGCCGGTTTTGACTAAATCCTCTAGTTTAGCGCAGGACTAGTTAATTTTCGCGCGTCAAGGTCGTTGTAACATCGTGATTAGCGACCCGGGCCTCTCACGCTAGCGACCAGGGTTTGATCCCGGCAACCGTGTATTTTATTTTTCAATTAATCCCTTCACAGATTCATTCATTTAGCAGTAGTTCCGGGTTGCAAAGTCTACTAATTTTGAAGAGGCAAAAACTCCTCCACGACAGAAGCCCGGTACTGCATTGTTACATCCGCAATAATGTGCAATGGCAACATCCCTGATGCTATGGCCACTACAATGATACCTGAGAGTTTTCAAACTACCAAATGGCCATCCCTCCAGAATGACCCCGCACCGGACTATCACTAAGGCCTCAATATATTCACCGTCTTCTGGAGTCAACGACTTGACCTCATTTTCACATTTCAGTTGGATTAATACTCTTTATTTTCAAGATAAAAGCTGAAATAGAAATCATGATATTCAAAGGCATCCAGTGAAGAAGTATTAAAGATGATTTAAGATTGAAAGGATTTGTCAAGCTTATATACATGACTGGAAATATATGTATATTTAGGCAGAATAAAGAACTATTGACACAAGGCGATGTAGACAATAGTTATGAAATCAAATTTTGTGAAACCAGGAAAGAAACGAGGCAACCACAGATGGCTACAGTGGAATCTGAGTTCCGAAAGTGTTCTCTCCACTGTAGGTAACATAGAGAAACCCATCTTCATCCTTTTTCTCTTCATATATGGCAGACATGATAGCACCTGCAGACAACAAAACAGATGACAATTCCATGCACCTTTACCAATCAAAATGCCAATTACAACATCTAAATGAGAAAGACAACATATGTGCATGAGTTTACCTGTTGGTGGGAGGACATTATCCACAAATATAAAGATTGCCTTTTCTGCGCTCAACTTGATCCTTTTGCGGATGACATAGACAAACTGCCCCACAGTCAGGTCAGCCGGAACAAGGTACCTGCAATTTTCAGGTTCAGAATATAGGGGGGAAACTCAATATCATCAAGCATAGCAGCTTATCATAATCCAGGTAATAAATAACATATATTTTCTAGGGCTAAACTGTTTAGAAGATGGCCATAATTAAAAGACAGAAAGATAAGCCATTCCACAGTAGTATAACAAAGATAAAAAGCAAAATAAAAACTAGAGAGGTATTTGGGTGCTAAATGGTAGGCTCGGATCAGTGATGTTTAGGCAATCAGGTAAGGTCTTTACAGCGAAAATGGGCGAGAAGGGTCAGAAGCAGGAGAAAAAAACTACGGAGACACCACTTGTGTATTCTGACAATCATGAAATGCAAAGAAGAAACTTCTAGAAACCGCTAGCCAGAGAAATTTAATGCTCATGAGAGCAAAGTATCATGAAGACAGAAACCATAGGTTATATGGTGTTCCACTTTCACACAAGTAAAATTTGACATTCATCAGTTTTACAATCGTCCTTGGGTTCTCTGAGGTTATGACCATCAAGTCATATTTCAGCTTTGCGTGTGCCACCTGCAGGAATGTATATGTGTTGAAACTAGAAACTGTTTGTGTTGGATTCCCCTAAATGTGAGAGGTGGCAAAGGTGAGAAGTGAATAGAATCAGAAAGTTATCCACTCTGCTTACTTTTTCTTGTCTATGTTTGGTATATCACTTCTTTCTGCCTTCTCCACAATCACCTTAAAAACAAACAAGCACAATTAGAAACATGTTAGCTTCAAAATGCAAAATATGTATAAGATTCTTTAAACACACACTCAACTCGTGCAATCATAGACAGCAACTACAAAGTAACATCAGAGATTAAATCGTGATATGTTTTCTGAAGCAAGAGACACATTTTAATTGCTGTATCCTGTAGCCAAAAATAATCTCATTCCAAGAGACTGGTAAAATTATGTACACAGTGGGAAAAGGTAAGATCATTAGTATAAGGCATTTTTCAATACAACCCACAGAAAAGAAAAGCATCAAGAGCATGCAGCAGATCCATTACTTTACTTGGTCCCAATGCACCATACATTCATAGTCTACTGGGTTTGCTCATTTTTAAAACCTTCCAACCAATCATTGTAAATAATGCCCCATCAGACTTCGCCATGGATGATAATTGCAAACAGAATTAACCTGTCGCACAACCTAAATCCATATAAAAGCAGAAGCTGTTTGCTGCTAGATCATTTGGATAAAGACTACAGTTCAAGGCCCTCATTATATTTATAGGTGTTTGACTGTCAAAACCCTGAAAGATATTTTAAAATACATTTAGCAAATACATAGGTGTTAGACTTTCCAGGCAGAAAGAAATGCACCACTGTATACTCAACTTTTGACCGTATATACAACTTTGATATAAGACACCAAGTTACAAAATGGCAGGTATAGTAATTGCATTAAGCAACATCAGGCACTCTTCTAAGCACATTAACAGTCCCAAGCAAGGCATTCACTGTTCTAATGCAAAAGAGTTCACACATGGGAATTAACAATAAACAATTGAGAGAGGATATTAGCATTGGACTCTCACCGGAATCCTATCTGGGTACTTCTCCCTGATCCTAGCAGCCTCTGCCCTCCTCTTCTCTGAAGAAAACAAAACACAAAGAAGAAGAAAAATCAACATTTTTCATCAATTTGACATGATCAAAACATAAAAATACAACAAGATTCAGAGTATATACCAAGATCATGCTCTTGCTTGAAATAACTCTTTGCCATTCCTGCTGAAAACAGCACACAAAATAAGTAAACAAAGTTGCTTTCTCCATTCTTTTTTCCTCTAAAAAACCGATTACCCTAGAAACAACATAGCAACTAATATATATATATAATTCTTCAAAATGTAAGGTCCATGAGAGCATAAGCTTCAATCCATAATCCAAACTTACAACCTTTTTAAGAAAAACTAGATGATCACGATGGTCCATGACATACTATTAAACAAGAAGAATTATCCTAAAAGAAACCCCCGACCTAAATTCAAAAATCAACAACTCATAATTAAACAACAAAAGATATTAAAAAAAAACCCAAGTCTTGACCTAAACAACAACCATCCAATACTTGAATAAAAAGGAAAGAAAAGGGGTGAACCATCATCTTCGTCAACATCGATAACCCACCAGTTCACAAGAAAGAAAAGAGAAATCAAAACCAAGAGCATAATTCAAGAAAGAGAAAAGGAAATTACTATACAAGATATGAAAATCAAGTATAAAGAAACCTAACCGTGTGCCAAGAGAAGGAGAGAGCTTTTTGTGTTGATGAAGAACTTGTGGGTGTTGTGTTTATTTGGTTTGGTTGCAGATAAAGTCGAAGCTGTTTTGGTTTTTGTTTTCTTTAAATAATAGACTTCTTCATTTCTACTCTTTAGTTATATAATCCTTTATTATTATATTTGTTGTGGACATTTTAGCGTGTGTTCCCTCTCTCGCCGATCAACTTTACTTTTTTAACCTCTTCATCATTGCATCACTTTTTCTCCTGGTTTGTCAATATTGCCCTTACTTTTTCCCAAAAGACATCGTCATTGTTTTCTGCCAAAAGGTTCACATCCTTTAACATTCTTTAATTTTATGTATTAAATGTATTTTTAAAAAGTATTAAAATTCTTTTATTTTAAATTAATTCTTTTAATGTTTTCATTGTTTTGATAGGTTAATATTAAAAAATAAAAAAATATTATTTTAATATATTTTTAAATAAAAAATACTTTAAAAAACTATCCGCCACTAAAAACAACTTATTCTAGATTAATTCATCATTAAGGCTTCATTTAATATGATATATCACACGCATAATTTTTTTTTAATTTAAGAGTTAAATATGATATAATCACACGTATAAATTTTTTTTAGAAAATGACATAAGTGATTTTCCTTTTTCCACGAAAAAAGGGTATGTAAAAAGAGATTTATAAGGAAAATTCTTAAACTATACAAATAGAAGTGAATTATTGATTAATAAATAAATCAATAGGGGCAACAAATAACGTAAACTTAGTGTTCAAGAACGTGCCAGCCCCTCTAAAAATAACACATTGTTGTGGACGTGGCACGTGGCAGAATTTCTTTGGATTAGGACGAACGCGAGGAATGCTAATTTCACATACAAGCACTAGACGCTAGGATACTGAGAATATGCCATCCGAGTCACTTTTTAGTTTTTACTCTCTTCGAATCTGGATCCTACCCGCCCTTTTTTATTGACCGTTTTGTCCCTGTTTGTTATAAAGTGAAGCGTTGACCGTTGATTACTATTAATTTCTTAGTAGTACGGTGTTGAAAAACTTGCTCTTCTGGAGTGTATTTGTATTATTTGAAGTGATGTAATCCATCAAAATTAAATAATATAAATATTATAAATGATACTTAATTAAAAAAATAAAAAATAAATATTATAGATTAATATAAGGAATTGAGATTTTTGAAATTTTAATCAATCCAATCTAACCTTTGTTATTTAACTTTGATAGATTTAACTTGATTCAATTCAATAAACCCGACCCAATTTGTATTATATTATATACTTATTTTATTTTTATATTTAATAGTTTATGAATTAAATATATTTTTTTATTTTATTTAGTAATGTAACAAAAAAAAGCGGGTGTTTTTGCTTGAGGGGAGGAAGGGGTAAATAGAATTAAATGATGGTATAAAGTATAAAAATTAGATGGTGTTATGGTATATATAATTTATGTTATAGGTTCATTTCTAAATGTAGATCTATAAAAATTAACAATATAAACCCAACAAGTGAATATATGTAACATTCATAAAAAAAGAAGAAGAAATTAACCAAATATAATCAACTTACTCTAGTTTAAAAAAAATTAAATGAATGAAATTTATAATTTATAAAATATAAAAAATTAAATAAATATAATTATAGGTTAAAACTTGGCCCAATAATGTGTACGAGCACCCCCCCAGTTAGTAACATACAAGGTAAGCCTTGATTAATTTGGGCCTGTTTGGCATCATCGCCCCTAGCTAGCCGCTTTGGATAGTTTTTTTTTTTGGGTCCAAATTTGCTTGGGATTGCGGTGTTGTTGTGATAAAAACTCAAAGGTGTAGAAGAAGTAGCACTCCCATGTCCCATCCACTGGCTTCTCTGCAAAGAAAGCGGTGGTTTTGTACACATTATAATAACAAATCGTGGCTTAAACTAATGTTGTAATTTCATTTTGTTGTGGCTAAATAAATAAATAAAAGTTAAATTACACATCATTCATCTTTGTTTATAAAAGAAATTCAAGTGCTCACTTCAATTTTCCATTAGTTAGAAGTGAAAGCTTCACATCATTCATCTTTGTTTATAGCCCCAGCAAATAAAAATTAACAGAGATTTTTTTTAAAAAAATTGGGTAAGAAAATAATAAATACCATGTGTAACTTTGACTTCATGAAGGGTTGATCATCGATGCACGCCGCCGACCAGCCAAGCCTGGTCACCAAACCACCCAGCCTGAAAAGCTCCAGCTCATCACACAGGACAACACCACCACAAATAGAGCAGCGATTGAAACAATAACTACAAGCGCAGCCCTACCCTTCGATCTTCCCTTCCGCTGCTTTCTTTTCCTGTTCACACCAATTCAACGGGTTGAATAGTGTTCTCTATTAATATTTTTTTGAATTTTATCTAATATATATAAAATATTAAATATAACTATTTGACAAGATACAATAAAAAAAATGAAAAAATATAATAGTAAAAGAAATGATTATATCATATATTCATATATAGCTTTATAACTACACATATAATATAAATATTTAAAATATAATATTATATACATATAACTTGTTAAATATTTTTTAAGTAAAATCTATTAATATTTTTGTCATTGATGAGAGAATTTGGGTTTTGCTTATTAGATTTCGAGGTGAGGTCTTTAATAAGCAACTATAGATTGACAGGATAGTCAATAAAAAGACTGAAAATATAGGATCAATATGATGGATGATATTGAAATATTACTAGTAATAGTGCCTTCATTGGCATATAAAAATGAACAAAAAATCAATTTTATAAAAAAATTTAAAGAAAAAATAATAATTAAAAGAATATCGATCAAATTTGAAATAAAAACAAACAAGAGGACAACTTATATTTTTTTATTGAATGATGAAATTGAAAAAATAATAATTTCATAAAAGATCCAAAATAAAAAATAGCAATTAAAAAAATAAAAATTAAATTTGAAAAATAAAATAAGAGGACAACTTTTAATTTTTTATTAAATAGTGAAATTGAAAAAAAATTTAAATATTACAAAAGGACCCATAAAAATTTGATAATAAAAAAAATAAGGATCAAATTTAAAATAATAATAAAATCAAAGAATATATCATAATTTTTAATAAGGCAACTCGAATTCCGAGTAGATGAAAGAAAACTAAAGAAAAAGAAAAGAAAACAACATTGACAATGAACTATAATGATTTGGTCTGCACATGTTGCCTCATATAAAAGTTCATAACGCACCACATCTACAGCTGCCAAAAAAACTTTTTTTGCCACTAGAAAAGGTCATACACACTACCAGAGTGTTGCAACCTCACTCACTTTCTAGCGCATTCAATGTATGTTCTAACCAATCTTACCATAATCGTTAACTATAATCCTCCATATTTGTTTTAACATCCAAATTAATTCTTAAAACCTTAATTATTCTAAACATGTTTTGACAAATTAAGCATTAACAAGATACCAAAATTTTTTCCTAACATTACAAGATTTCTATATTTAGACAATTAAAATAAAACGGTAATTCAATTTCTCAAAAAAAAAAAATCCAACCCAGAGGCATTAAATTAAAAAAAAAGAAGAATAAAAATATTTTCCCTGCAATCCAGTGCCTAATGGAACAAAATTAAATGTGCTCAATATTTGTCAAAGTATCTGCCAACAAAACTTTAATTGTTATAACTCAATAAAATTAAATTTTATTTTACATAACCTTTGCTAGATCTAAACACGGGCATACCAGCTAGCATAAAGGAAACGTGAGCCACATAAGGTGGACTGATCAAACTTTGACTTGTTTTTATTTATTTTCCCCTTTTGTTTTTTTTTTTTCATGAAGATATTTGTGTGCAGGGTCAGTCATAAGATCAAAAGAGCTCACCATCTGTTCGTCAATGGATATTGATAACCTCGTAGGAATTCTGTACTTCATGCCATGTGGGCATCACTTTGGAACCTCATGCGAGGAATTAAGCTGTGTCACCCCCCCCCCCCCCCCCCCAAATAAAATCAAAGCCTTCATCCATACCTGGCATGTCCAAATCATGTTTTTTTTTTAAAAAAAAAAAAAACATTTCCTACAAGATTGGGCAAAGCATGTCCTCCCATCTTCCCCTCCACACAAAAACAACAAAATTTCCGTCGCTTCAGTGTATTTTGTAGACATGGGGAAGCTTCTTCTTGGGCCATGCTTCCCGCAAAGCCCTTTGGGTTCCTTGTATTGTTTCGTCTCCCACATTGAGAATGATAAGAGGAAAAGACACGGGAGATATGCAGTAAAGACAAGTGCGGTCAAACCCAGGACTGTACCTTCGAAGTTGACGTCCGAATTTTCACCGGAAAACGCTAGAAAACATCTATTTGCATGCGTGCTGTCCATGTAGGTGGATATTTATGCAAATCTTACATTTTTAGGTTTTTGTTGGGGCACCAAAATGACGCTGGATTGGCCGAGAACTAAGGTCTTTGCATTTAATGGAGGCCGTGTGCTCCTTTCGAGTATTTATTGTCCCAAAGAAACCTACCTCAAAGGTCATTGCTTTCGTGAATTATTGAGTTTAAGGGAGGTTGGACAGTGTTATATTTGTTATTTTTAAGATTCAAAAATAAAAAAAAATTAATTTTAAATTAAAAAAATAATTTTTTTAGAAATATTATTTGGAATACAATTCCAAACTACCCCTAAACCTTGCACTCAGTTTTTTCCTCTGTTGTTTACTGGAAATCCTGCACTAAGAAGCTTTGAAAAAAAAAACACTTATATTACATGAAGTTTAAGACCATGTGTTTCACATTATGGTAGTTTATACAATTGTAGTTTGAAAAAATAAGTTAAAAAAAAAGCTATAAATTATAGTTTTTTTCTTAAACAAGGTTTTAAAAATGAGTTTTCAATAGAAACTCACACAAAACTATTTTGGGTATTGATTAACAAAACATTTTTACAATACACAGACCAGACCAGACCAGAACACACCACACCACGCAACATGACAAACACAGGCTAAACCCAGTACCAAGAAATTGGCGTTCTCTTTCTGTGCGCATGATCAAGGTAACCAGATTGAAAATGACTCCGAATAATTCAGATGCAGATGACAACAAACGAGGCCTGTAAGGAGTCCTAATTGTTGCATTCAACCTATCAGTGTAACCCTCAGGCCCCAGTGAGAAACAGAGGGGAGAAATAGCAACGTTCGAAGGAAATGTAATCTTGCCGTCTGTCATATTTAGATGTTGACGAGATCCTTCAGCACGGTACATATGATCCTGTTGAAAATTGAAACTCGTTGTATGTGTGGCTCGGTCTTCTTTCACAATCATCCATCTCAGCTCGACAAAAAAGAAAAAAAATAAGTTTAAAACGTTCTATGGCTGTGGCTTGGACAATGACATATGCTGCTTTTGCTGTAGAGTTATAATTTTTCTTTTGAACTTAAATGCAGCACTGTGAGTTATAAATAGTGCAGCGCAGATGCATTGCACATGATGATATATAAAAAGCCTGTTTCAAGAAGAATGTCTGGTTTCAGCAATTTTTTTTTTTGAGAGTTCGACTCTTCAGCAAACTGGTTAACAAATTTTAATTTATCTAGCAATCCACTCGGGAAGATTGGATTACTAATGATTTTCTTATGGGTTTATATACTATTTTGTATTATGATCTAATCAAGTATATTTTACCTTATTTAATTTAATTTCGCTAGGACATTTGATTTCCGAAAGAAGAAGAAGAAGAAGAAGAATGCCATTATTGGCACGTAAGGATGGATTGAAAGTTCCAGCAATAATCACTGTGGTGTGGATCCTCCTAATTCTAACATTTTCCATCATAAAAGAAGGTGGAAGGACGAATTTCCTTCCCAATGAAAATGCCTCTTGACCTACTTACACACCCCCACCAACCACTTGAGCATGACTTTAGTCTGATCTTATCATAATCATTGAAAAGATTAATTCACATTTTGATCATGCTATCTAATTTTGCCTTGTCATTGATTGTTACGTGGACTTGCCCAGTTTTTTGTTCTGCCAACTCTCTAGATTACATTTTAAAAGGTAGGATTATATGGAGATGCAAGCTTGAATTTACGTTGTTGATATTACTTCTTTATAGAAATTCTGTCCGACAGTGTTCTAACAAAATCGCACCAGTTTCTCTTTTGAATTTCACCATCGCTAAGACTGAAAGGGGTTGGTGAATATTCTCATACAGCTTGTCGTCTTGCAAGAATCAATTAAAGTTGATAGCGAAAATCGAGCCTTGTTGTCTGGTCATTGATTACTTTTAGTTGCGACTAGGGCATTGTACCCCTCTTGGGCCTCTTCATTGCGCATGGAATTAATTTTTTTAAATATAAAAAAAAAATTATGAATATAAAAAATATTTTAATTATATTATTAAACATGATGAAATGAATTAATTTGAGTTAATTAGATGAATAATGGTTTCTCAATATCTTTTAATTTTTGTTGCTTTATAAAATTTAATAATAAAATTTCTTTCTAAAACTATTTTTTTAACTATTTGAGAAAAAATAGACTAGAAAAAAATCAAATCAATTAAAATAAATAAATAAAGAAACCCCAACAAACCTATAAACTAGGGTAATTGGAGCAACCTGAGTTACCTCGACAAACTCGCAAACTATGATAACCTCACAGAAAAATAAAATAAAAAAAATTGACAAAAGAGAAAAAAAACCATGTGTTAAAAAAAAAGACCAATGAGAGGAGACATTGTAACAAGCCATAGTATTTTGTGAGGAAAGCTACAGTATTTTCCCCACATGCTTTAGTTTATGTTAATAATAAAAGGCTTAATTTATTCGTTAGATAATTTTTTATATTTTTATACATAGGGTAGTATATAATAGTTAATGTAGAGATTGCAACAAAAAAATAATAAATCTTTCCTAAATATGTACAAGCCTATAATATGTAATATATTATAATATGCCTTCTCATGTTAAGGTTAAGGGTTCAACCTGAAACTTGAACCTAAAAGTAGTAAAAAAAATTGTGAGGAGAGGTTCTGTAAGAACGTCTGCAAGCTGATCCTTAAAAAAAATAAATTGATTTTGAATGGCCTTTATAACAACTCTGTCACGTACAAAATGATAATCAATCTTAATATGCTTAGTTCAAGCATGAAAGATAGGTTTCGAGGACAAATAAGCAACACCCAAATTATCACACCAAATCATAGGCATATAAAGAGCAGTTTGCTAAATATTGAAGCTATACGACCTCAGAAGTGTTATCGACTAAGGCTTTATACTCAATTTCAGTGGATTATAGGGTTGGCATGGTCTATAGTAAGATAAGTGAGCTCATTTTAGTTGAACAATTTAAATCCTCTTTGATTTAATCTAATAATCCATTTCTAAGGCGTTTTCAACTGGATCAACAGTTGAGATCTGTCTGGGCTATGACTCGATGTGAGGGAGCCTAGATCAAGATAATTTGATCGATGACTTTGCCGACATAAAAGGGAATCATTTTTTTAATAAAAAAATATTGTTGTTGTTGTTATTTGATAAAGCTAGAAAAATCGATATTAAAAAGACTATTTTTTATTGTTGAAAGTCAATTTTGGCCCCTTGAAAAATATTTTAACAGTGAAATGATAGTTTTGACCCCGATAAATCAATTTCAACCAATTTCAACATGGTAAATTATGTTTTGACCATAAAATCATTCTATTTTGATTGAAAAATAATATATTTGATCTTGGTAACTCGATTTTGACCTATTATGACATGACAAGCTTTGTTTTGAACGTAAAATAATGGTTTTGGTCAATTTTGATGGCAAACTCAGTTTTGATTTTAAAATAACATTTTTTACCTTGGTAACCTGCTTTTGATTAATTTTGACGCGGCAAGCTCAGTTTTAATTGTAAAATGATGATTTTGGTGAATTTTGATGGAAAACATGGTTTCGATCATAATATGATGTTTTTGACCCTAGTAACCCGCTTTTGATCATTTTTCACATGGTAAACTCGGTTTTGACCATAAATGATAATTTTGGCCAATTTTGATGAGAAACTCTATTTTTGACATGATAGCTTAGCTTTTCCTAAAAAAATTGTTTTTGGTCTTGAAATATTGTTTTTGATCTCTTTATTATGGCGGGGGAAAATAGATTATGACAATTTAAAAAGAGAAATAATTGCTTATTTGATTGGTTAATCAAGCTCAAATTTTTACATGAGAATTTGTATGTCTAGTTTAATGAGGGGCCCACTTTCCAATCGATCCATTACATAAGATTTTCTCAAATCATGTTTGACCAATTTTCCTTTATTTTTTTGGATTTCTTATGCTATTTTAGATTTTTGTTTCCTCTATGTTTTAGGATTTTGATTCCATTAGCTAGTAGAGATTGGTTTTATAACTTATTTAAAAATATTGTAAACCTCTTAGAGAGAAAAACTTATCATAATAATATTTCAGAAACAAAATGAGATGTTAGGATTCTTTGTGTCTTAGCCCTATATCAACCTAATTTTCAATCTTTTAGTGCTTGTTGTTGCCTTATTATGCTTCTATTTGAATTAGAGTGCCTAAATTTTATAAGATGAACAATGCAACATTTTCTTTGTAATATTAATTAAAGTGTTTTTTTCCTTGTAACATATGGATAAATACAAAAGCATATAACTAATTTAAAAACAAAACATTACAAAATTAGTATTCTCTTTTTGCCTAAAATTGATAAATAAAAATCATGAAATATAACTATAAAGAACGCACATCAATTTATGCCAAATATGTTGAATTCGAAGATTAAAAGTTAAATTCAAGAATTAGTTTATAATACTAAAATATTGAGGATCAAAAGGAAAAGAGATCAAAAAATGGAGGGACAAATTGTAAAGGCAAAAATTTAAAAATATATATTTTCAAATTTTAACTATAGTATTTGTTTGACCTATAAATCGGACATTGTAAAACCATATGGCATGTCAATTGGATATTGCAACATTCAGTATTTATCAATTGGATATTAAAATACCTGGTTTGGAAATATTTTTTTTTATATAAACCTGTTATATTTTGCAGTTGCTTTTTTGTTCAAAAACAATGGATTTTAAAGGATTCATAGACTTTTTTTGGAAAAATAAATAAAAATATTAGTTATTGATTTCTCAACACTATAAATAAAAGTTATTTGATTTTTTTTAAAATAACTTTTTTCTTTCACTTTGTTCCTAAGAAAATCTAAATCAAGTTGTTTGAGATTTTTTTTTAAATAGAGTCTCTTGTGTTGGTATCAAATTAACTTTTGGAAACTACTTTGCAGTGGAAGGGAATAAAAAATTCATGTTCATTAAGCATCCACATTGTTGCATGTTCATGATTGAAGCTATGACTTTTAATGATGCAACATTTTAAAAAAGAGCTAATTGATGAGTACATAAATTTTATATTGTCAAACAACACTTGTATGATTAATATTGAGTTGTTCTAAATTGAAGGTCAATTTAAGTAAAGTCATTAAAAAAGGAAAAAATAAAAAAATAGAGGATCAAAGTAAAAGAGATAGAGAAAATGAGTGGTGCTTTCAAAATTTATTAAAAAAAAATTAACTTTGGTTTCGTCATTTCCCAATGATACATTTTCAGTCTCTTTAGATTTTTAAAATTCACTTTTGATACGAAATCTTTATTTTTTTTATTTCTCAGTTCCTATATTAGAGAAAGAAGAGAGTCACTAGATTCTGACTAAAAAGAAAGAAAAACGTGATTGACACCAATTTTGACCATGAAAAAAATTAAACTTGGCGTTAACGAGTTTCATTCAATGAGAATAATATAACGATGGTTGTTTTGAGTCTCAATATTGTCTGAAAAAAAAAATTTAGATCAAGAAAGAAATTCTTATCCAATTCAATTTGGTGTTTTTAGGTCATTTTTTGTGTTTTTTGGGTTGATAGATGGATTTTTTTAGATTGTGTGGGTGTTTCTTATGTGTTTTTAAGTAAAAATAGGTTGAGAATTCATTTTTTTAGGGGGGAATTTTATGGCCTAGTTTTCTGGCCACCATGGTGCGACCAAATTCTAGGCTTGCAAACGAATCATCGCCCACCCTTTCCAAATTTTTTAAAAAATAAACAAGCCCAAATGTATGGACCAAGGCATGGTCTTTTTCCCTTAATTTTCCTTTTTTTTCATTATATATTTAGCAAAAAAATAAAAACAAAAACTTATTGAAACCAATGAAGTCCACAACTTGAGTCATATGTTTATGTTTGACAGGTTGAGACGGAAAGCCTATGTCAATCTAACATATTGTCTTTTTCTTTTTATTTTTATTTTCATAAGAGGTGTCATGTTTAATGTTATTAAAACATTTGGTTTATTTTGAATTGGTCTTCGTGATATGTTTCGTGTTTGTTTCCATATGATTATTGTTTTTTTACAATATTATTATGATCTCATGATTTATGTTGCGATGGAGCACGTGCATATGATCCTCGCTATATTTGATTATATGTGAACATCGATTTTGTGAGTCATAGTTATATTTTTTTTCTCAACGTCAAAAAATGTGTTAGTAGCACTTGCGCGATCAATCTTCTGTGATGGAAAAACAATTACCTGACTGAGTTTAGCAGATACGTTAACATTTTTTTAATTTATTAATACCTATAGTTTTGAATTTTTTTAATTAACTGCATGCATAAATCTTTTTTATTTATATTTACAACTTTTTTATATAAAAAACACGTTGAATAAACCAACATATTAGTTTTAAAAAAAATTATACACCTCGCAATAGCTAATTTTAGTGAAATTCATGTATCAAATATCGTACATCATCTAAAATAACATTTTTTTTTTAAATTAATACAACAAAATAATTTAAAACTAAAAAAAAATACCAATACACGATTAGATTGGAATTACAATCAGAATCTTATTCCTAATTACTTCTAGAGGAAAGAAAAAAAAAGGTATGAAAAAATTGAGAAATAAAAAAAGGTCCTGTCAATCCCCAAAGTCAGACGGCCGCGGAAGAAAACAACAGAAAAGGCAAAATAGTGTACTGGATTGCAGATGGCTGAGGACTGGGACTGCCACCGGTCTACTGCAAAAGAAAAAGAAAAAGTAATAGTGAAAAAGGAATGCCCAGATTTGTATACCATCAAATCACGCAAGCATAGTCCAAAAACCTAAGGAAATTTACAAGAATCCTTTAAATATAAAAATGCAAACAAAACCCACAAGTTTGATTAAAAGAATAGCTCCCAAGCGTGATTCAAGAAAACTCGAAGAACCCACTTCAGTATTTGAAGATGGTGGTCATACTATGGAGAATTCAAGGAACCCACTTGAGGTTTTGAGAGTTTGTGCTCGGGTTTCTTGATATACTGTTATTGTGGAGAAGTTGATGGCATAGATAATGATTCATGATTAATTTCTCCTTGTCGTTGTTGTGTTTTTTTGATGTTAGGGTTGATCGCTGAAGGGTTTAACAACAAGGATTCCTTGATACAGTGCTTGTGTTCATTGCCTCTCTTCAGATCTTTCTTGGCGTGAATTTGTATAGGGAGAGGGAGTGAAAATTTCAAGTCAGGGAATAAAATAAAAAATTTCACGTTGCGTGCTTTGGTGGTGGTCAGTTTTACAGGTTAGGGAGTGGCGACAGTCATGGTGATTAGGTGGTGGGGAGAGGAGGAGGAGGGGGAGGAGGAAAAAAGAAATAGAAATAGAAATGGACAGTGCTCGCTTTTATGAAGTAAAATGGGCATGTATTCACGGGGTAGCTGAATATTTAAAAATTAAAAACAACTATTTTTTTCGGTAAAAAAAAAAAACCAAATATAGATGGATTTAAAAATACACTGGATTATATTGATACAAGTAATTTTTTTTTTTGAGTAAAAAGGGCTAACTAATATAAAATTAAAATAAAGGGAAAAATAAAAGCTTTTAACCTTCATTAAAAAAAAAAACTGGCAATTCCTTTTTAATTCTTATTTATTATAAAAGTTAGGTTGTCCTTAATTAATGTTTAGAAAATAGATTTTTCCTTTCATGGTTTGAACTAACCATTATTTCTATTAAATTTTTTAATTAAACAGAACATTTTACTTCTTTTTTTGGTAACAAAAGAAAATGTTTGGTAGTCACCTAAAATTAGGTCATCCTCAATCAATAGATAGTCTTATAAGTAAGAAGATTTGGTTTTGATTATTACTTTTTCCCTCTAGTATGAAAGTAATTAATTAATCCATAATTTTAGAAGCTATATATTTATTTACCATTTGTTAGTTTTTTTAAAAAAATTTCACAGATAGCACAGCCCCTTAATTGATTTTGAGAAATATAATAATAGCACATTTTGAAAGGTTCCGCCACTCACTGAAGGACTATTTGGAAACCTAGTTTAACCTGTGTTTTTAAAAATATTATTTTTTTATGTTTTTAAATCGTTTTGATGTGTTGATCTTAAAAATAATTTTAAAAAAATATTATTTTAATGTATTTCTAAGTGAAAAACACTTTGAACAGCAACCGCAACCGCAACTACAATTCTAAATAGACCTTAGTCATAGCCGGAAAAATTAAGAGCCCGTTTGATGTTGTGATAATTGTTGCTTTTCAAAATGATTTTTATTTGAAAATTCAATAAAATAATATTATTTATTTATTTTTTAAAAAATTATTTTTAACATCAACATATCAATATCAAAATGATATAAAAATAATAATTTAAAAAAATCATTTTTTTCAAAATATTTTTGCATCACAAAAACAAAAACTAACTCAGCCTAACTAAACTGTATTGGGGTCATGAAGTTGTGTCAAACCCAGAGGTGCACCAAAAAAAATTTGATTCAAAATATATTTTTTTAGTTTTTTATCTACGAGTTAACAATCCATTTTTATATTGTATGTTTTTATCATAATCTCCAATTATTTACTCTGGTGCATATCAACTTACATAATAAATATTTAACTTGAGAAGAGATTCTGTTTAGAATTTGAAAAAAAATATTTTTATTGTTTCATGTCTAAAAGTAAATATATAATAAATTTAGTATTAATCATACAGGATAAACCTACTTTGTAGGAATATAAGTCTTTATTTTCTATTATTTAGTAATATAATAGCAACCAACTAAATGAAACTAAATTTATTATTATTTCCTATTATTTAGTCATATAATAACAACTAATCAAATGATACTAAACTTATTCTCATAGGTTTATATTATTAGGAGCACTATTAATACTAAATTTATTTATTTTTTAAAATATTTGAAATAATAAAAAATTAATTTTTTGAAAGGTTACACCACTTTTAATAGTTCAACTTTTCAAAAAATAAAAATAAAAATATCTCACCACCGGATTTTTTGCGCCATTTTTCTTAATTTTTTTTGTTCCAATTCTAATCTTTAATGTGAGGTTCTTTAATACTAGATCGATGATAAATTTATTTTTTAATTTTTTATGATATAATAAAAGTTTTTCAGCTTTTTTATATGTTTTTTTGTTTTATTTATTTCCATCATTTAATACGTGGGCTTTTTAACTCCTTTGGTTAAATAATTAGGTTTTGTTTTTTTAAAAAAAAATTATGTGTTTGGACTTGTAATTGAAAATAAGGAAAAAATGTCCATTTTTTTTTCCAACAAAGAAAAAAAAACAAGGAATGCAAGAAAAATTATTTATCATCTTTTCCTGATCAAAACGAGTAGTTTCAAAACAGTGAAAATGAAGAAAAAATTTATAAAATTAAAAAAGGTAAATACCTCAAGTTTACTCCTATGTTTGCCTGTAATAATAATTTCAATTATTGTATTTTTAACTTAATCAATTAATCCTTATATTTTTAAACTCGTTCAAATAACCTTTATGTTCTTTAGAATGATTCAACTAGTTCAATAAATAAAATTAAATCAAGTCTCGGTATTAACTATACATGTTAATTATGTAGCATTATCGAATATTTTTCATTCTTGAGATGATTTAATTTCTATATTTACACGAGATCTGTATCATCAAAAAAACTATATTATAAAACATATTAAAAACATAGATAAATAATGTTAGTTGTGACGACTTGTACATGTTAAAAGTTAAATAAACTAGAGTAACATAAAAATATATAATTTTTTTTTAATGAAAGTAGGTGAAATCAATTGAAAACGAACTAAACAAAAAATGGTAAAATAAAAATAATTTAGAATAAAGTTTTTATTTCCTCAAGTTTTTATACTAATAATTTTTAATATATCTTTAGTTTTATACTAGTAATTTTTAATATATCTTTGAAGATAACTTATTTGGTGATATAAATCTTATATAAATATAACCAAATCATCTCAAGACTGAAAAATATTTAATAATGTCAAATTTTCATGCATAATTCATATTGAGAATTGAAGAAAATTAGGTATAGGATTGATTAAAAAGAATTAAAGAAAAAAGGATCAATGCAATAAATTTTTAAAAAAAAAACAAAAGACTTAGTTGAAGAAGAAAAAAATCAAATAAATAATTGATACAGATATAAGGATAAATTTAAGTATTTTACCATTAAATATTATCTTATATTGCTGCGTGGAGCGTGGAGGAAAATTAGCACAGACAAGATTTCACTCAGGTTCTTTTAATTTCTATGTTTCAAAGAGATTTTTATCTCCTACATTTTTTTTTAATCAGATATCCTCAAAAAGAATAGAAGTATATTATTATAAAAAAAGAAATGATATTGATTTTAGATGCATTGGGGATAACATTCTCTCTTGAATTATCAACAATGCCAAGTTGACTCGATCAAAATCTGATCTAACTAAAATAAATTATAAAAAGATGTTGTATTAATTTTTTAAAAAAATTCTAAGTCATGTTTTTAAAATGTAAAGGATGGGCAAATCATGTACAAATCATGTATGACTTTTTAACGGTATCATTAAACCTAACCCAACAAGTCAATTTTAAAACATCTCAACTCGATTTCTTATCTAGCTTGAAATTTAAATTAAATCATGTGACAATTGTCACGACCTAACCTAGTTGATTTGGCTAATCTAAAAATAACCCAAACAATATATAAAAATATGGATTGACTTAAAAAGAATTTAGAATAACACCATCTTTTTTTTTTGTAATATCAAGACATTGATATATTATATCGACTCAGGTTAGCCGTCAAATTTATGCTCTAAATCATGAACAAGACCACAAAGCACTAATCTAGTTGGTCAATTGTCTCTTTCTTTTCATTTCCTTTATTCTCCTACTGGTTGGGCTTTTATTGGTCTTGAGTAAAATGAAGTCCAAGACCTAATTAAAGAGTTATTATAAGATTAGAGATTGAAGCTATAATATGATCTAGTTGATTTGACATATTCAAAGACAACTCAGACAACCGATAAAACTATCAGTTAACTTTAAAATAAGATTTTAGGATAATATTTTTTTTTAATATTAAGATGACAACATATTAAATCAAACCTGGTTATTTATTAATTTCATGACTTGAGTTATGAACATGATTGTAATGTGATAACATGACCGAACAAATGTCTTTTTCTCTTCCCTTCTTTTCTTTTCTTCTTAGCTCGATCTTTATTGGACATTAGTGGGATAAATTCAGGATGAAATTAAAGAATTATTAGAGAATTAAAAATTAAATTGAAAGAAAAGAGCCTAGGTTCGAGTGTGATGAATTTCAAAACTCAATTGAAAGTATATATTTATTATGAAGGAGCAAATAAATGTTTGGTGCAGCAGGTGTCAACGTGTGATAGAGTTACTGCATTGAGAAGGCGCACATTACTTTCTTTGATCTTCGGAGATGGCCGTTCTTTGTGTTGTTGGAAACATCCTGGCAGCAACTAACTACCAATGCAGTGTGTGGAAGTGACTGAGCTCCGGTGCGACTTCAACGATCAATAGTTCTTCTTCTCTTTGTTTTTCTCCCATTCTCCTCTTTCCTCCCCTCATATTCCACACAAATGTTTTTTCTTTATTTTATGGATGAAAAGAGTTGCATTTTTTTCTACTGGAAATGTAGTCCTCTCGGTTTGAATCTTTTAGAAATGAAAATTTTGATTTTTTTTTTGTTTAAGTTTTAAATTAATTTTTTCCAAGAGGAGATAAATTTACATTTGTTAATTCATATACAAAATAGCCAAGCTCTAAAGAATTTGACACGAAATCTAAGTGGTAGGTGGATATTATATTTGAAAGTAATTTTTTTATAAATATATTAATATAATTTTTTTAATTTTTTAAAATTTATTTTAACATCAACTTATTAAAATAATTTTAAAATATTTATTTTAAATAAAATATAAAAATAAATTTTAAATTAACAGTATTTTGATCGTACTGTAAAACTTTCCCGTCACTGACATGTGAGAATCGCTGCTTATCAGTCAGTCTAGGGTAAAATTGGTGCAGTGCCCTCTGTTTTACTGTTTGTAGAGAGGATTACAGTATAACTGTGGAGGGTGACAGAAACCCAGTACAAATATTAAAGTGCAAAAATAAAATAAAATGAAAAACAATAGAAAGAGAATGAGATATAGACTAGAGAGAGAGAGAGATAGGAGGAGGAGGAGGGGAGAGGGACACTTTATTGCCTTTTTTATGATGCACGCATCCATTGCAAACACAGAATGATGGTATATTATTACTGTTAAGACAGAAGGGCTAGAAGAAGTGGAGAAACAAAGAGCAATTAACCACAACCACAACTACACAACAACAAAATACAGAGAGGTAGATTGATTGACATGGAGTTGAAGAAAAGGGAAAAATTAGATAAAAAAACATGGAGCTCACCATGAGAATGAGAAAGGATTGGTGGGTGGTCAAGAGCTAGTGACAAAAGATATTTTGTTGTAATGGGTGGGTTGAAGAAGAGAGATTCATGGCATGCAATGAGATATGATATTGTGTTAAAAAATCTCAGTTAAAGAACACGAAAGTTCCTTTCTTCTTCTTCTTCTTCTTTTTCCTTTTTTTTTTTTTTTTTTAAATCTGAGTGTTAGCCCACTTGAGAGCCAACGCCATTGAGAATCCTTCACTTCACCACTGCAAATCTTGGGCCTTTTCTCGACTTCTCTCCAAACTCCTCAGGCTTCTTGGTATTTTATAAGAGGCATGCCCTTTCGTTTGCAGGTCAAGGGGGGTGTAGATTTTGATGGTTTTGCTTCAGTTTGTTCTCAACAAGAAACTTGGACTCAAAGGCAACGACAACAACTTCTTGAAGTAAATAGCTTTGCAAGCAAAGAACCTAACTCAGGTCTTCATATGAGAAGAAGTCCAAGCCCACCTACATCAGTTTCGACACTCTCCTCCTCCTCAAACGGCGGCGCCGGTGGAAACACCAGCGACAAGACCGCCACCATCACGGCAACAGATAAAGTAGTGAACCCAGTGAACAATGAAAGGAAAGATGAATGGGCAACAGAGCTGCAGCCATTCCCAAGTGGACTAGAGTTTGTTTCAACAGGAGAAAGATGTGGACTTGGACTAGAAGACTGGGAGAATATGCTGTCAGAGCCAAGTCAAGAACAATCCTTGTTGAGGTGGATAGCTGGGGATGTGGATGACACACAGTTTGGGCTAAAGCAGTTGTTGCAAAGTGGAAGCAGTCAGCTGGAATTTGATGGCAGTGTTGGCGGCGGTTCTGGTGTTGGTGGATTGGGGATTGTTGATCAAGGACCTGGGTTTGAGTCCTTAAGTGGAATTCCAGGTGGTGTGTCAAGCATTGGTACTAATTTGGCTCCTTTTCCTGGTCCTGGGGTTTCAAATATTGGGTCTGGTTTAGTTGCTCCTAGCTCTTCTTCTGGTTTGATTAACTACAAAAATGTTGGATTTGGCAGCAACAACAACTCTAGTGTGCAAAGCCCAGTTTTTAGTTCTCCAACTAACAGTGTTTCACTTCCATTTTCTTTACCTCCTGGTATGGTTTATCATCAAAATCAGCTGCAACAAATTGAGGCCCCAGAGGAGAAGCCACATATACTAAATTCACAGATATTGATGAACCAGCAACAGTCTCATAATCCACGCATTCGAAATCCCAACCTTTTCTTGCAATTACCATTTTATCAGCAAGAAAACCGCCCTCTCCATTCCCAACTCAAGCGCCACAACTCTGGTGGCATAGACCCAATCTCTCATGTAATCCCAAAACTACCATTCTCTGATCCTGGGCAAGAACTTTTGCTAAGAAAACACCAACAACAGCAACTGGGGTTTCCTCAGAGAGTTCAGTTTCTTCACCAACAACTTCAACAGAAGCCGTTGGTGGTGAAGAAGGAAGATTTAGGAACTCAACATTACCAGCACCAGCACCAGCACGCTTTGTTGGACCAGCTCTACAAGGCAGCTGAGTTGGTAGGGACTGGTAACTTCTCACACGCGCAAGGGATATTGGCGCGGCTCAATCAACAGCTCTTCCCAACTGGGAAGCCTCTCCATAGGGCAGCTTTCTACTTCAAGGAGGCTCTTCAATTGCTCATTCTCATGAATAATAACTCAGTCACTGCCCCACCGCCTAGGAGCCCCACCCCATTCGATGTCATCTTCAAAATGAGTGCTTACAAAGTCTTATCTGAGGTTTCTCCACTTATCCAATTTGTCAACTTCACCTGCAATCAGGCCCTCCTTGAAGCAGTTGACGATGCAGATAGGATTCACATTGTGGACTTTGATATTGGATTTGGTGCTCAATGGGCCTCTTTCATGCAGGAACTTCCCCGGAATAGAGGTGCCCGATCATTGAAAACCACTGCCTTTGCCTCTCCTTCGACTCACCATCCCGTTGAACTTAGTCTTATGCGCGATAACTTAACTCAATTTGCTAATGAGATTGGTCTAAGTTTTGAACTTGATGTGATTAACTTTGATTCTTTGGAGCAACATTGTTATTCTCTCCCCTTTTTCCGAACTAGTGAACATGAGGCTGTTGTGGTGAATTTCCCTATTTGGTGCTCGTCAAATCAACCATCTGCACTACCGTCGCTGCTGCGCTTTATAAAGCAACTTTCTCCAAAGATTGTGGTGTCTTTGGACCGAGGGTGTGACAGAAGTGACCTTCCATTCCCACAACATATCCTCCATGCCCTCCAATCCTATACACACCTATTGGAATCATTGGATGCTGTTAATGCAACTACGGATGATGTGAACAAGATTGAGAGGTTTTTGCTCCAGCCTAGGATTGAAAGTACTGTGCTGGGGCGTCTTCGTGCTACAGACAAAATGCCAAATTGGAAGACAATCTTTGCATCTGCCGGGTTTTCTCCCGTAACTTTCAGTAACTTCACCGAAACTCAGGCAGAATGTGTGGTGAAGAGGACTCCAGTGAGGGGATTTCACGTGGAAAGGCAGCAGGCTTTGCTTGTGCTTTTTTGGCAGCGTAGAGAGCTTATGTCAGCTTCAGCATGGAGATGCTGAGCAGTAACAATATGACGAGCAGGGAGGTTGGTTTTTTATCAACTCACAGTTTATCAGAGGTCCCAACTCAATTACTAAGATGGTATTTTGTCAATAAATTTGGTACTATTGCTGGTGGCTCTGTTTATGACTTATAATATGAATTGTCTAGCTTGTGAGTCTCCTCTGCCTGTGTCTATCTAATCCCAGTAGAACAAAACATCTAATTAGACAATCTAGTAGGGTACTATTTGTTTCGGAAATGGATATTGCTGGGTAATTTGATTTTATGATTGTAACAATGTGCTTTTGTGTCTCTTTAAGATGCTGATATTTTGTTCTGTACTTCACAACAAATGAGAACTTCAAATGGAAAGTTAACTTGCCAGAATTCTAACCTTCTTTAGTGCTTGATATGGCAATAGGTTTCCTAGTGCGTACCAACTTTGATTTAGTACTCTTGTGTTTCCCCCCTTGTCATTATTGTTACTGACAAGGCATTTAAAGAAGTAATAGAGATGATGTATTGGAATTCTAACCTTCTTTAGTGCTTGATATGGCAATAGGCTTCAATGGAGCGTGATAAGGGAGATGAGGTGATAAGCCAAGCTAGAAACCAAGGAAATTCTCATCCAATGTAGTGATTATTGGAATCTCTAGATATCCTCATTTGTGTCTTTCATTGCTTCACCATTAACCAGTAACTAATTTAGGCATTTAGGTGCGAAAAGTTCTGTTATACTTTTATGTTTCTTTCGATTATTCTTATCAGTTAAGGTGCACACATATGGTGTTCTAAAGGTGTATGACACGAGTTTATTTTCCCCTTCCTTACGATTATTCTTATCAGTTAAGGTGCACACATGTGGTGTTCTAAAGGTGTATGACACGAGTTTATTTTCCCCTTAGGATTATTCTTATCAGTTAAGGTGTCTCGCCAGAGGGTGACCAAAATGTTGTATACTCAAATTGTTTTATAGTGTCTAATTAGGTTATAGTAGCTTCCCTCTCGTGAGCTTTGCTTGTCTTACTGTTTTGAAGCAGTCTCTAAAATATGCCCGCCTTAACGCTTGCAGATTTCTCATGTATCTAGGTTGTGCACGGCTCCTTCTTGTTGTAATGCCTGAATTTAGGCGACTCTGTTTTGTAAATGTAATGATGGTGTCGAAGGCCTGAAGGAGCAATGAACCTTGCACAACAGTATTTACACCCCTCACCTGTCTTTTCAGTGAAACAATATATCCTCTAGTGTATAGTTCGTGATGCAACTTAATGAAATACTTTTTATAGCTGACTTGTTATCTTTTGAACTCATGAGCATGCATGTGCTCACTGATGGAGATCTTATATGTAGTTGCAAATTATAATAGAAGTGTGATGGAAAACAACTTTAGAAACTTGGAACTTGTTTCAGCACCTTGATGCAGAACTTGTGGCCTCACTGGATTCCTTGCATTGCGAAGAAGAATATGGCTAAAAACCTTGTTGCTTGTTTCTGAATTGTCTACTCTGGTGCTGGCATTTTGTTTTGCTTGTTTCTGAATTGTCTACTCTGGTGCTGGCATTTTGTTTATTTGCTCGGTACAACGTCGATTCCATGATCGTGTTTATTGGTAGTTTTAGATGCTAGAATTTCTTGTGATTAATATCTTGATTCTGCTGATTGAATGTTTTCTGTGGTAGTTGCATGATTTAAAACCTACAACCTTATCTTAATCTCAAGTTAATGGATACTTTCCTAGATGTATTACTCTATAGAATTGTTGAATCCCTTGATTGCCTGCATCGCTGGCTGATTAAATCCAAAAAGGCGGTGCGCATATGATGGCTGTGGATGAATTTGGACATGCCTACTTGGAGTAAATCCTTATATTATAGTTTCCATCCCTGTCTTTGTTGGTAGCATTAGCTAGGGTTCCCTTATTGCCTTCATGCTTTAGAGAAGTAACCTTAGAAAGGTATGCTATGGTATTAGCTGACTTTTTGTGTTTTCAAAATAATAAATAACCAGAGACAACTGTATGTCACAACCTTGAGCGGCAAAAAATACAAAGACACCTAACATTAGCATAACATGCTGAAAGTTTCTTAGCAATCATGAGCAGTTAAAATAACGTGGTTTTGTTGAGTTTTGTCATGTTTGTGTCTGAAAATTCTCCTCCTCTTGCATGTAATGCACCCAACACGTAATCAAATGCTACAATATTATATATGAGTTGGGGGTCCTTCAATTCCAAGTGTTGCAAAGTCAGTGTCTCAACATCCAATGATTTTTCAGATTGGTTTTCAAACATATAATAATCAAAACCCACATGGGTCATGTTTCCATTGAAACTCTACTTTCTTGCTTTCCTCATTTTTGCTTTAGTTTTCCAGTTTGGAGGGCTTTCTTTGCTTTTTTCTTTTATCACATTTTGCATCGACTATTAAGAAGTTAAAATCAGAAAGAAAGGATATATTGGTGCTGTTTGGAATTGTGTTTCAAATATTTTTATCTAAAAAAATTGAATCTTTCTTGTTTTTAGATCTGATGTCAAGAATGATCTTTCTAAACATTTGCTTTGTAGCTGTTAGACAATAGGCTGGGTGTTTGGTGGATGCCCTCTTGTCACACACACTGTCCTTTTACTTGAAAGGAGTTTACTTTCTTTTTATTACAATACAAGTATGAATGCAGATTGAAGATCTAAAACTGGACTAGCAAGGGACTTTTAGTTTTGTAATTGAAAAATTAGCTTGAAGATACCTGATAAAAAATGAGTGAAAAGATTTGTTTTTTCTCCAAAGCAACTCTGTGATAATACAACAATGTGACCCACTTCTGAGTTCTGAATCTCATTAGCAATTGAGTAGTAGGGAAGTGACGAAAACCATAATAAACTTGCATTATTCATGAGAGAACATGTCTAGTATGGTACAGCGACTAATATTAACAACAGCTTTTATGTTTCTCTATTTATATGTCAATTTTAAAATGAAAAATAAAATTTTTGCTTACAGAAGACGTCGGGTTCTTTGAACCTCCACACCTATAAAAATCCCTGAAAACAACCTCCATAATGCTTTGAGGATTGTTTAATCAAACAATGGTTTAAATTACTCTCATCTCTCTGTGTGTGTTGGTCTTGTAATTCCACTAAGCCTCTAGTTGCTGCAATAGCTAATGTTTTCTTCGTCACTTTAATCAGTGTCAGGTAGGATTAGATTTATTTATTAGTGGGAGCTCAAGATCTATTGAAGAGAAGATTGGAAACTTTATTAATTAATAAGGTAATCAAAGGGCTGGTCTTGTTTTTCGCATAGAAGGGCTGATGTGATGCGTTTCCCTAAGCATCGGTCGCCTTGTTTGTCTCTTGAAAAGGAAAATTACCCCTAACATTTTCTGGAAGAGAGTTTGGGCAGATATTTCATTTGTTGATTTCAGCTAGTTTTGATTGCAAAAAGTGGCCATTTGCTGTAGCTCTTGAGAATTTCTGCACTGCTCAAGTAGAAGTTTCTTGCAGATATACTTAGTTTGTCGAGATTAAATGAAGTTTTATTGGCCATTCGCTCAGTCAATACTTAGTTTGTTGAGATTAAATGAAGTTTTATTGATTTAAAACAATTAAAATCTTAGGGATTGAATTTGAAGATTGAACAAATATTATTATTATTATAATTTTTGCTAATACTAGGACTGAATCAGATAGGCAATGAAAAATGTTTATCCTCATTTTTTTTTTATCACTCAACCTTTTTTTTCTTCAATTTGATCAATTTATATTGAATTTATTTGAGATTGGACTTGAAGGTTTATTTTGGTTGTCTATATATAAGGGTCTCACAATCTCGGCATGCAGCTAATTCTTAATTTTACAAAATAAAATTTAATTGTATTGATCTAAAACAATTAAGGCTTGAGAGATTAAATTAGAAAATGAAACAAGAGCGAAGATGAAATAGAATGACAAGGAGAAGAATGTTTATGCATGCAACACGCGTGTCATCAAGTGAGGAGAGTCATCGTGATGTTAAGGTGCGTGCAACCTCCTCCGTCCACCAAATGAGCTATGATGCAGTCTCTCTTGAATTGTCTCAGTAAGAACTAACTTTTGGGCTGCATATGGCATTGTTGGGGTCGCGGCGTGCCGCCAACTACTTTCTTTTTCTTCTCCTCTCTTTTTTCTTTCTCCTTCACTTAGTTTTTATGCCTTGCATTGTTAATTTTCTTTTACATTTGATCCTCTTTCCTTTAATTGTTAATTTTTTTCTTTTTGTGTACTTTTTAAAATATAATTATTTTTTATTTAATCTTTCATAATTGTTATTTGCTTTCTATAGAGTAATGGTCTCATGATCTAGGTCGTGATTTCAGAAGTTTAGCCTATATTAACTTGAATTCTTTTTTTTTATTTAATTTTTTCAGTTTTATCCTTTAACAATTGATTAGTTGGGAATTGAGTTTAGCTATTTTTTTTTATTTTCTTTCTAAGTTTTTATCTCTGTCACATAATTTGGATTACAAGTTTTTCAAGTTAGCTTAGGTTGAATTAAGTTTTTTTTTTTTTTATATAGATGTTTTAGGTTGATTTTTTTTTCAATTTTGTCATTTAACATGGATTGATTGAGAACTAGACTTCAAAATCTTTTTTTCACATGTTTTCTATGTAGTTATCCGGTTCTTATGACTCGGGTCGATGGTTTACTTGGGTTGACCCCTTTTATGGTCCTTTGTTTTAAAATTAATTTTTCCCTTTATTTCATCATTTGATAGTGTGTTGATTGAGAATTGGGCTGGTTAGGATTATGGTTTGTAGTTTTTTTTTTATTATTATTTTCTTTCTTTAAAGTAATCTTGATCTTCTAACTTGTGTTGTGAGTTTAAAAGATTAACTCGGGTTGACATTGATGGTTTCTTTTTTTTTTGGATATTTTCTATCTCTCTCTCTCTTTGATTTCTCTTTGACTTTATTTCTTGATTTCATCATTAGAAGTTAGGTTTTTCTTGATTTTTTTTAATTTCATCCTTTAATATTTTATTGATTTTGAATTGGAATTTCTATTTTTTTCCAGTTTTCTTTTTACAGGGTTATCATAGTATCATACAAATATACCAGCATTTGATTGGTCATCAATTTTGCAAGCACTTATTTTTGTTATCATGTTATTAAATAAAAAATAATCTCACAAAACAAAACAAGGTTTTACAGGTTAACTTAGTATACTCGAGTTGATTTTTTATGTTATTGTTTTTTGATTTTGTCATTCAATATTGGATTAGTTGAAATTGAACTTCAATTTTTTTTTTTGGTTTACTTGATGTATGGTTATCCCGTTCGCATGAATCAAGTCGCGAGTCTTGTAGGTCTATCCTGGTTGACTTAAGTCATCATTCGAGTTGCAGATTTTATATGTTAGCTTGGGTTACCGTCATGATATTTAAAGAAAAAATGTATAATTTAAAATGTAACCAGCTTAGTGGCTAAAATATATATCATTGTTAATAATAATAATAATTATTATTATTATTATTATTATTATTATTATTTTGTTTACTTTAAAAAAAAATGTTAATGACGCTTTTATATATTTTTTATTAGGACAAAAATCTGGTTATAACTACATGTTGTTGGATTTTCTCCATCAAGCAAAAGTTACCCATTGGTGCAAAGCTTAACCATTGATTGAAAAGGTGATTTGCAACATTGGTGCTGAAAGCTGTCTATTCTCTTTTGATGTAGTAAATATCAAGTGATGCAGGAGATATCGTCAAAGACACCCAGAATTGTAGCTCGGAAAGTAATTTCTTGAAACAAAGGGAAGCTTTCCATGCATTCATTCCTGTAACTAGTATGGAAAGAATTTAGGAGCTCAGTGTTGCATTCCAACTCTACTACAGCTCAGGGTTTCTTATGGAAAGAACGAAAGAGATAGATATTATATACATCTAAGATGCCACTACTCTCTATGACGCCCTTTTGCTTAAGATCTTAAATAAATTTAGGAATATGTTCAGCTAAATTCAAAGAACATATGCATATCCTAATGTAGAAAATACTCAGCACATTTTGGGGAAGCTAATGGCTAGAGAGAAGGAAAACAAAAACAGACGCCCCCACTCTGTCACGGGCTCTTGAAAATTATACCACATGAGCTTTCAGCTTTCAGCTTTCACCACAAACCATTATCAGCTCATATACAATAAACAATCCAGATTCCACATGTTATGCACTTGGGAGAGATTGAGAGACAAAATTCTAGACACAGTTTAAAACCTCCTCCAACTTTATTCTCCGAGTGTAAAGTGTAATCACCCACCACTTAATTTTCATTTTCAAGTGCCGAAGTGCTTTTGTAATCGAGAAGCCTCCTACGAGTGAGGATTTGGTTTGGACAGCGTAGATGGACTCATGGGCTGGCAATCGGCTCTCCTCCGATCATCATGTTGAGCAACGAAATGTTGAGTGGGTCACCATCAATCAATGTTCTGCTTGGCAACCATGTCCGCAAATGAAAATAATCAACATGCCTTCATCGACTCTGAGTAGCCATGCTGCCGATCATGGCTCTCATTTTTATTTCAAACCTGAGAAGATAACCTTTGGCTGGTTGATTAAAGGGCTGAGACTTTAGTGAATCCCTGCCCCATTGCCCATGAATTTACACGACAACTTACAAACCATTAAACCAGATAATCATGACAATTAAGTCAAAACAGAACATTAAGCGACAAATGGCTAAGGTGCAAGGAGGAGAAAGAGACATGGCTTGATTGGTATGCGTATGCAAGATAAGTTGAGGTTGTAGTCACACATGACACAACCTTTTGCTTCGGTCTTTTGTAGATGCTTTGCCACCATATCTTCTCCTATCTCAATCTTTCCAAGTTCCCACCATCGTTTTTCTCTCTTTAGGTTGTCTTCTTCTGCGTTTAAAAAACGCGGTCCTTTGTTTCTCTCACGTATCCCATTTTTTCTCATTAACTCAGCCATACTGGTCCACTATCCTTTCTCTTTGGACCATACAGCTTATTAGTGGAGCTTTGGTTCCACAAAACTCTTTCTTGGACAACTTGGACGGCCTCCAAATCAGAGACTTCCTCTCCATCTTTTTATTCCATCTTTCTTCCTGTTTTCTCATCTTGTCTTTCCATCTTGATGTGATCTCAACAAAGGTCAACCAGCATTTAGTAGAAAGGTCCCTTTCATGGTTTCCTATTTCTCAAGTGTACAAAAGACATCGAAATTAGATCAGTGTTCCATCCATTATCTCTAGCTCCTAGTCAATCAACCAATACCCCAACAGCATGCAAAATAAGTTACAAATAAAAAATCCACACATTCAATAACAAAACTTGGTGCATTGTTGTCCACACATGCATCACCACCGAGACTTTTACCTTTTAATTTCAGAGCAAAGGATTACTTTGCAATTAGTATGTTAATCGCACGAGTTTTTTTATATTGAAATCAGGTAAAGATGCAGCAAAACATCAAGTAATTCCATCTTTTCATCTTTTGTCCAAGAAAGGAAACTTGCGCTAGTTCAGAGGCCCAGAAGGAATGGGTCCAACAGACAATAGTATCATATATGATAGAATTCAATGCATATGTTTCTACCTTTGCGGTTGTACAAGTACGTAGACCAGGAGCCTAATATATCCACTTGGTGTACGGTAGAGTCCACATCAAATCCATGGCTGTTAACTAATCTTCTGCTTGTTTGCATAGGAAAAGAAAGCTTCATTTATATCCTTCTTTTTAATTTGGGATAAGAACAGGCCTTTTTATTAACGTCTGCAACATCCCATCCTTACAGACCATGGGAACAACTCGCGGTTGCTCTTTAGCTATTCCTCGACCTCTCTCTCTGTCAACACACACATAGAGACTGCAGGCTCAGAGGATCACTTTAACAAGTTCCATGCAAACATTTGCACATCTCTTTCAACCAATACAAACACTATCAGAAACACCAACCAAAGAAGCCAAGGAAATTAATCATGGAACATAAAGACACCAAAGCTAATAGTAAACCCTCCCCAATAAGTAAAAGCGAAAGGTCATGATTTCTGGGAGAAATTTAGTTAGATTAGTAGAAACAACAACAATAAAATAAGTGACTTGGTAAATACGATGTCATTGACTACAATATCTTAACTAAAACACGCATTTATCCCATAATGACGGAACAGCAGAGCACTGTGAAAGAACTGTAGTATTTATCAAAGCCAGAGAAATCAATAAGAGCAATAGGATGCATAATGCACAAAGCTACCTGTGAAATCCAAATTAACTAATTTCCACATGACTCCTAGCTATTCTTTATACACTTTCTTTCTTCAAGCTTGAATTATTGAGAAACCAAACTATCTAAAATTGATCACAGGTGCATCAAATCAGTCTATTCTTGGGTATCTGTCACAGACTCACACCTCTTGCATGCATAACTGTAATCTGACATCTATCAACCTTGTATACGTAGAAAATATTACTCATCGGGCTTTTCGTTTTTTTCTTAAAGGGACACATAAGATGAGATAATTAACTAGGACTTACAAAATAACATGTTCTTAATTTCCATAAAAGAAGAAGAAGCTGATTTGCAGTCCAGCCAATTGTACAGGTTGCAATGATGGGAAAAAGAGACTTGACACAAGGACAACCAGTATCTAAACCAAATTTTGCACAACACCCTTGTCCTCAAGTGGTTAAATTGCGGATTAGCCTCTAAGAAATCAGGGGTTTGAATCTCCATTCCCGGATTGCCTCCCCTGGCAATGATAGTTAGAAGAGTAATCTTCCTATAAATATAAAGGTAAATATAAGTGGGGGTTGATGAGTATGAATTAATCAATAAAGCTTGGAAAGTTCATTTAAATACCTATGCGTTTTATTTTCAACAATTGATATTAAGGTTTAGATTTGATTAAGAGGAGGGAAAAAAAAACACAGCGGCACTTTTCTCCCTTGAAGATAAAGAAGAAGGAGCACAGCAAAGTCATCCTGAAGCTGATTTTTGAAAGACCACGTGTTAATCTTCCTTTTCAATTGACCCAAGACAGCCTAAGAAGTCACGGTCAAAGATGAATTCTTGCACAGCAGCTCCAATTCATTTTCTTCCTTGCTTGCGGAGTAACAGCGAACCATCAGCTAGCGTTGTAGTGTTTCTCCTTAGCAGCAATTAACTCAGAACAGTTGTTTTAGCAAGCAAAAGCAGCTTAGAGCGTAGCAGATCTGACGTGGCATAAAATACATTAATCCATCGACTTGTAATTTATTTTGTTCATGTTAAATTACTTTCAATAAAAAAATAATATTTAGTAAAGTTTTAACGTGGATTCTCAACTTTTAATCTAAATTTAAACATTTACATTAAAAAATCTAGAGTTATATAAATTTAAATCTATAAATCTATAAAATAAAAATCCATGTCAAATATACTTTCAACACAAATATAATAAAAAAATTCTAATATCAATACTAATTATATATTCAAACTTGTAATTGATATCGATTCAAAGTTCTAGCATCCATGTTAATAATAAAAATATCTATGTTTAAATTAAAACAAAATAGACACTTACTTGTATAAAACACTTTAAAGTAATGAAATTTTTGTTATTGTCAAATGATAAATTATTTGTTCTTGACGTTTTATTGCTCCTTATTTGTGCAAGTAAAATATTTGCAATATGCCTTTCAAGATTTTAACAACATCATCTTAGATTAGATACGCTTCTAAACAAGGTCTTTGAATCAAAGATTATGTAACTCAAATATCTCTCAACAAGATGAAGCACTAGATTTGGGAGGAAAATCAAAGTATAAAAAAAGAAGAAAAAACATTATAATAAGACGAGGAAGAGTAAGAATCTAGAAAAAAAAAACATGTATCAAAATCTTCAGTTGTCTCTTTTTTTTTTATAGTGAATTTTGAAAGCTAAAATGTTAAAGAATTAATTTTGGTAATAGTCAGAATTAATTTATGCCATTATCAATATTTAACTAGTCACCACAAATTAAAAATTAAAATTAAACATAATAGTTATAAATCTGAATTTTTTAGGGGAAAAAACTGTACAAATCTATAAAAAAAACTTTTGGAAGGAATAGCTGGATTGGACAAAATAATGAGTTGAAAGATGGACCAGTTTCAAGGCCAAATTTTAATTGGTAAAAAATAATTTTTTATGACCCAAAATATTATTTCACAATAAAACCATACCGGTGCATGCATGTATATGGATTTAAACCCAAAACTTGCTTTGTTTAAGACTTTTCCCCTCTAAAAACTTGAAAAAAAATTTAGAGTATTTTGAGTTTTAGCAAAACATGATAACAAGGATTTTTTAAAATTAATTTTTTATTCACTAATAATTTATTTAAATCATGTTAATTTTTATATTAAAAAACTTACATTAAATATTAAATTTCAACAAAATTTTAATTCAAAAAAAAGTGAACTGTACTTCTAATTTTGCCTCTAACAAATTTCCCAACATTATGGTTAGTGAAGTGGCATTGATGGAGAAGAATCTGCTAGGAAACCAGAACTTCTGTTAGCGGAAGCCATGAATGACATCTACAGCCATAGCAATTTCATAGACCAGAGATGCTGCTGCTACATAGAGGCCAATCCGTGGTATAGGCTCACTGAATTTTGCTTCATTCAGGTTCCCATCGATGCCACAGCCAACCTTTCCCATCTACATGTTTCACTTCAGTAGTTCTCCAAGTGATTACTTTGTCTTGATGCTTGGTCTGGTTTTGCTAGTAAATTGGTTGTCTGAGTTGCTTCCGATTTGCCCTTCTCTTATCTGTATTGGGCCGGACATTGTCTATGGTCAAATTAAAGGGTTATTTGACACTAAGCAGGATTACTGTTGAATGTGTCTCAATCGTTTGGTTTGGAATTGTCAAGGACTGGATTGTCTTATGACTCGTCGGGAGAGGTAAAGAGTTTTTGTCAATTTGGCTACTTGCAATGGTAGTCAAATAACCTCCACTGTTGAATTTTTTTTTCTGGATCCAAGTGGCTCTGGAGTCGACATCTAGCACAATGCTGCTGCAGCACGCCTAGGCTGGAAGGCTTAATGGTTGATATTGGAATATCAATTTCGTTAAATGGATATTAGTTCTCATCAATTCTCTGGGGGGCCTGGGATTTTGATTAGTACAACTTTAGCTTGAGTTTAAAAAATCCCGGCACATAGAATTGTTTTTTGTGCATGTCAAATCATTACAAGGTTATAAGTAGCCTTTCTAGAACACTGGCCTTTTCACCTGATAGATAAAAAGCTTCTCGATTGGATGCTTTATGGTTATATACTACCATATAGATTCATTAGACTGTTACAGTTGAATAAGGGATGCCAACTGCATCCTCTGTTTCACAAAATCCACAAAAAATGACTTTCTGCTTCTCGACGGACTATCTGCATTACATGTTGTCTTAAGTTGTCAGTATTAACTTATATAACATAAGACAAGAAGCAGGAAGCCAAGTATTTTCAAATATTACATGGCATAGTCGTAAGTTGCTTCTATTTTCCAACTCCAGGCTAGTAAAGTTTATTCCATGGTTAGATACAAGTCGCTTGAAGTGGAGAAGACTGTTTCACTCTTTGCTGAAGAAGATGGAATGAAGGGCGAAGAGGTCTTCAAATCATTCAATGAACGCCACTCATCAATGCAGGCCATTCGATCTGGATCTAAAGTGGAAATAGGCCGCTGATCTAGAAGTTTCCGGATCTTTTCTGTTTTTCCAAGAATGTGAACTGCCCTGCGTACACAGTATTCCCTCTCGATGACAGCCCTGCTCAAACAGTGGAATATGACAGGCCGTAAGTTAGTGAGACAAGCACCCAGTATATCAGAGATCATGACAGTTAAAGCTTCAAATAATCTTTCGTCGACCAAGTCACTTCTACTATCACAATTCTGCAGAAGAGTTTGGCTTATCCTATACATGGAATTAGCAGCCAGAACCTTGATGGGCCACTTTGAAGGTCTTTCCTTCGGACATTGATTCATAAATATCTTCTTACACTCCACAAACCTGGTCTTTGCAACATCAGATAGTTTCTCAAGTATTTCCTTTGTGCTTTCTGCTTGTACGGACAGTTTTCGAAGGTCCACATCTAGCCACTTGTTGTCGAGATCAACTCCAAGCCATACAACATTTGCTGCTTTCCTGATGTTAATCAATTCTCCCTTTGCGTCCAGGTTATCTTCTATGAGTCTGACATACATGAGGCCTTCATGTACACTGAGCATCAACTGTTTCATCAAACCACTACTGACATTTGGAAGTGCAACTGCAATGGCTGTCAGAGTTACTACAGGAAGAGCCCAACAGTTTGGAGGTTCATCACAATCTAGAGAGAGAACTAGGTCACTGTCAAACTCTTTCACCCCCTTAAATCCTTCTGCAACGGTTGATTTTTCCAACAGTTCCATGAGATGCTTTGGCTGTTTCCTTTCCCCCCTTCGCAGCCAATGATCAGTGGTATCAAAGTTCTTCTTCATCATCAACTCAACTAGTTCGTCTTCACCTTCAAGATGCAAAACAAAACGGCTGAGATCTGGTTTTGTACTGGATCGTGATTCTGATCCTGAGTCAGATGATATGCTGTTGTCGGGTTTCATTGTTCTTAACTTCTTGCAGTGATCGGAGAGTAATAGCATCCAGATCATGGAGTAAACTGAAATGAACTGAATCACTTTGCTACCCAACACAATTCCAGTTTGCATTCCAAGACAGAGGTCCACCAATTTGTTATTAACATAGTGGGCAAGTTTCCTGCAAAATCGGTCCTGGATTCGTATGGCTAGTGGGCACTCTTTCATCTCCACAAGCAACTGGATCCAGTACCTTTCTACTGTAAATATTCTTTTGCTGCTTTTCTTTCTTCTGGTTGGGCCTCCGAAGTTCAGAGCACTGAACCATCTGATTGCAGGGGCAATAGTACCAACTCCCACTGCAACGGTCTGTGTAGTAAGAACTACGATGGTCGACCACTTATACTCAGATTCTCCGGTGCAGAATTTGAATGACCGGGGCATCAAGTAAGATCGCAGCATGGCCTCAGCTAAAGTCATGGCACCAAGGAGACAGAATGCACCTGAGGCAGAGCATGTAACTGAACGGCCCACCACGAACTGGGGGCTGCAGGTATGAGCCATCATCCAGAATTTCATTAATTCTTCTTTAAGTTCCTTGCCTTCCCTTCTGCTGGTTTCCTTCGAGTCTTCTTTAAGAGCCATATCATATTTCTTATTATATTTATATTGGAAATATTTATTATTTATCGGCACAGTTAATGCTGAAAAGCTTAGGATTAAAAGCAAAATAAGCATGAGAAACATAATAAATACATGCTCTTTCCAGTAAAGATATATAACACCGGTGCCTAATTGGATGCCTATATTAACAATAACAGTAATAACGAGAATTCCTAAAGCTATCATATTTGTGCATAAATCACTGTTGTCCATGGCTCCAAGAGAAGGCATGGAATTACCCATTACTGTACAGAGCAAGGCACCACTGCTAAGTTTTGCGAGCTGATCAACACGGCGAGGCATGGCGGTGTTTAGATCCACTGACAGCTTGACTGCCACAGTTATTATGGTCAGTGAAGTGGCATTGATGGAGAAGTACTTGCTCGGGAACCAGAACTTCCGTCGGCGGAAGCCACGGACGAAATCTACAGCCATAGCAAGTGCACAGGCCAGAGATGCTGCTGCTATATAGAGGCCAATCCATGGCATGGGTTCACTGAACTTCGCTTCATTCAGATTCCCATCGATACCGCAGCCCAGCTTCCCCATCTATAGGTTTCACTTTCAGTATTTTTTACTTAGAGAGTAGTTGGTCAGTCGCTTCAGTTTGCAGTTTGCACCTCTCTTATCTGCTTAATTCTAGACCTTTTTTTAATGTTGTCCAGCCAATTTGTAGGTGACATAACGGATGACGGTTGAATGTGTCTCCCTCGTTTGGATTGTCTTTTTATTACTCCGGGCAGGTAGGGCAAGGTCTTTGTCTATTTGGCTTTTCTCCCATGGTCGCTAGCCAGTAGCCACTGGAAGAACGTTCTAGGAGAGAACCTCCCAGAGTCCCAGGTATTAGAAACATATTTTGATTTATCTGAGTGGTCCTGGAGTCAGAGGCATACAGGTTAGGCTCCCGGCTCGATATGAGACTTTATATTACAATTATAATTATGATAAATTATTTCACTCTATTTTATACCTTATTTTTATTGTTTAAAAAATTACAGCTATCATCCTTAACTTTATATGTACATAATATTTTAAATGGTGATGAAAAAAATCAATAAAAAAAATTAAATTATTTACAAATTTGTTATTATATTCTATTTAATAACTAAAGAGTAGTTGCTTTGTTAAAATTATAAAATTACTAAATTATTGTAAGATTAAAAAATAAACTATTTACGTCTCTTTCAACTTTCAAGCATTTCATCAAACAGTTTCGCTATAACACCGACACTCCCATCTATTTATATAAAAACATTCCTGATGAAAACCACTCAATTTTTGTTATATTATTTTTCAATTGATGATTTGGCATTGAGTTTATTTGTGATTGGAGTTGAAATTTTTTTTTATTGCCTAAATATAGAGATCACTCGATGTCAAGAAAAAAGTTATAGGTCATGTTGGTGCTCGATATTGTAAAATGAAGTTTAATTTTATTGATTTGAAACAATTAAGTCTTGAGAGGCTAAATTTAAAATTTAAAACAATTATAAAAACTAGGGTAACGACTAGTGGCAAAGAGGATGGTGCATGTATTGCTCGTGTCATTGAGTGAAAAAAAATCATGTGCTCTAGCAGTGTGTGCGGCTTCCTCCGACAACCCCTTTATTGTGGTGTTGTATGTGTACACTTTGGAGGCCCATAAACATCAAAGAAATCATTTATAAAACATTTATCATTGTATGTGTACCTTTATTTTTTTGTTTTTTTAATTGATTGCTTTTTAATTTTATCCATCAACATTATGTTGATTGGAGATTAAACTTTGTGATTTTTTTAAGTTTATCTTCTATGAGATAATCCTATCCTCATGACTGGGTTACCAATCTAGAAGGGTAGTCCAAGTTATCTTTATTCTTTTTTAGATTTTTTTTAAATTGATTCTTTTTTTAATTTCATCCTTCAATATTAGACTGGTTAAGGAATGGGTTTTGAAATTATTATTTTTTACTTTCTTTTATATAAGATTATCATAATCTCATGACCTAAGTCATAGATTTGACAGGTTAGCTTAGGTCAATTTGATTATTTTTTTGTATATTGATTTTTTTTTAATTTCACCCCTTAAGTATTGAATTAGTTTGAAAATTAAGCTTTTAATTTTTAATCTTTTAAGTTCCCAAGATTTATCTTGATGCTCAAGAATTAAATTGTCCATATGGTGCCAAGATATTCTAGTCCATGTGCTGGTCAAATGAAAAAAACCTTTCAAATCATTGCAGCAATTCACCCCACCCCTTCATTCTCACCATTCCACATATGATTTCTTGGAAAGGTGATTGGGGAAGGAAAAAAAATAAAAAATAGCTAAAGATAGTTTAATAGTAGAAGGGCTGGTTATCTGGACCATACAGCTAGAAAAAAAGATATTTATAAAATTAGCTCTTTAAATACGTAGCAAGACTCGAAATAAAATAAATATTTACCCTGAAAAATAACTAAAATTAGCCATTCAAACTACTACAATAAATATTATATAAATAAAATATTAAAGGAAAAAACCAAATTATATGAAAGCTATTATATATAGTTCTATCTCCGATGCCGTTTTCCTCTGGTTGAAAAAAACTCGGACTCAAACTAAAATTATAATTTGTGTGGGCGGGTCCGAGGAGCATTCGTATGGTTGTAAACCATTTATTAGTTTGAGATGGCTTGTAAGAGCAACTCTTAAACAATGAATACTGATTAGAGAATATGTTTACTAATATTAAAAAAAAAAATTGAAATGATTTTTATAGTTTGGGGATAATTAAAAATGAGTCCAAACATAAGGGACTAAATTGAAATTAAAGCGTTTAATATTTAATTGCATTGGTTTTTCTTCACTGATCTGTTGTTTGCAAAAAACTGAGAGAAACAGAATGGGAACGAGAACAAATTTCTACAAGACGCCTTCTCTCTCTTACAAAAAAGACTTAAATCTCTCCTCCGCTCTTCAAAACCTAAAGGCTTATAACATCGCCACCGGTAATGCTCCTTTAGCTAAAGAAGAAGAAGAAGATGAGCAACAACCTCGCGGCGACAGCAAAATTGCCCGCCCGAAACGACAACGTATTCAGAAAAATCCACAGCACAATAAGCACGGCGATGCGATTGAGGAGAATGATGAACCGATGTCTCACCTGGATTACATAAATAAGAGAAGGTGATTTTGTTTTCTTCTTAACTTAATTTAATTCATTTCAATCTGTTTATTTTTATTTTTTGTGAACTGAACAGGAAAGAAGTTAGCTCATCTAATCAGTCGTATGAAAATTTAACTTCTGATGTTCTAGTGGTAATTCACGACTCTTTTCGGTTTGAGATTTCTATTTTATTTGGTATTTGTATTAACTGATTTCTGTTTTTCTTGTAGCAGGGAAATACGATCTCTGTTTTAAATTTGGTAAATTATGGAAGTATGCATTTCTATTTCTGTCGTGATCTTCATTTTTTTTTATACTAATTTGGTAAAAAATATTATGCAAGTTAGCTAATTAGGCGATGTTAAATGGAATCAGGCTGCTTATTGCGCGTGTTGATTATTTTTTTATGTTAATGAAAACCCCAGGTGATTCTTCGGAATCTGAAGAGGAGGGTTCCTCAGGTTCTAGACAGGATGATACCTTGCATTCTGGTTAGTCTGTCATTATCTGGACTCATTTTGTCTTTGAATAATTGGTTAGATTCCATTATCTTTCGTAACCATTGAGATTTTCTGATTGATCAAGTAGTTTGAAGTAGGTATTAAATCAAGCTGATTTGAGTATGTCTTTGTCATTGCTTATGCTGTTTTCCTTTCCTTTTTCCTCTCTTGCTAGGTCATCCAAATGAAGTTGATCGAGTGAAGTCTAGAAGTGAGCAACGGTATCCTGTCCCAGGAGAGCCTGTTTGTTTGTTATGTGGAAAATATGGTGAATATATTTGCAATGAGGTAGGATATGTGAACCGTATATTTTTTGCTTTTATTTCTTGTCTTGATATGTTGTTCTTCCATCGTGTTAATGACATTAAAGATTTGTCTTCCTTCATAGACCGATGATGATATCTGCAGCTTGGAATGCAAAGCTGAGCTTCTGCAAAGTCTGAAACTTGCTAAGGTGTTTTTCCACTCTCAACTTTATTACAATGTTAAAGGGTGTCTATACTCTTACTGATTTACTAACTTTAAACATTTCATTTATATGTTATCAGGGTCCAGCAAGCAATCAACAACTCGATGTCTCTTCATCTGGATTCAAATGTGCCTTGCCAATGCCATTGCTTGGAGAGGACACGTGGGACTATAATCGCCATCGCTGGTCCAAAAAGATATCTAATCTTTGTGCTTATGAGTGGTATGTGTCTTTTCTCAATGCCATGTATATTAGTTATGTGTTATATTGGTAAAAGTTTCTTTTCCAGCAGTGAAAATGACATTACAATTTAGACCGTGCTATGAAGCATAATATTGAACCCTTCAACTAGCTCCTTTTTTACTCCTTTTGAAATGGATTTTGCTATATTCCTATCCAAAAGAAAGAAAGAAAGAAAGAAAAGAAAGGAAAGGAAAAGGAAAAAGGGAAAAAAAATGGCCCTTGAAGCTATTTAAAATGCTTGTGAAAGCACATGCATCTTGCTTATATCTATTTGCTTGTTTTACTTATAAACCTGCCATTGTAGTTGGAAATGTCAGAGGCCTGGACACCTTCCGGAAGACTGTTTGGTGACAACATCTAATCAGGTTTGCTTTTGTTTTTCTTTTGATATTAACAAAGAGTATGCACCCGTGTGCTATGATTTACCTATTATTAACCTTAGATTAACTTATCAAAGTTACCTTGCATGAAGGTGGCAGTGGGGAATAAGAACTCTGATTCCATATCCAGAGATCTTCTTGGACTTTATGGAAGGTTTGTAAAATACATTTTCATGTTCTTAGCTCATTGTATTACTCTATTTCCATTGTAGCATTATTTGTTAAAGTGTTGCCATTATATAAGGGTAAATTGGTAAGTTGGCATTAGGAACAGTTTTAAGTACACTTATCATGCAGGTAGCGTAAGAAAAATCCACTACCTTTGTGTTGAAGGGTCTACTGGTTACTCAATTCCCTCATAAAAAAGCCTGCTGTTTTTTCCCACTGCCCTTTCTGTTACTGCTAACACTAGGCAATATGGACTATATCTGTTCAATGTGTACACTTTACATGGTTAGAATTGAATGGTTATAAGTTTTCAAGGAGGTGTTATATTACACTGAAGCTCATAGTGGGCACTTTCATGGGGAATCGGGAAAAGTGGCATTTACCCCGTATATTGTATGTTAAGTTATACTATTTAGGATTGATGTAGATTAGCTGATGGGGGTATTTGAGATTTAGGAATATGATTAATTCATGTGTATGGTTCCAATCATCTACTTTTCTCAAATAAAAATGGATTTTCTAGCTCATTGCTTAGGAAATTGCATGGTGGATTTACTGAGCACATTTTGCATTAAACTGTAACATGTAAATAATTGTTCATTACAATTTTCTGTCTATTCCAATAACGTTCTGAATTTTGTTTCTGCTGATCACTGAGCCTGAATTTGAGATTCAGTTAGCTGGAATTAGTAGCTATGATCAGTTTGATCAATGACTTTCTGATGATTTCTTCATGTGAAATCTATACGCGAACAAATGGCCAAGGAATAAATATTTATTTATGTTGTTCTTTTTTGTGTTTGAGGAATTCATGGCTAACTCCCAGTCCCTTTCTGCAGATGTCACCAGATTGGTAAAAAATTGTCTGGAGCAAACTGCAATACCTGCCGTGGTTCCTTAAGTTTGGCAACTTGCCTTGATTGCAGTATGATCCTCTGTGACAAGTAAGCACAAAGTATCTTATTGTTTGAATGTTATAAGATTTAATTCAGAGTGTTGTGCATTATCCAATGATTTCTATGTTACTTGATTCACAGCTCTAATCTTTTTCTCTCTTGTTTACACTATTGTATGACTGAACTCATATCATATTATTAGATTTTTTCTCTCTCATCCATTCTTTGTATGTTTAACTCTTGGGGTTTCCTCATTTTATCTCTTGCATTTGCAAATCTTCTACAATCTCTTGCAAAGTGTTTATAGCTCAATTACTTTGGCTTACATTTAGTTGTGTCATGCATTCCTTAGTAGTCGATGAGTGAAAATTGGGAAAGGATGGTTGCAGTCTTTGAAATGAAGTAGAGGAGGGTGGTTTGATGTTGCTTCTTTGCTTGTGCTGAATCTAAAGGGTGAGAGCTGAAGTACTTGGTTCAAACACTACTCCTTAGGAGCACTGGTAGCATGGATGCCATGCTTTATGATGCTTGGTTGATTCTTTGCTTTGGTCGGCAAGATAAATTTGTTTGATTTTACTTCCTGAGCCTTGCTTATAGATATGTGTATTTCAGTGCAGGCCATTTACATGAGCATATAAGGGCACAACCATCCCATCAGCAATATTACTCTCATAAACTCAAGCGTTTGGTAATTTATTTTCAACTTTTCTGCATAATTTACAGTTTATGGTCTGTCCAATTTGGCTTGCCTTTCCAAATAAGTGAGCCATCAATGAATTTTCTATGTGCAATAAATGTGTGTTCGACAAGCGTATGCACGGTTGTGTAGTGGGAAAAAACTGCTGATAATTTGCTTAACAATGCCATTTAACTGATGCAGGTCAAGTGCTGCAAATCAACATGCAAGGTGACTAGCATTAGTGATCTTTTGGTTTGCCACCACTGTTTTGATAAAGCCTTCGACAAGTTCTATGATATGTATACTGCAACTTGGTATGTGTCTGTATTCGGAATTGTTTCAGATTCTTTACTATCCATGTTAACATCTTCTGGGCCTACTTTCTTTGAGGGCTGAAAGGTTCTAAGTTACTTTTCTTGGACATGTAAGAAGAGAGGATTCTCTGAATATGAAAGTAAAATTTAGATTTGTGTTTAGTTTTTGTGGCATGGCCGCTTTCTTGAAATTGTCCTAGGGTCAAAGTCCGCATTGTTTTATGTTGGTAGATTAAACCAGTACTTGTATTTGCTGATTGCAGGAAAGGAACTGGACTTTCCATTATCTCTGGCTCTATTTGCTGTGAAGATCACTTTGAATGGTGAGTCCAGTCACATTATCTGATATTAATTTTGTTCCAGGTACGTCTCATCCACCTGCTGACATCACTCGTTGCGTTTATTACTGCAGGCATAGGATGAATTGCTTGAGTGCAGGTGTAGAGGACAGAGCATATATCATTGATAAGAATGCCAATAAGAAGTGTGTTCAACTTAGTGACTTCATTTTCTGATCTAATGGGGTCGTGGAGCAAATGCGTTGCTACCTCACTCCCTTTTGATCAGACACCGATGCTGAATTCTATTTCGAATTTGCAGCATGAGAAACCATGCAAATCAAATTCGAGGCATGCAAGGATGTCAGGCAGAAAGGTTGTTTCACTTTAGGAATTGCTTATTTTATGGGTAGGTATGCAGTGACATTAGTGTGATAAAAATGGGAAAAGAGATTTAAATGTTCAAAGTGTTATTTTCTTTTTTTGGGCTTGGCTGGCTGCCGCACCAGTCAATGCTTGCATGTGCGGAGTCTTGAAAGATCATCTATATGCTGAATGTCGTGTATTGTTATGGCATTAACCATGCCCATATGTAACTAGAGAAAGCTTTGTTTGAACAGATGTAAATTGCTAGGGTATTTTTCAAAAATATAGCAAGTCTGCTCTAATCCCATTTTCCCTTTTCGTGGGAGATGATGGAAGAATTTACTTTTTAGCTGCTTTGTCTTTTGTCCGACCGGGTGCCTACTAATCTTTAAAAGGATCGCATCTTCCTCCCTGCTTGCTTCTCCACTTTGATCAGTCCTTCTTGATCCAAAATGAGGAAATCCACATGAAAAAAAGAAAAAAGACAAAAAGGAATCGTTTCCTGGGGATATTGGAAAGAGTTCGCTACGCAAGCCCAGTTGTCTACTTTTTTCTCGCCACAGTTTTCACGGCATTCCCTTCAAAATCATCATTCTTCATCTCACCCTGTGAGATTCCAATCAAATCTTTGTAGATAAAGCGTGCATCTTTCAGTTGATTACGATTCCAAAATCAAACTACTCACTTGGAAAGTTGGGTCGAGCACATCTAAATTCAAGTTCATTATCATATGATTTCCCCAGCACTGGAAGTTCAAATGCTTCTTTCTTATTTTTATTTCTTAATTAATAATTAATGCATGAAGCACTACTGCTAGAGACGGAGCAACACAAGTCCTTTGCCTTGGGGCACTTTAAATTTAGCTTTAGCTAACCAAAATGGTTGTAATTTGCTTCGAGGGGAATTGAATTGGATAAGCTGCGATCTTATTCACATCTGAAATCAACTGTAAGTTCAACCCTAATTCATTAAATTTTTGCTTTCTGATCTTATAATTTTTAATGAATTTCTTTTTTCAATCCACAATAAAAAAAATCATGTCTCTTTCAGATTTTCTATTCCATTAATGATCTAGAGTTTGAAAGTTACTTTTCTCGGATTTAATCTCATTGTTGATAGCAATATGCTGGATCATAATTATTAAATTCGTTTATTCACTAGTTAGCTTAAAATAACTTGAGTTTATTGTGGTTAAGTTAATTGTCCAGTGATATGTGTTGTAGTGCCAAATGTATAGCGTACATTGGAGTGTTTTATCTAGTATATAAACTAGAGAAGATATTAGGTAAAGAGTAAGAAAATAGAGTGAAAGAGAAAAGTGTGTTGAAGAAGCCATTACACATGAATGAAGAAGATGTGCAAAGAAGTTAGGCTCCAATTGGGGTTCAGTCCAACCTCCAATATTCAAAGGAAACAACTATAAAGAATTTACTTACCTCTCTTGACTCGCGGGAGAATGGTGAAGGTAGCATTTGAAGAACTCAAAATGTTGACAATCTTTCTGTAACACAACTTAAAGATTTGAAAGTAAAAAGGAGAAGAGATTTTGGAGCTCTTGGTTTGATTCAAAGAAGAGGTGATTATCCAATTAATTTTAGCCAGACTTTGCAAAGTGAATATGAAGGCGATGTGAAGGTAAGAGCTATTATCTTTATACAAAGTATTAGAAAAGAGTTAGAAAATATGAAAATGAAGGAAATGAAGTAGTTGATGAATCTTCTAATAGGATTATTAAGGCTGTGAATTAAATGAAAAGTTATGGTAAAAATATTGATTAACCTTATGAGAAGTTTGATCCTATTGTGGCGGATATAAAATAAATAAAAGGTTTGTCTAGGTTAAGTGTTCAAGAGTTGATGGGTTCTTTAGAATCTTATGAGAAAAAATTAGTGATGAGGAGTTAAAAGTTAGTAGAGAGTGCTTTTCAATTGTATTCATCGGATGGTAGGTATGCTTGGCTATTTTATTGGTATATAGCTGCTGGATAGATCATGTTTCTCCCAAGAATTCACATGTTCCGCATGATATTTCTGATTATTTGAGATAACAGCAGCCTCTGTTGGATGGCTCCAAGACTGCTGAATAGAAATTGTAGATGATATTGACAAGTTTGATTCTGATTGGAAGCACATTATGGCAAACTGTCTTTGAATATGCTGACTGCTGGTTCAAAATAACGTCTATATGCGTGCCACCCCAACCATGGAAGTATTATATTCAACTGGATTTCAGATTTTCCTCTGAATTCTTCTCTGCAATTATCCAGCTTCGTGCAAGGTTATGGGGAGTTTAATTTTGACTTTTGTTAGATGTAGCTTCTAAGCATCGGCATATGGTAATCTGCGGGTGCAGTGACATTGATCGGATGCGTGCCATTTGAGTGGTTGAATTGGAGACTCAGTCAACTGGCCTCTTCAAACCCCTGATAGTGACCCTGGCACATTTAGGTAAATTCTGTAATTGTTTATCCAAGTAAGCTGGTCCAGTCTCTCACGTCCGTGGTAGCTAGCCAACAAGTAACGACATGGCCGTCAGGGAGCACCTCGGAGGTGTAATAAAGTTATTGTTTATGACTTCCAGAGTATCAATTTGTCCATGCTTGTTTTGCTGTGTGTTGGATCAACCAATTTTTCTAATCCAATCACTGATTCAGATAAGAAAGGAATGATAAGAACATGAAGCCCACAAAACAAAAAAAATGCAAAAAGCTTTGAGCGTTGAGTCTGGTGGCCTTAACGTGCCAAATATGCCGAAGCCATCCAATTTCAACCAAGGATTTGGAAGGAGTGCCAGTTTCAATAACGAGCAGTTAACGTGATGATTAGAACAAAAATATACTATTATTCAAACTAATTAATGGATGGTGACATGCATCAAGTTGAGTTTCTATGCATAATTTAATTGTTGCTTAATGTCTTTCCTGTTAAGGCAGAGTTAATTATAATAAATAGAGTATTGTCAGGATTGAATACCCAAACTAATTGCTAATTGGTTATATATGCAGCTGACAATGTCCAACATGGAAGGCTAGCTCTTAAATTTCAGAGAGACATCGAAGGCAGGAAGAGCTTTCGTCAATGGTGACATTAACAAATAAATCTCTCATGTATTTCGAGGATTTGACGCTTCCCACTGTAAGTTAATCCAATTAATATCCTGTTTTTCTGCCCTTCATTTTCCCCTTCAGATTTTTTTTCCTTGCATGATAATTAAGCTCGTTCACAAATAACTTCATCGTCGTATAATTAGTTTTTTCTTCTTTGAAAAAAAAAAGTAATGAGGAGGAGAGAGGGGTATTATATTGCTTTCATTTGCAATGTCTTCCTGCTCGTTTTTTCTCCAGGTTCAGGTTATAGTAATGACAGCAAGCATGAGATGTTCTCGATGTCGTCAAAGAGTTTCCCAAGTTATTTCCAGGATGTCTGGTTCGTTATAGAATCCTTTCATTATTATATATATATATAGTTGAAATCACACTGTTAATCTTACTCTGTGCATAGCAGGGTTGAAAGAGTACACAGTAGATGTGCATAACAAACAAGTAATTATGAAGGGAGATACTGGAAAGCAGTGGAAGAAAGAAAATGATCATTCCAATGACGAAATGAACAATGAGCGTTGTCAGAGATTAAAACTGTTCTTGAGATCTTTCGTGGCAACTTGCTTTGGTAATTATATGGCTAATTAAGACAACCTATGAATTAATATAGCTACTTTTGCCATTGAAAGTAATTGATTAGTGCTATTTGTCATGTGATTTTTGTTTATTTTTGGTCCGTATTCTTATCAATTTAGCGACTCTGAAAATTAAGCACCTTGAAATTCGCATTCTATCAAAACAACCGTATACATGCCAAGATTGGCTTTGAATTATGATGGGAAAATGATAAAGGCCATGCGTCTTGCCCAAGCCATGATCAGATCCCTGTACCATACGTCGACTACTTAATTTGGGATCTAATGTTTATGCTTATGAGACCTCTCTGCGTTGCTATTTAACTTCTTTCTTACCAAACTATGCTCGAGTGTTTCGGAATGCAATCTCTATGCCTGTTAGACCTTTCCATTGTTGGTAACAAAATCTGGTTTTTTCTCGGGCTGCGATGATTATGCCTCCTTAACATCCTTGGCTAAGGATTAATCGAATTTAATAAGTTTCAGTGAAGAGATAATGGATCGGTGATGTTCAAACCATCTAACTTCAGCTCGCTTGTCAGACTCCATCTCAGCAAATCATGTAGAAGCATCCTTTAAGGATGGTCTTTAGCTACGACCTAGTAATAGAGGAACCAACTCATTCCTCGCGGCCAAATTAATATATCTTACTCTTTTTTTCTCTTGAGAGCTTCCTTCACCTCGTTGTCCTTCTCTTGGAGCTTTCGGATTTCATCTTCAATAGTTGCCAACTCATTTGATGAGGAGATATCTATGGGCCCTCGATTCGTGTATTCGCTGCTCAATCTGGGGGTTCTCAGCTAGCTGCTTGTTCAACAAATCCTTCCTTCTTGATAGCGAGCACTTCAATCTATTCATTTCGCCTTTCCACAACGTCCACACGGTCAGACTTTGGGTCTTGGACAATATTTAGGAAGAACTCGCCATTGAGTGGGGTGCTCAAGTGGCTTTGTGCTTCCATCATAAATCTTCTTGCCACATCAAAATTATCAACCTGAAACAAGAACACAGGAATTTGTTAGAAGAACTTGGCTTTCAACCACAAGTGAGTGGTTTCGAAATTAGCCACTTTGACTTTAAATGTAGGCGAACTCGTGCCAACCATTGGACTGAAGAAGGATGCAACATGAACCTTTCTCTTCAATAACGAAATAAGTCGCTTGGGAGTTTCCATAGCTTTCTCACTGGTCATTCGTGTTTCAACATTAAGCTCATTGGCTGCAACTTCGCTGATAGGAACTACCTTACTAGGAGCAACTGGTAAAGTTATTGATGGTTGATTAATAACAGAAAGTAAACTTGGCAAAGGAGGGTTAACTCACTCATTTGCTTGCGGTTTTTTTAGTGCAGTGCAATTAGCGACAAAACTAATTGTTTACCATCTTCATTATGAGCCTTCTACGATCTAAGTTTGGAAGGATTAATCCTCATGACATCAGAGGGAAGAACAACCAAATTGAAGTTTATTGATACCTTAACATAAAAAACCACATCAATGATGTCATCATCTTGCTCTATCTCTTCAGATACTCAATTACGTACCTTTTCAGATACTCCATCGCCAGCATCATCTTCCCCAGCAACAACTTCTCCTATATCTTCACCCTCGGACTCTTATTCGCCCTCACCTACCATTTCAAAGTCATGCATTTCCTCTCCTTCCTCTACACTCTCCTCGTTGGCATCAATCTCAATATCCTCGTTAATTAGTGCTTCAGCCACTTCTTCTTCTTCAACCATACTTTAGGGATATCTTCTACTTCTAAGATATCCTTAATATCTTTCTTCATATCTTTAGGGCTCTTCTTTGACTTTCTTCTTCTTAATTTTTTGGACCTTTTTTGTGTTTATATTGGAAAATAGTAAAAGACAAAAGTTTAGAGGTTTACTGTCTTTTCTCTTAGTACTTGGAGGGTTAGCGGCCACAGCTTCTTCAAAACCATAATAAATTTCATCAAAATGACCACCAAGCAACTCGTCATCCACCTTCTCCCATTCGGTCTTATCACAGAGAGCCTAGAGTGTGGCTGACAGATGTAGAATTTGAAATTCATGAACATATCCTCAATGAAAATATCAATGACCCCAATAACAGTCAAATCACTTATGGTACGTACGTCTCAGGCCCCTATTCATATTTAACTAGTAAATCAAGTGTACTGGCCAGACTTGAACTAAGGCGAACTGTCTTGAGGCACAGGGGGAGACATGCAGTTCAATGCCACACCTATCCATCTTCCCAAGTTTGGTTTCATAATGTAAATCTCACTCAACTGGATATCTCACCCATAGAATATGGTTGTGAGCCATCATTTCCTCAGGGTAAATGTCTCCTTGATCTTGATATCCCAAGTTCAACTGATATAAACGAGGATCAAAAACTCTAGGCTCAAATGGAGTAAAGGATGGTATAGTTTTTGTTAATGTTAATGCTCTAGAAAGTTGGTTTATTAGAGTTGGATTAAAGTTAACTAGAGTTCAATGTTTGTTAATATAAGTGTATTGTTTTGTCTAAAGTGGTAGGGCACATGTGGCTGAGTTTATTATACGACAAAGTGGGTTAGAAAGGTAAAAAATAGATAAAAAAAACAACAGTGAACTCTCTTTCATTCTAACCCTTTTTTATGTGGGTTTTGTACCAAAAAATTACAGAATTTGTGTGATATATTCAAGTGTGTTTTATGAGTGTTATTAGCTATAGAAACCAACCAAAATCAGAGATTAAAAAGAAGCTTTGTCTAAGTTAAAAGAAAGAAGAAAATGTTCAAAAAAGATAGCTCAAGTTGGAGTTAAGTCCAACCTTCAATATTCAAATGAGATAACTATGAGTTTTGGAGTATAAAGATGAAGAATTTATTCATCTCTCCTAACTTTATGGAAGATGGTGAAGGTAACATATGAAGAACCCAAAAATATTGACAATCTCTCCACAGCACAACTCAAAGATTTAAAAGCAAAGAGGAGTAGAGAGGCTACAACTCTTGGGTTGATTCAAATAGGAGTTGATGATCCTATTTTCCTCGAGGCTTATGAGAATCACAAAGCAAAGCAAGTATGCAAGACTTTGCAAAGTGAATATAAAGGTGATATGAATGTAAGAGTTATTAACTTACAAAGTCTTGGAAGAGAGGAAGAGAGTTAGAGAATATAAAAATGGAAGAAAATGATGTTGTTGATGAGTTTTCTAATAGGATTGTTAAGGTTATGAATCAAATAAAAAGTTATGATGAGGAAATTAGTGATAGAAGATTTGTAGAGAAAATATTGATTAGCTTTCTAGAGAAGTTTGATCCTATTATGACGGTTATAGAAGAAACTAAAGACTTGTTTAATTTGAGTGTTCATGAGTTAATGAGTTCTTTGAAGTTTTATAAGAATAGATTAATGAAGAAGAGTAAAAAATAAATATAAAGTGCTTTTCAATCAAAGCATACTCTTGGTAAACAAAGCTAAAAGAAGGCATCTACAAGTAATGCGAAAATAAGTGTTGAATCCTTTAGATATAGAGGATATAGTAGAGGTAAAAGTAAAGGAATGGGTAGAAATCAAAGGGGAAGAGGAGGAATGAATTTGGACTGTAACTATGGTGATTTTAAAAGGTGTTATTCTTGCAGTAGATTAGGTCCTGAGTCTAGAAATTATTGATATAAAAAAGAGACATAATATTTCAATTGTAAGGGATATGGTCACTCAGCTAAAGATTATGGTATTATGGTGTGAGTAATAATCAACAAGCAAAATGTTACCAAAGATAAGGAAAGTGATGGAAGCATGGTTTATGCTAGTCAAAGTAGCATGGAAAACAAAAATGGGCAACAACTTATTGATAGTACTTGTAGCAATCATATGACACCGAAGAAAAACTTGTTCAATGATATTGATACAAAGAGGAAAACTAGAGTAAAGATTGAGAATAGAGAGTTTATGAGTGCAAGTCACTTAGGTACCATTGGAGTTGAAACTAAGAATGGAAAAGAGGTCATTCGTAAGGTAATGAATGTGCCATGAGCTTATCAAATTTGTTGAGTGTAAGACAACTTATAAAGCATGGATATTTCATTGCATTTTTAAGGTCAATATTGCACCATTTATGGTAAAACTCCAAGGAAGCAAGTTATGACAAGAGTGAAGATGGTGAATAGGTGATTTCCACTTGACTTAAAGTGTGGAAAAGATATAATTTTAAAAATGAATGTGGTTGACGATTCAAGATTATGGCATAGAAAACTCGATTACTTGAATTTTAATAGCCTCAAATTACTTTACCTAAAAAACATAGTTCAAAGACTTTTATCCTTAAAGAGATGAGAGATCCTTCAGGAGATGAGAGATGCTTATGAAGGATGTGCTCTTGGAAAACATTATTGACAATTATTTTTAAGAGGAGGAGTTTGGAGAGTCAAGAATGTAATTGAGTTGATGCACACCAATATTTATGACTGATTTCCACTCCATCTTATTTTTAAAATAGATACTTTATAATGTTTATTAATGATTATAGTATAATAACATAGGTGTATTTTATGAGGCAAAGACTTGAAGTTGCTACTATTTTTAAGAAATCTAAATGTTTTTCAATATAGAAGTATTGAGAAGTGACAAGGAAAAAAGTACACTTCAAGATAGTTTTACAAGTTTTATGAAATGACAAGGTGAGAAGAATATTACTTGAAAAGCTGGAGTATGAGAATATTTTATTTTTAAAAGTTTTTGAGATTACTTTAAAATAAATAAATTAATATCTGAGTTATTATAGAAAATACCCAGCGAGTAACAATCATGTGTATGTAAATGTCTCGAAAATCTGTCCTCCACTTTTACCCCCAGCAGATGAACATCTCCTTCAACGATAGCTCTGTGCACCTCTTCTAACCCCCAACGCAAGCTTTGTTAGATGTTGCTACCACATCTCAACCTGTTAACTACCGTGCAAAACCACCTGATCTCCCTTGGATTAATTCAATGGAGGTAATTTTCACGTTTAAGAAAAACTAGACAATAGACTCAACGAAGAGAAAGACATTCATTTTCATAGGTTTTATGTGGATGCCATCTGTGAAGAAATGGCTCCCTCTAGACTTAGAGATGGGAGAACCTCTTTCAAGTTTGAACAACTTTCAGCAATTAAATTGCACCGTAACAGTAAAAGGAGGATTTACAAAATAGCTCTTGCTAAACCAGAAAATAAAGATGAAAATAAATCGAACCATTTCCCTTCTTTTAAGATTCTTCCTCTATGCAAATGGATAGAATAACTACATACATTGGATCTTTTCACTAAAAACCAACAATGTCAGGTGCGCTGTGAGAGAAGAAACTCTAATTCTTGAATTCTATTTGTTGATCTTGTGCAAATACATCTCATGTCCACCAGAGAATGTTAGCCCACTGTTCGGGTCAATTAAAAAAAAAACAGAGATTTTAGCAACAAACTTTATCCAAGCATTAAGCAGGGTGCATTTTGTAAATGTAGGAGAAATATCCAAAGTTTGGATGATAGTTTAAGGGCTTTCCCTGATCATGAAATCGTTCCGTTGGGAATTTGAGTCAGTGAAAAAAGAGGAAGTAATACATAAATTACCCAAGTTAGAGAACTACATAGCAGTGCAGCATCTAACGAGATAGATGTTTCTGATGCAAATGTTTAGTTGCCAAGCCATGCAACTGAGAGGATCCCAGATTTGATGAGTCCTGAAATAGGAGTCAAGCCACCATGTAAGTAATCAATGGAAGCAACCATACCAGATAATCCATTAATACTTTAAATACCATTTCTTGTAGACCATCCTGAACATCGAAAAAACTGGGAATAGTCTGCGGTCTGAATTGTATCTGCCCCTGCAAGCATGGAAAGATTATCAGTTTGTAATCATGCACAGTCAATTCCAGTCACGGTAGGCATGATGATTTTTATGATTAAGAGAGCTCCTAAGTTTCAGTTCTGCCATGGCAGTCAGAACTTTCTCAACAACATCATGGCCCTATACAAAACAAACTTCTTGAGCGAAAACACAAGAGCATAGCATACCATCCCTTGCATCCTTTGTTGCATCATGTAATGAGCATCATCATTTGGTGCAGTAGCATTCAATTGTCCCTACAAGAGGGTCAGAGCAGGATTTGGATGTCACGAATGGAGTAATAAGAGACACCACTATTCTTATATGCCACTTAAATTTCAAGATGCATTACCAGCCCTTGCATGCTATGTGGATTACTATAACAATCATCACGACTAGAAGCTATGGCATTTAGTTGTCCCTAAAAGAAAATTACAAGGAAAAATAAGTGAGCTTTACTTTTTACAAGGTTAAGGTTGTTTTGTGTGATCATGCCTAGATAAATTCTCAAAAACTCCATAAGTCATGGCTATAATGATGAAATAGTAGCACATACCATTCCCTGCCCAGTTTGTTGTGAGCCAAAATACCCATCGAGAGTTGGAACCCTTGAGTTTAGTTGTTCCTGCAACAGATTCTTTTATTAACAAATTGAAAGTTGCAGGAAAAAGCATCACTTAAATAACAACAGAATAGTCAGAAACAACGAAAATTTCCTCATCAATACATGGTCACTATTAAACACATCATACCATCCCTTGCATAATCTCTCAGATTTTATAAGAACAATCAAGGGCTGGTGCTCGTAAGTTTGAGTGTCCCACAACAAGTATAATATCACAACTTCTTCTGTAAATGTAATAGGACAAGTTACGCTTTTACACAGCATCACTAACCATTTGCCAGCTATCATGCATCCGAATGGGTATCACCTCTGGGTCTGGATGTACCTGAACAATTTTTACAGTTCCACTCAAATGAATAACTAAACATAAAATTTCATTAAGACCTCAAGCAAACAAACACCAAAAACCCAACTGACCTGCTTCTTTCTGGATGTATCTTTCTTCTTATTTGTCTTGGTTGCACCATGAGCTTGATTCACTTCATCATAGTCAAGAGGACCGTTTGAAGTGGGCGAAGTTGGTTCTATTATGTTTTGAATTGAATTATTAACACTCTCGCACTTTCTCAAAGCTTCTTCCAGTGCATTGAATGCAATATTGTAACTCTCTTGAGATAAAGAACCTTCATCACCCAGTTTAAAGGCCCGTCGACATAGATCATTGTAGCGTTGAACCCTGGACTCGACCACATCTGACTGTTCTCTCATAATTTGTCTGCTCTTTGCATCCTTTGTCCAACGTTTCAATATGTACTGTGATGGAATGCTGTGCAGACCTGACATTTGCATAACAATCAACACATGTCTACAAAGAAAACCATTAAACTCAAACAAACGGCATGAACAAGATAGATATGATGTCATCTCATTCCACACCACAATGAAATATTGGTTATCTTCGAAATCTTGAACTTTGAAAGTTTGGGTTTCTCCATCTTCAGTCTCTTTTCTAGGATGACAAGCAACGACTCCTAAAACCTCAACCTGGAACTTTTTAAATATTGCATGTGTGTATATTGAGGCCATTTGTTTCCCAAAGGGTGATGGAGATTTCAACCCTGGTTGCTTGTGCCAAGTTTCAAAATCTGCTTTTGCTTCCTCTTCGAACTTCTCTTGTAGCATTGCTTTTTGCAGTTCAAGAAACTCTTTCAGGGTGGTTTTCCTTTGCATGTATCTGTCAAATAAAGTGTTTATACTTTCTGACCGCTGGGTCGTAGACATCCCTGCCAAAAAGTTGTCTATCATGAAAACCGGTATCCATCTTTGACGATCTTCATACAACGATTGAAACCATACGTCATTTCTTAAATTGAATATCTCGACCATTTTCCACCATCTTTTTTCAAACTGTTCACTGGTCCAAGACTTAAAGATGCATTTCTTAAATTTCAACATGAAATTTTCATGCTGCCTTGTCACATAACTCAGCTTCTCAGGAATCTTGCTGAATACATGCCACAAGCAAAAACAATGGCGTGAATTAGGAAAGACCTCTTGAATAGCTTCTTTCAGGGCATTGTCTTGGTCGGTGAGAATCACTCTTGGAGCATGACCACCCATTGCCCGAAGCCATGCTCGCATCAACCAAACATATGTTGTTTTAGTTTCATCAGCAACTAACGCACATCCAAGCAACAGAAACTGGAAGTGGTGGTTAACACCAATAAAGGGAGCAAATGGCAATTTGTACTCGTTCTTGAGATATGTGGTATCAAAGAAAATGACATCACCGAAATTTCCATAATCAAGCCTACCTTTGGCATCAACCCAGAAAACATTTCTCAACTGCTGTTCTTCATTCAGATCGATTGCATAAAAGAAGTTGGGATTCTCATCTTGCATATGCATAAAATGATCAAGCATAGCTTGAGCATCTCCTTCATCCAAAGCCAAATGCTTTGTGTTGCCAGATGGATTTGTAACACCACCCTTCTGGTTCTCATGTTTCCTATGCCCACCTGATTGTCTAGACATTGCAACATACAATTTTTTTGTCCTCGCCCTGATAGCATGCAACGCATCAACATTGTCGTTACCCAGATTTAAATTCCTATGACCGCGAAAGTAATATGCCTGGTCGGGAAAGATTTCATGGTTGTGCTCCTTTATGAAACTGCGGACAACCCATCTTCCATCTTGCTGCCTTCTCTTAACATGCATGCAAGCTTTGCAATCTGTTTTTGACCAAGACTGATTTATTCTACCACGTTTTCTCTTGACAGGAAGGCTTGTTGCAGCATCTGCATTTGAAACAGGCTGTGGCAATTCAATTGTACTGGTGTCCCGCTTGGTCCCATATCTAGTGCACACAAACTTTGCGTCAATAAATTTTCCAGATATCCTTGATCGTCGGCTCGCTTTTGTTATGGTGGAAAATCCCACAGACTTAGCATACTCTTTGTAGAATGAAAATGCTTCATCCTTCGATTCAAATTCCATTCCATCATGGGGCTCTGCATCTTTCACAGAGTTCAAGTTTATTCCATCTCCAGCATTTGGTTTTTTTCTACCATCAAGAACTCTTCCATTTATAACTGTTCCAGTCTTCTCACAACCATTCCCACCAATGTCAGGAGAATTCACAATGATTTGATCTCTTTCATGTCCTCCATCACCACCATCCACCGTATTAACATTCACATTGGGCCTTCTATCTTCCTTATGATATTCTCCTGAAGGTTGCTCCAGATCTATCCCCATGGGGGAAATATTTTAAACTGAACTTACAACATATGCACCTGAAATGTTCAAAATCATGCGCCAGTCAAAGCCTAATAAAAAGATGAACCACAACAATGTACATATTTCTGATCTATCATTCAAACCAGCTCCCACATAGTACAACTAAAGTGAAAACAGGAAGGTTTAAACTGACGACAACCTGATTCCATGTGGTAGATATGCTCTCTGTAAAAATAAAACCTAAATGCGCAACATTTGTATGCACCAGCAGCGACGATTACACGCATAAGACTTCAGGCCTTAAAAGAAGAAACCCAAACAGCATTTGAATTAACTATTTACTAATTGTGTTAAGCACTGCATCAATCAAACACGACGTGATATCATCAACAAATCACTTTTTTAAAAAAAAATTTGAAGCAAACATACTTCAAAGAGGTTGATCATTCAAAACTAACATTGTCACTTCATAAACTTAAAAAAAGAAAGTAAATTTGAAAGAAGCACAAGTTGAACTTCTCACAGAAAATCCTCGAAGTGACTAATACTACTGGTTAGTATCCCAATTTAGCAAAGAACAAGGAAAAAAAAAATACCCACATAAAAAAATAGATTATTTAGCAAAAACAAACTAAAAGTACTTAAAAACACCAGTTCAAAATTGAAGCTTCAACACAAACACCAAGTATCATTACTGGCTGCTAAGTACCGACTTAAAAGAGAGAATAAAATCCACAACTGCAGTAAAGAAAAACAGAAATTTAAGAAACGGAACCGAACCCACAAAAGTAATTAAAGAAGAATCTAAAAGATATAAAATTTGAAAGATTGAGTGTTATTGCATACATGAAGTGATCTTCAACTTCTTCAAAATTTGAAGCGAGTAGAGAGGTTTCTGATTTTGCGAGTTTCTGTTGTGGGAAGGAGAATTGGATGCTGTACTCGCATTGGTTAATTGCGATACTCGCGTCCCCTGTTCTGGCTTTGCTGGGCCTCCTTCACTTGGACTCCCAAACCAATTTGGGTTTCCTTTCTTCTGTCGGGCAACCCAGTTTCCAGTTAGTTAATAATTACTAGCCATTGTGCCCCCGTTTTCCTGCTGCCAAGGCTTTTTTTAAAAACAAGATTATTGAATTTTATAACAATTAAAATAAATATTTATAAGAAATTTAACGTTTTAAATATACAGTGTGTGTGTGTATATATAAAATCAAAATTCCTTTTTTATTCATACAATCTTTTTTTGTTTTGATAAAAATATTGTTTTATCAGCAACATAATTTTTTAAATAAGAATTTAAGGCAATTAAGTACATATGTAATAATTTCAATTATTTAAATTAAGAAAAAATTAAACATATTCCTTTAATCAAAACTACCATTGCTTATTCATTTACCTCTTATCTATTCTGATGAAAATATTTTTTTAATTGAAAACATGATTTTTAAAATAAAACATTATTATGATATAAAAGGTAAATTTTAATTAAAAAAAATCTAAACATGCCGTTATGATTTTCATGCTAATGTATAAAAAAATTAAAGAATAATTAATTTTAAAAAACTCAAAATAATAAAATAAAAATTTTATTCTCATTGAATACTAACGAATGTTTTTTTAATTATGCATATTGGATTCATATAATTATTAATATTAATATAAAACTAATTTTATTTGAAAATTATTGCATAACTGGATGGTTTTGTTAAATATTATTTTAATAAATTTGTTTAAATATAATTTAAAAATATAAAACAATTAAATAAATAATAAAAAGTGTAAAAGTCAAAAGAATCATATCAACCTCTAGCATTTGAATAAACAAGCGCTCATAGAGAAGACCAAGGTAACAAGTTATATTTTCTTAAAAATTAATAAGAGATCCTACTAGAACTAACTCTAAGCTAGACCAACTAGAAAATTAAGGTTTCGGATAATTTAGGTTCTAAAACCTAAATTTCAACCTTCTTTTTTTTTTTTCTAAAACATGTTAAAAAAATCATTGTACAAACCTCAATAATCTCATTTCTAACCCTTAAACACCACCTAATCAATCCAAAAAATCCAAATAAAATTGAATTGAAATAAACTTTAAGTATTCTGATATATTTTTTGTGGTATGATTAAAGACCCAAACAACCTAATACGAATAAGATTGCACCAAAAAATCAATTGCAAGTTTTAATTGGACCAATTACAAGATCAATGACAAAGAAGCTCAAAATGTATTCAATGGGCTTAAATTAAAATATTTGTGCCAATATGGATTTCAAAGAGGCTACATCAACAAGTGAAGATAAGATCTTAGTTAATTTAATTCATGTACAAGATGGGCTTAATCCATCTACTTTATGGGCTAATTAATTTTGGCAGTCAAGAGTTTATTATTCCTAATGCACAGTATTACTTTAACAAGTATAATTTTTTATTTGACCAATGGGTCGGGTTGAAATTTTACCATAAGTTTTCAGAGATCTTGCTTTATATTGAGTTAAAATTTTAGAGAAATCAGACATTAGAAAGACCTTGTAGTAAGGTCTAGAAGCTACTATATGATAATTATATTAATTTCCTAATTGATTTAGAATATATTTTTTGTATTTTATTTAGAGCTCTTTCATTATTTTTTCAACATTGATTATGATGTTTTTACCGATTATAAATAGTTTTATTTAGCTTATATTTAATTTTTTTTACAGACTTTGATATCAACAATTATTATTGTGTGTAAGAAGTTTTGCTCATGCTTTTTGACTCTTCATTAAACTACTTTGACTTATCAAAGAATTAATCATGATTCGTGGCATTTTATATACTTCTCGTTCACATCTCTTTATAAACATTGGGTAGGGATTTAGTTATTTATAGTCTTGTTTTTTTAGATACAGGTTATCGTTGTGTCAAACTCAGGTTATATCCCTTTTTTCTTTAAGTTTTTGCATACTTTATTGTTGTCGAGTTCTTTATCTTCTCTAAAAACTAGTTATGGCATCAAGTTTTTTTAAAAAAAAGAATAAGAAGGAGAAGGAGAAGAAGGACAAGCAAAATCGCAAGAAAATAAATTTTTAGGTTTTGTCGCAAATCTTGATTCAAAGAAACATAGAGTTCGTCCACTTACTTTAAATCAAAAAAAAAAATCTTGATTTTAGGGTTTCTTGAAGACAAATCTTGATTTGAAATATTTTAAGTTTACGTGGTTGGGTTTTCTTAAGAATTACAAAATATAATAGTTTTTACAACATTTTCTTTTATTTAAGTTTTAGATATATATATATATATATATATATATATATATATATATATATATATATATGAGCACAAACACACGTTATTTTTATTTTGAGTCATTTAAATTTTATTTCATTAGTTTCTTAACTTTTTTTAGTCTTTTTTCATCTCTTTTTGTAGCCTAGGAAACAATTAAAATTGTAATGTGGATTGCACGGTATAATCAACATTGCCTTATTTGTGCGTGGAGAATCTCCTGAACAAGTAAAATACCATTCTTTTTAGTTTTAATTTTGGATATTAATTTTACTTTTACTTTTACTTTTACTTTTAACTTTAATTAGTCATCACCCTTAACCATTTTTTTCCCCTTCTTACATTGTGAGTTTGATAGAATTATAAGGCAACGTTTTGCTCATCTAGATCTTAACTCTACGTCCAAAAACCAATTAAGTACATCTTTATGAATGATAATTTAGCTCGGTCCAACAAATGTCATCTACGTTCAAAAACAATTTGTTTTTATCAATACGACTAGATTTAATTTTATGCCCCCTCGCTATTATTATTATTATTATTGTAAACTTTATTTTATTTTAATGGTTTAATTATATCGGGTTATATTAAGAAAAAATACATAGAAATAGCTAAAAAACCGAGTCAGCACAATTTTGAGTGAGATCGAGTTCCGAAACTGACTGGGCACGTACAGGCAGTGGCCGGCGGAGGAGGGTAAAGAAATCAATTGCCATTCACGTCCGCCTCGTGAGTGCAATTAAAAACAAAAGCATCTATGGCAGAATGAATGCAATTTATTTCCCGTACGTAGCTCTGAATTCTACTAATAGAAAAAGATATGCTGTCCTTGTCATATATCAAACCAAACGAGGAATAATTACCAGCAAACAGCAATGGGACTACGAGAACAAGGTTCATGAATACAAGAACAAGTTCATGAACACAAACATACAATTAATGTACGCAGTGTTTCCTGAAACTCTTTCAAGGTTAATATTCTTTTGTTAGTTCATTCAAAGTGTAATGAATCTAAACTGATTTTATTAACAAATTAAGAGTTTTGTTTTTTCCCATAATAATCTTTGTACGTAGCAACATGTGGTCGATCCAGCACCCATGCATTGACGTCGTTATAAAATTAATAATTGAAGTAAGGAAAATCTTTTATATGTATATATAATTCGATCCCACTCCTTTTCAACGCTCCAATTGAAGTATCCCATGTTTGCTCAATTCTTAATTTAATTAAGAATTAGAACAGATTTGAGATAATTCATGTGTGGATTAAACACTTTTAATCAGTCCACCGAAATACACTGCATTTTCTTCTCGATCGCATGGATTGATCAACATATAATTAACTTGCATCACAAAATATAGCTGGGAGGGAAATATAAAGCATTTTGCTTTCCAGGGGCTTGTTAATTTGGAGTGGGGTGGAGATTGTATTTTAAAATGTTTTTTTTCTTAAAAATACATTAGAATAATATTTTTTAAAATTTATTTTTAATACCAACATATAAAAATGATTCAAAAGCACTCAAAACTAATTCAAAATTCAAAATTTTTCAGAAACATGGTTCAACCATACTCCCAGAAACACCAAAATATTTTAACCATTAAAACACCATATATATAGTTGGCCTCCCTGAGGTTAACTCGATATACAAACTCGATATTTAATTACTTACCTTTGAGATTCCAAAGGGCAAAAAAATAAAAAAAAAATCTTGAACAATAATATTGTCCTGCCATCAATAACATAAAATAAAGCATTCACCAAGGTGAACAGCTCAGTGGTTACATTTTCAAGTGAGATTAATTTGTAATGGCATAGAGATGGATAAAATGTGCTTTGGTTTGATAATGCTGGTGCAGATGCATAGTTTACTCAATTTCCACAATAGTCGACACGTTCCTCAAACGTTTAAAAATCCCTCACTCTCACAAACTCACACTACTATAAGATAATTATCAGCCCACATGAGCCATGTTCACGATTTAGGGTTTCTATAGTTTAGAAAATAATGAAACGAGACAAGATTTCTATATATTTTTCTAGCCAGGTTGAAGACGACATGCAGGCACATGACTTCTCCGTCAAAATATATTGACCTTGTGATCTCACTTCCTTGGATTTATTTACCCATGTATGGTTTCGGTCGCCCTAGACAAAATTAATGAGGATTTAAAATAATACTAATAAAAGAACAAAAATAAGATCTTGGAATTCCCCAAGTACTGAACCCTTTTTTTTTTTTTTTTTTGAACATTCAGAAGAGATATTGACAGCCATTAATATTATAATATTAGGGAAGCATTGATTTGATTGTAGGATTATGAATCAAATCCTATCATTGTACTTACTTAATAGTGACAATCATGATAATCATGATGGGGATGAGCAACACTTTTATTTTATTTTATTTTTTTAATGATTTTCTATCATTTTAAAAAATATTTTAATATATTTATAAATAAAATTATTCTTAGAAAAAACACAAGGACAACCAACGGGGGATTCTTAAATAAAGAATTAAGACAGGTTACATAATAATGCAGTCAAATCATGTGATTTCTCAAACACCTCGCCAATACTTGAATGTTTTTGAAACCAACTTGCGGAATTCCCTGCTATATTTTTTTTTAATCAATTTTATAACATATATAATTAAGTTTCCCCGTATATAGTTTTGATCTAGGAAAAACATTAACCAACCAAGTATATATATACATCTCGGCTGACATGAACTGCAAATTTTGATAGTTCCAATTGTCTACGAGGCCCCCATATATATGAGAAAAAATTATTAATCCTGTAACACATTCTGAGTTATCGATGCATACAATATTATGGGATGTCATGCCTGACACCTCAACCTCAATAAAAGGAAATTAATAATAATAATAAAAATTGTCATGCTTGACCATTTTCATATTGTTGCCATTCACATTAACAGACTGACCACCACCTAATCTTTTTAATATATAAAAGGTTCAATTAGTCAAGCTAGCTAACAAACTAATAAAAGATATATATAGCAGGATTTAATTAAAAAACAATTAGTAGGTTAGTTATCGGTATATGACTGTTGTATTTTAAAATATATTTTAAATATATTTTTTATCTTTAAAAAATTATTAAAAAAATTCTTTTTAAAAAACAACACTATTTGAAAAATAACACCTTAGTAGCTAACCACTTGAATGATTAATCGAAAGTTCCAGTTTTTCTTTTAGGATCAGTGAGTCAGTGAGGTACAAGAAGAAGAAGAAGAAGAAAAGAAGAAGAAGTTATCACCATCTTAATATTAAAAATAAAATAAAAATATTGTCTTGAAATATTTTTTCAAAACCAAACCATGTTTTTTACTAGTCATCTAAATTGTTTTTGAACTTGTTAAGTCGACTAGGTCACATAAAACCAATTTTCACATCGTTTACTTTTAAACTAGAACTAGAAAGAAATTTGGATCATGATGTTTCAAGATTAACTTGTTAGGTCGGGTTTAATAACAATGTCAAATAATTTTCTTCGACCTGGACTCTTTTTTTACGTTAGAAAAATTGTTTCTAACATGTAGTGTAGCGCATGCTAAAAAACCGGTTGATTTCTTCTAATAAATACGAGAATTAAGGATATACGTGTTTAGTATGTTAAAATAAATAAAAGATGGTTTTCATTAATTAATTAACAGTATATATGGACTCTATATTTGCGTGAACAAATTAAAATCTTCTCTTCAAGTCTTTCAGTATTTTAATTTATTTTTTAAATAAAAATAGAGTATGAATCCCCTCCAAGATTATAATATTCTAACCTTCAAAGTAAAAAAAGAAAAAGGATATATTAAACAACTATCAATTATGTATTACAGTTGCATGCTGCCATGGACCATGATCCATGGCACCTACCCAATGCCATCATACCTACCAAATATATGTGTCTTTTCCATTTTTTTTTTTATTTACATGGGGTGTCCGGACCAGCTTGCGCGCACCACGACTATTCCCCACGGCCCACTGGATATCCTACAAGCCCAGGAGCAGGTAAGGCACCGCGGGGGTGACAAGCGTGCACATAGAGGGTTGAACCCGGGATGGGGGCTGAACAAGTCACACGGTTGACCACAACAACTAGACCCTCAAGTGCGTCTTTTCCAAATTTGGTGAAGCTTATAAGAACCAAGAGAAACAGTAAAATCATTCACTTTAAAAATCTACCACACAGTGATATGAAACAACTGTAATATAATAAATTAACCACAGGAAGCTTTGAACTGAAACCGCGTGGATACCACTGGCACCGCCTAATACTATACATCAAGGAGAGGTACGTTTCATTTTATATATATGCCTGCAATTGGAAGGGCATGTTCTAAGCACATGCAAGCAATGTAAAGAATCTTGATGAGCAGCAGTCAAAAGTTCCTCTTTTTTTCTTTTTCTTTTTTGTAATTCTTGCAAACCCTAAACTCCTCCTTACGATAACTTTGACTAGTTAAAATTAAGTGGACCAAAACCCATCTTGCAAGCAATCTTCGGTCTATCTCTTAATTTTTTAAGTAGCGAACAAGGTTAAAAAAAAAATGTATACAGCTATTAATTTCAAGTGGACTTCTCGAGGAAAAATAATTAATTCATATGTAAGAAGTTCATTGGAAGAAGTTCTGCCCTCGTTAGGGCAGTTGTTCGCAAACAAAAATTCTGGGCATGCAGTAAGTCAAAGCATTCCTGTCCCATTGTTCGTTCTTGCCAAGAATTTTCAATTTTTTACTTATTTCCACTTCCCATAAATCCCCCCTCTTCTAAGAAATTAAAATCCCATTCACCACCCCTACCTCATTTTGTTACTTATTCCCACAATAATGTTATGGGGAGTTTGATCATCTAACGGGGAAGAAACACTGTGACGATCGAACATCTTTGTTTCGAAAGCAGAAATTCTATTTTTCTCAATATTAGCCCGAGTGCTTCAAATCAAGATTTAAGTATAGTCAATTTGGAGAAAGTGAATTAGTTTACACGGAGCTTGCGGAGAACAAATTGGTACACAAGAGAGAAACTATATCAGTTTCTCATGAAATATGTTTTCAATATGTATGTAATATATAAGATTCTTTTATAGGCTACAAGATTGTTTTATATATATATATATATATATATATATATATATATAGGCTACAACCCGTGTATTATCTCGCAACAAAACAAAGCAACTTGAAGGTAAGATATAAGATTTATAATTGATTGGTTGATAAGATTTATAAAAATATCATTTTCGAAGATCCTATCATGCCATTGCCCTCGTCCATGATGGGATCGATCAAGATTGTAAGAGGTTATAGATGATGATCATTATAATAGAGAGAATCTGATCCGAGTGATGATTGTTTATTCGGTTCTTTTCTCTTGGATTTTACTTCTGACATCAGAGCAAACAATATGGTCTTGAGTTTTTATTTCTTTATAACTACCCTAATGGAGCTATCGTCGCGCGCAGTTGAACAGTCAAGCCATGGAATTAACTAATCTGGAAAAGAACAAAGAAGGAAAGAAAAAGAGGAGAAGTAGGGCTGTAAAAAGAAGGATTGCTATGAATTATAGAAGTCAAGAACTAGTGCTAGGCCCTCTCGAACCTTGTTAAAAAACCTGCATCGACTGCTTGCTCAGAAAACCTGCAATGCCATTACAGAAAGCTGAGAGCGCAGATCGGACATTAGAGTAGAAAATAAATGGGTCAAGAAATAGTTCAGGCCTTCATGCCTAGCTAGAAGTGAAGGTCACTTCATTATTATACACGCGCTGACACACATCTTGGATATTCCAATCTAAACCATGTGCTTGCTTTCTTTCTCTGGCAGCCATGTGACGGACGCATCAATAGGCTCCACCCTTTGGTCTGCTATGCAGAATAGGCCCTTGCTCGTTTTGACTTATGGCGACTCTTATGATCTTACTGTCTTTTCCACACTACAATTATTCTGTGCCTAATTGTACTAAAAATGCCCCTTCAATTATAATCTTGAAAAATAGGCCTACAAAAACTTTGAAATAAGTTGTTTATGAGTGTGGTAATGGTTGTTTTTTAAAGTATTTTTTATTTAAAATTATATAATTAATATTTTTTTATTTTAAAAAATTATTTTTGATATCAACAAATCAAAATAATTTTAAAATATAAAAAATAAATAAATTTTATGCAAATCGCTCCTTTGAACATAATACCAAATGAAACAAAATCCTTGTTTTATCTTCTTAGCCTAGCGGGAATTTCACCCTACCCCATTTCACCCTACCTGCGTTGAAACCCAGAACATGCTCTACAGAGCATGATGGTAGTTCCACTCAATCAAAGGCGAGGAGGAAGTTGGTACCAATACACTTGAACAACATTACTTTCACATAATTTAATTTCCCACATAAATACCTTGTACTAGTAATTAATTTGCTGGAGAAGGATCAGAAAGAAATCACTTTCACTTAGTATAATCTACAGCAATTAGAGCATAAAGTGTTTGTTGAAAACTGTGCGCACATGCCAACTCCTACAATCCGACAGAACTCCCATCTCATAAATATTAAATACATCTGGAGGAATAGCTCGTTGGTGTTCTGAAAAATGTTCATCATTCAATCAAAACAGTTTATAAGTTAATTATATCGCATTTGGCCAGTTGATTAGTGGATTTAAATAGCAATTTTCAAACGTTACAATGGAAATGGGAAACTGCATATTTGACTCCTTCATCACCACCCCTGTTCGCCACTTCTTTAGCATATAGTATCTGTTGTTTGAGATTGCATTCTAAATATTGTTTTTTTTATTTAAAATTATTTATTTTATAATTTTAATTGGTTGATATTAAAAATAATTTTAATATATTTTTAAATAAAAAACACTTTAAAAATTAACTATTATAATTTTTTCAAAACAAAATCTAAATGGAATTGACGATGGATGGGTGTTTCATGTCAACAAAACCTAGGAAACGTTGTTGCTTTAATTTCTTCGAACAATTCCCAACAAACTGGTTTGGTAGCTTAGGCACATCGCATCATTAATTATTATATTTGATGAATTTTAGGTCCAGCTACTAATTATACTCTCCTATGTCCTATCTAAGCTAAGCTAGCTTCCTTCAGTCTAGTGTTACATACGTATTTATGACACAACCACCTTTGGTGACCGGGAAGAAATTAATGGGTTCTTCCAAATTGAGACAAATTATTAGTGTCTGAGGATAGGACCACAGGTTATCAAGATTTCCAGCGACAATTTTAGGCTTACAATTTCAATCCTGACAGGAAATTTAATTGATGGCAGAAAGGAAAGTGCCAATTAATTATTGTATATAGAGAGAGTGTTTTATGGGGAAATTGGGGGTGGTGTTCCTTCTTTTTATGGTTCAAAAAGGAGAAAAACAGCTCCACAAAAGTACTATAAATTCATAATTCAAAGCTGTTTTTTAGCTGGAAAAAAAGATGGGCAGAGATCATCAAAGCGTTTTCTAGCCTAAAAAAAAAATTAATTGTGAACGGAAAATTTAATCTTTATACTTAATAAAATTAATCAAGAATTATATATTCGTTAATAAATATTAAAAATAGAAATAACACTAATTATAAAGTAAAGATTGCATGCATAATAACTCCAAATTCAAAATTACATGTTTAGATAGTTAACATCATTTCATACACAACCAAAAAAAATTCTAAGGCTTATTATATAAAGATTTAATCAAGAATTCATTCTTGACAATACCTCATTCAGATGGATAATAAGTACCCTACTAATCTGCAGGTAAATAAGATGCCCTGAAATTAATAATCATATAATTTAGAGAACTTTACAAGTCTAAATATCAATTTAAACAAGAAATATAATTAAATCCTCGTATAATAATCACAAAACATGCAGTATAACGGTTTCCATTTTTCCTTTTATTTTCTCTTTGGATACCTCTATCCAACTTTTACTTCATTTCCCAATTTTTGCCTTACCAACAACCATATTTCGATCAATTTCTAGTTTTTATAATATTAGTAGTCTTCACTCTTGCTGCCAACTGTATTCCTTTCATTGAAGTTAGTCCCCATTCTTGTGACCGACTACACTTAATGATATGAACAGTCCTCACTCATGTGGCTGACTATATCATACCTTAATGATATCCCTTACTCATGTGGCCGGTTACATCACCCCAAAATTTATTTTTCCATATCATAAGAATTCATTCCTGACAATACCTCATCCCCTGCTCTTACAGTCAGTCTAAAATTTCCTGATTTATTGCCCCCACTCATATGGTCATTTTATACAACAATGGTCCCTTCTTATGCATCCGACCCGATTCATTTCGACTCTAAAGTCCCTATTCATGTGGTCGACTTTCTATATTCCTAAATCAATCTCGTGTTTCAGTTTCTTTTTTTTCTTCTTCTTTATTTTTCTGAAACTGATAGAAAATTAAGCCCAATGACCAAAATATTAAAATGACTAGATTAAGCACTATTAGTTTAGGATTTGGACACCTAATTGCCGCTCTAGAGGATCTCACTCCTCCCGTCTGTGGTCTAGCTCATGAGACCTCCACGTAATAATAGGATTACAAATTGTTATCATTATATCCATTTAACCTAGACCCAAATCTCGGTTTCACGTTTAACACATGTTTTTTGAATTCTAAACATGTTATCATGCAATTTCAATTAGGGGTGAGCAAAAAAACTAAAAAACTGATTAAGCCAAGAAAACCGGAAAAAAAAAATGAAAAAACCAAATCGTGAAAAAAAAACCGATTAAACTAATTAGAATTTTGAAAAAACAGACCAGTTCGATTTTGATTTTATAAGCATGAAATTGAAAAAACCGAACCGAAAAAAAACCAAGCCAAACTGAAAAAACCAGAGCCAAACCGGAAAAAACCGAGCCAAACCGGTTTGAACTTGTTATTGTTCAAAAATAACGAATCGAAACCGATCGGTTTGAACCAGTTCTAGTTCGATTTTGGTTTTTTTTTTAAAACCGGTTTGGTTATTTTTTAAAAAAAAAAACGAACTGAACCGAAAATAATCACTCCTAATTTCAATCATAGAGACGCATATATGCAACATATTCCTGCCAATCACACATACTTCCCATGTTTTCATTACTCATCTTAATCTAACTCAGTTATAATCATAGTGTATACTCATGCATCCACACAAAAATTCAAATATCTCTTAACTTAATTTTACTAACACGTGTTACAATAATATAGCATGTCTTTTCAACATAATCCTAAGTCTATAGGATAATGTTCCCTCACAAAATCTAGAGATTGATATGTGGAACAAATAAAATGCAGGGCTAAAACGCGAAAACTTACACAAACAAGGATAAAAAATGAAAAACAAAAAAACTTTGGGACCAAAATTTTAAAATCCACACTTCATGAACTAAAAAAAATTACCTTTTTGTTTCAACTTCAAATTTCATCCTCATAGTTTCAATTTGTTTTAAGCAACAAAATTGAATTGTATTTTTCCAAATCAAGCATTAACTTAATGCTATGATGACACTGTGAGAACCATATAATAAGCTAATTAAAATAAATTATCAGGTCTAATTCTCAAACAACCCAATATAAAAAGATAGAATAAAAAAAATGTTTCGGAATAAAAAATGCTTCAATAACTATATATAAAAAAAAAGAGCACCTTGTAAATATACACTGCATTGTTTCTTGCTGTTTTTCTTAGGTTATTGTCATTTAGAAGTTGAAAAAATAAAGGTAAGTTGAGAAAAAGCATCCATCAAATGAAGATATATATTCCAATCACCTTGCCTAAAGAGAGGTAAATTAATGTTTAAAAAAGAAGGGGTAAAAAAATGACCTTGTTTTTTCACTTTGCATGAAATTCCATGTTAAAAATAACAAATTTTCATCAGTTAAAAAACAAAGCCCCACTCTCCCTCTTGGACCGTAAGTGCACCTCCTCCCATGACTCCCTCTATATGTATTCTACTATTCTTCCAACTTTCGCACAAGTCACAACCTCCCATTGTAGCTTCCAATTCCCAAGTCTCTCCTCCCCGGTTCAACTCACAACAAACACCACCGCTACTCTAGATACAAAATGGCGCAAATGTTGCTCCTTTGGTGGTCAAAAACCACCACCAAGACTGGTGGTGTTGATACCATTGCCACCACCAGTAAGACCGTTGAAAATATTGGCAGTACACAAAATTGTTTTTGTGGGTGTCTAACAAAGCTTTTGAAGAAGCTAAAGAAGAGAGGAAGAGTGATACGCGCTGCCGCTGCAAGTAGGCAATCTTCATTCCAGTGCCGGTATGATCCATTGAGTTATTCTCTCAATTTTGATACAAGTGGGCATGATGAAGATTACTACCACTTCTGTGCTTTCACGTCAAGGTTTGTGGCCAACCCATCAAGAAGCAGGATCAGTACTACATCCTCTTCTTCAAGAATACTAGGGGCCACTTCTCACTAGAATAAACTAACGCTGTTTAGTCCCATGTTTTGTTGTCTTGTTTTGGTTTCTTTTGTTTTTTGGAAGTTAACTTGTCTTAGGCTTTAGTCGCTTCTGATGGAGCATCGTGTGTACATTCAATGGAGGATCTGATCTGATCTGATCGCATCTTAAGTTTTATTCTTCTAGGTAAAGAGAGTTAGTTATTATCCACGGAAGAGAGAAGCTAGCTAGCTAGCTAGCCTCAAATGGGTAGGGGCTTTACTGTACTTTTATGCGGTATTTACCCACAATACTAATTTGATAGAGCGGTGCTTTTTTTATATATATTTCTCCAGCAGCTGAGCTTTCATGTGAAGTGATGGATACAGGAGAAGAGGAAAACTATGGTGAAATTGAGGAGTAGGTGCTGTATAATTAATCAAAATCCAAAACTATTTCTGTAATGATAAAAAGTTCGCTTTCTTAATCTTCTAGTTGGGTAGTTGTACCCAAAATTACCGCACAAGATGCTATGATACGTGATGATGCAACAGGTATATGCGATCACAGCCATAGGTCCATGGTGAAAAGCCTAAAAGTTAGCTTCCTTATCAGCTAGACGTAGAGATTCAAAGGGCATCGGGAATGTCAAGGACCATATTTGTTTTTAGGGGGGCGGTGTACTCATGTGCAAGGTGAGCTACCATCTCCAAAGCAGAATTATTGTTAGGTGTATGAAGTAGGTTATCTGGGGAGACAAAAATCCGTGATTATTGGTAGGCATAATCATGATTTTACATAATTAAAAACACAAGACTGCGTCCTTCTAAACCTTTTTTCTAAAAAAAAAAATAAAAGAAGGTATACAGGTATGAAGAAGACTCATGATCCGTTGCATTTGACCATCATTGAATTTGTCATCAAGGTTTCTATTCTAGTAAAACAAGGATAATTTTTCGCTTTCTGGTCTCTAGCAGGGGGAATGAAATGATGCGTCCCCAGTCTTGCAAAGAAATGGTGTTTCAACGCTCACACGCAATCTTCAACAGGACAAGAAGTGTTACTGCTTAAAGCCACTTCAAGAATTCAACTACATTAGAGTTACAGGTTCGACGGAGACACCATGTTTAAATTTTAAATGATGGATAGATGGGCCCAAGAACAGAGAGAGGAGATTTATGATTTACTTTACGTTGTCGCGATGCAATCCACCCGATTCTTTTCAATGGGGTGAGGAGGAAAACAACCCCTAGATTTGGAAGCAAGTTTGACAGATGCAGCAATACCAGCAGGGGAAACTATATATTTCATTCTCTTGCAATAACTTAAAACAAGATGTCCTAAATGATCCTATATATGCTAGTTCATCACTCAGCGAGTCATGCCTACAAAAAATTGAGCACTTAACTGGAGAGCCTGCATCAAAGAATAATGATGTTCCATATTTCAATCCCATACCTTAACTACGGTTCATGATCACTCAAAGGATGATCTGATACAGTTCCCTCAGAAGAAATGTCCTCTACATCAGGCTTTTTTATTGGAGAAAAATCTGACTCGGTCTTGCTTGAATCACCACTATCAGGTTGGTCTGGTCTCTTCTCTGGAAGCATGCTCTGCACCTGAGGTGGCAACCGCTCTGTATCCTTATGTTCTTCCGAAGCAACTTGTGAATCTGACATTCCAACTTGGTCAGGAGATTTTCGCATGGGCACTTTACTTTCATGGATGCTTGAACTTGTTGTACCAGAACCAGAGGTTAAATGTGGGCCTGGAGCAACACAGGATGCCACCAATTGAAGAACTTCAGGAGAGGGAGATAATCCCATGGTTGTTTTCTTCTGTACGTTTAAATAAGCAGATGAAGTCAATGAATTCATCTTGCTTAAACCAGGAAGAGGCAGGTTAAGGTCAGACTCATTCCATGGGCGGCCTGAAGTTTCAGGCACTAACGGTGGAGGGATTGAGGTGGAAGCAACATTACAGCCATGGATGCCGTATCTAAAATCCTGGGTACTTCCCCTGGTATCTAGGGGGAACTGCCTGAACATATGTGACCTCCGCTTCTTTTTCTTCCTCAAAATCCATCTTGGATCCTTTGGTTGGGAGGGAGGTGGACCGGGAATAACAAATGGAGGAATAGTTGGCTGATTTTCTCCATATAGTACACGAACTGATTGTGCTATTGCTGATACAGTGGGTGGCAGCTCAGGTTCAGGCGGTTTAACAGGGGCAGTAACAGCTTCCCGAAGCCAATGAGGCAACTTGTTAGAGGAACTGCTTCCAACTACCTCTTTACCCTTTGAATTTATTGGATTCAGGAATTTACTTGGGTGCAAGAACAAACCTGAATTGCTTAATTCACCAATTCCCACATTATTCTGGGAATCCCGCGATACGTGTACTGATTTATCCAGAAGACTAGGCAATTTTCCGTACTTCATGGTTTCATATTCTTCCTCTCTTCGCTGTAAATCAAAGCTGGTTGAGGAATTCAAACCAAGAGTAGCCAAGTTGCTTGCTCCAAAAGAACTGAGCAGAAATGGCTTTTCAGAGGAAACATGCAAAGAAGGTCCCGCTGAAGAATCTCCAACAAAATTTGCCTGCAGTTCATCTGGATTCCAAGTTGGAATTGGGCTAAAATGCTCACTCCGCAAACTAAGTTGATCCAATGACTCAAAATGTGGCAGGCTAGAAGACAGATCACCAAAACCCAATTTCATGTCTGTCAGATGCGATTGAAACTTTGACGGTCTGCTTCCATGCAAAGCCCGTGTCATCATTCCCTCAGGAATGCTGGGAAACAAGGATGATTTGGAGGACTTTGTTGCCTTCAGTGTCTTTAGCAATGGGAAAGCAGACCCGTCCAAAAACTTGAGTTGCTCTTCCTCCCACCTAACTGCTAAATCTTCTGAAGTTTTGTACTTCGAGAATTTTAACCTGGGGTCTCTAAGCATGGCATCCCAATTACCCCTTCCATATCTCCGAACACCAACCCAAAGGAAATCAAGTTCATCCTCAGACCAGACATCTACTTTTGATTTCTTACTGTACAAGCTACTGGATCCAGAGCCAGTCCTCATTATTATGTTCTCAAGTACCTTTCTGTGGTTTTCAGGAAATGATGGAAAAGAGGATGGCATCTGACCCAAACCAAGTGTGGGAGGAACCTCCTTCTCCAGCTCATTGTATCTTATTGCATCTTGAGGGTGAAATTTAAAATTGGGCAACAATGGCATTGCTGGAAGGTCTCTCATAGAGTCATTTACAGCTTCAAGTCTTCTCCCCAGGGACAAGCTGGGTAGTAAGTCATGGTGTGTACTAGGCATGCTCTTGGAAGGAAGTGGGAATCTGGGCAGCAATTTCTCATCAAAAGGCAAGTTTGGCAGGGACATCTTTTCCTGAAAACCAGCAAAACTGGAACTCGAACCTTCCAAACAATCAGAATCTTTCCCATGTGATATAGGTGGTGGACACTGCAATAATTATAAAATATGTGTACATAAGTAAATAGGTCAGTTTTATTTAGAGATTAACAAAGTCAACAAAGTGTGAGAGACAGACAAAGAATACCGGACTAAACGGGTGCCAACCATCTGATAAGTTATTTTTAAGACGTTGTTGCAAAACTTCAGCTGATGCATCTAGCAATTTTGGCTTGTCTGATGTAGTCTCCTGATGTTTTACATCCGTCTCAATTGATGTTCCAGAGCAAGGAGGTAGACTAAATGGAAATTCTGGCCCAGTCACTGGCTTGCTTTGTCGACCCTTGGATCTTGAAGAGTTTTTGTGCAACAAATCCAATTGGTTGGCGTTGGGGGCACAGAGTCCTAGAACTGGTAACAGCTTGTTGGAAAGAAGCAAGTTTGCATTGCCTGTGCCCTGATTTTGGTGAGCTGGAAGTTTTGTGTCAGAGGGGTGTCCAAGAGAGTTAATAGAAAGATCCAGATGACCTCTTAACTTATGATTAGATAGGTGGCCTGACTTTATGGTTGCATCGGCATTACTCCTTATTGCATCTGGCTGAGTGAACTCATAATCCTCTAAGTCAATCACAAAAGACTTTTTCTCCCTGCCTTGTTGAGCAAACTCCACTGCCTGATTCCCATCCGTGTTGTTGGCAGGACGACAATGAGGAACCAACTCAGGTATAGGAGGCCCCTCATTAGGATGAAATACTTCAATTGAATTCCGCTGAGCAAGGCGTTCTTTTTGTCTAGCACGAAGCTTAGCACTGCTCAAAGAAAAGTGAATTGAAACGAATGATGTCAACTATTTTTCTAAATCTTATTTTCCTCATAGTTAACTGTGTCCAAGTAGCATGAAATTTTCCACATGTTTCAAGAATATGAAGTCCTACGATTCTAATTTATTTTTTTGATTGGTAAGATATCAGAATAATCTTAACTCGAGGTCCAATTTGACCCCATACCTATACTTTACATTAGAGCAGCTAGAATGTTGTTGTTGATGATGATGAGTCGAGAGCAATGGGTTTCTTGGGTGAAGAAATTGAACTTACTATTTTGCCTTTAGAACTCTTCCAGCTGGTGTATATTCCCGCTCAGGCTCCACTTCTGGTTCCCGGTCCTCTTCACCACCACTCTGCATTTAAAGTTGAACTTGATAGTTGAAACTATGACTAACTATAATCAAAAGAAGAAAAGGAAAGGAAAGAAAAGAACAGAATAACCATGACAACAAATGAAACTATGACTAACTATAATCAAAAGAAGAAAAGAAAAGGAAAGGAAAGGAAAGAAGAGAATAACTATGACAACAAACGAATTGTGCTTGGTGGAAAACATGGAAGGTTACATTTTTTAGAGATCTGCTGAATCATTGAAAAGACAAGTAGCAAGTAAATCAAAAGTGTACTCCGGTTGAAAAAAATAAATATTTACAAGCCTAGGTTTTTAATAAAAACAAAAAAATTTATGTAAAATAAATCTTACTCCATGCAGCTTCATGCTGGACGCACTAGAAATATGAGAAGGAAGCAAAAGGAAAGACAGTTGAAAGGAGTGACACCAAGACTAAACTGGAGAGAAGGAAATAAAACTGAACTGAGCATGTGCATGTGCATTGGCTTGCAATAAACAATATCAAAGACCAAAATGGTAACCAAGGTTCATCTCTCACTGCATGAGGTCAGCACTGCAATCTTCAGCGAAAACCATAGACATAAGAAGCTACTCCATTCTACCAATCTCCATAGTTTCAGACCATTTCCAATTTTTTGGGATAATAATGAATGTTTTTCCATCAAATGTTGAGGGAGAGGATGAGGGAAAGGGAAAAGGAAGCGGTTTAGTTTGTTTGGAATAATAATCCGAAGTTTTGGAAGAGAGATAATATTGTAGGCATGCATAAACACTATAGAAAAAGGAAAAGAAGGGGAAAGCTAAATCAGCCTATGGCCCAATAAAAAATCACTTGTGAACTAAGAGACCATTCTGGTCCAACCTTCATTGGCAACATAATAGACCAGCTTTGTATTCATTACACTTGGAAGCAAATAGAAGTACCTCACTCAATGTTTCGTTTGGGTGCGGAGCATAAGCTTCCCTGTAAGAGACAGCTTTCCTCAAGCGTTTCCCTCGACCAAGAGCAGCTTCCTCCTCGGTTTGATACTTCTCCCATCTAAAACCCAGTAAAACAAACAGGAAACTTAAATAAGCATTCCCGTGAAATACATTTCACTAAACAGAATAACTGAGTAATGGTAATTTTATCTCATGAATCATTTGAATTATGCATGTGGTTATTAGGAAAAAGGGGGAATAAGAAACAAATATTAACGTGTTGGACAGTTGGAGAGTAATTATTTCAATCATTGCTTTTCAATGCGGGGAAAAAAAAAAAAAAAGAGTGTCCCAGGAGAACAAAATAAGAATTGGAAAGTTATAATGTATTATTTCCCTAGTCAAGAAAGAGGAAGCTATGAAGTGAGAATGATAATAAAAAAGGAATTAAAGAAAAAGATTACTAGACACTGAGACTAAAACAAATTTTCATATAATTTTAATCATAACTCTTTGTAGATGTTAAACCATGTGAAGAAAAACAAAACCATCACTAAAATTCAATTCTATTATAACCCCGTGGAACCTTGACTGTCAGGGTAACTTGACTTTACTCTTCTAAAACAATAACCAAAATAACAAAATAACTATGACAAAGAGAGAGATAAATGGCCAAATTACAAGACTTTAAGGATCTACTGGACACTTTTCCATGTAAAGGACTTCGAACTGGATGGGTGTGGGTGTCTTTAATTTATATGTGGACTTCGACAACAGAAAGCAGTATCCAAGGTCAAACATGGTCAGATCAATTCACTGTACAAACAGTAATTCCTAGAACACAAAACTACTTCAGGTGTCGCAAAATCACCAGAAACAAAAAATTTTGAAATCACTGCAATTCTTAATTGAAGTTGCTATATAATAACAAGGCCACTAGCAGTTCAGGATAACATCACCACACATGAACAGCTGGGATGTCTACCTATAAATATACTCTACTGGACTGAACCCTCCCTTTGACCAATTGACCAAATGAATTGTTAATAGACTGTATTATTAATATAAACCCAATCAATGCACCTCAATTTGACTGTTTTAACAAGTCTTTCGATCAAATAAATCAAGCAACAGACTGACTGGTTCCAGAAAATGGTTCATAGCGGCACGGATGGATAACTAGTTGAGTCATAAGATACAGATTATTTTTTTTTAAGAATGAGTGACAAGACAACTATAACATGAAGGGAATTGCATGTTTAAAATTTTCCAGAGTAGCTAAAAAAATCACGAGTATATAGTTCAATCATGGTGAAACAATACTTTTGCCAACACAGCCTGTTCACTTTTCCATGTGTTAAAGAATAAAATTCAGACAAAGTACAACCATAGGTAAATCTCCTTACCTTACACGCAAAAGCCTGTCCCATTCACTTTCTTCAGTGACATTTATCACATTCTCCTCTTTCCTTTCAGGATTTTGTCCACAGGTATCATCAACCACAACTGGCGATTCAGCTCCCCCTTGCTCTTCTGTTGTTTCATCATTCCATTCCAAGGACTGCTTAGAAAAAAGCAGAGAGATTATTAATCAAAACCGGCAGTAAACAAAATTTTGTTTGTGGTAGTCCTCTTTAGAATTAATCATTAAAGATGCAACATTCTGGAAAAGATTAAGATAAATAAAAGAACCAGGAAAATCCACACAGCAACCAAAAAAAAGGCAATAATAAGACAATCCAAAGAATATATTCAGAAACATTTTGAAACCAAAAGAAAGTCTCATCAAATAGCTATTTTAAGGAATAAATTTTTCAGAGGCTGAAAAAAAGAACAAGGAAAGTTTAAACAAAACCAAGCCAAACTGAGAAAAGAAATATACAGACTCCTAGGGGCCACTCTCCTTCAAATAACTTGGTCACATGTTTTCATCATACATGGGGCAAGATGCAACAAACAGTTGCAACAGAAAACAGTAAGGCCTGGGAAATATGGTTGTTAATTTCTACAAGGGAAAGCCTAACTTTTACTCAAAGTAAATTTACAACCGTTTGTAGCATCAGAATATTGCCCAGAGCATCTAACTCGACAAATTCCAATTTAAATAAATAAACTGGGGTTTTGGTAGATGCACCAAGGCACCAAGAAATGATTTCAACCAAAGATTCTGATGAAGCAAAAGTCGTATACCAGTAAAATAGTAAAAAATAAGCATGTCACCTGTAAGAGCAAATGTGAGTACTTTTGACGTAGGAACAAATGAACAGATCAAAGTAACAACCAAATCACACACTCACCTTTACTGAGCCAAGCATATCATTCTCAAAATCTCCTTCAGCAGCATCAGTTGTTGCAAACTGGAGGTTTGAGCGGTCAAGTAACTTTGATATTGCATTTTCATCCCACACAATCTTGTTGCCACAATCTGTACATTTATCCTGATACACATCCCCAAGGCCACCACCCCTCTTCCTCTGCTTTTGCTCCAGATCTGCTATTGCATCTTCTTTATCTTTGTTGATATTATTCTCACTGTTATCTTTCCCATTCATGCTTGAAGAATCACTAAAAAGTTCTTCAGTTCCCCATCGTAGAATATCTTCCACTTCTTTCTGAGACCCAGACTTATTCACAAAGAGCTGATCAAGCACTAGTTTCTTTCTAGCAAGTTGCAAGATGCGCTCTTCAACACTGGCACGAACAACAAGCCTGTACACCAGAAGTCTATTGGATTGCCCAATTCGATGTGCTCGATTCATAGCTTGGATATCAGAATGTGGGTTGAAATCGGAATCATAAATAATGACAGTGTCAGCGGATGCTAAATTGATTCCAAGGCCACATGAGCGCGTCGACAACAGGAAAACAAATCGACTTTTATCTTGGTTAAATCTTGCAATTGCTGTCTGGCGATCAGAGACTGATACAGAACCATCCACTCTCTCATATGTTTTAGGGCCGAACTCTATGTTCAAATAATCCTCAAGGATATCAAGAAGCTTGGTCATTTGTGAAAAAATTAGAACTCTATGCCCTTCCTTGTATAAGATCTTGAGCATGGAATGCAGCAGAGTCAGCTTGGCCGAAGCTTTTATTCGCATTTCATGAAGAAATTCTAATGACCCAGAATCAGGCTCAGTACCTGGTATGAGATATGGATGATTGCAAATTTTTCTCAGCTGCATCACAATGTTTAGCATCGATTGTTGTGCAACTCCTTTCCCAATGTTTCGTAACATTTGATAATTCTTCGTTAGCATTGCTCGGTAATATTCAGCTTGGATAGAAGACAACTCAACAGGAACTATTCGTTCCGTCTTGGGGGGGATATTTTGCATAGCATCCTTTTTAAGCCTTCTTAACATATGTGGTGCAACAAGTTTCTTCAGTTCTTCCACTTTTTCAGTCGTTGTGAGATCATTAAATTTCTCCTCAAAGGAAGATAAAGAGGGGAATGAAGCTGGCTGTAAGAAATTGAGCAAATTATACATCTCACCAATGTTATTCTGAAGAGGGGTACCAGTCAAAAGAACACGGTGTTGGAAAGAGAACGTGTTGAGCAAATTGAACAGCTTGCTCCCTGAATTCTTAAGTCTATGGCCCTCATCAACTACAAGAACTTCCCAAGGAACTCCACGCAAATAAGTGGAATCCGCAAGAACCATTTCATAAGTAGTTAAAAGAACATTAAATTTGTAGGAAGTGGTTTTCTTATTCATCTCATTGGGATTACTAGCATGCCATTCATACTGGCGAATCATGGCCCTTGCTTTTGCACACCCATGGTACTCCACAACATTTAAGTTGGGAGCCCACAGTGCAAACTCAGAGAGCCAGTTAGGCATTGTCGAAAGTGGAACCAAGACCAAGCAGGGACGAGAAACTTTGAGCTCAAAATACAAAGATGAAATAAAAGCACAAGCAGATACTGTTTTTCCCAGCCCCATCTCATCAGCAAGTATAACATTTTTGGATCTATGCCAACACTTCCGCAACCAATTCAATGCCTCGAGCTGGTGAGGGAACAAGGAGCCTCCTTTTAGCTCCTCTGGTTGCTCCACCAGAGTAGCAATTTCTTTTTGCAGACCATCACACCTCCCTTTCCGTAGATCATCCCTTGCAGAATCTTTTTCCAACGCCCGGTGTTCAAGTTGATCAAACTGATTGATCAGATGAACTGATTTTTTGAGAATAGGATCGTCCACACTTTCCCAAGTGCATTCGTCATAAGGAAGACCAGTCCATTTTACAAAAGCTTCCCTGCTGCCCTCAGAACCACGGAGAGCAATTACCCGCTGGGGCTGCTTCCACTTCTCCTCACAGATATTTATCACAGCATTTCCATACTTAGCCTTATAATTCTCTAGTTTTCTCTTTGCAAGAACTTTTAGCTGGGATTCTGAAATCCAACTGTTATGTATATGAGACCTCCCCACCCATTTAACTAGGAATTCATAAACTGTTGTCCCTTTGTTCACACATATTGGTTCTTCCATGGTAGGCTTCAGTACTTTATTTTCACCACCACAAGTTTTGATTTCCACATCTTCTTTTCTGTCTTTGATTTTAGGGTAGACATGCGTTTCACAAACTTCAGAAATTTGAACCCTAGAGCCTTTCAAACAAAAATCAGTGGTTTCTTCAATCACAGGATTTTCATGTCTTTTCGCTGTTACTTCTGTCGTTATTGCAGATTCATCTTGATCCGTACCACTTATGCCTCCAGAACCTGAATCCTTTCCATCCTTCCCTAGTAAATCCTTGTTGTTCCCTCCTTTACAGTCTTTGCTTGCAGATCTTCTGTATACACGTATTGTGTCCACTCTGATGTCATTCTTCACACTTACATCCTTCTCAGAACTTTCAATAATGTCAGGATGACCCTCGACATGATTTTCAGCAATCCCCGCATCTGAATGCACATCACAAACAGCTTTTACCTCTAGGTGTCCATTTTCAAACTCTGGAATAAGCAATTCATCAGAAAGCTGGTCATTTTTGGTAATCTGAAATGTTACACATGACGAGCTTGTATTATCACCTTGAATCCGACAGCCCAATACCCGATCAACCTGTAACGTGGATATAAATCATATTGTATGAATTCAAGTATTTCAAGTAGAAAGCATTCGTCTATATCTAAGAGATTAATAGAAGAAAGCCTACAAATTTTCTGGATATAGCTGATTCACCTGCTGAAGTTCGGTCATGATAATATCTTCACATTTCTGGGTTTCTTCCACATGAACCTCTGCTTTATATGACTCTTCTAATGTTTGTGCAACTTCCGCGGGATTCTTCTGATGAAATAAATAAATTTACCCATAATAATCATAACACCAAACATAGGCACGCAACAGCAATAAATGACAATGATGCTGAGAATGACAAGAGGAACAGTACTGACATGTAAGAAGATGACAATGATTGTAAAGTACTGATCTTGAGTAAGGGATATATGTTTGGGCTGATTGCATCATTTATTGATTTTGCTAGTGTGAAGCCTAAATCCAAGATAGATGGAGGTTCTATGAGCACACGGTGGTGGAGAGAAATAATCTGCCCACGGTAGATGGTGCCAGTAGGAACACCGCCAACAACAAACAACTGTGCCAGCTTGCATGTAACATCAATAATGCAAAACCAGACAGATGAAGTGGTATATTGTTACAGTGCTAACAACTAATGAAGAGTGAGAATTTAATGTAGCAATAACCACTGACATGTGGTAAGGCACATAATGACCTAAGGTACAGGCACATAGTCATACTTACCAACCGTTATTGTTACTATCTTGTATTTTATGCTTGATGAAATATCCACATAACTATAAAGGGAAAATGAAAATAATAGTAAAAAAAATTTACCTCATCCTTCTGCAAATCTAAGTTCTTGAGTTCAACATCTTCTGCTGACAAAAATACAGAAACCTCATGATTAACAGCTTTCTGTTTCTGGTTCGATTTATGAGTCCCAGAACTTGCAGTATTGGTTTTGGATCTATGTTTTTTGGAAGTGCGTTTTCCCTTGTTGGTCCTGTGCTTCTTAAAACTGACCACACTACAGCCTTCAAGCTTTCTTTTCCTGTTCTCAGAGGTTGCACCAATTGCAAGAACAATTTTCTTTCTTGGAGATCCATTATCGCAAGACAAGACAAGCTTCTCACCAGAACATTCATTATTTGGCTCGGATTCAGTAAGTTTAGAACGAGACAAAAGTTCGTCAGCAAGGGAAATTGATTTCTTCCCTGCTGATGACTCCTTTGGAGATGCAGGAGGTTTCTTTTCATCAATGTTCACATGCAATGAAGTGCCATCTACAGAACCAAGAGCAGATGAATCACTTGGCTTGGAGCTAGAAGATACATATAACAAGGAATCTGGGTCTTTTTCCACGGATTTGGATCCTACTGTTAGAACAGATTTCCCTTTGCAGGAGGACCTTCGCTTGGAGACAATGGAGCTTCCAAAAAGAGCAGATACTTTGTCAGCGACTGATGACTTTACTCCAGTCCTAGAATTTGTAGTGACAATTTTTGTTCTTGCACGTTTTGAAATGGAACCCAGTGGGTTAATGGACTTCAGCGGGTCATTTTTTGAGAGCACTTTGGGCATTGCCATTTTCCCATTGGAATGCGCTTCAGGACATGAATAAAAAAGAATTAAAATATGAGGGAACAGTCATTGATATCATCAAATATGGCAGGACGGAAAAACAGAAAGAAAATCATCAGCATGCAGCTTCAATACAACTGAAAATACCTTTAGAGGTGGATCAAGGCACTGTAGATGATACACCCGGGGACAGCTATCACAGCACAACAAGTTGCCACCAAGATCACATATTACACATTCATAGTAATACTGGAAGGCAAAGTTTATTAAAAGGTAACAAGGAGTTAGTAAATGCAAGCACATACCCAAGACACTCAACTCCAAATAGTTATAAAGATGAGTAGCTTGCTGAAACAACAAAATTAACCACGGAAATAAGTTATGAACAGAGGGAATAGCATATCAAATGAACTTTGTTGGCATGTGATTTTAACTTGCGATCTAAAATCCTAATGGTATCATCAAAAATATAGACGAGGGGGAGAGAGGGATTGTGAACACCAGCTACACGCCTCTGCCACATAAATAGATCAAAAAACTTCCCACATTGTTCTTGTGCCACCATCCATAGACAAGTTACTCGCTAAAACAACCAGAAAGCTTGCGTCGTATTTAGGTTCGGAACGCCCCATGTAGTTAAAATTTATAATTCCAGGAAAGGCTCCAGAAAAATGAGAAGAAGATCCTTAGATTATTGTTCTGCTCAAAGACATCAATTATGTTCAATTGCAAAAAAGACTAAGTAAGAAAAGGTTCTTCAAAACACTACTAACAGTTTCCTTAATTTGATTGGAATCAATGAGATGGGGGGATTTTAACCTGAAACTTCTTCTGGTAAAACCTAGAACTAAAATTTAAAGGAAAGCATTGGTGATGTATCAAGTAAATATTTTCACATCAGGGGGGTCTTCCTGTCATGATCTCAACAGAGCATTCATGAGGATCATTGCTTTTTACAGAACACACTCTACAGCCAAATTTTAGCCCTGATAGGGATGTACAGGATTTCTTTTACTTCCTGTGCTATTTTATGTTACCAAAGTCGCGTTTCAGTAATAAATATTTAATTTAAAGCCATGATGAAATGATATTTTCAATTCTCAAAGAAAAGGAAGAACTGACTAATTAAAATGTCCAATTGAAGCTCCATCAGGCTTTATATGGAAGAAAGTCCCATTCATAAAAAGGAATTGGTTCCAAACACATAGGACTGTCAAGCCACATGGATGTTTTTGTAAGACAAATTGGATCCAGATGATGATCATAAACAGCCATGCAACTGAGCATAGAAGAAGAAACCCAAAACATGAGACAAAGATAATATAATTAAAATGTGCTCCATAAATTATCAGAAAAGGTTTTATTATTCAAAACTGATGATAAGTAAACTGCCTGTTCAATTAAAATCAGAGCAAAAATGTGTTCATAAACCATCTATCAAGGATTTTATGCTATACTTTTGAGCTGAAGAAACATCAATCCAACAGAATGCTACATAGAACAAAAGGATAACTCACCCCATCATTTCCTTTCTTCTTGGATGTAGATAGATCAGAACTTAGTTCACTCTTTGGCCTGCGTTTAGCAGCAGAAGTATTCCTTGGAGAATCCAGGTTATCTTCTTTACTAGTAGAAACAACTCGTCCATATAGAATCTTTTTTCGTTTTCGCTTCAAGACCCAGTTTCTGCTTATCATTTTGCTACTTGTTGAGCCGTTATCCTTCATCTTTTAATCCTTTGTTTTACATTTGCCAGAAGCATCCCCACAACGCATGCCATGCATCAGATAGGAAGTAGCATCAAAGCTCCAAAAGAGCAATTTAAGCCACTACAAATCCTCAGCATCCTGTTGAACATTTATAAAGGAACTCCAATAAGAAAATAGCAACATTGGATAGCAACAAATTAGAATGAACCAAATGGTGACTAACTTTAATACTGCCTACTGGCTTTGACAGCATCCACATAGAGAAGTACAAGACATAATCAGTGTTCAGTACAGATAATCAGACCTTGTCTAATCCAACAGAAGAAAAAAAAAAGTTAAAATTGCATGATATCTCAAACAAAAGCAGCACAAAGCAACAAGCACTTCACAAGGTTTGACTTCAAATTGGCTAATCACCGCAATTATCTACGTCTATCACGTCAAAGAACTCATGTTATTATTTCCTCTCAGCGAAAGGTAACATTCTGCAATTTAGGAAAGGATATGATACCAGATCATCAAAAAGTCAAGTCCTACACTAAGTAATAATTGCAAGGGGGTGCATCTTCTCGCTAAACTAGCGAAATCAAGTCACGTAGATGAAAATCCAAAATTAGCATTTCACACTAAAGTTTAACCCATCAGATTAGTTTCGGTAAAGTAAAAGACTCAAATTGCAGAAATGATCCCAATGCAACTATTACAATGACAACAACCCACCTCCGGACTCAAAGCACAACCAACCAAAACCATTGACTTGAATTATCACCAACTACCTATTTGTTGACCTCGTAGCAGGAGATTGACAGACATTTGCTACAATTCGCAATACCAAATTGGAATTGGCTCCAACAAATACATACAAGCTTCACAGAGACCAAAAGTCAACCACTGCACTAGAACAGCACAGCTGAAGCAAGCCACCACAATCTCTGTAGTGAAATCAATTAGCTGTTCAGACTTAAGCAATCAAAACCATGAAATGTCAAACGAAACAACAAATAGAGTGCCAAAATTGAAGAATCCAAACATAAGGAACTTGACCAAGCACATGCATTCACTCAAAACCAAAAACCCCCCATTCCATCAACTATTCGATGAAACCACATTCTTTTCAAAACCCATGTACCAAATAACTCCATATCACCAAACAATTCGGCAGCAATCAATAAAACAAACACGAACTCCAAAATCAAGCAATAAAAACATGAAAACAGCTAGGAAATTAGCTCAAACTACATAATATCGAAACCACTCGTAGAATTAACCCAACAACCAACTTCAAACAAAGAAATAAGAAGTACCCAGATAAGAAAACAAGCTCACCAATCTTTGTTGTGGATCAAAAACCAATCTTTGCTGTCTAATGTCCTCAGAAATTGACGGGTTAAGCAAGATACACACTATAGAAAGCTGGAGGGATTAGGGCTTGGAAGTTAAGGAGAGAAAGGTATGAGATGCGAGAGAGAGAGAGAGAGAGAGAGAGAGAGAGGCTAAGACACAAATAGCAAAACAACATTAAAATAATAAAAAGCCCCCACCACCTCTCTCTTTATATATACAATCAATACATTTAGAGAGAGAAAGAGAGAAGGATACGGTTTCGCCGGGGTCATAGGACGGGGTTACACTCTGACATTTCAGCGCATGAGAGAGACAGTGAAAGCTAGCAAAAGCCCGTCAAATTGCACCTACCCAATTATATATTGCCACGTGTCTCAAGCTGGGTTCATGTTCCCAAAAATTTTCCTTCCTTTCCCTTTTCTCCTCATTTGATCTTGCGTGTCTTTCTAAATGTAACTCCAACGAGTCCCCTACTCCTCGTCCTCTCTCTCTCTCTCTGGTTGCGTTGCATTTTATAGAAAGAAAATGCAGAGAGAGAAGGAGGGAGAAGGTGAGGCTCAAATATTCATCGTTATTTTTTGCACACCGATTCGGAGGCACTAACCGCTGCTGCTGCCGCCACTAATTCTACCCAAACTTTCATAGAATGTCAGCATAATATACAAGCTCATGTTTTTTATCCCCATGATGTTAGTGTTTATCGATTGTATATGTATATACCTTTTTCATTCCCCAAATATATATATATATATATATATATATATATATATATATATATATATAAAGATATAATTTTCTACCATTTTGTACTAACATCCCATGTATACCAATAGTTTCTTGGATTTCTTTTACTTTTTTATTTTTGAATCTGAATTTTTCTTTGATGCTGCTGGTATTCAGATCATTTAGCTCGAACACAATATCTTTATGGTGTTGTTTCTGCTTAAAATATATGCTTATTTCTACCATTACCTATCAATACATACATATATATATACACACACACAGCGAATGTGATGTGATTTTACTACAACAGTGGAGTGCACGTGATTTCTTCTAATGGAACACGACATGACTACATTGGATGATTCACCACGTCTGTCTGCGTAACGTGGACATGTTAGTTATTTTCTTTTAATGGAACTGGATTTTAGTAATCTTGTGTGTGGATTGAAATAACTTTTTTTATTTTAAAAATTTTATTTTTTATATCATTATATCAAAACAACTCAAAATCTCAAGAAAAAAAAATCATAAATTTTTAAAAATAATCACCGCCTTCATTTAGTGAAATCTTTATTAATAAACAACTGGCCCACACTAGTTATTAATACTATGGTAGAGCCCAGTCATGTTGAAATCTTTACTAGTTGCGAAGAACAACAGTTCACTGGATCTTCTGGGTCGTTCCGGGAGGAGAGACCTTTTCCCATTATCTGAAAATTGGAATACAGTTACTGCTATAATAAAAACAAAAATAAAAATAAAAATAATCCTGAAATACTAACATCAATGAAAACAAAAAATCTCTATCACCAACAAGCTTTTAAGTGGGACCCTACGCAACTAAGCATAACATAACATGATGGATGACAGATGATTGCTTTGTGCAAGGCATGTACTCAGTTTTTTAAAATGTCTTTTATTCGAAATTATTTTAAAATAATATTTTTTAAAATTTTAGATTTATTTTTTATATTAATAGGATTTAAAAATATATATAAAAAATTAATTTAAATTTAAAAATATATTTAATTTTAAACAAAAAAAACACGGGACAGAAGAAGAAACTGGAACGTAATTGACACGCGCGTGTTTTTCATTTATCTCTCCGTAAATACCGCTTTTTTAAAGATAAAAATCACCATTACACCGCTGCCCCCTAAAATATATATTATTAAAAAAAGGCCAAATAAAAATTGACAGATCTACTTCATTTACCCACACAAATGATAATAAAACCTATAATAATAATTATAGAAAGGATAAAAACAAGAACATTCTATATTTATACGCACAAAAATCAAGAGAGAAAGAAAGAAAAACAGAGTCTGGCTGTTTCCTAAGCTGACTTACTGTCTTTGCTTCTATTTTCTGGTACTCCCTCTTATTTCTTCACTTCTCATCGACTCTCTTTTTTGGCTAAAAGTTTATCTTTTAGTTTAAAAGTTTTGATCTTTCTTATTTGTTCAAGCTGTGATCGTGATTTGTTTATAATAATTGTGTTCACGTATTACTATTAATTCTTTTTGGGTAAGTTGAGGTGTAATCAGTGTGAGTTTTGGGTTTTTGAGTGGGATTTTTATGTGGGTTATATTTGGTATTGATTTAGGTTTTTAAGAGTTTAAAGTTTACTTCTTTGAGCTTGATTTCAATTTGCAAGTCGTTGTTAGGGTTTGATGTTGTTTTGTCTTTGTTAGTTTCCAAAGTCACCCGATTATAATTTTTCAGTCCTTATGTTGTGATCAAGTTTTTTCAAGTAGATTTAAATAATTTAGTTCTCTAATTATGGTTTTTGTCTTTCGACTTTTTTTTTTCTGGGTAAAAATTGTATATACTTGTCCATCTGGAATTTCCTTTTTTTCTTAGTATGATTGATATATATTGAGTTGTGTCTTTAAAAGACTGTACCAACACAGTTACTGTCTGCAGTTATATTTGTTTTTTTAAGGCAATTTCTCATTAGCATCACTGAATCTGTTTTCATCACTTAATTGATTCATGGGGCATTGAGTTGTGGTGTTTCAGTGGTAGCTACGATGATTCTTGAATGTAACTGATAGTTTTCTATTTGTTTGGCAACCAAGAAAGACAAGGAAAAGTAGCCACATCTAAAGTTTTCAGTATCAGGTCTTCTTTGCCAAAGACATGGAAATGAAGCACCTGATAATCTTATGACCTATAAGCTCAACACAATTTTTTTAGGCAGATCCATCTCTGTCGTAAGGCATTCATATTTGTATTCTTTCTGTGAAAATTAATCCCTTATTTCTTTCTTTAAGCGGGTGGATCTATCTATTCCATGTTACTTTGTGCAACTCTACCATCAACGGGGGGGCTTTCTTGTAAAATTTACTGACCTTTGATAGCAAATAATCCCTTGATCATGTGTTTGTTTCTATTTGAAATGATCTTAAGTTTTCTGTCTTGTTGCACCAAATATCTTCTTTTCCTAAAGATTGCTCATACTAGGTGTTTGCTTTCGAATTACCCATGTAATTCTCATTGCCAAGATCTTATTTCCCATTTCAGGTTTTCTCCTGCTAAGATGTCATTTTCCAAGCAAAGATTGTGGTTGGCCATATGAGTGTTTCTGTACTGATATGGCATTATTGGCATCTTGCCTTGCTGGTGCAGTTGATTTAAATGGACAGGAATCTGGGAAAAAGCATGGTAGATCAACAGAAAAACTATGAACAAATTCAATCCAATAACATGGAAGCTAGAAATGAAGGGAAGGGGTCTGTAAACCAAAGATTTTTCCATGATCCATCAGCTAATATTAATACTAACATGCGACCTCCTGACTACAACATGTCAATGGGAGCTAGGCCTGTGCTAAATTACTCCATTCAGACTGGTGAGGAATTCGCTCTTGAATTTATGCGGGAGAGGGTGAACCCCAGGCAACAGTTCTTTCCAAATGCTCACATTGATCCTAATAGTTCAACTAGCTATGTTGGACTGGAGGGTGTGTTGGGAATATCCCATATGGGTTCTGAAAGTGGGGCTGACATCTCTATGATTAGCTCGGTTGAAAAAGCTCGGAACCAGGAGTCTGACAGGAAGGGGTCTTCTGTTAATGAAGATCAAAGTTATTATGACCCTGTCCCATCAGTACCGCGAACCTCACCAAGAAATGACAGCAGTCGAGGAATTCATGGTTATCCATCTTCAGGAGCTTCTGATAGTTCATCAACAAAGTTGAAGTTTCTCTGCAGCTTCGGTGGTACAATTTTGCCTCGTCCGAGTGATGGAAAGCTGAGGTATGTTGGGGGCGAAACGCGCATTATCCGAATAAGCAAAAATATTTCTTGGCAGGAGCTTATGCAGAAAACAGTGGCAATTTACAATCAATCTCACACTATAAAATATCAGCTTCCTGGTGAAGATCTGGATGCGTTGGTTTCTGTATCCTGTGATGAGGATCTTCAGAACATGATGGAAGAATGCAATGAATCAGAAGATGGGGGGTCAAAGAAGCCTAGGATGTTCCTTTTTTCTTGCAATGATCTAGAGGACTCCCAGTTTGGCCTAGGAAGTGGAGAGGGTGAGAATTCTGAGATTCAATATGTAGTTGCTGTAAATGGTATGGACTTGGGTTCAAGGAAGAATTCAATGAATCTGGCAAGTGCATCTGGGAACAATTTGGATGAGTTGCTCTGTCTTAATGTTGAGAGGGAAAGCGGTCGAGTTGCAGCTGAATTTACTGGCAGTAATGTCCCCTCTTCAGCTGTTAATATGCTGCCATCAACAATTCAATCTTCTCAATCAGTGCCGATGATTTCATCTAGTGCCCAAGAATCTAATTCACAACCTTACCATGGCCAGAAAATGCACCGTGGAGATAATAGCCAGCGCCCAGCATCATCCATGCAACCTATTGAGAGCTTCTCCCATGTGGATGGAAAGGGCGTCAATCCATTGCCGGTCCAAATTCAATTTGGTTTTGGTTCTCATCTTCCTGACCATGCAACAGTTGGGGGAAATTTAGTGGGAGTGCCTTTCCATGTGTATCCTCCAACACAACAGGGGGTTTTGGGAGAAGAGAAACTGTATAGTGGCATTCGTGTGCAAAATGCAGAAGTGTCTGTAAAGGATACAAAACTCAAAAGAGATAGCTCAGGAAAGAAAATAAATGAACCTGAGAAAGTTAAAACTATAGATAAGGAGGCAGCTAAAAAGGAATTGAAAATGAAGCGGGATGATTCATTCCAGAAGCTTAATGAAACTTTTAAAATTCGGGCAGTGGAAAATGATACTGTTTCCTTGCATCCACATGATAGTTCTGCTCCAAATTACACTTCTAGAGAAGAAGTATCGGTTGCCAATTCAATGCAAGAAGTAGGATCACCACTGCAGCTCATGAAAACTAATAAAGGGCCCCAAGAAGCTGTACTCAGTTCGATGTCCACTGAAGCTGTGACTGAAGGGATAAAAAATAACAGGGATGACCATTTCCATTCATCTGGTGATCCATTTGCCCCAGGATATGGGGGTTCTGAGGCTGATCCAACAGATTTTAGCTATCCTGAACCATCTGTGGTTTCTCATCGGGTTTTTCATTCTGAGCGAATTCCCAGGGAGCAGGCAGAATTAAATCGCTTGTCAAAATCTGAAGATTCTTTTGATCCTCAGATTCTAATAACTCAAGCACGTTCTGGTTCTCAACCAGTTATAGAATCGATTGATAAGTTGCATGAAGGAAATGTGGCTTCCCAGACTGACCAGCCCCGCACATCTGCAAGATCGCGTTATGCAAATCCCCAGACTGTTGAAGATGGACTCGCACAGTTTGAAAAGTATAAAGAATTTGCTGATAACATCAGTAAAGTAAATCCCAATATTGCTCAAGGTCTAGGGTCAAACGTGCAGAAATCTGAATTGAGACGTGTTGTTTTTAATCCAGTGGATGATTATGAAGGTTCCCAGGTTAAAGGTAACTACACTGATCGCTCTATCAATGATAACAAAGCAGTTGGGTTGACACATTCCACAGCAAGTCAGGGAACTTCTAGTAAGCACCCAGAAGATCCTGCTTTGGGGCCTCAAGAGTTTGAAAGAACTGATATTGGTGCTGACAATAACAATGGGAACAACACTAAGGTGAGTAGTGCAGCCTCTGGCATGGACAGAGAACCCAGTTAGAGGTGTTTCTCAAGGGGAGCCCAGCTTTGGTGTTGGCACTCCTGAGCAGAAAGACATACGAATCGATATAAATGACCGGTTTCCTCCTGATTTCCTGTCTGATATTTTCTCCAAAGCGAAAATCCATGAGACTGGTTTGGGGCCTCAAGAGTTTGAAAGAACTGATTTTGGTGCTGACAATAACAATGGGAACAACACCAAGGTGAGTGTGCAGCCTCTGGCATGGACAGGAAGCCCAGTTAGAGCTGTTTCTCAAGGGGAGCCCAGCATTGGTGTTGGTGCTCCTGAGCAGAAAGACATATGTATTGATATAAATGACCGGTTTCCTCCTGATTTCCTGTCTGATATTTTCTCAAAAGCGAAAACCCATGAGACTGGGGTCAGTCCAGTGCATGTTGATGGAGTGGGCTTGAGCTTGAACATGGAGAATCATGACCCAAAACGCCGGTCTTACTTTCAGAATTTGGCTCAAGATCAGTCTGCCAGGAAAGTTTTTTCCCTTATAGACCAAGACCATCTGAGTTATTCATCCTCGCTTACAAATGTTGAAGGAGGGGCTCCCATAGATTATAGTTATCCACCCTTAAAGTCTGATGGAGTTGGCTTGCCTCACATTGAGGAAGATGTTCGGCAAGAGACATCTGGTGTTGTTGGACCGAACACCATGGATTCCCATGCAGATTATGGTCATTTTGAGCTGAAAGGCACTGAGAGTGCATGGTTGGATGGGATGAATGCTAGAATACCTGAATCAGAGTATGAGGTACATTGATGGGTTTTTCTATTTCATCTGTTTGATAATCCCTGTGTCTTAACCCTCTTGCTATTGTTTCACTACACCTGATTTTCTTATTACCGTCAGGGTGGCAAGTTGGACATTCAAAACATTGGCACACATCTTGTCGATCTTTCTCTAGGAGAGTTTGATATTAGCACCTTGCAGGTGATTTCTTTCAGTGTGATGTTGTTGTTTAACTATGGCTGTGTGTGACGGAAGCTGAAAATTTTGTTTGTTGCAGACTCAAATTGCATTGTATAAGATTATCATTTGGAAATTCTCGTATGTGAAAATATCATTAGTTTAGACAAGTTATTGTTCTAATAGAACAGGATAGTATTGATAAAGCATTGAAGGACTGAAAAATGCACAACTTGTATCTAGAATCTGCTCTGATGTCTTTTGCAGAAACCATAAGAAATGAAAAGGAGAAAAGGAGTATTATAGTCAGTGAGAAATGGACTGTTTCAGACCATCTATTCCCCTCCAGGAGGGCAAGATCCATGGCCAATAATTCAACCCACTGGAGGGGTGGTTTTTGCAGTGGCAAATGTGAAGTAAAACAGGTTGTGTTTCCTTGACACTGCTTCGTGCACTGCAGTGGATATAAGTAACATGATGTTGACAACATTAACCCTGGTAATGTTTGGCTAGAGAATGCTGGTGTTAGGGAAACACAACATTCTTTAGTCAAACATCACTGTTTTGTTCCATAGTGCTGTGCATGTATAACTCATTTCAGGATGTCCAACTCTGTTTAAAATGTGGGAACAAAATATATGAAACAATATGATGTCACATGCTCACGGGGAATGGCTTGGCATGTCAAGACATTCTTGTTGAATGACCTGGTGGATTTCATTTCTTGCTATTTGTTTCACTTTTTGGCACCTGAAGTACATATTGGGACATCTAGTAACATGCTATTAGTCGTACATTACATGGGCTATTAGTCATGCATTATATGGGACATTTTCTAAGACTCGCTACTTTCATTAGTGTTGGATATGTTCAGTCAATGTCATTGAGGATTTCTTTTATCTGTATAAATTCTCTCTCGTCACAGATCATAAAAAATGAGGACCTGGAAGAGCTGAGAGAATTGGGGTCTGGCACATTTGGTACTGTTTATCATGGAAAATGGAGGGGTACAGATGTTGCCATTAAGCGAATAAAAAAGAGCTGCTTCACCGGCCGCACATCAGAACAAGAAAGATTGGTGAGCTTATGTTCATTCTAGTGATTCTTTTAATGAACAATTTAGCTTGAAAATAATTGACATGTATGTGTGATAGCATCTAGCATACCAGGAATATCAATGAGCCTGGAAATTTCTCAAGGTACCCTTTTTAAGCTTCTAGAACTATTTCTTAGGTCAAGATCCCTTTTACGAACTGGAATTGAAGAATTAGTAAATTTGTTCCGCCCAAAATGATTATGAACTTATAATTTATACTCTAATAACCGAGTCTATTCCATGGTTATAAGATCTTTTCATACCAGAATAGGCTTGTATATGTTCTCATTATGAGAAAAGGTCATCAGAGCATCTCTGAATAAAGTCTGTTTACATTACATATGGATCCTTTCATTGTTACATTTCCTTTAGGATTAGGAGATTTAAAACATTGGTGAGCTTACGATTATTCTAGTGATCTTTTTAAATGAACAATGAAACATGTAAATAGTTGACTTGTAAATAAGAAAAATTTAAGGCAGTTGTTAAACCTTATTTTGCATCCCAGGTCAAATTTGGGCTAGAAGGCTGGAATGTGGTACATTTCAGATACTTTGAATGCCTTAACTTTTGGATTGTCTAGGTGCTGTTCTAGGGTTTCAGTAACCTTTAGTTATATGAAAGTAACCAAAAAAAATTTTGGCACTACCTGTTGGAGGATATGTATTTGTTTTTCTTCATTCTGCATCTGTAACCAGTATTTTTATTTTTCAGACCACGGAGTTCTGGCGTGAAGCTGAAATTCTTTCAAAGCTTCACCACCCCAATGTTGTTGCATTTTATGGAGTGGTGCAGGATGGACCAGGAGGAACACTAGCCACTGTGACAGAGTTCATGGTGAATGGCTCTCTTAGACATGTTTTACTTAGCAAGGACAGGTAAGATTTCTGTGTTGAAGGTCATTGTACTTGCACTACACAATTCACTCTGTTAACATTAGTCTTGTTTAACTTAATCTTCATAAATGTATAGGCATCTTGATCATCGTAAGCGTCTGATTATTGCGATGGATGCAGCTTTTGGAATGGAATATTTGCATTCAAAGAACATTGTGCATTTTGATTTGAAATGTGACAACTTGCTTGTCAACCTGAAGGATCCTTTACGACCTATTTGCAAGGTAACTGTGGTACTGTTGCTGTGTGGGTGGATTCCATATATATGATAAATGTTACTTACTGCCAGTCCAATTTCTGAATTCTTATTTACTTAGCTGCTAGTTGGTCAAGCAAAACTAATGTTTAAGACATAAGATAAATGCTTCTGTTTTTGCAGGTAGGTGATTTTGGTCTGTCAAAGATCAAAAGGAATACCTTGGTTACTGGTGGTGTAAGGGGAACTCTTCCATGGATGGCTCCAGAACTCCTGAATGGTAGCAGCAGTAAGGTTTCTGAAAAGGCAAGTAACGAATTTCTTGTATGTTGTGAAAAATGCATGTTTACATCTCCATCAGATTTTGTCTGCCTTGAATTTTTTTTTCTTCTAACAATGCAAGTTATCTAGATGCTTATAGAATTACATGAAAGTTGGTAAATTGACTTTTGGCATATTGTTTCTTTTGGTCAAATAACAACAATGATTATGCAATTAATGCTCATAACCTCTTTGCTTATTGGCAGGTTGATGTGTTCTCTTTCGCCATTGTCTTATGGGAGATTCTCACTGGTGAAGAGCCTTATGCCAATATGCATTATGGTGCAATCATAGGTATGCATGAAACGTTTCAGTTACATAAGTGATACACTTTTGAAGCACCATAGCAGACAGCGTGCTGATATATTCCACGGGCGCTGATGCCTGGGCCTTCTATGTTCGTTACCTAATTTTTGCTGTTACTTTAGATTTTCTTAAGAGTTTAGGCGTATTGATTTCAGTGTTATAACCTCAAATATTCTATAAATTGGTGCTTGCTAATAAATAAATGTCACAACTTTTTATTGATACTGGAGTTGCTTCGTAGTTAACAAGTCTCTTCTTCGTTGTTTCTCTGTGTCCCTCTCCCCTGCAGGAGGCATAGTTAATAACACCTTGAGACCGCCTGTACCAAGCTTTTGTGACCCAGAATGGAGATTGCTAATGGAGCAGTGTTGGGCACCTGATCCCATGGCCCGTCCATCATTCACAGAGATTGCCAGGCGCTTACGCGCCATGTCAGCCGCATGTCAAACTAAACAGATACCCAAGTAGCGATGCTTGCCAATTCCTTTGCTGTGTTTTTTAGCCCATTGTCATGAAATACAATCGCAAAGAGTTTATTTCGTAAAGGTTGTGTATATCTACAAGAGGAGGGAGAAGGGAGAAGGGGCTCCCAATGTATGATTTTTGTGTTGTGCAGAAACTGGAAGAAAGTGAACTTTATGTAAAGCTATTATTTTTGTCTATAGCATATACGAACTTCATATCAGAACTCTATAATAGTGTCTATACACCCTTCATTCGGTTTGTACGGGAGGTGGAGCATTCTTATGGATCACTGTTAGATTTTTTTTCCTCTTTTTTTCCTGTTGCTTGCTGGTATGGCCTGCATTAACAACTCATGGGGATTGATGAACCTAAAATTAATAGCCTTGAGTTCCCGAGCCTGATTTTAGGAAAAAAAAAAAAAAAACTAAGGACATGTTTGTTTTCTGGAAAATAGTTTACGGGAAATTATTTTCCAAATTTTCCTGTGTTTGTTTATCATTAGAAAAGGTGGTCAACGGAAAACACTTTCCGGTCAACAGAAAATACTTTCTGGTCAAAGAAAAATTTGACTTGGTTTCCAGGAAAGTATTTTTCTTTTTGGCTGTGTTTGTTTTCCGGAAAGTGATTTCCGGAAAAACACTTTCCAAACTTTCATGTGTTTGTTTGTCATTAGGAAAGTTGGTCAACGGAAAACACTTTCCAGTCAAAGAAAAATTTGGCTTGGTTTTCAGGAAAGTGTTTTCCTGGAAAATTTGGGCGGAAAACACTTTCTGGAAATTATGAAAAATTTAGAAATGTTATTATTTGCTAATTATATCAAATTTGATCCTCAAACTTTTGATTGCTATATATATTTTGTTTTGAATATTTATTTTTAATTTCATCTCTTAAAATTTAATTCTTATATTAACTTTGGTCCTTATTTTTATTATTGCTATTTGCTTTTTCCTTATCATTTTTTTATTGAAATTTTTTATCTATCAAATTTGATCCTCATTCTTTTGATTTTTACTTATTTTATTTGAAATAATTTATGAAATGTTAATTATTATTATTTTAATTTCTTCATCTTTCAATTTTTTTATTTTTTATTTGATCTCTATTATTTTGATTATTATTTATTTTATTTGAGATAATTTATGAAATTATATTTTTTTTTCAATTTCATTCTCATTCAACTTTTTAATTTGTAAGATTTGTTCCTCATTATTTTAATAAATTTGAAAAAATAAAATATTAATAAGTTGTTTTTCAGCTCATTTTCCATAACATAACCAAACACTGGAAAGTGTTTTCCAACTTATTTTTCATTACACTACCAAACATCGGAAAATACTTTCCCGAAATTCACTTTTCCCAGAATTCATTTTTCAAAAAAAATATACTTTCCAGCAAACAAAACAGAGCCTAAAAAAAAACCCTACATGCCATGTATGGTCCGAGACTCTACGCTCAATATATCTAGAAAACCCCATTTGCCCGATCCTCGGAAAAATGGTAAATGAATCCTTCCTCAGGGAAGTTCATTTAGCTTAACTAGCGTCGCTCCCTTTCATGTTCGAGCCTCGAAAACCATACTGTGTATAACTCCCAGCTCAGTGCATGATTGCCACTTGGCACTAGATGCCTGTGTAATCAGGGGATGGACCTTTAAGATGGTATCAGGACATGCTTTGTCCAGGCCTAATTCCTTAGTCACACATTTTCAGTTTTTCACACATCATGGAGTAACCTACCAAGATTAGGGTAATCATCTTGCATGATTATACTGTAAATTTTGCCTAATTCCTTATGGGAATGGGTGTAGAAATGGTATAATTGTAAATTCCAGAAATGGTGGCAAATTTGTAGTTTTTTAAAAAAAATAAAAAAACAAATTTTTATATTTTTTTCTCTATATACTTGACTTTTTTATTATTTTACATTTGATTTATTTATCATTGTTTTTTTTTCGTTTTTTTCATTTTTTTTCTTTGTATTTTTTTAAAATATTATTTTTTATTCTTTACACTTTGAATATTTATTACTTTACAATAGATCTATTTATATTTTTTTTGTTTTTTTTTGTTTTTTAATTTTTTTTTCTTTACATTTTTTTAAAACAAATATTATACAAAGCCAAGGTCAAAATCATCACTGCACCATGAAGAGTCTACTCACAATCCACAATGCATGCACTAATCTTTTGTTAATTAAAAGTAGATTATTGCAGGTTAGATCAATTTTTTTTTAACATAAAAAAATTCATGTTTTGCTAATACTTTTTGTAAAATAAAAAAATTAAATCATGTAAATGTCAGCTTGATATGATCCGATTGATTTAATGAGCCCAAAAACAACCCAAACAATTAATTAAAAAAAAAGTTTGATTTTTAAAAAAATCAAGATGATATTGTTTTAAAAATATTAAAACAAAAACATATTTGATCGATCATAGTTAACTTGTTAATTTTATAACCCTAATCATGAGAGCATGATAACCCAACAGAAAGTAAATTGAAAGAATTTTTTAAGTTTAATTTTCAATTAACTTAATGCATATGATGGAATTGAAAAAAAAATTAATTTAAAAAATATAGAGACCATGGTTAACCTATATTAACTTTTCAAAATCACACTCTGAGTCATGAGATTAGGATAACACCATAGAAAGCAAATCAAAACAAATTATAAAATTAAATTCTCAATTAACCAAGTGTTGAAGGATGCAATTTAAAAAAATCAATAAAAAAAAGTTAAAAAATAACCCGAGTCGACTTGAGTTAATCCACCAAACTTGTAACCCGGGTCATAAAATCTGGATAACCTCATAGAAAGTAAACCAAAAAACAACTCGAGTCAACTTGGGTTAATTTATTATACATGCGACTTACATCATAAGATCAAGATAACCCCATAAAAAGTAAATCAAAACAAATTATAATAGCAAATTCTCAATCAATAAAATTAAATTGAAAAAAACTAACTAGAGTAAACTCATGTTAATTTGCCAAAGTGGTGACTTAAGTCATGAAAATAGGATAACTTCATAGAAAACAAACCAAATAAATCATGAAGCCTAATTTTCAATCAATAAAAATTTTAAGGATAAAATTAAAAAAAATCTAAGTTAATCGAGTTAACCCACCAAACTTGCACCACGGGTCATGAGATTGAGATTACTCCTTAGAAAATAAATAACAATAAATTATGAAATCTAATTCCCAGCAAACCAAATGTTAAAAGATAAAATTGAAATTAAAAAGAAAAAATCCAAGAAAACAAAAGGAAAAAAATAATATTATTAAAATGAATAGTATTTTTCGAGGTAGTGTATATTAAAAGCATCACTTTTTTTAGTATTTTGTTAAAACCAAATGTTAAAAAACAAAATTAAAGTTGACAAAAAAAACATAAATTAATAATAAAAAAAACATAACACTATTAAAATAAATAATATTTTGTGAGGTGGTGAACAATAAAAACACTAAATCTTTTAGTATTTTTTAAATGAATAATATTTTGTCAATGGTGAATAGTAAAAACACCATATCTTTTAATTATTTTATTAAAATCAAGATAAAATTAAGATTGATAAAAATAACATAAATTAAATCAAGAAACCATAAAAAACACATAACACTATTAAAATAAATAGAATTTTGTTATATGATGCATGATAAAAACACCTCTTCTTTTAGTATTTTTTAAAAATAAATAAATAAATTAGATTCTTGCACGACTCATAATATTTAGCATTCAAGTGATGAATGAATAGCTGCTGAACAACCGAGGGATCAATAGACTTGGTTTTCAGAATTTAAATATCACATCATATTAAATTCTCATGAATTATTTGATGGAAAAATGGTATAAAATATATTCTTAATTTATATGAACGATAAATTCAATTCAATTTCACATTTTTTTTTCAATTACTGCACTCTTTTTTTTTTTTTTTTTTTGGTTAGAGTTTTAATTAATCTATCCACTAACCCAGACTACCACAAAACTTAAAATAACACAACCAAAGATACAAAAAGACCCTTTTACCCGACCCGACTAGACCGGCCACCACTCCTGCCACTGCATTTCTCAAACCCCATATTCTAAACCTCTCTTCGGGTTTAGGGTTTTACGGAATCGGGAATCCATCGACCACCATGACCCGATTCCAAAATGGATCACGCCTCCTCTCCTACACCTTCTTCCGCTCCAAAAAGACACCGTCAACTTCCCCAAACGCCGCTCTCCTCCAGGGCAACTTCCAAATCCATCAACACCGCCACTTCTCCAACCTTGCACGCGTCACCACTAAAGAAGAAAAGGAGCCACGGTGGAAGGACTCGATGGACAGACTAAGAAACATCGGTATCTCAGCTCATATCGACTCCGGTAAAACCACTCTTACTGAACGCATACTCTATTACACTGGTAGAATTCACGAGATTCATGAGGTTCGCGGTCGTGATGGAGTTGGGGCTAAGATGGATTCCATGGACTTGGAGAGAGAGAAGGGGATCACTATCCAGTCTGCTGCTACTTACTGCACGTGGAATGGATATCAGGTACTTCAAACTTCGAAACGTTTCGGAACCTTTGCACGTCAAGTTGAAACGTTTCGAAAAAATGACGAATTTTGTTCGAGTTTGTGCTGCTTGTGTTTGTTTTAGTTCCGAAGCATTGGGAAGTCTCGATGGTTTTGTCTTTTCTTTTTCTTTTTCTTTTTTCTATTTGGTGGTTTTTGTCAATTGTGGATTTTGTGATATTTTGTTTATTTGGGGTTGAAAAAGGGTTTTTTCCCCCCCGGCTTGATTGGGTAGCTTATGTGTTAAAAGATGCAGTTTTGGAGAACGGAGTTTTGGGTTTTTGTTATTTTTGGTGAGTTTATGTTTATTTATCTTTTGAGTTAATTGAGTTTTATATATTGACAAGCTCGAGATTATATGAAATGAATGATTGGATTTCTGTGAGTTTTTTCTTTCCCCTACTAGGAAAGTGGTTTCGACGTGCAAGTTGGTTGGAGAAAGCATTTGCGATTTTGGGTTCATTAGTTTGTATTGTTAGGTTGTTTTCTCAAGTTTAGTGTTTAAAGAGCATAACTAGGAATATGTTGTGAAGTTCTATTGGGATTTGATTCGTTGGTTTGCTAGGAAGTTTTTGTAAGATTGCTAATTGTGTTTCATGAATTACATTAGTTCTCTTATTCAAAAATGAAATTTAATTGTTCGCCGTATTAAAGATAGATTGATTTAGGTTTCCCTGCCCTTTTAAGGTTTTAATAAAAAAAAACAAATGTAAATTTGCTTGGGTGGTAAATTGATGGCCTGTTGGGAACTGGGTGTCTATGCAATTTGTTTTCTTCTTTTTTTTTTGTTTTGTTTTGTTTTAAACAATAACTATTGTTCCTTACTGTTAGAAAAATATAAGACACGTGTAAAGATAACTGTGATGGAGTAGGCAATGCATGGTAATGTATTGTAACTAGTAGCTTGTATAAGCAGAGAAGGGAAAAGGTTTTGATGTGAAACACTCTGAAACTTGAAACATTCTGAAACTTTTCTACATGAATTTGGACTTTTTTGGGTATTAAGTTATGCTGTCTTTACTGCTTTTTTTGTGTTCTTAGATTGGCACTGTACTTTTTTTTAGTTAAATGGATTCTGAACCATCGGTCATATCTATTTGGTGAATTAGTGCTTGTTGTAAAACATTTATGGTTTTTGCTGTGGTGATGTAGGTGAATATAATTGATACGCCAGGACATGTGGATTTTACAATAGAGGTGGAGAGGGCTCTGAGAGTGTTGGATGGTGCAATTCTGGTTTTGTGTAGCGTGGGTGGAGTGCAAAGTCAGTCTATTACTGTGGATAGGCAAATGAGGAGATATGAGGTGCCTAGGCTTGCTTTTATTAATAAACTTGATCGAATGGGAGCTGATCCCTGGAAAGTTTTAAACCAGGTATGGTTGTGTTACTTTTCATTATATCATGGGTGTTATTTTATATTAAAGAAATCAATTAATTTCATTCTTTAGGTTTTTGCCAAATCTGTTTTGTTAATGATGGAAGTTTTCTGCTGTTTATGTTATAGTCCTTTGCAATCAAGTCAATCACATGTGTGTTGTAGTTTTGAGTTCGATGGTTCTTTCTGTGATGAACTGTCTATTTAGTGATGTTTATAATTTTTTTTCCTTTTTCTTTTATGAATCTTCCTCTCATTGCTGATTGTTGTGGTTCATTTTCTTAGGCAAGGTCTAAACTAAGACATCATAGTGCAGCAGTGCAAGTTCCAATTGGGCTGGAAGATGATTTGCAAGGCCTTATTGATCTTGTAAAGATGAAAGCATATTATTTCCATGGCTCAAATGGGTGAGTACATGAACACCTATGATGTTTGATTACTTTATTTAGTTGTGTAACTTTGGTTTATAATTTTGTTCCATTTGAAGACCATTCTTTTCATTTTTCAGTGAAAAAGTTGTCACTGCAGAAATACCAGCTGAGATGGAGGCCTTAGCTGCAGAAAAACGGCGTGAACTAGTAGAAACAGTTTCTGAAGTTGATGATAAACTTGCAGATGCTTTTCTCACAGATGAGCCTATTTCATCCTCTGACCTTGAGGTATATCTAGAGACAAAAAATGTTTTTCTGAAAGAAAACAACATTCATGAACTGTGATTTTTCAGCACCTATCTAGTGTAGGTACAAGATACATCAACTCTTAAGTCATTATGCTCTTTTCTCTGACACATCGGTTGGTGGGTGGTGCCTAGCTTTAAAATTTATGTGTCATTATTGTCAAATGTCTCATCAACACATGTAAAAGAGCTGTAAAATAAACTTTCTTGAGATCGGCAATAAATTACATTTTGTGTTTGTATGCAATTACTTTGGCCTTAAACTTTAGAATTCATCTATCTTCTCGAGTAGGAGGCAATTCGCAGGGCTACTGTAGCGAAGAAATTTGTACCTGTATTCATGGGCAGTGCATTCAAGAACAAGGTAGTTTATTTCTCCTTTTGTTTTCTCGATTCCTGTATCTTTGAGTCATTTGGGTATAGTTGGTGGTAATCATCCTGTTCATTCACTTTTCTGTTTATTTATAATATCTTCTTTTTTTCATTTTTTTCCAATAGGGAGTACAGCCACTTCTAGATGGTGTACTTAGTTATTTGCCTTGTCCCACTGAAGTTGGTAACTATGCTCTTGACCAAACCAAGGATGAAGAGAAGGTATCCAGTTTAACAATTTAATCTTAATTTATACTATTTTCTCCACAAATTACGTATCAAGTCTGGGTGCAGGTTGTGTTGTCTGGAACTCCAGATGGACCACTTGTGGCATTGGCTTTTAAATTAGAAGAAGGTCGTTTTGGTCAGTTGACATATCTAAGGCATGACTTATTGCTGGTTTAGTTTTCATTTAATGCTTTCGCAGGTTTTGCATGAATATGATCTGTTAGATTAGTACTAGACAGTAGACGTGCTAACATTTACTATTTTTTGTTTTCCTTCTTTCTTTCCTTTTTTTTTTCAATGAAGAATCTACGAGGGTGTAATTCGCAAGGGTGATTTTATAATTAATGTAAACACAGGCAAGAAGATCAAGGTAAGTTTTTGGGCCTGTAATGTGATCTGGCTTCTACTTCATTCCAGTCCTAATATTATTTCGTTATAGATTCCTCGTTTGGTTCGGATGCACTCTGATGAAATGGAGGTTAGTTATTGCACTCCGATATTTCTCTTCAATTTATGTTTATGTCATTATGGATGAATAATATTACATTTGTTCTGCTGTATTCTTGATATACTTTCTCATCTTCGGGGAATTTTATGCTACAGGACATTCAAGAGGCACATGCTGGGCAAATAGTTGCTGTGTTCGGTGTGGATTGTGCTTCAGGTTAGCCTTCACATGCCAAGTCACTGATGTTTTATTTTTGTATTGGTTTTCTTCATAGTTCTTCATGGAGAGTGTTCATGGGCGCACCAGAAGTTACTACAAGTAAAACATGTCTGTTGCTGGAAAAAAAAAGGATTTACTTCTATACTTGGGCACGGGACAACTTTTGAGATACTTTGATTGGTTGGAATAGGAACTGACTCTTCACCTAAATTTTACATTTTTCTTTCATTTTCATCAATGTTATTTAATCATTTTAATTAATTATCTCTGTTGTTAATGGGTGAAAAGGAGACACTTTTACTGATGGATCAGTTAAATACACTATGACCTCTATGAACGTCCCTGAGCCAGTTATGTCATTGGCCATTCAACCAGTCTCAAAAGACTCTGGAGGACAAGTAAGTGCAAAGGAAATGGATTTTTCCCATGATTTCGTGGCACTCAATTTATAAATTATAGCCAGATGTGAGGGTCTTAGGAGAGAGAATTTGGAGTCTTACACTTAAATATTTGCTTGAAGTATCCTGCCCTCCAATTGATATAAATTTTTCTCGCTTGGTATTTTTCCCAGTTTTCAAAAGCTTTGAATCGTTTTCAGAAAGAGGATCCCACTTTCCGTGTTGGCTTGGATCCTGAGAGTGGGCAGGTTTGTTTTTTTTTTAAAATGTTCACTTTCTGTTTCTTTAAGCATATGATAACTTGTTGGTGTGATGCGTGATACTTTTGTGGGTAGACCATAATTTCTGGAATGGGAGAGTTGCATTTGGACATATATGTGGAACGGATTAGGAGAGAGTACAAGGTATCTACCTTTTATGATTTTTCCCCATCGATTTCTTTTCTGATTGGAAATATTCTCCTTTGTTAATTTACGCTCTTCCACAACTTTGGCTTGAAAAGGTAGATGCAAGTGTTGGGAAGCCTCGTGTGAACTTCAGAGAAACAATCACTCAGCGTGCTGAATTTGATTATTTACATAAGAAGCAAACTGGAGGACAAGGACAATATGGACGAGTATGCGGGTAAGTGTTTGGTGTTGATTTCTCACTCTGAAATTAAATTGTTATGGTATCTAATTTGTCCTATTGGTGTCCTCAACTATCATCTGCTTTTCACCCCACACCTTTTAGCAGTATATCAATCAATGCAGTAGTTATGTATAGGACGTGTCAAGCTGCTGCCTAGGTACTCCTGTTATTGCTAATTGTTTGAATTTGCTTTGTATTTTCAGAACTATCTAATCAAATTTGAACCAAACTACAACTTTATAAATCTGATCCCAGGGATTACCTTCCTGTATTTTTCTATGTACAGGTACATTGAGCCGCTTCCACAGGGGTCAACAACTAAGTTTGAGTTTGATAACATGATTGTGGGACAGGTTATACCATCAAACTTTATTCCTTCTATTGAGAAGGGATTCAAGGAAGCTGCCAATTCGTGAGTAGCATTTGGCAACAGAAATTATAGTCCATATTTTGTTGTTTTTTAGAAAGTTCCTATATTATCCCATAAGTTTTTAAGTAGTTCTCTCTCTCTTAGTTTTGCCCTCAGGACAACATAAGTTGAAACTGAAAATTTAAAGCTCTTTTTAGTTGAACAATCTATCCTGTCAGCTGTGTTTGACAATGCATCATGCCTTCTTTTTGAATGAGAACTTTTATGACTACAATTATGTGAAGTCTTTGCATATGGTGTTGGAATTGTTTTGGGAGCTTTTTTTCTTCTTTTTTTCCATTCATAATATAGACCCGCGTGAAAAGATGTGTGGTTTCAGATGATAAAATTTGTGAGCTTTTCGCTCTTGCATGTACAGGGGCTCTTTAATTGGGCATCCAGTAGAAAATCTTCGAATTGCTTTGACAGATGGCGCTGCCCATGCTGTGGATTCTAGTGAACTTGCATTTAAATTAGCATCAATATATGCTTTTAGACAGGTTCTTCCCTTATCCTGTGTTTAGAGGTGAACTCTCCCTTATGAATAGGCTGTACCCGTATTTGGAGCATCTAGTTCTGATTTTCTTTATTTCACCCCTATTAAACAGTGTTACACAGCTGCAAAACCTGTGATACTGGAACCTGTAATGCTGGTGGAACTGAAAGTACCAACAGAGTTTCAGGGAACCGTTGCGGGTGACATTAACAAGTGAGTGGTTTTTGTACCCATGTAGTATGTTATCATTGTTTCTTTGCTTTTTCTGGAACTCAATTTGTTTGTGTGTTTTCCATATGATAGGAGGAAAGGAGTGATTGTTGGAAATGACCAGGATGGGGATGACTCTATAATAACCGTCCATGTAAGCATAACTTTCTCCCTCTATTTTCTTAGTATCTGAGGCCTAGTTCTGAACCCAAAAGAAAAATAAATAAATAAATAAAACAAGCGCTAAGGATATCGCAGTCATGATATCTTTGGTGATGCTTTAACCCCCACACTAATGGATTGTGAGTTCCTGTGATTGACTTTTCAGGTGCCTTTGAACAATATGTTTGGTTACTCAACTTCTCTTCGTTCAATGACACAGGTGACCATGAGTTGGAAATTCGAATGACTTCCCTCTTTAAAGTGCCTAGTGTTTCTTTTCTCTATATTTGCATGTACCGCCTTATATGCTGATCTTTCACATTTTTTACAGGGAAAGGGTGAATTCACAATGGAATACAAAGAACATTCACCTGTTTCTCAGGATGTGCAAATGCAATTAGTAAACACCTACATGGCCTGCAAGGCTGCTGAATAATGAAGATTTCCATTAAAGCAAATGCCCCTATATTCCTTACATAAGCCTCAAAGGTGTTTATATATATATATATATATATATATATATATATATATATATATATCCTTTTTGACGACCAAGTGTATTGTTATATAAATATTCATAAGTTAGATCGATCAGTTTTGGGATACAAAATAAATTTGTATTGCCTTGTGGGTGTACATGCATTAACTCAACTTTCTACTCAACAAGTCAAAATGAAATAGCTAAATTTTGTCCTTTGATCTATTTGTTTTCCTTTACATGTCAAAATGAAAAACTGATTCCGGGATTTCCTTTTGTGTAGCAAATATGCTCGGAAAAACTGTAGAAAACAAACCGGCTTTTATTCCCAAGCAAAGCCGTTGTACTTTAACTTTGTGCTTCTCGGGTTCAACGTGACTATTGATATAGCAGCTGTCTTCTTTTCCCTGAAAGATAGCTGGAAGACAGGTGCATCACTCTTGTCACAGCAGCTTTACTTGTGAAGTTCTTTTTAGCGTCTCTTCATGAGTCTCGAACCCTTCTCACTTGATGGCTTAGAAAATGAAGCTTGCTTAAATATTTGCTCCATAATTCGTACGGATTGGTGGTAGCCCCCCTTGTTGAGTGCTTGATCCAGTGCTTATTTGCATCTTATAGACCCATTATGACATGAAAAATCAAGTTTATTCACCAAACAAAATAAATCCCTCACAGTAGCTGGCTGCAGAGTTTACCTCTTGGGACTGGCTGATCATACAAAAACTGTGTATGGTCAACAGGACACTTGCTAATGCTAATGAAAGTCAACTGTATGTGTTTGCCCCAATGCCCTTTCAAAGAATAACAGTGTTTTGATTTCTTAAATTAAACATACGCTGCTGGACTTTCATGGTCAAAATAAAGAAAGCATATCCAAGTGATGGAAGGGCAGAGGTCGTTAGTGTCCCCTCCAGTCAAGAATTAGGGCCTTAGCTGTTAGAGAGAGAGAGAGAGTCGTCATGAAGGAAGACAAACACTACCAGATCAGTAATCAACAAAACCCTAGGTTTTGTTCTTTTATTAGCTTTTGATAGTTTTGCGAAAAATCAAAATCCATCATGAAATGACGAAAGGGAGAGTTGATCTTTGGAAGCTAGTGATTCACGTCTGTTCTGTTGATCGTCACCTTCATATCAGTCCCGTGTCAGGAAAGAACAAAATCGCTACACGGTTATGTTCCAAGAAAACTAGTCCATTTATATGCAGTAAACATGACGCACTCTTCCTTGTCATACATTTAAGAGACTTTCACGAGGAACATTTAGAGCTGCACTGTTCTGTCTGCATATCTTCCTAAGAAAAGCATATATATATATATATATATATATATATATATATATATATATATATATATATATATATATAAATTCTAACTCATAAACAGCTGTTTTCTTATACAACTTTGAATCCCTGCGTGCCAGAACCTCTGTATTCCCCAGTATGTGAACAACACCTGCATCTCTACAGACACCCATAAATTCTAACTCATTTATCTCAGATTGGCTGCTTAGAAGACCAGACGATGCGATGACCCTGTTACTATGCAGATGGCCATTAATAGACCTGATTGAATCTCTTGATGAAATTGTCCATCCACGTTCAATGGCACTGAGTTGCCAGTTTGATTCGGAAGAACATCACTCTGCTGCTCAGTTTCCTGGTCATATATACTTTAGTCATCTGAGTCTGAACCCCCATCCATCATGGACTCAAGCCGGACGAATGTGGAAAGACTGTCAAAGAGTTTTCTTACAACACAACGGAACATACGGAAATTCATGGGTCCAATCAGCTTTACAAGGAATCTCTCTCCTTCAGGAACTGCGTGGACGGGAAGGTACTTCACACAGACAAAAACAACTATTGAACGGATGGCAGGAAGGTTTGTGATAAAATGGGAAAAAATGTGGGGCACTCTTCTTGCTAGTTCAGAATAAACGAGTCCGATTCCAGGGACACGAACTAGTCCTAACTGGGACCAAGCCCAAGAATCCATGCCATCGAAACCATACTGTGCACCTCAAAATCATAACGTTTCTTGGTACCATAATGCCACACATACATGATGATAAGAAAAAAATTAGCACCTTTTGAAGAAATTTTGGTAAATTAAGCATTCGTGAATTTTATTTAAATATGGTAAACTTTCGCATTTAGAAACTTTCGCACTTCCTAAATACAATATTTTAAAATGTCGTTTTTGAAGGGTAAGGTTTTTATTATTTTTTAAAAAGTAGTAATTTACCAAAACTTTTTTCAAACCATGCTGGAAAGGAAGAACACCCCTTACATTACATAGGAACCGATCTCAGGCTATCATGATGTCATGGGTGATCCATAACAAACACCGAGAGAAGGGACAATGTAGTTAGGTGGGAAATTGTTTCTGCCTCTCAAGGAAAGAACTAATAAAACCAAATCAAGCATGTTTAGATGAGGTTCGATATGACTTATGAACAACTCCAGTATACCTGCAAAAGATTTTGAAAGAAAAAATAATTTTTTTTTGCTTGGATGAGTGTCATCATTGTTGACCACAATGTGCCGCAGAAAAATCAGAATAGAATCAGTAAGTTGGATGGAAAGACCAAAAACATGATCTACTCTTCGATAAAAAAAAATATTATACATGGATAACTTGTCCAACATTCAATAGACTCTCACAAGGAACATTGAAAACCAGTGTTTTCCCTGCACAACTTTCTTAGAAGAGCATACACATAATCAATTGCTATTTTCTTCCATAAACTGGAATCCTGTCTTGCTGTCACTACTGTGTTCCCTAGAATGTGGACCACTCCAGAATCTCTACAGTTCCTCAAGAGTTGCAACTCACCATTCGTGATTTGGCTGATCACCTGATTGGATGGCAGGATAGCATTGTTTGCCTGCAATTCAGAATTTACAGTCGTTGAACCAACTGAAGAGATGGTTTCATCGACAGTGGAAGAAAGTTCGTCGCCATTATAACCCGAAAGGCCATTTCTTAATTCCCTAGTCAGCTCATCATCTAAGCTATATTCATCCAAATCTGAACACCCTTCCATCATGCTCTCAAGCCTGACAAAACGAAAAAGGCTGTCAAAGAGCTTATTCTCAAAATCATCATCCTTCTTATGGAGGTCTTTATAGCCATATCTTGCAACACAACGGAACATGTGGAAATCCTGGGATCCAATCCGCCTTACAAGGAATCTCTCTTCTTCCAGGACTGTATGGACTGGAAGGTACTTTATACAGACAAAAACCACAACAGAATGGAGTGCAGGTAGGTTGGTAAAAAAGTGCGAAAAAATGTGAGGGACCCCCCTGGCTAGTTCAGTGTATACAAGTCCGACGCCAGGCACCCGAACAAGACCTAAGCTTGGGCCAAGCCCAAGAATCCATGGCATTGATACTTTGCTATGCACCTCAAACTCGTAGCGTTTCATTGTCCCGTAATGCCAAGCACACATGATGGTTAAAAAGACTGCAGCAATTACTAGAGGAACCCAACCACCTTGATTGATCTTGAAGAGTAAAGCAGAAAAGTAAGTAACCTCCACAACCAGGGATAGCAGAGTGAATACTAGGACAAGAATCCAATGCCACCGCCATACTAATAACATGATTAGAACCATAAGGGCTGTCGTCACCAGCATGACTATCACAACTGCAATTCCTGTCGAGACATGAAATGGCCTATGACATTTATATAATTCTGATATTATCTACTTTTTTTTTTTTTGGAAAAAAAAGAAGAAGCTAGAAATGGAATTGTTTCAAGTAATTTGTAAGAAAGAAAGTTAGGTTTTAGAGCTGACAAATATAAGGTAGTATTGCCTTGTACAATTAAGGCATCACTATCACCTGCTTGACATCAACCACTACATGCATTTAATGATGAGTGTTTCTGATTACTAGTGTCCAAAAAGAAAACACGGGAAAAATTGTCGTTCGAAAAAGTTTCCAAGAGAATTTAACATGCAGCAATCTAATGAATGACCAGCAGGATGCATCGAAGAAAATTGTCAATAAAAATAATCTGAAGGCCATAGAAATTACAAGTGATAACCCATAAGAGAAAACTGTTGAAGTTTGGTACCAAAGCTGGAACAGGATTACTTTGTAGTAATCTACTGCATTGCTATCTATCTGTTAGCTGATAGCTATCTATCTGTTAGCTGATAGCATTATCTAGATTAGGATGTTTCTTTCAATTCATTTGTTTAAGCTTATCTAGGATTAGACTAGCTTGTTATACAACTCCTTTGATAAAGGAGAACATAGCTGGTACGTTTCTTTAGTGTTTCATTTTTCTGTAATGTTTGTTTCCTTCTATAAATAAAACACTGGGGATGGCAGAGAAAAACTGAGATATTTTCTGCTCCTTGTTCTTTCAACTGTAAAGACTTTGTTCTTTGTTCTTTGTTCTTCGTTCTTTGTTCTTTGTTCTTTGTTCTTTTGTTCTTTGTTCTTTTTCTCAGTTCATAAACATTAATCTGTTCTTTATATATCAGTTTTTTACAACAATTGGTATCAGAGCTTCTCTGATCTTTGAAGGGTTTGTGAGTGAAAACACGAGAGAATAGTAAGGTTAAATCAAAGCTTTCTGCTTTGAAGGGTTTGTGAGTGAAACACGAGAGATTAAGTGAGTTTTTTTCTAAGCAATGGATTCTGCAAATTTTCCAGCAAAAACACCAGTGTTCACAGGGCATAATTATGGTGTATGGGCTGTAAAAATGGAAACATATCTCAAAGCTTTTGACTTGTGGGAGATAGTGGAGAGTGATAGGCAACCCACTCCACTAGGAAACAATCCTACGATTGCACAGATGAAATTTTTCAATGAAGAAAAGGCAAAGCGATTCAAAGCTCTTACCTGTCTTCATAATGCTGTGAGTGAAGAAATCTTCACAAGGATTATGGCTTGTAAATCTGCCAAAGAAACGTGGGATAAATTAAAAGCAGAATTTCATGGTGATGAGAAGTCAAGAAAGATGCAAGTTTTAAATCTCAGAAGGCAGTTTGAAGGTCTGAAGATGAGAGAAACCGATACCATCAAAGACTTCTCTTCTCAAATTTCAAAACTTGTGAATCAAGTGAGACTTTTGGGAGAAAATTTTCCAGATTCAAGAATAGAGAAAGTTCTGGTAAGTCTACCAGAGAAATTTGAACATAAAATTTGCTCTTTAGAAGATTCTAAAGATTTCTCAGAAATGAGTCTGCAAGAACTGGTAAATGCATTGCAAGCTGTGGAGCAAAGACAAGCTTATAGACAAGAAGGAACAAGTGAAGGAGCTCTTGTTGCAGTTTACAAGGAGAAGAGCCGGGCTAAGAATTTTTACAGAAACAATCAAGAAGAAAAAAGAGAAAAAGGGAGAGGCTGGCAATCTAATAACTGGCAACAGAACAGCAACAACATCTTCACTGAAGGGAAAGAGAAGAAAGAACATTTTCCTGCTTGCAAATACTGTCAGAAAACTAATCATCTTGAAGCCTGGTGTTGGCTCAAGAATGCACAATGCCGAAACTGCAAGCAATTTGGTCACATTCAAAGATTCTGCAAAAATAAAGCAGAACCAGAAAAACAAGCTCAAGTAGCCGAGAGTTCAAAAGTGGAGGAAGATTTTTTATTCATGGCTACAATACAGGAGATGTGTAACACAGCCAAGGCAAATGTCTCATCATGGCTTATTGATAGTGGCTGCACTAATCACATGACTGCAGATCTGAGTTTATTCAAAGATTTGGATAAAAGCTATCTATCTAGAGTTAGAATTGGGAATGGAGACTATGTGAAGGTTGAAGGAAAAGGAGCAATTGAAGTAGAAACTTTGTCAGGTACAAAAACTCTTAAAAATGTTCTTTATGTGCCTAAGATCAATCAGAATCTAGTTAGTGTGGGACAATTAATTGAATCTGGTTACTCAATATTCTTTAATGATGGAGTATGTGATATTAAAGATAAAAATGGAGTGCTACTGCTTTCTGCAAAAATGATGAACAGAAGTTTTAATGTTGATTGGAGAGAAGTATGTTTGAGTGTTAACACTTGTGAGAACAATGAATCTGTTCTTTGGCACAAACGATTGGGGCACTTCAGTTATGCAACTTTAAAGAGAATGACTGACCTACATATGACTCATGGTTTACCAGATATACAGGAACAAAAGAGTATTTGTGAAGCATATCAGTTAGAAAAACAAACTAGAGTTGTTTTTCCTGACAATGCATTCAAAGCACTGTCAAAACTCCAGCTTGTACACACAGATGTGTGTGGGCCGATGCATAATGAATCATTGAATGGTTCAAAGTATTTTCTTCTATTTTTTGATGATTATAGTAGATTCTGCTGGATTTACTTTTTGAAATCAAAATCTTATGTGTTTGCTGAGTTTGTTAAATTCAAAGCAGCAGTTGAACTAGAAACAGGAAACAGGTTTGAAGATCTGAGAGGAAGAATTGGAATGTGTAGCTTTGGAACCAAGGAGGAGTGTTGAAGTTTGGTACCAAAGCTGGAACAGGATTACTTTGTAGTAATCTACTGCATTGCTATCTATCTGTTAGCTGATAGCTATCTATCTGTTAGCTGATAGCATTATCTAGATTAGGATGTTTCTTTCAATTCATTTGTTTAAGCTTATCTAGGATTAGACTAGCTTGTTATACAACTCCTTTGATAAAGGAGAACATAGCTGGTACGTTTCTTTAGTGTTTCATTTTTCTGTAATGTTTGTTTCCTTCTATAAATAAAACACTGGGGATGGCAGAGAAAAACTGAGATATTTTCTGCTCCTTGTTCTTTCAACTGTAAAGACTTTGTTCTTTGTTCTTTGTTCTTCGTTCTTTGTTCTTTTGTTCTTTGTTCTTTTGTTCTTTGTTCTTTTTCTCAGTTCATAAACATTAATCTGTTCTTTATATATCAGTTTTTTACAACAAAAACGTTGGTCAGTCTGATTGTAGATTATTTCAGATATCATTATCACTAAGATCTTACTATCATGTCGAGGCCTAGAATCTGTGACACTAATGCATGACCATATTTTGTACAAGGAGGTTTTTGTTAGCATTGTCAATCTCTGGACTAAATTTGAACCCTGTTCCTCAAAAACGGAAGGATGTCAGATTTGAAGTTCTACTACGATATGTTTTTACTTCTGTTAATTCAAATAAATTCGCAGATAATACACATACCAGAAGCATTTCCAATTTGGCTTTGATTTCTGAAACCAACTGTCACAGCGATGCAAAGAATCATAAGGATCCAATTAATTTCTGGGATGTATATATGGCTCAGCATTTTCTCTGATGTATGCATAACTTTAACTCTAGGAAAACAATATACTGCAGCAGCCTGCTTGATCACTGAAAAAGTTGCAGTTATGGTAGCCTGGCTCGCAACAACTGCAGCGCCTGTCGCAATAATAAGCACTGGCCAATATATGCTATCTGCACAATACAAAGATTCACTATGTATTGGACCGCCACTTACTGCAGAGAATGAAGCATTATAAACAACTTCAAAAATTTCTAAGGAACACGCTAAGTTATATTGCTTTTCTCTTGGCTGACGGATCCAATCTGAGACAAGTACCTTTTATTTCAACAAAATAAAAGGACACCTAAAACTATTTTTCTATTCAGCAGGAGCCTACAAGAACTTTGCACGCACAGACATGCTGAAGATCGGAACAAACCTGGAATAGATCGATAAAATGCATCAACTACATTATCCGAGTTTTTCAGGAGGTATGCAGCTTGTCCAGAATAGGCTGACAGAAGGCACGGAAATACTACTACTGTGAAAGCAATTTGTATGCTTGCCACTGAAAAATGGGATAGATCCGCAAAGAGGGCTTCCGTCCCTGTAATGGTTCACAACTAGACATCAGAATTGAATACTACAAATTTGGTTAAATTATTTTATGAACGTTAAATGGGATTTAAGAAAAAGACAAAGAAATTAACTGAAAAAACATAAAAGTTTACCTGTTATACTGAGCATAACACCTCCAAGAGAAGTCCAGCTCTCTTTCCGACCCCTTTTGAAATATCGGTATATATACAGTGGTGAAAAAAGCTTTCAGAGCACTGCTATCATATTTGATAATATTGTATATGCCGATACCTCCGATTAAAAGAAACCAGAGGAGGACAATAGGGGCAAAAATCCAGGTAATTTTTTCTACGCCACGGTGTTGCAGACAGAACAAAACTACTAATATTATCACGGCAACAACAAGGACAATTTCTGCACAAAAGAAAATAAAGTACGCAGTCAGAGGAAAATCTCCTAAATTAGTGGAACATTGAAAGATTAGGAGATGAGGGAACTGTCTTGCGACAGGAACCAGTGCGTCAGATTATTTAGTCTCAGAGCAAGGAGATACCACTACTCATCTCAGGACGGCCTAACTTGATTCCTTGAACAGCCGATAAAACTGCAAAAGATGGTATTATCAACATCTTCTAAGAAGAATTTTGGCGAACAAAAGTAAGAAGGCAGGCACTAAATCGTGAAAACCTGAAATGGCTGGAGTGAGAATTCCATCCCCGATCACCATGCAAGTGCCTACAAGAACGAGAACAAGAAGTGAATTCTTCCTGAATGTATGTCTTTCCAACCATCTCTTGGTCTTTGCAGCAAAGGATTTTTCATGAAATGTAGAATGACTATAAGTTGTTAGTTTCTCATCAGAATGGTCTTGGTTGGGTATCGTCTTCAGTTTTGCATGTCGGCAGAGCAGCGAATAAAGAGCAAATGTTCCTCCTGCACCAGAAAGAGAATAAAAGGTCAGAAATTTAATGGCTTCATCAACATTAGTTTGAGTTTACTTTACCTTGTCCATTATCATTTGCCCTACAAACAATGAAAACATATTTCAGGAGAGGGACGAGAGTGAGAGAATATATAATCAGTGATAGAGCTCCAATCACGTCCTCTGGATCCTTGATTCCATCAGGAAATGTGTTGTAGAAAACATATAAAGGAGATGTGCCTAAATCTCCATACACCACACCAAGGCTTTGGAATGCAAGCTGAAGGAGAAATAAAGTAGAAGAGTCCTGAAAGAAACGAGCTGAATGAGCAATGAAAACAATCTTTTGAGGATCTTGCACTTACGCTATTCTAATCCACTATTTTTCCTGGCATCCTACATTCTATGACTCCACATACAGAAATACAACTGCATAGCATGCTGGCAGGCATCATAAACAGCAGGAATTCAATTCTTGATTAACATTTATAACTTCCTCTTCACCCCCATCTCTATTACCAGCTAAATGCAAAGAACAAGAAATTTGGTTTAGATTGCTGTCTATTTCCGTAACCAAGAATTACAAAGGATAATGTTATATACCTTTTCCTCATACCTGTTCCTAAGCCCCGCACCCTCTTCATCCATAGGTGGATCAAGCTGCTGCTGCAAGGCCCACATTCTACCTTTATTACCAATTTCCTCGTTATCTATTGATAACGAGGCCATCTCCAGTCCAATTCCAACAATTCTTCTCCTTTCACCAAGAAACCTCTCTGCTATAATCAATCTCCTTTATTTAGTCTTCTTAATTCTTCCCCAAACTGCTCATTCTCGCCAGAAAAAATCCCAAACCCAGACAAACCTGAAGAGAGCTGGAAACCCAAAAGTTGTCATCAACTTGTAATAATTCATTACAAGGAAAAAAAAAAGACAGAACAGAACGGAACATAAACATCAAACCAAATTCAGTGACCCTAAATGGCATGATATTGCATTACATTATGGTGCCATGGGATCCAGCATTGAGTCTTTTCAAATCCCAAAATGAAAATGAAAAGGGCTGGTTCACATTAGCCAGAGCCAATCTGGAAAGGTAGACAAATGTGAACAAATAGAATCCGCGGAAACATAGAACTTGTTCACAGTTGTCAAAATTGGAATAAATATTTGACTGTACATAATACTAAAAATGGCAAACAAGAACAATGAGCTCATGAAATGCTACACCTTTCACATTCTAAGTAACAGCAAACTTAAGATTACAAGCAAACTACAAAAAATCAATTAAACCATTCCATCATTTCACACACACAAAAACAAAGATGTTAACGGAGACGTATATTTATTATTATTATTATTATTATTACACCTTAAAAATTAGCCTCATGAATTTATTTATTTATTTTGTATGGAAGGAACCGTTTTTTTGTGTTACACTTGCCAAACATTATTGTTTTTTTTTTTAAACATAAACCCAATCCTTGTCAGGGCAGACATGGCTCTCTAACCTCATCAGAATTAAGCTTTTATAAACAAAGACATGTTTAATAAAGGTTAATTATAAAAATCTTTCTAAAAAGTCTCGGATTATTTATAGAATCAAAGAGATTTGTTAAAATTATAAAAGTACCATCTATTATTTCTAGTGCCATAATCATCATGTGATTCTCAGATGATATACATACGATGAACCTTTCTAGTGTTTGGATTACAAAATTGCCACCCATTAAGCTCCATGTAAAACTCATCCATCGTGATTTTTATTTAATTTATTATATAATAAAAATTTATGTTATAAACATTTAAGAGAGAGTGTTTTTTTTTTAATATGAGATATATTTATTTTTTTCATTTACAAACTATACCAACAATATCTTTATGTATATCAAGTATTTGATAAACTAATTTGGGTATTCTTTCTATATAAAAAATATGAAAATAGTGGAAACAAAAAAAGTATTTGGTAAAAAAATGGAGATAATAATATAAAATAAATTTATCTTGAGACAGTTATAGAGTAAATTAAATGTAGAGAAACTGGGTATCTTCCTTGTTCTAGTCTCTATTTAGAAAGTATAATTTGATCAAAAATATTTTATCCATATCTTTTTTGATTGCTTCTATTTGAATACAGGTTTTTTTTTTTTTTTGATAGGCTATTCAGGTTTTAGAGTAACTCGACAGGTCAAACTATTTTTTCTGAATAAATTGAAGGTATGAGTTTTACCATATTCCAGAAAAAGAAAAAAGAAAAAAAACAAATAAGTAAACCCAATTGCAATAATTAGCAAGGCCAATCCGAGTAAAACATGGCTGCCTTCAAGAGGTTGGTTTGAGTGGTAAGAGAAGATTCGGATCTCAGGTTCAAGTCTCGTTACTAATTATTTTTGAAGATGTGGTATATCTACATCTAATTAACCTATACTGGAGTACCCTAAACTTTGACTCTAGAATCTTTTCAGACATGTACAAGTATGAAATGCATGGCATTTATGTTAAGTGTATAATTAATTTATCTTAATATATATGAACAAAATATAGAACTCTGACCCCAAGTGCACCAAGCATAGAGTTGAAAATGCTTTGGTCGACCCAAGACCATCCCATTAGGTTTAGGGTTTGGTTTGCTTTAGATTAGTACTATTTTTTTCTTTCCTGCTCCTTACTCATTTTATTTTATTTTTCTCATTGTATTCTATGTTTTGGGATGTGGATGTTATGCTTCTTAAGTGTTTTGCCATGTTTTTTTTGTCGATATTAACGTAGAATGATGATTTTAAATTCCATGTACTTCGCTATTTTTCTCTGTTGTTTGTTTTGCGCGGTGCTTGCATGTTCTTCTATGTTTGCGGTTCTTCTCCAACTGTTGACTTATCTTTTTCTTTTATGTGTTTTCTAGTGTTTTGTTCAATACTTTCTTTGAATATGTAGCGATTATCTATATATATATATATATATATATATATATATATATATATATATATATATATATAATCCTTCGTGCATCTTTTTCTTTTCCTGTTCACCCTATAAATTAAGGACTTTCAAGCTGTTCATGACCCTGTACGTAATATTTTAGATATTGATTATTATATAATTAATATAAATAGTAGAATATAAAGTGTAATCTGGTATACAAAGTGTTCGGACGCTTAAGTTACAAGATATTTTAAGTAGTTTTTCCTTAAATATTCCTATTATCTGACGTTACCCTTGTCCCTCCCTCCCTCTCCCTCTTGAAAATGTAGCAGAGAAACAACGAGATAGACATAGGTCACATAGCCAAGAGATTCAAGATCCAAATAAATATCAACATCAACTAGATACGATCATTGAATTATAGCCATGCCAACTCGCAATAGCAATAGAGATAGGTTAGAGATAAGTGTGCGCCTTGTAAAGCGCTTAGAAAATGTTCAACCATCACTATGTCGGGATGTATTCATAGCTCTATGCTGATATGATTTGTTTTAGAGCCTTTGCTTTATATCAGTGTCAATGGTTTCAACCCCTTTTCTCTTTTTCTACGCCTTAAAATAAGGTTGTTTTTTCTTCTTCTTCTTTTCTAGATAAGATGAAGGAGATTTTGATTTCATATTTGGTGTAAGAATTTGTCAAAGGATTTTGCTTAGAATCTTTTTTGGATTCCATCTGAGAATTGGCGTCTTTATCATTGATATTGTGATGGCTATATCACGCTCCATATTATCAGATTTGAGGTTGCTAATGTTGGGATAGCTGCTTTTTCCTTCACTTTGCTTTGCTTCTTGTAATTTGGACTCTCTGTGCCAATTGTTTTCTGATTAATTATCATTTTAGATTGTTTTGTTTATTTGCCAACATACTCTTCCTCGCAAATTTCTCAGGGTTTGTGCTTTCCTCTTGCTTGCCATCAACGCTTGAAAAGGCACGTTTGCTCCTGTTGTCTTTGTATTTTCTTTTCCCATGTTGCTACTGTCTCTTCTTCTCAGCATGTGTGCGTTGTTTCTTCTGCATTTTGCTTGCTCTCTTTGTATATTCTACATTTTTTTTTCCTTTTTAGCTTGCTCTTATCAACAGTTGTATAAAAAAAATATTTATACATAGAATATCTGTCCGACGTTCAAGAGACTCTCATGAGGAACATTAAAAATCACACTGTTTTCCCTACAAATTTTTCTAAGAAATGCATATATATAATCAACAGCTATCTTCTTGTAGAATCTTGAATCCCTCCTAGCTCTCACCACCGTATTCCCCATTATGTGCACCACCCCAGCATCCCTACAATTATTCAAAAATTCTGTCTGGTCAACCTCCGCCTGGCTGCTAGTTCGGTCGGACGACCTACTGGTAAAATTTGCATGTGATGGAGACTTGATCTGCACGATCGAGTCGATGGATGAAATTGTGGGATCAGCAAACGAGGAAGCAGTGTTTACATTATCATTCAAAAGGGCTTCTCTCGACCGCTCAGTTTGCGGCCCATATAAACTATAGTCGTCTGAATCTGAACATCCTTCCATCATAGTCTCGAGCCGGACAAACAAGAATAGGCTATCAAAGAGTTTTTTCTCAAAATCTTCATCCTTCTTGTGAAGGTCTTTATATCCATACCTTGCAACACAACGAAACATGTGAAAATTCTTTGGTCCAATCCGCTTGACAAGGAATCTCTCTTCTTCAGGGACCGTGTAGACAGGGAGGTACTTCACACAGACAAAAACAACAACAGAATGTATGGCAGGTAGATTTGTAATGAAGTGAGAAAAGATGCGGGGAACCCCTCTTGCCAGCTCGGTGTACACAAGCCCAATCCCTGGGACTCTCACCAGTCCTAAACTAGGGCCAAGCCCTACAATCCATGCCATAGAAACCTTACTGTGCATCTCAAACTCGTAACGTTTCAATGTACCATAATGCCAAACATACATGATGACAAGAAAGGCAGCTGCAATCACAAGCGGCACCCACCCACCTTGGCCAATCTTGAAGAGTACAGCAGAGAAGTAGGTGCATTCCACAACCAGTGATAAGCCAGTGAACAGCAAGACAAGAATCCAATGGCAGCGCCACACCAATAACATGATTAGAATCATAAGCAAAGTGGTTACCAGCATGACTATCACAACAGCTGTCCCTGTTGTTGCACAGGATTTTGTTCAATTTAGAGCAATGCATCATAAAGAAGTTAAATGCATGAAACAAAATACATGAGCAAAATTTGCCTGGTAAAATTCAACTTTGATCTGCTTTTAGTAATCACAAGTTGCATTAAGCAAGAGACTCATGTTACTCTCAACAACACATTTTATGAAGCTCTTGGAACTTGTTCCCAGAAAGTTAGCATAGGTGTCATAGCAAAGTCAAAAGATTAGCAGAATAAAAGAAGATATTCTTTTTCTTGGTTTGAACTTCAGAAAGAAAGAAGATGGATCAGGTTAATTTCATGCCACTTGTTCAGCCACACATAAATCATTCTCTTCAATAAACTTACCATAAGCATTACCGATTTGACTTTGGTTCTTGAAACCAGCAGTGACGCAGATGCAAAGGATCATAAGGATCCAATTTATATCGGGAATATATATCTGGCCTAGGAACTTTTTGATGTATGTACAACTTTGACTCTTGGAAAACATCCAAGTGCAAGAGCCTGCTTGATTATTGAAAAAGTTGCAGTTATGGTAGCCTGACTCGCGACTACAGCAGCTGCAGTTGCGACAATGAACACTGGCCAATATATTCTATCTGCCATGTCAGAAAGAAGGTATAAATTAGCATCTGTCCAGTAACATCATCTTCATCAAAAATTTGTTTCTATGGGAAGAGAAAGACTAGTGTTAAGATGGTAGCACAACCTTAATAAGAACATCAAGCCCAATAAGACGTTCATCGAAACATGGAGATAGATATGCCTAAGCAGTCAGGATTAAAAATGAAATTTGACCACCACAGGAAGCTGTTCTTTGAGTTTGGTCCCGAAATTTTGATGGTCAAACCATATGTTTGTGGGAAAGTAAGCTGTGAGAAGCTTTTTAATCCATATTACAAGTGTTTAGGATAACTTCATGCAAGTCCACAAGGCGTCCGTAGGGCTGAACACTCTTGGTGGGCTTTTCCTTTTCTGAGATCCTTGAATAATCACTACAGCTTTGATTCCAAATAAATGATCTGAAATTCCTACATTAGCCACTTCATAGCCATTCTAAAATCAGAACAAGGACTAAATTCTCAAAGATGCTTTGTGTTTTTCCAACTGAAATTTATTCTAGTGGTTTGTGGAAAAAACTGGGATAATAAATTTCCAAGCAATGATTTTCAGTGACCATGAATCATATCTTACCACATCATATCTATGAGTTTCACCACAGCCTAACAGTGAGCCCAACATAAAAAATTTTGAAAATTGAAAAATTTGAGCGTTTGAACTCTGGATTTCCTAGTCTCTGTTTAGTTGCAAGATATTCCTAATCCCCAAGACCTCTACTTGAAGGAGAACTTCTCATTAAGTATATGCCTCAAAATCCACAGAAGAGAGCTTATTTCGTTATTTGTCCTCTTATTGCTTATCTTTCTCTATTTTTGCATTGCATAACAGTAAAATGACCATAACATGCACCTCTCAAGAAGTTGCAGGAAATGAAGAAAATGAAGAAGTAACAATAGAAGGCTAGGAAACCCAACTAAAAAGATTTTTTACCTGGAATAGAACGATAGAATGCATCAACCACATGTTCATTGTTTTGCATAAGATAAGCGGCTTGTCCAGAATATGCTAGAAGAAGACAAGGGAAAACAACTACAGTAAAAGCAATCTGTACAGCTGAAACTGGAAAATGGGCTAGATCAGCAAAAAGTGCCTCCGTGCCTGTAGCAGTTCGTAACAAGAATCAGTATACTGCTATGATCTTAGATTTGATGTTAACAAATTTTAAAAGGTTTAAACATTAGGGGAAGAAAAGGATTTATGTACTCAAACTTCACAAGCATAGAGCCACCAATTCATTTGATAATTACCAGTTATACTGAGCATAATCCCTCCCAGGGAAGTCCAACTATCTCTACCTCCCCTTCTAAAATACCGATAAATATATACAGGTGAAAAAGCTTTCAGAACACCAGTATCATATTTCCAGATGTTGAACAGGCCGATACCCCCAATTAAGAGAAACCAAAGCAGCACAATTGGGGCAAAGAGCCAGCTGACTTTATCTGTCCCATAGTGTTGCATGCTAAACAAACCCACCAATATTACAACTGCAACAACTATGACTACATCTGCACCAAAGAAAACAGAATAGTTTAAGATTCAGAAATCCAAATTGCTAGAAAACCGAGGCAAAAAAAACAACACAATTGGTTGCAGAAAGGAAAAAATAATGACAAGGTTTTGTTGATTTTCAGGAGAAGAAAAATACCGTTACTCATTTTGGGGTGGTTTACCTTGATCCCGCCAGAAGCTGAAAGAACTGTCATCGAAGAGTGGTTAAGCATTTCCAGGGGAATTGAAATAAATTAAAACTAACATAAACTAACAGTTAAGGGAAAACACTCCAGGCCCCAGATAAACGACAAGTACATGCTATATGCCAAACATGATAATCACATGAAACTCTTATCCTTTAATCATTCTCTAGGTATCAATACATCAATTGGATTTCTTTACCCACAGATACCATTAGCAACCCAAGCATCCAAAGATTTATCATGAGAATAATCAAAAACATTCTAATGGCTAAACAGAAGTTGTTGCAATAAAGCAATAAGAACGCAGTTATTAAAATAAATTGTACAATACACATTAAAACAAACCACTATGATTTCTTCCTAGAATAAGCAATAGGTATCTAGCTAATTTTTTGAAGGTTCTAACATAAACACAAACATGCAATCGCACCCAGAAATTATATGCCAAAGCAATAAGCATTTTATAGATAGACCGACAGAAAATTTATAAGTCAGTAGTCATCAACGTACCAGATATTGCTGGAGTGAGAATCCCATCACCAATCAACATACAAGTGCCAACAAGGACAAGAACAAGAAGTGCATTCCTTCTGAATGCATATCTCTCCAACCATCGCTTAGTTGTAGCAGCAAATGATTGCTCATTGAAAGTGGAACGGCTATATGTTGTCAGCTCTTCATCTGTCCGATGTTGATTTGGAATAGTTCTAACATTAGCATGCCGACAAAGTAACGAATAGAGGGCAAATGTTCCACCTGTGCCGTGAAGAGGATAATTTAAGTCCAGTGATTCTCATCAACGTCAAGGCAAGAAACATCACAAATGTGTGCGCACACTAGGCACATATTCAAACTCCAAGTCAAAGTCAAAACCTGAAATTCTTATGCAAGTGCTTACAAGAACATCACTGTACAGTGCATTTTTTAAAATGAGATCATAAAAAATAGTTTTCTTTCTGTTCACATGGCTATATCAAACAAAACTTACTGAAAAAAAATGAACAAATTGATCCACAGAAAATCTCTATACCTTAGAAATGTCATGGTTTACTATCAAAATATATGCCAATACCAGAAGAAAAAAAATAACAAAGAAAATTTATGATCACACTACTATTCAAGCAGCAAAAAGGAGAAACTAGCCTGATAGAACACACACTTCTTCTTATAATACTTTCTTTATAGTTAGAATCTGGATGTAAACACAAATGAAAGAAATCATCCCAGTACGTCATAAGGTATAGCTCTATAAATTCCCCTATCAAAATCACAAACCCATAGAATCAGAGCTACGTGTATTATACAATGAAAGTAGTTTACCTTGGCCATTGTCATTTGCTTTACACACGATGAAGACATACTTAAGGAGTGGGATAAGAGTGAGCGAGTATATGATCAATGAAAGAGCTCCAATCACATCCTCCGAATCATTGATTCCATGAGGGAACGTATTGTAGAACACGTACAAGGGAGAGGTGCCCAAGTCTCCATAAACCACTCCAAGACTCTGGAAGGCAAGCCGCAGAAGCAAAAGGGCTGAGAACTTCTGAAAGTAGCAAAAATTGTATTAGCAAACAAACCAAAATCAGCATCAAACCACCAAAATCCATTGATTTAACGAAACAATAATTATTTACATTAGAAAGCTCATTTACGCAATAAAATAAGTATATTCACAAATACCAGCATCCTTATTGCAAGATTATAACTAATTAAGTCCATTCATTTGTGATTTAAAGACAAAGTTAACAGGGTCTGCAAATGGAAATCCAAGCATATGCAAGAGTTGGTCTCTAAATCAGCTCATCCCAGGAAGGAAAAATGGCATCAGCAAGGAGCGTGTGTTGTCTGACTTCACCAAGCACAACTGAATTCCATTTATTAGTTTGCTTTTTGCAATTGAGTGGATGAGAGAGAGAAGGGAAATTGTAATGCTCCAGTACCTTTTCTCTGTACATATTTCTGAGCCTTCCAGCTTCCTCATCCATGGGCTGATCAAGTTTCTGATCCAAATCCCACATACTTCCTTTATTGTTGTCGCTGTCTTCCTCAACCTCTACTCTTGGAGTCATTTCCATACTCAATTCCATATGAATTTTCTACCTTTCACCATACAATCCAATCTCTCTCTCTCACTCTCTCTCTCTCTACCCTAAATAACATAAAGTCCACACAAAAGAATATCCTACCAGCACCAAGATTCCGAGTCTCAAAACAAAACCAATATGAATTTAAAGAAATAATAAAAAATTACAAGAACCCAAGTTTAAAAACTCACTCTTTACTTGAAATCCATCCCCAAGTTCAATAAATAATTGAAGCTAACCACTAAAATATAGAGAGAGGAAAAAAAAACAGAAACGGTATATAAAAAAAAAGAACAAATATTTACTTATAGATTATTCTAAACCCGAATTAAGGTGAGAAACTGACACCGATCAGGAAGTTTAAATGGAAACAAAACTACAGACTTTAGAACAGAACAGGCTGATAAAGAATCAAAATGGAAGCTTCACGACACTTGAATTCAGTGCCAAAAAGCCAACACAACAAAAAAGGAACAAATATCCAACAACACAGAGACACTCAATTTAGGATAGAATAGCTCAAAAACATCTCATATAAACAAAAACAATAATGAAAGCAGAGACAAAAATGTTTAAAACAAATTTCAGCTTGTCACTTCAATTTCAGCCACAGGACCCAAGAAAACCATTAAAAATATACAAAATAAACATGGAGTGAAAACCAGAGATTAACAAAATCCAAGTCGGCTTGTGATGATGGAGGGAGTCTGTAACAGAACAGAAAGAAAGAGAGTCAAAGAAGAAGTGTTTTTGATGCAGGTTGTCAGAGTTTTTTTTGGCTGTTACCTTATTTACTACACGCAGAAAAAAAACAGAAGTTTCATTGACCAAAGAGTTATCAAACAAAAGCTGGTGCCATTTTAGACTACAAAGAAAGGAGGCAGATAAAAGGGGAGTTCTTGTTACTCCAGAGCTCTTATCTTTTTCTTGTGTGTTTGTCTGGGAAGGATTAAAACTTCATTGGTTATAGAGATTTTTCTTTTGCTTATTTTATTTTATTTTATTTTTACTTGTTTATTACTGAATGATGGAAGTACTTGTGGGGAAAAAAAAAGAATTAAAGAAAAAAAAAATGATGAACTGAAAGAAAAAAGAATAATATCCTAAAAATATATTTTTTTATTTTTTATTTTTAAATTATTTTAATATATTAATGTTAAAAATAAATAAATATATAAATAATAATTAAAAAAAAACAATATTTTAAAAAACAATTAATATCACATAATAATTAGCCTCTAAGTATATAAGTGGGAAAGGTATTCTCTTATAATATCCTAAAAATAAATTTTAAAAAATAAAAAATAAAATATTATTTAGAAAAAACAATTAATATCACGATACTAATCAGCCTCTAAGTAAGTGGGGAAGGTTTTCTCTAGGCTGTTTAATGGAGTAATTAGTGTGTATGGAGTTAATCAGTGGGGCATATTAACTGATTAGGTGTCTAATCTCGAACAGCCAGCCAGATACCTCAAGCAATAAATTTGCATATCTGTAGTCATTTCATATGATTGCTATTTTTTTAGCCGCTAAGTAGCAATTATTTTGTAATCCTACCGTATGATTAGAATGGTGGACAAAACAATCTGTTTCTGTTGGGAGAAAAAAAAAAGAGAGTGAGCAAACAACAGTAAGAGTACATCCTGGGAATTAAATCCTAAAATAAAATAAAAATCATGGGACAATTACTTGGATAGAATCAAATTCCAAACTAATTCGAGTAACACTCGATACGTGTCTGAGATCCAGACAACCTATTATAACCTAAGATGGCCAAAAGTCTCATCTTAGCAAAGTGTTTCTAAAAAATTTAATTTTTTTGGTTAAAAATTAATTTTTTTTATATGTTTTGATGCTTTGATTTCAAAAATCATTTTTAAATGATAAAAAAATATCATTTCGATGCGTTTCGGCACAAAAAATACTTTAAAAAGCAACCGCAACTACATTTTGAAAGGTACATATGTTTTGTGCTGTAACTAAAATAAGATTTGTAAAGTTTTAATTTTTTTAAGAATAATTATTTTTTAAATTTTTTTGATATGTTGATATAATAAATAAATTTTTTAAAAAAATATTATTATTTTGATATATTTTTAAATAATAAATATTTTAAAAATAATTCTCATCACCCTTCTCCGGTACCCTTGAAATTACAACGGACTTAGTCACCATGTTTGTTCACATGTATATATAGAAAAAATATTATTATTTACATTGGACCAATTATTCACGTTGAAATCGAGTTTATCTTTTGGGAGAATTTAAGAAGATCATTTATTTAACAGTGAGAAAATATATCAGAATATTACCTTATGTCATATAAGATAACCCTGAAGAAACTAACTTGACTCTTGTTCACTAAAATGCGCCGAACTCAAATTTGAACGCCGTGGAGTAAACTTTACCTTGTTGTGTGTTCGACCTTTCGATGTCTTGATCAATATGATTAAAAAAAAATAAAAAAATTAATTTAAAGTAAATAAAAAATAATATTTTTTTAAAAAAATAATTTTGAAACAAAAAAATAACAAACTTAAAGCCCATCAAAACAATTAAAATAAAACATTAATTTAAAGTATTTTTCTCTATTAAATATATTAAAAAAATTACTTTTGACATCAGCACATCAAATCAATCTGAAAATAAAAAAAAATTTGAAGTAAATAAAAAACATTTTTTTAAAAAAATATTTTTGAAATATAAAAATAAACAAACTTTAAATTCAATACTGAATTTGAGAAATTTAAGTTAAATTTTCTTGATTAAAAATAATTAAAATTCCAAGAACAAAGTTTCAATCTATTTTTTCAAGCTATACGTGAAGCCGATTTTAGTGGCACTTACATAGAGTCTTCGCCGACAATGAAAAGAAAGAAGGTATTATTCTTATGTGTTTTTTAATATTCTTGTATTATAATTATTAGTTTTTTTTTAGAATTGAAAGTTGATTTAAAAATAATAATTATAATTCTTATTTTACCGTTAAAAAATACATCGACAACAATTATTATTTATTACAGCCCCTAGAAAAGCATTGGACACCTATCTAGTATCTTTTTATTATGTATGCGATCATAGCCGCGTAGCAGATTGGTTCTTCCTCGACCAGTTTTTTAAATGATGAATATTTATTTGAAGTGCGACTTTCCTAGCCCACCTAATTTTCTGAAAATAATTTTCATATTAAAGAATGGTTGATAAATTTGGCCGGTTCGATAGAATATTTTGAAAAAATTGTGATTTAGATTTTGATTAAAATCAGATTTTAAATTTAATTAAGAAATATATAGATTCATGAAATTTAATTGATCCAATTCAATTTTTAGCTACTTAGTTGACATAATGGGATCAACATTAAAATTAAAAATTAGAAACATATTATTTTAATAAAAAAATTAATCTAATAATCTTCTTCATATTAATTTCCAAACCAACATGACAACTGTAGTTTCAAGTACAATTGGACCAGGCCAAAAGATACTGGAAGATGTGCTCTGTGGTTGTAATTTTAGCCAAGTGAACTAATTTAGCCGGCTGGAAAATTATAGGTTGGTTTTTTTATTTATAAATTTATTTTTTTAAAATACATAAATATTACTCTTATAACATTAAGTAAAAAACTAATTTACCAAGCTAAAAAATCCAAAAAAATAATTCAAGAATATAAAATCAAACCAGATAAAAATAATTTTTTGTTTCGATATGTTTTTCAGACAATATTAAAATTTAAAGAAACCATCATCAAATTTTTATTATCAGTGGCATCACGACTAATAATTTATTTGAGATTATAGTGCAAGAAAAAACTTGAAAATCTTAAATTTTTGGTTTCTTGTGATATATAATTTATTGCATAATTAATGTGATTGGTGGGGCATCTACATTCTATTCTTTTACCTTCATAATCTTACCCCATCTTCTTGGAAGAAATAAAAAATATTTAAAAAAATAAATAAAAAACACTTGTAATCTTACCCAATCTCTTCAAACATCTTTTCCTCAACGATCTAGCTCTATTAATCTTGGGAATTGAGCTCTTTAACAGAAATAGGAAATCCATAGATGTAGAACATAAGTAGCCCTCACCTTTTCCTCTAGGCTACAAGGTAAGAGACCATAGATTGTTTTAAACAACTCAAAGCAACTCTACTTCCACGTCATAAATCATAATAAACAATTTCAATAGTAAATTCATTTTAAGATATTAATTATTTTCAAAATATAAAGATGAAAATATAATATATAATCAGTTTCAGATATATAAAAAATCATCTCAGAGTTAACATGGAATAACCGGTAATATCAAAAAAAAAAAACATATACAAGTAGAAGATATAATAAAATTAATAACTCATCATATATACTAAAAATATCTACATCGAATTTCTCTCTTCTAATCTATTTCTTCATTGTAAATCTTTAAATTAAGTAAATAAATATTATTAATTACTCTTTTAATACCGTAAAATTAAATCAAATATACCACCACACGTCCCGCTGCCAATGCAACGAAAACTCTCAATCGAAAACGCTAGTTGAGCCACTAAGATTGACCGCAGCCTTTCAATCATCGTAGCCTTGGATTCTTCTGTTTTCTTTTTCAGAAACCCTACCGGAGAGAGAGAACGAGAGGGAAAAGGCAATTCAGACATTTCCTCCTTCAGAGTCCATCAATTTTGACCATAAATCTTACATACAAGCTGTACATTTAATTAAATATGTCCGTCAAAATCCATCATTACTTAGTCTCAAGCTAAACAAGAATCTATCAAATCAATATTTACCATTTATAGTTGTCCTTGTTTTTTCTTCATCGGTGATGATGAGGTTTTTCAGAAAAATCTCACCAGATCTAGACATGTCCAAAGCTGATAACTCCCACTGAAGTGCCAAGGATCAATCGCCAGACTTGAAGATCACGAACACCTACAAAAACAATTACCCTATACTGCTATACAGATACGAAGATCCTTGAATACTTGGGTTAATTAAGTTATACGAAGAATGTAGCTTTTCAGGGCTATGTGATTTACATTTTCGAAAATTAAAGAGTGTAATAAGTGCATGTGTTGTGAAATAAAAAATGTGTATTTTAATTTTTTTTTAGAAATATGGTTTAACTGGTCAAGTTTTTAATTTATTTTCAAGAAATTATCCGTTTGAGTGTCATAAATTTTAAAATTACTAAAAATTTATATAATTATTAATTTTAAAATCTTAAAAAATTAATCAATATATATTTAATGTTTCTTTAAATATGTTAATAAAAAAAGAGTATATTTTATGAAGTGTGGGGCAGAGATGGTAAGGCACTAATTTAGCCTACTTTAGGAGCAATCATGTGATATTAACTCCTAATGACCAGTAACTACATTGTTAATTGAAGAATAAAGGTTGCTGGTGGGCCATGTTCCAACTGTAAGATGCTAAAACACCATTTTGTGTGCCTGACTATGACAATGAGATTATCTTAGCTGCCAGACGATATTGTATTAGAATTGTTTTTTTAAGGATTTTTTAATTGAGAATATATTAAAATTATTTTTTTATTTTTTTAAAATTTTCTTTAATATCCGTGCATTAAATCAATTAAAAATACAAGAAAAATTAATTTTAAAAAATAAAAAATATTGAACTTTTAAAAAAAAACAATAACAAACAGCAATTACACATTGAAGCAAAAATAAGGGTGATCCACTTGGATTCGAGATGCCCCTATAAGGCTAAACCCCGGGTCCACATCCAATCAGGTCAGTTGGATCGACTAAGGGTTGGTGCAACTACTGCGATTTGTTCATTTGACGATACAAATTGAAGCAAAAAATTATAAGAACATTGCTCCTTTATAATTTAAGTGAATATATCAATCATGGTTCTTTTGTTCATTACAAAGATTCCTGGCCCTTGATTCTCATCCAAACCACTACTCTTATCAATCTATGATATGATTCGCTACCATCCAAGGGCCACTGTATAAAATACATCACAAAACATAAATAATATATCATTTTCTTTTTCCAATCTTCTCCCCTTCAACTACTTAAAGGATCAAAGACAAAAAAAAAAGAAAAAAGGTCCAATCTTGGCAAGTTGAGCACTTGATGCTCCTGGCCAAAACAGGCTTCGATGGGTGCAGTAGAAATACATGATCTATGATTACTGCAAAGACTTCTACGCTTCCCTCTGCAGGGTCCCCAATCCCAGTGCAAGCGATAAATATTCCTCGGAAGAAACTGCATAGATATTAAGCATTTGCTGGTTCTTCCTTTCTTTAATTTTTCCCATAATAAATCTGTCAGAGTTCTTAAATTGTTTTGTTCTTTGTGCTGATAGGAGTTCAGTATGAAATAAATCAGTTTCGTTTGTCCATGGATTTTTTTGCCCACGTTATCAGAAACCTGTTTCTCACCATCCTGAGCTTACGAGAGAGAACTCGTCCTTTTTTCTTTCTTTTTTTTTGAAAAACTTATCCGCTAACAATTGAGTTCTTCCTGTTTCTTTCATCATTTGTTTCGTTACACTATCTTTGGTTAGATATTCAGAATCATCAGATCCAAACGTGTTTTCACTGCACATTGATGGCAGACCATGGAAAAGCTATTTGGCACCCACCAGTCCATAATGAGATCTCTGCCTACTGCAAGTCATCAAACGAGAAGCTAATGTATATATTCATATGAATTATGATCATGGTCATTTGTATTCAATCTCCACGATGCAAACATAGGACTGGCACATGTACGGACCTAGAAAAGTACATGCATGGACGTGGAGAATTTAATTATGACATATATATACCAAGACAGCAAGGCATTTGAATTATTTCCTTCTTGTAATTAGCAACAAGTAAATAATCCCAAGTGGGTATCTCTCCTTTCCCAGGGGGGGAGATCTTGCGCATTTGAGATGAAAAAGAGGTAACAATTCCGAGTTCTTTGGTGGTTTACATGTGAACCAATTCCTGTTTCCTTTCACCGATCTAACAACGGAATCCTTCGAACAGATGAGATAAAATATTTTGGCCCACGGATTTGAAATATGAAAATGAGCAACCAACAATGAAAATATTCTTAAAACAAAAAATTCAAACTTGAGGTAAGGGTATTTTTATTTTTCACAATTGATTTTTTTTTTTTTTTTAACTAGAGTCATTTCAATGAATTTTTTATATTTAACTAAATAAAAAAATACAAAAAAAGATATTTATGTGTGGCATAGCGTGGAGGCGCTCGAGCTTGCGCTCTTCAGGTAGCATTTTTGGTGTTTCCTGTCGTGTTGTTGAAAAAACCGCTATATTTTCTTTCTATTAGCGTGACATATGTCTCTGGTGATGGTTTAATTTGTTAACCGTAGATCTTTTTTTTCCTCTCTCTTCTCCTCTAAAAATTATTGCTTGACCCTTTTATTTTTTTGGTATTTTAACTTTTGTCTCTATTTTTTTGATTTTTTATTTTTTACCTTGATTTTTTGTAGAAGTTTTATTAGTTTTTAATTTTATCTTTAAATATCGATTTATTAAATATTATATTCTTTAATTTGATAGTCATACTTTAAATTTCTAATTTTTTTTTTTTGGTTTGTTTTTGTTTTTGTTTTTTTTTTAAAAAAAAGCTGCAATGATAGAGCTTGGCTCTTTTTTCCTTCTCTCTCTTTTGTAAAAGTTGCGAGGCTAATTCAATCCCTAATTTATAGCTTTAATTTCACGGTCATGTGTGTTAATCATTTTTTATCATTTCTATATATCCTGGATATTGGTCCCACCAGCATAAGATCCCAAGCTCCATCATTGCAGACCTAGATAATGTGCTTTAATTACGTGAGATATACAAGCACATGAATCATGATTTCCTTATTGTTCTTACCATCAGATGCTAACTTTTTTCCCACTTCCGTTTGACAAGCTTGCAGAGAACCAAATACCTAAAGCACCGAGTGGTAAAAACCTTTGGCCAGCTTCCCCTTTTCTTTTCATTTTTCAGGTCTTTTATCGCATGCTTTTCCGTTTGGCATTTGTTTTGCTGCTTTTAAATGTTCCAGTACTGCTGCTATTTTTAAAAAAAAAAACTGCCACTGCATTTTTCCCCTCACATCTTTCCTCTACTCTTCAATGATAGCTTGGGCTTTCATCAAGTCTTATTTCATCAATAATTGTTCTCTGTTCCCCCCTTTTATTGGCTTTGTTTTATGACTTCTGAATGTCCTTCTACAACCCTAGCTCATGATTGTGTTAAGATGTTGCCTAAAAAACAAGAAATATGTCAAAAAAATTGGCAAGTTGATAAGATAAATAGGTTTTTATTAGAGATATATATCTTTTTATCCTTGTTTTGAAGTGTCCAAGGCTTTTTTAATGTTTGCTCTAATTGCTTTTGTTTTTTTATTGAATGAATGGCATAGAACAACAATTAGAAGGTGTCTTAACCATGGGGAAAAAATACGTTGCCCGCTTCATAATTAATGAAGTATATATGTTTAAAAACCAATGGATTTTTGAAAATACTTCAATTTTAAGTTTTTATATGAAAAAATAAAATTATAAAAATACTATTCCAGTCAATAATATTTTCACTCACATGATATAAGAGTATTTTTCAGTTATATTTTAGCTTATATATATATATATGAAGGTTGTTGATCTCTCTCGAGTCTCCACCAATAAGTTTTCTTTCCAGATAATTTTTATCTTTACCAATAACATTCAGCGACCGAAGAAGAAAAATACCGCGGGTTTTTCTTTCCGTAATGGATGAGAAGACTCCATGTGCATATCTGGCATGTCAGGTATTGCTTTTAATTTTCTGCCGTAGCCGACAGGCCTTGTCCGAGATTCTACCGTGGGGACAATCTTCATGGTCTCGTACATTCTTCTATCCTAATCAGCCTCTACATGTACGGTCTACATCGAAGACAGATCTTTCTTGGATTTCTTCTTTTCCATTGTCTGATGCACCACGTGTACCCTATCTATATATAATATATATATTCCATTGAGCAAAATATATTGAGAAATAATATAATCAAATAATTCAATCAAGGTAGGGCCCTTTTTTTTCCCCGTATTAATTATTAATCTTGTATTCTTGCTCGTACAATATATATATATATATATATATATATATATATCCTAATACCAGGTCATGCCTGCTGAAAAATTGTTGGTCACAGATTTTCGTTTTTGTCTCTATAAATTTCCAGAAAAGAGTTATTTTGGTCCTTAGACTTTATAGATAGATCCCGAATTCCGAAGTTTCACGGTCCCCATGTTTATAAAAAAAAATTGTACTCCCTGTTTTAAAAAGTTTTTACAATCAAGTCCCTATATGTTGAGAATCTTTTTTTATATATATATAACCTGGGGTGTTCGGGTCAGCTTATGCGCACCATGACTAATTCCCGGACCCACTGAATACCCTACAAGCTCATTAGACAAGTAAGATACCGCGGGGTTGACATGCGTGCACATAAAAAGTCGAACCTGGGTGCAGAGACAAGAAATTTCCTGCCAGGACAACTAGGCCATGACCTCAAGTGCTATTGAGAATTTATTATGAATAACCATTTTAATACCCATTGATCATATTTAACTGGTATTTATTGAAATAGGTTAGATGGATCGATCTAAAAAAAAAAATTCTGAACAACACCACACAGACCCGTTTAAGTGTGGTTGTGGTTGCTTTTCAAAGTGTTTTTTACTTGGAAATATATTAAAATGATGTTTCTTTATTTTTTTTAAAAATCATTTTTGATATCAGCGCATCAAAATGATCAGAAAACACTAAAAAATATTAATTTAAAATAAAAAAAAATAAAAAATTTAATTTTTTTCAAAAGTGTTTTTGAAATGCAAAAATAAGCAGGGTAGATGGAAAGTGTATCAATACATTTATGATAAAATATTTTTTCACTGTCTTTTTGTAAATTTGAACCGTGGATGATATCCGATGAGCACAAACTAAACCATACAAACACCCCCTCGAGTATAATAAAAAACAAATTAACCCATAAACTTAACCATTAAATATCACATGTTTTTTTCTGAAAAAAATAAATATCATGAGTCATACATTGTCAGAATAATTTCTTAATGGTAATTTTATCTCCTACTATAAATTATGTTCTTGTCATATATAGTATTGGTGGAGGATAATATTTCTAAGTTTTTAAACGGTATTTTCTTATGATATTTTTATATTTTATAATAACTTATGATTCTAAGGTGTTTAAATGGATTAACCAACAAATATATGCACTTAATAAACATCTTTATTAAACATCCAAGTAAATATTTCAAAGATTAACATGTTGAACCGAGGTTAACTATAGCCAATAAAAAATATATTCATTCACTTTCATACTCTACGAAGTCTTACCAATATATCACTACCACATAATTCTAAAATAGCAATACAATTATCAAAGAAATATTTTCCATCAAAATATATCCAATGATAATAGTGCTAAAATATTTATATTTATAATTTTCAATGTAATTGCCACTAGAAAACATTTTGTTCGGTAATTAACGATGATGAAATCACTGATATAATAAAATAATTAAAATTATCATCAATTAAATTAATAATAAAATTAGCAACGAATGTGAAATTACGGGCATAACTGTAGCTGATGACATGATTTCATTAATAAATTTATTAGTGATATTTTTCCTGACAGATAAACGGTTTTCACATCAATAAAATATTTCTTTGGTATAATTTAATTATATGGCGGTGCATTGCAATACACATGATTGAAGGTGTGAGCGACCATATTCAAAGAATGTATCATGATGACAATATACTCAAGAATATTGCACCCTCAACTTTCAACTACTGGGAATTGACAAATTCAGCTTCAATATATCTCTCTCTCGTCGTTGAAAAAATAATTAGATATGAACTTTTTAACAGAAAAACGTGCAGAAGAAATATTTTATAATTCATATATATATATATATATATATATATATATATATATATATATAAGATAGCAGTGACAAATGAACATGTATGTGTATTGAATGTGGTATAATTAAATTTAACCCATGATCAGGACCCAATTTAATTAACACAGTTAGGTTATTTGTTATAGGCAACTTACTTTTCATATGGAGATTTAGACGGTCCATTGCTTAAGATCTAAATATTTAACTAATTAAGAAGTTCATCAGTAATTATTATTATTATTATTATTGCCGCTGCAGATTTGGATCCACCTAGAACCCTTGACCTGATGTCTGCGTGTAATGTCCACGTCTTAATTGAAGTGCTCTGTACATGTCTGCGTGATCTGTATAATCATGATCTGGCCGCCTCTGTTAATCTCTCCCTCTCTCTCTATATATATATATAAACATTTTGAGGAGGAGGACTATTTTGTTACAAATTGTGTCCGGAGGAACCCTGAGGTGGTCGAAATTGACTTCCTTTAATTAATTTCAAAAAGTTCATCTCACCAGCCCATTTAACTACGGTTGTTTTTGGTGAGTGGGTCCCGCCACGTGTGTGGAATATGCGTGGATCCTCAATGGTTAGGATCCTCTGGTCACAGTTGTTACAGTCACATCATCACATGAGTAAGTGGCGGAAATTTATTTAAAAATATGATCAATGGGTGTATTTTATGTGAAATTGAAAACGAGATTTACTTGCTTTTAAAAGTTAAAATTTTATTGAAAATTAATTTTCAGTATATGTTTTTTAATATAAAATATTAACATAATTTAAATAAAATATTTTTTATTTTAATTTAAACATAGTAATTTTATTTTGATACCAATTTCAAGATTATTTATACTTAGTATGCATGCTATAATCTTTATATGAATATATATAGCATGGTTTTCATAATATATATGTTTTTGAACTTGTAATCTTGTAACGACAAATTAAACAATCGAACCTATATTTATTTTTGGTGTACAATGAGAAGGCACATGTTGCTTCTGCAATTTTTATGTCTTTATGGAAGCCTCTAATTTCCGTGGACCAGTCTGTCTAAGGAGGTACAGATGCAGAAGTATGTCTGTCTGCTTCTAGTCGGGCCAGGCTGAAGCAACAAGTAGCTATAGTCATTTACATTAGAAAGGGAAAAAATTGGTTATAAACAGTGAAAGAAAAAAGGAAAATATAAGAGGATTTTATAGGGAAACCATCTTGATTTTTTTATATAAAAAATTAGCATATTAAAAAAAAATGGCAAACTAGCAGGGCCAAAAAATATTTTTAGAAATAGTTAAGTGTGGTTGAAGTCCATGTTAGGAAAAAAAAAATTTTAAAAAAAAAATTGTTGGGAATAATAATATTTTAAATAAATAGTTAAAAGATATTAGTATAAATTTCAATAATAATAAAAAAAAAATAAGACCTGGATTAACATTGAAATTTCAATGACAATAATGTAGTATTATTGAAAAAATCTTGACAGTATAAATTTAATAATATAAAAAAAATCACCAACAATAATTAAAGTAGATCACATGCACCCTTTCAAAAAACAAGTAAGTCACAACTTGCTTTTAGATGATGTTTTCATTGATAATTTTTTTTTAATATTATTGAATTTATCTTGTTGAGAATTTTTTAATAATGCTGTGAATTTTGTCATTTGAATTTTAATGTATCTACGGTGTTTTATATTTTTTTCTCTCGCTCCTTTTTTTTAAAAAAATTTGTGTTAGCCAATTTTAACTATTTTTTTTTAAATTATTCCCAGCTATAACTTTTATTAAACCATATAATTTTTTTTTAAAAAAAAATTAACCTGTGGTTTACCAAATTTTTTTCAAAACTATGTAGAAAGGAAAAACACTCAACATCCATTTGTTTTAATTTATAGTTGATTGAGGATAACAATTGGCTCAGGAAATGATATGCACTACTTCCTCACGGAATTACTCTCCTGGTAAAGTGATTCCCGGGACCGCAGAACTTTATTGTTTGCTTGAAAATATAAGAATCTTAATAAAGTATCAGTTTTGTGTTTGTTATTTCCTTTATAATTCTAAACATATCTGAACTAAATTACCCCTTTGTCATATATATAAATTATTATTTTTTGTTAATGTTTAGTTAAATGTACTCAATATTAAAAAACAAAAAAATGTGCTCAGAAAAGGGATATCTAAAAATATTATTAGAAAAGTTAATATAATCTGGTTAAATGTAAGATTAGAAATTCAATAAATTTTATCTATTATTAAATATTAACAAAAGAATTTATAGAATTGTTTTTTCTTATCCTTCTAAATTTAGTCATTAGTAATATTAATTTAGGTTGAGGGGATGGATATCTATTAACCACAGTGTAAATTAAATTTAGGATATTTTTGACACACATATATTGTAACCAATGAGGATATATTAGTTATAATATTAAAATTCATATTTTTATTATCGTGAGTGTCCGGACTAGCTTATGCACACCTCAACTAATCTTATGGCCCTGAAGTTAACGATCATGTAAGTTTTCAGTGACAATTATATTAGTAATTATAGGGTTCAAACCTGAGATTATAGAGAAAATAAATCTCTTTATCTAAACCCTAAACCCTAAACCCTATAAAATTAAAAAATTAAAATTTTATTTTAAGTTGTTTCTGTTAGCCATTGCGAAAAATAGAACTAAATAGGAGATAAAGACCGTGCTCTCAAATTGTTGAATAAATGATGAGGCCGCATGCTCGAGAGGGGGGAGGTGCCTTTATTGTGAAGGACAGTGGTTCGAGATTTGGAAGGCGCGTTAATTTTCTAAATTGTGATAAACGAATTGTCGTTTGTCATTGTTTTTCAAAAAAACAAGGCGAACGACATATTATTTTCCCTTTTAATAAAAAAATAATAGGAGCAAACCTGTGCGTGTGGACCGGGAATTGGGCCTCAACCTTTGCTATCTTTTAACGAATTATCTTTTTTTGTTTTTAAGCTTTTCGGATTTTTATCTTTTAGTCTTTGAGTGTTGAGAGAAATTTGTTGAAAAATATTAAGGAGAGAAAAATAATGAAAAGTCAAAAACCAGGGATGCCTAGGCTTTTTCATGCTTGGGCATGAATGCGGGTCAAGTTTGGGAGCTCATGGCCTTTTTTATTTGACATTTCATTATTTTATTTATTAAAATTTTAATTAATACCCTCTCTTTTACTTTTTTTTTTTTAAAAAAATTATTTTATTTAAGTTTTTAAAATAGTAATTAATCTTTTTAGTTTCATAATACTAGAGAGATTGTTGTAATTTATTTATGATTTATTTATTATATTTTATATAAATAAGTTATATTTGCATGATGCATTTATAAGAACAAAAATCTTTTATTCTTAGATATTAAAATTAACGTCTAAGATAAAATAAATAAAAATAGACAACTTGAGTAAAATATTTACATGTGCATCTATATTTTACTTTTATTTAAAACATCAACTCCTAATTAGTGTTGGTAGTTTTTTTAGATTTATTAATTCATAAAGTTTTAAATTTACTACATTAAGTGTAAATATCATTTTTCGTAAAAACAATTCATGATATAAAAAAACATATCCACAACACCAATGTTTTTTTTTTCTTGTAATATATAGAAATAATATAAAATCCTATTAATATAGCAATGGTTATAAAACTAGGTAGCAAATTTATTAGTAATTCAATAAGCTAATCCATCTTCATGTAGGAGTACCCATCGCAAGCCCATACTCGGGAGTAGATTATGCCCGTTAACGCATCAATATTCATATATTTTAGAGAGAGAGAGGGTTATGAATGAGTAATAGATAAAATATTCTTCATACTCCCACAATTGTCACCTCTATCTGTATAAAAATCATTTGAGAAAGTGGTTGAAATTATATTTTTTAAATTTTAATTTTTTTATTAAAAATTATTTATTTTTATATTTTTTGATTGTTTTGATGTACTGATTTAAAAAATAATTTTTTAAAAATAAAAAAAATATTATTTTAATATGTTTCTAAGCAAAAAACACTTTGAATCGTAATCGTTATCACAATCTTAAATAGACCATAATCTTTCTTTTTCTGAGGGAATTGGAGACTTCAATACAAGTTAAGCCATACCTCATTAACACCTATACAATATTTTTACGTATATGTTTATTTATTAGTTGATGAAAAACATGTGTTTATTTTGTTCTTAATTAATCATGCATTAAAATTCGCTGCATGAACCAATTGCTTAATTTGTTCTTGCCGTGTTTTTCCATATTGCCTTTTCCTTTTCCTTGTTCACATGCAAACTCTTTGAGCTAGCTTCAATCGCGATTAGTCAACTTGAAGAAGCGTCACAATTGATGGCTTTGTCTCTTGAAATGGCAGCATAATTTAATCGGTTGCAGCTCCCAAGATTTATTGTGGCAATGTCTAGCTAGCTAGAGTAAATTACGGCATGCATGCTAATTAATCTACACCCTGATGTTCCTTGATGTGGTGGTTTTCTCTACTCCCACTTGTTTGTCACTACGCACGCATATGTTCAGATTATATATTCAAAGTTTCTAAAGCATCGAGGCTCTCCTTTTTCCTTGATTTTTGGTATACAGGAGTACTGTTGTGATATTACAACTAATATTTGTCCGGGAGACATTCTTGAAACGATGGCTACCCCCCTTGTCTTCTTCCCACATTCCCCGAGTTCAGACCAGACACCGTAAGTCTGTAAAGAGGGAGTAAGTACTGGTAATTCGGATTTATAAATTGTTTAATCTTGAAACTAGAACGCCATCGTTGGATAGAGGACCACAAGTCGAATTCTTCTGTTATGCTTGGTCTTTCAATAAGTAAACAAATCTCTACCTGTATAGATTAGTATATATTTAATTTCTCAGGCGAGGAGGTTAGGACTTTCATCTCCAGCAAGAGGTGTGTCGAAGGTGTGTTCTTACGCTTCATCATGACCTAAATCACATCCGAGAAGACTTTGCAAAGTGACTCTCAATTCATTAGTTTTTATGCTTTTTACGATGTTAAGTGGTATGACTTTCAACCTCAATATATAGATTGGGTAATTAACAAGCAATGCTGTCTTCGAGGAAGAAGAAGAAAGAAAAGCTATCGAAATGAGAAATATCTTAATACTGTATTTTTCTTACGAACTACGTTAGGGCATTCTGTCTCGTGGCAACCTAGGCTGCCTCTCCTCACGCCAAGCACTTAATTAATTTGTAAATTAGGGCCTTTACACGTACCGCTGCTCGATCCAATATTATGAGAGGGTTCATGGGATTACTCTTGTCTTCTTTTTAGTCGATCAGCTTATCGGTGCTCATGAAAGCTACAATCCATGCACGGTACCCAGCAGAGCTAGGTCTCTAGAAGGAAAGGGAGGCATTTGGCTAGGGCCAAAGGTCTTTTTCAATTTTCTTTTCTGAAAAAGGGAACAAAGCTATGATTCAATTAGAGATTTCCTCCTTTACATGATTTGAACTCCACTGCTATCAAGGACTACGGGGCTACATCATATATACTCTGTACGTACAATGAAAATGAAGACCATTATTTTTAGGAAAATTACACCTAGTATCCTTCCTTGATTGAAGTTTTTTTTTTTTTTATGGAGTTTTGAAAAATTATAGTTTGTATTTTAAATTTTAATGTATTGTACTTGATATGTCCAAAAAAACAACAAAAAAATATTTAATTATTTTTGTTATAATGATGAAAATGCCACATGTTTGATGCAAAATTGGTCGGTAGGTAATTGCAATTTCGATCAAATTATAAAATATTATAAGTAATTTTCCCTTGTTATATGATGATATATATGTGGCAATCTAATATAGCCTTTTCTTTTGGTTGGTAAGAAATGGAAAGATTAACTTGATTGAAAACTTCATATTTTCTTTATGGGATAATTACAACAAATCTAGTGTAGTTGATTTTTTTTTATTAGCCTTTATTCTTTCAAAAACTAGAGTTTACGTCTTGAAATTTATAAATTTATGACACTTTCCATTCTCATAGCACGCAAAAAATATAAACAAAAAAGGCCATATTACAAAGTGCCATTATATTTCCATTAATAATAAAAAAAACCCTCTTTTTTTTATTAAACATCATAACTTTATCATTAAATTATATATATATATATATAATTAAACATAGAAAAACTAAAAAGTAAATCAATTTGATAAAGTTTTTTTGGAGCACAAAGAAAAAACAGAATAAAAGAATAAAAATGAGTCTAGCCTATTGGCCCACCAATTAAGCCTACAAGCTTGGCTTTTTTATATATATAAATATAATACATAAATGACAAGTCATCCGTTTAAAAATAACATTGTTAGTTTCGCTTGAACTTGCCACCAACGCCCTAGCCAACTAATCTATGGCACATAATTATTATAAAATAATTAAAAATATATATTAAGGTATTTTACTACTTATATTATAATCTTTTATTATTTATATGAATATTAAAGTAACATAAAACACTCCAGTTCTTTTATAATGTAGAGGTAATAATTTCCCATTAGAAATACCGTACCCGGGCCTTGTAGCAAATTAGCAAGGTTGTTTAAATTGAAATAATTAATTATATTGGATGCCACTTTCTTAAGAATTAAAAAAAAAACACAACTACTTATCTCATTTTTCCGCCATTGGTCGCCACCTTTTTTTCTTTAATTAATTATCTCAGATTTAATATTCAAACCAGTGATACAAAGAAGAAAAGTTACGTCCATAGCCGATAAGAAAATGGCTTGTGTAGGAGAACATAGACTTACAATATGAGCAACAAAGCAAGAAATTAAGGAAATCAAAATTATGACAGAAATATTGCCTACCTATCTAGCTAGGTATGACTAAGTTTTTCTTTTGTGAATTGGTGGCGTCCGCGCGCTGTGGTGGTTCATAATCTATATTTGATCACCGCAGCAACCTTTTGTACCTTATTCTCATCGGAGTCTATGGCTTTCTTAACACTATTGGAACCAAATCCTACCACTGGCAGTGCTCGCCTTGTTGAATATCCCTACATGAACAACACAGAACAATTTCTATGTAATATATTTTAGGGTAGCCCACTTAATTACTTGGAATCTTTCTTTAATTTATGCGTTCTATTTACACTTTACATATGATCACACATCCTCACATATCAGTTGGCCAAAAAAATACAAAAAAGAAGAAGAATGAAAGTAGCATATGTTTTATTATCAATATTGGTGTCTCCAAAAAAAACGAAAAAAAAAAAAGAATGAAAGAATTCTAATTCTATAAGGTTGACTAAAATAAAAATTTAAGATCAAAATAAATAATAAAAAAAAACAAACAAATGCATGCTATAAACTAATATCGCGCCAGGTGGTATGTGTTTGTTTTGAGTATAAAATGTCACAGGTTCAAATCATGTTATCCGTACTTATTATCTTGCCTCTAAGCAATACAATAATAAGAAATCAATTGAGATCAATTAAAATTGAACATACCCAATTATAAATTTGATAAATATTGGTTGGTCATATATTTTATTAGAGTTCTATAATTTAGAGTATTATTTTTTATTTGATTCTTATCGAATTTATTTATTAAAAAGAATTGATTGAATATATTTTTTATGTATCCATAAGTGATATATTGAATTTGAATAAGATTTCGGATCAATCCATGTTAATTAACCGCCTTTATTATATTGTTGCTAATAAATACTATTTTTGTTTTGTTTTGGATCTTCCAAATCATTCCCGCATAAGATCCAAACCTATTTTTTTCTGATATACCAATTCGATACGAAGATCTTTATGTATATAATTGCACACACATGACACCACAGATTTCATCTCTAAAGTGTTCTACTAAATAATTATCTTCTACTTCATGCAATGTAGCTAGCTGATTCGCCCCACTTAATGCGTAGAGGCACATGCAGATATATTCATGCATGGATCATTTGCCCTTGTCACTCTCATCATGGACAAGAGGAAAGTGATGGATCATGAGCACCTGCTCACCTTTTACTGCCCCGGACATTTGAACCCTATAAGTTTGATCCTTCACTGCTACTACTGCACTATATATAAAGACTCAAAAGCATTAAGCATCGTTACCTCTGTATTTGTTGCTTTAAGCGATACCACATGAGAATTAGGAGACTTGAAAATCTTACTACCTTCATGTTCCATCCCTATCAGAAAAATAGTGTTTGAAAAGATAGTTGATACTAATTAATGGCTATAAGAAGATAACATCAACGAGAATGATGGATCATATTATTGATTTTTCTGTACAAAAATGGGTACGTAAGAAGTTAAGCAATATACTGGGAGACAGGCTGTAGTTATATAGCTAGGCAATGGCAGTAGTGAAATAACAATCCTACTAGTTTCTTAATTTCTATAAATAATAAAAGCCCATAAAGGTATATAAATAGTAGGATAGCTTCTAAAAGAAAAGACAGCTTCTCAAATTTATAAGGACATATATGTTGGACATATGAAGTTGGCCTAATGGTTAAGGACTTGCTCGAGCTGTATGGAATGAATGCATGTCTTGGGCTCAACTATTGCCGGCGCTGCTCTCGTTTTAAATAATCCCATGTTTTGCCAATGCTGCTGGCCGGCCTCGGAGTTTGGTCTGAGCATTTAGCTGGTGCAAGTAGGCAGGACGGTTTTCATGTATCCGGAGATGTAGGTGGGTACATTTTTTGGATACCTTTGTTAACGGATAAAAATTGTGGACATAAATGCATAACATAAGATTCAAAGAGGGAGATTGATCAGTTATGAGAAGGTGTTCGTGTTCTAGGCATAGCATAATCTGATTGAAACCCAGGGATTTGATGGAGGTTCTTGTGCGGCACACGCCAAGAGACTGGAACAAGAGGCTTGATGGGATTTTGATCATGTCCTGAACTTTTGGTAATAGCCTTTGAATCCTTTGATTCTTGAGTAATAATTGCAGCACCAGGAGTACTCTTTTCACTGATGTCCTCTCTGTCATTAGTTCCATGAACTGAATCCATGCTGTGTTCGACCTTCTCTCCAACCTGCACTAGACCCCAAATTAAATTTAAAACTACACGCACGCAAAGAGGGTGAAGGATATATAATCAAAGAATCAATGATACATGTTGTAGTGGGAGTGTACGTAGGACACCAACCTTGGCAGAGAAATAGACTTCTGCATGAAAACCCTCATTCACAAACCCAATATTTCGAGCATTGCATAATGCATGCATGGAAAGAGACAAGAGAAAAATGGAAAGTAGAAAGGATTTGATGGGCATGATTAAATCTTAGAGAGGCAGGAGAGTAGAAATCAAGATGAGAGTTATTTGGTATGTGTGTGTTAACTGTTATGGGATGGGATATAGAAGACTAGCTAGCTATATATGTATTTGTATTTGTATTTGTATTCAAAAGGGTTTTGTGAGGGCCAAACTGAGACGTATAAGAAGGAAATTTGAAAGAGAACATGTAGAAAGAGTAATGATATGATGACACTGAGGGAGAAAGGAAATAGAAGGGGATGCGCCCGGCCCTTTAACCAGTCGCTTTCTCAATAGCAGTAAGGGACCTCCAAACAGTGAAGGCTAAAGCTTCTCTTTAAAAGAGAATGAAAGAACAAAATATTTGGAGTTTCATAAACTTAAACAAAATAAAAATGGCAGCACTTTGTAACATCTTTCTTGATTTATGCACGGTTTAAGAAGGCATCGTGACTTTGCTTGGTAAACTAATTAATCGGCACCCATTTTCATGTTTAACTATTATTAATAATCCGCAGTTTTAAGCACTCCCTGATCGATTTTCACCATCATCTAGATTAATAATAAAAGGATATGAATAAATGAATAATTAGGGCATGCAATGTAGTCAAAAAGCACATCTACATTTATGCTAGTACAAAAATTTATCATGGGAGTAGTGGAAGAAGTCAAAGAGAACAAAATGTTAGGATTTCAAAGCTGTAGAGGTAAGCTCAAATCACCACAAATTTTGTCGTCTGATCTCATGCTTGTGGCTCCGTGTTTGCAGTTCTCGTCCATCATGTTACCTTATATATATATATATATACACACACACACACACACACACACTACTAACATTCTAGAATTTTATATGCAATTTTACCTTTTAACTGCGTTGTGGCAATAAATTATCATGCATTGAAAATGTTGTTGTCGCTTGAACTACTTTTAAGCCACACCTATAACAATTTAACAACCATGACATGCAAAACTAGGGACTTTCTAGGTATTAGGAAATGAGGAGAGACCTGGGCCTAAAATTAAAAAGACCTAGCTCTAAGTTTTAAGAAAAACTGTGACATAAATCAGATCACAGACATAATATTATGATGGGTTTCATGTGATCTAAGTGAGCATCGCTTGAATATTGTAATATCTTGAGAGAGTTTTACATTTGGAATCCTCCACGAAAGATGTGAGGAGACTAGAGTTCTGGCCAAGATCTGAGACGTTGAGGAGATGTCTGTCTCCCAAACTAGGTGATTAAACAGTTGGTGTTAGGTTATGTGTACATGACAAATAGTCGAGGCAAGCTGTCGCAAAACCTGTATTTTTTTCGATTCGGCGCACCATAATGTTTGCAGAGCTTGTTCCATAAACGAATTTACAGGTGGGTCTTTACGGGAACCTCACGGACCGACCAAATGTCTCTCCAATCTCAGTACCCTCAGTGAATATTCATTTACCTTGAGTAAAACATCAGAAACATCAGGGAATTGTCAAATCCTTCTAAAGAAACCAACTGCTTTACTCGAACAGAAATCTGACTAAATAGAAATGCGAGACAAATACCATTTGCCATTAGGTTGCATATGGTTGAGGCAGATTACTTGAATCATCAGCGTGGGATTATTTGTGAAATAATAAGAACTGGTCAACAAGAACTATGCGGATGCAATCACAACTGGCTGCAAAATTTCGATTAAAAATTAGCAATTGATGACAAGCTGTAGAAGTAAATCATTTAGTTTCCTCAGAATCTAACAGGAGCTACTAGGTCAAAACAATACATATTATTCATAATTGTACACTATGTATGCAGAACCAGGCAGTACAGCTGCGTCCTCTGTAGCTTGGAGCAAATTGATTTGATGCGCTGAATTCTCTCGAGGCGCAGAGCACAAAGACCTGCCTCAATGGCTCAACCTTCCCATCTATTTATATGTATAGATTTTATTTTTCACATGACTGAAAAACTTGCGCTACATTATGCCTTCTTCCCTCCTTTTCCCTCTCGTGTACAATGACTTGGTATGTACATATATTGAAGCTTGTGGATATTTGAAAAGGCAAGTGCAATGAGAAGAAAACGGTCTGGGGTGAAGTCGAGCAAGGCCGCAAACCTTCAGAGACACTCAGTACATTGAAGAAAAGGTTGACTGCCGACCACATGAAGCCGTTACAGAGTATTCATCTCACATGTGCAGAAGATTATTTACAGTAACAGTAGCAGAATTTGTTCGCTGCAAGTCCTGCAAAGTTTGATGCATTGGAGGTTCTTAATTAAGACTACAGGATACTATAAAAAAATGAATTGCTATGAAACATAATCCATGAATACCAACAAAGTTGGAGTCTAGAAAATATTTTACACACTATAAAACCAATCTCCTAATTTATATAAATAAAAAAGCTCCAACCCTAATTCTTTAAATCAACATTCAATCTCGTGAACAGGTTTAAAAGTATACATCTCACGTTATATGTTATTGAAGGCTGGCAACAGAATGGAGATATGTTACAAAGGATCATAACAGATAGTGATGCAACGTGGAAGAAGAGGGAATCGAAGAAAGTACATAAAGGAAATGATAATGACAAGTGACAACGTATTTGCAGACCTACTTTGTAACTAACCACAAAACGTATACCTAAGGAACAAATGAAGAACCTGGAGACATGTAAATAAAAGTAAGTTCAAACAGAACCTGGAGTATCAACTCATCTGGAACATGGGGCAAAACCTCCCGCACTGTCTCAGCCATAGCAAGTATGTTTGCTATGAAATCATTTGTGGAGTGTGATGTGGTCCTCATATGTAAACCACCAGTGCCACCAGGGTGTCTTCCACCAGCAGCAGGAGGGGTGGAAGAGGCAGATGAAGTAGCCTGAGATGGACTCATTGGCCAAAGGCTCCAGGCAGCATCCTCGAGAGCAGTTTGTGCATAAGTTTCTCCCACAGATGCTAGATGCCTCATCATCATCTGAACTCCCCCCAGTCCAACTGATCTCATAGCCGTTGAGGGACCAGCCCCATCTGCACCCTGGCCGGACCAAGTAGGTAGCCAACTTGAATCCAACCCTGCACTTCTATGGTGCAAGAAAGAGAGAGATCAAAATAATTGATGGAAACATTGGCACCAATCTTTGAAATCGCAATCTATGCAATGACCATTTGTCTATTACTTGAGATTGAATGGCTTTTAGAAAAGATTAGACAGACTCAGATGTTTGGAACTGCAATTTCAGCCAATGGCAGACTAGGATTTAAAATTTGGGTGAGCATTCCTGGTTATCATCATCTCTCTTGCCTCCATCTACTTCTTAGGTAAAAGGAAACATGCATGTGTTGAAGTTTACTTTTTCTGTTTTCTTAAGCAGAAAATTTGGTTAAAGTCAACTTAAACATGGCCATTGGATCTAATAGAATATGACAGCCAGTCAGCTAAAGAGTCATCACAATGTCAGATCCCGAGCAAATCTAGATTCAAGATTTCCAATAATGCTAGAATTCATGGGTGCTCATAGAGGAACTACTGCTAGGTAACATGCTAACCGTTGCTCAATAGCAGAATGGTCACTAGCTCTAAATTTCAGAATTTCCTCGGCCATTTTAAGGGAAAAAATGATTGTTTTCATCTAGAAGCAGCAAGCTGTACTCATTTCTAGGCAATCAAGAGAGACTATGATGATCTAAGGTACGGGGCCGAACCTCCAAGGGCTGCTCTCTGTAGAGTTCTGAATCTGGGTAGGGAATGCCCCATCAAGCAGTGCACGACCTGGAGTGTTTTGCCGATCAAATCCTTCATTTATTTGATGAGCAGCTTGCTCATCAGCCAGAACTTCTCCAGTATGAGTATTTGCTTCATTTTCAGGCCTGCCTACAAAAAGTGGCTTCCGACAAGTGGGACAAGAGTATATCTCATTTAAACCCTGATCCAACCTGGTAATATTGAGCAATATTCAACATTTATTAAGCATAGGAATAGCCAAATAAAATTGCTCAAAAGCAATAAGTTACAAAGTTGTACCAAGATCTCAAGCAAGCAAGATGAAAAAGGTGACTGCAAAGTAGCCTTTTGGCCTTAGCCATAGGTTCCTGTCATTACCCCAATTCATTAGACACTTACAGTTCCAATGAAAAAAAAGAGAGCAAGATATGAGCCGACCATACCCTACAGATAGCACATTCATCATCATATGCTCGTAGCTCTTCAGATGTTGCATCAGAAAGTGCTGCATGAAGGGCATCTAAAGCCATTCTAAGCTTGATAAATCCTTTTATACGCTTTATGATAGCGCTTAGCAAAGCCTGCTCAAATTACCAGAATCAATTAATATAAAGGACATCAAATCAGCGTGTCAAAATAAACAAACTCATTTATGTTAAATAGTTCCAAAAAGAAAGTAGAACAAAATATTTACACGTATATTAAAAAAGAGGACCACATCCACAAGATGAAGTGCCACACCATGGAGCCACCAAATATGCACATAATGACCAAGTGCCATTAACAAGGCTGCCGTGTCTAGCGAAAAGCCCAAATCCCGGATAAGAATGCCTTTCCACTCCAACAAGGAACCTGCAACCACACTCCTTAATCAGGAAAATATCATCACATTAAATCCACTAGAAGTGTGGTAAAGTGGAACAAAGTGACATAAATAAACTAGGACCACCGGACAGCATTTTTAAAATTATATTGAAACTGCCCTTAAAGACAATGTGAAGACCGTGGGAGAAGCACTTTTCTAATGTACAGCAAAGGGAATTGATCTACATGCAGTCTAAGAGAAAAACAAGCCCACTTTCAGTTTTCAGTTGAAGAGCTAAGCACAAAAAAATGTGCCTGGTCGTTTTCAATTAAGATCTGTAAGTTAGTTGACCAATTTTGGCCCTTCAACAACTTTTGATGAAAGTAATTGTTGACTAGTCATACACATACACTATCCATTACACTATTTAGAACTTTTCATTTATGCACACACAAACACATAGAACATAGTAATGACACACACATCCATGTGATCTCAGTTACTAGAGGACAAAAGTCTTTAACAAGACAACAAGTTCTTGTAGAGTGTCAAGTGCAGAGAAAATGCATCCCCGCCCTCCTCTCTCAAGTTCTATTTCTACCACTAGTACTTGTCCTTCACATTCACAAACATTGCTATAGCACCTACAAACTTCATGCAGTTGAGCAGTGCTTAATCTTTTTGAGTGAGCAGAACAAATACTTTAATTATGTTCACTGTTTTAAATTCCTAACATATCCATTGGATGTTTCAGTTGAAAAATATATCTTTGCAGTTTGGAAATTGACTTTGTTCAAGCAGCATCTTGACTTTGTGTCTGATCTCCAAGGTAAATTGCCTTAACACATACACTCTATAATATACTGTACTTATCACAAAACTGTTGCCTATCACCTGATACAATCTAGGATACTGGCATTCATATAGCAGAATAAAAGTTCAGGAAGTACCTGCTCTTATTGCATCAAAAACTTGAATCTTTGGCAATTTGCACTATTCCCAGTCGAATGATGGAGCCAAATCTCAAGCAACTGAAATCCATGAACCAGCATAGCCTACAGAGAATATAACCTAGTCAACAAGTGCTATGTGTCTCACTAAGATTAAAATCTACGTAACATATTTACAATTTCTGTATAAAACTAGAAAAGAAGTTTTCCAGAGACATTACTTGCATGGTCTCAAAAGCAATACTGAAAGGCTCAAAGAACAACAACAGAAACATGGATGAACCTGTGCTTCTGTATATTACATAACACATATGTATCCTGCAAACACCAAGATGATACAGAAATAAAGTGCTAGTCAGGATAAAAATTAACAGAGTCAGAAATAAACAGAAAAGAGAGAGAGAGAGAGAGAGACAGACAGACAGACAGAGAGAGAGCAGGCTAAATAATTCCCTCATATGCAACCATGTGAAAAATCATGAGAATTAGTATATCATCTCCTTCCCCATTTAGACCTGTTATTTCACAAAGATACATTGTTTCTGATAGAGAAGCAGCCCCTCATGGGCCACCACTCACAACATAGGAACAGGATGTTTATGGCAAACAAAGAAACTAAGCACCTAATCCACCTGTCTCAGTTAGGCAACCATCATGACCAAGCCCAGCCACTGCTTCTCCAAAACTACCCCAACCATTTCCACCATCACAAACTTAGCACCAATAAAAGAAAAACTAATTTCATATGCACAATGACAAAGAAAATTGTTCTCTATAAATCAAAACAAGTTGCTGCTATGCTCAGGTCTTCTACGTCCAACATGGTGTCTGATATACGATTGTACATTATTTTTATAGCTTTTAACAAAATTCAAATTGTACGACCCATTGCAGATACTTCAAACAGTAATGAAATTGGGTTCTCATTGAGCTTTATTGCCAATATCATACAAAGAAGGGCACCAATGCATTTCCTAAATCATATTTATCAATAAAACATTGGGTTACCAAAGATTACCAGAAAAAGTCAACAGAGAGGACCAGCAACAACACTGAATAAGCACGAAAATATGTCCATGGCGTTGCAGAAGGAGATGCATTCAAACGTTCAAGTCGATCTCTAGCTAATGCTTGAAACATCTGTAAAACCATGCAAAATACCAGAAATCTTATCATTTCTATAATGAAATTAAAACAACAGATTTTTATCATAAGAAAACAGTGCCACTAACCTTTAAAGAACATAGTACAGTCAGCCAAATTGACCAGAGACCTATTTGAGAAATTGTTGGTGGAATAACCAGTGGTAAAAGTGTTCCCTGTGCAATATTCATCACATAAGAATACACAACAATTACAGAACTACAAACATAGTTCCAACAGAATAACTAGCCTTATCAAACTTCATTCAAAGATACCCAATTCCAATCCAACAATCAAATCATCGTCATGGAAACTAATACTTATCCAGATTCAAAATATTTACCAGCCCGATAACCAATACTATATCTGGACAAGCAGATTGCAAAACAACAGGTCTAAAAGATACAAAAGGAAAAGAAAAAAAAAACACCATTGCTAGATATTTGCTCTGAGAAACTGGTGGTGCAAAATTATGAAAAAACAGGAAGAAGGTTGAACAAACACTCAAAGGTGATTTTACTTATCATAAGTAGCCTTCTTTCTCATTATAGTTGCTCATTTAATAAAAACCTGATTGCTGTCCCAAGACAGAATTTTAAAAAACTCAATGTGCAACAGAACTAATACAGTAGCTTAAATGAAGTTGCCTATCCAGTACTACAGTAAATAATAAAGACTAAAAGTCAAATGCTTTCCAACTAGTCACTTGGTAAGGATATTTACCTTGTAAATAGCATAATTAATGAGACGTTCCACTAGTTTTTGAGTTTCAGAAGGATACAACTCCCCAAAGAAAATAGTCTGCAAGTTCAACAACAAAATCAGAACCCTCAAAGCAATATCTATGAAGGAAAGTAAGCTTATCAATATGATAAACCACTGGGAATCTGAGCCATAATTCCTTTTGAACTATTTAGCCCAAACAATGCTGCAGGTTCCAAGAACATATTTTCCTAATTCCAGTAGCATTAACTTAGTATAAAAACCATCTCATCTATGCTCTCTTCTTTTCAAAGAAGGAAGAAGCTTTTACTGGAAAAGAATTAAGTGAGAAAATACAGAGAGAATATGTTTCATGCAGTGCAAGTAAAGAGAACCAAATCAGAAGGACTGCCTGTGACATATCCCCTTTTGAGAACTTTACTAAAATTCCCTAAGAAACATATCATGAAGAGACTAAAAGAAAACATCCTATGCCCACAATAATTGATCATTCTGCGTACAAGCCCCCACAACAACAAGATGGTGTCCCATTCCTGTCAGGCAGGAATTTATGTGGTAAATTCTTTTCTAAAGCAGTAGCCCCATTCCTTAAGACATGGTATTTACTAACCATTAGACAAGCAATAAATGCCTGGCTTGCATGCAAACTGCAGAGAATGTAGTATAAATCTCGAAAAAACATATTTCACCATATTTTTGTGTCATGACTTAAATCCTAATTGAGATCCTCTTAAACAGATTGCTCAACTCACTACATAAACCTCTGCACATAAATATTCATAAATGAGCAGTTATAAACCAGAAAACATTTGGCAAAATTAAAAAAAAAAAAAAAAACTCACCTTAAGACAAAGATTGAGTAGTATAAATACATTGAATACAAAATTCACCACCAATGCAATGGTGGCATATGAACCAAACAGAAGCTCAAGTGCACGGTTGGCATTGTCAAAGTTGGTAAGATTCTCAACAATCAAACCATCTGATCTCAATATATCTAACGACACTTCTGTTAGAACCGAAAAACTCAAAACCGTACACACTGCTGAAATCGCTAAATAACTGGCACCCATTTGTGACGAAAAACAGCCTCTCCACAAAATCCCACCTCCCAAAAATTCATAAGAACTGCCTTAACATGCCTCTTTCCCAGCAATAATCACGACTTCAAACTAAACCGCAAAGAACAAAACCATCAAGTGGCTCAATTAGCTTAAAACTCTGTCAAGAAACCAATAGATTATATTACCAAACTACAAACCCCCCCAGAAAAACCTGCAGAAAAACAAATAACCAGCAATCAGAAAATAATTCGAAGCAGAAGAAGAAAAAACTAAAGCACAAAAAAAAATCGTTATATATTAACTCAATTCAGGTAACTTTTTCAGTTTTCAGCATCATGGCAATTTGATTGATAAGAAATTAAGAACCCCGTTTTTAATTAAACAGAAACGTTAAAAAAATGATGAAGAATGAAAAGATCAGTTACAATAAATCTGATTTACAGCCCAAAATAGGCAACAAAAAAACCCTAGATTTTGAATTGTAAAAATACAATTAAAATAAGAAGTCATTTGAATGGTTAGGGAAATATAAAAAAGAACCTGATTTGATTCGACTCGATCAGAGAAGGAGAAGAAACTGTTGGTGTTGGCGTCGGTGGCAGAGAGAATAATAATAAATAATAAAATGGCCTGATTGTATTGAGAGAGTGGGGGTGGGGGAGGACAGGAGAGGAGAGGGTCTGTTTTTGCGGGAAAGTCATGTAAAGCATGTGTCGTGATGATTTTTGTTTTCTTTTTCATCTTTGTTTTGTCTCTAATTGAAGGGGAAGAAACTGTTTTATCTTTATCATCTTTATATTCATTCATTATTTCAAATCTCATTTTCCAGCACGTTTATTTTGTTTTAAAAATAATATTATTTTTTTTTCAAATTAATTTTTCTATATTTTTATATCTTTTTAATATATTAATATTAAAAATAATTTTAAAACAAAAAATTATTATTTTAATACATTTCTAAATAAAAAAATATTTTAAAAAATAACCACTCTCATATTTTTAAACATTTTTTATATAATTTCCTAGCTTATAAGTATTAATATATATTAAATTATAAATAAGAGTATGGTTGAGATGTTGGGTTTATACAACTATATTTACAAATGTTATAAAATAATAATGTTCTCTTTTTATTTTTTTAATTTCTATTGTTTTTATTTATTTTATTTACACTTATTTTATTTATATTATTTACTTTTAAATATATAGTTTTATGATATGTTATTAGCATAATTATTTCTAATTTCTATTTTGAGATAGATAATTATATTTAATATGTGGATAAAAAGTAGAAGTGACCGTGACACTTAAGTTTATGGTATTTAATATGCAAGAATTATTTATCATAAACACCATTAAAAATAAGAACAAAACATCTAATCAAAATAAGATAAAGGTCATAATCCATCATCTTCATGAAGAGTTGAAAATCGAATTTCTCCCGATCAAAGATGCCTTTTATCCAATGCCCTTTGATCAAATCAAAGGGTTTTTTTTTAAAAAAGGAATTCAGTGATGATTCTACCCTTAAACAATTTTTTTTTCCGCATGAAATGGAAACTCTCGGGGCTTGAACTTGCATGCTGTTTTTGCATGCCAAATATTTTTTTCACTTTTGTTTGTTTAATTGCTAAACTATTAAGAAGTGGATGGAGAGACAAGACCAGTAAACCACTTGCCGGCACTGTTGGGTGGTATTTAAATTGCAGTATAGGCTGTAGAAAACTAAGATCTTAGATATCTGCAAAGAAGATGTTTTTGTAGACAAATCGAAGAAGTTGGTTCATGAAGAAATTGATCCTGGTCCATGATCAAGGGTCCCTGTACCTCTTCGGCATGTCATGATTGGAGCCTAGAACATCACAATCCCACCTCGTCTTTTTTATCATTGTAGCTAAAGCCAGGAGCTTTCTGGTTTCAGAGAGTAGTGTCAACTGATTTCGATTCGTACCACCATTGTCAGCTCTCCCGAACTACTTGTTTTGATATTATTTCTTGCCATTTAAACCTCCCAACTAACAAATCCCATAACCATAACCTTCACTTTTTCCCCTCAAGTTGTCCTGTCAATGTCATATGACAAGAAGTTTATAAACAGAGTGTCAATGTTATATGGGATTTCAATGAAGAGAAGATATTTTCATGGGAAAATTGATAAATGGGTTGATGTGTTCAAAGTGCTAGCTTACGAGGACATGATCAAATCGGAATCTACGAATTGTCCTATCCAAGATGAGTTGATTTGGGATCTCTAGTGGAGGTTTTCTGGAACCATGACTGTCCTGACTCTTGTAGGCTAACGCTGCTGTGTTTTTGAAGCCTAGCCGTTACACGTACGAATCACCACCATTGCTGTCTGGTTCAAGTCTCCTTTTCATGTTATCCTCGTTGGTTTCAGGCCCACAACCATGGGTTGAACCTAGAATTTCTACCAGCCCCATGTCGTCCGTTGGACTGAAGCGGAAGTCAGAGGCTTTCTGGGTAAATACTCAGAAGAACTCTGGTTCTTTTTTTGAGCTGGAAGTACTGTAACTCATCAATGGTAACATCTCGGCTGGATTTTAAAAAAGAGTACCTCCTTTTGTAGTTCATGGGAAACATCTCAGATCTCATTTTGGCACAAAATAAGGTGTTCATATAATTGTCTCTGACCTTGGAGTTAGATTTGGTGTAAGAAATAAAATAGTATTATTTTCCTTAATTAGTCCATAACGAGTTTTAATTAGAATTTAAAAAAGCATTTTTCACTGGAATTATTTTTTTAATTTAGTTTTATTTTTTATTTTCATCCTTTAATATGTATTTATAAGAGATTGAGCTTTTATAATTTATGTTGATTTGCTATCTTTGAAGATATCTCGGTTGCATGACCTAGTCATGAGATTTACAAGTTAACTCAAGGTTTTTTTATCCTTTTGTGTAATTTTTTTTTATTTTATTTTTTAATATTTGAATTGATTGGGGATTAAACTTCATAATTTGTTTCAATTTGCTTTCATGAGGTTATCATGGTCTCATGACTCAGATTACGGATTTTGCAACTTGACTTGGGTTTTTTTGTCATTTTTTTTAATTGATTTTAATTTTAATTTTCATCCTTTAACATTGCATTTATTATGAATTGAGCTTTATATTTTATCTTGGTTTGCTATCTTTAAGGATATTCCAATTTCATGATCCAGTTATAGGTTTTGCAAGTTAACTCGGCTAACTCAATTTTTTTTATCCTTTTGTGTAATATATTTTTTCTTTCAATTTTATCCTTAAATGTTTGGGTTTATTGGAGAATAAATTTTATAATTCGTTTCAATTTGTTTTCTATAAGATTATCATGGTCTCATAACTCAGACTATGGGTTTTGCAAGTTAACTCAGTTGACTTGGGTTTTTTGTCCTTTTTTTATTGATTTTTTTTTCAATTCCATCTTTCAACATTTGAGTTGACTGGGGATTAACTTTCATAATTTATTTTGATTTGTCTTTTATGAGGTTATCACAGTCTCATGACTCAAGTCAAAGGTTTGGCAGGTTAACTAAGATTTTTTTTTTCATTTCTTAATTAATTTTATTTTAATTTCGTTATTTAATATTGGATTGATTGGGAATTGAACTTCATAATTTGTTTTGATTTCCTTTCTATTGGGTTATCTTAGTTTCATTATCCAAGTTTGGTAAGTTAACCTGAGTTGACTCGAGTATTTTTTGTTCTTTTTTAATTAATTTTTTAAAATTTCATTTCTCAATATTAGGTTGATTGAGAATCGAGTTTCAATATATTTTTTATTTGTTTTTTACGAGTTTATCACGGTCTTATGACTCGGGTCATGGATTTTACATGTTAATCTGAGTTAATCCAATATATTGTTGTTGTAATATTTATTTTTAAAAAATATCTTAAATCTTTTTTAATCAAACTTTGTATTTTTTTTTCCGGATTGTTTTTGAAGTTGTAAAGATAAACGGTTCATATTGGGTTAATCTTGCACAATTTAATTTCTTTTTCTTCTTGAAAAACACGTTGACAATGTCTTAATATCATTTTAATGTTTTAAAAAATTTAATCCAATCTACAACGTAATGAAAGTAAATAATTTAGTATTAAGTAAAACAAAATGAGAAAATCATAAATATAATAAAAAAAGATCCGCAATATTTTATTGTATTTATAACATAATAAAAATATAAATGTAATGAAGAATTGGTCTCAGGTGTGTAAGAATTGGTGTCAGAAAACCTTTAAGAAGAAGCGAAGCAAACAAATAAACCAGCAATCGGGAGATGATGAACTGATGGTGTACGCTAAGGTTAAGTTTTCTCTAAACTATTTTAAGTACGCATCTTCTGTATTGCTAATAATATTTTATTATTATTGACCACAAAATTTAAATCCTAAAAAATTATTATCAATTGACAGAATAATCTTTTAAATCTTATTATATATTTTTAATATAATGTATACATACTGAAAAAAGAATATATAGTTTGTGGGTATTTCCCGAGATGATTTTATTATTATTATTTTCAATCAAATATTTTAGAAAAGTAGCACTGAGTCACGAGTGCACTTTGCTTTTCTTTGTTCTCTCTTTTCGTGGACCACGCAAGAAAAATTGTCTTTTCAAGACACTAAGAGAATAATCCAAAAATATTAAAAAGAAATTAAACAAAAAATAAACAAAATCTTGTCGAATAGCGTTTGGGTCACGTTACCGAACACTAACTAAAAAGTTAGTTGTATAGCAATTCTTACAGGATTGGCACTACTAAAACACGTGCCCAATACCTGTCTTTGCCGATCGTGACTTTTTTTTATTTTTTATCCGTTTCTAAAATGAAGCATCCCTCTAACGGGTTAGGTTAATTATAGCCCAATGGCCCCTCTCATATTTCTCTTGTCGCCCGCCCACAGGAGAAATGGAGCCAGCAGAATCTCTCTTCAATTTCATCATTATTTGCCCTGGGGGGTGCTAGCTAGGTGGAGCGGTGAGCATGCATGCTCCCCCCAATCTGATCATAATCTAAGGATAAAGCCACTGGAGATTCTCTCTCTCTCAATGAACATATCAATCCAGCACTAAATATAAAATGAAAACGAGAAGGGAAAAAAGAGAGGAAATTCTCTTTGTATCTCCCCTCTTTGTCAACTGTATCCTTGTGTATGGGCGGGTACCACAGCTTACAAAACTTAGTTCAGGAAAGATTTACTTTTCTCCCTCTCTATATTTTTTTATGAGGATATTGAGGCAAATCTTTTGTTTATCAAAAAAGAGCTGGAGTAATGCGCATTAATGGATCATCTGAACCCCGCATTCAAGAAAGTACTCAATAATCTTAAAAAGTTTCCTTCTGGGCAATGCTGCATTGCTTAAATTGATACATAATACGCAAAAGAATGTACATATCTACACAAACAGTAGGACAGCCCCTCTCCTACTTCCACTTTTCCCAGCCGTATATCATGGAGAAGGTTTAAAAACATCCTCTCCCATCCTCGTACATATCAAGAGGATTTTTCCTCGTCATTTTAATCGGCAGAGCTCATAAAACACTCTGATAATCACACTGGCAAATATAAGTATAACCCCAGTTTTCCTCCCTCTATAAATCACACATCAAGTGCAGCAGCTTGTGCTCTTGACGTAGATCCTTGAGACCTTGATTCAGCAATCTTTGCAGCCACTTCAGCCACAATAAGTCTCGTCAATAGCAAACCTGCAACTAAAGCTGCAGCCATTAACATTGCGAAAACTGCATTCCAGCTCTTAGAAGAAATGTAACCGTTAATAAAGGTCCAATTGCAGCTCCAACCGAGCCTGTTCCATCTATGATTGCCGTAACAGTGGCCAATGCCCTTGAGTTCCCCTTCAAGGAACTGTGAGTTCCCAAGTCAGCCGAGACAGCTGTTGTTATAAGAGCATAAGGGCCGTTCACAAACATGCCAGTAATGAACATAAGAGCAATGTTTAAACCCAAGGAAAGGTGTCCATAGCTCCGGTAGAAAAAGAGAGAAGGGATGGCACAGTACATGAAGCTTGCTGCTGTAATTGCTCTGGCATCTAGGCGATCAGAAATGTGACCAGCTAAAATTCCCCCAACCACCCCTCCAACATCAAAAAGAGTTGACAAGTTTCCAGAACTTCCATCGGATAAGTACTTTCCGTCAATGGCTGAAAGGTTGATGAGGATAAATAAGTCCACATCATGGATATTATTATGACAAAAAATGAGCAAAAGAACACATTTCACCAGTTACAAAATGACAAACACCTATGTTTTATATCTAAATTTATAAACAAGTATACAGTAAGTGAGTCTTCACATTTCTATTGATGTTAAAGAGTTTCAACCAGTCATAGAAGACTCATGAAACCAATGAATCTCATTTTCTCCTTCACTTTATAAGCACATTAAAGAATGCTACGCAAATTCAGGTCAATCCCAAAATGAAAAAGCTAAGAAGCCCAAATTACCTGTCTGGCTAATGTAGAAAGGAAGCCAGTAGAGAAAAGTATAGGCCACCAGTTTGGAGAAAAATAGGCAAAGAGCAAATGGAGCAACTCCAGGTATTTTCCATGCTTCAATGAACCCCACAGCTTCCTGTTTAACATCAGGGTCCGAAGCCAAAAGAGGCTCTGTAACTCCCTCCCCAGCTTTATTTGGAGAATCCAATTCATCTTCATCTTTATCAGCTCCAACAGCTTCGGGACTAACAGGCAGTAACAAAAACACAAGCAAGCCAGCAAAAGCAATTACGAGACCAGGCAAAACAAAAGACCAGCCCCACCCATAGCTCAACATTGCAGCAGCAATCAAAGAGCCTGAAATATTCCCAACAGAAGTGTGGGCATTCCATATACCCATAATTAGCCCTCTCTTCCTCTTCCCAAACCACTTACCAACCACCGCAACCACCGAAGGCCATCCAGTTGATTGGAACAGGCCAGCAAGCATTTGCACTATCAAGTAGTAGTAAAAAGTTGTGCACATTTGCCCAAAATCCAACGCCAAATAATGACGTAAATATACCAGTTCCAACCATTCCTATTGTCAAAAAGATCCTTAAATTCATCCTATCACCTAGGTGCCCTGAAAAGAACATTCCTATGGCATATATAGCAAGGAAAGCCAAGTCTAGTTCACCAAGCAAGGCTGTTCCGTCTGAGGCATCAAATGGAGCCCAACCTTCTCCAAGTTTCCATGAAGATCTTTTTCTTGCAACTGGTTCATTTGAGTAAGTAATCCTCCATGGGACAAACCTTAACCCCACCTCAGATGATTGTGGGTCAAGGGTGCTCTTGACAATGCTCGTGGTTTTTCGAGCAGCATGGTAGCTCGCGTATGCCAAAAATGTAACGATCAAGACAATGGCTTGGTGGGTTCCGTAGGAAAGCCTTCCCTTCTTTACGCATTCTAAGAATCGAATACCAATAGGGGGCTTAATTTGGTTTCTTTCGACTGGATTCAGAGATGGACTCATGTATAGGTTCTTAACTCTTCAAGGAATGAAAGGGGAGAGTAGGGATTCAATTTCCTCTCTTAGAACAAAGGCAGCACGCTGCAAAACAGATAAAAAAAAAACAAGGTTTCACATGAGTTTACAATGATAACTTAGTAACAGACTAAAAGCAGCAGGAGTTGAAAAAACTTTTGATAGCAAGGAGAAAGTCTTCGAATGAGTCTGTATCTATGTCTACAAAGTTTCCACCGATCTTCACTTTAAAGACTGGAACTCTTCTTTTACAGAAGTTCTAAGCGACTCTTTAGAGATTCATTAGAACACATAAACATGAGCTCCTAATAAATGACTCTAGATTCTCTCTAAATTAATTTCTAACACACCTTCCAACTCTCAGCATTATACAAAATTATACTTGTATATTATATCTAGCTATATGAAAGGATTTCTTCAGTTTACTACCAGCTCAACATCACTCACAGCAAATCAAACTAAGGAACTCAATAGACACAAACTAGTAACTTTTCGCAGTCGAATAAGACTGATTAATCTTTTTTTTTAAATCCTCAACTTTGTATCGATTTAGCAGAGGAGTTCAATTATATAAAACTAAAAACTCTCAAATTCTGTTAATTAAAAATTGAAAAAAAGAGATTAAAAACCCCTCAAACGCTCTAAAAGCTAATGATATCTCAAGTTTCCAAGCGTGTCGAAAAATCATTTTTTAAATTCGGGTCAAATAGAGCCCGTATTGAAGAAGACATTATAAAGAAATATTCAAACTAGAAAAGGCTTCCTCTCAAAAAAAATTTCAAACTTCAGTTTTGCAAACGCTAGAATTTATAGTCTATCAATCCAAAAGATTTTTAACAAAATAGATCAAGAAAAAAAGTCCACAGTCGATTGAAAAAACAAGAAACACGGGAGAAAGAACTCAAAACAAAATAGAAGGAACTTTTCAACAATCAGAGATAAACCCAAGATTTCTTGGGCAATAAATTTACATTTCAACAAAAACCCATTTCTCAAAATCAACTTCTGAAGACTATCTCCAGACCACAAACAAACCAGCACGGAAATCAAAAGTCAAAATTTCAAAACCAAGAATATAGAAACGAACATTAATCTAAACAATGAAAATAAATCATTAAATACGGAAACTGAAGAGTAACAGCATACCCTGTTTTAAGGTAACAGAGCTCACAGGAGATTGTTTGCTCTCACCTTGTCTCTCTAGAAAACTATCAATCTCTCTCTAAAAAGGGAAACTATATATCAAACTCTCTCTCTGTGCTTCCTTTTTCTTTTCTTTGTTTCTATTTCTCAAGGGAAAAAACGCCGCGCGCTTCTTGTTGTTGCCTGCGACGGGTGTCTTCTTAATGTTAGCGTTAATTAATATTTTAATCGTGTTTTCAAATGTCCATCTTGTCCTTTGCTTAATTTCGCAACAAGCTGTTTTGCTTTTTATTTTATATTACGTGACTTGACGAAAATGCCCTTGACCGACCTGTCATCATGATTGAGAAAAATGGTTTTTTTATTATTATTTTTATAACTTTTCCACGTGGGCAGTTCTTTTTGGAAACGCCGCCTCACACTATCAATTTTTTTAAAAAAAAAAAAAAAAAAAACTCTTTCTGATATTAATATTCGGTTGAGTTCAGCTTTTCAATATTACTAAATGTTCTAACTTAGGCTCTTGAGAGTCATTCATAAGAAGAAGAAGTCCGAGATCCAAAAACAATACTTAAGTTGATGATTTTACTTCGAATTTGAGCTCTTTGTGATGGCCCGCTCTCTCGAGTGTCCTATGACGACATCGCTGCTGTCGAAGCCCAAACACTTGTTCAGTCCTAAATCCACACAGCTAAGCTAAGATGCTTGCGGAAACTAATGACTTGTACGCAATGGCAACCACCATAAATAATTCACATTCAAAGAGAAATGGAACATGTCGGTTACTCTGAGAAAATGACGAGTCAAATGGACTGCGTATTAATAATTTCTGCGGCAGAGATGCTGTTTTAAATTATTTAAAAAAAATTAAATTTTGTAAATTTTTTTATACTGATGTTAAAAATATATTTTTAAATAAAAATATTTAAAAATAAATAAATATTCATGGAATTAAAACACAACACGCAAAATAAAAAAAAAAAGGTCTAGCATTGTGGCCCTCCTCATTGATAACTAGGCCTCCGATTGACATTGCACTATCAAGAACTATTTGTTTTGATGTTAAGAGATGAGTACTCAAGCTACAATACAATTCGTACAGCAGATTAATGGCAGTGTCCATCAAATTCTGAACAATATGTGAAAGGGGAAGAGTGATGCTGTAGAATTGTCACTATAAATTGCGTTGAAAATTGGCAAGGTAGATGGTCAAATTTGCAAGGTTAATAATAAAAATGTTAGCAGCTGAAACTTAGCATCAAGCCCATCCTAGAATCACCTCATGGATAATATTATTAGTGTTCATTTAGGAAAGCGTTTTAACTGGAATTTTTTGGTTTTTTTCTTGTTTTAACTTATTAATATAAAAAAAAATTAATATATATATATAATATAAACACACTTAAAAAAACAATAACTATAATTATTCTAAAAAAAACCCCTCAACTGTCGTAATCAACGTGGAGTGTAGTTTCTTGAAGTATGCCTTTAGCTGAGGACCACGTAGGTGCACTACCTTTTTCTTTGCTCCTGATGAGCTGTTTACCTAAGACATGACTTTGCTCCTTGACAAAATTTGCAAGTACTATGGGAGCTTAGCGAGCCAAAAGGCGTTCCTTCATCTTCATTTCCTTTTTTTGACGCTGCGATTAGTGAAAGCGTCTAGGCAGGAGAAGCTTAGAAGTGAAGGGACTTTACACTTAGTTCACCCGATTCCTGATAAGAGGGACTGGAAGAATTAGAACCCAAAAATACTAACACTGTAATAACTATCGAGGGGGGAAAGAAACACAGTGAGAGAATTGGACGAATGTAACCCTTGATTATTTTGCAAAAAACCCCTGGTTTTGGGAAGTGTGTGGCAACGGTTGTTTTTTATAATGTTTTTGTCTCGGAAATACATCAAAATAATTTTTTTTTTAATTTAAAAAAAATTATTTTTAATATCAATATTTAAAAATTATTTTAAAACACGAAAAAACTAATTTAAATAAAGAAATTCAAATCTTAAAAAAAAAAATCTGAATTCCGTTCACAGAAATTACCAGAATATAAGATTGAATATTTGATTTATTTTGTATTTTTCGAATAGAGGATTTGGCATCCTACGAACATGACATGTTTTACGAGGTCCCACCAAATCCAGACTTTTTCAGCCCCCATCGGCTCGGGTCCAGAATCCTCACCTTGTAGCTGAGAAGGGCAAAATAGTCAAGCTGCATAAACTCGCGATACTGCTCTCGCAATCTCAGCAGGGTTATTCTTGTACTTCCACAAGCCAGCATAACTTATCATTAAGAAGCCGCGGGAGCGCATATTCGCATATCCGGAGGGAATTATTCCTCAGCTGCAGGTGTCACGAGTGGGAGTACGGACATTCTGACGTGGCAAGATTAATGGGCCCATGATGATGCGGTGGACGTGGATGACCGACACTAACCTGTTTCAGAATTTGAGAAAGAACTTAGAAACTTCCTTTTCTGGCTTTTGGCGATGGTGATAGGGGGCTGCCTTGCTTCTTGTTTTGCTTGTATTGTATTTCTTTGAATTTTGTGTTGGAGGGTATTATGTTTGTAGCTTCTGGTCACGATTGAAGGGCAATCCTCTTCAAATAAATAAATAAAATATATCAAGATCTTTATGTGAAAATTATTTTAAAAAATAGATTAAAATACCAAAACAAGTTCTCCCTAAATCTAATTCGTCATTGTTTTATGAAACTTCTTAATATTTTATAAACCTTTGAGAAGAAGTGGAGCCTGTGAACTTTTTAGATTGCAGCATGAGAATGTATGTGGAATTTGAATTTTATTTTTTTACCAAGAAATCCCGGATTGACTTTTATTTTAATGGTTTGACATTCTTATATAGAATCCATCCAATGTCATTAAACAAATTATATTGTTTTCAGGAAAAAAAAAACATTTTAAATCGCATTTCCAAACCGTTGTAATTACGTGTCCTCGTAGTACGTACCTTCTGTTTCAATTGAAGGTTGATTTATTAGGCAAGTGTTACGGGAATTTTGGAACTAAATTTCACGCCGCCAGTTGAGTTTTAGGGTTTTGTTAATTTAGTCCTGATAGAAAGCAAAAAAGCCGTGATTCAGAGGAGGAAACACACATGACATGGCGGCGATCAAGAACATGCTGGCTGGATGGCGGCAAAGTTGCACCTGCCAATGAAGTATGTTATTGCCTCGCTATTTATCTCATTCTAAAGAAAAGGAGAAAGTTATGTTAATTACGTGGGTGGATTGATCTGATGATGTTTTGCGAGGTAAGAACTGAGGAGACAAGATGAAATAAGAGATATAGGTAGAATACTCTACAGTGATGATGTAAAAAACAGAGTGGTTATCTATGTATTATTTTTTATTGGTTGTGGATAAGATATAATATGCTATAAAATTTAAATATTTTTTAAAAATATTAGTTTTTTTTACTTTAATTTATACCGAATATTAAAATTAATAATAATATAATAATTCTTATTATAAAACTCAGATTGGCCTGACAAGTTGTCCCAAGACTCGAATAACTCGGGATCTTGACTAGTATGATTTAAAAAAATATAGAGGAAGGATTAACCTAACCTAAATAAATAAAAAATCTCAATCAATTCGTGATTCAATCAAAAACATGTTAACTTTTTTAAAGAAAAAGGCTGGTCAAGACAATATTGTTTTAATCATTTAAAAAAAAAATTGGAGTTAACACTCCTGACCCGGGTCAGATTTTAAAATTATAATAACAATCACTTTTATCCTTACATGTTTTAGTTGAATAAATATGAAATTAAAAGTTTTTTATAGGAATATTTTATGAATAAAAAATAAAAATATTGGTTTTGTACACATATCTTCTCTGTAACTCATATTTTGAAAATATAAAAATTAACTTCAAAATTGTTTAAGAGATAAATTTATTTTTATATCTTTGTATTTGTCTCTTCAACTAAATAATTTTATTTTTATCTCTTTAATTAAATTGTTCATGCTTGTTTTTTTTTTTTGTTTCGAGACACTATTTAAACACCACGTAAATTATATGAAAATGCTACAAATTAACGTCTGTTTTATTAAAAAAAAATATCAAAATTAAACTCCACCTTTAAAGTGGTAATGCTCCAGCTTTTTAATTTGTCGTCGAAGATCAATGAAAAGAACCAAATGCCTTTGCCATTCAACTTCGGTGGACGTTTTTTTTTTTTTTTTTTCTTTCTTAATTTTAATCTGGGCTGAGGTATTTAAGATGGGATTCACATCTGGCGTCTGTATATATACTAGACAGGGGAGGGTTCTTGCATGTAAAAGGCAAGTAATTGGTTGCTTTTTTTATTTTTATTTTTATTTTTAAAAAGATTCCGATTTATCCACTTTGGGATCTGAACCTTGGAGAGAAAGGCCAGCGTCGTGTCACGAAGCGCCTACCTATGAAAAAAGAAACAAAGAAAAGGCATGGCTTGTCATTTTCGCAGCACACAGGATGAGGCATTTTGTTTTTACCATGCGAGGAAGGCTAGTAAACATCGGGCCATGTACAAGCAGTTCCTCTCTAGAAACAACTCAGGCACGCAAACGAATTACGATCTTTGGTACTTTTATGTTTTAAAAGTATTTTTAATTATTTTTTTATAACAGTCTCAAGGAGGAAGGAGATGTTGGAACTCTTTTTCCCAACGGATAAGAGACCATGGATCATGGGCTGCAACTGGATTTCAAACCTTCTACATTTGTGAGAAACTCTCCTTTTGTTTTTAAGTATTTCCATTCGGAACGTGAAGAAATCTTGGAGTTTCTCTCCAAGCATTATGGATGATTTTTCATGATGGTGTGATCAATTGAGAGCACTATGAATGATGATGGTTTGGGGTATTTTTTTCTATTTTCATACTTTAATAAAGAGGAATTCATTCACTGAGTTTTCTCGTGATTGAATTTGTTTCTCTCCTCGGTGTCGATGCCCTCCGATTTCAACCGTGGTAAGGACAGCTAAAGCCAGAGCCAAATGCTCTCTAGCTTACTACATGATGTTCTAATGGTAAACAGTAACAAAAGCGAGGCTTTTGCTTTCAATTTCCTGGCACCACATATGGGGGTAGCGGTGCTAGTGACATTAAATTCGATTTTCAATTTGCAATCAGGCCACTGCTCCTATTGGCAGCTACAAGTTTTCATTCTTGCCATGGATTTATGCCAATCAAATTCTGTGATTGACGGCCCTTTTAACAGAGATTAAAAAAAAAGTGGCCCACCAGTCTTCACGGTGATAGCAGATCTAATACCGGATAAAGAAAACGAAAGTCGTGTGCGAGTTACTTTTACTGGCCGGCGAGCCCAAATATTTTGACGTCTCGGGTGACGATTACCCAAGTCGTCTTGTTGTCTCAACAGTAGCTCGTGGACAAGATGCTTGAGCTAAGATTAATGGCAAATAGTGGTCCAGCATCTACATCCACTGTTCATACTTTCGGAGAAGGTAAGATTTTTGTTACCGACTATTCTTCTTTTTATATATATATATATATATCTTTTTGTAGTCGGGGTTTAGCTGACCTCTCCTCAAATTCAAACTTAAGACGATCATAAAGGAAGAAAACTCACTTTCTATCCACATCACGTTGTGGGACATGAAGGGTTGCCCTTCAATTGATGATTGGTGGAGACGTCGGTGTCCACCATTAGTTCTGGTGCCTGGCTTTGTTATTATTGGACAGGCCGGTGAATATTAGCAATGAAAAAACCATTGGCAAGAAAGTAGGCGGCCAGCTTTAGGGGGCGTTATCTGCGGCAGTTGCTGTTTTTTTTTTTTCAAACTTAGTAATATGGTGTTCGGTTATAAACAGTAGTTGTGTTTGGATGCATGGGACCAATAAAAAATGAGGTGTAACCGTAGTTTCAGCAGAAACAATTTTTTCATGCTTTTTCGTGCTGTGTTTTTGTAAAGGGGAGAATAAAACTCCACTGTTAATGTGAATAATGGAGTCATTCTCCATGGATATGGTCACTGTTCTGGTTGGTCCGGATCCGGTCCAAAGCTAAATATATTGAACCGGGTCTGACCCAGTAAAAAAATTAATTTTTATTTTTTTTAATTGTATTTTATTCGAAAAATTAGAAGGGAATCCCAATTTTATTCTTGCCGGCTCCGACCTGGTTAAAACAAATTAATTTTAATTTTAATTTTTAATTGTGTTTTATTAAAAAAATTAGAAGTAGATCTCTTGATGACGTAACATTTGCAGAATTTGATCCCGACCTCAATTTTATTCTTGATGATATCTTACCTGATGTTGTTGCGCGCTTAAAAAACTATGAAAAATATAGTCCTTGTTGGATAGATTTCGTACATTATGAAATTGAACATAGTTTAATGGAACAATAAAAAAAAAATTGATATCAATATTTTTATTTCATGATGTAATAACAGTAGTTAAATCTACAATATTTAAATTAAAAACCATTAATATAATAAATATTTTTTTAATTATTTTATATCTCAATTTGAAAATCATTCTTTTAACAAATACATTAAACTACTTTTTGTTCAACCACAGTTTTAACCAAGCATATATTTTTCCAAACCAACCTCAACTAAAAATATTTTTTATAAAATAATTTTTTTTTTAAATCACAACTACTACCACAAATATCAAACACACTCTATATAGAGTGCGGTGCAGACTTGGAAAAACATGGTGGTATTTGAATTATGAAAATTGGCTAGAGAAGAGTAGTGTCAATATTGTATAAAAATATGTACCAGCAAAGAATATCATAATAAAATATAGAAGATTTTGTGGTTGTGCACTACATTGGATTCTGACTTCTATACAAACCAACGAAATATTTATGAGTGAAATAAAAAAAAATTAATTAAAAAAGGAATGAAAAAGAAAAAAAAAGTTGAAAGAATAAGAGCAAAACTCAACATAAAAATAGATAGAATAAAGATGAATGAAATTGCAAAACAAAAATTAATTAAGAAAATGATAAAAAAGAAAAAGCAATTCAAATAATAAAAATCATAAAAATCAAATTAAATAATATGTAAGGGATAAAATTAAAAAGAAAAAATAATAATTAAAATAATGAGAATCAAACATGATATAAAAACCAAATCAGATCAAATTTAAAGGGCTGAAATTGAAAAAACAATGACCATTGTATTCTTATAAAAGAACCATTCCATCCCAAAGCCAAAACTTTTTTTTTTTTTTTTGAAGGAGCAAAATAACCACTGTTACATTGAAATAGCCAGGCCTATATAAAGTTTCTATTAATATGTTTTGTCTTTTTAGATAATGATGAGAAGACCAGGGCATGACGAGCGTGAACAGCATTAAGGTTTAGAGCTCTTGTCTTGCCTGATCTCCTATTGCAAAGGCACCAAGCTCACTTTTAATCCTGTCAGTGCCCAGACATGCTTTGGGCCCACTCAGTGCATAGTTTGTTATTAGATCCATATGTGAAATGGGCCTAGTCAGGGAGCATATACTCCAGGCCATCAACACTTTTTTTTTCCCTTTATTTTTGAAGAAGAAGAGTCTCGATTACCTCCCCCACTCTGCTTGAAATGCCTACTCAACCTGATTATTTCAAGCAAGAATACTGTAAAATAATTAAATAATTAAATTAAGATAATTATTTAACATGCGATCAAAAAATTATTAACCAAAAAAGAAATTACAGGCAAGATTTGAGTAAAGCAGAGTAACAGATGAGTTTAGACTAAAACGGAACTATCATTGATATAAAAAACAAGAGCAGCATCCAAATTAGTTCAAACCATTGGCAACCAATTTCACAACTCTGTTTCTTGCTCACTCGAAACATTACCACTAACAAAGACTCCCCTGCAACCTACTCAACCTTAACATGGAGAACATTTGCCCTCTCCTCTTCTTTCACCTTAGGCACCACAACCTTTAGAACCCCATTTTTCATTTCGGCTTTTATTTCATCAGTTTTGTACATTTTCTCGGGCAAATCAATCCTGCTGCTGTACCTCCTCGCATTCTCTTCATCGTCCGATTCCTTTGCTCCTTCCCCTTTAATTACCAGACTATTCTGCTCCACGGAGACCTTGACATCCTCCTTGCCAAGACCAGGCATATCAATTCGGAGATTGAGAGCATCATCGGTCTCCCGCGCATCCCATCCACGGCGGAGTCCACCAGCACGGGGGGCAGAGATGAGTGGGTTTTCCATGAATTGGTCCATCATGTTAAGGACCTGGGACAAACTCCTCGTCGGTGAAAATGGATCAAACACGTCTGCAATGTCAAATTGAAACATAAATTGTTAATTACTGGAACCCAAGGTTCAAACCCTCTGTTTCCGCTTAACAGATTACTAATATCAAGCCAACAAATGAATTTAGAGGGAATAATGTTATTATAAATATGAAATTTAGAGGCACATGCAGAAGTGGTATCAAATCTGCTAGAGAGGAACGAAAAGACAACTACCAGAGAGAAAGTCATCACGGCTGCGTGCAAGAGAGCGATGGGAGGGGCGACCATCACTCCCACGGCCGCTTTCATGATCATCGTCATAGTCTCTGAGGGCATTGGTGTTGAAAAGGCGAGAAGAAGAAGGACAGGTGGCTACCGGGCGGAGAAAGGAGCGGAGAGAAGAGCTGCTAGGGATGATGCTAGAGGAGACTAGTCTCTTGAGAGCCAGGGAGGAAGCCATTGATGGTTTGTTGTTGAACTTGGGAAGCAAGACAGAGGGAGAATTTTTGTTTTGCTAGCTTCTGATTTTAACCTGATGAATAGGGAAGGGTGAAGCGTGGATTTTATATGGATGGTGGAAGGTGCTAGAAAGAAGGTTCGGGAGAGAAATTCTGTTATTGTGGATGATTCTGGAAGGAACGAGGACACGAATCTCCTCCTCCTCCTTTACTATTATTATTATTATTATATTCCCTGACTTGTCGTTCAAGATATATGGACCAAATGATCAAATATGAAAACAGAAGGACTTGTTTGTTTTTCAATAAAATATTTTATCTTGATCTTAATTATAATGAAAAAACCATAGTTATTAACCCCCAACTGATTTGAGAGGTAGACTCGGTGATTGGACCGGTCTGGTAAGATGAAATATTGGTATGAGCAAAAACACGATCAACTCGTGACTCGGGCGATCCAACAAAATTGATAGAGATTTTTTTTTTCAAAATGTATTTTTTCTTCTAGTCAGAGACTTTTTTTATTATTTTTTTTAATTGATTATTAATCCTTTTCAAACTTCATTATATAAATATTAGAAGTATGTTTTATTTTTTTAATGTGAGATTTGAAGCCCTTTAATATATATATATTATATGTTCACAAGAAAAAAATTATATTTTTTCAATGTAGAATAAAAAACCTTTTTAGTTTAAATACTTCAACAGGCTGTGTTGTTTCTTGAAAAGTGATTTCCGGAAAATCACTTTCCAAACTTTCCCGTGTTTATTTGCCATTAAGAAAGTTGGTCAATGGAAAACACTTTTTGGTCAACGGAAAACACTTTCCAGTCAAAGGAAAATTTGGCTTGGTTTCCAAGAAAGTGTTTTCCTTTTATTTTGGGCGGAAAACACTTTTTGAAAGTTGTGAAAAATTTAGAAATATCATATTATTTGCTAATTATATCAAATTTGGTCCTTAAGCTTTTGATTGCTATACATATTTTGTTTTGAATATTTGTTTTTCAATTTCATCCTTTAAAATTTAATTTTTATATTAACTTTGGTCCTCATCTTTATAATAATTGTTATTTGCTTTCCCCCTATCAATTTTTAATTGAAATTTTTTATCTATCAAATTTGGTCCTCATTCTTTTGATTGCTACTTATTTTATTTGAAATCATTTATGAAATGTTAATTATTATTATTTTAATTTTTCCATCTTTAAATTTTTTTTGTTTTTTAGATTTAATCTCTATTATTTTGATTATTATTTATTTTATTTGAGATAATTTATGAAATTATATTTTTTTGAATTTCATTGTCATTCAACTTTTTAATTTGTAAGATTTGTTCCTCATTATTTTAATAAATTTGAGAAAAATAAAACATTAATAAGTTATTTTCCAGCTTATTTTTCATGACATAACCAAATATTGGAAAGTATTTTCCAACTTATTTTCCATTACACTACCAAACATCAGAAAATAATTTATTTTTCTGGAATTCACTTTCTAAAAAGAAACTACTTTCCAGCCAACAAACGAGGCAATGATAATATAATATTTTTTTAATATGAGATAAAAAAAACATTTTGAAATAATTTTTTTAAACTTCATTATTTACGACAAGTATAATCTATATTCACATGAATTGTTTCTTAATTTTTTCAAATGAAATATTAAAACTTCAAATATTTTTTTAAAAAATTTCAGGTTGAATTGGGCTGACCCGGTTTGATCCATATCAACCCGTGTAACCCGAGACTCGGCTTCTTAGCTGGGTCAATCCCTGAATCGAATTTGATATATATATAACCTCACTCTTGTTTTATGCGTTTTATTTTTCATTTTAAAAACTTATTACAAGGTATATTACTTAAAGTACCCATTATCACAATACAAAATAATTTGTTAAATATTTTTGTAAAATAAACTGTCTTTACATGTGCTCGTTCAACATTGCAGTTTAAATTTTATATATATTAAAAGAACTCTAAAACGCGCGGGGAAAGCGCTGTGCTTTCCCCTTACGAAACAATTTTCTTTGTTGGTTAACGTGTGGGGAAAGCACCGTGCTTTCCCAGCGAACACTTTTCTTTGTTGGTTAACATGCGGGGAAAGCACTGTGCTTTCCCATCGAACAATTTTCTTTGTTCGTTATTATTATATTATTAAAAGAACTGTAACTTGCAATAGCTTGGAAAGTATTTGACTTACAAAAGCAACATCATCATATTTGTGTATTGAATGCTTTGAAAATTTACACTGCTTTTTTTTTTGTGTTTTTGCAATTGAGTCTTTTCTTCTCATTTGCAGTAGGAAAGACTTTTACTTCCACAGGCGAGATCATGATGGTGCATTAAATGCTTTGACAATTTACCATTGTCTTTTTTTTTCTTGCACTCTTCGTTGCCTTTAGCTCTGGTTTTGTTTTTCTAGCAACTTCTCTAATTGGCGTGTGTTCGTTCTTTCTCTTTTAATTATTGTGGTTTTTGTGGCTTCTTAATTTTATTTTATTTTAACTCACGGGATGTTTGGCCTCTTTCCAATTGCTTTGAAGGGTTTGCTTCTTCCATTGCATTTAAGAGAACACTCGGTTTCCAGCAGCTTTTTGGTTGACTCCCGGTGATCAGAATTCCCATATTATTTCATTGCTCTTTGTCTTTCTTTTCAGCTGCTCTTTTTAATGTTGTTTTTTTCGGTGCGCATGGACTGTTCATTTAGTTACTGGTGATTGAAATTGCCTGCTTATTTCATTGCTCTTTGGTTTTCTTTTCATCCGGTGTTATTAAAGTTAGTTTTTTTCTTCTTCTTCCTGGTTTTAATGGACTCTTCATATGTTTTGCAAGGCTATCTTTTTTCCATTGCACCTTAGACAACATTGGATTTTGCTTAAGCCATTTTGGTTTAGTCTGTAAATAATCTACATTGCCAGGTTTGTTTTTAACTTTTGTCGAGTTCTTTTACTTTACAGACAAAATAAAATGCAAAGTTTCAAGAATCAGTATGTAAGCATCCAGCTACGCCTATATGCTGCTGGATTTTGCAGAATTAACCTGTGAACTTAAAGTCTCAGGATTCATAGAAAATATGTAGATAATTAACCATGATTACGAGACTCAGTCTGGCCTGCCCCTGTATGTTAACATGGTGACTATTGACTCATGACTATGTTCGGCAGATGAAAAACCTTTTTTTACCAAAACGAAGATGTTTTAAGTTTTTTTCAGGGAAAAAAAAAAGTGAGGCAAAGGTTAGGTTAATCTGAAGTGTTTTTTATATATATCGCGCGAACATGCCGCAAGATATTTTTGTTTTGTTCCTATTTCATGCCTCTCTATGTAAACTTATTTTTCAATGCTATATTCAAGGTTGTCAAAAACGCTTTTTTGACACGACACGGAACATATAATATAAACTCGAATCCTAAATTCGAATCGTAAAATTGTAAAATTGCAAGGAAAATATTTTAACTAAAATCGTAAAATTACAAGTAAAATATTTTAACTAAAATCATAAAATCATTTTTGACAACCTTGATTACGGGCAAGAGTGTAACATTTCAATTTTTTATAAGAATTTAGCAGATTATCTGTTGACAATAACAATTATAGACAAATACCGAGACCATACTTTGCTGGAAACAGAAGGAATATTTGAGAAAGTCTGAATGAAAAACCACGAAGAATAGATTCATACAATGCAAGAAACAAAATAAAACATTAACTGGGATAATTAAGACTTCAACCAAAAAGCAGAGACACAACCGACATCCAAACCCTGGGAAAAAAGCACACAGAACGCATAAGAAAGGAAATAATCTCACAGCCCAGTATTTCTACAGATAAAAAAATCCACCAAGCAAGGTATCTTTAATTTACCACAAACATCTAAATCAAACTTAGAAAAAAACTGGCATGGAAAAGCCTAGAAATAAGAAAAACAAACCAATGAAATTAAAAAGAAGAATGAAACTTAACTACCAACAACCCAACTAAGTCAGAAGAGAGATAGGCAACCATTAACCTAACAACTTGGTCAGAATCGAACTCAGCATCAAATCTCAACATTCTTCAAGAAGCTCCTTTGCCTCATTCACTCAGTAAATTGGCATAGATGTAAATCTAGAGCAGAGCAGATTTGCATACAAGGCTTTCCTGATTCTACTGCTTCTCTTTTTTCCAAATCTCAACATTCTTCAATGAAAGCTATGTCTACATATTAAAAAAGAAATTCATTTTCACTTAAATTCCTTCACTATTAGTTACATCTTTCTTAACAATTAAAGAAACTCTAGAAAATAGCCAGACTCTTCTATATAGCCGAACATAAAACCACAAGAATTAATCAAATCTTATTAGATTACATCTTATTTCTAATGAATTAACTGCAAATAAACCAATTAAGTACCCTCTTTGTTAACAAACCCTCTAGAAATCTTCATGAGCTGGTAGTATATCGTATAATAAGATCAAGGCTGCTTGAATACACAACCCCTTTTCAGATCCATTTTTTGGTCTTTGTATGAAGAGAAAAGACAAGGGGGGCTAGTGTATGGCTTATACAGCAGAGGAATTTCATTCCGGGAACCCATCTATGAGACGGCTATGGGTATAGACAGACATACCCGAAAGACCATTCCTTCACCACTTCAAAGAATAGACGGAGACGAGACGTACGATTGAAATCACGTTTATGAAAGCAAATTATTCACATACCAGACGAGACCGAAAAAACACATACCAGATTGGAGATAGAAAAAACAAGCAAATCTTCATCTCGCTAAGAACGCTTCGGATCTCGATAGCAAGCAAAACCAACTGAGAGAGTGGAGACTGGAGAGTGAAACAGAATCAACCAATTTCTTAATTTGATTTCTTAATCTGCTAAGTGCTGGCAATTTAGGGAAAAGAGAAAGGGAAGGGTGGAGTGTCAGGTGGGGGAGTGACCAGGAGGGACTGGGAAATGGGAACTCGTGGCTGCGTGGGAAAGGGCCAAAGGAGAGTGCTGAGTCAGCACAGGTACATCAACTCTAAGTCTCTAAGAGTGTGTTTGGTATTACGGTAGCTATTATGGTTGTGGTTTAAAAAAAGTTGTTTTATAAAAAGTACTTTTAGTTGTGGTTGGTTTGAAAAAATAGGTGTTTGGTTAAAACTGTGGTTGAAATTGAGGTTGAAGAAAAAGTAGTTTAATGTGTTTGGTTAATAATGTTTTTGAAATTGAAGTTATAAAATAATTTTAAAAAATATAAATTAATATTAATGGTTTTTAATTTAAATATTGTGGATTTAACTATTGCGGTAACATTATGAAATAAATCATACTTTATATATATAAAAAATTATTGTTCTATTAAATTATCTACAATTCCATTACGTACAAAATTTATCTGACAAGAACTACAGTTTCCATAATTTTTAACGTGTAATAAAATTAGATAAAATATTATCATGTATAAAATTCACTCTAAACTAATTTTTTTAAAAAAAATTAACAAAAAAAAAACTTAACACACTAAAAAATAAATAAATAAATAAATAAAAAATAATAATAAATAAATCCCACGCAATGCAAGTGAACAGTGCAAAGAATTGCACTGTTCACTATTTTTAACATGAACAGTGCAATTTTCTTACACTGTTCATGAACAGTGCATAATTTTGCACTGTTCATTGAACAATGCAATTACGTGAACAGTGCAAAAAAAGCATGTAATTCTTGCTTTGCAAATACTGCGTTTCCAACGCAGAAAAAAGGTGGGACCCAGTGAACAGTACACCATATTTTTTGGTAACCAAACGGCTGCACCTACGTTTTAAAAAAAAACGCAGCCGCAGCCGCAGAGCCAAACGGGCTCTAACTCTTTCAAATTTCAAGTGAAATCGTGATTTCAGTACGTATTTAATGTTTTTTACGAGTTTATCCGATTTTATGCGAGTTTGATCGGGTTTAACCAATTTTACTGGTTTTCGAGTTTTAACCCTGATTTTACACGTTTTACATGTTTTGACTCGTAAAGTCATGTGATTTTATTAGTCAAAACACATTTTTAACAACCATGGCTGTATTATACCAGTTTTAATCCTGCATTCCTGCACTTTTCCTTATAAACTCTTAACATTTCTTATAACATCTTAACATGCCAACTTTGTTGTTTATATTTGATGTGAGATGATGTTGGTTCTACACCAACAATTCCAAAGAAGCAATGCCTCTCCATTTCATCACCTAAAAAGATTTGCATCTACAATATCATTTAGTTCTCTGTATTGCTTAACCATTTCTTTGTTTAACAAAAATTAATTCAATCACAATCAGCTATATCATTATCACTTTCTAATTGCCTTTTTTTTTTATGAACTCATATACTCAGCAATAATTACATTTTTATTTCTTATTTCTTATTTATCTTCAAAAATATTTGATGTTTATTGTGTTATGAATAATTTATAGCTTACAATTATATTTATCTTTTACTGTAGGAAAAAAACTAGTATTCAGTTAATCAATACTTTCTTATCTAACATTGCAAGCTAATTGTACATTAAAAAACATAAAATAATTAGCTGTAAACACTTTTGTTTAACTTGAATTTAACTTTTTTTATTTAATTTTTATAATTTACCAATAACTTTATGAATATTATGTTTTTACTGTAAAATATTTTTGATTATCTTATTATTATTTATTATAATAATTAGAACCATATTTTACTTAAAATGCCCGCAACATCGCGGGTATCAAAGCTAGTATATATTAAAATCTGTATTTTTGTTGTTGTTGTTTTTCTTAATATTTTTAGATTTAAATGTGCTAATATTAAAACTGTCAATAGCCATAGAATCCTTCTTTCAATATTAGAAATGCCACCCCCAGAAAACCTCTAAAATCTCTGAGTGATCCAAAACGTCCGTTAGACGCATCCATTACCAGCAGCAGGCAGCAGCAGCAGCAGACAGACTCTCTCTCATTTCATTCCTACTCACTGATCAACTCCAAAAACTCAATGTTAGATCTAGGTCCATTCTCAGACGATAAATTCGACCCGAAAAAATGGATAAACTCCGCTTGCAAGACCCGGCACCAACAAGAATCACTCGACAAACACTTGGTGGATCTCGAAATGAAACTCCAGATGGTATCCGAAGAGATCGCTGCCTCTCTCGAGGAACAGAGCGCTGCCGCTCTCCTCCGTGTCCCTCGCGCCACTCGCGATGTCGTTCGTCTGCGTGACGACGCCGTTTCTCTTCGCACTTCTGTCTCTTCCATCCTCCAAAAGCTCAAAAAGGTCAGGTCCTCTCAAGGCTCCCAATTTTTGTTTAGATCTAAAGAAAAATTAAAAATCATGATTAATTAACACAGTCCGATTTAAATGTTGATACATTTAGGCAGAGGGAACATCGGCGGAATCTATAGCGGCACTTGCGAAAGTTGATACTGTAAAGCAGAGAATGGAAGCTGCTTACGAGACTTTGCAGGTTAAATTTTAAAAAGATTCGTGTCTTACTTGGAGAATTTGATTATTATTATTAAGTGTTGAATTTGATTTTTGTGTTTTGTTAATTTGAATTTTGATTAAAATAGGATGCGGCGGGGTTAACGCAATTGAGTTCCACAGTGGAGGATGTGTTTGCTAGCGGTGATCTTCCTCGTGCTGCGGAAACATTGGCTAATATGAGGCATTGCTTATCTGCTGTTGGCGAGGTAATGATTTTTGCTGATCTGGGCTTTATTTGTTCAAGTTTTTTAGGCTGTGCTTTTTGAAATTGGAAATAAAATCATTTTGTATGTTTCTAGGTCGCTGAATTTGCTAATGTGAGGAAGCAACTCGAGGTTTTAGAGGATAGGTTAGATTCAATGGTACAGCCTCGCTTAATGGATGCACTATCCAATCGCAAGGTAAGATACAAATACAGAATCTTGTTTTGGTAGCTGTAGTTGCTTTTTCTTGATTACTGAATTGCTTGGACATTTGCTTTGATGCAGGTTGATATTGCTCAAGACTTGAGGGGAATTCTGATGCGAATTGGGAGATTTAAGTCTCTAGAGATGCATTATACCAAAGTTCATCTAAAGCCTTTAAGACAGCTATGGGAAGATTTTGAAACTAGGCAACGTGCTAATAAGCTTGCAAGTGAGAGAAATGAGATGGATAGGCTATCAGGCAGCAATGATTCACCGGCAATTTCATTTGCAAGTTGGTTGCCGAGTTTCTATGATGAATTGCTGCTCTATCTTGAGCAAGAATGGAAGTGGTATTACATTTTAATCTTTCCAAAATTATAGATTGTCTAGGAATAGATATTTTTAAAACTAAAAAATTTCATGGTGAATGGATCATCTGTCATAGGACCATTAATGTATGAAAGAGGTGAATAAGTAATGTTAAGATTGTCTTAATTCTGTCAATTTCTGATACAGCTGTCCCAACATTAAGTTGCGTACTTGCGTCAGAATAGTGGTGTTGAGAAAGGATTGCTAGTAACTGATGTCTTTGTGTCCTGGTGAATGAATGCATGTATAGGAGACTGGAATATTTGATTCAGTATGTAAAACCAAAACTAAACAGCTACTTAGTTCCAGAATCTGATTGTTAAATTCAATTGCTGCAAGGTTAGTACTTACAGTATGAAGGCAGTTACATAGTTTTAGGGAAACATTTGATTGTGTATTTCTTGCATTCCATTTTCTCAGGAAAGTTTCTCTTTGGATTTGTAAGTGAAATGCATTTCTTATAAAGCTGTTAAAACACTTGAAACATCTGGTTTTCTCATGCAAATAACATGTTGAGTGGCTTTAGAACCATGGTTGTTGTCTCAAAAAGTTAGGTGCCATCATCTGTAATGATTAATCATTGCCTTATTTCAAATGATATCAATTTGTAGTTAAAACTATTGTCTGCAGGTGTACAATTGCTTTTCCTGAGGACTATAGAACTCTTGTGCCGAAGCTACTAATTGAGACAATGGCAGCTCTGGGGGCAAGTTTTATTTCCCGTATCAATCTTGCCACTGGAGATGTTGTCCCTGAGACAAAAACACTTGCCAAAGGTTTAATCTTACATCCTTTGAGTTTGACATCTTTAATCATATTGCTTTGCATGTTTTAATGCCATCGGGCTCAAGTCCCAGAAACAACAAAAACTAGGTTATTCACATTCTATGTGCATTTCCAGGTTATTGCTACCTTGTTTGGGTTAACGTGATTGTTGATTCAGGCTTTTAAATTTCTCCATTTCATTAGGGGAAATAGTTGATTGTCTTAGAGGATGCTCTGATGTTTTGAAATTGGTAATTGAGCTATGTCCATGGTCTGTTGGAATTGGGTTTAGGGGTTTTAGTGCGTGTCTATGCGTGTGGGGTGGGGGAGGGAGTGTGCTATCCCCCATGCCTTCTTATGAATCAACAAAAGAAGAAAAATAAATGGTAAATTTGATCTGGTAAGCATTGGCAGAAAAGTAAAAAGAGAGAACATATGGCAACTTCATTTCATGTTATTTTGTTTTTGTTTTAATGTTAGCTGAGGTTAAGTTTGATTTTCAAATATTTTAATGTGCATCCTTCCATTTCTATTTGTAAATGCAGGTATATTGGATATTTTATCTGGAGATATGCCCAAGGGCATCAAGATCCAGGCTAAGCATCTTGAGGCTTTGATTGAATTGCACAACATGACAGCCACCTTTGCAAGGAATGTTCAGCACTTATTTTCAGAATCTGATCTCCGAGTTTTAATGGATACGCTGAAGGCAGTCTACCTTCCTTATGAATCTTTTAAACAGAGGTAACCATCAACTAAACTAGATGCTCCATTTTGGTTGATTGATTTCTTAGTCTAATCTTTTGCTTATAGTATAGCTTTATTGGGTTCATGGCCCGAGGACCTTTTCTTGCTCAGTAAGTCAACATGTTTAGTTTGTTGAATAATGAGGTCTTCTGTTTCTCCTAAAAGTCAGCTGACAATTCTCATAGTAGTGAAGAGGGGGTTTGACCATTTTACAGACAAGAAAGTGTGGTCAGCAAACATAGGAATGTTAAAAAAAACTGGCTCATCTGTTTTCCTTCTATCTCATAATTTTTTTCCTCTCTTGCCTTCACAATCACAACCACCTCTCATTCTCTTAATCTCTTTCCCTTCTCTCTATTCTCCACTTTCACATAAATTATATGTGTTCATTTTAAAGTTTGATATGATGAAGTGACCATGTAATTTACAATTCTTATCTTTTCTGTTTGGTAACCAAAAGACTATGAGAAAACAAATGAAAATTTCAAGAATCCAGATTGAACTTTTATTTTCTTAGTCAAATCATAAACCCAAAAGCACTTTTTAGTTTCTTCCTGTTGGTCTGTCCCGGTCCTGGTATATATTGTACCCTAACTGTTTGATAAAATGTTTGACTGTGATTTTTGTTTTGTTTTTATATGTGTGATTTTTGTTTTGTCTTTATATGGAAATTACGATAGTTTTTATGTTGTTTCTAATATATGCATTTTAGAGGTCTTATCTAGTTCCAACAGTTGCAATCCAATAATTTTTTTAGGATTGTCGAATAATAAGAGAACTAATATGCCCAACTTACGAATATCTGTAATATCTACAAAAAATTTATCCCAACCTGATATATCCAGCCTGCTCCTGCTTGGGTCCAAATTTTTTTGAACGTGTCAGGTTTATATTTTGTAAAATATTAGAAGGTGAATTGAATACAATTATGGATCAAAACTTGACCCACTATATCCATGAACATCCCTCAAACATTCGTTTTCGTGACTGGAAGGGGAATATAGGTTCTGCGTCACTTAATTCTGTAAAGATGTTGTGAGCTCACTTACCCTAATCAATTTAAATGATTGTGATAGAAGAGAGTGCCATCGTGTAAACTTAGCAAGTCTAATAGAATTACATAATTGTCAAGTTAATCTGTTCAGTACTTTCAGTTTCAGCTCATGATAAATTTGGTTTTAAGGTGATTTGTGTTTTAGTTGGGTTGCAGATAAGGTTTCAGTTATTTTGATGCCAATTATGACCACTAACAGTTCAGTTATTGTGATAAATTACTGGGGATTTTGCTGTTATCTATTTTAATATGCTCAATTAACTGCTGACCTCTGTTTTCTTCTCTTTCTTGGTTTTAAATGTGGCATAGACCATTGTCTTCCATTAGTTGACTAATGATTGGATGTATTGCAGGTATGGACAGATGGAGCGTGCCATCCTCTCTTCTGAGATTGCAGGGGCTGATCTAAGGGGAGCTGTTACTCGTGGTGTGGGAGCCCAGGGCATTGAATTGAGTGAAACAGTTCGGAGAATGGAAGAGTCTACTCCCCATGTCATTGTTCTTCTTGAAGCAGCTGTGGAAAGGTGCATCAGCTTTACTGGTGGTTCTGAAGCAGATGAACTAGTTCTTGCACTTGATGATATAATGTTACAGTACATTTCTTTGCTTCAAGAAACGCTCAAATCCTTAAGAGCTGTGAGTGGAGTAGATAACATAGGGTGATCCAAAGAAAGACACAAGTTTGGAGAAAAAAGAAGGGAGTCAAAATGCACGCAAAGTTGACATGGTCTCGAATGAAGAGGAATGGTCCATTGTTCAAGGGGCCTTACAGATACTCACAGTTGCAGATTGTCTAACAAGCAGGTCTTCTGTCTTTGAAGCTTCCTTGAGATCCACTCTAGCTAGAATAAGCACGAGTTTGTCTTTTTCGGTATTTGGATCAAGTTTGGACCAAAAACAGTCTCACATGACCATTATTGATGGAAATGGTGAACCATCCTTGGGACAAAGAGCTGCCTTGGATGTGGCAGTTGTACGGCTTGTTGATGCTCCCGAGAAGGCTCGGAAACTATTTAACCTTTTAGATCAGGTACATAAAATATAGGACCTGTTTCCTCCTCACTTGGGAAAATGACAGGGTTCATGCTGCTGTGGCCTTGAAATAAATTTATGCAGTGATTTTCTTGGTTTTCTAGACTATCAATTTTCCATCCAGTAATACTTTCTGTTTACGTTAAACACATGTTTCCTTGCCATTTCATTTTTTCTTAAACTCTGTAATAGTGACATTCTCGTGCTGTATTGCAGTCCAAAGATCCCCGCTTTCATGCACTTCCACTTGCATCGCAGAGAGTTTCAGCATTTGCTGATGCAGTGAATGAACTTGTTTATGATGTCCTCATATCTAAAGTACGACAGCGCCTCAGTGATGTATCTCGTTTGCCAATTTGGTCTGCAGTTGATGAACATAGTTCTTTCCGTCTCCCAACCTTCAGTGCATACCCTCAGTCATATGTAACCAGTGTTGGTGAATATCTCCTTACCTTACCCCAGCAGTTGGAGCCACTTGCCGATGGCATATCTAATAATGATGCCAACAATGAAGAAGCACAGTTTTTTGCAACCGAATGGATGTTCAAGGTAACCACCTTATATCATAAGGATAAAGCCACCGCCTTTTGTTTTCATATTTTCTGAGTGCTTGAATTGCGATTAACAAGGAACAGGAGTCAATTTTGACCCAACTAAGATATGCACGTGCCAATTTGGAAACTGAGAAGGCCTGATGACCAGCTGACCAAGTTTATTCTCCTTTTGGTTTGGTAAAGGTTACCTGATCTTAAATTCCTGAAGATTTACTGTGGTCATTTTCTTAGTTTTAGAAGTACAGGGACTTGAAATAAATTTCTTTGGTAACATAGATTACCTCATCCCAATGATGCCATTGGTCTAGTTTTCAAGGTCTCGAGGATGAGTTGGGGTTAGAGTGTTCAATTTGGAATCTACTTGCCAGAAGACATGAAAAACAACGAAAGAAAAAAAGGAAAGAATTTGTCAGCAAAATAGTAAAGGTCTTTAATATGATTAGCTTATGGCTAAACTGAAAAAGAAAAAATGGTTGTTACCTGGAAAAAGCTTGCAAAACGCACTTGTTCTTTATTACAGTACTTGGAAGTCCTTCAGAAGCTTAGTTCTTAGTCGACTACTGTTCTCTTAGCAGGATTTTAATTTCTGATGTCATGCAAATTTATATAACCAGTTTGATGGGGTACATTGTTGTTGCCATATTACAGGTTGCGGAAGGTGCCACTGCCCTTTACATGGAGCAGCTGCGGGGTATTCAGTATATAACAGATCGTGGCGCACAACAACTATCTGTCGATATTGAATACCTGAGTAATGTACTTTCTGCTTTATCGATGCCAATTCCTCCAATCCTTGCAACATTCCACACTTGCCTCTCGACCCCAAGAGATCAGCTGAAGCAACTTGTGAAATCAGATTCAGGGAACCAGCTAGATCTTTCAACGGCAAATCTCGTGTGTAAAATCCGCCGTGTCAGTTTAGATTAGAATCTCCCTCGCTGGAAATTTTGATGTTGAAATAAACACTAGTTCAACTAAATCATACCATCTCAGAAGATTCAGTTGTTGCCCCTGCCTTTTTATACGCATTGTTGCATGTATGTTGCCTTCACTCTGCAAGTGTATTCTTTACGATTCTTTCATGAAGGTTCTTCTCTGTAATACATGATTATATCACGGTTAGCAAAAAAGCTGCAAATTTTTATCTTTTTTTTATATATATGTATTGTTAGTAGTTTAAGAATCTAAACCAATTAATGCCGTGAAAAAGAAAAGAAAAGCATAGCGATTTTTATCTCACCCTAAGCTGTGCAATTTGAATTCATTGTGAATTTGATGAATATATAGATATACTTTTTCTCCAGATTAATTATTTTTTGAACAATAATATAATTATATTTACATAAGATTATATGAATATATATCTCACAATTTTGAATTAATTTTAGATACTTATCTTTATTTCCTTTCTGGCGTTGAAGATTTATCTTGATTAAGATAATATTTTATTTTATTTTTATAATTCAAACTCTTGGAATTAAGTTACTAGTTGTCCACAATTATTAAATTCATAACAATTCTGTTTTTAACTCATTTTTTTATTATTATTTTGCGTTTTTTTTCTAGTCCATATTTACCGCTAGTTTTCATTGTAATTTTTAAAATTTATGTGATGCCACATAATGTGCAGGTAATCTGTTAGGCAGTGTTTGGGAACGCGGCTGCGGCGGCGTCCTAAAAAATTTGAATTTTTTTTTTTTTGCTAAAATTGAGTGTGGTTTGTACCTTTTGGATCGTTTTGATGTGCTGATGTCAAAAATGATTTTTAAAAAATGAAAAAACATCATTGGCATGCATTTCGGCACGAAAAGCTATTTGAAAAGCACCCGCAACCACACTGCCAAACACGCTCTTAGTTGATTTTATGACATGGAAGGAAAATATTAATTGATTTTAAGAGGGAGCGTAGAATAAAAAAAATAAAAAATATCTTTTAAGTACTTGGTATTAAGGTTAAATATGTTTTTTTATTAAAATTTAATATTTTTGTTTTAAATTAATTATTTTTGAATTGTTTTGATATAATATAAAAAATAATTTTAAAAAATAAAAAATATTATTTTAATATATTTAAAAAAATACTTTAAAAAATAATAATATTTACCGCAATTCTAAACATCAGAAACAGAAACAAAAGGGAGAGAATACTTTCCTTAAACCAGAACAGGAATATACTATACTTGTCCCCGATCTGAAGTAAGGCATCAAAGCTCAAAGGCACCCCCACTCCATCGTCTCCCAAACATTTATCATAACAACATTCCCATCAAAATCCAAAACCAAACCCTAAAAATTAAAATTCAACTTCATTCCTCAGAAAAACCCTAAAAAAATTTATAAACCATTCACTATTATTTTGCTTTAAAAGAAAATAAAGTTCTGTTAACTTAGCCCAATTCCCACCATCAGCAGCTCATGGACCTTCAACGCGCTATGCTAGATGAACTCATGGGTGCAGGTAATTAAAACCTAATTTCTTATTCGAATTCTGCCAGATTTACAAAGCTGTGATTATTTGATTAATTGTACGGCGCTGTTAATTTGTTTAAAAATCTGGGTTTGTTTGTTATGTTAAAGATCGTAATTTGACGGAGGAAGAGAGAAAAGATTACAAGGAAATAACATGGGATTCAAAGGAGGTTTGTGCCTATTACATGGCTCGGTTTTGTCCTCATGACCTCTTTGTCAACACCAAGAGTGATCTTGGTAAGTTATTTTTAGCTTTATTTGATCAATTTTGATTGGGTTCTGTTAATTCCAGCTTGTATTAAACTCTTGGTATATCCGTGTCTGAGTTGTCTTTTGGTGATATTTTGATATCTTTCTCTAATTGGTTTTTGTTCTTGTTTTTTCTGCCAGGACCATGTGATAGAGTTCATGATCCAAAGTTGAAAGAAAGGTAGGTCTGGAAATTTTATTTTGATTGCCAATGCTATGAAATTGCTGCGTTCTATTTCTGGTGTGTTACTGACTACAAGCTCCCTGTGGGCCTAGTGCCTGAAATCAGAATGAGGGTGGTTTTTGAATGATTGTTGATTTATTGCAGGAACTTGTCCAATGTTATGTTTCTTCTTAATTGTTGAGCTTTGTGTCATGTCATTTGATTCAATATGCTTGTTAAACTAGCTACTTCCTGATATTGATGTGTTAGTTATTAGCATGCTTGTTTATATGAGACTAACTGCTTCATATGTGCAACAAAAGATGTATCTTGTGTTTGCAGAACACTGTTGGTGTGCTGTTTTTTCTACTTGATGTAACTGAACTAAACTGTTCAGCAGGTCCTTGTAAGAAGAGGAGCATAATTTTTCCAGTTCAAATTAGTCTGCAGTGTCAGTGATTTTTACATAAAGCCTTTTGGTTTTATTTTGTTTTGATGCTTGTTCTCGCAGTGCATGATAGATCCAACTTAGGTGTTCTATCAAAGTTTGGTTGGTCTTCCTCACCAGAATTTACATATACTCTCTGCATATGCACTCAAACATGGTGTAATGGATTTTTTTTTAATTATTTTCTGACTTTAGCTTTGAGAAGTCCCCAAGTCATGATGCATATCTTGCCAAATTTGAAGCTGAACTTGCTCTGAGATGTGAGAAATTGGTAGGTCTCTTACTTCTACTTGTTTGGTTGCTTGTTATCTGTGATATGTAATTTTACATGTTTCCATGTGATCCTTTTCTTCCATAGGTTATGGAATTGGATAGAAGAGTTAGGCGTGGACGAGAACGCCTAGCTCAAGGGGATGAACCAGTAGCACCTCCTCCGCTGTCAGCTGACAAGTCTGAACGGTTATCCGTGGTGGAAGAGAAAATAAAAAACCTACTGGTGCAAGTGGAAGCCCTTGGTGAAGTTGGGAAGGTGGATGAAGCTCAAGCTCTTATGAAAAAGGTGCTATGAATTTATTTATTTCCTACTAGTTCCGTAGCAGATGTGAAAATAACAAAGAGACAAAAAAATGCATTCTTGCTTTTAAGTTGCAGTTCCTTCTTGAGAGTGTGATATTGTGTTACTCTTACATTTTTTTCCCCCTCTGAAATATGACATTTGGTGACTCTTCTAACAGGTGGATGAACTTAATGCTGAGAAAGCACTGATTCAATCCCAGAATGATAAAGTATTGGTGGTTCCACAGGAGAAAAAGATGGCTTTGTGTGAGATTTGTGGTTCTTTTCTAGTTGCGAATGATGCTGCAGAGAGAACTCAGTCTCATGTCACGGGGAAGCAGCACATTGGATACGGGATGGTCCGGGATTATATCACTGAGTACAAGGTGAGTTGCACTTTGTATTAATCCAGCATGCAACATGTTTGTTTCTTTTTAGTCTACTGAGAATGTGGAATACAAATTGCAGGAAGCGAAGGAGAAGGCAAGGGAAGAGGAAAGACTAGCAAGGGAAAAAGAAGCCGGAGAACGGAAGAAACCAAGGGAGAAGGAATATGAGAGTAGTAGGAGGAGGAGTGATTCAGGTGATAGGGATCGGTATAGAGAAAGGGACCGGGACCGGGACCGAGATCGTGAAAGGTCAAGGGAGTGGAATGGTAGGGGCAGTCGAGGTGATTGGAGGACTAGGAATGGAAGAGATGGTGGGAAGGATAGGCACCGTTATCGGAGCAGGTCACGTTCCCCTGTTAGGCATGATCGCAGGAGGTCACCTAAAAGTCCAGTTCGCCCATATTAGAGGATTATGTTGATATATATCTGAGTTTAAAATCATGAGGTAGACATTTTTAATCTCAAAGTTTCATAAACATGTGCTTTTGGAGTCTCACGTCAATTGTCATCATGAGTGAATTTTTTCTTTGCTATCTCACAGCTTTATTGAGAGTTTTCCTCTCTTTCATCAAATATTTTTAGAGGAGGAAAGGTTGGAGGTAGGTATTACTTAATGCTGTCGTGACTACTTTATGGTTGAACTATATTTTTTTTATGCATTTGTCTCTGTAGCATTGCTTCAGAGTCTAGTATTTGTCTTCTATCTTTCTTCATTGATGTTCTCATGTACTTAAGAGGACAGATTCAAAATATGTGCTTGAGTGACACTGCGGCTGATACTGATGATGGTTTAGTGTCTCAATCTTGAGGTAACAAATAAATCTTATTTTCTAACAACTCGTGTCGATAGGTTGACCTCTCCTTATCGTAGACTTTTTTTTTTCCAGAAACCCAAAGTTGGACTATTTTTGCTTGCAACCACTGCTTGTTAACTAGACAGGGAAAGAAATTTGGGAATCGCAATCCCCGGTGCTATTAACCATGTCCCATTTCAAGTCAGCTTGCATTTCATTGTTAGCTCATTGATGATCTAGTAATTAGGAAAGCTCAAATCCCCACTTATTTTGCCTTTGCCATTGTCATATGAAACTCAAAGTGACTGGGTGGTGTGAGCGCTTTGCAAATAAATAGGCAGTCTTTGAGGCCAGCTAGATTGTGTTTTTGGGTGGGTGGATGACCAGGAAACCTTAACTATTCAGTTTCATGGGATAGCAGGTTTTTCGTTTTACAGAGTAGTGGGTGCCTTTGGAGTGAAAATTTCAAAAGCCAGGATCGGCCAAGTATAGGTAACTGCCCTTTACATAGTATTTTTTAGAGCTCAGATGTCTCTTAAAAAACTCAATTGTTTGAACAATATTTTTTATGCTTGCTTGAAAATCTACTTCAGTGGACTGGAATCGGATGCACTTTAACTTGAAATGGTGTGGTACCTCGAGGTAACTTAAATCTATATGATATATCAAATAGCATATTTCTGTTCCAGCCTGCAGGAAAGACATGTAATCGGTTGAACTTGGATGGCAGAGTTGCCGGGGGTAAGTAAGGACCTGATGTGATTTGGGGATGTTTTGTGCATGGGAATGGGATATTAAAATCTGGCTGGTGCCATCTTATTGAAATTGAACAATGTCAGATTGGAAAATTTGTAATGACAATTTGCGGTTGGAAAGTTTTGCGACCTTGCATTGCTTGAACTAAACTAATGTTGTAATTCTAGCATATGGATTTTGTTTCATTTGCCAAGCGTCATATCATTCCGAAAGCTTATGATCAATACAATCCCTTGTACAACTTTCTGCTTGAGCTTGTCCATGATTTGGTGGGGGGTTTTTTTATTTTTTTAAATTGAAAAGTGTAGGACGCAAGTTATTTATCATTTGTCACGTGTAAGCAGCTTCATCTTTTGTTAAAATTCCTTTTGCATGATGGAAGGTCGTAATAAGCTGTTGCTAATGGCTGCATGCTCTAGCCCTTGCTGGCGCAACGCCATTGATTTGTCTTTCGATGAGATTTGTGACAGCCGTGCAGAACTGTAACAGTTGGACTTGAATGTAAGAAACAAAATTTTATTTACACCTATTACTAGGCCGGAGGGAATTCAAACAGTGATTTTTTCAGCTTCAGCCAAAATTGTCTATGGAATTGCCGATAAATCTGCTCAAATAATTGCCAGCTCCGTTATAATAGATGATTCTGCAAGTTTGCACGTCTTTCTGCTGAGTATAAGCAACTCGGTGACATACAAATAAGTTTGTCATGAAAAACTGTGTTAGTCACTCTACTCTGTTTACTAGGAAAGTTTATTTTAGCTCGTGGCACAGAGGGCTTTTATCCATATCCTCTGTTTTTCCATTTCTTCCTTCGAGGGAGATGTGACGATTACATTAGGGTTCTACCTTGCTCTTCACCAAAAAGTCCGGTATGACCGAGTTAAATCATCACCATTATTGTAATTATGCAACATGCAACAGTCAACAGAAGCTTTCATTGTACACAAGACAGAGGGCCTACAACTAGATAGCATACAAGAACATTAGTAACACAAGAAAACTAACAAGGTAACGGGGAGAAAAACAAGTCCAACCGCTTGTACACCTTACAGTATTTATCCATAAACGAATTTATTTGTGGCTCTCGTTTTTAGTTTTTCATAGCTCCCAAACCCTGCCAAGAAAGCAAATGAATAACTTTTCATCAAATTCATCACTAACACCTACAGCAGCCATTAGAGCACTTCAGCCATGAATGACACAGTGGACAAGCTGGTCATCTTCCTAGCAAAGAGAGATGGTATAGATAAGCTTGTCAAGACTTTCCAGTACGTGTCCAAGCTTGTTCGCTGGCAGGTAGAAGCCACCCATCCAGACGTTGCAGAGAGATTCAAGCAATGGGAAGTTGCTTCTGGCCTTGGCAGGAAAGCCTTTAGAACCGGCAGGTTTCTCACCGGCTTCAATGCTCTTAGAAGAGGCCCTGGCTCAACCCCAACGTTTAAGATCCTAGCTGTTCTTGCTAATGCAGGAGAAATGGTCTATTTCTTTTTCGACCATTTTCTTTGGCTATCAAGAATTGGAACTCTGGACGCAAAGTTGGCCGGAAGGATGAGCTTCATTTCAGCATTTGGTGAGTCTTTTGGCTATATATTTTTCATCATATCTGATTTTATTATAATAAAAGAAGGACTAAAAGAAGAGAGAAGGCTCTTAACTTCTTCAAAAGAAGATACTTCAAAGGATGCGACAGAGAGCCTAAGGAAGATCAGAGCAGACAGAGTGATGAGGTTGATGGCCGTCGCGGCTAACGTTGCGGATTTCATTATTGCTCTCGCAGATATTGAGCCCAACCCATTTTGCAACCATGCTGTTACTCTTGGTGTTAGCGGGTTGGTCTCCGCATGGGCTGGTTGGTATAGAAATTGGCCCTCGTAAGAGAAATTTCTCAAGTCACCGCTCAAATACCCATCTCCACCAACACTTGAACATGGAAAAAGAAAAGAAAGAAAAAAAAATCCCATTCATGTTGTAGTAGCAATGTAAACTTTACTCTTTTATGAGAAGATTTCTTGCATCTAAGTGCTCCATCTTATCATCTTATTGGTTTATAGCTTTACGATGAAACTTTCTCAAGTCGCAGTTCAGTTCAAATTCACAGCAGCCAAGTCTTCTAAACGGAAAAGTTTTCCTTTATGTTGTAGCTCTGGAAATTGTACTCTCCTGTTATCATTTTGGAGTAACATGGTTTATGTCATTAGAGTTTAAGCCTTAGGTAAGTTGAATTGAATCAGATTTGGTAAAATTGCCATGTAAAACAGAGAGCGATCAGGTTCAGTGAAAAAGAACAGGGAGAGATAGACCTGCATTGCCACTAAAAAGGGCAAAACTTAAAAAAAAACCTCAATTCCTTCTTATTTTAGCTGCTCTTGGCTTGCTTTTACCATCTTTATTTCTTATTTCAACTTTCAAGTGGGCGAAAGCAAACATGATTAGTTAAGGGATTGTTTGGTGTCATTTTTGTTTTCAAAACACATTGAAATAAGTCAAGAAAACTTTTTATTTTTATTTTCAATAAATGAGAAATGACACTGGTTTTCAAGACTTTTGAAAACCATAGGGAGTGATGTTTTAAAGCTATCAAAACTTGTTTTTTACACTAGTAATTTATGATTTAGTGATCGAGTATGGTTTAGGTTATTTTTAAAAATATTTTTTATGTTTAAAAATAAATTAAAATATTTTTTTATAATTTTAAAAAATTATTTTTGATATAAACATATCAAAACATCATAATTTAGAAACACAAAACAAATAATTAATTTAAAATTAAAAATATTAAAAAAATACAGGTGGATCACAATATTAAATACAATTTTAATATTCAGATCATGATTCAGTTATTAATCTAATTATGACCCAAGTTTGGGATGTTAGGATGGCTTGGGATGAGTCTATGACACTCACGAATTGGGGCAAAATTGAATCTAAGACCTTCAAGGTTCGTGCTAGGATTGGATCCAGAGACTTAAAGGTCATCATAACCAGGTTGGAAGAGTTTCGAGTTCAAGTTGGGATCAAGTTAGGAGTAGGTTTTATGTCCAGTTTGGCATTGCGGTTTAGCAATGTTTTTATTTTTATTTTTTAGTTTAATTTTTTTTGTGTTTTAAATTATTTTAATATGATAATGTCAAAAATAAATTTAAAAAATATTATTTTAATATATTTTTAAATAAATAAATAAAAAACAATATCCATCACATTCTAAACCACCCAAATAATTAAGGGTTAGGAGGGTGTCGTTTCCAGGACACCTTGGATTAATACCAGGATGCTTGGGGCCAGACAAATATTAGGTTAAAGATGTCACGGGTCAAGATCAGTCCGTACCTTAAAACTTTCGTTAACATGAACTATCTAACTAAATAAGTTTTTTGTTATCAATTTTTTTTTATATATAAAAAATATAGAAATAGAAAAAGAAGATGACATCAGAACGGCTCCTAAAAATATCATTGTGCATGAATACGTCATTTGGTTTTCCAAATAAAGTGTCAGTTTAGTACGATTTATGAAAAATAATTATCTACTTGAGAGTTACAATTTAATAGTTTTTTTTTATATAAATAACTTGTGATGAATATGAGTTAAGTTTAAAATATATTTGATAAAGTTTAAAATAAATTTTACAAAAAATGACTGAAAGGAAGTTTGTTAATAAAAGTAAGGTGGTACTTATTAGAATCAGTATTTTTAAGAAAATTTTAGTTTTAGTTTGAAATTTAGCTCTAAAAATTTTAATTGATTTGAATTATAAAAATTATATTTTATTTATTAAACCGAGTATTAATTCAGTGTTAAGATCTATTAGTGATATTGTAAGAGCCTCATGTAAAGCAGATCAAAATAAAATATCAAGTTCAATCTTAAATTAACTTAATATGAAAGAATTAAAATAATAAAAGATGCAAATAATTTTTTTTTTGAAGGAAACAGTAAAATAAAATAAAATAAAATAAAATAATTTACTATTCACATGAATAATATTTCCAACCCAATTTTTTTTAACATGCAGTAGAATAGCAAGATATAATTAATAAGAATCTCACTACTATGATTACTTATGAATACTTATTAATAGATAGCGGTGGTATAGGAAAACATATTTATATATGATTATTTATAATTAGTAATATTACTATTATAATTATTTATTAATTGATACCGGATTGTTATTATTTTACAAAACAAGGATCTATAATTACAAAACATTTCCTTAATTATTTTTAACACCAAAGATGTATGCTTTATCCTCTGACTTTTTTTTTTTTTTGATTTACGTGGATGTTCGGGCCAGCTTGCGCGCACCACGACTAATTTCACGGCCCACTGAACACCCTACAAACCCAGTGGGCATGTAAGACACGGGGGGATGACAGACGTGCACATGAGAACTCGAACCTAGGAGCAGCAGGAGAAAACAAGCTCCTTCCACCGTAAGATCAAGACCCTCAATGCATCCTCTGACTTTTTATATATAGACCTCGAGGTAAGTATTTCAAGGATTCATTAAATTCTTTTACAGGTCGATAATGGTGGAGGTGTACTTTAAAAATATTCTGGAAGTTTTTTTTTTAAAGTGTAGTTTATTTAGAAATATATTAAAATAATATTTATTTTTAAAAGTTTATTTTTAATATCATTATAATTAAAAAATACAAGAAAAATCAATTTTTTAATAGACACATGCCAATCACATTACCAAATATGTTCTTAGTTTCAATTAATGTGAAATATGATATGATATAAGATATCTCTTTAATTAATTTTTTTAAAAATATGTATAATTTTTCTTCGAATAAAGGTTTTTTTTTTTTTTTTTTTTTTTTTTTTTATCATAACAGCTAGATAGAATTAACAAGTAATCTTACTATGATATCTCGAGCAATTAATCACCATAGAAAAAAATAATATTTATGATTAGTTAAAATTAACGAGTAATCTTACTACCATGATTATTTATCAATGGATCTAGAACTATAAACACAGTTCCTTTAGCATCAAACAACCTGATTAGATTGAAATCCCTTGATAATAGAGATTAACACAATCCCATTCCCTGGAAGGTGCTCTTGTCTTTTTAAAGATTTATTTCACTGATTTAATTAAATCATCGTCTCATGTTCAATAAATATATTGTAATTTTCTGGGACGGTGATATTCTTCTCCAGCAATTGTTATCCACGCTCCTTTATTATTTCTATCTATACCAATATATAATCTTGTCTAATAATACTCATTGACATCACATAAATAAATCAAATACCAAAATAGCTCATTTTTTACTAACATTTTCGTAGATCCTATTTATTAAAAGTCTTCATCTGATTAAAAATCTGATTTTGGTTGTTTTTTAAAATATTATTTTGTTTATAAATATATTAAAATAATAATTTTTTATTTTTTTAAAATTATTTTTAATATTAACACAACAAAATAATTAAAAAATATATTAATTTAAAAAATTATAATTTTTTTAAATAAAAAAACAAACAGAGCTGTGATTGTAGAGTACGCCGGAAGAAAACCAGCCACGTGCCAAATATTGGTAAATTTATTACCACAAAGGACAGGTCAAACTGCAAGACCGTTTTTCTTGAGAGAAAACCAAAAGACAGGAATTATAAACAACCACTGGAAAGATTTTTCTCTCGAAACAAAACAGGATGGCGCCACACAAAAAATCATTTTAAAAAAAAAACAATTAGCACTTTCAATTAAAAATATTGGTAGAATAATATAATTCAAAAAATTTAGTGAAATAACACAATTTATATATATATTTTGATTGAAAAATACAAAATTTATAACTAATTTATTAAATGGGTATGGGAGAGAAGAGAGGGAAAAAAAAAGGATTTCATAGACGCATAAATTTCTAATTACAATATCATCAATATTTTTAGAAAAATCTTAACAAGATAAATCTAATGATAACAAAAAATGCTACAAATGATAATTTGGGTGGGCCATACTTACCATAAAAAAAAGTGAGTCATCTATCATTTTTGAACGGTAAGTGTGACACACACATATTATCATTGTTGATTTTTTTTGATGTTATTGAGATATTTTTGATACTAGTAGTAATGTTATAATCAAAACTTAAGACTTAAGTGAATCTATGTAATCTTTTTTATTTTTTATATTCATTTAATAATATTTTTAGATATAAATATTCTAAATAGTGACAATTTATAAATATCACGTTTTCTATCTTAATATATATATAAACTATGTTATTTCATTAATTATTTTTTTAATTATATTATCTCGTCAATTAAAAAAAAAAGCTAATAAGCAAAAATAGCCAAATAAATCATAAAATATGTAACTTAAGGGAAATCAGGGAAATAGCAATAACACACCGCTTTCCTTGAATAATACAAAACGGGTTAGAAGTAGGGGGAAGTTGACCTTCTAATATCTTTACTCTGAAGCCCCCACCCCACCTATTCCTCGATCCAAATGTTTAACAATCCTTCCCCCTTTCCCTTCACCAAATCTTCCATCTCCATCTCTTTTGGTAATTAATCCTTCGCAGATTTGGTTACCGTTTTCCCCTTCTTCTGCCCACATATATTTCTTTCCGTGTTCGTGTAGTGTTTGCTTCTAATCTCCCGAGTTTAGTGTTAGTCAAGGTTCATTTTTTTTATCTTTAAAACAAGTTTGGTTTCTTTCTTGATCGGTTTCTTTTATTTTGCTTTTATCAGAGACTAAACAGAGGTTTCCTGGGTTTTGTGAGATCAGATGGCAGAAGGAAACGTTTCAAGATATGTGAAGTTAACAAAAGAACAAACTGATGTAGAGGAGATTAAGCCTGGTGAACTAAATCAGCCCATTGAAGTTCCTCATGTCTCTCTCTCTCTCTCTGTTTTTTTCTTATTTTTCTTATCTCAAATTTTATCACCCTTTTGTTTCAAGTCTTGAGACGTAAGATATTTTAATGTTTCACTGCCATATGCGATTGTTTCAAAGTTTAGGATTTGCACCCTAAAAGGGTTTAGCTTTTCAACTTCAATCTGATGCTGTTGTATTTGCTTCTCTTGAGTCAAATTATCACGCGTTTTCTTATGTGGGTTTGGAATGCTCAGGCTGAATTTGTGTAAAGATTGGATCTTTTGGATCTCTGAATTTTTTAATTTTTGGTGAGGCAGTTGGAAGTTTGCAAATGTAATGAATGTGGGCAACCTTTACCTGAGAACTTTCAGCCTCCAGCAGACGAGCCTTGGACTACTGGGATTTTTGGATGTGCTGAAGACACTGAAAGCTGTAAGTTCATTTGTAATCTAGCATTATATAGTTTCAAATCAATGTTTTGTGATGTGGGTATATCATATTTGGATATGATATGTTCACAACTTTTCAGAGATGAATTGCTTCTGTTACTATGATTTATGAGGTACTTTATATTTTTATTGAAAGTTAGAATTAATGACATGGAGATATGAAACTAACAAACTTGATCTTCTTTTCCCTCAACTCAAACATGCATGAAATAAACGGTAATTATCTAGTGCTTGTGATAAACCATAAATGGCTTTAGCCAAATTTGAGCCTGTGCTCATTGTGTGTGCTTGAAAGGAAAGTCATGGCACTTTTTCTTGAAGATCATGCTCTAGACAATATATAAACATTCCTTTCTTGATATATATCCTTTAGCTAATCGGGAACTTTATGCTCAACCCTGTGAGAAATAATTTTATCAGATCAGAAATTTTGTATTTTCACACATGGTAGCCCCGTTAATGATTTGAATGAAGGCAGTTCACTTGTTTCTGTTTTTTGTTGTTTCCTAAATAAATGATTTCTTTTGTTTTTTAATTTTTAATTTTCTTCTCATTTTTCTGAAATCCTTGTCGATATAAAATGGAGTTCTTTACTTTTTCTAGTGCAACTTTTCCCCTGGTGTTATTTCCCCATCGTTGTTAGCAGAGAAAAAATAGTTTTTTCCCCAACTGTGGAACTTAGATGCTTGGATGCCATTTGAAACCCTTTACAGATTTTACTATAGGCACAGTTCAAATTTTCAATTCATTTCAAGAACATGGTTTTAGAAAATGACTTTGATAGACCAAATGACTAATGAGATTTTGGAAATTGATAGTTAATGTGGCCTTGTGTTTTTGCCACTTGCCGTAACCAATCAAACTTTCAGGTCTAATGAACTTCTCAATACTGAATAGGAACTCTATCCTGAAGTTATGATCAAGTAAAAAACTGAAAATAGTTGTTGATTAGAGTTTTATGCATTGAATTGGCAAATGCAATTTACAATTTTGAAACTCAAACATATATTTTTCTGTTTTCCCAGTTTTTTCTTTCCTGTTTGAAAGAAAATATAATTGAATATGACAACGAAAGTTTCATGGATGATGTTAATATTTTTTTTTTGTCATAATTAACAATGTGGTAATGACATAGATAGGACAAGGCTCAATATTTTGAATTCACATCTTATTTGGAAAGGTGTGGTTGGCTGTCACAAATTTTTGCCGTTCCTTTGTGAAGTGGATGATATTGTCCTCCAGCAACATTATGCAATTGATTCTCTTGTAATTCTTAGTCTGATCAAAATGCGTGTCTCTTTTTAGGGTTTTAATTGCTTATTTATACAAGGACTGATGGATTAATTCCTTCTTGTTTTACACCTGAAAAGTTTGGACAGGACTATTTTGTCCTTGTGTTCTATTTGGTAGAAATATTGAGAGCTTGAGAGATGATACCCCCTGGACTACACCATGCGTTTGCCATGCTGTTTGCGTTGAAGGTGGCATCGCACTGGCAGCAGCGACAGCTGTCTTCCATGGCATTAACCCTAGCACATCATTTCTTATTTGTGAGGGTTTACTTTTTGCTTGGTGGATGTGTGGCATATACACTGGTCTTGTTCGACAGTCTTTACAGAAGAAATATCATCTCAAGGTAATCCCAATTTTATCTATTTTCATGTTCATGTTATGAATTGAAGACAGCAAGGATCCTCAACACACTGTTAAGGTTAAACAAAGCATAACATGAACATTTTGTAGCTGCAGACAAGATGACTGCTTCTGGATTCCTTTAGTATTTTATGGGACTACTTAATAATTTTAGGAGTTGTAACACATGGAACACTGTAATTGTTGCTATTATTCCTTGAATGACATTGATATTTCAATGTGCTTTCTGACGGTGAAAATTACTTTTTTCAGCATACAAGTTTGTTTAGTTCATGATAAAGTGTGCTGCTGGAAGTTGATGTCAAATAACAAAAAATAATGAAATAGTCATCATATAATTTTTATGAACTTAAAGGATATTTTATTCCTTCATGATATGGAAATTTTTTTCTCCAATTCAAAGCTAATGATTTCAAAAGCACCGAAGTGCATTAAATTTTAAGCTTTTGCAAAAAGTTTGTCAACTGCTTTTCTCCAGTTAACCAAAATTATGCGGTCTGTGCTGCCAAACAATCAGCATGGCTTCTATTGTGCTACCTAATGAAGCCTTAATATTTTGAGGGTTGCTACAGTGCTGATGTTTTAGCATTGTCACATTCCTGACGCCTAAAGCATAGCCCCGCCCTCCCAAACAAATGTTTAATTTTTACTGTTTACTGACTAGCATTTGTTTGGATTGCAGAATTCACCCTGTGACCCATGCATGGTGCACTGCTGCATGCACTGGTGTGCTTTGTGCCAGGAGCACAGGGAGATGAAGGGGCGTCTATCAGATAACTTTGTCATGCCAATGACCATCGTCAATCCTCCACCTGTTCAAGAGATGAGTGCCACCACTGAAAACCAGGATTCCACTCCATCCTCTGAAAAGAGCACCAGCTTGGAAATGCAGCCTCTGTAAAATCCGTTCATACAATAGTACTAAGGAAGCGAATTTGATCTTGAAACTGATTTTTTTGTTTTTACAAAGAATTTCGTTGCACAAGAAATTACTGTACCCCCTTGCGTATTAAAAGATTCAGAACAGTCATTCAGTTTTACCCTTGTTGAAACTTTTTTGTAGAGTAAAGTTTACTTTTGATTAATGAGGATGCATTCTCATTCAGCCTCTCTGTTTATACATCCATGTCTTTTGGACTTGGTGATATATATGTTAGTACCTCCTGGTTATCGTGTTGAACCAGCAAGAGTTGCTTCCACAGCCTCAGCCTCGGGTGTTAGAATATTGTGCATTTAGCTTTTTGTACAAGAGAATCTGTTGTTGAATTTGGTGATTGGTCAAGTAGTTGAGCATTTGATAAGCAGGTTCCAAAGTAAAATCTCACATGGAAGGATTGATCATTGAACTAACAATCTACACGTCGAACACTCCACGAATTAACCATATAGCACCGCTCCTTTTGGATGGTTGCTTTGCCAGTCTTTTACATGAAGGAGCTCTGCAATGCCTCCAAAGTGGATGGAATCATGCGAATGGTTGGTGTTGCCGGCCCTCTACTTCCTGATTACTGAATAAATCAAACGTATTCAGTGGCCTAATAAAGAAAAGTAGGACCCACAAATGATAGACACGAGTTACTCTTATCACAGCTTCCAAAGCTGAACCATGGACTGTCCTAAAGCTCCCTTCCCCAAGTCAGTTTCCATTATTTATCACTGTTAGGTCCTTTACCACTGCATGATCTCTCTATTATTTTGCGTAAAATGTAAGCCTGTTTCACTTATTTGTCTCTTTCAAAACCAGAATAAGGGGTGTTTCACATGGTTTTGCTTTTATTTTTAAATATTTTTTAAAAGTGTTTTTTTGTTTAAAAAATATTATTTTAGTAATTTTTAATGATTTTGAAGTATTTATTTAAAAATAAAAAAATATAATTTTTTTTAATATATTTTCAGACAAAAACTATTTAAAAAAATATTATATATCACAGTCCAACATTTACTTCGATTAAAACAAAATATTTGTCCTCCGTCAAGTCCTCAACATTACCAAGGCTACAAACAAACTGCCCAAATACCTACCTATAATTATAATTTTAAAACTTAACTGGGGATCTACTTGAGATAAGAATTGAGTTACAGATAATACTTGAGTTACAGGTGAGAATCGACTTGCCAAATGAGGTTTATATATATATATATATATATAACATTATTTTAACAAAATTATGATTAAGTTTTGATAGTTACACCCGAATCAATCAGGACAACTTAGGTTTTTAACCAAGTAAATCAAGGTTTTTTTTTTCAATCTAAACTGTTCCACCCCATATCATTCAGGTACCCATATCTACCTGCTGATCCGGTACAGGTTTTAAAACAATGCCTACAACTCTCTCTCTCCAAGACGTTGTGACTGTCCAGGCTTGTACAACTCTCTCTCTCGATCTCTCCCCAAGACATTGTGACTGTCCAGGCTTGTACAACTCTCTATCTCTCTCCCCAAGACATTGTGACTGTCTAGGCTTGTTTCCATGGAGAGACCACAGTCAGAGACTGGAAGGAGGAGGAGAATGGAAAATAATAAGGAAAGGGTGCAGTTCCTACCTCCTGGGCGTATGTTACCGGTGCCTCCCATGGTGGGGCCACCACCAGCAGCAACCAATGAAGTGAGGCTAGCAGCAATAGCTGTCGAGTTGAACATACGGCTGAGATCAGCAGACATGCCTGGTGCAATGCAAGAGCATGCATTTAGGTTCAGTAGAGCACTCCTTGATGCTAACAATCTCGAGAGCAAGAATCCCAATCCTACTCATATCGCCATGAGTCTCAAGAAGGTATGGAGATTTTCCATGGATTCGACCTTGATGATTGTACAAAAAATTTGCTTCTAATACAGTCCAAGTTTTTTTTAAGCATCGTTCCAAATATGGCATCATTCTGATTAATGAACAGGGCATCTATTGATACTGCATATGAATGAACACTTCAATTTGCTGGTGGAAGAACAGTAAATCTCCCTATCATAAGTATATTACAAGACTCAATAGCAAGCAGAGAGGCACAGATAGGTCAAGTAGCCATACCCCACCTCTTCTCTATCCCTTCTAATAATGTTGATTCATGACATGAAAGAAGGTTGTCCCACTAACTGTACTCATGACTAGTGAGAGTACTCATAGCACCCGAGTAATTTTTCAGGAAAATCTACGATGACTGTTAAGTTGAGATTTAATTAACAAAAATAGTATTATGGTTGCCAAGTTATTTATTATTATTATTTTGGAGCTTATAGCTTTGTTGTTTTTGTTTAAAAGCTTGCAACTTTATTAACTTTTTCAATAACACAGCAATTCCTGATGTAAAGATTTTAGTTTTTTGTCATTGCACTAAACAATGTATCTTGATTTCCATACCGATTATACCATGGATTTTGTTTGAAATTTTTAGACAACTGCGCCCTATGTGTTCAAACCTTGTTGAAATTTTATTAACGTGGCTGGGTTGACAACAACCAAAATTATTTATGTAACTGACCTTAGTTGACTTGAACTTTTTCTCCCCTGCCTCTTTTCTTAGCATTTCCTTGCAAATGAGTATATACAAGGAAGTTTTGGCACTGCTGTTGTTCATTAGTCCCTTGCCTCTTTTTTGTTTCTTTTTCCTTTTCTTTTTCAGGAGTTTGATTCAATGTATGGCATCGCATGGCACTGCATTGTTGGCAAGAGTTATGGGTCATTTGTAACTCACTCAAGTGGTGGATTTGTTTATTTTTCCGTGGACAACCTCTCCTTTCTTCTTTTCAAGACCGAGGTCCAACCAGTGAAGAGGTCACCTCCATTGCGCAAGCTCGAGGCATAAAGTGGTCTTGCTAATTAAAAAAGTCTGCTTGAATTTTAGGTGCATGAATCTGCATTTTATGGACAAGGAGTAGGTTATGCCATGACTTATATTTAGGACCTTTTGTAAATTCAGTTCTGATGCTGTTTTAATTACTCTTTTCCTTTCCTTTTCTTTGTGGTTTTAGTTTTTCATCGCAAGTAGCTAGATTTAGTCTCGAATAACATTAAAATATTGTAAATCCTATTTTAATTTGGATTCGGGTCTTGCTATGTATTGGATTACCATACAGGAAAAACTAAGAACTACCTAAAAATTTCACAAATTACACTCTTTACTATAGTTTATTTGATCAGGATAACATTAGTTTCTCTCTGCTAAAGAAATATGAAGAACGATAAAGACAGTTTGCCAATTTCCTTCATGGCTATAGAGGCTGGTGATCTTGAAGGTGGCACAGAACCATGCAGAAGCAACTCTGCTTCTTCTTATACAGACACTTTTGCTGATTATATTTCTTCTTCCAGCTCGAACTCATCAAGTGTAACTGCTTATTGGGAATCCTGGAACTCTTCTTTAAAATGTGTTGATTTGGGATCAGAAACTGTTGTAGACAAGGAAGTTGTAACATGGGAGACCAAGATAAAGAAAGGAGATGTGGAGTCTTATAAGGAGGAGAGACAGAGATCAGGAGCTCCCTCTAAAATTATGGCTTGTTTCAACTTTCTGTGGCTTCTATTCTGCGCTTGATAGGATTCTATAGGTTCTCTTTTCTAATTCTGTTCCGATTAGTCTCGACAAACTGTGGTTCCTTGTCCAGTTTAATTACTGGCTGTTCTGTCCAGGATCTCAGGCTTTAGGGTTTTTTTTTCAAAGACAATTTTATGCCAGTTAGGTTATTTCTTTCTGCTTTCGTGGCTAGCCGCAGGCCAAATTTTTGCATGTTTTTTTTTCTCGTATTTTCTTTTTGCCTATATATATATATATATATATATATATATATATATATATATATATATATGTAAGAGTCAGTCAATATCCGATACGGAGATGAATCCTGCTGCTTCCAAGCTAACAAATCCTTTTCCCTGTAAGATAAGGAACAAGTGGCGAATGTGTATAAATAACTATAGGCTGACTATGCATAGCCCTATTAATATTTGCGTCTCAGATATTGATAAAAACATGGCAAGAGGAGGTCGCAGCTATGGAGGTGAATGTGGATCTGCTGGTGGTGCTCGTTTTCGTGAAGATTATACTGATTATCGCCTATTTGATGATGAACTAGGAGCGCAACCGATGAGCCAATTATTTTCTTTATTCCATGACGATAGCATTGCGTATTCAGATAATGTTCCATTGAGCAGTATTGATGGTGAAGCTGGTGGCGCTTCTCCTTTTCCTACAAACTCCAATGATGCTACAAACAAGAAGGAACATGGAATGTGGTCTGCCTTTATGCAGTGTTTCGAGTTCTTAAATATTTTTAGCCGCTGATCAATTATTTAACGGAGAGGAAGAGAACATGTCTTTGCTCCCAATTCCCTCTTATATTTGTTAAGAGTACTCTTTATTTATTTATATTCTGCTCAAGCTATTGATGGGGAACGCTAATTTGATTTCATGGATCGTGCATGTCCAATGGTTTATGTTGAATAATAGTGTTTTTCTTTTAATTCTTGTTCATCTTACACATGAACTAAGTTTTTCTTTCTTTCTTTCTACTTGGGTGACTGTTTTCTTTCTTCTTGTTGCTATTGTTCTCTTCGCATGAAGCACTGACTGGCTGAATATGAAGTTCACTTTATTTTTTCTCAGCAATATGATATTTTTTGTCCAAATCCCATGCATATTCAGACCAAACTTCTCTTTAGTTGGGTCTAGATTCAAACTATCAATGCTCACGGCCTTTATTCAAAATCGGAGAACATAACGTGAGAAGACAGTCCATTTAACACCGAGTCGATATTTAGGGTTTGTTTTATAAAACAGAGGATCATACTTGACAATTCTTTTTCTTTTTCTTTTTTTTTAAAATCTCTTCTCTGATATATAGAACTGCATGTTATTGAAACTGAGGTTCAATAATTGGGACTAAAATTATTTTAGACCAGGACAATTGTGTTATGTTTAAAAATAAATAAAAGTTGATGTGGGGAAATTTTCGCAAATACAAAGGGTGGCCATTGAATGAACTGCAGATCACGAGTACTACCAATAAAATTCTACCACGGTGTAAATAGCGGTTAATTTTTGAATCATGGGCTTGCAACCCTGAACAGACGCACACGTATATGAACATTGTTGGAATCTTTCCATAACTGCTAAAACGAAAAACACAAAGGGTTTGCCATTTCTCTTTTAATGCATAACTGCTATTCTGCCTTGGAAAAATTCCGACTTCAATTTCTTGTCTTGGCAATATGTTGATATTTGGTAAAATGGCTTCGACATCACTGACTGCACGTTTCAAACAATCAGTTACTCCCGCTTCTCTTAGGGCGTATCTTGCAGAGTTCATCTCCACTTTCTTTTACGTGTTTGCAGTTGTAGGATCTGCCATGGCTTCAAGTAAGTGTTGAATAGCAACTTCTATTCTGTTTAGTGAAAAGGGTTTGGCTTGATTGTCCATGTTTCTTTCTGTAACATGTCGGTCTAAATGATCCTTGTTTGTTTTTAATTAGTAATGTTCTTTTTTAGTGAGACAAGAACATGTAAAATAGAAATTTAGAGCCATTTGTCAATTTTGCTACGCTTTTGTTTTGATAACATATAAACAGAACTGGCTGGTTATGAATTAAGCATAGTTGTCGACTACTGTGGTTTGGTTCTAATAACACGCTGAGGCACATTCAAAATATTGATCAAAAGGCATGATTTAGTTTTTCTACAAGTAGAGAGTTTACAAGTTTCAAGGTTGATGTTTGATTTTGGCATGTGTCAGGGAAATTATTGCCAGACGCAGCAGCAGATCCATCCAGCCTAGTGATAGTCGCAATTGCGAATGCTTTTGCACTCTCATCGGCTGTGTACATTGCTGCAAATGCCTCTGGAGGGCATGTGAATCCTGCCGTCACATTTGGCATGGCTGTTGGAGGACGCATTAATGTGCCAACTGCTCTATTCTACTGGATTTCTCAGATGTTGGCCTCTGTTATGGCTTGCATTTTCTTGAAAGTGGCCACCGTAGGACAGGTGATAAAATCCGCTCTCAGTTAATGCAAGATAGATTGGATAGGATCCCTTAACCGATTGCAGCTTTCTTGCACTAACAATATTTGCTTACATTTTCTTGCACTGCGCCATCACTAAGATGCAACTTCTATTCTGTAATTTTCTAGCATGTTCCAACCAACACAATTGCAGAGGAAATGACAGGATTTGGAGCATCCCTGCTAGAAGGTGTGATGTCATTTGGCTTGGTGTACACTGTTTACGCTGCCGGAGACCCTAGACGTAGTTCATTGGGCGCCATTGGACCTTTGGCAGTAGGTCTTACGGCAGGAGCTAATGTCTTGGCTGCAGGACCCTTCTCAGGTGGCTCAATGAATCCAGCATGTGCATTTGGGTCTGCAGTTATTGCTGGGAGGTTAAAAAACCAGGTTGTTTATTGGGTTGGACCCTTCATTGGAGCCGCAGTTGCTGGGCTTCTCTATGATAATGTTGTCTTCCCTACTGAAGCTCCAGATTCTCTTAGGGGGGTTTCAGATGATGTTGGAGTTTAATTGCAGTTTGCTGTAATTCACACTTTGTTCTTATTGTAATTGGTCACAGTGTTCCTAGTTGACCTTTAATTATAATTATTATTAGTTTGTTGTTTTTTAAAATATTTTTTGTTTGAAAATATATTAAAAAAACATATTTTTTATTTTTTTAAAATTATTTTGATATTAATACTTTTAAATCATCTGAAAATATTTTAAAAAATAATTTAAAGTAAAAATAAATAAATTTTAGTCAACCTAATCCAATGGGCCTATCATCATACAATTAACCTCATCAACGATTGAGATCACTCCAAGCTTTTTACAAACAAACATTCATGGTAAAAAATCCAGATTCTGCACGGGCCTGGTTGATAAAATAATTGAACAGTCCAGTGCATCAATGATCGAACCAGGCCCAATTAAACATGGGAAAAATATCATTTTTCCCGCTTCTTTCAGAGAGAGGCTCCTCTAAAATTCAAAACAATCAAAATCCCTCCCTCCCTCCATCCAAAAACACAAAAACAAAAATCTCCACACAAACAAACTCTCCATTTCTCCCCAACCCCAACTCACCCACTCCCCGGCCTTGTCATACTGGAACCCTAAAATTTTCCCAAGCCTTTTCAATTTCAGGGGTTCTCATTTTCAATTACGAATGTATATAAAGGAGATATGTTTAGAGGGGTTCAAATCTTACGCAACAAGAACAGTAGTACAAGGATTCGACCCCTTTTTCAATGCAATTACGGGGCTAAATGGGTCTGGCAAGTCGAATATTCTGGATTCAATTTGTTTTGTTTTGGGCATAACTAATTTGCAGCAAGTTAGGGCATCCAATTTGCAGGAGTTAGTGTACAAGCAAGGACAGGCAGGGATTACTAAAGCTACAGTGTCAATTGTGTTTGATAATTCTGACAGGAATAGGAGTCCTCTTGGGTATGAAGATCATTCAGAGATTACAGTTACTAGACAGGTTAGTTTTCTTCAAAAATCAAATTGGTTTGCTAAATTAAGGGTTTAGAATTTGTGGGTTTTGCGAAGAATTGGTGAGAGAAAGGTAATGTGTTGGTTAAATTTTTGTTAGAGGCAAGAGAAATGTTTGGTTTGTATTTATGTAGCTACACATTTTTCTCTTATTTTAAAGTTGGCTTTTGATGGCGTTGGGAGGTTGCTCTGTTTTAATCGTAGAATATAATGGTTCGGTATGTTCCCTGAGTGTTCTAATTGAACGGGTCTGATTTGTTTTTTGTTTCTATATTGAATTTAATGTTGCTTCTGATTATTATAGCAATGGTAAATTTACATATATTTCTGTCCTGGTGTGTTTAGCAATTGCTTCAAAAAGACTGAACTAGAATGTTTAACTAAAGTGTATAATATACTATAGACCTAAGAATGGCACTATAAGATACAGTGGTTATTGAGCTAGGCCTGCAAAAAGAGAAACTTTTTATGGTCATGATTTTTTGAATTTAATCCAACTTGTTTGCTTTGACAGCGTTGATTTTATATGTGAAGGACTTATATATTTGTATCTGCAGATTGTGGTCGGTGGAAGGAACAAGTATCTGATCAATGGAAAGCTGGCCCAGCCTAGTCAAGTCCAAAACCTTTTTCATTCAGTGCAGCTGAATGTTAACAATCCACATTTTCTCATTATGCAAGGACGCATTACTAAGGTCTTGAACATGAAACCTCCAGAGATCTTATCAATGCTTGAAGAGGCTGCTGGGACAAGAATGTACGAGACAAAAAAAGAGTCTGCGTTGAAAACTCTAGAGAAGAAGCAGAGCAAGGTGGATGAAATTAATAAGCTTCTTGACCAGGAGATACTGCCAGCTTTGGAGAAGTTGAGGAAGGAGAGGATGCAATATATGCAATGGGCCAACGGCAATTCTGAATTAGATCGTCTCAAAAGGTTTTGCATTGCTTATGATTATGTTCAAGCAGTGAAAATTAGAGACAGCGCAGTTGTTGAGGTGGAACATATGAAGGGAAAAATTGCTGAGATCGACACTAGTGCAGAACAGATGCTGGTGGAAATACAGCAAAAGGAGACGGAAATATCAAAATTGGCTGCTGAAAAGGAAGCCAGTATGGGCGGCGAAGTAAAAACTCTGTCAGAGAATGTAGATGTGCTTGCTCAAGATCTTGTGCGAGAGGTATCGGTTTTGAATAATAAAGAGGATACTTTAAGGAGTGAACGTGAGAGTGCTGAAAAGGTGATGGGGCAATCTTTGCTAATTCTGATGTTTATTTTTATATGTCTAGCTTTGTATATTTGCCTCTAGAATTTGTTCAAGTTTTTCTCCTCTTCTTTTGCTTTTTTAAATGACCAGGCAGTTTTCATAACGCATTTACATTTAACATCTTGATGCTTCCAGATTGTTCACAGTATTGAAGACTTAAAGCAGTCTGTTGAGGAGAGGGCTGCTGCAGTTAAAAAGTCTGAGGAAGGAGCAGCTGATCTCAAAAGGAGAGTTGGAGAACTTTCCAATAGTTTGGAAAACTATGAGAAGGAATACCAAGTCAGTACTCATCCTTGCTTTTTTAGTTCATTTTGCTCCCTATAAATAGATAGCCACTGCATCTGACCAGCAAATCAAGTCATGGATTGAGAGTTTTAGTTGCTATGGATAGGGTGTGCTAGCTGGGAAGAGCAGTGGTAGTGAGGAGAAATGCCTTGAAGATCAACTGGGTGAAGCAAAGTATGCTGTTGGAAATGCTGAAACAGAGTTGAAACAGTTGAAAACAAAAATTAGCCATTGTGAGAAAGAGCTGAAAGAGAAAACGCATCAGTTAATGTCAAAGAATGAAGAAGCTGTTGCTGTAGAGAATGAGCTTAGTGCTAGAAGGAAAGATGTCGAAAATGCTAAATCAGCGCTGGAATCTCTTTCATATAAGGAAGGCCAGATGGAAGCTTTACAGAAGGTCTGCATTCTCCCCTTGATCCCATTTCACCTTCAGGACCTATAAATTACCTTACAGTTGATGATTATGTTAATCAAAACTTTTCTTCAGGATTGTGCATCCGAATTGAAACTAGTGCAGAAGTTGAAAGATGAAATACGAGACCTTTCGGCGCAGCTATCAAATGTTCAATTCATATACCGTGATCCTGTGAGAAACTTTGATAGGTCGAAAGTAAAAGGCGTGGTAGCTAAACTAATTAAAGTAAATGACAGCTCCACAATGACTGCCCTAGAGGTCAGTAATGCACATATCATATACTTGGTTTTGTCACAACAAACTTGTACGAGTAGTAACAACTCTTACTTGAGTTGATTTTCAGGTTACTGCAGGTGGAAAGTTATTTAATGTTGTTGTGGACACTGAGAGCACTGGAAAGCAACTTCTTCAAAATGGTGATCTCCGTAGAAGAGTGACAATTATCCCCTTAAACAAAATTCAATCCCATACTGTACCCATCAGAGTTCAGCAGGCTGCTGTTAGATTGGTTAGTTGTTGCTTTCACCTCCTTTCCATGATTTGGTGCCATGGTCTTTTTCTCCTTTGTTGATTTTTATCATTGTATCAGGTTGGCAAGGAGAATGCTGAACTGGCACTTACTTTGGTTGGCTACGATGAGGAATTGAAGGTATATCAGCCCAGGCCTGCTCATCAAGTCAAGTGTGTCCACTTCATGCTTCTCATTCATAGTTTGTTGGTTATACTGAGTGAATAAGATCAGCAAATTATTCATGCTGTGATTGAGCTGTATGTTGCAATTATTCATACAAAATTTTTTATTTACCTTTTGTCTGAACCTGAATGTCCTTTTCTTTGGTATTGTTTTCCTACTGTTGTTGATTTTTGCTGCAGACTGCTATGGAATATGTTTTTGGTTCAACATTTGTTTGCAAAAACATTGACGCTGCAAAGGAGGTATGCTCATCTTTGTCGAAGCACTTATCTAGATTGTTTGAAAGTGTGAGAATCATTTGGGGGCGGGGGCGCTCAGTGACTTTGTCATAACCTTAACAATTTACAACCAATATATTATAACCTTAAAAATTTACAATCGGTATCCTAAACTTAGTCCACTACCAATGAGTTCCTGCAACTCTGTTTCTTAGTTGCTTATAATTATAGATACATCTTTCTTCCCCTACTTTCTCACTGTAAACTTCACTCCAATCTTTCTTCAGGTTGCTTTTAGTCGAGAAATCCGCACTCCTAGTGTCACTCTTGAAGGCGATATCTTCCAGCCAAGTGGTCTTTTAACTGGTGGAAGTCGCAAGTAAGTTGCTTTTTAGCTTACATATATAAACATGAAGAGGAAACCCTCTTTCTTCTGCTTGTTATCACCGAAACTTTAATTATTTTCTTTATTCATTTGTTTGCTCCATCAAACCACAGCTATTACTTATTAAATTTTGCATCAAATGATTCCTCAAGGTTATACACTTTCTTTTTGTAACAGGGGTGGCGGCGATCTGTTAAGGCAACTCCATGAATTGGCAGAGGCTGAATCAAATCTCACACTACATCAGAGAAGGTTATCTGAAATAGAAGCAAAGGTAGAGTTACATCCCCTTTCATCACGTGTAAGAAGGAAAGGGGTAGGAGAGAGTCATTGTGCTCTAAGATATTTTTTCTCCTTTGTTCAACATGTAAAGAACTTCATGTGGCATCTATCTGAAGTGATCAATATGCATATTGATGCATCATGTGCTTGTGTTGAATAAAAAATATTTGGAAACTTTTCCTCATAAAATGTTGATACAAGTTGCTCCATGAAATGCATTCTGATATGATACCAATGCTGGAAATCAACTCTACTCTCCAACTACGTTGGAGTATTTGTTTATTATGAGCAACATTTGAGATTAATTCTGTAATGGATACATGGAGAATTCTGATTTGTACTCTGTTTTCCTTGGTTATTTAATAACACACCTTTCATATCATATGTAACAGATTCTGAATTTTGACTTGCAAGATTCATGTAGCTTTTGCTGTTGATTTTCTTACCATTTCAATTTCTTTATTGGCTTCTTTTCATCCTAAAATTGCAGATTACAGAGCTCTTGCCGGTCCATAAAAAGTTTGCGGACCTTAAAAAGCAGTTAGAGCTTAAGCTGTATGATCTTTCATTATTTCAGGGCAGGGCTGAGCAAAACGAGCATCATAAGGTTTGTAATTTCTCCTCCTTGATAATGTGTCTAACTGGTTTATTCAGTCATTATGCTGCCCCTTCTGTTTCCGCGAGTAAGTTAACTTACAATTTTTTGGTTCTTGTTTGTTGGTTTCTTTTGTGGGGTAATAGCTTGGAGAAGTAGTAAAGAAGATTGAACAAGAGCTTGAAGAAGCAAAGTCTGCAGTCAAAGAAAAACAAATTTTGTACAATGAGTGTGTTAATACAGTGTCAATGCTCGAAAAATCTATCAAAGAGCACGATAATAATCGAGAAGGCAAGCTTAAAGACTTGGAGAAACAAATTAAGGCTACAAAAGCACAAATGCAGTCAGTTTCAAAGGACCTCAAGGTAAATTTTAATATTGCTGATCTTTTACTAGACATTTCATGGTGGATCCGTGAATTATTGGGCTGAGCTGGATTTGAAGCAGCATACGCATTTTGATAAAGAATTTACAGCACCGCTTGGGCATGGGATAGTTGAAAAGATTGAAGGACACTTTTTTGGATGGAGGAAATGAAACTTTTTCTCGCAACTGTATCCTGAATCCTACATGTGCTGTCTTTGTTAGTTTAGTTCAATTCGGTATGATTCCTTAATAGCTCTTTAACATTTTGTGCACTTTCTTGTTAATAGGGGCATGAAAATGAAAGGGAGAGACTTATCATGGAACAGGAAGCAGTCATGAAGGAACATGCATCTTTGGAGAGTCAATTAGGTGCTTTGAGAGCACAAATCAGCTGTCTCAATTTGGAATTAGAAGAACAAAAGGCCAAGGTGAACTTGGTATCTGATTTGGTAAACTTCTCAGTGTTTGGTGTACGAGTTATTGCAACGTGCCTTTCTTGCAGGTTGCTTCCACGCGCAATAATCATGATCAGGTTCAATCTGAGCTCAATGCAATCCGTCTAAAGATGAAGGAGCGTGATTCCCAAATTAGTAGCATTCTCAAGGAGCAGCAAAAACTTCAACATAAACTGAGTGAGACTAAGCTTGACAGGAAGAAGTTGGAGAATGAGGTAATTTGTTTATAGCCCTTCTTATGTACTGTCCACATTGTGACATTTTATATATGCATTTCCCTATTTATGCAATAGGTGAAGAGAATGGAAATGGAGCAGAAAGATTGCTCTATGAAGGTGGACAAATTGATAGAGAAGCATGCCTGGATTGCTTCTGAGAAGCAGCTATTTGGGAGAAGTGGGACTGATTATGATTTTCTGTCACTCAATCCTAGTAAAGCAAAGGAGGAACTTGACAAATTGCAAGCAGAGCAATCAGGGTGTGTAACTCAAACTTTTCAATCTATGATTAATACTCTTGTTACTACTGTTGTATTAAAACTAATATTGCTATCTTTTGTTTCTCAAGAACATTTTTTTCTTAGCCTGAGACCTCAAACCTTTTGATTCTGTTTCACATTGCTATTATTATTTGCAGACCAGAGAGCTGATCATTTTTTTCCTGTTGTATTGTTCACTGTAATGAAGGCTCGAGAAAAGGGTGAACAAGAAAGTTATGGCAATGTTTGAAAAAGCAGAAGACGAGTACAACGATTTGATGTCAAAGAAGAACATCATAGAGGTTGTTTACCATGAATATAAAAACATTGCTTTACATTAGCTTTTCTATACTTGTGCTAATTTTGCGTTTACCAGAATGACAAGTCTAAAATAAATAAAGTGATTGAAGAGCTAGACGAGAAGAAGAAGGAGACTCTCAAAGTTACTTGGGTTAAAGTGAACAAGTGAGGTTTCTCTCACTTTGCAAGATTTCCTGCTTCTGATATTGTGTTTTAATTTTATTCCAGCATCAATTGTTTTTGTTGTTTACGATGGATGTTCTGATTCTGGATTTTACAAAATATGGCCATACACATGCTTATAAATTTTCAATCTTTTTCAGTGACTTTGGATCTATCTTTTCCACCCTATTGCCGGGCACCATGGCAAAGCTAGAACCTCCCGAAGATTGCAGTTTCCTAGATGGTCTTGAGGTTCGTGTTGCTTTTGGAGGTGTCTGGAAACAATCGCTGTCTGAATTAAGTGGAGGTCAACGCTCTCTGCTTGCTTTATCTATAATCTTGGCATTACTTCTCTTCAAGCCAGCTCCACTTTATATTCTAGATGAGGTATATTTAACTAGAATCATTATTTTAATGGCCCTTGGAGAATTCCCATCTTATCTTGTTTACCCTTTTAGACATGTCGAATGTATTATTAAATATATGATTATATTATATTAGATAACTCCACACTTAATCGACTTCCATAATAGGTAATGGAAGAGAAAAACTTCTCTGAGGTGGTTTTGTTGACTAGAATTTGAAAGGCGCTCAAATGCTTGTGCACGTAAAAAACGCACAAGCACAGAAAGAAACTCATGTTTTTCTACGCCGAGCTATTTTATGGAATTATTTTTGTTTTATTTTTTGTTCGCATCATGCTTTCTAAATAGATTTTAGTAGAAAGCTCATACAAGATTGATTTGCCATTGATCCAATTCTTGAGGTTGTTGACAGGTCGATGCGGCTCTTGACTTAAGCCACACACAGAACATAGGGAGAATGATCAAAGCTCACTTCCCACACTCCCAGGTCCAGTGGTTCTCTTCTGTGTTGAATGATAAATGAAACAAATTCTTAACAGTGATAGTGCATCAAATTTGGGTGACAACATGCCATCGTGCAAAATTTCTTTCCTGAAATTCATCTTTATTGTTAAGCCTATCGCACTATGATCTATTTTTCTTAAACTTTCTTTTGGATTGTGTCTTGTAGTTTATCGTGGTTTCACTAAAAGAAGGCATGTTCAACAATGCTAATGTTCTTTTCCGGACAAAGTTTGTGGATGGTGTTTCCACTGTACAGAGGACTGTTGCCGCTAAGCAGAACTTGTGATTGCTTTAATATGGTCAGGTTCTATTGGTATATTGCTGCACTAGCATCTAATATTAATCTTTTATCGTTTGCCAGGGATCTTATTATTTTCATTTGACGGTGCTATTGATTATATTTGGACAGGTAGTGTGACACCAAGTTCCAAGATTTTTTCAAGAAAAGTGAGAAGTTTCTACCTTTTAAAATTCTTCATTTTCATTTCGTGTTGTTTGTATTGTAATTAAATGTCACATTATAATATTGATGTTAAGCGCTTGCCTATCAGTCAAGCAACTGTCAAACTAAAATCTGTACTAGATGATTCACAGGATTTAGAAGCTTTTCTATTCATTTAATTTATGTATTTGGATTACGGTGCTTCCGATTATTACATGAATATATTGTATAGTTCATCCACCATTGACAAAACTGAAATTGGAGAACTACTACTTCAGTGTGATCCCTAGTAAGGGTTGATGAAATGATAAAAATAATGATGATGCATGCTATTTGCTTTCTCCCTTATTGCTTGTGTCCTGATGATTCAAATTATGTTTGTTATGTTTATACAGATGGTTTTTCGTTGAACTTGCCAATGGAGACTGCTGGGGCCTAAGCTGTGAATCATGCCACTGAAGCTGATTGAAATGGTGATATTTCGTTTCAATGGCCCATGGTACAATGTTATTTGTGAAAACATCTCGTTCTCATGCATGTTAATCTGTAGAATGTTCTATTATGATACCTCATAACATATACCGTTGACTAATGGCATTTTGACTAGTCTGTTTTAATGTTGAAGCTAATCGTTTAACAATTAGGAGTTTGGGATGGGAGTGACTAGTGCCATAGATGAGATGAAACTCTGTTAGACTGAATTATTTCTTTTGATCAAACTGGACATAGTCATCATCTCCAGTATCAACCAACGAGTTTGCCGTACCACTAAACTTTAGCAGATGGCTAATCTATTGGAAACGTGTTTGTAAATTTCAGTTGGTTTTACCAGTCTCTTCGTAGTATTGGTGGTTCTGAGTCTAAGAGTTCAAATCACAGTTATTAAACCCGGCCCGGCCCGGCGGGTCGACCCGGTGGCTGGACCGGTCCGGGTTTAACAAAAGACCGACTGTGGCAACAGCCCGGCCAAACCCGGGCGACCCGGGACCCGGGCGAACCCGGACGAGACCTGGTTTTGTTTTGTTTTTTTTTTTTTAAATGTGGGATTTGAAACATATTAGTATATATACTCTATGTTTCCAAGAAAAAAGTCATGTTTTTTCAATGTGGGATAAAAAATCTTTTGGTTTAAATACTTCAACTTAAAAGGATAACATAGTATTTTTTCAATGTGGGATTTGAACCCCTTTCATATATATACACTATGTTCCCATGAAAAAAACAATGTCTTTTCAATGTGGGATAAAAAACCTTTTGGTTTAAATACTTCAACTTAAAAGGATAACATAGTATCTTTTCAATGTGAGGTTTGAAGCCCTTTAATATATATACACTATGTTCCCATGAAAAAAACCATGTCTTTTCAATGTGGGATAAAAAACTTTTTGGTTTAAATACTTCAACTTAAAAGGATAATATAGTATCTTTTCAATGTGAGGTTTGAAGCCCTTTCATATATATACACTATGTTCCCATGAAAAAAATAATGTCTTTTCAATGTGGGATAAAAAACTTTTTGGTTTAAATACTTCAACTTAAAAGGATAACATAGTATCTTTTCAATGTGGGATTTGAAGTCCTTTCATATATATACTCCATGTTCCCATGAAAAAAGTTATGTTTTTTCAATGTGGGATTTGAAACCCATTAGTACATATACTCTATGTTTCCAAGGAAAAAGTTATGTTTTTTCAATGTGGGATAAAAAACTTTTGTAGTTTAAATACTTTAACTTAAAAGCTTAACATAATATCTTTTTAATGTGGGATAAAAAACTTTTTAAAATATTTTTTAAAACTTCATAATATGTATAATCTATATTTACATGGATTTTTTCATATGAAATATTAAAACTTTATTTTTTTTTAATTTTTCCGGGTTGACCCGAGTTGATCCGGGTTGACCCTTGAAACCCGGGACCCGGTCCCTTGGCCGGGTCAACCCCCGGGCCGGGTTTAATAACTATGGTTCAAATATAGAAGTAAAAAGGTTGGAAAAGATGGAACCCTGTTGGTTTGCACTTTCACACTAACATTAGGCTCCATCTGCGTCGTTTCTTTGTATCTGCGTGTATGCATGGGTGATGAATACGCCACAAACCAGTTTCATTTCATTATAGTTGTAGTAGTTCCCTAGATTTTGGCAGGCTTAGAACTTTTATGCGTCTCATAATTAACCCGGTTTGCTGTAACAAGGCCCTATCAACCCCTACTACATATAAAAAATGAAGGCAAGCCCATTGCTGATGATATTTCATATTGGAATTATAGGACACAGAAATACCCATGTCTGCTCAGGATTGAACTAGCCTCTCAATGCAGCAATTATTTGTGGGAATGCTTAGGCTGCTAGGCATCGATTTTCCCTGTGTAGTTGTTGAGTGTTTCAAGAATGGTTTTATATTAACATAAAACCCTTTAGATGTGAAATCTGCATGAACTTTTCACTCCTACGTGTTGAAAATCTTAATTTAATTAGACGAATAAAATTCATATTAAAGAACTTCAAGCTTTTGGATAAGACTGTAGGAATGATTTTATATATTTTCTCAACAGTTTTCCTCGCTTGCGCTTTGTGTTTTTTTTCTTTGTTGACATTGTCATGTGTACATATTGTTTTCTTCATGAATTCCCTAGCAGATTTTTTTCTCAACACGAGAAATTTGGGGTTTAACACTTATTCCATCAAGGTGTGAATGCTAAAACGAGTTCACGAGAAACAGATTTAAATATGGCATCTGAATTGAATGCGTCCAAATTCTAATTCAACCGACCAATTCAAAGGTTGGCGGAGAAGGGTTCCTGATGGAGATTTTTAGCATCTTTTCTTGTGCGAAAGGAAACCAAGGCTGCCAACTCCACTCTCTTTCCCACTGCGTTACTTTTTTTTTCCTCCCTTCCAGGAATACAACAAGGGCATCAATTCTGTCAAAAAGCCGCCAAAATTTTAAATCTTCAGTTTTTGTACAATTCTATTGAAAATCATCATGCTTTTAAGCAAAAAAGTATCTCCTTACTTCGAACGAGAATCATTCTAATTTCACAAAAAAAGACACTTTACAGGGAATCAAGAACAAAACTAAAGGAGTCCATGAAAATACTGTTTATACACACACAAGTCATTATGTATTTGCACTGGTTTTTTGATCCTCGGATTTTTTAGTATTTAATTATTTTTGTTCATGTAGTCCTTCGATATTAATCCTTTGACAGTATTCCCGTTCACTCTTAAGAAACTGTTTGTCGGGCTTTTAGCAATGGAAAGCACTGTTATGCAGGCAATTCACGAAGAAGAGGCTGTAGCAGCATGGACTTACCTCAGTTCTGTCCGAGCAAGTTATCCTTCATATCTTGTCCTTATTACCAACAAAGGAAGCTGCAAGGACATAATTCTTGCTAAGGAGATGAGAGGCTATCTGGCTAATTACTTTTCCCCTTCTTCTCGTCCATGAAATATGGTTTGATGTTGACGATATTAAAATAGGTTACAAAGATAAATTTTCGTCGTCATATTGAAAGAATTTGACAGCCCTCACTCTTGGATGCAGCACAAAAACCCTTGACGACAACTCTTTTATTATATTATATTACAATTATATATATATATAAAAAAAAACTAAGAAACTACACTACAACATTATACAGTTTCACCGACGGAATTACCGACGGACTAATTCCGTCGGTGAAAGCAATGAAATCCATCGGTGAAATAATTACCGACGGCATCACTGATGGAACACGTCCGTCGGTATAACAGTCGTCGGTAACTCTCATTTCCATTGCTAAGTCTGTCGCAAATAAAAAAAAACACCCACTGATGGAATACCGATGGTCTTTCAGACGGATACGTGCGCGCCAAAAAAAAGTTTCCCGCGGGAACATTACCAACGGAATAAATCCGTCTGAAATTTCATCGGTATGTACCGATGGAATCACCGACGGACTTGGCGTCGGTAATTATGGCATGGCTGGTAATTGTTTTGCAACTCTCTGTGAAATACCGACGGATATTATCCGTCGGTATATTCGTCTGAATTTAATCACCGATGGATATTATCTGTCGGTGATGCCATCGGTAATGATGGCATGGCTGTAATTGTTTGGCAACTCTCTGTGTAATACCGACGGATAGTATCCGTCGGTATATCCATCGGTATGTATTTAAAATAAATAAAAAATAATAATTTATTAATTGTAAAAAACCTTAATAAACAAATAAAAATGGATTAAACATTAAAAATATAAAAGTAATGTTAAATAATATTCATTACAAATTTAATGTGTTTAAAAAACAAAATTAAACTAGAATAGCGGCGGAGCTGGAGGAGGAGGAGGAGGAGGAGGAGGAGGCTGGTTGTTCCCGGGACCATACGGCCAAAAAGAAGCTGCACAAGTATCGTCACTCATCTTTGATCTCATCTCCATGACTATTTGACGGAGCTCATCATAATTCGTCGAGAGTTGTTGATATTGTTGTTTCAACGCAATGAACTCCTCAGACTGGGTGTTCGATACTGATGGAGAGCTTCTAACAGTTGAGACACTACGAGTCGAACGCAAGTTTTCAGCCGTAGTGTTGGAGAGCCCGTAGACCCTATTTTTATCGGGTTCACCAGACGATCCCGCCTCCATCCATAAATCTGGATCGAAATTTGGATGGGTCGACGGATTGTCCCCATATCTCTCCCTCAACCGGCTATTATAGGTCTCCTGAAAATTCCGTCGGTAAACAAATCATCAAATGCAATTCAAGATGCAATTCAAGAAAATAATAACTTACAAAATAAAATGAATGAACGAACATACCACGAAGTGCTGAGCACGGTTGTCCACGAAATGCTGCACCCCTTTTTGGCGGTCTTGACTCCGCACATGCGTCTCTACAAACAGCTCCATTGGACTCGGTTCACGTCCAAGAGACGCAGCCTATAAGGAAAAAATAGGTTGAAAGTTAAATATATTATAAGGAACGACAAATTAATTAATGATATATTTCATTAAAATTAATCTTACCATCCGCTTTGCATGTGCGCTGAATGGGACGGATCCGCCAGTGTGCGTGGTCACCGAACCATGAATTTGCCGGTTCCGGTTGTCAGCGCCGGACTGTGAGCGCCGTGAGAACCGCTCTGAGGTCACGTGCTCAATATATGCCGTCCATATTTCCCCCGATATGAATGGCGGTTTGAATTCCTGCCAAACCGCCATCTCGTTCCATCCTTCAAGACCGTTATCCCTCGCATGTTTTTTTGATTTTTTTTGGGCGTCATACCAAAAATCACGCAACCTACTTCCATAGTAACAAATTAGAATTTAAAACATAAAATTATAAAACAAAAATAAATATTATTTTCGATGTTACCTAGTTGCCGCGTGATTCTCCCATACCCTCCTCACAACATTGTTGTCCGCCCTATCCCACTCAAATTTGTTCTGTGTATATAAATAATTCATATAAAAAAAAATAGTACAAGATATAAAATTATAAAAATCATTTATTAAAAATAAGCTGGAAATTAAAAATTAACACCGACCTGAAATCGCTTAAACCATGCATCTATATTAGGTTTCCACTCAGGATGTCTGGAAACCTGGCTCCATTGAAACAATGAAATCTCCATCGACGATTTAGACACCAATGTTATAGTCCTTGCAGCCTCAATGTTTGTGAACCTGAAATTAAATAAAAGTAGTAATATTAATTAGTTGTTCATAAATTATGTTATAAGTATATAAAAAAAAAACTAAAACCCAAACAAACTTACATTGAGAGGTCATCCTTCCATTGTGCCTGGTACTTGCGGGTGAATTGACCTCGCTGTGAAGGCACACCGCTTCTGCGCTGTGAAACCGTGCTAGAAGAGGCAGCATCACAAGTTGGCGTAGATTTCTCGCCGTGATCAGCACATAAGGATACGTCCTCCTCGCTGCTAGAAGAACTAGCTGCAACCGTCTTCTGACGACGTGCTGTAGATTTCATTCTACGCATCTACACAAATTTATACGAATAATTACTTAATTAACTTTGATTATTTTAAAAAAATTTCGACAGAGTCTCCCCTATACTGGGGGGTCCCAAGTTATCGACAAAATCATATTACACTTATAATTTTATTTCACATCCCGATCCAATCATCCTGGATCTCAACCCAACTCATCATCATCAACACAACATTTTATTCAATAACATCTTATAATGATATTCAAGTAAAAGAATCAATTTCAACTATGAACATTCATTGTTAAATTGGTACTTAGAGTTACAAACATTAGATTAAAGTCATACATTCAAATTTACGGATTAATATTACATTTCAAGTTTTAGGAGACAAGACTCTTAATTTATAAATAATTACATGGTCAAAAGCAAAAGATAACTAAATCAATATTATTCCTAACACGATCGACCCTAATGGACCTCAAAATAGAAATTAACGTGTACACATAAATATAAAAATGTAATAACAAGCAATAACAATGACATGGAAACAATAATATCCTAAATTAAGATAAACTAATTAAATGTAATTCTATATATATAAATTAACATTTTTAACATAAATACAACAATAATAATTATAGCAATACAAACAATAATATCCTAAATTAAGATAAACTAATTAAATGTAATTCTATATATATAAATTAACATTTTTAACATAAATTCAACAATAACAATTATAGCAATACAAACAATAATATCCTAAATTAAGATAAACTAATTAAATGTAATTCTATATATATAAATTAACATTTTTAACATAAATTCAACAATAAAAATTATAGCAATACAAACAATAATATCCTAAATTAAGATAAACTAATTAAATGTAATTCTATATATATAAATTAACATTTTTAAAATAATTCAACAATAACAATTATATATATAAATTAATATTTTTAACATAAATTCAACAATAACAATTATATATATAAATTAACATTTTTAACATAAATTCAACAATAAAAATTATAGCAATACAAACAATAATATCCTAAATTAATAAATAAAATTAAAAAAATTAAAAAACACTACACAAAACAACATAAACACAAAACAAACAATACACAAAACTAAAAAACACTATATCAATTCAAAATAAATTTGGGAATAAAAAATGCTTACCTTAATAGTGTGTTGAATTTAAGATTTAATCTACAAACAATACACAAAACAAAGAACACCAAAAAAAAATAATCATAATTAAAATAAAAAAATACAAAGATAAAGAAAAAAGAATACATACCTTTTAAAACTACCACCAAAACAATAAAATCCTTCTAAAAGCGAAATATAAACGAGAGAAGAAGAGAAAGGGAGAAGAGGAGAAGAGAAGAAGAGAAGAAGAGAAAGGGAGAAGATGAGAAAATGAACAAAGTGGGGGGGGATGGGGCGGTATATATAGCAATTTTTCCGATGAAATTACCGACGGACATTAATTGTTGTCGGTGGAATTAAATTCCATCGGTAATTCCGTCGGAAATTAATTGAAATGCGCACCAAAAAAGTTCGAAAATCCCGCTGAACTTTTCTATCCGTCTGCAAATCTGTCGGTATTCGTGCAGATGGACACGTGTCAGACATGCATTAGCCGTCGGTGATTTCGTCGGTATTGGGCATCGGAAAATCCATCGGTATTCGTGCAGAAGGACACGTGTCAGACATGCGTTAGCCGTCGGTATGTGCGTTAAGCCGTCGGTGATTCCGTCGGAAAAGCCGTCGGTGAATGTGGCACAATCCCGTAAATTTTTTGCAACTCTCTGTGAAATACCGACAGGTTATATTCCGTTGGAAAATCCGTCGGTGAATGTGGCACAATCCCGTAAATTTTTTGCAACTCTCTATGAAATACCGACGGGTTATTTTCTGTCGGTATACCCGTCGGTGAAACCGTAAATTTTTCTTATTTTTTGTATGTAACCGTGTCAAAAAATCTTGAATTGCAATCTTACAGCACACACAACACAATAACAAGGGCTGACCATTAAAGAAGAATAAATATTTCATGTTTCAAATTATTACATTATAAAATAAGGCTTTATAACATGTTTAGTTAGTCGGAATTTTCATCTTCGTCCTCTATTGAATTGTTATTGTTGTAACCCAATTTTGGATCCACCAAGATTTTCTCGAATGTTATTTTATTTCTGTTATTCTTTATAAAAATCCAAAAAAAATTAAAAAAAAAAGTTTAAAATTCAAAAATATATTTTTCTCGAGTCAACCGCATCTTTCCATCAAAACCGAGTCTACCGGGTCAATACGGGTCAAACAATGTCGACCAGGGTAAAAAATAAGTTTCGGGTCGTTTCGGGTCAAAACCGTCATTTCTGATCGAAACCGAGTCTACCGGGTCAATACGGGTCAAACCATGTTGACCAGGGTAAAAAATGAGTTTCGGGTCGTTACGGGTCAAAACCGTCATTTCTGGTCAAAACCGAGTTCACCAGGTCAATATGGGTCAAACCATGTCTACCAGGGTAAAAAATGAGTTTCGGACCGTTTCGGGTCAAAATCGTCATTTTCGGTCAAAACCAAGTTCACCAGGTCAATACGGGTCCAACCATGTTGACCAGGGTAAAAAATGAGTTTCAGGTCGTTTTGGGTCAAAACTGTTATTTTCGGTCATTAAAATTGATTTTTTGCGGTTGAAACGGGGTTTTTTTTTCTAATACTGAATTGAGTTTTTTAATTTTACCTATATAAATATATATTATTATACATAATAAAAATTAAAAAAAATAAAAAAAACTTTTGTCAAACTGGCAGTTGCGCCGAAAGCAAACGGTGATTAAAAAATACTGAGATTTGTGGAAATTTAAGATTTATGTACCCTGCGCCAGAGGACGGAAGAAAGGAAAGAGAAAGAAGAAGAAGAAAAAAAAGAAAGAAAAGAATTGCAAACACTATCCACCTATTTTTTTTACTATTTCTTCACGAGAATAGGATATTGATTTTTATTAAAAACAATATCAAAAATACTAAATGTATCCTAACCGTTAGATTTGATAGTGTTTAGATCTGAACCGTTGATTTAATAAGATATAATAGGGCTTACCACACCAGATTAAAAATCAAACACATCTCAGCCCTTGAAATAATCTAAGCTTTGATCCCGTTGCGCCACGTCACCGGGTGTACCGAGATTTAGGTGCACCGCGTCGCACGCGATCTCACCTCTGTTCATCCGGACCGTCTGATCAACTTGCAGATCCAGGCAATCGCAGCCGCAGGATCAGTTCAACGGAAATCCAACGATTCACAGCCTTCAGCTGCACCGGTGCACCGTGTGCGCGTTTACACCATAGCACATCTCAGAGCCTCTCTCTCCTCTCGCCGGCGACGCTCTCTCTCCCATCCGATCTCCACTTTCCGGCCGTTTCCAGCCTCCGCACCACCACAGAAAGGTTTCTCCCCTGCTGTAAAGAAAAACCCCGGTGGTTTTCATCCTTTTATCCGCCTCATCTGGCCGGAAAAGGGCTGCGATTTGCGTCGGCCACCGAAGCTTCAAACCGACGATTCTCCCTCGTCAGCCATCAACGGCCGTCGAGACCACCGCCATCAGAATCCTCGACATCAGATATACCAGGATCGACCGTCGGTTGGACAGAAATCTCGCCGGAAAATCTCGCCGCCGCCCACAGTAACCGCGCGTGTGCCCACGCGCCGCCATTGGCATTTTCGTAATTTTTCGAGAAATCCGAGGGTATTTAAGTCTTTTACCTATACAGTGACACTCAGGTAATTTTTTGGGTTTCTACTGGTATTTTTGGTATTTTTATATACATAAATGCTTGTAAATTTTCTTGCATGTTGTAAAAAATACAAAAACCAAAGTCGACACGTCTCTTTTTTTTAAAAAGGACCGATGTCAAAAATGTAAATACCAAATATGGATTATGTCCATTATTTCTTTTGGTAACCCAGACGTAATTCTCCTTTTTAGGGTTAAAACGTCAGTTTTCAGACGAGTCTCCTAATTTTTAGGGACTGATGTCATTTTTAACGCGTCTCCTATTATTAGGGACCGACGTTAACCATTTAAAAAAAACAAATTACCAATAAACCCAAAATATAATGGATTATATCCATTATTTCTTTTGGTAACCCAGACGTAACTCTCCTTTTTAGGGACAAACGTCAATATTTGAGACTAGTCTCCTAATTTTTAGGGACTGATGTCATTTTTAACGTGTCTCCTATTTTCAGGGACCGACGTTAATCATTTAAAAAAGAATTACAAATAAGCCCAAAATATAATCGCATTTGAATCAAACAAAAAACACACAAGTAAGGGTAACCTTTCTATTGAAAGGATGTTTTAAGGGTGGTGTCTATCTTCCCTTAATCATAACTAACCCCGTACCCGAATCTCTGGGACCAGTGTCTAATTTGGGATTTCTAGTTCCCTCAAATTACTAGATGGCGACTCCAATAAAATCTTTGTTTCCACCAATTGAGAAAAAACCCTTTTTCTTAAATAAACAAAAAAAAGCGGGAGCCGTTGCCCGACGTCGTGTATCGACAGTTATCATCAGCTTCATCGCACTCTTCAATTTCGTTATCATCTTCTTCAACAACATTTTTTTTTCCACTAGTAGAGCTCAGAACAACATTCTACTCCTCTGCGTCAACATCAACAAGACTATCGTTGAAAACATGAAAATTTAAATTTTCTTCTAAGTCAATCGACGGAGCAACTCGGTATGGTTCAACCAACTCACTAGCTTGAAAGACTTCATCTATCACACTTGTGTCTTCGTTCTCATCCTGAACAACCTCGACACGACCCTTGGGTTTTGTTTTTAAAATGGATAAAATCAACTCTTGATCGGTCCTTTCTAAAGGAAGGGGTGTATGTGTAATAAACTTGTTGGCATTGCTTTGCGAAAACAAAGATGTCATTTTGTTGCGATGTCGCGGTCGCACAAATTAATTACCCTAGCTTAAAACACACAAGATAGTAAAGAGCAAGCAAGGGGTCGATCCCACGAGGAAGTTTCAAGTCAGATTTTTATGTTGTACGTTATGTAATTGGGGGAATTTGGTTTGTGATTATCTAAACTATGGCAGCAATTAAACTAGCAAACAAAATCAATCAAAACCGAAACTTATCAAGAAAACAAACCTTGGTCGCAAGCACACATCCACCAACGGAAATTAGAACCGATCCTTGAAACAAAAATTGCAGTTTATGTTCTGAAATTCTATCTTTTCTTAACGTTGATTAATTAACGGATCCGCCGTATAACTAATCCTAACCAACAAACAATCAAAGTGTCCGCACTAATGATTCAATTTAATGGTAGCTTTAAGAACTAGATAATTTCATCAAGATTAACATACAAGCTGTCCGCAGCTTGTGTCACTTTGTTCTAATGTTCTCCCTAAGTTCAATAACGTAGTTCCGCCACAATTATCAAGCTTAGTTGCTTCACAAGTTCATATATCACAACTCCGGTTTTGATATTAAACTTAGCAATAGATTGTTCACAACAATAACTTAGAGTCCGCTCTAGCAATCATCAACAACAATCATAGAAAATATGCATAGGAAAACAATCATACTCATTCATAACATAAACTGAAAATAGAAGGAAGAATAAATCTCACGGTTCTTGAAGTCCGAAGGTTTGTTGTGTCCTTGCAACCAAGAAAAGAGCTTAGCCTTGCATAACTATTGAACAACTACTTCTAAAGAATGAAAAGAGCATGATTTTTGGGTTTGTAGAGGAGAGAATTTGTGTTTATTCTCTGCTGGCTGCTGCCCTCTTCTGCTCTCCCTCTTCTTTTCTAGCTGCTGCCCCCTCTCTCTTTCTTTTTATATGCTAAGAAACCCTAGTCTCTATTTTACAAAATAGTCCTTCCTTAAGTTGACAGTTTACATTTAAGTACTTCAATAACTATTTTTCCTAAAAAGGAGAAATAGCCTTGCATGAAATCTTCAAACTCTGACTTAGAGGAGCTAAATTGCTGATATAAAAACTTGGATGTCGGTTTAGATGCTTCGAAATGTAATTTGGACTCGTTTCTTCACGAAACCTGTTTGCTGGCAGAATTCAGTTGTCATCTTTGGAAAATCATATCTCCCTCATATGACATCGGTTTTGGCTGCAATTTGGAGCGTGGATAGGTCTTTGAATTAGGAATCCAAGAAAATTGAGTTTGCATCAATTGGACTTCTGTAGCTCCAGATATTAAATTTTGAATGACCAAAGGTCAACACTGGCAGAATGCGAGATTTGACTTTGCAGGATGTGATTTCCATGATCTTTCTCCTTTTATTTTTCTTGCATTACATTTCCAGAAAGGTATGGATGTTAGCTTTTTAGTGCCACTGGAATCACTTCATTTCGATCTCTAGAACTCACGCTCTGCACAAAACATCGACTGAACGTCAAATCTGCCAATTACCTCCAATTTACTCCTTTTTGCATCTTTCATCCAAAAATGCCTTCAAACAAAAAACAAAGAATATCAAGGCATTTTATATATAAAACATGGACAAAACATTAGGTAGATGTGGGTGAAACTATCGAATAATATGGTTACATCAATACCCCCACACTTAGCTCTTGCTCGTCCTCGAGAAAGGATAAATAAAATCAAATTGAAAAAAACTATGATCAATCTCTTAATCTCCCATCAATGTCCAAGAATATATGCATTATAAACAAGAATACAATCATGAAGGATAAATAGTATAATTCTTATGAATTCATTTACATGCAAACTTCAAAACTCAATCAACCGTCGGGATTTAAATGAAATCTATGCCATGCCAAAGTGATAGGTCCTCTCATTGATATACACTCCAACACTCATGTGTTTAGGGTTTATGTGTTTAAATCTCTCAAATTCAATCAAAGAGTATGTTCTACCATAAGCTTGCTTTTCAATCTCATCTCCATTAGCAACTTATTACAAGTACTACATGAATCAAAAGGTCTTATTTTCCGGTTGTAATGGGGCTAAGGTTAAGGTGAGGTAAAAGAGAGTAAAAGAAAAGGTTCAAACCAAAGAAAGTAGAGCATTCTGAAAAATGATATTTCAAACAAGATATTCCATCAAAGCACATAAATTTTCCATCTTTAATCACCAATGCTTAACTTCTTTTGATTTCAAGCTTTTTCAATATAAAATCTTAAGAACATAAAGGAACACTTTTTTCTTTTTCTTTTTCTTTTTCTTTTTCTTTTTCTTTTCTTTTTCTTCCTTTTTTTTTTTTTTTTTACCTTTGGCAACTTTGCCCATCTTTTCATCAAACATCACTTCTTCTTTCTTTTCACATAATTTCCAACCATAATTCCATGAGATATCATAAGTATACGCTCTACTAATCCTTGGCCAGGGGAAAAGGAAAACATATAAAAAGTTAAGGCTTATACATGGATAAAGCAAAGAAAAGATAAACAAGCTCAAAAGGGGCTCACTAAGGATAATATGCTTTAGGTTGGCTTTTTGGCTCAAGTGGTTAAAATTCCTAATGCCTTTATCATCTTCATGTATATATGTAATATGAATGTAATCTCAACAAGATATGAAGCAAGTTCTAAAGATACATATCATTAAAAGAAGGCACAATAAAAGAATATAATGTTGAAGGCTCAAAAGCTTGCATTGGTATAACACTATAAAGTCAACATGGCATATTCTCAAAGTCAATCCCTAAACCAATTAAACCTTAAAACTTGCATGCACACTCCTTCATTTGATTTATTATTCATCTATCTCAACTAATTCTCATACATAATACTCATATTCTAAAAAACCAATGGGAGTTCAAAAGATCAAACATAAATTTTTTTTTTCTTTTAAAGAACAACAAAGAAAACTAAAATTCTCCCAATACCCCCACACTTAAAACACAACATTGTCCTCAATGTTGAAATAAAAGTAAAGGAACATAAGAGAATGACAGAAAAGAAAAAAAAATTAAAATGCGAAAAAAAATAAAAGATAAGGACAAAGAAAGCAAATCTGATTTTTTTTTTTGTGCTGGGTTGCCTCCCAGTAAGCGCTTTGTTTTATGTCATTGGCTTGACATGTGGCATGCTCATTCTTCATAGATTGGTTCAGCTAACTCAAAAGCGGTGAGTTCTGCCGTCCAACCTTCATAGAAAGGTTTCAAACGATGCCCATTGACCTTGAGTACTTTGTTGGTTTCTAAACTTGTAATTTCAACTGCACCATAAGGAAAAACATTAGAAACAACAAAGGGTCCAATCCAACGAGAGCGCAATTTTCCAGGAAAAAGTTTCAAACGCGAATGATAAAGAAGGACTTTGTCTCCAACATGAAACTCCTTTCTTGTAAGCATTCGTCATGAAGATTCTTAGTCTTTTCTTTGTAAATCCTTGCATTCTCGTAAGCATCATTTCGAATTTCTTCCAACTCTTGTAGTTGCAGTTTTCTTGCAATCCCAGCAGCATCATAATCCATGTTACATTGTTTAATGGCCCAAAAAGCTTTGTGTTCAAGCTCCACCGGTAGATGACATGCTTTCCCATAAATCATTCTATAAGGTGACATTCCTATAGGTGATTTATAAGCAGTCCGATAAGCCCAAAGTGCATCTCCAAGACGTAGACTCCAATCTCGCCGGTTAGGTTGCACTGTTTTCTCCAAAATGGACTTGATTTCTCGATTTGAAATTTCAGCTTGGCCATTCGTTTGAGGATGATATGCTGTGGAAGTTCGATGAGTCACATGATATTTGCGTAGCAATGCTTCCATGGAACGATTACAAAATGAGTGCCACGATCACTAATGATAGCTTTAGGGATTCCAAACCTGTCAAATATGTGAGTCCTGACAAAATCTAAAACAACCTTAGCATCGTTAGTTCGTGTGGCTTTCGCCTCAATCCATTTAGACACATAATCAACAGCAAGAAGAATATAAAGATTGCCAATGAAGAAGGAAATGGACCCATAAAGTCAATACCCCAAACATCAAAAATTTCACTTACAAGAATATTCGTTAAAGGCATTTGATTCTTATGAGTGATATTACCTGTTCTTTGGCATTTTTCACATGATTTGCAGAAGTGATATGCATCTTTAAAAATAGAAGGCCAATAGAAACCACTTTCAAGTACCTTGTGGGCTGTTCTTTTTGCTCCAAAATGCCCACCACAAGAATGAGAATGACAAAAAGTGAGAATGGAATGAAATTCATCTTGTGGTACACACCTCCTAACTACTTGATCCGCACAAAATTTCCAAAGGTAAGGATCGTCCCAAAAATAATATTTAGCATCAGCTCGTAACTTATCTTTTTGGGGTTTAGACAAACCTGGAGGGAATTCTTTGGTGACTAAATAGTTTACCAAATCAGCATACCATGGTCTTGTAGAGGAATGCAACATATACAACTGCTCATCGGGGAATGTCTCTCTTATTGTTTCGATCTGTATATCCTCGGTCCTCAGTCGGCTCAAGTGATCAGCCACATGGTTTTCAGCACCTTTTTTGTCTTTGATCTCAAGATCGAATTCTTGTAAAAGCAAGATCCACCTAATCAGTCTTGGTTTGGACTCCTTCTTCTTCAAAAGATACCTGAGAGCTGCATGGTCAGTAAAAACAATGACTTTTGTACCAAGTAGATATGACCTGAATTTTTCAAGAGCAAACACCACTGCAAAAAGTTCCTTTTCAGTTGTATGGTAATTGCATTGTGCTCCATCCAACATACGAGAAGCATAGGCGATAACATGCAAATTCTTCCCAATTCTTTGCCCAAGCACAGCTCCTACCGCATAGTCACTCGCATCACACATTATCTCAAAAGGTTCATCCCAATTTGGTGGTTGGATGATAGGGGCAGATGTGACACGTCTTTAAGCTCATCATGGGCATCTTTACATGCTTGATCAAACAAAAATCACTTCTTTGGCTAATAGTTTGCACAAGGGTGCTGTAATCTTCGAGAAATCTTTGATAAAGCGTCGATAGAAACCTGCATGGCCTAGAAAAGAACGAACTTCCCTCACGCATGAGGGGTAAGGCAATGATGAAATAACATCTATCTTAGCTTTATCAACCTCTAATCCACGTGAAGACACAACATGCCCAAGAACTATTCCTTGTTCTACCATAAAATAACACTTTTCATAGTTCAAGACAAGGTTAGTTTCAATGCACCTTTTCAAGATTAAAGATAAATTTTCTAGACATTTATCAAAAGAATCACCATACACCGTGAAATCATCCATAAAAACCTCGATTATTCTTTCAACATAGTCAGAAAAAATACTCATCATGCATCTTTGAAAAGTTGCAGGAGCATTACAGAGACCAAAAGGCATTCTCCTATATGCATATGTACCAAATGGACATGTAAATGTAGTCTTTTCTTGATCCTCAGGATTAATAACAATCTGATTGTATCCACTATATCCATCAAGAAAGCAATAAAAAGACTTACCTGCTAGGCGTTCAAGCATTTGATCCATGAATGGTAATGGGAAATGATCTTTGCGTGTAGAAAGATTGAGCTTTCTGTAATCAACACACATTCTCCATCCACTCGAGATGCGAGTAGGAATGAGCTCATCATTTTTGTTTTTCACCAATGTGATTCCGGTCTTTTTGGGCACCACATGGATTGGCGCGACCCATTTACTGTCAGTGATGGGGTAAATGACTCCTGCATCTAACAGTTTCAAAATTTCAGCTTTCACTACCTCCATCATAGGCGGGTTCAACCTCCTTTGCATTTCCCTTGTTGGTTTTGCGTTGTCCTCCAATAGTATGTGATGCATACACATTGAGGGACTAATGCCCTTGATGTCGGCTAAAGTCCATCCAATGGCCGTCTTGTGATCACACAACAACTTCACAAGTTTTTCCTCTTGCATACTTGTCAAACCTTTTGCTATGATAACGGGAAGTGTATTGTTGTCGCCAATGAATACATATTTCAAATTATCGGGCAAAGTTTTAATTCTAACTCGGGGGCCTGTAAAATAGATGGCAAAAGCTTTTTATGTGAGAGTACTAAATCAACAAAGACATTACCATGGGGAACGGTTTGCAAAGCTTGTAAGGCCAATACTGATTCGTGCACGTTTTGGGGAACACACACGTGCCTCTCCATCTCTTCTATCTTGGTGAAATCATAGCCATAGCTCAAAGCTATGCTTAATCCATCTTCGCAATCAAAATCACAAACTTGCTGCACACACTTATCAATTTGGTCATAGCATGTGATAGAATAAACATTGCTATAAGGATATTTCATTGCATCATGAAAATTGAATTCAATTTTTTCATCTCCTACTTCCATAGACAAGGTATCCTTACCACAATCAATCTTTGTGTTGGCGGTTTTCAAGAATGGTCTCCCAAACAATATAGGAGTGCTGGTTGATGAATCACAAGAATCATGTTCCATATCAAGAATATAAAAATCACATGGAATAACCAAACTATCAATCTTGACTAGGACATCTTCTATCACACCAAGTGGGTAAACAAAACTACGATCCGCAAGTTGTATTACAATGCTAGTTTTATTCAAAGGCTCAAGACTAAGAGAATCATAAACATGTTTGGGCATAACACTAATGGATGCACCTAAATCGCATAAAGCTCTTTTAAAACTAGCATTACCAATAACACATGGGATAGTAAACGCACCTGGGTCTTTTTGTTTCAAAGGCAGATTCTTTTGAACAACGGCAGATACAACTTCACCCATACTTACCGTTTCATGACCTTTCAGTTTAAAAGCTCTCTTGGTAGTACACAACTCCTTCAAGAATTTTGCATACTTGGGAATTTGCTTGATAGCATCAAGCAAAGGAATGTTGAGTTCCACTTTCTTGAAAACCTCTAAAATCTCTTTTTCTTTGTCTTCTTTCTTTGACCTAGAAGAACTCACAGGAAAGGGTGGAATTGTTTTAAAACTGGAATTAATTGAGTGAGGAGTTACCTTTGGAGTGTTGGTCTTTATTTCAGTTTGTGGAGGAGAAGGATGTTCCTTCTTTGTACTCAATTCAGTTTCTATCTCTTCTTCTTCCTCCATCTCAATTTGTTTGACCTTTCTCTTCAAGTTCTTTCCCACTTCGCAGCATGATTGCACTAACATTCTCTTTTGGATTTAATGCTTGGGAGGGCAATTTTCCATTCATTTGTGCTTCCAATTTCCCACACTTGAAGCTACTTGCCCCATTTGCTTTCCAAGTTGTGAATACTTGACCTTGTTTCCTGTTGAAAAGACATGACATTTTGTTGCAAGGTCACAGTGTTAGAAGCCAAAGTTTTCATCATCTCACGAAGATCATCATTGGATGATGACCCCATAACATTGGAGTTTGAATGGAGGGGGCTGTCTTGCTTGATAATTTTGTTGGGGCTGAAATCCATGGGGATGGAACTGTCGGCCTTGATTGCCTTGTTGGGATGGGTTGCTGTAGCGTAAGTTGGGATGATCTCTCCATCCGGGATTGTACGTGTTGGAAAAGGGATCATATTTACGCTGGGGCTGTCCGTTGAATGCTCCATCAATTGCATGAGCTTGTTCAATGTAATCTTCTTGCATTGTTGGGCACATATCCGAAGCATGTCCTTGTAAGGAGCATATGCTACAAACTTTCACTGCTGCACATTTCCACAAGCCAAAGAACGCACAAGAGAAGTAAGATCATTAACTTTATTTTCAAGGTTAGAAATACTTACCTCATTTACTCGTTTGTTGGAGAAGTCTCCACGAGTGCCAAACTGTTTTGAGTTGGCTGCCATGTTTGAGATCAATTGGCGTGCAGCCTCGGGTGTCTTATCCACCAATGCACCTCCACTTGCAGCATCAATGATACTACGGTCAGTAGGCATCAATCCTTCATAGAAATATTGAATGAGCAGCTGATCGGGTATTTGATGATGGGCATTGAATACAGTTGCTCAAATCTTTCCCAATACTCGGAGTGTCTCTCCATGAGATTGTCGAATCCCACATATTTCTTTCCTTATGTTGGCAACTCGAGATGCTGGAAATACTTCTCAAGGAAAATCTTCTTCATAGCATTCCAAGTTCCAATAGATCCTGGGAGAATAGAGAAAAGCCATGCCTTTGCTGCCCCCTTCAAAGAGAAAGGGAAAGCTTTCAACTTAACTTGTTCTTCATCAACTCCATTCGGTTTCATGCCAACACAAAACCATATGGAACTCCTTGAGATGAGTATGAGGATCTTCTCCTGCAAGACCATTAAATGTTGGTAACAAATGTATAAAACCAGATTTGAGCTCAAAGTTTACATTATTGTCAATGTTTATGCACAATGGTTGATTTTCCACGTTAGGAGCAGCAAGCTCCTTGAGTGTTTGTTGTCGTGCAATAGCCATGGTGTTGAGGCGAGCTTCCTTTCTTAACCTGCGTAAAGTGCTTTCTATTTCAAGATCAATCTGCACTTGAATTTGATTAGTAGAACGGGTCACAGGCATAAATTGCTAAGAAAACTCAAAAGAAAGTAACCACACAAGAGATCAAAAACAATGCAAATTGTACGAAAATCCTACGGTAGAAAACTAAAACTGCCTAAAAACACCAGAAAACAGAGGAATTTGGCCTCAAAAGGGTGGGGCTAGTGATTTATCACTAGTCCTGTTCAAAACGTCGTTTCCCTTCAGAAAACAAAAGGCCGATACCTAATTCCTCCAAAAACTCTGTTTTGAACAGTACCGCTACCGCAAGTGAACAGTACCGTCGCAAGCAAAAATTATGTTTCTATCTTTCTTTTTCTTTTTTTTTTTTTTTTAATCACAGCAAATAAAAATAACAGTACAAGCACAACAATCAACTAAAATTACCTCCCCGGCAGCGGCGCCAAAATTTGTTGCGATGTCGCGGTCGCACAAATTAATTACCCTAGCTTAAAACACACAAGATAGTAAAGAGCAAGCAAGGGGTCGATCCCACGAGGAAGTTTCAAGTCAGATTTTTATGTTGTACGTTATGTAATTGGGGGAATTTGGTTTGTGATTATCTAAACTATGGCAGCAATTAAACTAGCAAACAAAATCAATCAAAACCGAAACTTATCAAGAAAACAAACCTTGGTCGCAAGCACACATCCACCAACGGAAATTAGAACCGATCCTTGAAACAAAAATTGCAGTTTATGTTCTGAAATTCTATCTTTTCTTAACGTTGATTAATTAACGGATCCGCCGTATAACTAATCCTAACCAACAAACAATCAAAGTGTCCGCACTAATGATTCAATTTAATGGTAGCTTTAAGAACTAGATAATTTCATCAAGATTAACATACAAGCTGTCCGCAGCTTGTGTCACTTTGTTCTAATGTTCTCCCTAAGTTCAATAACGTAGTTCCGCCACAATTATCAAGCTTAGTTGCTTCACAAGTTCATATATCACAACTCCGGTTTTGATATTAAACTTAGCAATAGATTGTTCACAACAATAACTTAGAGTCCGCTCTAGCAATCATCAACAACAATCATAGAAAATATGCATAGGAAAACAATCATACTCATTCATAACATAAACTGAAAATAGAAGGAAGAATAAATCTCACGGTTCTTGAAGTCCGAAGGTTTGTTGTGTCCTTGCAACCAAGAAAAGAGCTTAGCCTTGCATAACTATTGAACAACTACTTCTAAAGAATGAAAAGAGCATGATTTTTGGGTTTGTAGAGGAGAGAATTTGTGTTTATTCTCTGCTGGCTGCTGCCTCCTTCTGCTCTCCCTCTTCTTTTCTAGCTGCTGCCCCCTCTCTCTTTCTTTTTATATGCTAAGAAACCCTAGTCTCTATTTTACAAAATAGTCCTTCCTTAAGTTGACAGTTTACATTTAAGTACTTCAATAACTATTTTTCCTAAAAAGGAGAAATAGCCTTGCATGAAATCTTCAAACTCTGACTTAGAGGAGCTAAATTGCTGATATAAAAACTTGGATGTCGGTTTAGATGCTTCGAAATGTAATTTGGACTCGTTTCTTCACGAAACCTGTTTGCTGGCAGAATTCAGTTGTCATCTTTGGAAAATCATATCTCCCTCATATGACATCGGTTTTGGCTGCAATTTGGAGCGTGGATAGGTCTTTGAATTAGGAATCCAAGAAAATTGAGTTTGCATCAATTGGACTTCTGTAGCTCCAGATATTAAATTTTGAATGACCAAAGGTCAACACTGGCAGAATGCGAGATTTGACTTTGCAGGATGTGATTTCCATGATCTTTCTCCTTTTATTTTTCTTGCATTACATTTCCAGAAAGGTATGGATGTTAGCTTTTTAGTGCCACTGGAATCACTTCATTTCGATCTCTAGAACTCACGCTCTGCACAAAACATCGACTGAACGTCAAATCTGCCAATTACCTCCAATTTACTCCTTTTTGCATCTTTCATCCAAAAATGCCTTCAAAACAAAAAACAAAGAATATCAAGGCATTTTATATATAAAACATGGACAAAACATTAGGTAGATGTGGGTGAAACTATCGAATAATATGGTTACATCACATTTACGTTGCGGTGTCTAGCTTTTGAGTTGATTTCAACGAGACCATAGTGAGGATTTACTCTGATTTCTCTGTCTGTTGTGTCATACCAATAGCATTTGAATAAAAACACTCTATTTTGCTCGCTATGATATTGCAGTTCGATGACCTCTGTCAGTTGTGTACTTGTCTAAACTCTATTTCAGACAAATATCTTCCCCTCACGGTATTTTTAGGCGTGGGTCGTCCAGGATTGGAGAATATTGACAAGTTCTCACTTGAATGCACTTCACTACCATCATCATGCCGTGGAACACGATTTATCCTCGTTCTCAAATGAGGTTCGAAATAGTATGAGATAAATGTTGAGATCTCCTCAACAATATACGCCTCACATATTGACGCCTCAACATGCGCCTTGTTCTTAACCTTTTTTTTTAAGATTGAACAAGTACCTGCATATATATATATATATATTAATAAAAAATTATCAATTAAAAACATTAAAATAAAAATAAAAACATTTAATTATAAATGTCATAACAACTGTAATATCTAACCTCTCGAATGGATACATCCATCTGTATTGGACCGGTCCTCCAACTTTTACCTCAAACGATAAATGTACGGGTAGATGCTCAATTGAGTCAAAAAATGATGGAGGGAATATCATCTCAAGTTTGCATACTGTCTCGACGATATTCTTTTCAAGCCTTTCAATGTGATCAACATTCAACTTGCTGGAGCATGTCTCTGAAGAAATGACTCATCTCCGTTAGTGCATCCTATATCCTCTTTGGCAACAAATCACGAAAAGCTAATGGGATGAGTGTTTGCATAAACACATGGCAGTCATGACTTTTCATTCCATATAATCTGCATTCCTCCGTATTAACCAACCTTGATATGTTCGAGGCATGTCCATCGGGGAAACGCAGACTCTTAAGCCATTTATAGACCAGTAGTTGTGTGTTTTTCTCTAGCACAAAGCTTGCTCTTGGTTTTGCGACCCGTGACCCATCACAAACCAACTCCACATTTTTACGGTTATAGAACAACGCTACATCCAATCTAGCCTTGATGTTGTCCTTTGTCTTCCCCTTCACATCCATGACGGTGTTGAAAATGTTCTCAAACACGTTCTTTTTAATGTGCATGACGTCAAGGTTATGGCAAAGAAGATTGGTCTTCCAATAAGGAAGCTCCCAAAAGATACTTCGCTTCACCCAATTATGGGTCAAACCAAAACCAGGAAACTTCTGCTTAGCTGATTGGAGACCAAACACAATTTCACCGTACTCTGACACGACATCAAACAATTCTTCACCGGAAAGACGCGGGGGTGCAACATCATTTTTAACTCTGCCAACAAAGAAATCCTTTCTGTACTTGTGGTTATGTGGCAAGAAACGACGGTGACATTAAAAAAAAGAAGCTTTACCCCTGTTTGTTAGCGTGAATGCCTTGTTGTTCTCCATACAGTATGGACATGCTAGCTTTCCATGCGTGCTCCAACCAGAAACCATTCCATAAGCTGGGAAATCATTGATAGTCCACATCAAAGCCGCTCTAATAACAAAATTTTGTTTCCTCGAGATGTCTAAATCAAAGCTCCAGAGGACCACAACTGCGTCAACTCATCAATCAACGGACGAAGACAAACATCTATATTCCGCCCTGGACTGCTCGGACCTGGTATGACCATAGATAAAAACATGAACTCCGGCCTTATACACATCCCCGGTGGCAAGTTATAAACCATCAGTATGACCGGCTAACAAGAATAAGGAGCAGCAAATGACCCGAATGGGTTGAATCCGTCTGTACACAACCCAAGACGCACGTTCCTTGATTCAGCTGAAAAGTGAGGATGCATACTGTTAAAGTGTTTCCAGGCTTCACCATCAGAAGGATGAACCATCACTCCATCAACTGCATGGTGTGATTGGTGCCATGTCATGTGCTCAGCAGTCCTTGGTGACATAAATAACCTCTGCAGTCTAGGTGTGATTGGGAAGTATCTAAGTTTTTTATATGCCATGAGAGTCTTCCCTCTACCAGTTCTGGGTTTGTAACGGGAATGCCCGCATGTCATGCACTCGGTCATCTCAGCATTTTCAAGGTAGTATAACATGCAGAAGTTAGGGCATATATCAATTTTCTGGTATCCTAAACCGAGGGGTTTCATCATGGACTTGGCAGCATAGAAGTTCTCTTTCAGCCTGTTCCCTTCAGGTAAAATGCTTCTCGCCCATTTAATAATATTGTTATAACCGGCCTCACTCAACCCGTGATCTGACTTGATGGTGAACACCTGTGCTACGGCTGATAATTTACTGTGGTTCGTGCAACCATCCCATAATGGTTTGTCAAAATCTCTCAACATATCAAAAAACCTTGCTGCATCTGCATTAGGTTCTTCTTCTACGATTGGACATTCCCTGACATTACCTTCACTCATTCTCATTGCATCCATAACCATATTCCTGTAAGGATTACTGTTCTCATTTCCAACTTCATGCATGTTGCTAGCACTAGAAGTTGACCCAACCACCTGTTCTTCCATGCTCTCATCAGGAACAAATAGTTCTCTCCGTGAGCATACCAACACAGGTAATCTTCCATGAACCCTTTGGTTAGAAGATGCATCGTTATAACATCTTGATGCAGAAACTTTAAATTTTTACACTTCCTGCATGGACACCTAATACCGCCATCAGTAAAATTCCTCGGAATAGATGTTGCAAAATTAATAAAACCCTGGACACCGTTACAATAATCCATCCTCCGCAATCCTTGGGGTGAGTCCCGATACATCCATGAACGATCATCCATGACTTCTATTGAACCTCTATAAAACATAACAAAAATATTGGTTTTCTCCGACATTATCCAACAAACTAAAACAACACTTATGTTAAATATTCATTATCAATTGTCAACTATCAACGTTCATACATACAAATTTATACATATATAAATTTACAGAAATCACAACTTCGAAATAGAATTGATAACAATTAAACAAGACTCGTTAAACAAGCTATTAATTATTTATTTCATCACAACGACACATTTAATTCGGTGTAATTCAAACAAAATTTCAACAATTTACAAACAAATATAATTTGACAAAATCTAAAACAAACTATAACAACTACAAAATTATACATTCATACTACAAGTTTCTTTGACAAATAACAATTAAACAAGTACAAACGTTAACAAAATACATATACTAAAACAATAAAATTTACAATTAAATATTAAAACTAAAAAGGTTAGATTTACTTACAAAAAAATGATAAAATCTACAAGAAATGGATATTGTGACCACGTACAAGATATAAAAAACTTGAGTGCTCGTGTTGAGAATAGTGGAGAGTTGGGATGGGTGTTTGGCTGCAGTTTGGGAGGGGAGAGGTGGGATGGGAAAGAAGAAGAAGGAGAAACAGAGGAAGAGAGTGTCGGCAGATCGGTGGGATATAATGGTCTTTTCCGATGGAATCACCGACGGATTACTTCCGTCGGTGATGCCGTCGGTGAAAGTGCCACGTCACTGTACGGCTATCTCAGTTTGAATCCCTCGGTACTTTCGTCGGTAAAATTGCCTGACGTCACCACGCCGTTGCATATTTCCAAACAAACTGTAAACCCCGTCGGCGAAACGGTCAGTATATACCGACATAATATTTCCTTCGGTATATACCGACCGTGTCGCCGACGGAGTTATTCCGTCGTATATACCAACAGATTTTGAGATGGAATTATTTCCATCGGTAATTCCGTTGGTTTTCTCCGGTTTTCTGGTAGTGCTATAACTCATAATGGTTTTACTGTTTCAATTCTTATACACACACTGATTCATTTGATTTGTGGATTGTTACAATGTGGAGGAAATCAATACTTTATGGCTTTTATCGATGATTTTTCTAAATACAATTATGTTTATTTAATAAAAGATAAAAGTGATGAGTTTGAGAGATTTAAAGATTTTTTTTAATAAAATTGAAAATCAACTCGATCAATACAAAAATTAAAAGAGTTAGAAGTGATAGCTAGAAACCGTGAATATGAATCTTAATAATTAATTAAACCCATATGTTTAAACATTAAGAATAATACATGCAATAATCTAAAATACTCTCCTATGATCTATAATGGTGTGTCCAAGAGGAAAAATGGAATCCTAATGCAATTGACAAATGCAATGTTGATAGCGTCAAGTGCTCCTTCAAATCTTTGAGGTGAAGTAATTTTGATTGCATATATACCATGTGCCACATAAAAAGAGTAAAATTAATTACACCATTTAAATTATGAAAGGATTATAATTTAGGGATGTTTAGTGTATCTGAGGTTAACCGATTTTAAAATACCTAAACTAGATATCATATATAGTTGTGACACTTGTGTTTTTTTTGGGTCATGCATTCCACAGTAAATCCTATAAAATGTTAGACATTGAAAACAATGAGATTATTTAGTTAGATAATTTTTAGTCGTAATTTAAAAATTGACAAAATAGATGTTAAAACTATGTCTCTAAAAGAAGAAATTTATATGAATCAACATGACGGCAATATAAAACATGGCCAAGAAACCAAAGTGTGCAAACGTACTATATCCCTATATAGCTTAAAAAAAAAACTCTTAAACACTAACATGAAAATTTTTACCCTTACATGATTAATAATGTCTACAAGACAAATGAATGTGACAATTAGTGCATTTATTATAAGACTCTGAAAAATATTAAGGAAACATAAGTTTATTGATTCCAAGCATGTAGTTACTTCTTGTGATTCTAATATCCATTTATTTCCTGTTGAGAAAGATGATGACACTATAGTGAATAGCATTGATAAGCCATTGAGAGATGAATGAAATACTTGCTTGCTTTTTAGAAGTTAATTGTAATATCCCACATCGGAAGCGAGCGTCCAAAGCCAGGGCTTTATAAGTGCATGCTCACCTTGACTAGTAAGACGCGTTTTGGGGCCATGCGTGGCTGCTAAGAACAAACCCGTGAGGGGGACCTGGGTGAAAGTCCTGGACATGGGTGGACTGGGAGGCCCAAAGCAGACAATATCTTGCTAGTGAGGTGGGGTGTTACATTAATCTTCTAAAATAATTACTTGTGGAATTTAAGACACATGCTCAATCGAAAAGTTCAATTCTCAATCACTTTATTATTGAAGGACAAAATTAGAAAAAAAATCAATTAAAAAAACTTATCAAAGCAGAAAAATAACAATAAAAGGAATGGAGACTAAGCCCAATAGGGAAAAAAAAAATAAAGGAGGATGAAACCATAAAAAATCAATTTTATAAATCATCCTAAATAAAAAAATAATAATAAAAAGAATGAAGATCAAATATAAGAGATGAAAAAAATTAAAAGAGGATGAAATTGAAAATAATTCCCAATTTGAAATAATTGTTTCAAATAAAAAAATTATAATTAAAAGATCTTGGACTTAATCTAAAAGGAAAATAAATTGAAGAGATGTTGTAAATTGTTTTTAGGGGCACAACGGAAATTGAGATGGAGGAGAAAGAAATGAAGAAAAAAAAAATCAAATCAGGGCCAAACTAAACTAAATCACCATGCACACACTATCTAGAAAGGACGAGGACAATAAGAGGAATCAAATGACATTGATGAAGAACAGTTTGGACCACTAGAGTTAGCTGAATATTTTCCTGAAGGCGACCTTTCCATTTATTTTATTTTACTTATCAAATTACCATATTTCTTCCAAGATTAAATATAATTATTACAAAAGAAAACCTTTTTAAAATTACAGAAAAACCAGGGAAGGCATGCTAAAAGAATTTTGATTTCAAGGGCAATTTAGTTATTATATTGTTATTTAATGTTAGAGAATAATATAAATTATATCTTGGAACCTCACCTAACAACTTAAGTTTTTGGGTTGAGATGGTTATTAGACATGGTATCAAAGTTTTAATTACTAAGTGGTCACGAGATTGAATCTCACAATCTCCATTTATTTGATAAAAAATTAAACACAATGTAATGTCAGCTTGTGCAAGTTTAAAGCCCAAAAAGCTTTCACTTGAAGGGATGTGTTAAAGAATAATATAAATCATATCTTTAAACCTCATCTAATAACTTAATCTTTTGAGTTGAGATGATTATTTATAATTTTAAAAGTGAAAAACCAAAAAATTCCTAGACCATAATGAAAAATCCAAATACCATTTAATAATTTTGAAATGGAAAATATATTTTACCCCAAGGCCAGTGAAACCATTTTTTCCTTGATGAACAAAGGCGTAACTTTACTGTTTCAATTCACAACGAATCACGTGTTTGCTAAATAGTTTTACCATACAGATTAAGGTTTTTTTTTTTAATTCACCGTAGATCACATATATCGATTGGCTATGGTGCCGATCACTAGCAGGCTTTGATGGGTGACGTGTTGCTGAGGTGCCATATAAAAGGCTTTTCTTGTAGCTTACGTGAAACCTAACAAACCAACATGCAATTCTCTTTGTGTTTCAACGTTAATTATTAACGTTTCAAACCCAAGATTTTGAGGGCAAAGTCTTGGAAGTCACGTTGGCCAAAATTCCAGACACGCAGTGGCCTTCAAATTAGATTAATGGCAACGTACGACTTGGTCTTTGAGATTGTCTTTGTTCTCAGTTTTCCACAATTTCGAAGAATTCTCGCAAGGATACCTGATTAAGGATTCATGGGGCGGGCGGACCTAGCTTAAGCTGCAGGTGCCATGAAACCTCCAAACCTCACAAGATTTTCTACCCTTTAGTTTAATACATCTTTCCATGGCATTAATCCCCAAACCATCTCAGTCAACCCATGCCCCCCAACCTAGAAATTCTAGTTCCCACCCATGTATGATTGTTATATATAAACACACACACACACACCTATGTTCTCATCGAATGTGCTTTGTATTACAAGAACAATGGCTTCTAAGAAATTTTTGTGTTTTTGGAACGCTTTCTTGATTGTTATACTTCTTTTCTCTTCTGCAATGGGATCAAGGGATCTGTCAGAGATTGCCAGGCCTCGTATGATTCGTAAGTCGCACCTGCGCGCATTTTTAATTTCTTGGTTCTTCGGAATGTTGCGAGTTTTTAATTCTATAATAGAAGCTAAATCGAAAGATGAGTTTATTTGAACATCTTGCATCTTCATAACAATTCTGAATAGGGATATTTAATTAGCTTAATCATCAAAGAAAAAGAAACGAAAAGGGATATTTAGCTAATTACCTTTTAAAAGAGTACCAGAGAAAATCTTTTCTTTTTATAAGGATTAATTCTTCAGAATGGTCACTTAATTCATATGATTCCAACAGTGTGCTTAGGTTATTCATACGGCATTTAAGCCCAGATGACTCTATGTAATCTACTTCCACATATTAGGGCTAACTAAATTTCTTAAGTGCCCGAAGGCATAAACGCAAGCATGCCAGTACCATATATTATCTCTGTTATAAACTCTTCTTTTGCCTTACTTACTCCATTGTTATTTGTTTGAAAAATAAATTATGTATCTCTGAGGTCCTAAAAGGAAATGAACTATGTTATGGCATAATTAATTTCTTTGTGTTCATGCAGTTGATGAGAAGGCTACTAGTACTCAAAGGGGTCCTGCATGGGACGGCCATTATAGGGCTGCTCCCCCCAACGGCTAATTAGCTGAATTTCATGACATCTTTTATTGCGTACAAAATAACGCAAATATTTAATAGTTTAATATTGTAATATATGCATCTACAGTCAATAAAGCATTAGTAAGCGTTGCTACCTTGCTATCCTGATTTTTGCCTAGCGTTATGGTGAAGCGTTGAGGCTGATATCAAAAGTTCCTGCTGCTGAAAGTTACTGTTACGTTTAGTTGTACCTTTGATTAATTTGTACTCATTTTGGATAGCTTTACATCTTCTTGTAGCTGGCAAGAGAGAAATAAAGGAGACGAAGATACTATAGTATCTTTTATTTTATTATGAAGAGTTTCAATAGATTTCTTTAATTCCATATAAGATTTATCACTGAAAATATCGATATGCGTGAGAACACTTTACATGCCAACTTCTTAGAAATTAACCTTCACATTCTCAATCGATATTGCTAGCTTACCAAGAAAATGAAAAAACAAGAATGCCACCGTATATTAATAACGACAGTAGCCGCTAGCAGTAGCACCATCAACAATCAGCGCTAGCAAAGACACCATCAATAGCCATCAGCAACACCACCACCACCGACCTCCTCCCCCTTTGATCCTCACAGCACTGCTCTCCTACCATCAAATTTAATACTCTCTCCTGATTAAGAAACCCCATGAATGAAAATCGGAAACACAAACAAATTAGGTGGTCTCTCTCTCTCTCACTCGTATTGTTGCAAGAGCAAAATAGAAGAAAATAAAATAAAACTTTACAAAGAATAGAGGCTGAGTCTTACCACTTTGAACATATTAGTTGAGATTGGAAATTTAGTAATGGTCTCTTTTGCTAGCTCTTCACTCAACTCTTGAAAAAGGTAGCTTTTGTGATTGTGATGTTAAAAACTAAATTTTAAAAAATTATTTTTAATTATGGTTATTTTAATTAAAATACGTGTTTGATTAAAATTGTGATTAAAATTATTACTCAACATAAAACATGTCCAAGATGTTTGGTTAAAATAATTGTTGAAATTGATGTTTGTAATAAAATGATCTAAAAAGACATGTATTAATTTTTTATTTTGCAATATATTAATGTGCATTTCATTATTAATATATTATTAAAACAACCATGCGAATTATAACACTAATTTTATTGTCCCATTAAACTTATTGCAATGCTATCTTGAACATAATCCATATAGGAAGACCTCTAGTTTCCATAAAGTTGTGAACATGGAACCACATCGATTAGAAATTGTTGAGAATTAAAACATTTGAATATTTTTATAATTTACAGATACAAAAACTTGGGTCTATTCAAATTTTTAACTTATGTAAAAATTACCCGGCATTGATTTTTTGATTAGTTCAAAGGAGGATGAGGTTATTTTGGTCTTATGAATAACAAATTCAACGATAATAAAATACAACTTAATGAAAAGCAGAGGAAAAACGTAACAAAAATATATAGAAGTAACTTCTCAAAAACTAAATTCAAAACTCATAAATAAAATTATGGTTAAATGATAAAACAAATGCTAAATCATAGCGAAACGGGCTCAAATTGAGTTTGAGAAATTCAAAGAAAAGGAAAGGACAAAGCGATAATTAAAAAATTAAGTTTAGTTAAATATTCAAATCAAAGAAGATGAAAATTAAATCCATACCTTCTCTCAACTCCAATCAATTAAATCGAAGCTCTAAATTAATATAATCACTCTCATTGTATATGCTTCACTACAATCTTTCCCCCTCAAATTACATGATCATCTGCAATTTATATTTATATTTATATTTATACAGCTATTTTCATCCCTTCTTTACTGCTTTTCTTAGAATAGTAATTAGTATTCTTATAGAAAAAAAAACCCTTAAATATTTATATATCACTGTCATAATTTAATTTTGAGTTATTCCTAAAAAATCATTTTTTTTCAAAATAAAAATAAAAAAATAAAATAAAGGTTGGCAACGTGGAGAAAGTAGGCCGGAGAATTAAGCAGCAATTTTGAAGGAAATTTTAAGGCCTAATTGTACCCCACTATGCCAAAAAATAGAGAAAAATACAAATCCAAGGTCAAATTAAATGATTATTGGATGAATTTGCATAAAAATCAAGTTCAAGGACATAATTAAATTTTTAACAGGCCAATTTGATTTAATCATGGGCCAAATTGAATTTTAATTATGTTTAAGAATTAATTTGGGTCCAATTGAAGGATTTAATTAAGTGCAAGGACTTAATTATACTTTAAATGGGTCAAATTAATTTTATTTGGGGCTTAATTGGTGAAAAATTAAGTTTGGGAGCCTAATTTGGGCTTAATTGAGAAGATTGAAATTTTAAGAGACCAAATTTAATTTGTACCAAGTTAATTGATTGAAATCAGGGGCCAAATTGCAAGAAAATTAAAGTTTTGGGGTCAATTAGGGGTTAAATTGACAAAATTCGCAGCCAAGAGCTAATCTGCAAAAGGCGCCAAACTATAGGGGCTTAATTCAAATTGAAAAAATTGAAAGTTTAATGGTCAATTAGGGGTTAAATTGCATAAAATCGAGACTAGGAACCACAGTGCAAATGGCGCGTAAATTCAGGGTTCTCATTTAAATTTTTCAGGGGTTAAATTGCACTAAATCAAAAGTATAGGGTCAATTATAGGTGCAATTAAATCAAATTTAAAGAGGGAGGACTGAAATAAACTTTGGTTAAAAACAAAATTCTGGTACTGTTTATCTTCTTCTTTAATTCTCTAAAATAAATGCTCAGATTATCTACTTTGTAGGTACATTTAATACCTCTGTACTCCACTAAATTTGACTAAACTTATATGTAAATAATCAAATGACATTCCTTTATCTCCGGATATGGTTTTTTAAGGTGAAATGACAACACGGTGGCTCTTAAATATCTATATATCACTAATATTCTTTATATCAACTGAACTTGCATTTGTTTTATACAAAGTAATTATCACCTTCTCATAAGTTAAGTCTTAAATAAATAAAGAATATATATGTGAAACCTGCTTCTATTTGTATTTATTACAAGTTAGTTGTTATCTCTCACAAGTTAAGCACCGGTTATAACCTGTTTGGTTGTGCAGTGAATTTATTTTTAGATTGCATATTTTTAGAGTTTTTTTTCTGTTTTAAAAATATTTTTAATAAAATTTTAATTTTAATTTTAATTTTTTACTTCACTTCAAATTAATATATTTTTTAAATATTTTTAAAGATGTTTTAATATCAAAAATAAATTTTAAAAATAAAATAATTATTATTTTAATATATTTTTAAATAAAAAATATTTTAAAATACAACCACGTAATACCGAACTGCCTCTAAATTCCTTTTAAGCGGCGTAAATCAATTTTTGGATGCCCGCATAGTTGGCTTTGAATTTGTCAAAAGGGTTGGCAGGTCCCACTCTTTGTCGTAGCCCTCCAAGATTCAGGGCTGCTACTTGATAAGGGCGAGGAGCTGAACACAGCAGCTTTTGTTACAATGGCCCGAGGAAGTTTTCTTTCTCTGGCAATTTTAATTGACTGGATAGTATTGTTGCTATCTTGCTGCAAAGCAAGTTTAGCTTCAAATGCAGAAGCCGAGGCCTTGCTCAGATGGAAAGATAGTCTTGGAAACCAATCCATTCTCCAGTCGTGGGTCGCCCCAGCAAATGCCAATTCAAGTACCCTAAGTCCATGCCAGTGGCGTGGAATTACTTGTGATAACGCAGGAAATGTAACTCAAATAAATCTTCCGAACTTTGGCTTGACAGGTACCCTGCAATACTTGGATTTCTCTTCTTTAACAAATCTTCTTCGACTTGATCTTAGAGAAAATCAACTTACAGGAACCATTCCATCTAGCATTGGAACTCTTTACAAACTCCAATGACTTGATCTTGCCACAAATTTTCTTTATGGTACTTGTCACGGGGTCAATTTTTCGCTCTCGAAAACAGACCTCGCGCGGCAGTCTAGTCCCGCTAGACTCAGCCTTTCCCGCACCGATTCACTCGTGTTTTGCCTACGACTAGTTTGTCCCACAAACCCAAGAGATCCCCACACTCTCTCAATGCCACAAGCAAGCGGAATAACACAATTGAATAGGAACAGAATAAACACAGCAGCCGTTTACAGGAACAAGTCCCAACCTTTTCATTAACTCAATTAAAGGATTACACAAAGTTCATCTTGTGTGCTATGCCCATTTCCGTTCTCTGCATGCTACACATTTTACAGCCTATCTATTTACAAGATAATGGAAGTTACAAGTATAAACTGTCTCTAACTTCCTGCACAGCTGGAGCACCCATTATCCCATGTTTTGCCAACTTCTTCCCCACATAAGAAACTGCCGCAAACTGCCGATAACTGCTCCCAAAACTGCCGCAACTGCATTGGCATGTTCTCCCACAAGCCAACTGCCCACTGCCAGCACACATGCTGCCAGCGTAACTGCCTCGCATGCCTTGGGCCGTCCACTGTCCAAGTTATCGTCAGCCCCTGCTACCGATTTTGTCAACGCTGTCGAATTCCTCGACGCTGCCGAATTGTTGACGCACACTACTGCCGAATCTGCCAACGCCCATGCACGATGCCACTGTCGATGCATGCTGCCATTCCTGCCAGTAGTGTTTACGTCAAGTCTAGGACTGCCTATTGTCCAGACTTATCGTCAGCCCCTGCTGCCGATTTTATCGACGCTGCCGAATTCCTCGACTCTGCCGATTTCACCAGTGCTGCCGAATTCCCCACTGTCCCATTGTGTCATCCCAGCATTGTTTCGTCAAGCCTTGGGCAATCCTCGCCCAAGCCCCAACTCTCGTCAGCATACTGCCTCGCTAGCTGTTGTGTGCTGCCGCACACACACTCTGTCGATTCTCGCTACTGTCACGCGGGCTGCCACCCTATAGCTACTGTCCAGCAATGCTTTTTGTCAGCCTATGACTTGACAGATTTTAACCCTGTGACAAACCTCCCCCACCAAAAAAAGTTGACGTCCTCGTCAAACCAAGTCTGAAGCACCTCTGCCCCAAGTCTGCACCACTATTCACAGTTCATGATTGCCCACACACAACCTTTCGGCTTTGCCCATATTTTCATCCAGAATTTCATCCACCGATTCTGCGATGCCAAGCTAACATGCTCTTCGTCAGCTCCTACAAAAACCCAAGCTGTGATCAAGTCTTCTCTCGGTTCCAGTTTGTATTCCATAGGTTAAGCCAAACTTTGAGTCCCACCCAAAGTTTACGAGATCAATGCCCTCAATCTCGTCTGGACACCAACAAAGTTGTAACACCCCAATGTCACATTTTACCATGCTCCTCCAGAATTCGTATGCAACTTTCCCAAGTCACACACAAGCTGTCCTCATTCGTTAGCATTCTCACATGCCAATTCATCCACCGCAAGCCTATTTTCATGAAGTTTAGATGCTTCCTCCAGCACCCAAGGCTTCCTTCCCTTTCCTCACGAACAACACCACATACTAAACCACTTCGAAGCACCATATGAACTCCCATACGAACATACAATCCATCAACCGTTCAGTAAGCAAAACCCGCAAGAATCGAATGAGTCAACACATTCGGTGATCAACAAATTTTTGTGTCGAAGTTATTTCGTCAAGTCCCCAACTAAACCTGCTCAAGCATACAACACATAGCACCCAGCATCAAAATCCCGTCTGACCTGCTTTCCATAGGCTACTGTCGTACCCAAGACACTTCATCAGCCCCACAAAATTTCGTTGACGCAACAGCACCACACTATTTCAGCCCCTGTCACATGTTTCGTCCACCAAAAATTGAAACAGTATTTTCCAACAATGGCCAAGCAATCTGTCTTCGTCACCCTGATTCGTCCATCGTCAAGATGCACAGAAATGCCCCTACTGCCTCACCACCAAAGCAGTGCACCAAACCATCCTCGTCGATGATTCTGGCTCCTCAACCGAACTCACTGTATCGGCTGCCGAATCTATCATCCTGATCAGCCCATCGTCAAGACATCCAGACTCCCAAACCACGCTGTCCCCTAGCTTGTCCACCAGCCAAGACATTCACAACATATTGTCTTACTTCCATCACCCCGCTGTCCACTGCCGAAGTGCACAAAACAGACTTCGAATCTGCCCTATCACAAGCAAACTTGCCCAGCCATTGCCTACCTCCTCCAGACTGGTCCCAACGTGACTAAACTCCATCTCAGCCACCATTTTGTCTTCCTTTTCCCTGCACTGTCCCTCGTCAAGGTTTCCGCAGAAGACACCAATTCTACCGTATACTAGGCAGTCTAGCCAAGCAACATCCTCCTCGATTCGTCTGGCTACACAACTAAGAACCCGACTTAGTTGCTGTGCACACGCATGAAGTCTACGCATGCTGATTTCCCCTCTTTCAGCAACAATCCCTCAAAGTAATTTCCATCGCAAGAGTAGCAATCCGAACTTAGCCTTGAATCCCTCATATTTTGCCTTCTTGTCTGACCACTCTTCGTCAGCAGCATACTTGGATTCAACCCCACCAAGATTCTTCTTTCTCGTCCCTTCTTCTGCAAAAGACATGGACAAGTCACCAACATCCCAACGTTGGCTTCTACTCCCTTTTCTGCCCTTCCATCGACAGTTTTGATGGCTGAATCAGCACCTATCTTCGATCTGATTCTCTCGTCATTACTTTGCGTCGCCCTTAGAGTAGTTAAGCCACCAAACTCGCAGTCTTTGAACACCAACTCTGTCCAAGAACGCTGGCAAGTTTTTCCCCAAAATGGCTTCGAACAAACCTGTCCTTCGATCTGCCCTACAAAACTATCCATCGTCTGTGTTACGAAACTGCCCATCGTTTCGTTGCGAGCACAAACCGCGCTCTGCTGTAAAGTCTGCCAGTCCATCGGCAGTAGCGATGGTTCTCCCAAATTAGTCCTTCGATTCATCCAGAGAAGCATCAACATTCTCATTGCTGATCATTGCGCTGAAGTCTGCCTATCCATTGGTAGAAACAGTAGCCCTCCTAAATTTGTCTGCAGATTTGGCCACATAACAGTCTCGTCGTCCAGTCGAGAAGGTAACCACGCTAACCAGGCTCTGATACCACTTGTCACGGGGTCAATTTTTCGCTCTCGAACACAGACCTCGTGCGGCAGTCTAGTCCCGCTAGACTCAGCCTTTCCCTCACCGATTCACTCGTGTTTTGCCTACGACTAGTTTGTCCCACAAACCCCAGGAGATCCCCACACTCTCTCAATGCCACAAGCAAGCGGAATAACACAACTGAATGGGAACTGAATAAACACACCAGCCAATTACAGGAACAAGTCCCAACCTTTTCATTAACTCAATTAAAGGATTACACAAAGTCCATCTTGTGTGATATGCCCATTTCCGTTCTCTGCATGCTACACATTTTACAGCCTATCTATTTACAAGATAATGGAAGTTACAAGTATAAACTGCCTCCAACTTCCTGCACAGCTGGAGCACCTATTATCCCATGTTCTGCCAACTTCTTCCCCACATAAGAAACTGCTGCAAACTGCTCCCAAAACTGCCGCAACTGCATTGGCATGTTCTCCCACAAGCCAACTGACCACTGCCAGCATAACTGCCTCGCATGCCTTGGACCGTCCACTGTCCAAGTTATTGTCAGCCCCTGCTGCCGATTTTGTCAACGCTGCTGAATTGTTGACGCACACTGCTGCTGAATCTGCCAACGCCCATGCACGATGCCACTGTCGATGCATGCTGCCATTCCTGACAGTAGTGTTTACGTCAAGTCTAGGACTGCCTATTGTCCAGACTTATCGTCAGCCCTTGCTGCCGATTTTATCGACGCTGCCGAATTCCTCGACTCTGCCGATTTCACCAGTGCTGCCGAATTCCCCACTGCCCCATTGTGTCATCCCAGCACTGTTTTGTCAAGCCTTGGGCAATCCTCGCCCAAGCCCCAACTCTTGTCAGCATACTGCCTTGCTAGCTGTTATGTGCTGCCGCTCACACACTCTGTCGATTTTCACTACTGTCACGCGGGCTGCCACCCCGTAGCTACTGTCTAGCAATGCTTTTCGTCAGCCTATGCCTTGACGGATTTTAACCCTGTGACAGTACTCTACCTCTTTCTCTTGCTAATCTTACTCAGGCTTATGAGCTCGACTTTTCTTGAAACAACATAACTGGCATAATAGACCCACGACTATTCCCTGATGGGTTAGCCGCGAACAAAACTGGCCTTGTTAGCCTTAAAAACTTCCTCGTTCAAACTACTGGGCTTGGAGGTCGAATTCCTGAAGAAGTAGGAAATTGTAAATTTCTGTCCCTTCTAGCTCTAGATGTGAATCGTTTTCATGGACCTATCCCTTCATCTTTAGGTAACTCGAGTGAGTTGACCGTTCTACGGCTTTCCAACAATCTTCTTTCACGAAACATCCCACCAAATATAGTTACTTTGAGCAAGTTAACTGACTTGCGCTTGCTCACGAACCGATTGTCTGGTTTCGTGCCTGCAGAATTAGGCAACCTTTCATCATTAACTGTTCTACACCTGCCGAGAATAAATTCACAGGCCATTTGCCGCAGCAAGTGTGCCAAGGTGGAAAGCTTGTCAACTTCAGCGCGGCCTATAACAATTTCTCTGGTCCAATACCGGTAAGCCTAAAAAATCGCCACACCTTATATAGAGTTAGGCTTGAACACAACCAACTGTCGGGGTTTCTAGAACAAGATTTTGGAGTATATCCAAACCTCACTAGTATTGACCTAAGTTTCAACAAGGTGAGAGGCGAGCTGTCACCCAAATGGGGAGAGTGCAAGAACCTGACTGTTCTGAGAGTTGCTGGAAATTTGCTTGGTGGTAAAATCCCTGATGAGGTTGTTCTGCTAAACCAACTACGAGCGATTGACCTCTCTTCAAATCAAATTTTTGGAGAGTTGCCAGCACAACTTGGAAAATTGTCCAACCTGTTGGTTCTAAATCTGAAAGATAACGTGCTTTCAGGACAGGTGCCAGTGGGAATTGACGGCCTGTCCAGCTTGGAGGATCTGGACCTCTCTTTGAACATGCTAAGCGGGCCAATTCCATATCAAATTTGAGAATGCTCTAAACTTCGATTTTTAAGCTTGGGCAGGAATAGGTTAAATAGGTTAATCTGGACCTCTTGTAGGTTTACACGACTTGCTAGATTTGGGCTATAATTTGCTTTCTGGCGGGATACCCTCTCAGCTCGCAAAGCTTACAAGTTTGGCGCAGCTGAACGTGTCCCACAATAATCTCAGTGGTTCAATTCCTGCTCTCAGCAACTGGGCTTGGTTGCTGTCAACTTTTCATACAACAATTTAGAAGGTCCACTTCCTGATAGCAGCGTCTTTCATTTAGTTGAGCCGAATTCATATAGTAACAATAGAGACTTGTGTGGTGAAGTTCAGGGTTTGAGACGCTGCACCACTAGAGCCAATGAAAAGGGTAGGGGGGATAAAAAAAAGCAAACTTATTATTGTTGCTTCGATAACAAGTGCCTTGTTTCTTTCACTCGCATTGGTTGGTCTTATTGCATTTCTCCATCATCGGAACTCCAGAAATGTCTCAACACATGAAAGCAGATCAAGGAGGGAAATTCCCTTACCAATATGGTTTTTTAAAGCGAAAATTGCGTACGGAGACATCATTGAAGCTACAAAGAACTTTGATGACAAGTACTGCATTGGGGAGGGAGGAGCCGGAAAGGTTTATAAAGCAGAAATGTCAGATGGTCAAGTGTTTGCAGTGAAAAGGCTGAATTATCTGGTTCAAGACGAAGAGATTGAGACTACAAAAAGCTTTAGCAATGAGGTTGAAGCTTTAACAGAATTACGCCATCGCAACATAGTGAAACTCCATGGATTTTGTTCTCAAGGAAGGCACACATTTTTTATTTATGAATTTTTGGAGAGGGGTAGTTTGGCTGGCATGCTAAGCGATGAAGAAGGAGCCAGGGAGTTGGATTGGGGAAAAAGGATAGCGGTTGTTAAGGGCATAGCTCATGCTTTATCTTATATGCATCATGTTTGTGTTCCACCTATAGTTCATCGAGACATATCAGGCAAGAATGTCTTACTGAACTCTGAACTTAAGGCTCATGTTTCTGATTTTGGCACCGCAAGGTTTCTGAAGCCTGATTCATCAAATTGGACAGCAATTGCAGGCACCTATGGATATGTTGCTCCAGGTGAGAAAAGAAATATATTTTTATGGTCTTTGGCTGTAATTACGTTTGTTAGCAAACATAGTGCTAAAAGTTTTCATGGCCCTCTATTGACTGTTGCAGAGCTTGCTTACACAATGGGAGTGAATGAGAAATCCGATGTTTATAGCTTTGGGGTATTGGCATTCGAAGTTCTGATGGGAAAGCATCCAGGGGAACTCATTTCCTATCTACATTCATCTGCTAATCTAGAAATCCACTTCGAAGATGCGACAGATCCCCGTCTCTCACCTCATGCAGAACGAAAAGCTGTTGATCTATTGTCCTGTATCATAACTCTTGCTCGTTTATGTATATGTGTTGACCCTCAATCTCGACCAACCATGCGAACTGTGTCTCAGCAGCTCGAGATGAAGGCTGCTGGTTCCGAATAATTAATCTGTCTGTCGGCATGTATAAGTTAGGATTAAATATGTAACACATATATTCCGTTTCAAATGATTTTCATTATATAATAATTTGATCAGCTTCCATATTCCTAACAGGCTTTGAACCTTTTATCAGTTTTTGTGTCCCTAAGAATATACAGATGCAAGAGATAATACCGAATGTTCAAACACACACACACAACTATGTATTGCTGATAAACAATATATGCAATAACGTTTTCAAAGGAAATCTAAGGAAAACACGATACTGAAAAAGTTATGAGTAAAAAAGACAGAATATGCCCACATTTATATCGAAATCAAAAGAGCTTCCTAACACTCTAATCTTGATTGTGCGACCGAGTATGAAGTCATGAATGTTAATCACGTTTTAATTTCTTAAATTAAAATGTTATTTTGTGGCCCATTATCTATTTAATCTCAAAGGTTGTTTACTGGAACATGGTAATTGTCTATTAATTATATAACACCTTTTTTTTTTAATGAAAAAGAAGCCTTCAATAAATAGAATTCGTGGAATCTTCGCATAAAGAACAGGGTCTGTGTTCTAACAAAAGTATACAATTTCTCCTTTAATCGCATGAATTAAGTTTTGGATTACATTAGACAAGGATTTCTCATGTTTTTTTTTAACAGTGTGGTATATGTGTTTATATATATATATATATATATATATATATATATATATATATATATATATATATATATTGAAGGAATCTTTTGAAAAACAAAAGACATTAATTTGGGTTGACTCATAAATTAACGTATCCAACCTGTAAATTGATGGTCGGTAAAATAACAGCCGCAGGTGTCCCAAGCTATGAATTTGATGTTTTGGTGTGTATATGCATCACATTTCTCAATGGAAAAGCGTGGTCCTAGCGCTCAAAATTTCTCTTGTGGATAGGATTGGACGGACCTTACATAGTGTTCATTGGTGGCAATATCATCATGTTAATAGACTAAAAGCCTCTATTTATAGCAATGAAATTCCAATTATACATAATTTTGAGTCCAAGAGTTCACATATAGAAGTAGAAAGGTTGGAAAAGATGGAACCGTGTTGGTTTGCACTTTCATACTAGCCATAGGCTCCATCTGCGTCGTTTCTTTGTATCTGCGTGCATGCATGAACCAGTTTTATTTCATTATAGTCATAGTAGTTCCCTAGATTTTGGCAGGCTTAGAAACTTTTATGCGTCTCATAATTAACCTGGTTTGCTGTAACAAGGCCATATCAACCCCTACTATATATAAAAAATATAGGCAAGCCCATTGCTGATGATATTTCATATTGGAATTATAGGACACAGAAATACCCATGTCTGCTCAGGATTGAACTAGCCTCTCAATGCATCAATTATTTTTGGGGATGCTCATCGATTTTCCCTGTGCAGTTATTGAGTGTTTCAAGAATGGTTTTATATTAACACACCTTTTAAAATGAAAACCTATGTGAAATCTACATGAACTTTTCACTACTACGTGTTGAAAATCTTAATTTAATTAGACGAATAAAATTCATATTAAAGAATTTCAAGCTTTTGGATAAGACTGTAGGAATGATTTTATATTTTTTCTCAACAGTTTTCCTCGCTTGCGCTTTGTGTTTTTTTTCTTTGTTGACATTGTCATGTGTACATATTGTTTTCTTCATGAATTCCCTAGCAGATTTTTTTCTCAACACGAGAAATTTGGGGTTTAACACTTATTCCATCAAGGTGTGAATGCTAAAACGAGTTCACGAGAAACAGATTTAAATATGGCATCTGAATTGAATGCGTCCAAATTCTAATTCAACCGACCAATTCAAAGGTTGGCGGAGAAGGGTTCCTGATGGAGATTTTTAGCATCTTTTCTTGTGCGAAAGGAAACCAAGGCTGCCAACTCCACTCTCTTTCCCACTGCGTTACTTTTTTTTTCCTCCCTTCCAGGAATACAACAAGGGCATCAATTCTGTCAAAAAGCCGCCAAAATTTTAAATCTTCAGTTTTTGTACAATTCTATTGAAAATCATCATGCTTTTAAGCAAAAAAGTATCTCCTTACTTCGAACGAGAATCATTCTAATTTCACAAAAAAAGACACTTTACAGGGAATCAAGAACAAAACTAAAGGAGTCCATGAAAATACTGTTTATACACACACAAGTCATTATGTATTTGCACTGGTTTTTTGATCCTCGGATTTTTTAGTATTTAATTATTTTTGTTCATGTAGTCCTTCGATATTAATCCTTTGACAGTATTCCCGTTCACTCTTAAGAAACTGTTTGTCGGGCTTTTAGCAATGGAAAGCACTGTTATGCAGGCAATTCACGAAGAAGAGGCTGTAGCAGCATGGACTTACCTCAGTTCTGTCCGAGCAAGTTATCCTTCATATCTTGTCCTTATTACCAACAAAGGAAGCTGCAAGGACATAATTCTTGCTAAGGAGATGAGAGGCTATCTGGCTAATTACTTTTCCCCTTCTTCTCGTCCATGAAATATGGTTTGATGTTGACGATATTAAAATAGGTTACAAAGATAAATTTTCGTCGTCATATTGAAAGAATTTGACAGCCCTCACTCTTGGATGCAGCACAAAAACCCTTGACGACAACTCTTTTATTATATTATATTACAATTATATATATATATAAAAAAAAAACTAAGAAACTACACTACAACATTATACAGTTTCACCGACGGACTAATTCCGTCGGTGAAAGCAATGAAATCCATCGGTGAAATAATTACCGACGGCATCACTGATGGAACACGTCCGTCGGTATAACAGTCGTCGGTAACTCCCATTTCCATTGCTAAGTCTGTCGCAAATAAAAAAAACACCCACTGATGGAATACCGATGGTCTTTCAGACGGATACGTGCGCGCCAAAAAAAAGTTTCCCGCGGGAACATTACCAACGGAATAAATCCGTCTGAAATTTCATCGGTATGTACCGATGGAATCACCGACGGACTTGGCGTCGGTAATTATGGCATGGCTGGTAATTGTTTTGCAACTCTCTGTGAAATACCGACGGATATTATCCGTCGGTATATTCGTCTGAATTTAATCACCGACGGATATTATCTGTCGGTGATGCCATCGGTAATGATGGCATGGCTGTAATTGTTTGGCAACTCTCTGTGTAATACCGACGGATAGTATCCGTCGGTATATCCATCGGTATGTATTTAAAATAAATAAAAAATAATAATTTATTAATTGTAAAAAACCTTAATAAACAAATAAAAATGGATTAAACATTAAAAATATAAAAGTAATGTTAAATAATATTCATTACAAATTTAATGTGTTTAAAAAACAAAATTAAACTAGAATAGCGGTGGAGCTGGAGGAGGAGGAGGAGGAGGAGGAGGCTGGTTGTTCCCGGGACCATACGGCCAAAAAGAAGCTGCACAAGTATCGTCACCCATCTTTGATCTCATCTCCATGACTATTTGACGGAGCTCATCATAATTCGTCGAGAGTTGTTGATATTGTTGTTTCAATGCAATGAACTCCTCAGACTGGGTGTTCGATACTGATGGAGAGCTTCCAACAGTTGAGACACTACGAGTCGAACGCAAGTTTTCAGCCGTAGTGTTGGAGAGCCCGTAGACCCTATTTTTATCGGGTCCACCAGACGATCCCGCCTCCATCCATAAATCTGGATCGAAATTTGGATGGGTTGACGGATTGTCCCCATATCTCTCCCTCAACCGGCTATTATAGGTCTCCTGAAAATTCCGTCGGTAAACAAATCATCAAATGCAATTCAAGATGCAATTCAAGAAAATAATAACTTACAAAATAAAATGAATGAACGAACATACCACGAAGTGCTGAGCACGGTTGTCCACGAAATGCTGCACCCCCTTTTGGCGGTCTTGACTCCGCACATGCGTCTCTACAAACAGCTCCATTGGACTCGGTTCACGTCCAAGAGACGCAGCCTGTAAGGAAAAAATAGGTTGAAAGTTAAATATATTATAAGGAACGACAAATTAATTAACGATATATTTCATTAAAATTAATCTTACCATCCGCTTTGCATGTGCGCTGAATGGGACGGATCCGCCAGTGTGCGTGGTCACCGAACCATGAATTTGCCGGTTCCGGTTGTCGGCGCCGGACTGTGAGCGCCGTGAGAACCGCTCTGAGGTCACGTGTTCAATATATGCCGTCCATATTTCCCCCGAGATGAATGGCGGTTTGAATTCCTGCCAAACCGCCATCTCATTCCATCCTTCAAGACCGTTATCCCTCGCATGTCTTTTTGATTTTTTTTGGGCGTCATACCAAAAATCACGCAACCTACTTCCATAGTAACAAATTAGAATTTAAAACATAAAATTATAAAACAAAAATAAATATTATTTTCGATGTTACCTAGTTGCCGCGTGATTCTCCCATACCCTCCTCACAACATTGTTGTCCGCCCTATCCCACTCAAATTTGTTCTGTGTATATAAATAATTCATATAAAAAAAAATAGTACAAGATATAAAATTATAAAAATCATTTATTAAAAATAAGTTGGAAATTAAAAATTAACACCGACCTGAAATCGCTTAAACCATGCATCGATATTAGGTTTCCACTCAGGATGTCTGGAAACCTGGCTCCATTGAAACAATGAAATCTCCATCGACGATTTAGACACCAATGTTATAGTCCTTGCAAGCCTCAATGTTTGTGAACCTGAAATTAAATAAAAGTAGTGATATTAATTAGTTGTTCATAAATTATGTTATAAGTATATAAAAAAAAACTAAAACCCAAACAAACTTACATTGAGAGGTCATCCTTCCATTGTGCCTGGTACTTGCGGGTGAATTGACCCCGCTGTGAAGGCACACCGCTTCTGCGCTGTGAAACCGCGCTAGAAGAGGCAGCATCACAAGTTGGCGTAGATTTCTTGCCGTGATCAGCACATAAGGATACGTCCTCCTCGCTGCTAGAAGAACTAGTTGCAACCGTCTTCTGACGACGTGCTGTAGATTTCATTCTACGCATCTACACAAATTTATACGAATAATTACGCAATTAACTTTGATTATTTTAAAAAATTTCCGACAGAGTCTCCCCTATATTGGGGGGTCCCAAGTTATCGACAAAATCATATTACACTTATAATTTTATTTCACATCCCGATCCAATCATCCTGGATCTCAACCCAACTCATCATCATCAACACAACATTTTATTCAATAACATCTTATAATGATATTCAAGTAAAAGAATCAATTTCAACTATGAACATTCATTGTTAAATTGGTACTTAGAGTTACAAACATTAGATTAAAGTCATACATTCAAATTTACGGATTAATATTACATTTCAAGTTTTAGGAGACAAGACTCTTAATTTATAAATAATTACATGGTCAAAAGCAAAAGATAACTAAATCAATATCATTCCTAACACGATCGACCCTAATGGACCTCAAAATAGAAATTAACGTGTACACATAAATATAAAAATGTAATAACAAGCAATAACAATGACATGGAAACAATAATATCCTAAATTAAGATAAACTAATTAAATGTAATTCTATATATATAAATTAACATTTTTAACATAAATTCAACAATAACAATTATAGCAATACAAACAATAATATCCTAAATTAAGATAAACTAATTAAATGTAATTCTATATATATAAATTAACATTTTTAAAATAATTCAACAATAACAATTATATATATAAATTAATATTTTTAACATAAATTCAACAATAACAATTATATATATAAATTAACATTTTTAACATAAATTCAACAATAAAAATTATAGCAATACAAACAATAATATCCTAAATTAATAAATAAAATTAAAAAAATTAAAAAACACTACACAAAACAACATAAACACAAAACAAACAATACACAAAACTAAAAAACACTATATCAATTCAAAATAAATTTGGGAATAAAAAATGCTTACCTTAATAGTGTGTTGAATTTAAGATTTAATCTACAAACAATACACAAAACAAAGAACACCAAAAAAAATAATCATAATTAAAATAAAAAAAATACAAAGATAAAGAAAAAAGAATACATACCTTTTAAAACTACCACCAAAACAATAAAATCCTTCTAAAAGCGAAATATAAACGAGAGAAGAAGAGAAAGGGAGAAGAGGAGAAGAGAAGAAGAGAAAGGGAGAAGATGAGAAAATGAACAAAGTGGGGGGGGGATGGGGCGGTATATATAGCAATTTTTCCGATGAAATTACCGACGGACATTAATTGTTGTCGGTGGAATTAAATTTCATCGGTAATTCCATCGGAAATTAATTGAAATGCGCACCAAAAAAGTTCGAAAATCCCGCCGAACTTTTCTATCCGTCTGCAAATCCGCCGGTATTCGTGCAGATGGACACGTGTCAGACATGCGTTAGCCGTCGGTGATTTCGTCGGTATTGGGCATCGGAAAATCCGTCGGTATTCGTGCAGACGGACACGTGTCAGACATGCGTTAGCCGTCGGTGATTCCATCGGTATTGGGCGTCGGAAAATCCATCGGTATTCGTGCAGAAGGACACGTGTCAGACATGCGTGCGCTTCGGTATGTGCGTTAAGCCGTCGGTGATTCCGTCGGTATTGGCCGTCGGAAAAGCCGTCGGTGAATGTGGCACAATCCCGTAAATTTTTTGCAACTCTCTGTGAAATACCGACGGGTTATATTCCGTCGGAAAATCCGTCGGTGAATGTGGCACAATCCCGTAAATTTTTTGCAACTCTCTATGAAATACCGACGGGTTATTTTCTGTCGGTATACCCGTCGGTGAAACCGTAAATTTTTCTTATTTTTTGTATGTAACCGTGTCAAAAAATCTTGAATTGCAATCTTACAGCACACACAACACAATAACAAGGGCTGACCATTAAAGAAGAATAAATATTTCATGTTTCAAATTATTACATTATAAAATAAGGCTTTATAACATGTTTAGTTAGTCAGAATTTTTATCTTCGTCCTCTATTGAATTGTTATCATCAGCTTCATCGCACTCTTCAATTTCGTTATCATCTTCTTCAACAACATTCTTTTTTCCACTAGTAGAGCTCAGAACAACATTCTACTCCTCTGCGTCAACATCAACAAGACTATCGTTGAAAACATGAAAATTCAAATTTTCTTCTAAGTCAATCGACGGAGCAACTCGGTATGGTTCAACCAACTCACTAGCTTGAAAGACTTCATCTATCACACTTGTGTCTTCGTTCTCATCCTGAACAACCTCGACACGACCCTTGGGTTTTGTTTTTAAAATGGATAACCAATCAACTCTTGATCGGTCCTTTCTAAAGGAAGGGGTGTATGTGTAATAAACTTGTTGGCATTGCTTTGCGAAAACAAAGATGTCATTTACGTTGCGGTGTCTAGCTTTTGAGTTGATTTCAACGAGACCATAGTGAGGATTTACTCTGATTCCTCTGTCAGTTGTGTCATACCAATAGCATTTGAATAAAAACACTCTATTTTGCTCGCTATGATATTGCAGTTCGATGACCTCTGTCAGTTGTGTACTTGTCTAAACTCTATTTCAGACAAATATCTTCCCCTCACGGTATTTTTAGGCGTGGGTCGTCCAGGATTGGAGAATATTGACAAGTTCTCACTTGAATGCACTTCACTACCATCATCATGCCGTGGAACACGGTTTATCCTCGTTCTCAAATGAGGTTCGAAATAGTATGAGATAAATGTTGAGATCTCCTCAACAATATACGCCTCACATATTGACGCCTCAACATGCGCCTTGTTCTTAACCTTTTTTTTTAAGATTGAACAAGTACCTGCATATATATATATATATATATATATATATATATATATTAATAAAAAATTATCAATTAAAAACATTAAAATAAAAATAAAAACATTTAATTATAAATGTCATAACAACTGTAATATCTAACCTCTCGAATGGATACATCCATCTGTACTGGACCGGTCCTCCAACTTTTACCTCAAACGATAAATGTACGGGTAGATGCTCAATTGAGTCAAAAAATGATGGAGGGAATATCATCTCAAGTTTGCATACTGTCTCGACGATATTCTTTTCAAGCATTTCAATGTGATCAACATTCAACTTGCTGGAGCATGTCTCTGAAGAAATGACTCATCTCCGTTAGTGCATCCTATATCCTCTTTGGCAACAAATCACGAAAAGCTAATGGGATGAGTGTTTGCATAAACACATGGCAGTCATGACTCTTCATTCCATATAATCTGCATTCCTCCGTATTAACCAACCTTGATATGTTCGAGGCATGTCCATCGGGGAAACGCAGACTCTTAAGCCATTTGTAGATCAGTAGTTGTGTGTTTTTCTCTAGCACAAAGCTTGCTCTTGGTTTTGCGACCCGTGACCCATCACAAACCAACTCCACATTTTTACGGTTATAGAACAGCGCTACATCCAATCTAGCCTTGATGTTGTCCTTTGTCTTCCCCTTCACATCCATGACGGTGTTGAAAATGTTCTCAAACACGTTCTTTTTAATGTGCATGACGTCAAGGTTATGGCGAAGAAGATTGGTCTTCCAATAAGGAAGCTCCCAAAAGATACTTCGCTTCACCCAATTATGGGTCAAACCAAAACCAGGAAACTTCTGCTTAGCTGATTGGAGACCAAACACAATTTCACCGTACTCTGACACAACATCAAACAATTCTTCACCGGAAAGACGCGGGGGTGCAACATCATTTTTAACTCTGCCAACAAAGAAATCCTTTCTGTACTTGTGGTTATGTGGCAAGAAACGACGGTGACATTAAAAAAAAGAAGCTTTGACCCCGTTTGTTAGCGTGAATGCCTTGTTGTTCTCCATACAGTATGGACATGCTAGCTTTCCATGCGTGCTCCAACCAGAAACCATTCCATAAGCTGGGAAATCATTGATAGTCCACATCAAAGCCGCTCTAATAACAAAATTTTGTTTCCTCGAGATGTCTAAATCAAAGCTCCAGAGGACCACAACTGCGTCAACTCATCAATCAACGGACGAAGACAAACATCTATATTCCGCCCCGGACTGCTCGGACCTGGTATGACCATAGATAAAAACATGAACTCCGGCCTCATACACATCCCCGGTGGCAAGTTATAAACCATCAGTATGACCGGCTAACAAGAATAAGGAGCAGCAAATGACCCGAATGGGTTGAATCCGTCTGTACACAACCCAAGACGCACGTTCCTTGATTCAGCTGAAAAGTGAGGATGCATACTGTTAAAGTGTTTCTAGGCTTCACCATCAGAAGGATGAACCATCACTCCATCAACTGCATGGTGTGATTGGTGCCATGTCATGTGCTCAGCAGTCCTTGGTGACATAAATAACCTCTGCAGTCTAGGTGTGATTGGGAAGTATCTAAGTTTTTTATATGCCATGAGAGTCTTCCCTCTACCAGTTCTGGGTTTGTAACGGGAATGCCCGCATGTCATGCACTCGGTCATCTCAGCATTTTCAAGGTAGTATAACATGCAGAAGTTAGGGCATATATCAATTTTCTGGTATCCTAAACCGAGGGGTTTCATCATGGACTTGGCAGCATAGAAGTTCTCTTTCAGCCTGTTCCCTTCAGGTAAAATGCTTCTCGCCCATTTAATAATATTGTTATAACCGGCCTCACTCAACCCGTGATCTGACTTGATGGTGAACACCTGTGCTACGGCTGATAATTTACTGTGGTTCGTGCAACCATCCCATAATGGTTCGTCAAAATCTCTCAACATATCAAAAAACCTTGCTGCATCTGCATTAGGTTCTTCTTCTACGATTGGACATTCCTTGACATTACCTTCACTCATTCTCATTGCATCCATAACCATATTCCTGTAAGGATTACTGTTCTCATTTCCAACTTCATGCATGTTGCTAGCACTAGAAGTTGACCCAACCACCTGTTCTTCCATGCTCTCATCAGGAACAAATAGTTCTCTCCGTGAGCATACCAACACAGGTAATCTTCCATGAACCCTTTGGTTAGAAGATGCATCGTTATAACATCTTGATGCAGAAACTTTAAATTTTTACACTTCCTGCATGGACACCTAATACCGCCATCAGTAAAATTCCTCGGAATAGATGTTGCAAAATTAATAAAACCCTAGACACCGTTACAATAATCCATCCTCCGCAATCCTTGGGGTGAGTCCCGATACATCCATGAACGATCATCCATGACTTCTATTGAACCTCTATAAAACATAACAAAAATATTGGTTTTCTCCGACATTATCCAACAAACTAAAACAACACTTATGTTAAATATTCATTATCAATTATCAACTATCAACGTTCATACATACAAATTTATACATATATAAATTTACAGAAATCACAACTTCGAAATAGAATTGATAACAATTAAACAAGACTCGTTAAACAAGCTATTAATTATTTATTTCATCACAACGACACATTTAATTCGGTGTAATTCAAACAAAATTTCAACAATTTACAAACAAATATAATTTGACAAAATCTAAAACAAACTATAACAACTACAAAATTATACATTCATACTACAAGTTTCTTTGACAAATAACAATTAAACAAGTACAAACGTTAACAAAATACATATACTAAAACAATAAAATTTACAATTAAATATTAAAACTAAAAAGGATAGATTTACTTACAAAAAAATGATAAAATCTACAAGAAATGGATATTGTGACCACATACAAGATATAAGAAACTTGAGTGCTCGTGTTGAGAATAGTGGAGAGTTGGGATGGGTGTTTGGCTGCAGTTTGGGAGGGGAGAGGTGGGATGGGAAAGAAGAAGAAGGAGAAACATAGGAAGAGAGTGTCGGCAGATCGGTGGGATATAATGGTCTTTTCCGATGGAATCACCGACGGATTACTTCCGTCGGTGATGCCGTCGGTGAAAGTGCCACGTCACTGTACGGCTATCTCAGTTTGAATCCCTCGGTACTTTCGTCGGTAAAATTGCCTGACGTCACCACGCCGTTGCATATTTCCAAACAAACTGTAAACCCCGTCGGCGAAACGGTCAGTATATACCGACATAATATTTCCTTTGGTATATACCGACCGTGTCGCCGACGGAGTTATTCCGTCGTATATACCAACAGATTTTGAGATGGAATTATTTCCATCGGTAATTCCGTTGGTTTTCTCCGGTTTTCTGGTAGTGCTATAACTCATAATGGTTTTACTGTTTCAATTCTTATACACACACTGATTCATTTGATTTGTGGATTGTTACAATGTGGAGGAAATCAATACTTTATGGCTTTTATCGATGATTTTTCTAAATACAATTATGTTTATTTAATAAAAGATAAAAGTGATGAGTTTGAGAGATTTAAAGATTTTTTTAATAAAATTGAAAATCAACTCGATCAATACAAAAATTAAAAGAGTTAGAAGTGATAGCTAGAAACCGTGAATATGAATCTTAATAATTAATTAAACCCATATGTTTAAACATTAAGAATAATACATGCAATAATCTAAAATACTCTCCTATGATCTATAATGGTGTGTCCAAGAGGAAAAATGGAATCCTAATGCAATTGACAAATGCAATGTTGATAGCGTCAAGTGCTCCTTCAAATCTTTGAGGTGAAGTAATTTTGATTGCATATATACCATGTGCCACATAAAAAGAGTAAAATTAATTACACCATTTAAATTATGAAAGGATTATAATTTAGGGATGTTTAGTGTATCTGAGGTTAACCGATTTTAAAATACCTAAACTAGATATCATATATAGTTGTGACACTTGTGTTTTTTTTGGGTCATGCATTCCACAGTAAATCCTATAAAATGTTAGACATTGAAAACAATGAGATTATTTAGTTAGATAATTTTTAGTCGTAATTTAAAAATTGACAAAATAGATGTTAAAACTATGTCTCTAAAAGAAGAAATTTATATGAATCAACATGACGGCAATATAAAACATGGCCAAGAAACCAAAGTGTGCAAACGTACTATATCCCTATATAGCTTAAAAAAAAAACTCTTAAACACTAACATGAAAATTTTTACCCTTACATGATTAATAATGTCTACAAGACAAATGAATGTGACAATTAGTGCATTTATTATAAGACTCTGAAAAATATTAAGGAAACATAAGTTTATTGATTCCAAGCATGTAGTTACTTCTTGTGATTCTAATATCCATTTATTTCCTGTTGAGAAAGATGATGACACTATAGTGAATAGCATTGATAAGCCATTGAGAGATGAATGAAATACTTGCTTGCTTTTTAGAAGTTAATTGTAATATCCCACATCGGAAGCGAGCGTCCAAAGCCAGGGCTTTATAAGTGCATGCTCACCTTGACTAGTAAGACGCGTTTTGGGGCCATGCGTGGCTGCTAAGAACAAACCCGTGAGGGGGACCTGGGTGGAAGCCCTGGACATGGGTGGACTGGGAGGCCCAAAGTAGACAATATCTTGCTAGTGAGGTGGGGTGTTACATTAATCTTCTAAAATAATTACTTGTGGAATTTAAGACACATGCTCAATCGAAAAGTTCAATTCTCAATCACTTTATTATTGAAGGACAAAATTACAAAAAAAAATCAATTAAAAAAACTTATCAAAGCAGAAAAATAACAATAAAAGGAATGGAGACTAAGCCCAATAGGGAAAAAAAAAATAAAGGAGGATGAAACCATAAAAAATCAATTTTATAAATCATCCTAAATAAAAAAATAGTAATAAAAAGAATGAAGATCAAATATAAGAGATGAAAAAAATTGAAAGAGGATGAAATTGAAAATAATTCCCAATTTGAAATAATTGTTTCAAATAAAAAAATTATAATTAAAAGATCTTGGACTTAATCTAAAAGGAAAATAAATTGAAGAGATGTTGTAAATTGTTTTAGGGGCACAACGGAAATTGAGATGGAGGAGAAAGAAATGAAGAAAAAAAAAAAATCAAATCAGGGCCAAACTAAACTAAATCACCATGCACACACTATCTAGAAAGGACGAGGACAATAAGAGGAATCAAATGACATTGATGAAGAACAGTTTCGACCACTAGAGTTAGCTGAATATTTTCCTGAAGGCGACCTTTCCATTTATTTTATTTTACTTATCAAATTACCATATTTCTTTCAAGATTAAATATAATTATTACAAAAAAAACCTTTTTAAAATTACAGAAAAACCAGGGAAGGCATGCTAAAAGAATTTTGATTTCAAGGGCAATTTAGTTATTATATTGTTATTTAATGTTAGAGAATAATATAAATTATATCTTAGAACCTCACCTAACAACTTAAGTTTTTGGGTTGAGATGGTTATTAGACATGGTATCAAAGTTTTAATTACTAAGTGGTCACGAGATTGAATTTCACAATCTTCATTTATTTGATAAAAAATTAAACACAATGTAATGTCAGCTTGTGCAAGTTTAAAGCCCAAAAAGCTTTCACTTGAAGGGATGTGTTAAAGAATAATATAAATTATATCTTTAAACCTCATCTAATAACTTAATCTTTTGAGTTGAGATGATTATTTATAATTTTAAAAGTGAAAAACCAAAAAATTCCTAGACCATAATGAAAAATCCAAATACCATTTAATAATTTTGAAATGGAAAATATATTTTACCCCAAGGCCAGTGAAACCATTTTTTCCTTGATGAACAAAGGCGTAACTTTACTGTTTCAATTCACAACGAATCACGTGTTTGCTAAATAGTTTTACCATACAGATTAGGGTTTTTTTTTTTAATTCACCGTAGATCACATATATCGATTGGCTATGGTGCCGATCACTAGCAGGCTTTGATGGGTGACGTGTTGCTGAGGTGCCATATAAAAGGCTTTTCTTGTAGCTTACGTGAAACCTAACAAACCAACATGCAATTCTCTTTGTGTTTCAACGTTAATTATTCACGTTTCAAACCCAAGATTTTGAGGGCAAAGTCTTGGAAGTCACGTTGGCCAAAATTCCAGACACGCAGTGGCCTTCAAATTAGATTAATGGCAACGTACGACTTGGTCTTTGAGATTGTCTTTGTTCTCAGTTTTCCACAATTTCGAAGAATTCTCGCAAGGATACCTGATTAAGGATTCATGGGGCGGGCGGACCTAGCTTAAGCTGCAGGTGCCATGAAACCTCCAAACCTCACAAGATTTTCTACCCTTTAGTTTAATACATCTTTCCATGGCATTAATCCCCAAACCATCTCTGTCAACCCATGCCCCCCAACCTAGAAATTCTAGTTCCCACCCATGTATGATTATTATATATAAACACACACATACACCTATGTTCTCATCGAATGTGCTTTGTATTACAAGAACAATGGCTTCTAAGAAATTTTTGTGTTTTTGGAACGCTTTCTTGATTGTTATACTTCTTTTCTCTTCTGCAATGGGATCAAGGGATCTGTCAGAGATTGCCAGGCCTCGTATGATTCGTAAGTCGCACCTGCGCGCATTTTTAATTTCTTGGTTCTTCGGAATGTTGCGAGTTTTTAATTCTATAATAGAAGCTAAATCGAAAGATGAGTTTATTTGAACATCTTGCATCTTCATAACAATTCTGAATAGGGATATTTAATTAGCTTAATCATCAAAGAAAAAGAAACGAAAAGGGATATTTAGCTAATTACCTTTTAAAAGAGTACCAGAGAAAATCTTTTCTTTTTATAAGGATTAATTCTTCAGAATGGTCACTTAATTCATATGATTCCAACAGTGTGCTTAGGTTATTCATACGGCATTTAAGCCCAGATGACTCTATGTAATCTACTTCCATATATTAGGGCTAACTAAATTTCTTAAGTGCCCGAAGGCATAAACGCAAGCATGCCAGTACCATATATTATCTCTGTTATAAACTCTTCTTTTGCCTTACTTACTCCATTGTTATTTGTTTGAAAAATAAATTATGTATCTCTGAGGTCCTAAAAGGAAATGAACTATGTTATGGCATAATTAATTTCTTTGTGTTCATGCAGTTGATGAGAAGGCTACTAGTACTCAAAGGGGTCCTGCATGGGACGGCCATTATAGGGCTGCTCCCCCCAACGGCTAATTAGCTGAATTTCATGACATCTTTTATTGCGTACAAAATAACGCAAATATTTAATAGTTTAATATTGTAATATATGCATCTACAGTCAATAAAGCATTAGTAAGCGTTGCTACCTTGCTATCCTGATTTTTGCCTAGCGTTATGGTGAAGCGTTGAGGCTGATATCAAAAGTTCCTGCTGCTGAAAGTTACTGTTACGTTTAGTTGTACCTTTGATTAATTTGTACTCATTTTGGATAGCTTTACATCTTCTTGTAGCTGGCAAGAGAGAAATAAAGGAGACGAAGATATTATAGTATCTTTTATTTTATTATGAAGAGTTTCAATAGATTTCTTTAATTCCATATAAGATTTATCACTGAAAATATCGATATGCGTGAGAACACTTTACATGCCAACTTCTTAGAAATTAACCTTCACATTCTCAATCGATATTGCTAGCTTACCAAGAAAATGAAAAAACAAGAATGCCACCGTATATTAATAACGACAGTAGCCGCTAGCAGTAGCACCATCAACAATCAGCGCTAGCAAAGACACCATCAATAGCCATCAGCAACACCACCACCACCGACCTCCTCCCCCTTTGATCCTCACAGCACTGCTCTCCTACCATCAAATTTAATACTCTCTCCTGATTAAGAAACCCCATGAATGAAAATCGGAAACACAAACAAATTAGGTGGTCTCTCTCTCTCTCACTCGTATTGTTGCAAGAGCAAAATAGAAGAAAATAAAATAAAACTTTACAAAGAATAGAGGCTGAGTCTTACCACTTTGAACATATTAGTTGAGATTGGAAATTTAGTAATGGTCTCTTTTGCTAGCTCTTCACTCAACTCTTGAAAAAGGTAGCTTTTGTGATTGTGATGCTAAAAACTAAATTTAGAAAAATTATTTTTAATTATGGTTATTTTAATTAAAATACGTGTTTGATTAAAATTGTGATTAAAATTATTACTCAACATAAAACATGTCCAAGATGTTTGGTTAAAATAATTGTTGAAATTGATGTTTGTAATAAAATGATCTAAAAAGACATGTATTAATTTTTATTTTGCAATATATTAATGTGCATTTCATTATTAATATATTATTAAAACAACCATGCGAATTATAACACTAATTTTATTGTCCCATTAAACTTATTGCAATGCTATCTTGAACATAATCCATATAGGAAGACCTCTAGTTTCCATAAAGTTGTGAACATGGAACCACATCGATTAGAAATTGTTGAGAATTAAAACATTTGAATATTTTTATAATTTACAGATACAAAAACTTGGGTCTATTCAAATTTTTAACTTATGTAAAAATTACCCGGCATTGATTTTTTGATTAGTTCAAAGGAGGATGAGGTTATTTTGGTCTTATGAATAACAAATTCAACGATAATAAAATACAACTTAATGAAAAGCAGAGGAAAAACATAACAAAAATATATAGAAGTAACTTCTCAAAAACTAAATTCAAAACTCATAAATAAAATTATGGTTAAATGATAAAACAAATGCTAAATCATAGCGAAACGGGCTCAAATTGAGTTTGAGAAATTCAAAGAAAAGGAAAGGACAAAGCGTTAATTAAAAAATTAAGTTTAGTTAAATATTCAAATCAAAGAAGATGAAAATTAAATCCATACCTTCTCTCAACTCCAATCAATTAAATCGAAGCTCTAAATTAATATAATCACTCTCATTGTATATGCTTCACTACAATCTTTCCCCCTCAAATTACATGATCATCTGCAATTTATATTTATATTTATATTTATACAGCTATTTTCATCCCTTCTTTACTGCTTTTCTTAGAATAGTAATTAGTATTCTTATAGAAAAAAAAAACCCTTAAATATTTATATATCACTGTCATAATTTAATTTTGAGTTATTCCTAAAAAATCATTTTTTTTCAAAATAAAAATAAAAAAATAAAATAAAGGTTGGCAACGTGGAGAAAGTAGGCCGGAGAATTAAGCAGCAATTTTGAAGGAAATTTTAAGGCCTAATTGTACCCCACTATGCCAAAAAATAGAGAAAAATACAAATCCAAGGTCAAATTAAATGATTATTGGATGAATTTGCATAAAAATCAAGTTCAAGGACATAATTAAATTTTTAACAGGCCAATTTGATTTAATCATGGGCCAAATTGAATTTTAATTATGTTTAAGAATTAATTTGGGTCCAATTGAAGGATTTAATTAAGTGCAAGGACTTAATTATACTTTAAATGGGTCAAATTAATTTTATTTGGGGCTTAATTGGTGAAAAATTAAGTTTGGGAGCCTAATTTGGGCTTAATTGAGAAGATTGAAATTTTAAGAGACCAAATTTAATTTGTACCAAGTTAATTGATTGAAATCAGGGGCCAAATTGCAAGAAAATTGAAGTTTTGGGGTCAATTAGGGGTTAAATTGACAAAATTCGCAGCCAAGAGCTAATCTGCAAAAGGCGCCAAACTATAGGGGCTTAATTCAAATTGAAAAAATTGAAAGTTTAATGGTCAATTAGGGGTTAAATTGCATAAAATCGAGACTAGGGACCACAGTGCAAATGGCGCGTAAATTCAGGGTTCTCATTCAAATTTTTCAGGGGTTAAATTGCACTAAATCAAAAGTATAGGGTCAATTATAGGTGCAATTAAATCAAATTTAAAGAGGGAGGACTGAAATAAACTTTGGTTAAAAACAAAATTCTGGTACTGTTTATCTTCTTCTTTAATTCTCTGAAATAAATGCTCAGGTTATCTACTTTGTAGGTATATTTAATACCTCTGTACTCCACTAAATTTGACTAAACTTATACGTAAATAATCAAATGACATTCCTTTATCTCCGGATATGGTTTTTTAAGGTGAAATGACAACACGGTGGCTCTTAAATATCTATATATCACTAATATTCTTTATATCAACTGAACTTGCATTTGTTTTATACAAAGTAATTATCACCTTCTCATAAGTTAAGTCTTAAATAAATAAAGAATATATATGTGAAACCTGCTTCTATTTGTATTTATTACAAGTTAGTTGTTATCTCTCACAAGTTAAGCACCGGTTATAACCTGTTTGGTTGTGCAGTGAATTTATTTTTAGATTGCATATTTTTAGAGTTTTTTTTTTCTGTTTTAAAAATATTTTTAATAAAATTTTAATTTTAATTTTATTTTTTTACTTCACTTCAAATTAATATATTTTTTAAATATTTTTAAAGATGTTTTAATATCAAAAATAAATTTTAAAAATAAAATAATTATTATTTTAATATATTTTTAAATAAAAAATATTTTAAAATACAACCACGTAATACCGAACTGCCTCTAAAGTCCTTTTAAGCGGCGTAAATCAATTTTTGGATGCCCGCATAGTTGGCTTTGAATTTGTCAAAAGGGTTGGCAGGTCCCACTCTTTGTCGTAGCCCTCCAAGATTCAGGGCTGCTACTTGATAAGGGCGAGGAGCTGAACACAGCAGCTTTTGTTACAATGGCCCGAGGAAGTTTTCTTTCTCTGGGAATTTTAATTGACTGGATAGTATTGTTGCTATCTTGCTGCAAAGCAAGTTTAGCTTCAAATGCAGAAGCCGAGGCCTTGCTCAGATGGAAAGATAGTCTTGGAAACCAATCCATTCTCCAGTCGTGGGTCGCCCCAGCAAATGCCAATTCAAGTACCCTAAGTCCATGCCAGTGGCGTGGAATTACTTGTGATAACGCAGGAAATGTAACTTAAATAAATCTTCCGAACTTTGGCTTGACAGGTACCCTGCAATACTTGGATTTCTCTTCTTTAACAAATCTTCTTCGACTTGATCTTAGAGAAAATCAACTTACAGGAACCATTCCATCTAGCATTGGAACTCTTTACAAACTCCAATAACTTGATCTTGCCACAAATTTTCTTTATGGTACTTGTCACGGGGTCAATTTTTCGCTCTCGAAAACAGACCTCGCGCGGCAGTCTAGTCCCGCTAGACTCAGCCTTTCCCGCACCGATTCACTCGTGTTTTGCCTACGACTAGTTTGTCCCACAAACCCAAGAGATCCCCACACTCTCTCAATGCCACAAGCAAGTGGAATAACACAACTGAATAGGAACAGAATAAACACAGCAGCCGTTTACAGGAACAAGTCCCAACCTTTTCATTAACTCAATTAAAGGATTACACAAAGTTCATCTTGTGTGCTATGCCCATTTCCGTTCTCTGCATGCTACACATTTTACAGCCTATCTATTTACAAGATAATGGAAGTTACAAGTATAAACTGTCTCTAACTTCCTGCACAACTGGAGCACCCATTATCCCATGTTTTGCCAACTTCTTCCCCACATAAGAAACTGCCGCAAACTGCCGATAACTGCTCCCAAAACTGCCGCAACTGCATTGGCATGTTCTCCCACAAGCCAACTGCCCACTGCCAGCACACATGCTGCCAGCGTAACTGCCTCGCATGCCTTGGACCGTCCACTGTCCAAGTTATCGTCAGCCCCTGCTACCGATTTTGTCAACGCTGTCGAATTCCTCGACGCTGCCGAATTGTTGACGCACCCTGCTGCCGAATCTGCCAACGCCCATGCACGATGCCACTGTCGATGCATGCTGCCATTCCTGCCAGTAGTGTTTACGTCAAGTCTAGGACTGCCTATTGTCCAGACTTATCGTCAGCCCCTGCTGCCGATTTTATCGACGCTGCCGAATTCCTCGACTCTGCCGATTTCACCAGTGCTGCCGAATTCCCCACTGTCCCATTGTGTCATCCCAGCATTGTTTCGTCAAGCCTTGGGCAATCCTCGCCCAAGCCCCAACTCTCGTCAGCATACTGCCTCGCTAGCTGTTGTGTGCTGCCGCACACACACTCTGTCGATTCTCGCTACTGTCACGCGGGCTGCCACCCCATAGCTACTGTCCAGCAATGCTTTTTGTCAGCCTATGACTTGACAGATTTTAACCCTGTGACAAACCTCCCCCACCAAAAAAAGTTGACGTCCTCGTCGAACCAAGTCTGAAGCACCTCTGCCCCAAGTCTGCACCACTATTCACAGTTCATGATTGCCCACACACAACCTTTCGGCTTTGCCCATATTTTCATCCAGAATTTCATCCACCGATTCTGCGATGCCAAGCTAACATGCTCTTCGTCAGCTCCTACAAAACCCAAGCTGTGATCAAGTCTTCTCTCGGTTCCAGTTTGTATTCCATAGGTTAAGCCAAACTTTGAGTCCCACCCAAAGTTTACGAGATCAATGTCCTCAATCTCGTCTGGACACCAACAAAGCTGTAACACCCCAATGTCACATTTTGCCATGCTCCTCCAGAATTCGTATGCAACTTTCCCAAGTCACACACAAGCTGTCCTCATTCGTTAGCATTCTCACATGCCAATTCATCCACCGCAAACCTATTTTCATGAAGTTTAGATGCTTCCTCCAGCACCCAAGGCTTCCTTCCCTTTCCTCACGAACAACACCACATACTAAACCACTTCGAAGCACCATATGAACTCCCATACGAACATACAATCCATCAACCGTTCAGTAAGCAAAACCTGCAAGAATCGAATGAGTCAACACATTCGGTGATCAACAAATTTTTGTGTCGAAGTTATTTCGTCAAGTCCCCAACTAAACCTGCTCAAGCATACAACACATAGCACCCAGCATCAAAATCCCGTCTGACCTGCTTTCCATAGGCTACTGTCGTACCCAAGACACTTCATCAGCCCCACAAAATTTCATTGACGCAACAGCACCACACTGTTTCAGCCCCTGTCACATGTTTCGTCCACCAAAAATTGAAACAGTATTTTCCAACAATGGCCAAGCAATCTGTCTTCGTCACCCTGATTCGTCCATCGTCAAGATGCACAGAAATGCCCCTACTGCCTCACCACCAAAGCAGTGCAACAAACCATCCTCGTCGACGATTCTGGCTCCTCAACCGAACTCACTGTATCGGCTGCCGAATCTGTCATCCTGATCAGCCCATCGTCAAGACATCCAGACTCCCAAACCACGCTGTCCCCTAGCTTGTCCACCAGCCAAGACATTCACAGCATATTGTCTTGCTTCCATCACCCCGCTGTCTACTGCCGAAGTGCACAAAACAGACTTCGAATCTGCCCTATCACAAGCAAACTTGCCCAGCCATTGCCTACCTCCTCCAGACTGGTCCCAACGTGACTAAACTCCATCTCAGCCACCATTTTGTCTTCCTTTTCCCTGCACTGTCCCTCGTCAAGGTTTCCGCAGAAGACACCAATTCTACCGTATACTAGGCAGTCTAGCCAAGCAACATCCTCCTCGATTCGTCTGGCTACACAACTAAGAACCCGACTTAGTTGCTGTGCACACGCATGAAGTCTACGCATGCTGATTTCCCCTCTTTCAGCAACAATCCCTCAAAGTAATTTCCATCGCAAGAGTAGCAATCCGAACTTAGCCTTGAATCCCTCATATTCTGCCTTCTTGTCTGACCACTCTTCGTCAGCAGCATACTTGGATTCAACCCCACCAAGATTCTTCTTTCTCGTCCCTTCTTCTGCAAAAGACATGGACAAGTCACCAACATCCCAACGTTGGCTTCTACTCCCTTTTCTGCCCTTCCATCGACAGTTTTGATGGCTGAATCAGCACCTATCTTCGATCTGATTCTCTTGTCATTACTTTGCGTCGCCCTTAGAGTAGTTAAGCCACCAAACTCGTAGTCTTTGAACACCAACTCTGTCCAAGAACGCTGGCAAGTTTTTCCCCAAAATGGCTTCGAACAAACCTGTCCTTCGATCTGCCCTACAAAACTATCCATCGTCTGTGTTACGAAACTGCCCATCGTTTCGTTGCGAGCACAAACCGCGCTCTGCTGTAAAGTCTGCCAGTCCATCGGCAGTAGCGATGGTTCTCCCAAATTAGTCCTTCGATTCATCCAGAGAAGCATCAACATTCTCATTGCTGATCATTGCGCTGATGTCTGCCTATCCATTGGTAGAAACAGTAGCCCTCCTAAATTTGTCTGCAGATTTGGCCACATAACAGTCTCGTCGTCCAGTTGAGAAGGTAACCACGCTAACCAGGCTCTGATACCACTTGTCACGGGGTCAATTTTTCGCTCTCGAACACAGACCTCGTGCGGCAGTCTAGTCCCGCTAGACTCAGCCTTTCCCTCACCGATTCACTCGTGTTTTGCCTACGACTAGTTTGTCCCACAAACCCCAGGAGATCCCCACACTCTCTCAATGCCACAAGCAAGCGGAATAACACAACTGAATGGGAACTGAATAAACACACCGGCCATTTACAGGAACAAGTCCCAACCTTTTCATTAACTCAATTAAAGGATTACACAAAGTCCATCTTGTGTGATATGCCCATTTCCGTTCTCTGCATGCTACACATTTTACAGCCTATCTATTTACAAGATAATGGAAGTTACAAGTATAAACTGCCTCTAACTTCCTGCACAGCTGGAGCACCCATTATCCCATGTTCTGCCAACTTCTTCCCCACATAAGAAACTGCTGCAAACTGCTCCCAAAACTACCGCAACTGCATTGGCATGTTCTCCCATAAGCCAACTGACCACTGCCAGCATAACTGCCTCGCATGCCTTGGACCGTCCACTGTCCAAGTTATTGTCAGCCCCTGCTGCCGATTTTGTCAACGCTGCTGAATTGTTGACGCACACTGCTGCTGAATCTGCCAACGCCCATGCACGATGCCACTGTCGATGCATGCTGCCATTCCTGACAGTAGTGTTTACGTCAAGTCTAGGACTGCCTATTGTCCAGACTTATCGTCAGCCCTTGCTGCCGATTTTATCGACGCTGCCGAATTCCTCGACTCTGCCGATTTCACCAGTGCTGCCGAATTCCCCACTGTCCCATTGTGTCATCCCAGCACTGTTTCGTCAAGCCTTGGGCAATCCTCGCCCAAGCCCCAACTCTTGTCAGCATACTGCCTTGCTAGCTGTTATGTGCTGCCGCTCACACACTCTGTCGATTTTCACTACTGTCACGCGGGCTGCCACCCCGTAGCTACTGTCTAGCAATGCTTTTCGTCAGCCTATGCCTTGACGGATTTTAACCCTGTGACAGTACTCTACCTCTTTCTCTTGCTAATCTTACTCAGGCTTATGAGCTCGACTTTTCTTGAAACAACATAACTGGCATAATAGACCCATGACTATTCCCTGATGGGTTAGCCGCGAACAAAACTGGCCTTGTTAGCCTTAAAAACTTCCTCGTTCAAACTACTGGGCTTGGAGGTCGAATTCCTGAAGAAGTAGGAAATTGTAAATTTCTGTCCCTTCTAGCTCTAGATGTGAATCGTTTTCATGGACCTATCCCTTCATCTTTAGGTAACTCGAGTGAGTTGACCGTTCTACGGCTTTCCAACAATCTTCTTTCACGAAACATCCCACCAAATATAGTTACTTTGAGCAAGTTAACTGACTTGCGCTTGCTCACGAACCGATTGTCTGGTTTCGTGCCTGCAGAATTAGGCAACCTTTCATCATTAACTATTCTACACCTGCCGAGAATAAATTCACAGGCCATTTGCCGCAGCAAGTGTGCCAAGGTGGAAAGCTTGTCAACTTCAGCGCGGCCTATAACAATTTCTCTGGTCCAATACCGGTAAGCCTAAAAAATCGCCACACCTTATATAGAGTTAGGCTTGAACACAACCAACTGTCGGGGTTTCTAGAACAAGATTTTGGAGTATATCAAAAACCTCACTAGTATTGACCTAAGTTTCAACAAGGTGAGAGGCGAGCTGTCACCCAAATGGGGAGAGTGAAAGAACCTGACTGTTCTGAGAGTTGCTGGAAATTTGCTTGGTGGTAAAATCCCTGATGAGGTTGTTCTGCTAAACCAACTACGAGCGATTGACCTCTCTTCAAATCAAATTTTTGGAGAGTTGCCAGCACAACTTGGAAAATTGTCCAACCTGTTGGTTCTAAATCTGAAAGATAACGTGCTTTCAGGACAGGTGCCAGTGGGAATTGACGGCCTGTCCAGCTTGGAGGATCTGGACCTCTCTTTGAACATGCTAAGCGGGCCAATTCCATATCAAATTTGAGAATGCTCTAAACTTCGATTTTTAAGCTTGGGCAGGAATAGGTTAAATAGGTTAATCTGGACCTCTTGTAGGTTTACACGACTTGCTAGATTTGGGCTATAATTTGCTTTCTGGCGGGATACCCTCTCAGCTCGCAAAGCTTACAAGTTTGGCGCAGCTGAACGTGTCCCACAATAATCTCAGTGGTTCAATTCCTGCTCTCAGCAACTGGGCTTGGTTGCTGTCAACTTTTCATACAACAATTTAGAAGGTCCACTTCCTGATAGCAGCGTCTTTCATTTAGTTGAGCCGAATTCATATAGTAACAATAGAGACTTGTGTGGTGAAGTTCAGGGTTTGAGACGCTGCACCACTAGAGCCAATGAAAAGGGTAGGGGGGATAAAAAAAAGCAAACTTATTATTGTTGCTTCGATAACAAGTGCCTTGTTTCTTTCACTCGCATTGGTTGGTCTTATTGCATTTCTCCATCATCGGAACTCCAGAAATGTCTCAACACATGAAAGCAGATCAAGGAGGGAAATTCCCTTACCAATATGGTTTTTTAAAGCGAAAATTGCGTACGGAGACATCATTGAAGCTACAAAGAACTTTGATGACAAGTACTGCATTGGGGAGGGAGGAGCCGGAAAGGTTTATAAAGCAGAAATGTCAGATGGTCAAGTGTTTGCACTGAAAAGGCTGAATTATCTGGTTCAAGACGAAGAGATTGAGACTACAAAAAGCTTTAGCAATGAGGTTGAAGCTTTAACAGAATTACGCCATCGCAACATAGTGAAACTCCATGGATTTTGTTCTCAAGGAAGGCACACATTTTTTATTTATGAATTTTTGGAGAGGGGTAGTTTGGCTGGCATGCTAAGCGATGAAGAAGGAGCCAGGGAGTTGGATTGGGGAAAAAGGATAGCAGTTGTTAAGGGCATAGCTCATGCTTTATCTTATATGCATCATGATTGTGTTCCACCTATAGTTCATCGAGACATATCAGGCAAGAATGTCTTACTGAACTCTGAACTTAAGGCTCATGTTTCTGATTTTGGCACCGCAAGGTTTCTGAAGCCTGATTCATCAAATTGGACAGCAATTGCAGGCACCTATGGATATGTTGCTCCAGGTGAGAAAATAAATATATTTTTATGGTCTTTGGCTGTAATTACGTTTGTTAGCAAACATAGTGCTAAAAGTTTTCATGGCCCTCTATTGACTGTTGCAGAGCTTGCTTACACAATGGGAGTGAATGAGAAATCCGATGTTTATAGCTTTGGGGTATTGGCATTCGAAGTTCTGATGGGAAAGCATCCAGGGGAACTCATTTCCTATCTACATTCATCTGCTAATCTAGAAATCCACTTCGAAGATGCGACAGATCCCCGTCTCTCACCTCATGCAGAACGAAAAGCTGTTGATCTATTGTCCTGTATCATAACTCTTGCTCGTTTATGTATATGTGTTGACCCTCAATCTCGACCAACCATGCGAACTGTGTCTCAGCAGCTCGAGATGAAGGCTGCTGGTTCCGAATAATTAATCTGTCTGTCGGCATGTATAAGTTAGGATTAAATATGTAACACATATATTCCGTTTCAAATGATTTTCATTATATAATAATTTGATCAGCTTCCATATTCCTAACAGGCTTTGAACCTTTTATCAGTTTTTGTGTCCCTAAGAATATACAGATGCAAGAGATAATACCGAATGTTCAAACACACACACACAACTATGTATTGCTGATAAACAATATATGCAATAACGTTTTCAAAGGAAATCTAAGGAAAACACGATACTGAAAAAGTTATGAGTAAAAAAGACAGAATATGCCCACATTTATATCAAAATCAAAAGAGCTTCCTAACACTCTAATCTTGATTGTGCGACCGAGTATGAAGTCATGAATGTTAATCACGTTTTAATTTCTTAAATTAAAATGTTATTTTGTGGCCCATTATCTATTTAATCTCAAAGGTTGTTTACTGGAACATGGTAATTGTCTATTAATTATATAACAACACCTTTTTTTTTTAATGAAAAAGAAGCCTTCAATAAATAGAATTCGTGGAATCTTCGCATAAAGAACAGGGTCTGTGTTCTAACAAAAGTATACAATTTCTCCTTGAATCGCATGAATTAAGTTTTGGATTACATTAGACAAGGATTTCTCATGTTTTTTTTTAACAGTGTGGTATATGTGTTTATATATATATATATATATATATATATATATATATATATATATATATATATATATATATTGAAGGAATCTTTTTGAAAAACAAAAGACATTAATTTGGGTTGACTCATAAATTAACGTATCCAACCTGTAAATTGATGGTCGGTAAAATAACAGCCGCAGGTGTCCCAAGCTATGAATTTGATGTTTTGGTGTGTATATGCATCACATTTCTCAATGGAAAAGCGTGGTCCTAGCGCTCAAAATTTCTCTTGTGGATAGGATTGGACGGACCTTACATAGTGTTCATTGGTGGCAATATCATCATGTTAATAGACTAAAAGCCTCTATTTATAGCAATGAAATTCCAATTATACATAATTTTGAGTCCAAGAGTTCACATATAGAAGTAGAAAGGTTGGAAAAGATGGAACCGTGTTGGTTTGCACTTTCATACTAGCCATAGGCTCCATCTGCGTCGTTTCTTTGTATCTGCGTGCATGCATGAACCAGTTTTATTTCATTATAGTCATAGTAGTTCCCTAGATTTTGGCAGGCTTAGAAACTTTTATGCGTCTCATAATTAACCTGGTTTGCTGTAACAAGGCCATATCAACCCGCAGGCTTAGAAACTTTTATGCGTCTCATAATTAACCTGGTTTGCTGTAACAAGGCCATATCAACCCCTACTATATATAAAAAATATAGGCAAGCCCATTGCTGATGATATTTCATATTGGAATTATAGGACACAGAAATACCCATGTCTGCTCAGGATTGAACTAGCCTCTCAATGCATCAATTATTTTTGGGGATGCTTAGGCTGTTAGGCATCGATTTTCCCTGTGCAGTTATTGAGTGTTTCAAGAATGGTTTTATATTAACACACCTTTTAAAATGAAAACCTATGTGAAATCTACATGAACTTTTCACTACTACGTGTTGAAAATCTTAATTTAATTAGACGAATAAAATTCATATTAAAGAATTTCAAGCTTTTGGATAAGACTGTAGGAATGATTTTATATTTTTTCTCAACAGTTTTCCTCGCTTGCCGCTGAGGCTTTGTTCTTTTTTTTCTTTGTTGACATTGTCATGTGTACATATTGTTTTCTTCATGAATTCCCTAGCAGATTTTTTTCTCAACATGAGAAATTTGGGGCTTAACACTTATTCCATCAAGGTGTAAATGCTAAAACGAGTTCACGAGAAACAGAGTTAAATATGGCATCTGGATTCAACAGACCAATTCAAAGGTGGGCAGAGAAGGGTTCCTGAAGGAGATTTTTAGCATTTTTGTGAAATTTCATGAAGATTGTTCTTTTCTTGTGCGAAAGGAAACCAAGGCTGCCAACCCCACTCTCTTTCCCACTGAGTTACTTTTTTTTTCTCCCTTCCAGGAATACAACGAGGGCATCAATTCTGTCAAAAAGTCGCCAAAATTTTTAATCTTCATTTTTTGTACATTTCTATCGAAATCATCATGCTTTTAGGCAAAAAAACTATCTCATTACTTCGAACGAGAATCATTCTAATTTCACAAAAAAAGACACTTTACAGGGAAGTCCAAGAAAATACTGTTTATACACGCACAAGTCATTATGGATTTGCACTGGTTTTTTGATCCTCGGATTTTTTAGTATTTAATTATTTTTGTTCATGTAGTCCTTCGATATTAATCCTTTGACAGTACCATGCCCGTTCACTCTTAAGAAACTGTTTGTCGGGCTTTTAGCAATGGAAAGCACTGTTATGCAGGCAATTCACGAACAGAGGCGTAACTTTACTGTTTCAATTTACAACGAATCACGTGTATGCTACATAGTTTTACCAAACAGATAAGGTTTTTTTCTTCTTTTAATTCACCGTAGATCACATATATCGATTGGCTATGGTGCCGATCAAGCAGGCTTTGATGGGTGACGTGTTGCTGAGGTGCCATATAAAAGGCTTTTCTTGTAGCTTGCGTGAAACCTACCAAACCAACATGCAATTCTCTGTGTGTTTCAACGTTAATTATTCACATTTCAAACCCAAGATTTTGAGGGCAAAGTCTTGGAAGTCACCTTGGCCAAAAGTCTAGACACGCTGACGCAGTGGCCTTCAAATATATAGATCAATGCAACGTACGACTTGGACTTTGAAATTGTCTTGGCTCTCAGTTTTCCACATCAAGAGAATTCTCGCAAGGATATCTGATTAAGGATTCATGGGGCGGGCGGACCCAGCTTAAGCTACAGGTGCCATGAAAGAATTTGACAGCCTTCATTCTTTGATGCAGCACAAAAACCCTTGACGACAACTCTTTTATTATATTATATTACAAATATAAAAAAAACTAAAAAACTAAAATTCATAATGGTTTTACTGTTTCAATTCTTATACGCACTGATTCGTCTGAATTGTCTATTGTTACAATGTTGTCTTATTTCATTTTGACTCTAAAGGATGTGTTGCATCGCAACTTTTATAAGAGTAATTATATAGGAAATATTATAGGCACATAGAAAATATTATAGGCATATTATAATCATATTTTTGTGTTGTAATCTACAATATTATTATTGTATATTGCACTACATATATATAAAAAAATATTGGTTAATCAATAAGTTAAACCTCCTAATTATTATTAACTTGGCATCAAAGTTTTCTGCAATCAGAATTTCTCTTTCCTCTCCCTATGGACTCTGCTGCAGCCGCCTTCTCCCCCCACCAAACCAGCGGTGCCGACCAGCCAATCAAAAGCTGCTGCTCCTGGATCTTTCTCCCATCAGCAGTAGCCCCAACCTGTAGAGTAAAACCATGGTCCTACCTCCCATGTTTTTGTCGTCCCCATTCACATCATGGGGACAACACCTCCCTCAATCGTTGCGTTGTCTAACATTCATCAAGTGGTCTCCTTGAAGCTTACAAATGCCACCTATCTTTATTGGCGATTGTAGATGAAGTCATATCTTCTTGGTCATAGTGTTTCCACATTGTCGATGACTCAGTGTCATGTCCTCCCTCCCAGGTTTCTGATAGTTCTGATGGTTCTTTTTCGGCAATCAACCCCTCTTTTCTTTGCTGGAAGCAACAAGATCAGCTTATTCTAAGCGCGTTACTCTCCTCTCTCTTTCCATGGACGTCCTGCATCTTGTGATCGATTGTTAGATTTTTTTTTGTGTTTGGCGTACTCTTGAGAAAGCACTCGCTTTTCTTGTAGCTTGCGTGAAACCTAACAAACTAACGTGCAATTGTCTTTGTGTTTCAACGTTAATTATTCACATTTCAAACCCAAGATCTTGAGGGCAAAGTCTTGGAAGTCACCTTGGCCAAAAGTCTAGACACACAGTGGCCTTCAAATATATAGATCAATGGCAACGTACGACTTGGACTTTGAGATTGTCTTGGTTCTCAGTTTTCCACATGAAAGAATTCTCGCAAGGATATCTGATTAAGGATTCAAGGGGCGGGCCCAGCTAGCTTATGCTACAGGTGCCATGAAACCTCTAAACCTCGCAAATTTCTCTACCCTTTAGTTTAATACATCTTGCCATGGCATTAATTCCCAAACCATCTCAGTCAACCCATGCCCCCCAACCTAGAAATTCTAGTTCTGCGCCCATGTATGATTATTATATATAAAACACACACACACACACACCTATGTTCTCATCGAATGTGCTTTGTATTACAAGAACAATGGCTTCTAAGAACTTTTTCTGTTTTTGGAAGGCTTTCTTGATTCTTATACTTCTTTTCTCTTCTGCAATGGGATCAAGGGATCTGTCAGAGATTGCCAGGCCTCGTATGATTCGTAAGTCGGACCTGCCTTCTTAATTTCTTGGTTCTTCAGAATGTTGTGAGTTTTTAATTCTATAATAGAAGCTAATTAAATCGAAAGATGAGTTTATTTGAACATCTCGCATCTTCATAACAATTCTGAATAGAGTTATTTAATTAGCTTAATCATCAAGAAAAAAGAAAAGAAAAGGGATATTTAGCTAATTACCTTTTAAAAGAGGACCAGGGAAAATCTTTTCTTTTTATAAGGATTAATTTGTTGGGATATTGCCATTATTGGGCAACAACATGTGCAGCCTACCCTAAGAAGAGAGGGTTGCCATTGTCAGTGGTAGTTGCACCAACCATTGACAAAATGGTGCAACCCATGTGCTGCCACCATTAGTGCCATAATCTATGGCCAAGTTGTCTTACCATTCATGCCTATAAATGGAGGCATACGTGAGAGAGTTGAGAGTGAGAAAGTAGAGCCAAAGATGTGAGAAATGTAGGAGAGAGTGGGCTGTCAAGGCAGCCAGCAGTAGCTGCCATTGCAGCACTAAGAAGAGAGAAATAGAGTGAGGTTGAGAGTTGCTAAAGAGGGAATGATTCCTCCTCCTCTATTGTTGTAAATCTTGTTCTCTCTCTATATAATGCAATGGCTTCTCCCGTGGATGTAGGCGGTTTGCCGAACCATGTTAAATATTATGTCAGTGTGCTTAGCCTCTAATGAGCAAATATCAAAACATCACCGGTCGGAATTCTCAACAATTGGTATAAGAGCATATGGTTTAAAGTGGTGTTTGATTTTTGCTCAAAAATAAAAGTTGTCAAAATTATGTTTTGACCATATCACTGTGTAGAGGAGGAAGGGACGAAGCCATTGGTGAAAACGGCGTCGAAATCGGACGTCGGAAACGTCCTCACGTGCCGTCACGCTCCGGCAAGGTGGCTGGCCACGCGCACAGACGCGCGCCCCGCATCACACGTATCTTCTTCGCCCGGATGGGCTGACCTGACTCGAACACCAGACAACCCGACCCACGTGCCAGACCCGGATAAGGATGATGTCATCATGACATAAGCATGACGCCAGCATGCACAGTTGGCATGCCATGTCAACGTCCAGTCATCTGACACATCAGCACAGTGGGACCCACCTGCCACGTCATCAGCCACGAGCCGAGCTGAGTTGAGCCGAGCCACGTGGAGCCGAGCCGCGAGCCGAGGGATAGGATCCAGCATAGCTGACCCTACGTGCAACCGGATCTGAGATTGAATCTGAGCCGTTGATAAGGCCAGAATTGTTTTGATCAAATCTTAGCCGTCTGAAATGCGATTTAAACTATTTCAGACTTGTTTCCAGCTAATTTGATCGTTCTGGATGCAATGGTATGGTCCGATCGTTGAGATTAAGACCAGAAATGATGGTGGTGAAGTATTAAGAGAGATTGCCCAATCAGGAGGCATCTGAAGGTCATCGTGGTGGTCGATGGAGATGAAGGAGAAGAAGGTGCACATGTTTACCCAATTACATGTGCTGAACTGGAAGAATTTTAATTGCCTTGAGGGAAGGCAAAATTGGGATACTCAGGACACCCGATCATGTGGACGATTTGAGGTGGAGAGTGGAAATTGATGAAAACCAATCTTGATGTATCTAAGAACTGGTAGTCTCGCCAGATGTTGAGAAATCAGGTATAAAACCAGGATACCCCAGATCACTTGTAAAGGAAAGCCGCAACAAAGCTAGCAAATAGTTGTATGTACGAAAAGGCAGTACGGTGGATAGATACGTTCTAAGAAGTTCTGTCTAGGAGACTGGGTTTTAAGCGGGACCAGTGTGACCCCTCCAAATCTTTCCTAGGAACTTGCTTAGTTGAAGGATCATCCACACAGTATTATTTTTGTATATGTAACAGTTTGTAAAGAAACTGTTGAAGACTAGCAAGATGACGGCGTAAAGGAACAGTTGGTTTCCGTATGTTCAAGGATCTGATGGAGTGGTGATTTCTTCAAAGAAGTTAGATTCGATGACTGTAATTTTTCGAAGGGAGAATTAATGAAGACCCTGATCATGGAAGAGAAATACAGCAAGGGGATTAAGATTGGCACCCTATTTTGACTTGGATAAATGTTGTGACAGGATGAGCTGCTGTCAAACATAAAAGCAAAGAATAGGGAGAAATCTGGAGAACAGAAATTACACGAGGGCATACGGAGATTGTGCAGGAGTACTAGTAGGATCCAACGAGGTACTGTAATGAGACAACAAGTGCAAGGAGAAGAAGAGTTCCCAGATGAAGCTCAAAGCAGAGACTGTGTGAAAAAGTTGTACAGCAGGAAGTCTCTTGTGCTCTTGATGAAGACAACAAGCAAAGACATTTCCATTGCATGCAAGGATGGAAAGAGAGTTGTTGTAGAGGCACCTAATTGAGGGGGTGCAAACGCCTGGGATAAAACGCGACCGCCTATGATGAAAGGCGAAGACACCAAAGAGAGTTGGTGTGGGTGGAGCTATCAAGCAGAAAGGCATAGAAGCTCCAAACATAGAAAATGAGACGGAAGATTGCGAAGAGTGCACCGCAACTCTCTCTTTCTATGTGATGGCAGTGATCTCTCCCAAGTCCACATGGTGGTAGAGAATCTTAGAGTCACTGGAGACATCCCTGATGAAGGAGGATGTGACCGCTTCATGACGGACAGAGACACCTCAGGAAAGAAGGTGTGTGGGCCATGAAAGGAGCCCAAGTACAAACTGCCGCATGACGACGAGTGGAGACACCTCAGACAGAAGGTGTGTGGGCCATGAAACGAGCCCAAGTATAAACTACCGCATGACGACAGGTGGAGACACCTCAGACAGAAGGTGTGAGGACCATGATATGAGTCCAAGTTAAGACCGTCTCATGATGATAGGCGGAGACACCTCATGAGAAGGTGTGAGGACCATGACATGAGTCCAAGATCAGACCGTCTCATGATGACAGACGGAGACACCTCAGGAGAAGGTGTGAGGACCATGACATGAGTCCAAGATCAGACCGTCTCGTGACGACAGGTGGAGACACCTCAGGAAAAGGTGTGAGGACCATGACATGAGTCCAAGATCAGACTGTCTCATGATGACAGCCGGAGACACCTCAGGAGAAGGTGTGAGGACCATGATATGAGTCCAAGTTAAGACCGTCTCATGACTACAGGTGGAGACACCTCAGGAGAAGGTGTGAGGACCATGATATGAGTCCATGTTCAGATTGTCTCATGACGACAGACAGAGACACCTCAGACAGAAGGTGTGAGGACCAGGATATGAGTCCATGTTCAGACCGTCTCATGACGACAGGCGGAGACACCTCGGATGGAAGGTGTGAGGACCAGGATATGAGTCCAAGTTCAGACCGTCTCATGATGACAGACGGAGACACCTCATGAGAAGGTGTGAGGGCCATGATAGGAGCCCAATTTCAGAACGCCCCAGAGCCAATGTGATGGCTGGATATAAGTGGACAAGTGTATAGCCAATGAAGAGGCTATGATGAGTATGGAGACAAATGCAAGATTGACTTTTGTTGTAACCTAATTTTGACCCGCTTATTTTTAAATTAATTTTAAGGAGGGTAAATCTTGAAAATTAAAAGACCAGGGGCTGAATGCAAGGATTTAGAAACTTCAAGGACCAGATTGGAAATAACCATTCTCAGCCCCAAAACAGCACCGTTTCAATCAGGTGCTGTCCGTCATCTTCATCTCCAAAGCACCAAACGCCCGCCTGCAAAGAAGGAAACGAAAGTGTGAAACACCAGCATCCTAGTCCTTTCAAAACACAGAAAAGCAGTATTTATCTTCATGATAATCACAACCCGGCGAGATAAGGATTACACTTCGCGTCCGAGTCCTAATAGAAACCGTCTCCTTCAGCCGTGCTTATCAGGAGGAGAGACGTGAGGCTGAGGGAGAGGAAGATTGGTCCCTATAAATACCCAACAATTGACAAAACGGAGGAAAAAAGAAACCGAGAAAAACAGAGTACACAAAACACAACCCAAAAAAAAATATACAGAGTCAAGAACAAAAACAGAACCCAAAAACAGAGCAAATCACAAAAGAAAAGAAACAGAACATAAACCCAAAAAAATATATATATACAGAGGAGGAGAGAAAGGTAGAGGAGAGTCACGGATCAGCCCTGCCATTGTCTTCGTCCCTGCAAGAAAAAAGAACGCCACTGAACCAAAGATTATTGACAACCAGCATCACCATTGTCTGCTTGCCGTCCTCGTGAAAACAGAGGAAACAGAACACAATCAAAGAAAAAAAAGCAGAAGCCCTTCATCTCAAGAACTGAGAAATCGAAAGAAAGGGACAGCGGGCATACCGGGGGAAAGAGTGGAAATCAGCCGAACCAAAGTAGCCACCCATCGCAGCCTTCTTCGCAATCTCCAGAAGCAGGTGCGTCCATTTCCATTTTATTTTTCCACTAGGCAGGTAACCCATTACAATGTGACCAACTGGGCAGGTAACCCATTACAATGTGACCATCTGGGTAGGTAACCCATTACAATATACCATCTGGGCAGGTAACCCATTACAATGTGACCATCTGGGTAGGTAACCCATTACAATATACCATCTGGGCAGGTAACCCATTACAATGTGACCATCTGGGTAGGTAACCCATTACAATATACCAACTGGGCAGGTAACCCATTACAATGTGACCATCTGGGTAGGTAACCCATTACAATATACCAACTGGGCAGGTAACCCATTACAATGTGACCATCTGGGTAGGTAACCCATTACAATATACCATCTGGGCAGGTAACCCATTACAATGTGACCATCTGGGTAGGTAACCCATTACAATATACCAACTGAGCAGGTAACCCATTACAAAGTGACCAACTGGGTAGGTAACCCATTACAATATACCATCTGGGCAGGTAACCCATTACAATATATCATCCTATACTGGGCAGGTAACCCATTACAATGTGACCATCTGGGCCGGTAACCCATTACAATATACCATAAAAAAAAAAAACCAATCAATCAAAAAAAAAGAAAAGAAAAAAAGAAAAAAAGGATGAAAAGAGGAAGGGTTTTCACAATTATTCTTCTTTACAAAACTTACTATACAAAGTCAAAAGAAAATGAATTTTCTAATGTATTTGCACCGTAAGTATTGTAAAGAGGGGGCAACTGTTGTAACCTAATTTTGACCCGCTTATTTTTAAATTAATTTTAAGGAGGGTAAATCTTGAAAATTAAAAAACCAGGGGCTGAATGCAAGGATTTAGAAACTTCAAGGACCAGATTGGAAATAACCATTCTCAGCCCCAAAACAGCACCGTTTCAATCAGGTGCTGTCCGTCATCTTCATCTCCAAAGCACCAAACGCCCGCCTGCAAAGAAGGAAACGAAAGTGTGAAACACCAGCATCCTAGTCCTTTCAAAACACAGAAAAGCAGTATTTATCTTCATGATAATCACAACCCGGCGAGATAAGGATTACACTTCGCGTCCGAGTCCTAATAGAAACCGTCTCCTTCAGCCGTGCTTATCAGGAGGAGAGACGTGAGGCTGAGGGAGAGGAAGATTGGTCCCTATAAATACCCAACAATTGACAAAACGGAGGAAAAAGAAACCGAGAAAAACAGAGCAATCAACCCAGAAAAAAAACAGAGCACACAAAACACAACCCAAAAAAAAATATACAGAGTCAAGAACAAAAACAGAACCCAAAAACAGAGCAAATCACAAAAGAAAAGAAACAGAACATAAACCCAAAAAAATATATATACACAGAGGAGGAGAGAAAGGTAGAGGAGAGTCACGGATCAGCCCTGCCATTGTCTTCGTCCCTGCAAGAAAAAAGAACGCCACTGAACCAAAGATTATTGACAACCAGCATCACCATTGTCTGCTTGCCGTCCTCGTGAAAACAGAGGAAACAGAACACAATCAAAGAAAAAAAAAGCAGAAGCCCTTCATCTCAAGAACTGAGAAATCGAAAGAAAGGGACAGAGGGCATACCAGGGGAAAGAGTGGAAATCAGCCGAACCAAAGTAGCCACCCATCGCAGCCTTCTTCGCAATCTCCAGAAGCAGGTGCGTCCATTTCCATTTTTTTTTTTTGCTCTTCTGTGTTCAAATAACATTTGAACAGTGCGAAGGTAATTTAATTACCTTCGCACTGTTGATGCACGCGTGAAATTGTTTCACGCGTGCATCTGTTTCTTTTTCCGGGTCACTGGCTTGGGCCAGTGACCCGGGCCGGGCTGGCTGGGTCCAGCCCAGCCCAAAAATGTAATAAAAAGTAAAAAATAAAAAAATATAAAAAAATGGGTATGCATGAATAAAAATAATAAAAATTTATTGATTTTATTCACTGACGCCAGAGTCAGGAATAAAAATATCGGTTTAAATTTATATTATTTTATTCATTGTATTTTATTTTATTTAGCTAGAAAAATAAAGAATGTGCATGCGAAAAAAAATACCATAAAAATAAATGTATGAATAAAATAATATAAATTTATGATTTTATTCACTGTCGCCATAGTCAGGAATAAAAATATCGGTTTAAATTCATATTATTTTTATTCATTGTATTTTATTTTATTTAGCCAGAAAAATAAAGAATATGCATGCAGAAAAAAATAACATAAAAATAAATGTATGAATAAAAATAATATAAATTTATTGATTTTATTCACTGACGCCAGAGTCAGGAATGTTATTGTTTCACGCGTGCATCTGTTCTTTTTCCGGGTCACTGGCTTGGGCCAGTGACCCGGGCCGGGCTGGCTGGGTCCAGCCCCAGCCCATGTGGGCTGGCCCAGCCCAGCCCAAAAATGTAAATAAAAAGTAAAAAATAAAAAAATATAAAAAATGGGTATGCATGAATAAAAATAATAAAAATTTATTGATTTTATTCACTGACGCCAGAGTCAGGAATAAAAATATCGGTTTTAAATTTATATTATTTTTATTCATTGTATTTTATTTTATTTAGCTAGAAAAATAAAGAATGTGCATGCGAAAAAAAATACCATAAAAATAAATGTATGAATAAAAATAATATAAATTTATTGATTTTATTCACTGTCGCCAGAGTCAGGAATAAAAATATCGGTTTAAATTCATATTATTTTTATTCATTGTATTTTATTTTATTTAGCCAGAAAAATAAAGAATATGCATGCAGAAAAAATAACATAAAAATAAATGTATGAATAAAAATAATATAAATTTATTGATTTTATTCACTGACGCCAGAGTCAGGAATAAAAATATCGGTTTAAATTCATATTATTTTTATTCATTGTATTTTACTTTATTTAGCTAGAAAAATAAAGAATGTGCATGCGGAAAAAATAACATAAAAATAAAAATAAATTTATTGGTTTATTCACTGACGCCAGAGTCAGGAATAAAAATACTAATGAAAATTTATTTTATTTTATTTGTTTATTCACTGACGCCAGAGTCAGGAATAAAAAAAAACTGATTTAAATTTATTTTGTTTTTATAGCTACGTAATATTTACCAACGCCAGAGTTGGAAACATTCGTAGTTGAATATTCACTGACGCCAGAGTCAGGAATATTACACACAAACAATCATAGTATAAACCAACAATAAAAAATGTTAGCAATTAATGACAAAGATCGACAATGCAGCCTGCCTTAGGCGGGACGTTTAAGGGGTGATAATATCTTCCCTTTTTCGTAACCAGTCTCGGACCATAGAATCTCTGTTGACCAGTTAGGGTTCCTAGTAACCGTAATACTAGGTGGCGACTCCTTAAACAAAGAATATCCCCATTAAAGAACAGGATGCCAGAAATCCGTTCTTTCCATGATATAACATTATTTTTAAGGCCGCCGCGATGTCGGGTGCGACAGAATGGCGACTACGCTGGGGACCATAAGACTAAGCTTTGTCTTTATTTGTTAAAATTGCTACAAATGCTTGTTTTTTATTTTGTTTGGTTTTTTTATTTATTTATACAGCTTTAGCATCCATATTTATTCATGTCATCATACATATATTGGATATGGATTTATGCCTTCACACACCACGCATTTCATAATAGATATCTGCTATATCAACTTTATGTTAAGTGGGAGAGTAACGTAACCCCAATGGCTTTAGCCTGGGTAAGACTCGTGAAACCATCCAACTTTCGCTTGATTGCTTACTCTAGTGGTTGGTATGCCTAAACTGATATTATTCAGGGCCTCTATCTTCATGCTACTTGTAAGCCTCACATCAACCTTTTGAGGAAGATCACTGAGCATGCGAAAGACCTTTCAAAGACTAGATAGCAACCTACCCTGAGCATTTAATGACTAGAACTTAACCTTTAGGTTTTTCCCTATGTAAGTTTCACTAAGGCAAACTTAACATATATCATTTCATTACAGGATTTATTTTTGGGTGACATAATGGCCGTTAATCGAGAAGTCACCACTATTGAGTATGGGCTTGAATCTGAATCATTGCATATGACTGAGGGAGACTGCCCTAGACTGGATGACAGTGGATACCACGCCTAAAAGATGTGAGATGTGTAATAAATGATGCCATTCGTTTGCTTCCACTCACCAAATACTTGGCTGATGAGACAGAATTTACTAAGATATATGGGAGAGTTTTGCATCTTCTAAATGTTCCAGTACTGCCATTGGCCATAAGAGCCCTGATTCATTTTTGGGATCCTGATTATCGATGTTTTACATTTGGGGATGTCGATATGGTTCCTACCATTGAAGAATACGGTGTTTTGACAGAATTTCCTGAGGATATACATAAGGTGTACTTTCATCAAAAGATTGAGGATACTATAGAGGAGCTAGCTAAGCTATTGGGAATCCAACAAATGAGCTTGTATAGAGAAAAAAATAATTCTGGGGGTTTGAGATGGAAACGACTAGAAGAGTTGTTGATTGCTAAAAAGTCTAATCCATGTGCTAAATTAGAGGTATACAGAATATTGGCTTTGGGAATATTTGGGTTGATTTTGTGTCCTTCAACTGCTGGAATTGTCAGTGTAGAGGCGGCCAATTTGTTTGTTGAGTATGAGAAGACCAAAATTAATCCTTCTGCTGCGATCTTGGCTGAAACTTTTTTGTCCCTCAATCATTGCAAAAAGTCCGGAAAAGGTTCTATGAGATGTTGTGTTCCATTATTGTTCATTTGGATGGTAAGTCACATAGAATCCGAGACACCAATATTCCGAAATTTTTGGTGGTTTGATCAAAGGCCACTCGAGTTATTTGTATCAAATGAATGGAAAATTTTTTCTGAAGATGACTGGAGGGTAAAACTACAAGGAATTCCACGAAGCAATTTTAATTGGAGAGCTCCTTGGATGAGAAATGTAACGTATTTAATGGGTTGTGGGAAGAAGCCTTGGGTACCTTTGATTGGAGTGACTGGATATATTAGCTATGCGCCTGCTTTAGTTACAAGACAGTTTGGGGGCATACAAAGCATCCCAAGAACGGTTGGTTTAGCTCAATTTATGGGAGTATACAAAGGAGCTACCATGGAGATGTTGGAGAGCATTAGGCAGGATTGGAAATCTTTGGTACTGGTGAAAAAGGAGACCGGATTAAGGAATCCTACAGTTAGTGAAAAGTATTCCGAATGGCGTAATGGAGGAGTCTCTTATATGGCAGAAGTTTCTGAATCTGTGGGCATTCGAAGGAAAAGAGTGAACTGTGAAGAAGAATTAAGAAAACAAGTAAAATCGTTACAAGCTGAGCTTAAAACAAGGAAGAACAGAGAGTGTCTTTAGAGCGGCAGCTAGTCAAAGAAAAGGGTGTAAGGAAAATAGCTGAAGAAGAAAGGGACTCTGTGGGTCAAGACTTGATAAAGGCAAAGGCTGACTTGGAAACACAAAAAATAATTAATCAGGACATGACGTATTATATGGCAAAAGCTAAGCATTGGGAAGAGTTAGCCATCAAGACACAAGCTATATTGAAAATGCGTCGGGCGGACATTGTTAAGTTTAAAGACCAATTGGGAAAAGCTGAGGCTTTAACTAAAATTCATGAAGAGCGAAAAGCAGAGTTGAACAGTCATAAGGCTGAAGCAGAAGCATTGAGATCTAAGCTGGACAAAGAAAAATTGAAGACCGTACAGCTTCTAGGAAACCAAAAAATGTTAAAGCAACATAATCAAACATTGGATGATGCCAATAACTTTTTGTCTAGAAACAACTTGATTCATACTGAGAGGATAAGGGAACTACAAGATCAGATTGATCGAGCAGCTGCAGAAGCCCATTTATTACGAGTGGAAGCTCGTCAAGTGGGAGGAGATATAATGAAATATCGAAGAAGTATGGATAATACCGATCTTTTTTTAAAAGCAATAGCTACTAGAGGCAGTGTTTTTTCTCCTGTAATAGATTAGATTAATTTTTCATTGTAAGCTTCTGAATGAATAATAAAAGGGTTGAGACCCACATTTTTCAATGCAAAAATATGTATATGACGGAAAGCCCAAATGTCAAAAAGCTAAGCAGATCTCTTCTCGGCATCACAGTAATGATATCAAGTTCAAGCTCAACCCACATATCTAAAGAATGACGGCCATATGTCACCAACAAAGAGCGAATCTATATCCAATATGTTGCATTCACATTCATGCATCTCATACATTTGCTTATAGATTGTCATATTCTGCATATAACAGGTGAAATATAGGTCCCCAACCAAAACGTATCCATAACACTCGTTCACGGAAGAAAATGGAAAATGAAGAGAGAAATCAGTTAGAAATTCAACACCAAAGAGAGTTGGAAAGCCTGAAAGAGATGTAGCAAGGCTTACCAGCCTGCTTGAACAGGCTTTGAGGCCTAGAGCTGGAGAAGGACATCTTCTCAACAAACATTTACACCTCAGCCTCCGCCTCCATTTATTCCGCCATCTGAACCTCAGCATGCTGTTCATTTCGTACCTACTCAATCAGCACATCCAATGAGGGTCCCCCATTCTGTGTTGATAGAGGAAGAACCTCAAAGGAACAAGATAATAGAGGAAAATGGTCATGAAAAACTAGCTGCTTTAGAAGAAAGAATGAAGGCAATAGAAGGGAATAGTTTGTATGATCCGGTGAAGGCCGCTGAAATGTGTTTAGTGCCTAACGTGGTTATTCCCAGAAAATTCAGAGTTCCAGAATTTGTTAAATATACTGGAACTCAATGCCCAATCACCCATCTCAAAGCATATTGTAATAAGATGGCTGAAGTAGTCTATGATGAGAAGTTATTGATCCATTTCTTTCAAGACAGTTTAAGTGATGCGGCTCTTGCTTGGTATATGCGTTTGGATAATACCAAGATTAAAGGATGGAAGGATTTGGTTGAAGCTTTTATTAGACAGTATAAGTTCAACATGGATATTGCCCCGGATAGATCAAGTCTGCAAGCCATGGAAAAAGGCAATAAGGAGTCTGTAAGAGAATATGCCCAAAGGTGGCGCGAATCAGCCGCGCAAGTAAATCCTCCATTGTCGGAAAGGGAGATGACTGGTTTATTTTCCAACACTTTCAAAGCCCCGTACTTTGAATACTTGGTAGGTAGTGCTGCACAAAATTTCTCTGATTTGGTTGTCATAGCTGAAAGGATCGAACAAGCTGTTCGGACGGGCAGGATCGTGGATCCTACTGAAAAAAGAGGTTTTATTGGAAAAAGGAAAGAAACGGAAGTTCACAATGTTGAAAGGGAAAGTAGAGGGAAGAACACCTACCAAGACATTTACAGCTTCAAAAGTATTACACCTACCCCCTCTATATCCAATATAAAATTCTCTTCACCTACAAACACCCAAAATAACCCAATAAACAACCAAACCAATAATGCCTACCGCCCAAGAAGAAATTTTCCAATAGATCAAGTGCAACTTCCACCATTACCCATGTCTCTTACTGAAATGCACCAAAGATTGCTTAGTATTGGCCAGGTAGCACCTGTTCCTTAGAACCTTTACAACCACCATTTCCTTTTTGGTATAAACCCGATCAAAAATGTGAATACCATGCTGGTGCTGTTGGTCATCATATTGATGGATGTGTTGCATTCAAAAGAAAATCCTTCAGCTCATCAAAGCTGGGTGGATTTCTTTTGATGAATCTCCAAATGTGAATTCTAACCCTCTACCAAATCATGCTTCTGGAGGTGGGGAGTTAATAGCTTGGAGATAGGAAGGGGAAGTACAACAACTTTAAGGGTGACTATGGATAGATTGTATGGGATGTTGAGGCAAACAGATTATCTAAAGACACCAGTCAAAATACAAGCTGTAGGGAATGCGAATGAATATTGTAAATATCATCAGCAGTTTGGGCATGATATTGACTCGTGCGAGGAGTTTCATTTGGAGGTAGAAAATATGATGACGTTGGGAATGTTAAGATTGATGAAACTCAAAAAGATGAGTTAGTAGGAACAATGACTGGTTGTAACCAGAAAGTGGAAGTTTGTAGATATATACCAACCGAAAAGGGTCCACCAAAAATGATCCTAGCCAAGCCTATGAATACTGTTAGCGGAAGCTATAATGCCCAACCCTATAATTATGGTTATTCCTTTCACAGCACAAATCCTGCCCTTGTTTTCCATGCTGAAATAGGAGGACTCACTCGGAGTGGGAGATGTTTTACTCCTGAAGAGTTGGAAAACCATAGAAAAGCCAAAGGAAAGGATATGGTGGAATTGACAAAGACAGATGAGGTTAACAAGCCAGTAAGTGATGAAGAGGCTAATGAATTCCTGAAATTGATGAAGCATAGCGAATATAGTGTGGTTGATCAGCTAAAGAAAACACCCGCTAGGATTTCTTTGTTGTCATTAATGTTGAGTTCAGAATTGCATAGGAACGCACTTCAGAAGGTTCTTAATGAAGCATATGTTCCTCAGGATATCACAGAAGACTCCATAGAACATTTGGTGGGTAGGATTCAAGCCACCAACTACCTCTATTTTACCGATGATGAGCTGGATCATGAAGGGACCGGTCATAATAAACCATTGCATATCACGGTAAAATGCAAGGATTGTGTGATTGCTAAGGTGCTTATAGATAATGGTTCTGCTCTCAATGTATTGCCAGACATGTACTTGATAAAATGCCAGTTGATGCCTCTCACATGAAGCCAAGTACCATGACTGCTAGGGCATATGATGGGTCACCTAGACCAATCATTGGGAGTATTGATGTTGAACTAATCATTGGCCCACAACCATTCCAAGTCACATTACAAGTAATGGACATTCATCCATCATATAGCATTTTACTGGGGAGACCTTGGATCCATGCAGCCCGAGCTGTCGCATCTTCTTTACATCAACGGGTCAAGTTTATCATCAATGGGAATTTGGTGACTGTGAGAGCTGAGGAAACTTTGTCAATGATAAAAAATGTGTCGATCCCTTACATAGAAACTGAAGAAAGTAAGGATGGAAATCTGCATGCATTCGAAGTTGTAAATGCTGAATGGGTACCAGAAAATACGGTACGAAGAAAGCCAGAAATTTCCGAAGCAGCAAAAATGGCTGCTAAATACTTCTTAAAGCATGAACTGCCATTTCAATATGACCACACTACCGGAATGCCTGAGAGGGTTAATATGATAAAAATGAAGTGCGGATCAAAGGTTTGGCTTAGGGTTTAAGCCTGGGAAAGCAGATTTCAAAAGAGCAGCTGAAATTAGAAGAAAAAGAGAATAGCCCGGATTGAAAGGAGAGAACCAGATGAAGATCGAATAGAGATCCCACCAATCCATGTAACGTTTCCAAGATCCGCATATGTGATAAAAACTGAGGATTATGAGGGGGGACTAAGAAAAGAATTCAATAGTGTTACTATTAATTATCTTGAAAAAGTCGGTGAACAAGATTTAAAGGAAGAGGATAGTCTCATGAACAATTGCCCCAGCTGACTATTGGCGTTTTGGAAGATGGCTCATCAGAATTCGTGAGGAAACTGGCCGAGGGAGAAGATTTAGCAAATTGGGAAATTCATGAAGTCCCAATTGTTTTCAAAAAGTAATGTTTGTTTGCTTGTTCGTTGTTTTCATTATTTGTATTGTTTGAATAATTGTGCCTTGCCAAATCATCATGCTTCAAGAGATTGGCAATAAGGTTTTGTGGTTGAGCCCTTCTATCCTTTAAATTTCAATGAGATCATGCAAATTTTCTTTCAATCGTGTTTTTCTTTTTCTCTGTTCATTTATATACTTTCCTATAACTATACACTCACAATCGAAACACTTTCCGCTTTCAGGAAATCTGAAAGCGGATTGTCGTATACCTCACAAACTCATTGCACTGTGGATAATTGGCTTAACTTTGATGAAACTATAATTGCCATGGATGAAGAAGAGTTTGGTGAGGAAGATATCCATGAGTTCACAAGGTTAGGGGAACAATCTGATCGCACATGGAAGCCTGCAAAAGAAGAACTAGAACTGATAGATATGGGCACCGAACATAATAAAAGAGAGTTGAAAATAGGGAAGCTAATCTCTGCTGGCGTAAGAAGTGAATTGGTCGCTCTTTTACGGAATATGTTGATGTGTTTGCCTGGTCATACGCTGATATGCCTGGTCTGGATATTGATATTGTGGTACATAAACTACCTTTGATAGAAGGATGTAAGCCGATTAAGCAAAAGTTGAGGAGGACAAGGCCAGATATACTAATCAAAGTGAAGGAGGAGATAACAAAACAGTGGGATGCTGGATTCTTGGAAGTAGTCGATTATTCTCAATGGGTGTCCAATATTGTAGTAGTACCCAAGAAAGACAACAAAATCAGGGTATGTGTGGATTTTCGAGATTTGAATAGGGCAAGCCCGAAAGATAATTTTCCTTTACCCCACATAGATGTACTGGTGGATAATGCTGCTAAGAGTTCTACTTACTCTTTTATGGATGGTTTCTCTGGGTATAATCAGATTAAAATGGCCGAGCAAGACAAGAAGAAAACAACATTTGTTACCCCGTGGGGAACGTATTGCTATAGAGTTATGCCATTCGGACTCAAAAATGCTGGAGCAACTTATCAAAGAGCAATGGTGACACTATTTCATGATATGATGCATAAAGAAATTGAAGTCTATGTGGATGATATGATCGCTAAGTCTAAAGATGAGGAAAACCATATCCCAGCTCTAAAGAAATTATTTGAAAGGCTGAGAAAATATCAATTAAAGTTGAACCCTGCAAAATGCACATTTGGAGTGAAGTCTGGGAAGTTATTGGGATTCGTGGTAAGCAATAATGGTATAGAGGTAGACCCCGATAAAGTGAAGGCCATACAAGCTATGTCAGCTCCTAAGACTGAGAAAGAAGTTCGAAGCTTTTTGGGGCGTTTAAATTACATTGCTCGATTTATTTCACAACTTACAGTCACTTGTGAACCAATCTTTCGATTACTTCGAAAGAAAAACCCTGGAGTATGGGATGAAGACTGTCAAGAAGCCTTTGATAAGATCAAACAATATCTGCAGAACCCACCTCTATTGTGCCACCTGTGCCTGGGAAGCCTCTCATTTTGTATTTAACAGTGACTGAATCAGCAATGGGCTGTGTGCTTGGCCAACATGATGAGTCTGGGAGAAAGGAGCAAGCCATCTACTACCTTAGTAAGAAATTCACTGAGTGTGAATCTCGTTACAGTATGATTGAGAAGCTGTGTTGTGGTTTGGTATGGAGTGCGAAAAGGCTCCGACAGTATATGTTATACTATACCACTTGGTTAATTTCAAAGATAGATCCTCTAAAATATATTTTTGAAAAACCATACATGTCAAATAGGCTGGCCAGATGGCAAGTGTTGTTGGCTGAATACGATATCATCTACAAAACAAGAAAATCTGTGAAAGGAAGTGCAATCGCAGATCATTTAGCTGATAACGCCATTGAAGACTATGAGCCGTTAAATTTTGACTTCCCTGATGAAGATGTGCTGGTAATAGAAAGTGATTGGTGGACCATGTACTTTGATGGTGCGGTGAATGTGTCTGGTAATGGAGCTGGTGCTGTAATAATTTCTCCAGAAGGAAAACAATATCCCATTTCCATTAAGCTACAGTTTAATTGCACTAACAACACAGCTGAATATGAGGCTTGCATTCATGGATTGGAAGCTGCATTGGAACTGAAGATAAGGAAATTAGGGGTATATGGAGACTCTATGTTGATAATTTGCCAGACAAAGGGGGAATGGCAGACGAAAGATGAGAAATTGAAACCATATCAAGAATATCTCTCCAAATTGGCTGAAAACTTTGAAGAGATAGAGTTCAATCATTTAGGAAGGGATAAGAATCAGTTTGCGGATGCCTTAGCAACCTTGGCCTCCATGGCCACAATCGATTGTGGTATCAGAGTACATCCTATAGGCATTGATATCAGAAGTTCTCCTGCTCATTGTTGTTTAGTAGAAGAAGAAGTAGATGGCAGTCCTTGGTATACAGATATAAAAAGATTCATCCATATCGAGAATATCCTTCTGAAGTTTCAAAAACGGATAAGAAGACTCTGAGAAGAATGGCAATGGAGTACTTTATAGATGGAGAAATCTTATACAAAAGGTCATTTGATGGGACTTTATTAAGATGTCTGGACATATCAGAAGCCAATAAAGCCTTGTGTGAAGTGCACGGAGGAATTTGCACCACCCATGCAAATGGGCATATGATGGCAAGACAAATACAAAGAGCTGGGTATTTTTGGTTGACCATGGAAAAGGATTGTATAGAATTTGTTCGAAAATGTCATAAATGTCAGGTGTATAGTGACAAAATCAATGCACCCCAGTGCCCTTATTCAATATGGTGTCACCTTGGCCATTCGCGATGTGGGGAATTGATGTGATTGGGCCTATTAATCCAAAAGCCAGCAATGGTCATCGGTTTATCTTGGTCGCAATTGATTATTTTACAAAGTGGGTAGAGGCCTGCTCATATGCTCATGTGACTCAGAAGGTGGTCAAGCGATTCATTGAGAGAGATCTAATTTGTAGGTATGGTTTGCCAGAAAGGATAGTAACCGATAACGCCAAGAACTTCAATGGGAAATGATCGTGGAATTATGCACTAAATGGAAAATCAAGCATTCCAATTCATCCCCTTACAGACCAAAAATGAATGGTGCTGTTGAAGCTGCTAACAAGAACATAAAGAAGATTGTCCAGAAAATGGTGGTCACATATAAAGATTGGCAGGAATGGCTTCCTTATGCTCTACATGCCTATCGAACAGCAATAAGGACGTCAACGGGGGCTACACCTTATTCATTAGTTTACGGAATGGAGGCAGTGATGCCTTTGGAAGTAGAGATTCCTTCTCTAAGGGTCCTCATGGAATCTGAGCTAGAAGAGGCTAAATGGGCTGAGATACGATACGAACAGCTAAATATGATCAGTGAGAAGAGATTAGCTGCAATTTGTCACCACCAACTGTATCAAAACAGGATAGCAAGAGCATATGACAGAAAAGTTCGACCAAGAGAGTTTAAAGAAGGAGATCTGGTATTGAGAAAAATCCTATTACTACCTAGTGAGAATCATAGCAAGTGGGCACCCAATTATGAAGGTCCCTATGTAGTAAAGAAGGCATTCTCTGGAGGAGCATTGATACTGACAGGAATGGATGGAGAAGATTTGAGTAGGCCAGTGAATTCCGATTCCGTGAAGAAATATTATCCATGATTGTATAAGTTCTCATCAAATCAATAAAAGTTTTGCCAAGAAATTCACTTTGCATATCTTTTCTCTCTCTCAAAATGTTTATTGATATCAAAGAATCAGTAAATACACTCTTGAAGCCTTGCATGATCTCATAGATTCAATTCATTACTTTTACCAAAATCAGTTTCCCTATTTGAGTTTTAAAAAATTGATCTGGCATTTTGATTTCAAAAATAATTTGATGTTTATTCAAAAATGATATTTTTGACATTCTACTTGTAGAATGACAGGTGAATTAAGCAACTCCTTCATAGAGGTGACCAAACTCTAAGAAGAAATGAATAAATACCCTTACCCCATGACTCTTGAATAATGTGTTTTTAAATGTATGAATAATGGTATGTAGTGAACTTGTTAATCATAACTCATGAAATGCATCTTTGCAAAGACTAAACCATCATACTAGATGAGGTCAAAGTTTATTGATCATAGCTGCTTGCGCTTGAAATGAGGAAAGGCCATCTTTGTTATTCCTTTCACGTTCTGAAATAAGTACATCCCTTGCGATCCCTTTTTGAGCCTGAATAATTTTTCTTTCATAAAAATCCCGACTAAGATCACACCCTACACTGGGGGCAAGTGAAATTTCAATGATCAAGAAAGATGATAAAGCCGTGAGAAAGCCAAAAGGCAAAAGAGCCCAAGAAACTCAAATGCTAGGGGGCATGCCCAAATCACAAGAAAAAGTGATAACCAAGATAAAGTGAGTATGCTCTAGCAAAGCAATGAAAAAGAAAAAAAAGGGCAAATAAAATAAGAGCGGCAAAAGAAAATATGAATGACGTTAAGAGTCAAACTGTTGACTGTGATCTTCAGTCTTTGAAACCCTGAAACACTCTTTGAGCCTTATGAATCCTTTTCTTTCATAGCCAAAAACCACAGCCTATATTACGTGCCTGTAGAAGTCCTTTCTAATCAAGCAAGCAAGCAATCTAGAACAATAAACAATGCTCTCAAAATGCAAAGAATATTTTTTTCATAAGATTCATGATATCAAGAAAAAACTACTCATTATTATTCATGTTGATAAAAAAAAAAAAGACAAGTTTTTTTTCTCATACAAAACCTCGAGCTTTTTCTCGAGCCCTTCACTTCGAAACAAAAGGTCATCTCATGACATATTTTCACCGAAGACCTCATTGCCAAACACAAGAGCAAATAATCTCTTTCTCAAGAAAGAAAATAACCAAGGAGTTGCAAGATTTCAAAAGCAAATTGTTTTAGACTCGCATCGAAATAATTTTTGTTTTCAAAATGCAAGATCAAGATTTCAAAATTCATTCTAGACCCATACTTCTTCACCAAACTAAAAAGGAGAGAAATGAGAGAATGGCCTCTTAAAACCATTATTCATCTAAGTCAGTGATATAGCACACTTGGGGGCAATGACCAGTACAAGCAACATTGTGTTTAAGGAAAATCTATCATCCCTTACAACAAGACAAGTTGGCATTTTGGTTTACAAAAGACAGTTTGATCCTTTCAGCTAGTGACACCGAATGTTTTTAGCAGTGAGACGAGGGGTAATGAACGATCCTCTCAAATTATTTGACAAGTCCGAAAATCTTTAGCAAGCATGTGGGTCATGATGGGTACCACAAAGGCTGAATTGTGCAAACAAATCTGGAAAAAGTCTTATATGGGCTAACTCGAGTGGGCTAGAAAGCCAAGCGACAAAGATGACTCAAATCAGATAGCAAGATCTCACCAACCAAGCAACGAGAAGACTAAGAAGAAATTGGGGGCCTATATTTCAAATCAGGTAAAGATGCATGCATATCATTTAAACTTTGAGACATTGGACAATGAGTTTTGCAAATTTTATTAGAGAAAATTCTAACGGAATCCATCAAGCGGAAGGCCAACTTGAAATGGCGAACATTGAAATTGCTTTTGAAAAGTTTTCACTTTTGAGAATTTTTCAACCTGGGCAGGTCGCCCATGAGAATTAGGCCACCAAAAAAAAAAATCTCTCTATTTTTCCACCACCTTTCAGTTTCCACTCCTGAGGTAGTGCATTTCCTATCCTACCTCATTTTGAGTTCTTTTCGAGCGCGCCTTCGAGCCCTAGACCATCAAAGGTAGTGCATTTCCTATCCTACCTCCATTCGAGCGCGCCTTCGAGCCCTCGTCTTATCTCCATTCGAGCGCGCCTTCGAGCCCTCGACCATCAAAGGTAGTGCATTTCCTATCCTACCTCTATTTCGAACGCGCCTTCGAGCCCTCGACCATCAAAGGTAGTGCATTTCCTATCCTACCTTCTTTTTATTGCACCTTCAAGCCCTCATTTCCTTCAAGCTTCCATCTATTAAATAATGCGCCTTCGAGCCCTATCATGTCTTATTAAAAAAAAAAAAATTCCTCATATTTTTCCACTGGGCAGGTAACCCATTACAATGTGACCAACTGGGCAGGTAACCCATTACAATGTGACCATCTGGGTAGGTAACCCATTACAATATACCATCTGGGCAGGTAACCCATTACAATGTGACCATCTGGGTAGGTAACCCATTACAATATACCAACTGGGCAGGTAACCCATTACAATGTGACCATCTGGGTAGGTAACCCATTACAATATACCAACTGGGCAGGTAACCCATTACAATGTGACCATCTGGGTAGGTAACCCATTACAATATACCATCTGGGCAGGTAACCCATTACAATGTGACCATCTGGGTAGGTAACCCATTACAATATACCAACTGGGCAGGTAACCCATTACAAAGTGACCAACTGGGTAGGTAACCCATTACAATATACCATCTGGGCAGGTAACCCATTACAATATATCATCCTATACTGGGCAGGTAACCCATTACAATGTGACCATTTGGGCCGGTAACCCATTACAATATACCATCAAAAAAAAAAACCAATCAATCAAAAAAAAAGAAAAGAAAAAAAGAAAAAAAGGATGAAAAGAGGAAGGGTTTTCACAATTATTCTTTACAAAACTTACTATACAAAGTCAAAAGAAAATGAATTTTCTAATGTATTTGCACCGTAAGTATTGTAAAGAGGGGGCAACTGTTGTAACCTAATTTTGACCCGCTTATTTTTAAATTAATTTTAAGAAGGGTAAATCTTGAAAATTAAAAGACCAGGGGCTGAATGCAAGGATTTAGAAACTTCAAGGACCAGATTGGAAATAACCATTCTCAGCCCCAAAACAGCACCGTTTCAATCAGGTGCTGTCCGTCATCTTCATCTCCAAAGCACCAAACGCCCGCCTGCAAAGAAGGAAACGAAAGTGTGAAACACCAGCATCCTAGTCCTTTCAAAACACAGAAAAGCAGTATTTATCTTTATGATAATCACAACCCGGCGAGATAAGGATTACACTTCGCATCCGAGTCCTAATAGAAACCGTCTCCTTCAGCCATGCTTATCAGGAGGAGAGACGTGAGGCTGAGGGAGAGGAAGATTGGTCCCTATAAATACCCAACAATTGACAAAACGGAGGAAAAAAGAAACCGAGAAAAACAGAGCAATCAACCCAGAAAAAAAACAGAGCACACAAAACACAACCCAAAAAAAAATATACAGAGTCAAGAACAAAAACAGAACCCAAAAACAGAGCAAATCACAAAAGAAAAGAAACAGAACATAAACCCAAAAACATATATATACACAGAGGAGGAGAGAAAGGTAGAGGAGAGTCACGGATCAGCCCTGCCATTGTCTTCGTCCCTGCAAGAAAAAAGAACGCCACTGAACCAAAGATTATTGACAACCAGCATCACCATTGTCTGCTTGCCGTCCTCGTGAAAACAGAGGAAACAGAACACAATCAAAGAAAAAAAAAGCAGAAGCCCTTCATCTCAAGAACTGAGAAATCGAAAGAAAGGGACAGCGGGCATACCGGGGGAAAGAGTGGAAATCAGCCGAACCAAAGTAGCCACCCATCGCAGCCTTCTTCGCAATCTCCAGAAGCAGGTGCGTCCATTTCCATTTTTTTTTTTTGCTCTTCTGTGTTCAAATAACATTTGAACAGTGCGAAGGTAATTTAATTACCTTCGCACTGTTGATGCACGCGTGCATCTGTTTCTTTTTCCGGGTCACTGGCCCGGGCCGGGCTGGCTGGGTCCAGCCCAGCCCATGTGGGCTGGCCCAGCCCAGCCCAAAAATGTAAATAAAAAGTAAAAAAATATAAAAATATAAAAAAAATGGGTATGCATGAATAAAAATAATAAAAATTTATTGATTTTATTCACTGACGCCAGAGTCAGGAATAAAAATATCGGTTTAAATTTATATTATTTTTATTCATTGTATTTTATTTTATTTAGCTAGAAAAATAAAGAATGTGCATGCGAAAAAAATACCATAAAATAAATGTATGAATAAAAATAATATAAATTTATTGATTTTATTCACTGTCGCTAGAGTCAGGAATAAAAATATCGGTTTAAATTCATATTATTTTTATTCATTATATTTTATTTTATTTAGCCAGAAAAATAAAGAATATGCATGCAGAAAAAAATAACATAAAAATAAATGTATGAATAAAAATAATATAAATTTATTGATTTTATTCACTGACGCCAGAGTCAGGAATAAAAATATCAGTTTAAATTTATATTATTTTTATTCATTGTATTTTACTTTATTTAGCTAGAAAAATAAAGAATGTGCATGCGGAAAAAAATAACATAAAAATAAAAATAAATTTATTGGTTTATTCACTGACGCCAGAGTCAGGAATAAAAATACTAATGAAAATTTATTTTATTTTATTTGTTTATTCACTGACGCCAGAGTCAGGAATAAAAAAAAAACTGATTTAAATTTATTTTGTTTTTATAGCTACGTAATATTTACCAACGCCAGAGTTGGAAACATTCGTAGTTGAATATTCACTGACGCCAGAGTCAGGAATATTACACACAAACAATCATAGTATAAACCAACAATAAAAAATGTTAGCAATTAATGACAAAGATCGACAATGCAGCCTGCCTTAGGCGGGACGTTTAAGGGGTGATAATATCTTTCCTTTTTCGTAACCAGTCTCGGACCATAGAATCTCTGTTGACCAGTTAGGGTTCCTAGTAACCGTAATACTAGGTGGCGACTCCTTAAACAAAGAATATCCCCATTAAAGAACAGGATGCCAGAAATCCGTTCTTTCCATGATATAACATTATTTTTAAGGCCGCCGCGATGTCGGGTGCGACAACTTTTATGGATATTGCCCCCATGCTAAAGATCAATGAGCTAGAAGACATTTGCCTTGGACAATAAGTGGATGACTTGTGGAGTAGTAAGACGCGACTGCTATGAAGGAGCAGAAGGCATGCGCAGGTTCCGGGAACAAGTTGACTCTTGTCAAGGTGGTGAGCTCAGTAATGACATTGTAATACTCAGAGTATGAAGATAGAGATGGATCAACCTTTAATGGGTTGTCCCCATGGTTAAAGGTGGAGAGCCACCTGGACTTTTGAGACTAAGAGCGGGAGACTCATAGAGAAGTAAGGCGTGGTTCCTAGGGAGGAACAGAGGGAAAACGGAACTCCAAAATGAGTAGACTCTTGGAAGAGTGGTGAGCTCGTGATCACATTGAAATACTCAATAACTGTCGTACTTGGGAATATCCGTTTGAGGGGGTGTTGTAAGCCTTGGTGTAAGGCTTGATAAATCATTCCGGGCCAAGCATGGTTGATATGCTTGAAGGGGAATGAAGTGTGTCCCAGAGACAAACGTTAACACTCTTCAGATGAGATGTGACAAACCATCTGGTTGAAGTGATCCTTTGGAGTGAGCAAAGGGGTGCTTGGGTGACTTTGGTGATTGAAAGGTTTGGCAAGTACCTGTAAACTTGGTCATAGATGCTCTCAGAATGGTAAGCTTGGAAGAGCTATAGAATGCAAGTTTGTGCTGAAGAAACAAAAGGACAATTGCTCAAATAAATGTCAAAGGGGGTGATTGTTGGGATATTGCCATTATTGGGCAACAACATGTGCAGCCTACCCTAAGAAGAGAGGGTTGCCATTGTCAGTGGTAGTTGCACCAACCATTGACAAAATGGTGCAACCCATGTGCTGCCACCATTAGTGCCATAATCTATGGCCAAGTTATCTTACCATTCATGCCTATAAATGGAGGCATACGTGAGAGAGTTGAGAGTGAGAAAGTAAAGCCAAAGATGTGAGAAATGTAGGAGAGAGTGGGCTGCCAAGGCAGCCAGCAGTAGCTGCCATTGCAGCACTAAGAAGAGAGAAATAAAGTGAGGTTGAGAGTTGCTAAAGAGGGAATGATTCCTCCTCCTCCTCTATTGTTGTAAATCTTGTTCTCTCCCTATATAATGCAATGGCTTCTCCCGTGGATGTAGGCGGTTTGCCGAACCACGTTAAATATTGTGTCAGTGTGCTTAGCCTCTAATGAGCAAATATCTAAACATCACCGGTCGGAATTCCCAACATAATTCTGATTGCATATGTGGGAGGTCACTTCATATGAATCCAATAATGTTCTTAAGTTATTCATATGGCATTTATGTCCAAATGACTCTATGTATTATACTTCCACATATTAGGGCTAACTAAATTCCTTAGTGCCCGAAGGCATAAACGCAAGCATGCCAGTACCATATATTATCTCTGTTATAAACTCTTCTTTTGCCTTACTTACTCCATTGTTATTTGTTTGAAAAATAAATTATGTATCTCTGAGGTCCTAAGAGGAAATGAAATATGTTATGGCATAATTTTCTTTGTGTTCATGCAGTTGAGAAGGCTGGTCGTTCTCAAAAGCTCGGTCCTCTATGGAACGACAATTACAATGTTCCTCCCCCCAACATCTAATTAGCTGAATTTCATGACATCTTTTATTGAGTACAAACTAACGCAAATATTTAATAGTTTAATATTGTAGTATATGCATCTACAGTCAATAAATTTCTGTACGCATTAGTAAGCGTTGCTACCTTGCTATCCTGATTTTTGCCTACGTTATGGTGAAGCGTTGAGGCTGAGATCAAAAGTTCTTGCTGCTGAAAGTTACTGTTACGTTTAGTTGTACCTTTGATAAATTTGTACTCATTTTGGATAGCTTTACATCTTCTTGTAGCTGGCAAGAGAGAAATAAAGGAGACGAAGATATTATAGTATCTTTTATTTTATTATGAAGAGTTTCAATAGATTTCTTTAATTCCATATAAGATTTATCACTGAAAATATCGATATGCGTACGTGAGAACACTTTACATGCCAACTTCTTAGAAATTAACCTTCACATTCTCAATCGATGCTAGCTTAACACGAAAATGAAAAAACAAGAATGCCACCATATATTAATAACGACAGTCGCCGCTAGCAGTAGCACCATCAACAATCGGCGCTAGCAAAGGCACTATCAATTGCCATCAGCAGCAACACCACCACCACCACCAACCTCCTCCCCCTTGGATCCTCACAGCACTGCTCTCCTACCATCAAATTTAATACTCTCTCCTAATTAAGAAACCCCATGAATGAAAATCAGAAACTCAAAAAAATTAGGTGGTCTCTCTCTCTCACTCGTATTGTTGCAAGAGCAAAATAGAAGAAATAAAATAAAACTTTACAAAGAATAGAGGCTGAGTCTTGCTACTTTGAACATATTAGTTGAGATTGGAAATTTAGTAGTGGTCTTTTTTACAAAAATATATAGAAGTAGCTTCTCAAAAACTAAATTCAAAACTCATAAAATTATGGTTAAGTAAAAAAACAAATGCTAAAGCATAGCGAAACAGGCTCAAAATCAAATTGAAAAGAAAGAGAGAACGTAAGTTTGAGAAATTCAAAGAAAAGGAAAGGACAAAGCGATAATTAAAAAAATAAGTTTAGTTAAATATTCAAATCAAAGAAGATGAAAATCAAATCCATACCTTATCTCAACTCCAATCAATTAAATCGAAGCTCTATATAAATTAATATTATCACTCTCATTGTATATGCTTCACTACAATCTTTCCCCCTCAAATTACATGCATAATGATCTGCAATTTATATTTATATATATACTTCATCCCTTCTTTACTGCTTTTCTTATAATAGAAATTAGTATTCTTATAGAAAAAACCCTTAAATTAATATCTATATATCACTAATATTCTTTATATCCCCTGAGTTGAGAATAATAGAATGTGTTAGGTTGTGCCTTAGCCAACCTTCCTATTTATATATGTAGGGTAGGACACGGCAGTAACTGTAGGGATTACAACATTGGAATAATCCTATATTAATTTCCTATTCTGATATATACTAGCTATACATTCTATAATATGCCCCCTCAAGCTTAGGGTGGGGGATCAACTTGAAGCTTGAACCGAAAAGCAGTAAAGGATGCAACAGGAAGCAGTAAAGGATGCAACCGAAAAACGAATCTGAATCTCTTTCTTGGCAACGCGGTCACGGACAAAGTGATAATCCACTTCAACATGCTTAGTACGAGCATGGAAGATAGGATTGGCTGAGAGATAGGTAGCACCAAGATTATCACACCAAATGGTAGGAGCACAAACTGAAGGAACCTGCAGATCTGTTAACAAGTATTGAAGCCAAATGACTTTAGCAGTACCATCAGCAAGAGCTTTATACTCAGCCTCAGTAGATGAGCGAGCAACTGTGCGTTGCTTGCTGGATTTCCAAGAAATCGATATCTGACCAAAAAAGACAAAATAGCCACCCGTAGACTTGCGATCATCAATACTACCAGCCCAATCTGCATCTGTAAAGCCATGTAGAGCAAAAAAAGAGCCTCGAGTGATATGAAAACCATAAGATGCCGTACCTTTAAGATAGCGTAGAATACGCTTAACAACGGCCCAATGAGAATCTGTAGGAGCATGCATAAACTGACAGACTCTGTTAACAGCAAAGCATATATCCGGACGGGTGAAGGTAAGATATTGAAGAGCACCCATGATTTGATGAAATTGTGTAGGATCAAAGAATGAGTGATCCGGTAATAAAGTGACTTTCGAAGGGGAGACTGGAGTATCAACAGGTTTGCAGGAAGTCATACCAACGCGGGTGAGGATGTCAAGAATATATTTATGTTGACGCAGCATTAAACCCATACCGGTAGACTGGACTTCAATACCCAGAAAGTAGTGAACAGCACCTAAGTCACGAAGCTTGAACTCAGTGCTAAGTAGCTGTATTAGATGATGAAGCATAGCAGAGTTGCTACCCGTAAGCAGAATATCATCAACATACACCAGGAGATAAAAGATATTAGTACCATCAGATAAAATAAACAGGGAGGTGTCAACCTTAGAAGCGCGAAAACCAATGGAGAGCAGAAAATCACTTAGACGAGTGTACCGTGCTCTCGGTGCCTGTTTCAAACCATACAATGATTTGTGCAATCTGCACACATGAGATGGAAGAGAAGAGTCAACAAAACCTGGAGGCTGTTTCATGTAGACCTCTTCAGTAAGAACACCATTGAGGAAGGCATTATGAATATCAAGCTAATGAATCTTCCAATTTTGTGAAACCGCGATAGAGAAAACCAATCGGACAGTGGCCTGCTTAATAACTGGACTGAAGGTTTTAAAATAATCAATACCTTCCTACTGGATAAAACCTCTAGCAACAAGGCGCGCTTTATAGCGCTCAATACTACCATCAACACGATGTTTGATCCGATATACCCATCTACTGCCAACAACGTTCATAGAAGAATGAAATGGAACCAAAGACCAAGTGCGATTTGAGCGCAAAGCAGCGATCTCATCACACATAGGATCATGCCAAACTGCATACCGGTCAGCATCAGAAAATGCAAAGGGCTCAAAAGAAGGAGAATGCAGTACCCGTGTGGAGGCAGAGGTGACGGCAGCGAAAGCAAGAACATGTGAAGATGGACATGTGTTGGAGCCATCAACAAAACCAAAAACTCCTTGACCTAGGAGATATGGCAGCATCTGCATACGCCAATATAAATAATTGGTGTTTGTTAATTTGAGGGAGATGACTTGATGAGTGTGAGAGAGGGAGATAATGCTTGCGGCAGCCGAGATAACAGCTGCATCAGACATGGGCTGCAAGAGGAGGCATTCACCAGCCATAGCAGAGGAGAAACCAGGCGGTGAGGCAGTAGAGGAGAGCAGAGGAGGCGCTGCAGGGGAAGAAGGCTGCACTGCTGGTGCTGCAGAGGAAGAAGATGTATGTGGCGGCTGTTCCATTGAAGAAGAGAGGTTGTGCTGCAGAGGAAGAAGATGTATGTGCTGAAGGAGAAGTAGGTTAATTTCCGAAGGAGAAGGTTGCCGGCTGTGAGAGAAGTAGGTTTAATTATTGCTGCAGGAGAAGGTTGCCGGCTGTGAGAGAAGTAGGTTAAATATTTTTAGGGTTTTGCGGCTCTGATACCAAGTTAAGAATAATAGAATGTGTTAGGTTGTGCCTTAGCCAACATTCCTATTTATATATGTAGGGCAGAACACGGCAGTAACTGTAGGGATTACAACATTGGAATAATCCTATATTAATTTTATATTCTGATATATACTAGCTATACATTCTATAATACACTGAAATTGCATTTGTTTTATACAAAGTAATGATCACCTCCTCATATGTTAAGTCTTAAATAAATAAAGAATATATACGTGAAACCTGCGCGCGTCTATTTGTATTTATTACAAGCTAGTTGTTATCTCTCGCAAGTTGAGCACTTATAACCTGTTTGGGTGTGCAACTTGGCATTGAATTTGTCAAATAAATAAAGAATATTTTTAACTACATGATAGGTACAGCCTCTGAAGTCCTTTTAAGTGGCGTTAATCAATTTTTGGATGGCCACATAGTTGGCAACTTGGCATTGAATTTGTGGGTTGGCTGGTCAAACTCTCTGTCGCAAGCCCTCTAAGATTCAGGGCTGCTACTTGATAAAGGCGAGGAGCTGAACACAGCAGCCTTTGTTACAATGGCCCGAGGAAGTTTTTTTTCTCTAGCAATTTTAATTGACTGGATAGTATTGTTGCTATTTTGCTGCAAAGCAAGTTTAGCTTCAAATGCAGCAGAAGCCGAGGCCTTGCTCAGATGGAAAGATAGTCTTGGAAACCAATCCATTCTCCAGTCGTGGGTCGCCCCAGCAAATGCCAATTCAAGTACCCTAAGTCCATGCCAGTGGCGTGGAATAACTTGTGATGACACGGGAAATGTAACTCAAATAAATCTTCCGAACGTGGGCTTGACAGGTACCCTGCAATACTTAGATTTCTCTTCTTTAACAAATCTTCTTCGACTTGATCTTAGAGAAAATCAACTTACAGGAACCATTCCATCTAGCATTGGAATTCTTTACAAACTCCAATATCTTGATATTGCCACAAATTTTCTTTATGGTACTCTACCTCTTTCTCTTGCTAATCTTACTCAGGCTTATGAGCTCGACTTTTCTCGAAACAACATAACTGGCATAATAGACCCACGGATATTCCCTGATGGGTCAGCCGCGAACAAAACTGGCCTTGTTAGCCTAAAAAACTTCCTCCTTCAAACTACTGGGCTTGAAGGTCGAATTCCTGAAGAAATAGGAAATTGTAAATTTCTGTCCCTTCTAGCTCTAGATGAGAATCGTTTTCATGGACCTATCCCTTCATCTTTAGGTAACTCGAGTGAGTTGACCGTTCTACGGCTTTCCAACAATCTTCTTTCAGGAAACATCCCACCAAATATAGGTACTTTGAGCAAGTTAACTGACTTGCGCTTGCTCACGAACCAATTGTCTGGTTTCGTGCCTGCAGAATTAGGCAACCTTTCATCATTAACTGTTCTACACCTGGCCGAGAATAACTTCACAGGCCATTTGCCGCAGCAAGTGTGCCAAGGTGGAAAGCTTGTCAACTTCAGCGCCGCCTTTAACAATTTCTCTGGTCCAATCCCGGTAAGCCTAAAAAATTGCCACACCTTATATAGAGTTAGGCTTGAACACAACCAATTGTCGGGGTTTCTAGAACAAGATTTTGGAGTGTATCCAAACCTCACTTATATTGACCTAAGTTTCAACAGGGTAAGAGGCGAGCTGTCACCCAAATGGGGAGAGTGCAAGAAACTGACTGTTCTGAGAGTCGCTGGAAATTTGCTTGGTGGTAAAATCCCTGATGAGGTTGTTCTGCTAAACCAACTAAGAGTGATTGACCTCTCTTCAAATCAAATTTTTGGAGAGTTGCCAGCACAACTTGGAAAATTGTCCAACCTGTTGGTTCTAAATCTGAAAGATAACATGCTTTCAGGACAGGTGCCAGTGGGAATTGACGGCCTGTCCAGCTTGGAGAATCTAGACCTCTCTCTGAACATGCTAAGCGGGCCAATTCCATACCAAATTGGAGAATGCTCTAAACTTCGATTTTTAAGCTTGGGCAGGAATAGGTTAAATGGGACAATCCCCTATCAAATCGGAAATCTTGTAGGTTTACACGACTTGCTAGATTTGGGCTATAATTTGCTTTCTGGAGGGATACCCTCTCAGCTTGCAAAGCTTACAAGTTTGGCGCAGCTGAACTTGTCCCACAATAATCTCAGTGGTTCAATTCCTGCATCTCTCAGCAACATGCTGAGCTTGGTTGCTGTCAACTTTTCATACAACAATTTAGAAGGTCCACTTCCTGATAGCAGCATCTTTCATTTAGTTGAGCCGAATTCATATAGTAACAATAGAGACTTGTGTGGTGAAGTTCAGGGTTTGAGACGCTGCACCATTAGAGCCAATGAAAAGGGTGGGGGGGGTAAAAAAAGCAAACTTGTTATTATTGTTGCTTCGATAACAAGTGCCTTGTTTCTTTCACTCGCATTGGTTGGTATTATTGCATTTCTCCACCATCGGAACTCCAGAAATGTCTCAACACGTGAAAGCAGATCAGGGAGGGAAATTCCCTTACCAATATGGTTTTTTAAAGGGAAAATTGCGTACGGAGATATCATTGAAGCTACAAAGAACTTTGATGACAAGTACTGCATTGGGGAGGGAGGAACCGGAAAGGTTTATAAAGCAGAAATGTCAGATGGTCAAGTGTTTGCAGTGAAAAGGCTGAATTATCTGGTTCAAGACGAAGAGATTGAGACTACAAAAAGCTTTAGCAATGAGGTTGAAGCTTTAACAGAATTACGCCATCGCAACATAGTGAAACTCCATGGATTTTGTTCTCAAGGAAGGCACACATTCTTGATTTATGAATTTTTGGAGAGGGGTAGTTTGGCTGGCATGCTAAGCGATGAAGAAGGAGCCAGGGAGTTGGATTGGGGAAAAAGGATAGCGGTTGTTAAGGGCATAGCTCATGCTTTATCTTATATGCATCATGATTGTGTTACACCTATAGTTCATCGAGACATATCAAGCAATAATGTCTTACTGAACTCTGAACTTGAGGCTCATGTTTCTGATTTTGGCACGGCAAGGTTTCTGAAGCCTGATTCATCAAATTGGACAGCAATTGCAGGCACCTATGGATATGTTGCTCCAGGTGAGAAAAGAAATATATTTTTATGGTCTTTGGCTGTAATTACGTTTGTTAGCAAACATAGTGCTAAAAGTTTTCATGGTCCTCTATTGACTGTTGCAGAGCTTGCTTACACAATGGAAGTGAATGAGAAATCCGATGTTTATAGCTTTGGGGTGTTGGCATTCGAAGTTCTGATGGGAAAGCATCCAGGGGACCTCATTTCCTATCTACATTCATCTGCTAATCAAGAAATCCACTTCGAAGATGCGTCAGATCCCCGTCTCTCACCTCCTGCAGAACGAAAAGCTGTTGATCTATTGTCCTGTATCATAACTCTTGCTCGTTTATGTATATGTGTTGACCCTCAATCTCGACCAACCATGCGGACTGTGTCTGAGCAGCTCGAAATGAAGGCTGCTGGTTCCGAATAATTAATCTGCCTGTCGATCGGCATGCTTACGCAGATCCATGTTTAATGTCTTTTGTTTTTCAAGAAAACTCCTTCAAATAATAATAAAAATATATATTTTCAGATCACGGTCAGGGTTGATGGGTCAATAGATTTGCTGTTGAGATGGGTTTGATGACGATATTTATCGTTTATCATAACTCCCCCGTATTTGAATTTATTAATCATAACCTTTTCTAAGGAGTAGAAATATTGCCAAAATAATATGTCTAAGGAGACCATTTCCCGGTAAAAGTCAAACTTAACGCATGCCATCCTATTACTCATGAGCATATCATCGGTGACGGTGGGAGTCTGCAAGTTTTTCCGAGGAGTAAAAATATTGCCAAAATAATTATTTAAACTTAACGCATGCCATCCTATTACCCATGAGCATATCATCGGTGGGAGTCTGCAATTTTTTCCGAGGAGTAGAAATATTGCCAAAGTAATTATATCCTAAGGAGACCATTTTTCTGTGTGTATTAAATGGCTGAATTCAGCGCTCCCAATCACGATTTTTGTAAGGGCTCACCGGTTCAGAGGTGGACCAATTGTTTTCCTTTTTATTTTGCTCATTGTGAGCTGTTCTTTGTTGCCACTAACCATGAAACAAGGCATATATACTGTACACCGTTGAGGTTATCCCAATGGCAGGTTACTAAATTTCACCCTAGTTAGCTTCAGTTTTTTTTTTTTTTTGAACTTTTATTTTTTTTTTGTTAGGTTTTCTTTTGAAAATCTAATCTTTTTAATCCAAATCTTACATTAGTCAAGTTAATCTTAATTGACTCGAGTTTTTTTAAAAAAAATTATTTTTTATTTTTTTTTTATATTATTTGATATTAATTTATTCGATTTTGAGCTTTAAAAAAAAAAATTATATGAGTTATTTATATTTCATATCTCAAGTAGGATATTAATAAAATTAACACAAAGTTTATTAAAATCATTATAGCCTTACTTTTTCATATATATATATATATATATATTAGAAAACATTTGACCTCCATGTGGCGTGCTTGTAACTAAGCTAGAAGTAGACGCAAAACCCATCCTACAATATTCTAAAGGGTCTGTGCACACTTCATTTTGATAATGTGTACCAAAATTATCATATATTATTAAAAACAAATATTAATTTCTTTATTTTTTTAATATCTTTAATCATAACTCATTTTACTTTTATTTTTTTAATCCAACCGTGCTCTCTTATTTATATTCAAATAAAGAATGACATTGAAAATTAATCTAAGAACAAATGAGATGACAATTAATTTTAATTTTTTAAATTTTGTGGAAATTAAAATGTTTGGGATAAAAGGAGCATATATATATATATATATATATATATATATATATATATATATATATATATATATATATATATATATATATATATATATATATATAATGTTGTGTATGGGCTCTCTTTGAAAGTGAGGAAAGTTCAAAAAAGAATTGCTTGGAGGAATTAACGTGAGTTGAAAAACTTACACGGTTGCCTGTGAGTTTTTGCCTGTGAGTTTATAGCGTGGGATTTATGATCGCACAATGCCAGTATTACCTCCACGGGTTAAAAGTGGCAATTTGTACTTCATGTGCTTTGGAGGTTTGGTGAGGGCACAAAAAAATATAGCATTATGTATTAATTAAGATTTTATTAAATTTCAATTTAAATAAATTAAAAAAAGAAAGAGGAAAAGAGTACTAAGATACTCATCAAAACGATAATTAAAAGTACAAGGATTTGTTTTTCTTATTGCATTTGTATAATATACTTGCAGCAAATTTTGATATTGTCGTGATTTAAAACCTTGAGATACAGTGCGTAATCTCTTTATTTACGTGCGTATTTGCAGAAAACTAATGAAGCAACTCTGCTAGCTGATAATGCATTGACTGATCATCATGTCGAAAGAGATCAAAGAGGCAGGTAGCAATTATCTGACAAACCAGATGAAGAACGCTGACCAAAGTGTTAGTGAAATGGTGGCCAAGGAATAGGTGTATAGCATGATCACAGAGCATTCGGTTTGGCCAGCTCCAAACAACTGGGTCATCGTACCTGCCAAGTCAAGGCCAAAACAAAAGGAGAGAAACAAATCGAGTTAATACCAAAACACATGAACATGGTGGAGCATTGCGTGGATCTTGTAGCAGTAAGGCATATAATTCACTAATCATAATTAACAGACCTATGCCGATTGCTGGAGGAAGTGCAAATTGAAGCAGAAGAACAAACTGATACAGCGGGTCAGAGTGCAACAAGCCAAAACGGACTGCATATTTAATGATAAGAGCTCCCGAAATTGGCAAGATAATATACCGGACTGCTACTATACCGATAATCACCATGAGCGGCACCTTTGACCCTTTCAAACCTAAGGACATCAATGGTGATCATTGTTTCCATCTCTCAACAATTCAACTTGTGAAAGAAGGAGGGATCTTGACATAAATCAAAACGATCACGCTTACCCTCCAGAAGATTTGCTCCCATGATCAAAGTGACAGATGGAATGGCTGCCTCCCTGCAAACATGAAAGGAATGCCAGGGGAAACTTGTTAGGTAGCTGAAAATGAAACTAACATAACATTTTTGGTTGCTTGGGAATCTTCGTATCATCAAAATCGGATACTGACCCGAGAAAGTACGCAGAGTCTTCGACCACATGAAGAGGGGCATTGTCACCAATAAAGGCTTTTTGGAAAGGGGGGACGACACCAATAATAAATCCAACAATCTATAAAAATGAAGCAGTAAAGGGTGTCAATCTGGCATTTTATACTTTAGTGTAGAAAATTTCAAGATTTTTTAACGTGACCAAGAAACTGTAGGAAAAAAAATCTGCAAGCTGCTTATTAATGCCTGCTTCACGAAAATGTCTCCATAAATGATCTTCAAAGATCAATGCTGTTCAAGAATAAACCAGGCATGTACAAAGCGCAGATTAGCATACCGCTCCGTTAATTATAGGCGAAAACAATCTCCTCAAGCTGAGTTTCTTTATAACATTCTGAAAGCCCTGCTTAACGTTACTCGGAAATGGCTCCTGTCAAGAAATATTGACAGGTAGGATGATGATTTCTCTTAAAGAACATTTTATTTACCTTCAGAACGAAAATGTGCTCATAATGAACATGAAACAATATATTGAAATAGATAAGAAAGCACTGAAAAAATGAAGGTAAATATTCAAATTTCAAATGACCTTGGCCTTCTCCTGTGGCACTACACAATCAAGCTCCAAGTGCTCCATATGGCCCTCTTCAAGCGAGGGCTCTTTTAAAGGGAGGAGGGGCCCTGTGCGGCATTTTGGAAGATTTTCTGTTGTTTCTCCAGCAGACTCCGTACCCTCCGGCAATTCATCCAGTTTGGGTTCATCAGAATCCTTACTTGATGAATATAAACGCACAATATGGTACACATATGACCACAGATAGATGCTACCAATCTGAAACATAAAAGTAAGATTGGAAGGAGGTTTACGAATCCCAGTTCCCTACCACCACCATTTTTAAATCAAGTTCAAGTTTGAAAAAGTAGCCATACAGCCATAGAGAGCGAAGCATATGCCAGACCGCGCGTGTTACAGGAATTAGAATCTCCAAATGGACTTCCTTTTTCCATGCAGACAGCTGGGATCAGTATGAGAGGAATGGCGCCCAGATTTCCTGTTCACATCGATATCTATCCTATCATATCATCATATAATATTTACTTATAGCAGTAAAGCTGAGGTAGTTTCAATTACGAGGTGACACGTGGGCGTCTGATCATTGGTTAGTAGATGTGATAAGGTTCAAATTAACATATATATTATTCATGTGAATAAACTTGTAAGGTAGCATGCTTTTATTATTAATCAACGCATGAAGAATTCCAATGTAGATAGAAAGCATATATCCTTCTCTTTATTGGTCTTATTGGATTGGATTGGTGTCAATTAATTTTTATGAGCAGAGATGCGGTGAGTAAAATTTATGCAATAACATTAAAATAATATCTTCTTTTACTGTTTGTTACTGTGGGCGAACAATGCTTTTTTAAAAAAATAAATTCATCATTTAAATGTTTTTTCTCAATTTCATTCTTGCATGTTGTGTTATGTTGTTGATATTTTATATGTTAAGTTTTCATATATATATTCTTATGAATTCAAGATGTTTGACAACATTTTAAAATTTAATTAGAGGCTAATTAATTAATAAAATATGATTTAAATTTAAATTTATAGTATAAGAAATAATTTTTTAAAAAAGAAAAACCAAATTAAAAACAAAAAAAAACATTCATATCTTTTTTTTCATTTTCAAGTGAAAAGAAATCATTTTGGTCGATAAATATTCAGTTTATGAATGTTTGGTCCATGTAGTTTCTGTAATATATGTTTTTGTCCTATACTTTATTTATTTAATGTTTTAGTTTTTAAACGAGTCGTCATTAAAAAGGAAAGAGAGAAACATGTCGGTTTGCCACATTTCAGTTATAATTAAAGTCAATCTTGGTATCAATATATTCATCTTGCTTAGAAGATTTTATTAGGTTGATTTGAAACTTTCATCTTGACAAAAAAGATAGATTAGGGTTCAGAAAGTTTTTTTTGTTTAATTTTAAACTTTATATTTTTTAACTTATTGAAGAATTTTTTTATGATAAGGTTAGAAATGAGTTTGATGTGGTTTTTATAATGTTTGTAAGAGTTTTTAATTTGATATCGGTTAAAAATAGATTTTAGAATCTAAAAACTCGAATCTTTTATGGTTGAAATTTGAATTAGTAAATGATACATCGTCTATTAATATGATGACACATCACTAATTTATTTATTTTTTAAAGGTGGACAACTAAAAAAAAAAAAGCAAGTTAGATGTGTGAGCCTAGGCTCCTTATCTTTTTCTATACTCTTATATTCTGTTTTCAAATTTTGTTTTTTTAGATTTTATTCAAAATTCACTCTAAATAAGATTATTGAAATAATATTTTAAATATTATTCAATTTGTCATATTTTTTAAATAATATTATAGATTTTTATAATTATATTAACAATTAATTTTAAATAATTATATACCTAATATGTTAAAATATTTCAAGAATGTGCTTGTGAATATTTAATGGAAATATTTTTTTTATTTTTTAAAATAATTTTATATGATTTTATAAAAATTAGTTTTTTTTCCTTTTAATCACATACGCAACATCGAAACATTATTTTATTAAAAATTATTTTTAAAATTATGATAAGTTTTTTTAAAAAAAATAATACTTTTGATTAAAAAAATATTTTTTTGTTAAAACAAAAAAATGCATTAATATTGAAATAGAGTTTAGCTCGAAGAGATATATATTTCTTAGACTAAATTTTTTACAAGCATTTATTTTAATTAACATCACTTTTCATTTAAAAAAGCATCCTACTAATAAAAAAATTATTCAAATAAAAAAAGATAAATGAATAAAATAAAAGGAGATTTGTCTAACAAAATGTATTTTTTTCTAGAATTTAATTAAATTATTACATTTCACACAAATATCTATTTTAATTATAAAATAACTAAATTAAAAAAAAGAAATTTTAGAAATTATTAGCCCGCGGCATCGACTTAGCAAATAACTAGAAAACACAAATCCTCTCAAGCAAATTTAAATGAAAAAATTAAATTAAACCGTGTAATGTATAAACTATATATAGCATGAAGAGTTTAATATGATTAGTCATTACTTGAAGTCCTAATAAATATTAATAAGCCAGACCCTCAAATCTGCGACATAAATCTATGACAAATGTTTGAGGTGTGAAGAAGTTGAAGATTTTATTCTTACGGTTACAAGAATTACCCGCCTATTCCACGACCATCCGTACTTATGGAAGAAGCTACTAGAGTATCGGAACGGAAGTTATTGTTTTTATGTTTTAAAAATATTTTAAAAAAGATTTAAATTTTTTTATGTTTTTAATTAATATTTTTTAATTATTATAATGTGTCGGTATTAAAAATAATTTTTAAAAAATAAAAAATATTATTTTAATATATTTCTAAATAAAAAGCTTAAAAAATAACTACAACTATCCAGGATTATATGGATTTAAAAATATAATCGTGAAGCGACTCCGTCAAGTTTTGATCACATATTCTGTTAATATGGTGGGCTTGTTATTGCCTACCCCACCCAGGACGTCTCAATGGTACACTTTTTAACGAAGTCTGCCTCATGTTTGGCGTCGGAAATTCACCAAGCAATTGAAATAATTAAATAATAATGCTCTTCTATACACCTTGAAGTGAGACCAATGTACGTATTGTTCTTAGCATGAAAATTCCGAGTAAAGTTTTTAGCTTGGAAGTATAGAAAAAGTTGATTTTTTTATTATTATTATTTAAAAGAAAGATATTCTCATGATAATGTTTCAATAATTCTGATTTTTTAAATAATGTTTAAGTTTAATTCTCATGTTAATGAGGTGTCTTAACGACACCTTTGATCATATTCCATACTCATTTCATGACAAAATCACATATCCGTGGGAGCGTGGGCTGATGGCTAATTGTAAAGTATTATAGAAAACATGTATGGTATTTTCCTATAGCAGCTGCATTGTGGACACACATTCAATGCACTACGGACTCATTATGCATTGAGTCTTCTTTATTTTCTGTACCATTTCTTTTTCTTTTTCTTTTATTTAACCCTTTCAGGACAAAACTTAAGGTCAATTAAGTTAAATTGTTAAGAAAAGATAAAAATGAAAGATATAGGACCTAATTGAAAAGGATGGGTAAAATAGATGGCGGTTTTAAAATTTGAACATAAAAGTTTACTTTCGTCCTTGTTCTTTTCCAATGACACCTTCTTTTGAAATCCCTTAATATTCTAAAATTTTATTTTTATACAAAACTTCACTTTTTTTTATTTTTCAGTTCGTTGTTAAAAAGAGAAGAGATAAAGGTTGGCTGGAATTCGATGGTAGAGAAAGTTTCAGTTGGTACTAATTCCAACAACAAGAAAGATTGATATTAGTGTCCACATGTACAATTCAACAAAGGGAGTTTATCTTTAGTGTTATTCCACCTTAAAATTGCTTGAAAACATAGATCTGACTTTGATAAATTTATGGGTTTTAGGTTAACTTTTTATTTTTATGATGATTTTTTAGTTGTTTTAAGGCATAAACAAATTTACTTAGGTATCTATGTTGTTTTCTAGAAGTTTTGAGGTCAAGAAAACAACCCTATTATCACAAGATTCTGGGAGTGTAGATGATACGCTCATCTATAGACGTGGGACAATGTCTTTTGTGGCTTTAGATAACATGTTGTCTACAGTTAAAAAAAGAAAACAACATGTCATCCGCAAGGTTTTATAGAAAAAATAAGGGTGAACGATGCATCGTCCACCCTCTAATAATTCAAAAAACCAAAAAAAAAACCCTGACACATGGACCAAGCTTTTTACATGGGTATGATTTGCGGGCCAAACTAGTGGATTGGCCCACACATCTGGCTTTTTTATTTATTTTATTTTATTTTTGTTTAATGTATTTTCTATTGCTATGGAAGTCTAGCCTAAGACAAGGACCAGGAAAAGGGTCAAGATAGTCAATTTGATATTGCCAAAAAAAAGAATCCTTTTTGAAAAAAAAAAATAGAGAGATTAAAATGATATTGTTTTTAAATTTTTTTTAAAAAAATATTAACAAGTTTTGTATTGAGTTTTAATCGGGTTTTACTTGAGACAATGAGGTCACAAGTCAACCCGAGATTTTGAGCGGGTCACACCAAGTCAATTTCTTTTTTTAAAAAAAAAAACCTGACTTGACCTATGCCCCGGGTCACGGATGAGTTTATTGGGTTGGCCTAAATTTTATAGCGGTGGTATTTTCAACCTCTTAAACTTAAAAAAAAAAAATATTATTGCATCCTTTATTTGGTATTTAAATGTTTTTTTTTAATTTGACTTTAAAAAAAAACCTCCTTCTTTTATGATTCTTTTATGAAACTTTTGAAAGATTAAGCTTGCTTTTTATTTTAGTCTCATGAGCCGCTTGTTTTTTTAATTTCTATTGTTGTTTTGTATGAGAAAAAAACCTCACATACCTAGTTGGGGTATAGTTAAATGAAAAAAAAATTGTAAATAAAAACTTATTAATTCTAGTAAGGTGGATGACCTAGATCGTAGATGTGCTAGGTTTGCCCGGTGTTAATTTGGGTCCTTTTTTTTATTGTTTTAATTCAATACTTTTATTTTCAATGTCATCATTTGACATTAAATTATTTAAAAATTAGGTATTGTAATTTATATTGATTTGATATTTGTGGGTTTATTATAATTTCAAACACAAGTCCTAATATTTAGTTGGTTTTTAATTTTACGAGCCTCTATTTTTCTTATTATCTAGTTAAGTAAGAAAAATATAAAAAGAAATTATTGTGTTTGATTTAGTCCATCATAATTAGAATCATGAGTTTGACTAGTTAACTTTAACTAATTAAAAATTAAATTTTTTAATTTATTTTGTTTGCATAAATCATTTTTAATATATATATATATAATTGAGTCTTTTTATATAAAAAGAACGTTGAAAATATCATCATTTTTTTTTTAGGGCGAAATACAAGTCTAATAGCTAATAAGAGATGAAATGTGATGAAAGCATGTGGAATTGGTCAGTGATACTGACTGATTGGGACAAATACACCGCTACCGATGCCAAAAACAGGATTTTAAGGAACTGAGCATTATATTACTACAGCTGAAAATCTTGGCACGAACTGGAATGATGTACTGTCTTCTGGGTTACCTCCTCGTCCTCAGTTGGTGTTCTAATATCTCTCAAGATAGGTTTTTTTATTAAAAAAAAATGGTTTCATCACAGCATATAATAGCCAAAGAAAGAAGCATAAAAGTGTGAGATGGGAGCGTAAATGGTAGAAATGCATTTCTGCTTGATTCAATACCAGTGAAGGGCACATCAGCCTCTTTTCTAAGCTAGGAAAGACAGGAGGAGAGGGCTGAGTAGGGAGGGGGGAAAAGGCAAAATTTTATTTGTTTGTGCTGGAAGGATCATCTGTTAAGTAGCAAAGTAGATAACCTCCATGAAATTGAAGAATATCTGAAACAGAATCTTAAATTCACATCAGTAAAATGCCATATCATCAGACCTGAAGATTCTGACTTTACTACTGATACCCAATGCCAGTGAACTAGCTTTTTCAGACCTTTCTTTTTTCTTGAAGACCGATATTTTGTGAAAATGTAAACTGGAAAGGACACTCAAGATCTGCAGACATACCTTCAACTAGCCAAATATAATAAAGCTTACCTGCAGCACAAGATCCCAAGATCATGCCCCGCATACGTTTAGGAGCATTGGTAATTTTTACAAGCAACCATCCAAGCACTGAGCCAATGATAAAGGTGATGAGAACATTTAGTGGCATGAACCACCTGAATAATTCAACCAAAGTTGGATTTAAGAAACCAGCAGGAAAGAAAAAAAAAGAATGCCACACTGAAAGCAACTAGCCCCAAAAAAATTAGCCAGAGAAACTCACAGCTCAAGCAAGCTTCTTAATGTTACGAATTTTGCCAAGCTGCTCCCAACAAGTGCTGGACTCAGGACATAAAACACAAGCTGCACAACAATTGAGTTTAAAAATACACATTATAGTCATACGGAATTCAGAATGTTCAATGCATCAATCAGAGCAATACAGCAAGGAAAAACTGAAAAAATGTATTCACCCCTCCACCCCCAACTTGTATCAGGCAAAGAAAAAAAAAAGTTTTAATTCTTGAAATGAATGATGTTGTTACACAAGTCTAAAAACTACTGATACGGTGCGTGTAATAAAAGTCCTAGCTAAAAGGTTAACAAAAAGTCTGGACTCATCAAATAATCTTTCTAACAAAATTAGGTTAGAAGTTTTGATTTTACGGTTGATCGTGTTGAAATTTTAGCAAAAATTCTAAAAACCTTGTTACCACTAAGTTTAAGAAGAAAACTTCATCCGAGTTCAGAAACATGTTTAAATTCAGCTCCTCAAAAGTTATTACTCTGGATTTTTCTTATTTTTCTTTTTATATTTGGACTCTTTTTCTTTAGATTGAGACTCACAATTTAATTAGAATTTTACTAATTATGAAATTTTTCTTGTATTTAAATAGCATTGCATGCTTTGTTTTTTTTAAAAATCATTAAACTACAAATTTTTTCAGAAAATATTAGAGTTTTCTTTGTAGTTTCAGTCTATAAACTTAAAACTTGAGAACCTTGGTTTTTATTAACATTATACACATGTCAATTAGTGTTAGAGTGGAGTGGCATGTTTGATGGACAGCTACGATAGCAACTCACCTCGTAATATAGGATTGTAAGCTTTCTAGGACACTATGTGAGCTCAAGAGGCAACACAAGTAACCAAATCACATAAGCTAGGTTGTTTAGAGGAAACAATGACAACAATATCGAATAGCTTGGAATATTTAGTTTGATGAATAGGAGGCACAAATAGAGATAAAAAAGAAGAGAGAGATGTGCTTAGAGACTTATCTCGGAACAAACCAAATCCCAAATCCATTTATAAAAAATCATATAGACATCATGTTTATATATATAATGATGTTTATGAAAGGTGAAGTACTGGAGACTTAACTTGCAATCAATTTTTTTAAAAAAACATTTTTAATTTCAATAAAACTCCTTTCTTTGATGAAATTTTTCAAATAAAAAATTCATTAACTAGTTGTTAGAATTAGAAGCTTACTTTTATTTCAAAAAAAAATTTTGTTATTAAAAAATAGAACTTGTCATACATATACTTTCTTATGGTGCTAAAAGACAGTGGTTTGAAGTTCTAGAATATAAAACGTGTACTAGTAAGCCTTTAATTTCTTCGTGACAAAACTTTGAGACAATCATTAATTTTAGAATTTATAAAATATGATTATGAAGAGACTTTATACTAGATAGATAAGCAATTAAATTATTATTATTTGCCTTATATTCAATCTTCTCAAATAACAAGGAGAAAAAACATAAAAGAAGTGTCGTCTCTTCATAATGGATTGTTTCAACATTGTAATAGTTACAACAACAACAAAAACATTAATGCAAATGTTGTTTTGCTTCTCGATGTTTTATCTACCAATGGTGAAGGAGAAATTAAGAAATTTTTTAAATTAGTATCATGTAATGATTTTCAATGTCTTGAAGTACTAGAAGAAAATGAGAGTCATTTTAATTAGGCAATCCTTGAAGAAAAATTTGAAGAGTACAATCAAACACCATCAATTTCAAAATTTTAATCGGTTTTTTTTCACGGTTTGGTTTTTTCAATTATTTTTTTTCCAGTTTAATCAGTTTTTCAGTTTTTTTAAACACCCCTAGTTTCAGTCTATAAACTTAAAACCTGAGAACCTTGGGTTTTATTAACATTATACGCATGTCAATTAATATTAGAACAGATTGGCATGTTTGATGACGGCTACGGTAGCAACTCACCTTGTAATATAGGATTGTAAGCCTTCTAGGATACTGTGTGGGCTCAAGAGGTAGCATAAGGAACCCAATCATATAAGCTAGGTCGTTTAGAGCAAACAATGACAACAATATTGAATAGCTTGGAATATTTAGTTTGATGAATAGGAGGCACAAATAGAGATTAAAAAAAAAGAGAGGGATGTGCTTAAAGACTTGTCTCAGAGCGACATGAAAGGTGAAGTGTTGGAGACTTAACTTATAATCAACCTTTTTTAAAAATCATTTCTAATTTCAATGAAATTCCTTTCTTTGATGAAATTTTTCAAATAAAAAATTCATTCACTAGTTGTTAGAGTTAGAAGCTTACTTTTATTTCAAAAGATTTCTTGTTATTATAAAATAGAACTTGTCATACACATACTTTCTTATGGTACTAAAAGACAGTGGTTTGAAGTTCTAGAATATATTAGTACTTTAATTCCTTTATGACAAACTTTGAGACAACCAATAATTTTAAAGTTTATGCAATATATTATGAAGAGATTTTATACTGGATAGATAAGCAATTAGATTATTATTATTTGCTTTATGTTCAATCTTCTCAAATAACAAGGAGAAGAAACGTAAAAAAGGTGTCGTCTCTTCAAAATAGATTGTTTCAATATTATAGTATTTACAATAACAACAAAAACATTAATGATGCAAACATTGTTTTGCTTCTCGATGTTTTATTTACTAATGGTTTGATTTCGGTTTTTTAAAAAAAAAATTTGGTTTGGTTATTTTTTATATATATAAAAACCGAACTGAATAAAAAATGATCTAGTTAAATCAGGTTAAAATTTTACTAATAATATTTTAAAAGGTCATATTACCCTTAAGTAAAAAAAAGATAGCTTCATCCAAGTTCATGAATATACCTAAATTTGGCGTGGAAGTTTAAGAAGATTATAACTTTCAGTTTAATTAGGATTTTACGTTTTTTTTATATATTCAAGCGGCATAGTAGGCTCTCTTTTTTTAGAAGATTATTGAATTACGAACTTTACCAACAAAAAAAAAAATACCAGTCTTCCCTATTTCTCTTTAGTTTTGGACGGCAACTTTAGAGCTTAAAAATCCTGGTTTTATTCATGCCGCGTAAAAAATAGAACGAATCATTATACAACCGTAGTCAATAATCAACCATTCATCTGGAACAGTATGAAAATATGTCCTGCCCTGAAGAAATTGTCTTGTATCAGATAAAGCTATTGTCATGTATGATTCTCAAGACTAAATTTCTGCATTTAGGAAATTGTTACAATGGAAATTGTTGAGTAAATTCTCTGTTCCAAATCCCTAAGAAAACTTGCTGACAAGAATCATAGTTTATGAACTAAATCTTCCCTCAGACGAATAAAAGCTCCATTGTTTTTTCTAGTGTATATATAAACAGATAGAGAGAGAAGCAACAGAACCAAACAAATACTTACATTGTTCAAATGATTTCGTGCATCTGCCCCCAAAATTCCCACGCGCTTAATTGCAAGAAATACGCCAACAGCAGTGAGCAGGAGCACCTTCAAAACTGGCATAAGTGCAACAAAGAACAGTTTCCAGATGTCCATAGAAACTTATGAAAGTAGCTCTTAGAGCCGTTCCCACACCAGACTGGGAAAAAAAAAATAGATGGTTCTCATAATTAAAATCTCTGAAATTCTACAAGAATTAACTGCCATAAGAATGTAACTAACAGTTGCATGGAATTGTGATCTGTGTGTAAATTGTTTCAGAAAACACTTAACTGAACAGGATGCTTTAGAGCAGCTAGAGGCCACAAACTAGTGTATTAAATCTGTTCTTGGTTCATAAGCAGGCAAGAAGATTAGAAGTTTAATTTAGAATAGCAAGGCATTTATGATTAAAGAAAAACTTGGGAAAGAAAAGCAAGATACCTTCAAAAAAAAATTAAAAAAAAATGGAGTGATGAAAATGGAGAGGCTGTCATCTTCATCAGAATAACACTAAAATAGAGTAGACAATCAAACACGAATATGGAATGGTATATTAGCACTCACAGAGAATATAAAAGTAAAGTCAAATAGAAAATAATAGGACTAAACAAGATTGGCATCCCATCAGTGCAAGAACTCCACAAATATCATATTATGGAATGGGAGACATACTCATGTTTCTCCACCATGATATCACATCGACGATAAGACAGATGCATTTAAGAGTGAGTGATCAACTACGATACGTAAAGGAAACACACAGATTCTCTTGAATAAATGAAATGCCACCGTTAAGGCAAGAATGGTTTCATTTTTGTGACGGGAGAAGGCTGGGTTTGAGGGAAAATACTGTCTCCCCATTGCTCAAGTCATTTATTTATTTATTTTGAGTTTTGATTATGAGTTACTGTACTGCAAAGTGGGGGAACAAAATGGGGTTTCTGTTGCTCCTCCTTATTCCTTGCATGCTTGACTTGTGAGCCAGAGGTCGTGTCATAATTCATTTGGTACGAAGGGGAAAAGCTCAGTGAGAAAATGTTATACAACTTGTTCGGTATTTATTTGAGGAACTATCATGTCATGAGACAAACTTTCTGCCTGTCATGAATCGTTTTTAATCCACTTTACCAGGCTAAATTATCCTGTCGGCATCAACTATTTGATGCTTATTAATAATGTTATTGTCTGTGTATGCTGGTTTTGTCGGTGTGCTTAATGCAAACATTTTTTTTATTGCAATACGACATGGAATGTGTTACAAATATGTTTATAAACTAGATATACAAATTAAAGATCACGGAGAAGTCTGGAAACATCAAAAGCAAAACAATCATAACTTTAGATTCGGGAAAATTTACTAGACACATGTCCAGTTTTATACGGGGTAGCCAAGATCTGGAATACCCTCAAAATAGTTTGGTCCACCACATGAGGCAGCTTCGAAAACTTGCAAATGCTGCCATCACAAGAAGTTTCATGGTCTGATAGTAGCTTTCCCATAGCCAGATAAGTTTACATCTTACAAGGGTTGAAGGTCTCTGCGCTAAGCTCTTCAATTTGCTTTCAGCTACTGCATCTGTATAGTTGCTTTCAGCGACTAATGCTAAAAAGCTGTTCCTCGAAATTCTGCATCAAGTGCATACTGTGTGTAAGAGGACAAAACTAAGGCTGAGCAGGTAAAAGCCACTCGTGCAGACCAGGTTATTTGCAAGAGCTAGTCATGCGCACAAAACTATAAGGCAATCGTATGAGCAACAAAAGTCAAAAGTGAATTCAGCAAAGATAGGTCATGTGTTATTCGACAACAGCATGCAACTGAATTCTGAATGACCATTTAAGACGTGATGATAAAAAACAGGCATATCCCATTTGTACAAACAAAGACAGACAGGTTTTATTTATGTTATTTATATTTATATTTTTGTTTATTTATTTTTGCACGGGGACAGATTTGCAACTTGGACAACTAAATCAGCATTTAGGCAAGGATCAGTAAAAAAACTTTTTTGGTAGGACTCTTCTTTTCATTCAAAATCAATTAGATGCATTTGAAAATGCATTGCATTTTTACACCTGCATGCATTCGAATCAACCACAAAGATCCCATTCATACCTGTCTAATTTTGAGCTGCTCAAGCTAACATCCGCAGGTAATCTAATTTTGAGCTGGTTGTCTACCATTTTCACTGGACACTGATGAAATGCCTTGCTCAATACTCTGGATAGTGAAAGCAATTGGGCAGAAGAGATTTAGAAAAACAAGATAAGCAGGTCGAGAAGAAACTAGAAGAAAATCAACTGCTAATGTTGAGGGATCATTTTCTAATGTTCAGTGAAACAAAAACAAGGCAACAAAACTTACACCTGATGCTTCAATGCTATTTCTTACGGTCCAAAAAATTGGAAAGAAATGGAAGAGAAAATCAATCAAAGACCAATACTTCATAATTTTTGTCAAATCTAACCCATAATCTTTAGCAAAATGCTACCTCTTCAGGAGGTGTCATTGGAGAACTAAGGAGAAAAAAGAACAGAAAGAATGAAATGTGCAAGATGAAGATGAAAACTCTTCAGAGGATAATGAAGCAGTAAATAAACTGCCTCGCACACAAGGGCAGCAGCTTTTCAAATTCCTTGCTGATGTGGGAGAACACCAGCAATGTGATGTCTGAACAGTTAGTTAATCTCCAACACATCCAATTTTCCAGGTGAACAACATGTTCAGTGGTCAACACATTTCAGAATTATACAAAACTGATCAGTAAAATTTACCTGAAGAAGATAGCCATGCAGCCAATCCAGTGTTTGAGGGAATGTTGTGGCTGATATATTGGCAACTGTCAGACCCTGTTCCATGAAAAATGCAATGTATTTTAGGAGAAAAAAGAAAACGGTGCTCATATACTTTGAAACACCTAGTTAAGACTTTGAGAAGTATGATCTCACTCAACTGGTAGAATGACATTTCAGAAACCCATAACACTAATAATAAAATACAGTCACCGCCTTATTATTTCTGTGATAGTTTAATTATTTTCTTCATTTCTTCCTTTGAAGCATAAATAAACTTGCTTGTAAGAGCATATCTGAACCACGTCACGGATTTACACCCATCTTTCAAACAGAAAAGAAGTATCAATTATCATGTGACTGAAATAAATCGGTCAGCCCTGTTCCTATGCCTGCTCACTTCAATTTCAATCAACCATCTCCAATGCTCTCCAGCCCAAATCAAAAGTTACTTCCCAAGCATGACAACAATTCCATGAATCGTCGTCTATTGCTCCAGCCCAATAACATAATACCATGAATAAAGGTTCCCGCATTTTTCATCAATAATTTTCATCTTGCAATTTGACAAAATATGTACCTGATTTCTTTGACTTTAACATCCGAATTAGCCACTTGGTCATGTAATAAAATACAATAACTCTACAAACAAGACATCAAAGCAAAACTTGTTCTCATCAATATCTCAATCCAACTTTTGATCACAATGTTTCTAATATTTAGAATCAATTATTTCCAAATTATTAATAAAGAAGCAAAACTACAAATCTCTATGGCATGTTGTCAACTAACAAACACACATGAAGAAGCAAACCTGTGATTTGAATGAGATGAGATAGTCCTGAATGATTTTCAAATTGGTAATTGACCTATCTTTGTCCTGAAAATAAAAATCATATATGAACATATTCTGAATAAAGTTCAACAAACTATTTATTACAAAGAAAAAAAACAAGACAATCAATTGAACTTTTGTGAAATTAGCGAACAATCAACACAACGATACAGAATAAAAGAAAATCAATTGAAAACTTGTTTCTACAAAATCTTGCCTCACATTTTACCAGAACAAAGTGGAATAAACATTTCTCTTTGATACTGCAATAAGTTTTTTACCAGGAATTCATCCAGAGCATAAACATAACAGTAAAGCAAATTCTGGGAATACCTATATAACATCAAACTTTATATTGCACTAAGTAAAAAAAATTTAATTTATATTCTAGATTTGTTTCAATAGCAAGCAAAGTGTTGAAACAAGAAGCTTGTTAGTGGAATAATACTAAGCTAGACTTTTACTTGTTGAAGTGAATAAGGAGTTTTCCAGCCAATTTCCATTGATTAAGCAGAACAAAAGTGTTAGCGAGCAAACGAGAAGTTATTATTTGCTATCTTAATCCAATCTAGAATTATTTGAACTTGGCAACACTTGGTTGCTTTTGCAATTTGCTGCTTTTGATCCACTTTCCCACTCACCAAATACATCCAGGAGTTACTGTATTTTCCATCAATGCCTGATCTTATTACTGTTCATTGCTTTCATCCTGCTAACCTTCATGCCAGAATTTTCTAATGCCTTCTATCTTTAAAATTTTTTAGAAAAATGGAAGTGCTTCACCAGGGTCATTGACCATCGCTTGATTTATTATTCTGTTTTTGTTTTTGCATTTGATTGAAGAACCATGTTACTTCTACTACTAAAACTAATTTACCACATTTTCAGCCAGGCCTGTTAAGGTATTGGTGAATGAGGTAGCCTCCCACATCCCCTAAATTCCCACACATCCATCCCCAGATATGTACCTGATAATGTAAAACCTCTGATTTGGAAATCCAAGTTTAACCATGGATTGTCTCATTGATTGTTTGCTAATATTTAACTCTGTTAACTTATTAAAACTTGGTCGATTGCCTAAGTTTGACGTAGGCAAATGACAATAATAACTCAGCAGTCTTTGATACCTCAGCAGGGCATTTATCACTAAATGAACGTGTTGAGATCCACTCCTCAAGTAATGCCTGCACAAGGGAAGAAAAGATTGATAGAAGGGACCAATAATAAGGATGCAAGATTGGGTGTTTGGGATTGTAGTGCAGGGTGCTTTTTTAAATAGTTTTACATTTAAAAATGCATCAAAATAAAATTTTTTCAGAATTTTTTTATTTTTTATTTTTGACATCAGCACATCAAAACCATGAGAAAACACTAAAAAAAACATTAATTTAATACTTTTTCAAGTCAAAAGAACATTTGAAAAGCACAAAAAAGCATAAGCAAAAGTTGTGTCAAACACCCTCTAATATGAAACCTTCATAAAGTGAAAGATAATGAGGGAAGGGAACTAGAACAAATATATTTCCGATATAGGAATAAGCACCATCCATTTGGTAAATAATGAGGGAAGGGAAGTGGAACGATATAATTCGGATATAGGAACAAGTAACGTCCGTTTATATCAAGAATATGAAGAATCTTTCGACACAGCAAGAATAGAAGTACAAACCTTGTGGTCAAATTCAGCCATCTTCAGAACTATTGGTATAATTATTGGTTCAGGACCAGATTTTAAGCTAACAGAAGTCTTTCTATCTCCCTCAAGATCCTTAATAGTTTCACCTAAAAATCCAGGAATGGAAACTGTCACCCGTGTCATTCATGCATGCATTCAAAACTTGTCATCAAACAATTTATGAGTTAGAAGAGACTAAATAGAATATTGAACTCGTCATCAAAACCAGAAAAATAATTACCTTTACTGTCAGAAATGCTTCCAGCTTTATCTATAGATTCCTGTGAATCCACAACTTTATTTACCAGGTTAACAGATTTCCCTTCTTCTGAGGTCAAATATCCCGTAGTGCAGTTGCTATTTTCAGTATTATTTTCACTGACAGAATTATTTTCCAACTCTCTTGCAGGATCATCATCCAGACTCACTGACACAGTGTTTGTCTCAGATTTTTCTGGCATTTTAGCTGGTAACTTATTTTCTTCATCCATCAAGTAAATGCTTGGATCCAAATGTATCCCCTATCATTATTTGTCAGAAACAACTGCAGATCAGATAGGAGTGCTCGGAGACATTACCATGCCATTCAATATTATAACAAGAATCTCAACATCTAACATGTTTCTACATTAAAAATGCTTGGGCATTATCAAGTCAGTTTAACAGTCATTTTTCAATAATTGGATTTAATCACAACCTAATTGCACTAGATCTGAACACACAGTCCCCTCTTCCACTTCCTCGACTTTGGCAACATCATCAATAGCCAGTCAGAACTACAATTTTTTCTGACTCCCCCCAGAGAATAACTAAAGGCATAATTACTCATCTTTTCAACATTGATTAGTTTCCGATCATCTTCTTTTCTTTGATAAGTAAGAAAATATCATTGATAAGAGAGGAGCAGGATAAGACATCATCCTTAGCAGAAAGTGCAAGAGATACAAAATCAAAACAAATTGGCCCTCCCGTGGCATTAAAGGTCAAACAAAGAATTCCCCTCTCAAAATCCCCAAAAGGAATGCACCGCAAGGAGGCTGATAAAACAATTTTACAGTTTTTTTATCCAAAGATTAAAATCATTCTGATGGTATCGCACTTCTACAAAATCCTCACAATCTTTCCCTAATGAGGTCATCTTATTGTAGCAAAACTTCATTTACAGGATTGTGGATGATAACAGCCATAACAAACACCCCAAACGTTAACAATATAAAAGCTTCAATGAATAGATGCAGACAATGTTCCATTTTTTATATATAATGGGACTGTATTTTTTGAAAAACTATACAGCCAACCAATGTAATGTGAACAATATTTATGATACACATGCACATGCATGCGCAGAACACAGGCTCCCACCCATCCTAAATTAAAAGGGGGTACAATTTGAGAGTAATTTAGCATTGAGTGCCAGATTTTTAATATGCAGATCAAATATGTTCATGCCATGCATCAAATTCCAAAAGAATTGTCCAGCTCACTGTCTGTTACTCCCCCATGATATCGCATCATAAGACCATTTGATGTATGGTTTTTTTTAGAATCTTAGCAGATGGGCGGATATTAACAGCAAAGAAATAAGTGTCGACTGGAAGTTTTGATGGTGCTATCTAATTGACAACCTGCATAAAAATGGAAAATTAGCCTTACCTCAATTATAATTGGCTTTCCATCTTTCATTGCTTTCTTCAAATCACCAGCCAAACCTATGAAGTAAGCATTATTTAACAAATCAAAAACCCATGCACTTGCAGACCATCTAGCAAAATTAATACAGTTTCTAGTATAACAAAGAACATCTTTGAAATCCATTAAATAATTAAAACTACGAATATCAGATGGGTAGGCAAGGAAAAGGGGAATTTTTCAGATAAGAAGGGTGATCAAAGAAGAAAGATGACAAAACAGACAGGCTACCTTTACGAACAATTCTGCATTCTCTACAAAATTCAGTAATTAACTCCTCAGAAGAGCTGAATTCCCGTGCCCATACAGGAGTAGATGCCAATGGTGCACTAACTCGGATAAAAGAGAAGAGTGAGTAATCTAATATGATTCAGAGAATAAAAAGGTTTAAGTGATAGCTAGCATGACTAATAATCTTCATTGTAGGATGCAATATCATATACTAGAGACAACAATATAGTGTCAAAAAAAAAATGAAACCTGGTTATATATAAATTCCAGAGTACTTATTTACAGTCAACAATATACATTTTTCAAAAAGAATCTTCCTTATTAAAACCTTTCTTGCTCTTCATTTAGCATGCTAGATAGCTTGGCATGCTTCTGATATTCTTAATTCCTCTAGACAGAAATGCTTCTAACATCGGAAATAGAAACCATGGAATTAAAAATGGAAAGCATGAAATACACATACTCAGTTGATGTTCGCAGCAATTCATACACCATATCTGTCTGTCACGTAAAAAAAAAACATAAATGTGAGGCATAGTATTGAACCCAAACGAGTGGGTACATGAAAAGAAAATAAGGGAAGCAAAATTCTTCAAAGCTAGGTGGAAGGAAGGACCTGCAAGACATTAGGCAAATTCAGCCGTTGTGCAAGTTGGGTAGCTATGGTAGACTTCCCAACACAGGCAGTTCCACAAACAAGAATTACCAAGGGCACTCGTTGATAGTGAAATCTAAAAGGATATAACCAGGAAAAAAATCAATTTTTTTTCAACATACAATCTGCAAAAACCTTTTATATTTATTTCTTTTTTATGAAGAAAAGAATAATAAGTCAAGAAGGTGCTTCTGAGCAGCCAAAAGTCAAGTGAATACTGATTACTGAGAATAGAACTCTAAATTACCTGGTCATCATTTTGTAATGATTTATGTACTCTTCTCCATAGCCCCGCCGCTCCATAAGCTGCAAATAGACTCCTATGTATAAGGAGGGCTAATGAAACTAAATCCAATATTTAGAAAGTCTCAAAAGTGTTCTAGTGTTTAGTGCAGTCCTTCCATGACAGTCACAAGAAAGAAACTGGCAAATCCAAACTCCTCTAATATAGGAGATTATGCCCTTTGATACCACAGGCATCTAAGAATTGTAACATTACAGAAGGAAAGGCCATGTACCTTGAAAAGATTGGCTTCCAAATCAGACTGAGAGCTGCAAAAATAGTGCGCAAGAGATTGACCATTACTTGAAAATTCAGGAAAAACCAAAAATTTATCACCAACACTAAAACATAGGGTAAAAAGAGAAAAACGAAAGGAAAGTTAGAATAGGTATTACACATCGAGCAGGCTGTTATCGATAAGCAGCTTCTTGAGTTCAAGAGCAATTTTAATAGCAACATGATTGGGTATCTGAAATCACCCAAAATCTTAGAATAACCAAAAATGAAACTCGGAGACGAAAAACAATTAACACTACTTGTTACCATCAGCATAAAATTTCGTCATCAAACACAATCTCTAAAAAAAAGAGTAAATAATTTGAGACCTTAGTGACAGTCAACATTCTGCTGAGCAGGAATCTTGATAAAACATAGCAGTGATCAGCGTTTTCACCTAACCACACCTTCACCTGTATTAAATATATACCACCACAAACAAAAATCAACTGAATTGAATAAAGGGTTCTCATCGTTTATTTAGGTTTTGAAGAAAATTGCAGGGAGCAAAACACAGACCTTGACAAAGTCGTATTTAGAGGAAGCATTGCGAGAGGAGAAACTTGGGAAAGGAGAGAAAGGTCGTCCATTGATTTTTGAGTGATCGAACCCGCCTTCTTCCTCTTCATCTTCGGCACTGTTGTGATTAAGGCTTGTTGATATCACTACTTCCTTCCCTTTTCTCGTCATCTTCTCTTTCTGCACTGTCACTGCTCTGCTCAACAGAGACTTCACTTTCTGTCTCTCGATGCGCCTCCTCCCTCTCTTTTTAAGTTTCAACACCGCACAATTTTACGCGCAGTTTTTAAAACTTGAGGACTCGAAATAAAAAATGGGTGACCTCTATTTCTCTCTCGGCATCTTATTTATTTATCAAGGAAAGACTGAAAAAATAGATTTCGAAAAACACGTGCACACACCTGACTGCTACAGCTGCAGAAAGGATTCGATTTCGGACACTCTTCGTGGCGGTTTGGAAAGTAAGTAAAGGATAATTTTAAGAAAATATTCTACTTTAAAATATATTAAAATAATTTTTTTTAATTTTATCACGTTAAAATAATTTAAAAACATTATTAAAATAAAATTGAAGCAAAACGGCAAACAGACCCTATCGATTGTGTCCAATTAGCCCTAGTTGTTAAGCCGAGGCCTAACCAAGTAAACCAAGCACTTAGTTTTCACAAGAAAAAAAAAAGAATAATAGACTGATGTTATAAATAAATTTTTAGATTTAACATAGTAAATAAAGTAATGGAATTTCTATTTAGTTATAAAACTAGACGTTAACATGAGATATACCGCTGGCCTGATATTTTTTTATAAAAAATAATATTTAAAAATATACTAAAATTATTTTTAAAATAAAAACCTTATAAAAAAAATCGAGTAAACTCAAATTAACTTATTAAATTCATAGTACATGTCATAAGATTGGACAACTATATAGAAAATAAAATAAAAAAAATCACGAAACACATTTAAAATATAAAAAAACAATATTAAATAATAAAATCAAAAAAATATATTAAGTCACATTAACTTTTCAAACTCATGACTCAGGTTATTAATAATAAAATTAAAAGTAAAATTAATTATATAAAAAAATATAAAACTAAAAATAATAATTAAGAAAAAATCATAAAACCAAATTGTCCCTTGCTTAAAATGAGGAAACAGTTGGAAAATATTGAGAAAAAAAACCTTGGATGCCAGATTTAAAAATTTTGCTTTCAAAATTATTTTAATTATTTCATTATACTTTAAAATACAGAACAGAAAAAATATATTTATTCTCAATCAATCTGCTAATAGATAATTGATTTTGTGAAAAAACCTCACTAACCCTAATAATTTATTAAACTACCACTATGCTTGGTTCGAGGATCTCCAAATACTGTCGCCTACTCATGGTCTAGTTTTTTATCGAGACTTGTTTAAAGGAGGAGGGGTAATCCCTGAAGTCGAAAAAACTTTCTTGGTTGATGGCATTGAATGAGCCAAAGCCCGCTGCTCGCTTTTGCTTTTGCTTCTGCTTCTTAGGGGCTTGGCCTGAACTTAGGAATTGGACAAGGCCTGAAGCGTAGCCCTTAAATTAACCAGATGACGGGCTTGATAACGTTAGCTGTAATTACATTAATTTCCCAGCAATGCATGCTAGAAATCAACAATCTTGAAACGAGGAATAAGCTGCCATAGGTTGACAGTACATTGCGTATTCAGAAGATAACATGACCAGTTATGCGTATTCAGAAGATAACATGACCAGTTATCTAGACTAATTACAGAATGGTTGGCAAATATAACATCTTAAAAGCAGAGTCCTAACTTTTACAACTAGGTATTTCTTTAGATAAAGCACTTGAAAGCAGTGAAGATGGTGCAAACCTTCTTCACAGTTGAATTGATCCACTTGTCTTTCCATGCAAAGACAGAAGCATGACATAACCTCTCTCAACATCGTGTTCACCAGCTACATGAGCATTGGATGATCACGGGATCATACAGCATTCCAAGAGAAAATCAGGAACCCTCAAAAAGTAGCTGTGTGAATCATCTGCGTATAATTATCCAGGCGTAGGTTCTTCTTGAAAAATTTGCCACCTTTCTTTCCCATGCCAGTTCCCACAAGACTTGATGCGAGAAGAGATCTGGTATCTGGCCTCCATCTCAACTCTTTAAGAACAGAGAACAAGGTTGAAAGGGTTGGACTGACTTCACTGTCCTTTATGTTCTTGCAGGACTCTATTCTAAGATGTTCAAGTTCATTCCAGGTAAGAAGTACTGATTCCAGGCCTTCTGTTGTCAACAAGGAGCATCCTTCCAGAGATAATAACTTCACTCTCCTGAAAAATAAATTACAAGCGACCACTTATATCTCAAACATGTAAACTTCCACGTAAGCTTATAGTGATTGCCCATCAACATCAACTGGCTATAGCATAGTCTTCCAATTATAAGAATTTGTCAAGTAAATTATTCATGTTCCCTGTAAAATTATAGGGTTTTTTTTTTCTTGTCTAGGTGAACCAATGAATTATTTTTCACTTTTCTTTTCTTTTTCCAATTGAACTAAATCTGCTCTGAGATTTTTCTTATGTCTAGTTAAACTAAGAAATTACAAGATACGCATAAATTTCTTGTACAATTGTGGTGCAGTCAATATTGCTGTGGAGAATCTAATAATCAGATGCATCTAACAGTAATAAAAAATCAGTGTCAATGTCAGTTAACTTCAAACCCAACAGCACCTGTTAAGCGTGTGAGTGTGGCACAATTCCAGCCAGGCAGTTAAATGCAAATGATTCACTATCAATTTCAACTACATGATCCAGAGCACTACAAATTATTGCAATTTTAAAAAATGCATGAACAAGCTTTGATGGATGTTAACAGAAGATCATCTGCAATAATTCAAGAGCTTCTGGTATTATTAACGTGCCCTCAAGGACTGCAAATAATTGAAAGCCTTAAAAACACTACCAAAAGTAATCAATTAAAAGTAAAACAACTCATTACCTGCAAGTTCTTGCCAGGCTAAACAGATCATTATCCAATCCCCAACAGTCCTGAACAACAATCTCCCTCACAGTTTCACACAACTTAAACATCGCTTTAAGGCTCTTTTTATCCCTCAATTGACACTTCTGCAAATGCAACCTCTCAAGAGCTGGACAACACCCCAAATAATCATCCGGCCCTGGACTGGGATCGATTCTCTTGCACGACAAAAACCTCAAAGTCTTCAGATTCTCGCAGTAGGAAAGCCCAGCTAACCACCCATTATCCATCCGATGATCACAAATAGTTAATTCCTCAAGCATCTGACAACACTGTCCAATGGCCTTCATCCCATCAAAACTACCCTCGCACCCACTTAATTCGATCTTTACTAACCTCTTAGACCCTTGAGCTAAAATCGTTAACCCAATATCTGAAACCAAAGAACCATAAAACCCATCCACATTTCCAACAAGTTTCAGAATTTGCAAATTCCCACACGCTGCAATCCCACGCAACACGTTGTCATTACACCTATGTAACTCCAATTCTTGCAGAGTCAAACACTCTTCAGCTACACTTAACAACCCCATCTCACTAGCACCAGCCACCACAAGCTTTCTCAAATTCGGACAACCTGAGGCTAACCCTCTAAGCCCTCTATCAACAACCTCAACAGGCAACAAATTCTCTTCGCAAACACGCCAATCCGGTAAAAACCCAGAAACCCCAGAATTTATATCCATCTTAAAAATCCTATGACTCAACAGAACACAGCAATCGTGGGGTCTAACAACACACCCATTAAGCAAATCCACATGGGTCAAATTTGGGAATCTTGAAAGTAAACGCCCAGATTCAAGAAACTCCCAATCTAAAACCTTTAAAGACCTAACAAGACGGCCTTGGAGATTAAGCCACCGTTTACAAACAAGTGAATTAGGGTTTCTCTGAGAATCTGGCAATTTAGATAGGATTTTTAAGAGGAGATCGTCACCTAAAAGAAGTGTGCGGTCAATGTGGGGGAGATTGGAGATTAGGGTTCCTGTTTTGTCTTTGAATTTGGTGGGGGGGTCTGTTTGTTGTTGTTTCTGCTGTTGCTGTTTCGGTGTTGGTGTTGGTGTTGGTGTTGGTGTTGGAGTTGTTGGGTTGGAGAGGGACTGGAGCTGCATGGCAAAGATAACATGTTTCAATGGTTTTGTGTTCTTGAGCCATAAGTCTGACCACCTTGGTGGTCTCTTCTTCTTTAAAGGTTTCTCAGTTGAAAACGACATCGTTTTTTTTTATAGTTGTATGTGGTGGTGGTGCTGCTGCTGCTGCTCTATAGAAATGAAATGAAAGGAGTAAGCGGGTGGTGGAGGAGCTTACATTTTGCGTTGTCTGAGCTCTGAAGAAGATGATCGCCTCTATTTGGTGTGTTTGTATGTCTGTGACAGAGACTGAGACTCTCTCTCTGAGGCTGAGAAGACTCTCTGGCAATGTAATATGGCTTTGAAAGTGGTGGAAGGAAGGGAGGAAAGGAAGTTTGAACGGGTGAGTGTTTTCAGTATTATTTATTTATTTATTTTGGGGAATGGCGCTTTTTGTTTTTATCTGAAAATTTGAATTGGCTGCCTCTGACTGCTCTCACCACTTTCTTGACAATTTTACTTTATTCTTCCTTTTTACTGAGTAATTAGGTTGGGAGAGCATACTATTTTATTTTTAAAATTTATTTTTAATATCAAAAACATTAAATAATAAAAAATATATTTTCTTATAAAAATATTTTTCAACCACAAAAATAAACATAAACAGGGAATAACTTATAACTCAATTATCATTGCAACCATTTATTTTTAAAATATATCATTTTACTGAAATAATTATATCTTTAATAAGATAACTTTAATCTCCATTTATATAAATAATTTTGATCCATAACACCTCTTGTTCTCAAATTAATAATAATAATAATAATAATAATAATAATAATAATAATTTCCGAACCATAAATATCAAAAGTGAAACCACATATTTTTTACGAGTCGCTTATATAATGGAAAAATCTAGAGTGTATATGAACCAAGGATAATACATACATACATACATACATACATACATATATATATATGTGTGTGTGTGTGTGTGTGTGTGTGACAGACAATACTTAATATAGACAGTCTAACCATAAACTAGTGGTTGGAAATATTTTGCTCAGCTTTTACAAGGCTTATTGAAAACACTTGAGAGTAGAGACTAGAGGCTGCAGGGAGAGTCCAATCAGAATGCCGTTATAAGTAGCCGTTAATGGATTCAAAACTCGGTTTGCAAGTGGGGGACGGAAGCCTATGTATGTGATGTGCACTTTTTGAAACTTCCTTGGCAAATTTAAAAGCAATGCATATGAACGAATCCATATGGCTCAACCACCAGGGAAAACTCAATTTTATGCTTCATGGTCCACCCGTGCTGTGGGCTCGTAGCCATCAAAGTTATGAAAGAACTAATATCTTTAAATATTTTTCTCCATCTGCTCTTTGTTTTGTACCTGTTCTCTCTTCTATGTAAAATAAAGACAGGGACGGGAGAAATGGTAGAAAATACGTGCCCGTTAGAAATACGAAAACACCCTCCACAGATCACTAAGTCATCTAACAGGTTGAAAGGCAGAATCATCACTGCATTATTAAAATTCGCAGTGAAATTGCTCTCAATTCACAATACAAACACTGAGCAATTTTAAAAAATATATATATATATATATATATATATATATATATATATATATATATATGTTTAGACATTTGGTTTTTTACCCATAACTGGGGGGGTGTTCATACCCAGAGGAATGCATAAGAGCCAAGGATGCTATAATTAAACACGAAGACATTTCTTTATTTACAGTCTACCTTGGACTTGCTTTGTAGATTAAAGCATGAAAGAAGAAAGTTATAACTTTCAACCATTATCCTTCAAGGATTACCTCATTGACAATTGTAGTCTGCTATACACAAAAGGGATGCTAGTTCTGTGCATGAAATCTCTATTCACAGACATACTCCTTTGCATTACAAAAAAATACAGCTTAATTAGAGATATTAGGGATGAATCCTCAAAGCATTTTTATCCTGAATGTCTTTATTTTTTATATATATTGAAAGAGTAACCAAACATAACCTCGACAATACAGCTTAATTAGAGATATTAGGGATGACTCCTCAAAGCATCATAGAACACGGGTTGTGTTGTGTTGAGATTCTAGTGTCGTTAGTTATCCTGATCCCAACCATTGTCGCTAGCAGAAAAGGCCACAGGTGATAGGATGATTAGAATCAGTGTTGTCAAATCCAGTTTGGACTTGATGGTTAGACTGGAGAAGCAGTGACCTAGGGTCTGGACTACGGATAATGTTAGATTTCTAATTCGCCCATTTAAGCCATCAACCCACTCAAGCTCAACTGCCGTGATTGGGGTTTTTGTCGACCCAAATGACCCGCCTGATCCGAACATGACTCAATGGGTTAAACATAGATCTTCAAATAACAAAAGAACCACTGATGAGTGGTGGAAAGGAGACGAAAAGGGTTTTGATTGTTGGGGACAAGGATAAAAGAAAATAAAAATGGCAAGTATAAACGGTGCGGTCGTGCTGTGAAAAAAGAAAAAATTGGAGCAAATCCTTGCCATGATGGCCGCTGCACCCAAAATAGGTCTCCAAAGATTTGAACTCTAGTGCAAATCAGTGACTGTGACTGTGACTATTTTCAAGAGATGATAGGAGGGAAAAGGCCTTTATATTTTTTAGATATGTTTGGTATTGGGGTAGAGGAAATTACAAGGTAGATTTTTCACCCATTTACCTGTGTTTAGCACAATATATGGGGGGCGGAAATATTTTAAGGGAAGATAATATTTAACCACGATAAGGTTTAAAAGCTAACCTTATAGGGGGAGTAAAGGAAATTTGAGGGGAGAAACTTCGATATATTTGTCTTTCCCACCCTTAATTTAAAATCTAATATTAATTTATATTTGTTCTTTTACACTTACATTTTCAGACTACAAGTATTTATATTATCTAGTTCTTAATAATCTTGTTTCAAGTAAAATTTGATTTGATTTATATTGAAATCCACTTTTATCCTTACTTATTTCAACTCATACTAAACATTATTGATACTTCACACCATTAACACTACATCTTCAAATCTTACTCCCTTAAAATCTCGCCAAAATTTTAACCTTATGCCAAATGCAATCTTATCACTAAACTGCATGGTTTATGAGTCTCTTGATCCAGTACTTTCGTGGGCTTTTGCTTGTGATTGTGAAGTGTCAAAAAATCGAACTCTGAAAACGTCTTTCTGAGCGCCTACTTTTTCACCAAGCTACAGACATTTTATTGCACATTTCTATACCATAATATTTTTAAGATATAACATTGGGCTTGACCTGTTGACCCTGTCAAACCAGTGGTCCAGTGACCACCTTAGACCACTGGATGCGCGTGTTTAGAAATAGGCGAGCAAACCCACCCAGTCTGGAATCAAATTAAGGACAAGAGATAACCTAGAGCCCTTAACACTTGTGCGGCAATTCTTTTATGTCAACAAGGAAGCGGAGAACTTGAAATTTCTGCAAATTGTTGGTAATTGTTACAGGGTTCTCCAAATGACGCACGAGCAGTACATCTGACAGACAAAGCAAGAGCCCGGCCAACGCCCGGCCATGTAATCTTTGTCATTCATATGCTAACCTTCTATGAAGGAGACGCCTAGATCATAAAAGCGAGCAAAGACTACACCAGTAGCATAATACCTCCACAGGTCTCCAAGCAAAACTGTAATCTTGAGATTCCAATCCATTCCGATTAAGATGCTTCTCAGTTGTCAGCAATGCGAGAACTCTAATAAAGCTAGTTCATTGATACCTACAATCGACCAATGACAGAAATGGCACCATGAATGACTCCAATTTGGGAGTCTCTAATGGCTCCTATGGCAATATCAGCTATAAAACGTGTACAACAGGGTTTTTAAGATCAACTCCTTGAATGACTCCAACTACAATCTCAATTAATAGCAAACAAAAATTAGTGAAACACAACTCAGAAATCAGACATTGAAAAACAAGTTTGAATGCACATTTAACTTTCAACAACCTTAAATCACTAAAATAACAACATCACGTGTTCGCTCTCGCACTATTCACTTGTCATTAAATTACTTCCAATAAAATGCTCAACATGAAGGACAGCATGAGCAGTTGAGTACACAGATAGAACAAGGAAATTATTCTAGTTCTAATACAGGACCTGATATAGGAAGTTGATCGCGAGAATCAGAAATCTGAGTCGCCTCTACTCCTGACGCATCAACGAAATCCTCAACAGCACAACACAAAACCCTGCAAACAGGAAGAAAAAAAGCAATAAACAAAGATTAAGTTAACATGAACATAAAAAGTAACACCTACAGCATAAGATTAGAAGAGAAATCACATAACAGCAATTTCAAATCTCAATTGTGTGTAATATTCATAAACATTTGCATAGATTATTGAAATTCTCACCATAAAAAGAAAAATCATGGTGTTCGGGAAGGAATCATTCCGGTCTTCCTGGCATAAGCGAAAATGCCACCAGCTTCGATAACAGGACCAGCATCACCAATAGGCTTCAACTTATACTCCTTTCCACTCGTATGGTTAATCAACTTACTTTCCGCAAGTTCAATCGTAATCAAATCACCAGTCTTACACTCTTCACAAATCCTAACTTCCGATTCAAGCGGATATATCTCTCCCGTCGCAACTGAATTTCTAAAGAAAATCCTCGCATACGATTCCGCAACAACCGCAGCTGCCCCCGCTGCACCAAGCGCTACAGGTGCGTGTTCACGCGAAGACCCGCACCCAAAATTTTCGCCCCCAATCACTATCGAGTATTTCGTTTTCGTTTGGTTCGATTCGATGAATCGGGTTTTGTAAGTCGCCGGAAGTCCGATTAAAGCGTAGGATCCGAGTTTTTCGTATTCCTCCTGCTTGGAAGGGACAAGGGTAAGGTATTCGGCGGGGATGATTTGATCGGTGTCGATGTTGTCGCCGACGACATAGCAAAGGCCGTGGAAGGAAGTGGTGGGGGTAGTGGTGGGGGTGGCGGCGGCCGTGGCGCGTGGGATGGAGAGAAGTTGGTCAGGTGGGGCGTGGGAGGTTAGGGGTTTAAAGGAGGGGAGAATGGAAGGGAGTTTGAGATAAGGAGGAGAGAGGAAAGAGAGGGAAGGTTTGGGATTGGTGGTGGAGAAACTAGGGTTTCTGGAGAGGGAGATTGTGGTGGTAGAGCGGCAGGCTGCCATTTTTTTTTATTCTTTTTTGTGAAATGAGAGGCGGTGAGCGGGGAGAGAAGAATTTTATAGAAACAATTTACAGCGCTAGATAAAAATAATATTTTTAAAATTTATTTTAAGTAAATAAATATAAAAAAATTTAAATTTTATTTTATGACCCGATAAGAGTATAGAATTGTTTTAGTTATATCTTTTTATTTTTTTTTAAATTAAATTATAATTAATAACTAATATAATATTACACTGTAAAATAAGTCGTTTTTATAAGTGGGGCAGAACCGCCGGCTCAGCTATCAATTGGACTCCTTCCTTGACTTCCTATAAAACCACCTTCTTGCTTGACTATAAACGGACAATATTTATTAAACTTTATTAAATATTTTTTAAATATATATCAAATCAGATGTAATTTTAAAATAATTCAGAAAATAAATTTACTCTTGGTTAATATATAAATTAAATTAAATATATATTTTTTATTATCGAATAAAAGAATTATCAATCGAACCATTTCTTTTCCTTTTTGTTTTTGTTTTTGTTTTTCTTTTTTGATAAATTAATGAGTTGTTTTTTTTATTCCACATTATGTGGTATTATTTATCTAACTACCTTGTGCATTGACTAAAACTAAGTTTTTTCTACCAATTTTAAAAATCATCCTTCACATTGATTTTGATACATTTAAAAAGCATTAAATATTTTTTTATGCTGATATAGAGGTTAAAACCCATAAATTAATGGATTGTGAAAACTATAGCTTAAATTTGAGTATGCTTCCTTTTTTTCCCCCTGATTTGAGTCTCTAATGTTACTCTACAAGAAAATAAAACGAAGAACAACTAGCAAGAATTGCCTTGCTTCGTTGCGGCCATGTATATAATTCAGTATGCATAATAAAATTGATTATAAATTATGATAATTTTTATTTTCAAGTAATATAACATAACGTTAGTGGTAAATTTTGTATTTTTTTTTAAATGAGAATAATTGTTAGCAAATACTTTATGATCATACTGAGACAATAGAAGTTCTTAAGAATATTTGTTTGTATTAATTTTATTTTAAAAATAAAATATTTTGATCTTAAGAAGACTACAAGGAGGACAAAGTTATTGATATGTAAAGATAAAATACATGTGATGAACTAAGTTTATATTATTATATTTTTACAAAACAAATACTAGATCAAAAAAAATTACGAGTATAAATTTTTTGAAAAACAAGTATGTCTAAGTAAAAGTGTATTGGACTTAACGGCGTGCCAAGCTCCGGGAATACTGGACATGTGTGAAAGTCTTTTATAGCTAGTTATAATATCATTTTTTAATTGGATAAAATGAGTGAAATGCAGCTCAAAATATCACGAAGATGGAGTTACACTCTAACTCATTTTTTTTTCATAAAATGACAAAATCAATGAGCTATAAATACACTATGAGACTTTCAAAACAAATATTCATAATTTTCATTTTATACTACATATATATTTTTCAGAACATCTCTCTATAGAATATTATTGTATTTTCTCATTCTAAAATGATATTTATTTAAACATCGAGGAGTTTCCACTTCCACTAAAAGAAATCTTTTGTAGGTGCTAATCACAGGTCGCTTTAATTTTCTAAACACCGAGTATAAGCTATCAATCACTTCTGTTAAAAATAATAAATAAAATTAATAAAACTAATTAATTAATCAAATATTTAACTCGAGAACTCTACTTCTGACTAGAATAATTTGGGATATCATCTATATGAATATTGTATTATTGATATATTAAAAAAAACGATAATTTGATCATATTATTATAAAAATGATTATTATTGATGTTATTTAAACTCTGACGTAAGACACTTTGCTAAAAAATTCATAAATCAGCTTCACAAGTAAAAGCCAAGAAAATAGTTGATAGTAAAAAAAAAAATTATTGTTGATTTAACATAACTCTTATTAACCTCAGTGTTTAATTTGTGCATATTGAACCGATACGGGACGATGATTTAGAGACCCATAACATGGCAATGACTACAAAGCGTTTAGAGTTTCTAAGCTCAAAATTAATTATTAAGACCTACTTTAGGGTAGTATTTGCTATCAGATAGCAATTATATCTTAAAATATTTTTATTTAAAAATATATTAAAATATTTTTTAAAAAATATATATTTTTGACACTAGCATATCAAAACAATTTAAAATCATAAAAAAATTTGAAATTTTTTTAAAAACATTTGTAAATAAAAAAACAAATAGGCTATTAAACTCTTTTGTAATTTGAATCTATAAAACCGTACTAAATTTCTCTTATCTTGGTATTTTAAATTTTCTGATTTCTGTAATAATTCCAAATTCGATGTCATTTTTATTTTTTCAATTACTGGTGCATTACAGGCCTTAAAGAGAGATTAGTCCTTGACAAAGAAGATGGGAAAAAGGGTGCTGTTTGGGGGGTGGTCAGGCATTGAATTTTGCTGTGAAAGCTCTTCTCACTCCGGGGGTCGAACCAGATATGATGTCAAAGCTTGAACACGCAGGAAGAGGTGGTCAAAGGAAGATTACACAAACTTATTTCGAATTTTTGTTTCTTCTTTTTTACAAGGTAAAATATAATATAATATCTTATTTAACAAACTTATTTCGAATTTTTGTTTCTTCTTTTTTACAAGGTAAAATATAATATAATATCTTATTTAAGTGGACATGGTGATCTTAGTTTTTTTATATATATATATATATATTATATTTAGATCGTGATTTTAAAATCTGGTACGGGAGTCGACCATCGTCATGTCCTAGGTTACAGGTCTAGTCGAATGACTAGGGTTACCGAAGCCAATCGGATTTTTTATTAGGCAGAAAGTAAAAATAACATTATTTTGATAAAAAAACAAAATAATAACCAAACAATTAATATGTTTAACATGATTTTCTCATAACTAATCACTTAATTTTTTAATCAGCTAAGAAATAAAAATAATATTATCTTGATAAAAAATAATAGAAAAAAAATTAACAGGCTTTGACATGATATTCCTCCAACTAATCGTGTTGTTGATCAACCCAAGATCTTGACCCCGTCAAAGCAGTTCATTTCTCCCCTTATCTTCTGGGACTTAACATGGCTTAGGCATCAAGTTACAAGGTTCACGGTCAACCCGCTTGGTTAAGTTGGGTTTTGCAATAGACTTTTTATCTTTTATACTTCAAACAACTTTATTTTTAATATTATCTGCAAAAACATACTATACTTGCACATATATTTGGAGCTTAAGTTTCTATATTACTGATATACATTGAAACTTCTCAACAAATGAAACATTTAAAATATATGAAATTAAACATCATAGATTAATAAGATATGCATAACTACATGTTATTCAAATTTTTAATTGTACTAGACTAATAAGCAAGAATGTTTACTAGGGTATTAATGATGTTCCAAAATCCAATATGTTTGGGAATATGTTTGGGAATGAGGTTATTTGATGATTGAATAATGATTAATTAAATGTCTATGTTATTATTTCCTTCCTTTTAGTTCAGGATATACAAAATCAATAGTAAATGTCCTAGTACTTACAAACAATCCCTATCGGTAAAGTTTAAAGACCTTCCGATAAAAAAATCAATAACCTTAAAATGAAAATGGTAATTAATAAATGAAAAAAATAGTTTTAAATTACAAGAATAAAAATATTTGCTCTAATTCTTATATTATTAATGCTCTAAGGATTAAAATATATAAATTTAAAGAGTATGAACAAGGAAACCTTTTACCTAAATGGTTCACGAGGTATTTATACTCATTGAACGTTGTTGTTTAGGTAGAGTGGAAGGATCAAAGAATCATTTTTGGTTGATGATATTAATGAGGAATAAATATCTTTTACAAATCATTAATGAGATTAAAATATAGTAGACTATTGAAAAACCTTTCATGCACCTATAGGTGTTGGAAGTGAATCTTTAAGCCATTTAGGTTAGGTGTATAGCCAAACTCAAGAATGATGAGTCTAGTAAGCTATAAGATCCACAATATCTTAGGTTTAACTCATTGTTGAACCCAAACATATTGGACCTATAGCTAAACCCTAGCATATTGAATTCAACGACTTGCTAGACTTACGGTGCCTTAAGCTTAACTCATGGCTGAAGCTAAGTATACTAGGTATGACAATTTGCTAGACCTACGGTGCCTTGGTTAGCTCACGACTGAACTCATATATACTAGGTTTAGCAACTTGCATGACCTATGGTTCCTTGAGCTCATGATAGATCCCAAGTATGTTGGGTTCGACAAATTATCAAATTCATGGTTTCTTGAGCTCAGCTCATGACTAAACCCAAATATATTGGATCTAATAATTTATCGAAGTACAATGCTATATTACACAAAAAGATACAGTGAAAAAAATCACAACAGAGACCAAAAACAAAAGAATTAACCGTGGCAAAATGTAACCATCCCATATTTAGCTGAGCACATATGCCCATAAACTATCCTAGTGAATCTTCATGATCAAAACAGAAGAATTATTAGAAAACACAGAATTTGTGTTTTTTTTGGGACCCATACTGCTATATGCCATGTCATCCCAAAACAGAAAATTTGACAAACATCCAAAACGACAATTGATAGTTAGATTTTAAATGGTTTAAACATTTATTTGAAAATAAAAAAAAAAAATTCAACGTCCAAACACTCAATTGTAACAATCACTGAATTTCAGGCACTAAGATGCCTAGCATCTCCTCTTCTAAGTCGTACCAAACCACATCTTAGATGAGATCATTGATTAATTATACTGCCAGGTATAAGAAAAGAAAAAAAAGGTTACAGGTCCTGTCCAGCATCATGCAAACAAAACTTGGTCACGCCAGGGGCATTGCCGGACAGGGTCAAATTTCATCGCGCATGTCCTGGACTGCCAAGCAAAGCAAAGCACTCAACAAGACAACGGGCGGAGAGAAAGGATGATCAAGGAACCCGGAGGGCGTTGATGAAATTAAACTGATTGTCATGTCGTCATGAAAATTTAAGTATCGAGCTCAGAGAGATAGTGAAAGAGGCTATGCACAGCATTTGAAAAGCCAATGTTCAGTGACAAGGGCAACGAATCCCAAATCAACAGCAGAGGTAAGCCAAGACAATAACCGGACTGCTAATACGTATGAATATTGAATGAATCACATGTATAAATGTCTAAGCAGCAAAACTAACCATTACTTGCATTCCAAGTAGCATAAAACAGCAGCATAAATTGCAATCAATTATCAAGAACGTGGAGCTGCCAGCTGCTGCTTCTTTATCCTCTCATGATGTTTTACACCACTGTATAAACAACAACCAACAAGTTACATGAGTGTGAGTACTTCCTAAGGCTCAAATTTATCTTAGACATCTTAAAATTCTGCTTAGCTCAGTGCCAATCCAACATCTTCACAAAAAAGAAAAATGATAAGCATACAAACATCTCACACAACATCTATGACAATCGAAAGCAACACAAAGTGATTACTTCTGATGTGGACACTTTGACCACTGATTGGGCTACAATTTCAGACAGGTGAAAGTGTCGCAGACACCAAAATCCAAATCCTAAGAAACCTATTTAACATCCACTCAAATGGTTAAGAACACAACATCTACACAGTATCTATATGCACACAAACCAGTATCAGAATTATTATTTTTCTGAAAAAGAAAAGGACTTGAGATTACAAACCTAGCAGCATACAATATTCAGTCAAATTAGTAAAGCACGAGTAATAAACCTGATATCATGAGGAGTGATAAATATCCACTGGGAACCTTGGGCCAATGCAAACTTCACCAAGGTATCTAAGCTAATTTTCCTACTAACAGCATCCTGGAGATCAATGCAGAATAAGAATATGCGTCAGAAACTGATTATCTTACAATTCAGAGTGGAACTTAGGAGCTGCATCCTCCAGATAATAAGGTATGATTAAGTGAACAATTTTACATGCAGATAAAATGGAATATAAATGTCAAGGAAATTTACCATAAATACATCAAACTCGTCCATTGCTCGGAATGAGGCTTCTGTCATCTGATGAAGAGCTAATGCAAAGCATAATGTTGAGAAAGAGCGTTCACCGCCTAATTAAAAGAAAATTACAAAAATCATTTATTTAGCAACTCCTAGAGGAAATCTTGAGTTGCAAACAGAATCTGGTTAAAAATTCTAAAGAAAGTATTACACATCCATAAATATAATGGAAATGACAGAATTAAAGACTTGATAAAAACCCAGTGCAATTTTTCTTGCAAACCCTTGATGAAAACCAGTATCTGTAACTAAACAAGCCTTGCATCACATATTATGACATATGATTAGTATACAAACACAGACAAGAGAGTTCACAAGTACAAGAGAGAAAACCTGAAAGCCCTCTAGTGTCACGAACAGAGCTGCAGGATGCATCTTGGGGCATTTTTACCTGACAGCGTAAATATAGCAAGTTAAAAAGAAAAGACCAGCATAAGCAGCACCAAGGTGTGAAAAAAAGAAAAAGAAAAGGCGTGGGCATACAACTAAAAGATGCAGATTACACAAGGATTCCAAAACAAGTTATGTACCTCTACTTTGAGGGTCTTCTCTTCGTAACTAATTTTAATGCTCCCACTAATCCCTTTCTCTCCTAAGTGACCATTGAAACTAATGGATGAAGGAAAAGGAAAAGTCACCAGGAAGTCCAAATATATAATAGATCATTTGAAATGGCAGAAAGATAATTGACCAGTCTGACAAAAAAATGTAACAAATAAAACAATTCATACTTCCAAGTCAATTGGCGCTTCAAATCACTTGCATTCCTTTGAAATTTGCTCCATCGCAAATTCAGGGCTTCCTCACAAGTCTGGGATTCACAAGATTAAAAAGGTGAGAAAAAATGGATACAAAAATAAAATCCTCCATCAGAAACACTGAGCAAACAATGCAGAAAACAGGGAGACTAATCTGAAAGGTGGTGGAAAGCAATGATAAGAAAAACAAGAAAGATGAACAAAAACAAGAAAAAAAAGAAAACAAAACAAAAAAACATAACAAGCACTCAAATCTATACAAGATTTGAAAAATTATAGTTACAAAATTAAGAAATTATCATGAGGAAACCTAACTCTCCAAGTCAAATGAATAAAAAGAGGAGAAAAACAAAAGAAAGAGACTAAATGGGGAGTCAAACTATTTGTTTCATGTGAAAGAACTAAAACCACAACTAATCTTTGTTTTAAATAGCTTTATGGGCTCGCGAGAAGGTTTTCCATTTTTGTAACCTGTCCCAATACAGGAATCCGGTCTTCCATTTTCCAACTCCAAAAACCATTATTACTTGTTTATTTCTTGGAAACTATTCCCTTCTCTTCTCCCATTTTTTTTCCTTTCTTTCAGATCCTTTTCCTTTCTTCTATCTTCTTGACCCTCTTTTACTTTTACTTTCACCATGAACAGAGAAGAAATCAATTATAGCATCCACTCTTTCGAATACAGCATTGCACATCACCACCTCACCTTTAAGGCAAGTGTGAAACCCAGCTGTAGGAGTGGAAATGATCACAAACAACAACCAAATGAAAACAAGGATGAAAATTCAAGAGAATTGATTCTCCAAAAAATCCAATTTATGGAATCAATCAACATTCATAGCATGTCAGGAACTAGGATTAGACTTAATGTGCTAAATAAATGAAAAATAGATAAATGTAGAATTTACCTTCAACTTTTCACGAAAAGCTCTGTATGTTTGCCGTTTACGCAAAATTTTACGCTCTTTTTTCTGATAAAACATCCTCAGGTCATCAATAGAGTCAGAATGCCTGTTACAATTAAGAAAAAAAAAAACTTATTATTTGGAACTGCCATGTTACTAGTGTTCTCCAGGTGCAAGATACAAGTCATGACTATACTGCTGGCACTCATTCTGAAGTCTCTGGTTCAGTTTATTTAAATGCACGCTGAGCTGCTCTGGGGTGCTGCCATCACAACCTCCTAAAGCTTCAATCTCACTCTCGGGACATATAATTGAAGCCTTTCTGCAGCTCTCCTACAGTTTCACAAAACATATAATTAGCTCCGAGGTGGCGCCACAACAAACTCAATGCTTGAACAGTCTCTGCTACAAAAAGGATAAGAGAAGCACAACCAACATGTATACACAGGACAGCAACCACAAGCCATTTTCACCACCATTTTCTAGTATTTAACCACCTCAAATATCTACAATCATCACATTTATACTTATTGAGATACAAAAAATAAAAATAAAATCAGGTGCAGAGAACCACTGGGAATGCATCTGTAACTGCAAATACAACAGCAAAACCAGGTCAGTTCCCTCTCCCCACCACACATCCCAAAATGCAAAACCCAGCTCCACCTTCTTGGTCACCATGTCAGTAAACTAATCAACAAAAGATATCATAAATTGCAAAACCCAGCTTCACAACCTCAAAACACCAAAACATCACCTGCTGCCCCCCATGCCACAAAAACCTAGACCACCCACCACCACAATACCTAGTTTATTTTCTTGAAACCAAAGTTATGGTAGCAATTTCATTGACAAGGAAAGAGTGTTCACATAGAAGAGAAGTTATAGGACAGAATAGAGTGAGATAAGAGTGGATATCAGTTGTATTTGGAAACACTGTCCAGGAGAGTTTATGAGGGTGGTTTTCAGGGGGGAAGAAACCCATCACCATTTTAGTTCCATCCTTTTGATAAACACCCCCACCCCCAGGGGCTGATCAAAAGTGTATTGTAAACCCATTCCCATTATTCTGTCTCAATTCGCGTTCCTCTCAATTTTTGTAATCAAACAGGATCGTGTCCTGGTTGCCCCAGATTTGCAAGCAGAACCTGAAGCTTTGTAACAGTGGTTTGGTGGCTCATCTTGTAAAACAAATATTTTCGTTCATCTTTTCCTTTCTTTTTCCATCTTTTCAGAGATTATCTTGGGATTCTTAGAAGATGGATTGCAGCCATTAATACAAAAGGACAAATTTTCAAATTATTTGACTTAAGTTGCAAGATAAATATGGATGCTTCCCCACCTGGAACCCTGCAACTTTGCTTGTTTGGAGGGAAAAGTAGGAAGGACACATGAGAGGAGAAAGTTAAATTGTTTCAATAGCCAGATACAGACCCGTAAAAGGAAGGGACGAATCCTTCCCATCCTTAATGAGCTGTAATTTGCAAAACATCCAATTTGACTTCCATCCTTTCCTTTCCTACTTATCAAACTAGTTAGGATGAGTTAATATCCATTCTCTCCCCTCATCCTTCCGTTTTATCCTTTTCATCCACCAACCAAACAGAGTACACTTTTAACCAGGTTACAACAACATAAGACACGACAACTTAAGTTAAGCTTTGAAGAAGCAGGAAGGCAGATGAGATAGGCAACAACTGTTCATTGTTTGAAAAGGGTATGTATGGCATTACATAATTCACCAATAATGAAATTGACTTTGGAATAGCACAGTTAGGTTGGATTAATCTTAAAAAAGGATAGTCATCAACTATTTCGAGGAGCAAATGGGTCCGCAATAAATAGGCTTAGTCCTTGAGTTTATATTTAGCAATTGTTATGCCCTGGTTTAAGCGATGATCACTTATATATACCATATTTCAGAAAGCTACCGTGTGTCTTAAGCAATCAGACTAAGTGATGATCTCTGCATATACCATATTTCTGAAAGAAATGATTTGAAAATACACACCTCCAAAGAAAATTACATGAATAAGCACAAATATAGTGGCATGAAATGCACCTTACGATTCTCTTCAAGCTCCCGATATTGTGCCTCCGCCATTTCAATATCAGGGAGAACCCTGGTAGTCATTACTCCTTCATAACGGGCCTTTTCCTGATATAATACTTTGATTTCAGAAAAATCTTGCAGAAATAACTTAAAAAACTGCAGTGGACCACAAAACAAAGGCTAAGGGTGAGTAAACGGAACTGCTTCTGCAAATTGCAGATCTTTTTCAATCTTCACCAGCTCACTCTCTGCTTTCTCAATGGCGTCGATTTCTTCTTTCACTGACTCTGCATGTGGAGACAGTTATTATTGTGGATGAAAAAGCATGATGCATAATTGAATACATTTGATTGCACATAAAAAATTTAAACACTATGCCATACCACGCAAATCTTCAAATGTCAATTCAAGATCCCTGGCTTTTGAGTCAGCTTCATTAATTCTGACTTGGAGCGACTCCAGCTGCATTTTCTTTTCTTGTATCTCCTCTTGGATGCTCTGAAAAACATTTGCAATGATACGATGTTATTGAGGAAATGAAAATCCATTATATATTGTATGCATGAATCAGGAAATCTAAATCAGATTGATATAACAAGCCCAGTGATAAAAAGGCAACACTAATGGCATGTAACAAACTGAGATTTCTTGTCGAAGCTCATCAACAGTTGATGCAGCAGCTTGTGAACTGGTTGCAGAAGCATATGAGTTCTTTGCATCCTGCAGTCCTAGTTTCTTAGATACCAGATCCCGCTCAGCATTCCTGCACTTCTCCTACATCACCAAATGGAACATTATGTGTACATAATCAAAAAGTACCTTCAACTACACCCTCCCCATTGCATCCTAAAAGAGAATTATAGATAAAGTGCAGTAATTAGAATTAAAATTTGTTCAGTGAGTGTATTTTAGCAATCTTAGTCCGTGTTTGTTATTGTGGTGCAAGATGCATTTTAAAAGTCTTTTTCGCTTGAAAATACATTAAAATATATATATATATATATTGACATGAGCACATCAAAATCAATGAAAAAACTCTAAAAAAAGCATCAATCAATGACAATGATTTTCTTGATTGAAAAAAAAGAAGAGCTCCTTTATACAGAAACTCTTGTTTGCACAAAAGATGATTGTAATTTGGTCGGTCTTAGTTGCATTAATATAAGCAAAAGGGTAAATAGTACAAGATGTTTGTATCGCCCATTATGTCAACCTGATTCTCCAAATAATATGTAAATACTTCACAACCTGATTCTACAAAAAAGATTGGAGCCCTCACAAGGGCCCAACCTTGTCTTCTGAAGACATACAAGCCCAACAAGAAGCTTGGGGTTCCACAAAGGAGGGCAAGAAGGGGGCAAATGCATTTTTTTCAGTTCAACAAAAACTCAACTTTAATATAAGAAGTGTGGAACATGACACAAATGTGTCCACTTCACACAGCTTGGCATTAGGTCCAGCTTCTGTTCATCCATTGTTTAGGAAAGCAGATTTGGTGAGAAAACACCAAATGTAAATTGATCCATGATCTTGTATGAGCAAAACTTCAAGCATAAGAAGACCAAAAAGTAGACTCTTGTTCCCTAGAATTGGAAACCAAGCTTTTCTAGATAATCATTAAAAGTATGTTTTGTTCACAGAGACGAAAGCAGGAAAGGATGATTGTCCTCATCTTTGTCCATAGGATTTATTTTTCAAGTTCTGGAATAATAAAACTAACAGCTTGATGCATGTAATTAGATTCAATGTTTTTTGGAAATGTTATTTTATTATTTCAAATATTCAGCTTGACATTTTAAGTTTATTTGTAATATTAAATGAAAAGGATTGTTGATCAACAATTTTAATACTCTGAAACTGCAAGAGTTACTGGAAATTTGGTTAAATTTCAATTTTTCTCAATTAAAAAAACACATGTTTTATGTCTCTTATGTGATATTTTGTCAAGCAAGGCAATAAAGAAAAAATTACTCAGCTATGCACACAGAAGTGCAGTCCTTGAGGAGGGAATTCGAGGACAGTCTTCAGCTTATTTTGCATGAACTATTCTCAAGACTTTGCACCCTTATGGTGACAAGTCCAAGACTGTTACCATTGCACCAAAGAATAGCTCCGATATTAAAAGCAGCTTAATTGTTGTCCAATGAGGTAGGATGAAAATTATAGGGTGCTTAAGAGAACCTCACTGCGAACACCTCCCCTCCAGATTAAGTCAATATATAAGGATCATTGAAAAACTTATAAACAAGAGTTAAGAAACAATTATACCTTCATAATCTTTAGCCCATGTTGAAGATGCTGAAGGCTTGCCTCAGAGTCTCGTTTCCTCTTCCTGCACTGATCAGCTTCCTTTTGAACATTTGATTTAGATTGATCAAGATTCCTAATTTGATCATCAAATGAACCACAAAGGCGGCCAGCTCTAAGCTTCTTATTTGGGGGAAGAACTGTCTGGACTGACCCGCGTGAAAACCTAGGAAGGAACAGATAGTAAGAATTTCTGCAGCAGAGGACACCATTGCAATATAGGATGTAAGAGGAGCCCAATTATGCAAGCAAGCTTGAATAGGTACCATTCACGTTTACAAATTATTTTCTGCATATTGCAATTTTAAGTTCTTAATGATCTCCCTGTGCTTTCTGTGTAATAAAAGTGCCCAGTAGTATTGAGTGAAGCAGTGTTTCATCCAAAAAGAGTACTCCATTCCACAAAAAACACTTTGGTCTTCTCTTCTCATTTTGTTTTCTTAAAATATGAAGTTTTGCAAGATAAATACTAGAGTTCTTGAACATATCCTATCACTTCCCGTGTACAAATAATTAAAGGACACTTGCATTTGTTTTGTACAAATAATTCCTAGTTCAAATTGAGAAACGTACAATGACTTGATAGACAAGATTTTCCTTTTCTTTTCTTGAAATAACAAAATACATCTCTTTTTGTCCGGGCATTCATGAAATTTACAGCGGGTTTCCTTTTTTTTTCTGATGTATTTAAGTTTTTTATTGTAAGTTATATGATAAGAGACCAAAAGAAAAAGAAATGGCAAGATAAGTTATCTCGATGGAGAAAATGAAATATAACAAGCATGTGGAAAACAAGACAGGGATTCCCTACAATGACATTATAGACCAATTGAAAGGGATGTAGCATGTTTGTTTTAGGTGCAAAATGTCATGGGTTCAAATCATGTCATCCCTACACATTACTTCGCCTCTGAGCAATACAATAACAAGGGATCAATTGAGATCAATTAAAACTGGGCATCCTTGTGTTGGCTATGTGTGCAAACCAGTACTATTGTTTGAAGCAGTGTTTCATGTGAAAAGGGCACTCCATACTGCAAAACTCACTTCAAAGTCCTCTTTGCCTCTTTCTGCTCTCCTTAAAAAATGAAGTTTTGCAAGACAACTACTAGAGTTCTGGAATAAATCCTATGACTCTGTATAAGCTACCACTCACATGAAATGCTCCACCTTCATAAGCAAGCTAGCAGATGAGTATTGAGCAATCATCAGACAAATTGTCTCAGAATTACCAACAGTTCCCAAAATCAAAATGGATTCATTGCTTATGAGGTCAGCTACTTAACAGAGATCTGAATTCAGGTCATGTGAGTCCAAGTATACAATCCAACAATGCTCATGCATTTCATATGAATCACCAAGTGTCATCTAAGACTGGATCTGACACCAGTTAAAATGGACAATTCCAACTTACATTTTATAACCATCTATTGTATAAACCTCTTTTAGATTTGAGATCTGTTTTTCAAAAGCAACAGCTTTTCCTGCATCATAATCTTCTACAAGCACTTGCCTCTCAGCACTTCCCTGGAAGAGTAAGAAAAACAATTATGAAGTGTCCATGCACATTAACAGCTTTGGGAGAAAACAAATACAGCATAAAGGGAAGTAAAAAAAACTAAATTAAATAAGGAAGAAACTATGAAGAGACCTATGAAGTTTACCATGTCCACTAAAACATTTAGAATAGTATCATTGTCAGAACGGATAACGGAAAATGTAGTTGGATGGTTAGTTTGCGGAAGCATGTGAGATGGTATGGTCAGCCTGCAGAAGAAAACAAGAACACAATATGAAGTATCCACCATAGAGACCCATAAGCACAGAATAAAAGCAGCCATCCATCTACCTTGGTCTTGAGAAATCATATATAATAATCTGCAGGTTGTTATAGTTTGCTTCTCTTGCACATCCTCTCAGAAGAAGAGAGTCCCTATGGTCTGTCACAATGAAAGCATTGAGCAACTTCCCGACAGCATTCTCAACAGCAGGAGCCCACCTGTCACCATTTGCTAAAGTCTGCAGGGTTTACCATTAACCAAGATGCATTAGCTAGTGACTGGAGGAATGCTCCAGTGGTTGAGCATGCCCAGAAAAATAACAGACTCGGATACTGAAACCCTATATAGGAATTATCTCCAGCTATAAACTACAGTTGTCACAAGAGCCCAATAAAAAACTAAGTTACCTACGGGCACAAAAAGCATAGTAATTAAAAGAAAACAACTAAACTTAGCTCGAGTAAGGCTATTCCAAACTAATTTCAGAAAATAACATAAAAGTCCTCTATTTCACCAACAACCATTGTATGTAAAAGAAATTCTCCAAAAAGAAAGAGAAGCTGTCTGACTGTTCAGTCTGATGACACTGACTATCCACAAATATTCAGAAAGATATCTTAATTATCCAGTGTCCAGGATTTAAGCATTCGAGTTTTGACAACAAAACAAGACCTAAAACATTTCAGATGAGATATTATTACCAAGGGAAAAGGGGTAGCTACTCAAATGTCCTAAGTGTATATAGGTAACCATAAATCTTAAAGACATACAAATAGCTCTCAAGTAATATCAAGACATAGAAACATCAAAGAGATGTCATACTGCAAATAAGGTATTATAACACTCAAATATTCTTCTTTGCTTGATTTCTTCAAACTCGGGACATAATTAAACAAAACCAAAATTTGCACCATTCTGCCAAGTATTGTGTCAAAAATATCAAATCAGCTTTTACTATTCTGAGAGGCTCTTTAAGAGGAAAGGTGCATTCATGTGTTTAGAAGCAAATTTGTTAGCACAATAAGACAACAGAAATGCCTGGCCAATCTCAGCTTGAAACAGAGAAGAAAAAAGAGCAAGTCCCAAATGTCAACAGAAACAAAAGTTCGTCTTCAATGCAACATAACATTGATGTGTGACACTGCAAAGAGACTCAACTGAAAGCAAAACCATATAACAAATCATTTTGAACAATTAGTTCTATATTGTTCCAAAACTAAACAAAATGATTGACAGCAAAAACATTTCTATGGATGGCACTTCAAAACAATGATGGAAAAAAGAGGTCACTTAATGACTTTGTTCCAAATTCACCATACATAGCAAAATGAAGGCAATTTCTCTACAAGAACTTTCAATCATCATGGACTACATTAGGCCAGTGCATTAACTCACCTCTACAAGAGAGATTTCAAGTTGCAGGAGCTCAATTCACCAAAATCACAGGTTAGGTAATCATGCATAAAGATGAGCTCAGAACCACTACAAGCTAGCCAAATTAATCCAGAACATGTCAAATTTACCTTAAACACGTAGGTCAAGCAGGCTTCAAAGAAAAAAATTAAAATAATGACCATTGAGAACCAAAAATGAAACGACCAGACAGCTAAAAAGAAGGCTTTAGGACAAAGTAACACTGCAACCTTGTTAAGATATTTCTTTGTTCAGATAAGAGAAGATTTTATTAAGAGTGGAATAGTAGAAATCAAAGTAAAGTCAAAGACATCCACTGTTACAGAGGAATCAAAACATACATGCTATTCATCCTACTGCAAATCAGCTCACGCAACTCTCTCAAAGCCCGACACCATAAAGATGCTGAAGAAACTTCTCTGTCCTGATTGATTCTTGAAATTTCAGAATATCACTAAACCTCATAAAACCTAAATAACATTTGTAGCCCATTTAGATGCATCTCGAGAGATTAAAAACACACACAACAAAATAGCAACTAAGCAACAAGTTTGACAAGAGAAGGGGGAATAGAACCAGGAATTTCCAGGATAAAATCGCATAATAACAATGAAAAGTTTGCAAGGAGTAAAGCAACTAGTCAAGATGGTGGAGCATGTGACACTGTATCATTATGGTTGTTTTAAATGCTTCCCCGGAGACAAACACCCAGGCAACAATCAGGGTTCCAAAGCCCTATAGAAGTAAATCCAGCCATTTTATTTGCAAGACCTGCTTAGTGCATTGTCTGATTTTTAAGGTGATTTCTTCACTTTAGAAATCACTAGTCGTATTTTAAATTTACTGACTCGGTATAAAATTATCAGCAGGCATACATACTGTTTTTTACTCACCACATGAGCACCAATTGGACCAATCGGTGGGCTTCCAAATCTTTGGTGATGTCTCTCAATTGTACGTAAAAGTTGAATCACTCGATCTCCTCCAAACGCTGTAACCTGTTATAGCATTGTAAGTAAGAAATCAAGGCATGCATGTTGAAAATATATCATATGCACCTAGTTTCCAAAGTTGAAAAAAGCATGGAAAACACCTTGGCCTACTTTTTGCAGATGATTACACACAAGAAATATCAATTGTTGTATGCAGTAATGACACTAAATGGAATAGCACAAACCTTGTTGGTTTTGTTTAGCTGGAGCTCACGGATGTATGCACGGATTTCCTGTTCCTTCTTTCCATACTCTTCAATCTGAAAACCAAAATTTTAAAATTCCCCATACTTTTCCCAAGAAAGACAACATTGGACTAACATAAACAAATATTTTAAAGTTTTCAAGAACAAATATAATGTGTACAACTATTCCTGCTAAAGCTTCCTGTGAAAAAATATATTTTTCAACAGCTATTGGCCTCACATTAAACCATCACAGATGAGCTTCACATTGCCTACTACATTGAACTCAAATGAACTATTACCTTGCACAGGTCATGGGATATTTGATGCAGGCATTTTATCCAAGTAAAGCAAGGCACCTTTAATGATATAAATGACAATTTACACCCAGTAACACCATCCTTCTTTGGTCAAATCCTTCCCTGTTCTATTGCTATTAAGCCATGTTTCAATACATAATGGTAGTGTTTATCCTGAGCCTTTTCATTATATTAAGCCTCAAAGATATTTGCAAACCCTCGAATTCATGTAATAGAAATAGCTTTAGATATGGATACAAAAGCAAATGCAAGAGAAACAAGTAACATTTCAACCAATCACCCCAAAAATGGGGCCAATCACCAGCATCTTGTGAAAAGAAAAGGGCCAAGGTCGTAGCCAAGTGGAGTCATCTGCCTAAACCTACACTAAGTACCAAGAATACACCTTCCCTTACCCATGGGCCCAGGAAAGCTCGCAAGCACTTTTTTATGACACTATACAACAATACAATTGGAACAATCACTTTAAATATCAAGGTCAAAAGTCATGATAGGAGAAAATTAATGATAAATTAAACAAAATAGTTTCTTCATGATTCAATTATTGTACTATGCTAGGCATCTTTATACCTCTTCAGTAATCTTTCTAATTTCATCCATTCCCTTGGACACGCTTTCTAATAAGGTACTCTCTTCTTCCTTCAACCTGAGTTATATAATAGATTAACTGGGCAAGTCAAATCCACATTCAGACAGGTAAAGTGTAAGCACACAAAATGTGGGACCAAATAAATGAAGGACCTTGAAAGTGTGAAATCAGCAGCATCAATCATGTCCTGAAGTTCCTTAAGCTTTTCCTCTATTTCACATTCTTCAGCCTGTTTCAATAAGAAAGTCAGGGGTATAAACATGTGAATACTTTTGGCAACAGCAAGCAACCCCTTTGCACCTTTTCATAAATAAGTACAAATTGGAAAACACAAATGGTAAAAGTACTAAAGGGGGGGAACAACCAACAGAAAATAGTTAATACTCTAATGCAATTGATGCAAAGTGAAGAAGAAGCAATGATCAATAGGCATTTTAGGAATACCAAACACCAAAGCCAGAAGGCAGCATTATTTTGATTACAATGCCACCTTTCCCCTCAATCTCTTTGATAAACGAGGTTCAAAATTACAGCATAGTTATGACCTTTGAAAAGGAAATCTGTTTTGGTCAGATATCGCATTGTTGAAAAGAGGGTTGCCCCATCTTTTGTTGTACCATAACAAAGATTCCTTTGAGGACTGTTTGGTATGAAAATATATGTTTGACATGATAGTCTTCAAAAGATCAATGTGCAATACAAGCAATTTGCATATATTTAAGAGGGAAATAGGGATGATGAAATGTACAATTTTGTTATGCATTACTTGATCACAGAAATTAGCAGGAATGCTCAAATAAAAAAAGGAAGAAAAGACAGAAATGAGCACTAGTAGGGGGAAAGGTTTCCATCTCTATTCAAAGCAAAGGAAGAACCTGTGTATTTTTAACTTGTTGCTCATGAATATCACGGGCTTGTTGTTCAAGCAGCTTGACACGTTTCACCATGCTATGAATTTGATTGGTTCGGCGATTGTGCTCATTTTCTAACTCAAGTTTCTTCTTCGTTGCCTGACAAATGATTATTGCATGAGTAGGTGGAGCGATTTTCAGAATATGTTAACTATTAAGACAGACTGTAAAGAATATGCAGGAAAGGTATAAACTTAAATAAGCATGTCAGGAGCTCGCAATGCAGATCATACCATTCAAACAGTTGACTATTCACTATGCCACCATCACAATCCCTAGTTTCACTAGTGCCGGTTAGATTGTTTCCAGTCCATCTAATATTGTTTCTGTTGTCATTCTACAGAATGTGAAATGAAGTGCCAACTCAAAATCAAGAAGAATATAACATATGCCACAAAAGACACCTAAAATGATAACACTCATAAGATGTGCAAGAATCATAGAAACCATCCGACTCTGATTGACATCACTTCTATTGGTATGGTGTATATAATTCAGGGCACAAATATCTTCATGTAACCTTTTCAATTGACATATTATGCCAACATGTTTCGATGTTCTAAGTGATGTTAATAATCTATCCAATCCCAAGGTCCCATAAGACATGTGGACCTAAGTTTTTCTTTTCTTTCTTCCTGAGCAAGGAGTGGATAGGAAGGAATCTAGTGTAGGTCCAGGATTGCATTTTGAAATTCAGACTCTTATGTGATTAACACAGATTTTGATGTTATGCGTATGATTTTGCGGAAGGATATTTTGATGTCAAAATACAGCAGCCTGTAATTTTTTACAGCATTTACTAATCGTTCTTAATTGCATGATTATGTCAAAACACAGCAAAGTTTATAATTCTGCAATGAAATAACTCAGCTCTGTTGAAATGCTCAACATAAGTGAACTTTTACTGACATGTATTCTTGATCTGCAGGTTCTGTCTCCATCAGAAATCATTCTTTGATTACACACAAAAAAAAAAGCAACCAAACAGGATTCAAGTTTTTGTCACAACCAAATAAGCTTTCAGTTGTCAGTTCTGGCATTCACTTCAGATCTTTTGACAGTGAAGTTATTATATTAACACTGTACTAGTCACTTTCCCCTGGAAAGAAATTTCCAACATACCAAGGAAACAGTATTACGCAATTCATCCTGTTTATTCCTCACTTCCTTCGCTCTTTCCACCATATGTGCAGTTTGGGCTTTCTTCTCTATGAAGGTTTTTCTCAATTCCTCCACCTTCATCTGTAAAGAAATTAAAGAAATGTTTTAATAAGAAGTTACAAAGTAATTTATGATCAGATTTAATGCAACAACAGGATGCACACCTTAACAATCAACTTTCCACAAAAACCAATGCAACCACCCCACCCCCAAAACCCCCCAAAAAAGGGGAAAGGAAAGGAAATAAAGAGATTGAAACAGCAGATAGGCATCTCACATAAGTAAAAATCAAGTAATCAAGGAAATCATATACATAGCATGTATATGAGAGAGATCTGTAGCAAAACGGACTTGATTATATTTAGAGGAACACAATCCAGCATCAAATGAATAAAGGTGGCAATAAAATAAAATATATCATTCTCAAAAACAAACCAGGATTTGGAATATTCTTACCCATGAACAGCAATTCCACAAAAATCAAGGAATTGTGAGGAATTTAAATGGAAGAAAATTAAAAACTTAAAATTTTTGGGTCAAAACAAGGAAAACAAGACATGTGTATGACAAAAGAAAGGAATGGGCAGGGTGGGGCTAGCCAAGGGGAATGGCAGAGTGTGATGTATCGAAAGGAAAAGGATTTTCTGGTCACTAGTTTCACCTAATTTTAGGCTTTTCCCAGGGAGTAAATCCACGGGACATTTAATGGGAACAAATCTTAAGTTATTTAATAAACTGTTATAAGTAACGATGGGGGTTTTCCTCTAACTTGCTATTTTTAAAAATTTTCGGTTAAATATTGAGAGATTTCATATGGGTTTGACATGCATGCCTACCTGCCAATCAGCCTGTATAAAAGTCCTCTTCTTTCCTCCGTTATTCTTATTTGTGCATCTCTATTTCTTTTCTCCCCAGAGAGAGCTGCATAGTGGGGCAGCCTTCTAGATCCTTCCTTTTTCTCATTTTATTCAACCTCAAAATGTATCCTATTGTATCATTGTTAACAATCCCTACATACCAGCATTTTGCTCCCTACATTTAAATCCAATCAGATAAACCCATTCCCTTCTGAAACATACTGTTGCCAGCAGAGTCCCAATAATACAGCTACCAGAATTTATTGTTACAAGCACTAAATGCAAGCTTTTACTTGTTAAACCTCAACATTCACAATTCTCATCCAGTACACAGATCTTGAACCTATTTGTCTATAGTGAACACAGGAAAATAAAAGCAAAGGAAACAACGGAAATAAAGATGTACCTAAGGGAAAATATACAACTAGATAAAACAAACAAAAAAAGATCAAAAATCAAACTCATATTTAAGGGAAATTCTGTAGCTATAAATTTGACTGAAGCCTCCAGAGAAGGGATGAAAAAGGATGAAATAGAATATAAATCTATATTGCAATTCACAGAATCTAATAGCATTTTTAGTCCTTCCAAGTTCTAGAATTTATTACTCACGAGTTCATGATCAATTCTAGCTTGACAAGTGGGTATGCGTTCTTTAAGCTTTCCAAGCTTCACCATTTGTTCCTGGAGGTCCTTGTCTACACTGTAGACCCAAGACCATGCAAGCTTCTTCTTTAACTGTTGTACCTGCTGAGACATTTCTTCTAGATGCTCCATATTTTTTATCTTTCCTTGCAACTCAGTAAGTTCCTTCTCTATGGGTTTTATCGAAGCCTCCAGTTCATCAACAAGTGCATTTGCAGACTTCAGTTGTTCATTAATACTTAGTAAAAGATCATTAACTTGTTGAAGAAGAGTAGCCTTGAAAAAGAACTGCACAATGGGATGTCAGTACTGCACCCATATGATTTGTCCTGGCACTAAATATGCACACAATAAGATTAGAAGTTACCTTAAATTTGTCTTTTTCATTCCCAGAATGCAGAAACTCTCTGCTTTTGTCTTGACTCATTATTACACAAGGATTCTCAACATCAATCTGCATGATGTAGAGCATAATATCTTGAACATTACCGATAGAAGTTATGAGGAGTTGGTGAAATTTTAATTTTTGAAAAGTAAACAATATCTCATCATTCAATGAACAGTTCCTGCCTTTATCATCCATGCCCATCAAATAACGTGCATGCTATGTGACATGTGACAAAACAAGTGAATAAACGTGCTTCCTAGAATATGATAAAAAAAAACTGATTAAACAACCAAATGCCTGAAGTTTAAGCAATTATAAATATCACCCACACTAAAAATAATTAGTTTGAGAAACATAGTTAAAGATCTGGGTCACATCAAATATCAATGATCAAAAACATCATTCATGTCAAATGTACAATGCCAAGTGTACCATTTATGAGAAATACATTATTGCATATAAAATGGCACACATGGCATCCAACTAACAGTCAATCTGCTCCAGATCATTGAGCATCAATGATTCAAGTAATGAAACTCAATATTTTTACATGGTATGATCCATTGGGGAAATAAAATAGATGGCAGAAAATCCTATGAAAAATGCCATTAGCTGGCTATATGCAGAAAACATTGCATGCATAAGTAAAACAGATAATCACTATTTTCATGGAAAATGATAATATTTTGAGTAAAAAACTCACATTAAAATGTTCTATGAGCTCCCGAAGATCCTCTCTTCGACTAGCCACTTTTCTTCCTGTCAAATATCTCATGGTGAAAACAACAAGAAGTAAGTACGAAAACCTAAATCAATAATAGAGCACTCCACAAGAAGACTGTAACAGAAAAGGAAAAAAGAAGAGATTTGATATGAATATTCATTTTTGTTTCCATTAGTTGAAATCATCCATCAAATCAAATTGGAGATAATTCATAAATGCAGAATCTTGGACTCCATAAATTTTCAAAACTCTGACAGTGTTTTCCTAGGAAAAAACAGAATCTAACAGGATGCGGTTATGTGGTAAAAGGTCTTCAAAATCCTTACAAGAAACTACCAAATGATGTTTCCTCGGAAATAAGTCAGGAAAAAAAAAAGAAATTTTCTTCCAGCAGTAATTTATGTGTAAATGTGACTCCATAATGTTCAGTCCTCATTACTTGCAAAATTTATTTAATAATTTCTCCACAACCAGTAACAAACAAGCATTAGTACAAGAAGGGACCACTTTAGTTTCCTCATTAGCTTTCTCCCGCAACATGTTTCTCTACATTTATAACAGCAACAAGCATGATTCAGTTCAAATCCACATCAGCCCAAAGTGGAAAGGAATAGAAACAAAGAAAAACGGTTCTCTCTTATAACACAAAGTTGCCATGTCTAAAAAGATACCTAGCTACTCTAAATGCCATACATATATGAGAACAGTAATCTACAGAAAACAGGCAGAGGACATGTGGCATGGCTGAAAAGAGTAAAACAATAGAGAACAAAAATACAGCAGAACAATGGCTAAAACTAGAAGAGAATTGAAGTTGGAACGATGTAATAGAGTTTAGGGTTCAGAAACTTAAACTCCAAGGAAAAAAAACTGAGAGGTCACATGCTTATAACCTTAATTTCAGAAATAAAATAAAAAAAATTGTAAGGAAGGCTCCAGCATCAACAAGTAACAAACACCTGCATCTAGACTCAATTAAATTGATGAAAATGTTCAAAAATACATCAATTACTACAATGTATGGTCCCAGAATACCAAAGCACATACTTCTATGAGAAATTAAAATAATGAAAAACAAAATATATATAAAGAGCTCACGTAGCTCTGGTCAGAGAAAATTCCAATTGTTTGGAAGCGGCATATCATGGATTCAAGTACAAATACATTCAACAGTGATTCGTTCAAACACAGCCCAATTGGCCAAGGGGCCTTAATACCTTTTTCATCAGAATCACAAGGAACTCAAGGCTTTTTAAATGAATTAAAGATATCTTTATCAGAAAACCAAATAGACCTTGGTGATCCTTTAGAACAGTGGTACTGGAAGATTGGTTGATTCTCCGTTCTATTATTATGGAATCACCATAGATATCTGGCTTAAAAGACTCCTCTCCTCTGTTTCTTACTTCCACTTCAACAACAGCATAACTGCAAAGAAGCAACATCAGATAAACATAAGCTGGCATAAACACATTGTTTCGTTAAAGAGGTAATTGAGCTAATATTACCAGTAACTCTAGTTCTAATAACAAGAACAGCTATTAATGCATAACATTGCACACAGTAACCAAGTATACAATTCTGAAGTTCGAGGGTTTTTCTTTAGCATTCCAAAGTGTAGTTTCAGCTTTCCAGCCTCTTTTGCAACTCTCCAGCAAAACATTACGCAGTCAAAGAGAGGAGTGGAATTTCACACATTCTATACAAAAAACTTATAAAACCAGTAACACTTGATTTCTTTAGAAGAAAATGAGCAAATAAACAAACGGGCAAGACAACACAAACCTGCAACCAGTTTTGATAAAATCCTTCAAAGTGGCGGCCCTTTGAGTTCCTTTAGCCCGGCATCCAAATGCAATACATAAAGCAGTCAATATTGCACTTTTGCCACCTATATAACCACCAATTCCCCATAAAAAAAGATTAATTCAATAATGCGATCATTTTCATAATTCCCCTATCAAATTACACACATGCCATCACCAGAATCAAACAAAACAACTAATAATCTCAACTAATGAACAAATTTAAAAAAAAATCAAACAAAAACTTGAAAACCCTAAATTAGGGTTTTGATGTACCTACTTCCGTTTCGACCGGTGACAAAATTGACCCACTGGTCAAGCTCAATTTGGAGGTTATCATGGCACATGAAGTTCTCTAACCGGATCCTGGAGATGGTACCCACACCGGACCGAAAAGTGGTAGGGATGTTACTATCCCCGAAAACCCTAGAATCATCCATGGCCTGGTTTGATGATCCAGGGTTCTTGCAAATCTCTTCAATAGAGAGCGACCGAGCCAGCCAGCCTAAAAATTTAAAAGTAAAGGACACAGTTTATTTTTATTTTTGTAGGGAGAGAGTAATAATAAAGTAATGGGAGGGAGTGTGTGGGGAGGAGAGGAAGTGAGGGCTTTGTGGCGGGAAGAAGGATTTGCACTGTGCGACGCGGGTGTATATTGATAGCTGTTTGCCACCCTGTTAGCATTGCGTTTTAAAAACAATTTAAAAAAATTTAAAATTTATTTTTTTATTTTTTTACTTTAAATTAATATAGTTTTTAGATATTAAAAATATTTTTAAAAAAATAAAAATATATTATTTTAATTTTTTTTAAAATAAAAAATATTTTAAAAAATAATCGCAATCATATTTTCAATTCCCTATTAAACTTTGCAATTTTTTCGATCAAAAAATCATCATATTTTCTACCATATTTTTACAATTGAATGGTAACTTTAATTTATATCAATTAAGTTATTCATAATTTCATATGGCATGGTCCATATACATTAGAGATCTGGTGTATATGTTAAATAATAGCATTAAAAGAAAACCTTACAAGAAAATGATTATATATGTCCAACACGTCTGACCCAATAAATCAATTTATAGTCATTAAAAAGCCAAAAAATCACTCCAAAATCTATTTGAAATAAAAAAATTTCCCGGACTCAAATCTTGTTTTAGGTGTTTTCAAGGTAAAAAACACTTAAATGTAGCCTCACTCATTATATGAAACATTTTAACATAAAAATCAACTGTTTTGGTGGTCGAAATCCTCCTCGACGACTACTTTCTCCCTTTAAGTCAGAATTCGGCGACTTCCTCTCTATCTCCTCCCAACAAAAAATGATTTAAAAAGAAAAAAAATGAAGTTTAGTATCAAAATATATTATCTTTATATTCAAGAGACTAATCACCTAGCATCTAAAAAATATGAAGGATTGTAATTAACATTTCAACGAGACTTTTAAACCGTCTCCGCGTTATCTGGGAGTTTTACTTTAGTTTCTTAGCTTTTAATTCAACCCTCCCTCCTAAAAATATATATAATCAAAAGCTAATTTGAATTGAAAAAGGTCATATAAAATAAAAATTTGAGAATCCAACTAAAAATTATTAAAAAAATACAATGTTTCAATCCGATAGTGCATCGTATTTCAAGTACAGTAAAAGAATGAAGCATTTTAGTTATAGTTGATAGAGAGAGGGAATCGAATTTTTTATTCTTCGCAGGGGATGTGGAATCAATCTACAAAGCTATCAGCACTGCAGTGCAGCTCATGGATGGCAAGGAAGCAACTACCAATAAATTCCTCTCCCAGGTTAATTAATTCTTGTCCTTTTTTTCTTTCTTTCTGGTGCGATGATTATTTATGTGTGGCATATACTTAATAGTATAATTTTTGGGCTATTACCAGCCGATAAAATTATTTACCTGATGCAGAGCTTTCAAGTGCACTGGAGCATCAAAATGAAAGCTTGGAGAAAGTGGGGAAGACAATGAACTTTCTATAAACCATCGGTGAGCTTGCTATAGCTGCTATGGGGTCTAATTAGAACTTCCTAAGGTATTTTGCATCATAATCTTCCCTGTTTACTAAGATATCAATTTTGGCTATCTTTATGAACAAAATCAAAACAGCCGACTTTTTTATCTCGCATTTGTCATTTTCCACGAATCACTCTTGCCATTTAAATTCAATTACATCATCAAATTAAAATAATCTAAAATTATAAAAAATTATTTTAAATAAAAAAATTAAAAATTTTAAAAATACTGTTTACACCTCAAACCACATTCCCAGAGATACCCTGGCGGCTGCGTGACCTAAATGCTAATGCAATGCAGGCTGTTTAGATTACCCACATTCCAGTTCAGTAGTGGGACCCTTGCAAAGTTAAACCACTTTGCCGGGAAGATTTTGCAATATTTTCCTTCCCAGTATTGCTTAAGAAGTAAGAACCCATGAACATGACAAGAACTAGAAAAATAAAATACTGGGTTGATTTCCTGCTTGTTACGGTGCTTTTTTACTAATTTCGTTCGAGAAAAAAAAGAATATAAATATATATTTTTTCAGTTATGTACAGAAAGCAAGAAGTAGTTACTGCATTCGCATGAAAAAACTAAGATTTAACAATGCCACCTTTCCCTTCTCAAGGGAAAATCTATTTCGAATGTTCAAATTCAAACAAATTCGCCCTGCACGCATTATCTGCAGTGTTTGTTACGTTGGATGATGATGAATTGAACATTATAATGAGTAATTCTAGTTAATCGAGTTAATATAAAAATAAAAATAATTGTTATTATAGTTTTTAAACTCGACTAGAAGTCGACTTAGTGTAAGACGCGAGTCATGAGTCGGCTTGACCATTGACCTGGATCAACATAAAGATTAAAAATATATATTATTATAGTTTTAAAATCTATTTCGGGGGTCGAACCGAGACTAGACTCGGGTTATAAGTTGAGTTGACCATTGATCCAGGTCAACATAAGAATAAAAATAATAATTATTATAGTTTTAAAACTAAACTAAATGGTGAACTCGAGGCTAGGCTCTGGTCATAAGTCAGGCCGACCATTGACTCAGGTCACATATAAAAATAAAATGATTAATTTCATAATTTTAAAAATCAACTTAGGAGTCGACTAGAAGTTAGGCCCAGGTCACTGGCTGGGTTAACCACTGATCCAGGTGAACATAAAAAAAATAATAATTATTATCATAGTTTTAAAAACCCTATTCGAGAGTCGACCTGAGACTGGACTTGGGTCAGAACCGGGTTGACCACTGACTCAAGTCAACATAAAAGATAAAAATAATTATTATTATAGTTTAAAACTTAGGCAAATGATTAACCTATACAAAGCCTATGCCATAAGTCAAGATGGTCAACCCCGGTTGACCCAGAGCAATTTAAAAATAAAAATAGTTATTATTATAGTTTTAAAACCCGACTTAAGGATTGATTTTGGATAAAGCTCGAGTCACTTCATGAGTTAACCAAAATTTAAAAAATAATCAAAATAATCTTATTCTGACAAAAAAAATCAATGAATCACAATTATTTATGTTTTAACTTTTAACTCGGGTTTACTGAATCACAAACTCACCTGAAATTTTGATCATATCAAATATCAAATCTGATAAATCCTAGTTTTATTTTTTTTAACTTGAAACGATCTTAGATTTCAAAACAATAGATTCTTATATAGTATCCAATGAACATAAAATAAAATAAATTATCAAATCCAATTTAAAACACATGCAACACACATCAAGATAATTATTTCTACTATTGCTGTCTAATCAATATTATCCATCGTACTGGACACCACCTTATAGCTCGATAAATCGCAGGTACCCCTGTAACTCCCTTTTAGGTAAATTTGATATGGTAACTTCGAGCTGGCAAGAGTATTTGGCGGTCAATAAGATAAATATACATTTGGCTGGGAGCCATGAAACTTGTTTTTGCTATCTTCTATGGCATCCTGGGTCCGTGCATTTTCATGCTATAAACCTTTGTCTTAGCTACTTTTGATCCCACTCTCCATATATTTCCATACGAACAACCATTAACACTCCAACTTAATTATAAGTATCAAGAACACAACAAAAGGTCATAACCCAACATTAAAGAGATTATAACAAGAACACTCCATTGAAAATAAATAAAGAAAAATCACTTCTCCTATACCAATCCCCACCATTTGAAAAATAACATTAGGAAAAAAAAAAAGAAAAAGAAAAAACCAGTAAAATTAATTTATATCAACATTCGACTGCAGGCTTTTGTGCAATAGCCCCATCAACAGTAACAATGTGGTCACCACTACCAACACTAACTATACTTCCAGGCAGTTTCCTCTTGGGCTTGGCTTCTTGCAGCATCAACACGACATCCCTCATCGACGGTCGGTCCGCAGGATTCCGGCTGGTGCATAACAAAGCAATTCTAAGCATTTGCATCATTTCTTCCCTCACAGATGCAATTGATGCCCCAGCATCCTTGTCTAAAATGTCATTTACACCGTCCTTAGCCTTTATCTTCGACCTTACCCAATCAACAATGCTATTACCATCCCCAAACTCAGCATCGACCGACCTCTTACCGCTTATAATCTCCATTAACACCACCCCATAACTATAAATATCACTCTTCTCATCAACTTGCAGTGTGTAAGCATACTCTGCACGGTAAAAGCAAGATTTCAGTGACCCAACTCAATCCAACAAAGAAAGAAATCATGCCAAGTGCATCGAGAAGTCAAAAACTGCAATGAATGAGAGGATCTAAAAGAAATTATTCGTGGGTCCAACTGTACATGGTAAATCTAACCAAAATAAAAAAAAGGCGTGAAAGGAAAAGGAGAATTTAAAAGGAAAAATAATAATAAGGAGAGCGTTCACGCGCAATAGTGAGTGCGCCACGCACTCAAAGGTCTCGAACAGTTGCAAATTCGCGGCCCAAAAGAAGAAATGACGCCCACCCCACCCCACCACTGCACTCTGTTCTGTAGTATTTACCACTCCTTTTTTTGCATTTGGAAAATCAAGTATGGATGGATGTCTTTCATGCCATAACAATCAAGAAAAAAAAGAAAGAAAGTGTTTTCGGTATGTCATTATCTCTAATTCCCATGTCTTGTTTCAAGATTTGACTCTCCATATTCTAGATATACCAGCAAAACGAACTAAGCAAACATAGACAAAAGGTATCCAAGAATTTCAAACGAGACCAGCTCCAATCTAGTCCTGTGTATGCAAATACGGCAGAAAGAAAGAAAAGCAAGCAAAGAAGATACATTGAGGATCTCCAAGCAAGAAAATATAATTTCTATGCTTTCCGTCCTAAAATCAACCGTCCTACTCGTAACACATTTAACACATTTGTCTTTCCTCTTTTGTTTTGTTTTATTACACGAACATAACTAATCGATCCAGTTCTTCACTGCAGTACGAGACAGGGACTCTGTATTCTTACAAAAGTCGACTGTTGACAATCAAATTTCAATTCAAAATTACCCCCGTTTTCCGTTTACTACTCATAAGGTGAAATGCATTTGAAGGGCACAAACAAATCTCATAAAAAAAATAAAAGAGAAACAGCAAAAGGACCAGGACCATACCTGGCGCAATGTAGCCATAAGACCCAGCAATGACTGACATGGATTCATCACTTTGGATCAGCTTTGCCACCCCAAAATCTGCCACTCTAGCCTCCATCTCACCGTCCAATAATATATTACTAGGCTTAAGATCTCGGTGCACAATCACAGGATCACAATCATGATGCAAATAGCAAATCCCCTGTGCCACTCCCAGTGCAATCTTGTACCTTGTAAGCCAATCACCCACCAAATTGTCTCCCTTGTTTTTCCCATGCAACAAATCATGTAAGTTCCCATTAGGCATGTACTCGTACAGCAACATTGTACACTCCCTGTTACTGCAACATCCTAGCAATCTCACTATATTCCTATGCCTCACGTTACCTAAAACATCCACCTCGGCTAATACCCCTCTCCTCCTTCTGATGTTCTCCTTATGCTTACCCCACAGTTTCTTCACCGCTATGATCTCGCCACCTGGCATTTCCGCCTTATAGACCGTCCCCGTTGACCCCATCCCTAAGATTTTGTCCGACATTGATAGACACTCGAGCACATCATCAGCCGTGAAATTCAACCGTTGAAAGGCAGTTAATTTCCACGGTCCGATCTCTCGTTCATCACTAAATCTACGGCCATAGTTCGCATGGAAACACCTAGTCCCAGCAACAAGCACAAATAATCCAATACCAAAAGCAGCCGCCATAATCCACACTATAGCCCCAGCAGTCCTTTTGGGCTGCTGTCTATGGCGGACCTCCATTTCTCCAGCCCCCAATGTATCCGCAGCACAAGGCTTTGGCAAAACGCCACCGCATAATCCTTGATTGCCCGAAAAGGAAGACGGATGTAAATTTGGAAATATTGTACCCGATGCAGGAATGGGTCCAGTTAAATAATTATAGGACACATTAAAACTCTCCAAAGTAGAACAGTTACCAAAATTTGAAGGAATGGAACCGGTGAGTAAATTATGGGACAAATCGACATCAGCGATAGCAGGAAGTGTAGAAATCTCCCACGGAATAATACCAGTAAGAGAATTGCGGCTTAAATTAAGCGAAAGCAGCCTCTCACAATGGCCAATATCCCATGGAATGCTGCCATTGAACATATTGTCTTGCAATTCTATCCTGTACAGATTGCTGCAACCGATAAAATCTGGTATTTTGCTCACGAGCTTGCATGAACTGGCTGAAAAAATCTGAAGATTTGGCGCGCTCCATATGTTGTTTGGTAAAGCAGTGTGGAAGGAGTTTCCAGAAATGTTCAAGAAATGAAGTGGTTCTGAATTGCCAAGATCGTCAGGAATTTCACCTGTGAAGTTATTCTTGCTTAAATCCACATAGGAAAGATTAGGCAGGAGCCCTAATCCATAAGGGATTGAGCCGTTGAGCTGGTTGTCTTGAATTCGGAACCTGGACAAAGAGGTGCAGTTTGCTAGAGAATCTGGTAATTTACCGAGAAACTTGTTGGAGAACAGAATCAGCTTGTAAAGCTTGTTTCCTTGACATAGATTTGGAGGAATTGGGCCGGAGAGCGAGTTGTTCGAGACGTCAAGCCATAGTAGATTCCCATTGGATCCAAGCTTTTGCGGGAGAACTCCGGTTAGGTTGTTGTTCCAGAGCTCTAACGTGTCAAGGTATGGTAGCTCGCCAATTCCCGGTGGTATTTCGCCAGTGAGCTGATTTTTCAGAAAGCTCAACCTGTTTAGCTCTTTCAAGGAAGATAACCCTTCTGGAATTGCCCCTGAAAGCTGATTAACGGATAAATCAAGTGCTTTTAGAGCTTTCAGATTTGTGTAGCTCACCGGGATTTCACCAGTAAACTGGTTCATGAAAAGGAGCAAATTCTCGAGTTTGGTAAGATTTCCAAGTTGTGGTGGGAGACTGCCTGATAGATTGCACTTTGAGATATCTAGGTACTTGAGATTAGTCAACAAAGCAAATTCTTCTGGTACATTGCCTGATAGGAGTGGATGGTAGCCAAGCTCCAGGTGCTCGAGCTGACTCAAGAATCCTAAGTCGGGTGGCAATGGTCCTTCCAATTCATTCCCAGCTAAGTACAGGTACTTCAATCTGAGGAAACTTCCATAACTCCTTGGAATCTCTCCCGTGAAGTAGCTCCCACCAAGGTTGAGCTCCTCCAGGAAGCGCAGCCAGACGAATTCTTTAGGCAATGGACCAGTGAAGTTGTTGCTGTATGCATTGAAGACTCTCAAGAACTTGAGCTTGGAAATCCCAGGTGGGAATGTTGAATTGAAGTTGTTGTGGCTGATGTCAAGAATCCTAAGGTCACCCAGTTCAAAAATGGCAGGTTGAAGAAGCCCATCAAAAGCATTTCCACTCAAATTCAAGTGAACCAAGCTCGTTAAGTATCTAATCTCAGCTGGAATTACACCAGAAAGATTCCGGTGAGAGAGATCGAGTGATGTGATTTGAGCAGTGGCTGGGTTGCACTTGATGCCGGACCACGAGCACCAAACTGGTTCTTGGATTAAGCCACTAGTGTTGGACAAGTTCCAATCATGGAAGGTATTGGAAGGGTCTTTGAGGAAGGTCTTGATGGAGAGAAGAGATTGGAGGGGGGGAGGCAGAGTCGTAGCAGAGAAGACTAGAAGAGGAGGTTTGAACAAGTAGAAGAAGAATGCAAGTAGAAAGAAAAGAAAAGGGAGTTTCATGGTTGTTATGGGGAGGTGAGAAATCTGGTTGAGAGAAATGTGGAGTTAAGAGAGGTAAATTTAAGGGAAGGAAGGTTTTGACAGGGAGAGATGATTATGCTTTTTGAGAGTGCTGGGTGCAGAGGGTGTTTCATGATCATGGTTTTTGCTTCAGTGGGTTCTCTTGGTGCCTATGACCGATGGTGGCAGTGGAGGGGTAAATCATATATGAAAGAAAGAGAATCAGAGAAACTGCTAGTCTGCTACTGCTACTGCTACTGCTGCTATATACACAAACACACACACCTCCTACGCTCTTTATTTCCAATCTCCAATTCTTGCGTATCTACACTCTCTCACACACCTCTTCTTTTGCAGTCTTTTTCCTTTGTCTGCTCTCTCCACATACCACTTTGGGTTTTCTTGGATTTCTTTTTCCTTTCTTTTGTTTTCACTTTTCATCATTCCTTGTTTCCTTTTTCTTTCGCTAGCAAATTGATCAAAATTACGTTGTTACCATTGTTCCTCGCAGGATCCAAGAAAGTCATTTCAATTTCCCACCATATTCTTGAAGCTCTTATTTTAAATGCTTTTTTTCCCCCAATTAATTCTCCTTTCTTTTCCCCCTCGCGAATCCCAACCTGGGGATTCAAGCATGGTGGCATGAGGGAGACTTCTGCTGTTGTTGCTGAAGACTACCTCGCTCTTCTTATAAATCATTGCTCATTTAAAGGATTAAAGATGGCGGAATAGTTTTGAGATCATTGTAGAAGAATTAGAGTTACCTCATCATTTAAGCATCTGACTGGGAGTGTAATTTCGATTGTTTTTTAAAATATTTTTTATATTAAAATATATTAAAATATTTTTTATTTTTTAAAAGTTATTTCTTAGATTAGTACACTAATAAAACATAAAAAAATTAAATTTTTTAAGAACGTGTTCTCTAATCATTGAATTCCACTTACATTAAAAATCAATACAAAAAAAATTAAGGATACTAGATTATCGCCCGGGTAGATCACTTTTTTTTCTTTTAGAGTAACTAAGTAATTATACCATGTAGATATGAAAAAATTAAATTGTTCTGATCAATTCTATAATGACCAGTGTACCTTGTAAAATAATACAATTACTCATAATAGATAACTTAATTTTTTTAAAAAAAAATAATAATTTCATTGTTAGAATGCACAATATATAAATCAAAACATTTCTACTATACTTCTTTTTCCACGGGATTTAGTTTTTGTTAATTAAAATCAACGACACCATAACAGCAGTCCGTCCACAGCACCAATGAATTAAAACTGTTTTGATATACACATAATTTTATTTTATTTTTTTACTATGACTAAATGACCGTAAAAAGTTACAACATGTATGCTTGAATGCTCGAGCAAGGTGGCCTGCCACTTGCGAGAAATTATCTTATATGGTCACTGTGTGATTTAGCTTTAATCACGGTTTGTTTTCACGTCTGGATTTATGAAAAAAATTAATTTTTTTAATTTTTTTTATTTTAAATTAATTTTTTATATATATTTTCAGATCATTTTAATATACTAATATTAAAAATAATTTTAAAAAATAAAATATATATTATTTTAATATATTTTTAAATAAAAAATATTTTAAAAAATAACCACAGTTTTAAAAAAACTCTAAATTAATTCTAATGTTTTGGCCATGAATGTGCAATTAATAAGAACCGCACAGTGTACTATAACGGTGCTGCTTTTTTGTGCTCATTTTTATTATGGTTTTTAAAAATGTAATAATAATTATTTTTTAATATATTTTTTACTTGAAAAATATTAAAAAATATTTTTTTATTTTTTTAAAATTTATTTTTAATACCAACAAGTAAAAATACTACAAAAAATAATTTGAAAACTCACTCTATCATCAGGGTTGTTGCTGAAGTATTTCTCAGATGAAGACATGGCTTGAAACCAGATCATCTGATCCTCAAAACTTTTCAGTATTTTAATTTGTTTTTTCAGTTAGATCCAGCTCTTTCTACGTTGTTGTTTTACCGGTGATATTTTTTTTTTAACTGGGAAGGGCTGTTCATAAATGGCTTGGCATTATCTACAACGTGTCGTCAATTAATCAGCTCTTTAATTGAGTACGAACTAGAGACTATGGATGTAGGCATTGAGACTTGTCTTTTGCTTGTTAAAGGTGCATGGGGCTGGCAATACAATGATAGCTCTTGCTGGAGAAGCAAAGAATTTGGCAAGATACTGCAGCTTGTGAGAATGACAGTTCCAGCCATACAATTAAAGATTGTTTATTTTCGTCCTTTAATTAAAAAAAACGCAAGTGCCTGTCCATTCTACCTTTCTGTTGAGAGAATGTTGTAAGAACAGCAGTGATTTGTTTTTAAAAATGTTATTTATTTAAAGGTATATTAAAATAATATTTTTTATTTATTTTTTAAAAATTATTTTTGATGAATCGAAATGATCTAAAAACATTAAAAAAAATATTAATTTAAAATTTAAAAAAATTAATTTTTTTCAGAAATGTTTTTAAGACACAAAAATAAACAACAGTGTATTGGCCTACGCTATCAGACTATTTTTAAGAAAAAAAATTTAAGAGTATAAATAATTTTTTTAATAGTATTGTTAAATTTGGCTAAACAAGTTAATCTTAAAGTCTTATGACTTAACTATTTACCTAACTTGATTTTTCAATTAAATCGGGTGAGAGTTAACCCAACTTAAATTGATTGATTTCATAAGTCTAAATAAAATTGATAATCGGTAAAAGCATGACTTAAGACTTTTAAAAAAACTTCAAGATGTCAACTTTTTTTGAAAAAAATATTGAGACAACAATATATTGGATCGACCTCGGTTCCCTCCCGACCCGTGTCATGGATTCTATTGGGTTTAATATTTTTTATAAAATATTTTTATTTAATTATATAATAAAAATAGATGTTCACAAGATTGAACACCAGTATAAAAATAGCCACTTATTTGAGACAATAAAAACCCTATAGAACACAAACAAAAATAAATCATGCAATCTACTTCCCAACAAACCCAATATCAAATGATTTATTAAAAAATTTAAAATAAATTAAAGGGCAAAAATAATGCATATCTGGTCGGTGGATAAACTCATCAAACCTGTGAATCAAGTAACTGAGTTATAAAGTCAAACTTGTGAACCAAGATATGGATTTCACTAAAATTATAATTTGTTTTTTAAAACTATTTTTTATTTAACTATAAAACAACAAAAATGAACGATCACAAAATTAAACATCAACCCAATATTGATATGTTTTTTTGAGTCCATGATAACCTCATGGAAAACAAAATGAAACCAATTATTAATCTGAATTTTAAATCAACACAAAATCTAAGGATAGAATAAAAAAAAACATTAAACTCGCCGAACTCGCAATTCAGGTCAATTAGCCAAACTTTCAAAGAAGTCCATGAAATTTATAAAGTTTAATAACATAACTTTTCTCTAAAACTACTTTTTAACTATATAAGAAAAAAAAACAAATGATAAAAAATTTAAGTCCAATTAAAAAGGAAAAGAAAAAAGACACTCTTCCAAACCTATAAATCGATGCAAGCTGGGTTATCCTAACAAATCTGCAAACAACACTAACCATATAGAAAGGTAAAATGAAATAAATAAATAAATTACAAAACCAAATTCTCAATTATCTTAATATTAAAAGATAAAATCAACAAAAAAAAATTGACAAAAAAATGATAACAAAAATTCAATAACTAAAAAGAAAAAAAAAAAGAAGAAGCAAAGCATTATGGTTCATAGTGCAATAGGTGTGGATGAACAATAGTTTTCTTATACCCTTTAGTTTTTATTACTTTATAAAATTCAATAACATGACTTTTCTCATAAATTATTTTGTTTTTTTAAAAATATGAAAAACAATATAAAAAAATAAAGTTCGATAAAAAAAACGTTCCACCAAACCTATAAATCGGGGAATCTAAGTTATTCTAACAAATTCGCAAACCATGCCAATCTTATAAAAAAATAGAAATAAATTATGAAATTAAATTATTAATTAATTAAATATTAAAAAGATAAACTCGGTATAAAAAATAAAAGAAAAACATAGCAATTTTTTTGTAAAAAATAAAACACCATAGATTATTCATGTAATCCATAATATAATGAAAACAAATAAATTGTAATTTTTTCACATCTTTTAGTTATTATTAATTAATAATTAGTAGTTCTAATCTGGTGAATTTTTAACCTCGTCGGAGGAAATCATTTACCGATCTTCTCATTTTAGTTTCCGGACTCCAAGGACAAAGCATGGAAACTAGGATAATTCAACTTTCAAGTATACGAACAAACATATTACAATGGAGTCTCGAGAGATCATTTATATTTGAATCGGTGCATTCTTGAAATTCTTATATTTTTTTTTAGATTCTTATAAGATTCAACCTGAAGAAACAATTATTGACCACAATCATGCTAAACTCGAACTTCAATAAACAAATAAAATATTATATGTTTCTTTATTTTATTTTTTTCAATGGATTATTAAATATCTAATTTTATTACTGTGAATAATTTCATAACATGCTTTATATTTCCAGTAAAGTCTTGTCATAAACCTAAACTCTTGATAAATTATAAATATTAATCAGATTTTTTTTTAAAATGAGAAATTAATTAGATGAAGTGGTAATTTGATTTTAAATTTCCTAGGCATTTTTTTTACTGGAAACCAATTGCTAACCTCCCCTGCTAGCTTTGCAAGACCACGCCGTGTAAAAACAAATAACACATGGCGCGTGACAAATATAAAAAGAAAAATTGACGTGCATTTATCAGTAGAATATCAAATTAATCATCCGAATCATTGATCATAAAACAAAAATTTGAACAAGTGATCATGATCTGACGGTTTTTGGCAACTCATGAGTTCGGAAAGGAGGCACGACCACATAGATCTTGGAGAAGTACAGGCAATGCTCTCGTCACCCGACAGGAACAGTATCTCTCACCATCAGAATTTTATGTTTTTATATTTATGTGATATTCTAAAGAGTTTTGGATAATGGAGCAGCAGATCAAACAATAGGAAATAAATCCAAAAAAAAAGAGAAAAAATTAAAGTGTTTGTGCAGTGTCCTTCTGCGAGGGCATTATAGGAATCATCGCGTGTTCTATGACTTTGCTATGCGCATGCTTCCGTGCAGCGCGTTCTCGACACTCGGGGGCCTGAAGAGCACGCCGTATGCAACGCCACGTAATTCTTTTAGGGGAAATATCAAAGGAACCCTTGAATAAAAAACCTGCCTGGGTGTTAGTGAACGTACCAAAATAACCCTGAATTAAAACGAATGCGCTCGCAAGGGACAATTCTCTCTTTTTTCTCCTTTTCTTCAAACTGCAGAGGAAAACCTAGGGGGTAGGTAGGGTATGGTGGGGAGGTGGGGTCCAGACGAGGGACATGCCCAAGTGGGAGCCACATTCACTTTGTCCCCTTCAAACCCTTCCCCTTTAGATGAGACCCCATTGACATGAGACCCCATTGACATTGTATGGATACACAGAACATGAGATTGTTATTATTATATTTGGATTATTGTAGAAGTAACAGTATGTTTTGCTGGGGACGTATGTATGATCCTTCTGTCTTTGCCTTTGGCAAAGTGTCTGCCATTTTGCAATTTTTGCACTCATTGGTCCTAGGGTTCCCTCGCGTGACCCTACACCAAAACATCCTATGATGATGGATGGTGGTGGTGGCGATGGATGGTGGTGGACAGGGGGTGCAAGCGTCCCATGCCCACGCGTGATTCTGTCTCAATTTCCGCCCTTAACTGTTGCTCTTTCTCCCAAAAAAGAAAAAAAGAAAAAGAAAAGAGTGAACTCAAATGATCAAATGTCTCGCTCATCATATACCAGCAGCGACTGAATGAATGCAGCTTATCTGTGTTTGAATTCGGTCAAATTGAGGTTATAGTTATTTTAAATTTCTCTGTGTCAAATTAAGATGAAGGTATAAAGATTTTTTTTTTTGACAGGAGAGAGTTTCCAAGCCTCTTGATATTAGGTGGTCTTCATGAAAATAAGTAGTATCTCACTAAATCAATATATACATATAAATTTTGTTTTTTTAATTATAGTCAATTTTGTTTTTCCAAATTAGCTCTCAGGTCTCGAATTAAAATAAGTTTACAGTACATACACCTGAACTAATGATTATAAACTCGATAGCTTCTTGCGGTAAAGTAGGATTAAAATACTGGTCATGAGTGCAATTTTCTCACACTATACATTTCATCGAATTCCCCAATAAAACATGTATGTATGTATATGTATCCTAATAAAATAGAAACTCAAACATAATTTCAGTCAAAATTTAATTGCTGATCCGAGTTGCTAACACATTTTGAATATGATGAATCAAGATTTTTATCTATATAGGTCTCGATGCTACTGGATCTGGCGCTCTATCATGCCAATGAGATGGCCCTATTATGCATCTCTCACAGGCGTGTCGAGTCCAAGACTTTTTGGCATCACATCTCGGGCGTGGTTGGACGCTCTATGTTCGCCTGAGCCTAACACGTGGCCAGATCTTAGATGAGTTATCAACAAATAGATATTATAGAATGTCTGAAAATTTAATGCACATCTCTAAGGATTTTACATTGATCTTAAATGAAATATTTTTTAATAAATAGACTTAATTAAATAAGTTTATACTCCATCAACACCGTTAGATGTATTAAAATCTCTCATGACTCATCATGTCTCTATCTCTTAGTAGGATAAAATAATTAGAATACAACTCACGATATAAAATTAATTTACAAGAATGAAATTACTCTCCAGCCCCTCTATCAAAGAACCTTGCACAGACTTACATTACATTGTGTTTATTTTTTATATTAAATAAATGGGGATGATGATATTCGAACTCGTGACTGCTTGGTCATACAAGCTCTGATACCATGTCAAAGAACCTTCTCAACCCAATAGGTTAAATTGTTAAATGAAGTCCTAATATATTATTTATATTATTCTCTAACACCCTCTACTCTAACAAAGATTTTATCGGTAGATTTTTGTAAATATTTTTTCAAAAAAATACTGAATCGAGGAAAAAAATATATTTATAAAAAAATTATTGATAAAATTTGGTTAATCATAATTAATTAAAGATGAGCCATATTAAAATAACAATTTAGAAGATTCACGAACATCATTAATTTAGTTTTTCAAAATCACTTTTAAATTAAATCAAGTAATTAAAGTAATATGGACTTCTGTCACGGGAGCATATCGATATCGTTGCATAACCAACCACTTGCTTTAACTAAGAAATTTATTTAAGGTTGCTTATACATGCCATATACTCAATTGTTCATAAACGATGTACACTCATATATACTATATTGAGAATATATTCCGAGATTCTACATCTGTTAGAGAAGATTCCTTAGAAGGTAAAACAAAAAGGAATTGCAAATTGTGTAATTCTAAGGAAATTAATAATAGCTTCTCGGAATATTGGAAGCAACTTAAACGTGGAAAAGGGGAAGCTGCATGCTTGATCACTCCCACAAACATGCAGTGCAGACATTAGAAGCCATCAATGGATTTTGTGCCATAACAATATTGATGATCATAACTGTTGCAGGGCTTCACCACTTTTGGGTCTTCAAAATTTCCAAAAACACTGAATATACAGAAGCTGCTAAATCCTAAGGAAATCATCACTAATTTTATCTGTACGTGCCTGTGGCGTGGTCCTAAAATGAATATGCACAACGCAAAAGAGGTGCCAGTGTTGAGGCTATAAACTGCATGCATTCAGGACCATTTGGATTCCAGGATTGCATGTCTCATAAAAGGGTAAAATCTGTTAACCAACCAGACACGCACACAAAGCAGAATCTTGGAGCTAAAACTTCCCTGTCTATAAAGCAAGGGAAACTAGACGAAGAGAACAAGGAGCAAAAGCCGTAAAACAAAGCAAGCAGCCTCATCATCTTATCTTGTAAGCTTGTGGCATGGCTTGCCATAAAGCTCGCTCCTTTTCCTGCATGCTATACTTCAATAAAATCAACCCGGTGCCAGTGGATAAAAAGAAGAAGAAAAAGAATAGTTGAACGGAATTTTTTTTATTTGTTGTTGGATGGAACGGAATCCACCTAGTAAAAAGTTTGCGTCGGAATTCTATAGTTATCAAATCTCGTGGTTAGAGAAGGGATCAGACTACTGAGTCATTGAGTCAGCAAATGGATTAATTGTTAAGTTTGGCTCGTCCCTACATCTACAAATGAGAACCAATAGATTTGGAAAGAAGTCAAAGCTTGTTAGAAGACAAGTCTGACTAGGTAGTTGGGATGATGAAGTCTCAAGGGTGGCTCAGTTTCACCAGGGTTATGTTGACATCACTACCGTTAAAAACAGTCAATCTCAAAGCAGTTGGTGACCCACATGTGTGAGTGCCTGAGCTGGGGCCTTTTTACTGTTAGTGTAATAGTAATTGTTTTTTTTTTTAATGAGAGAGTTTGAAAAATTAATGCTATTGATATTAACTTTTTTATATAAAAATAGGTTTTATAATTTTTTATTTATTAAATTATCATGATTTTATGATCTAAGCCACATGTGTGATGAGATAATTTAGGTTACCTCAATTCTAATTACTAGGATTACAAATTTGTCATATTAACTCGAGTTGATTATGATTATTTTTTTAAGTCTTTTTTTTATTCTATTTTATTTTTTCATATTTAACAAAATGAGAATTGAGATATATCAGTTTTTTTTTTAAAAAATATTTTTTTATATTATCATAATCATTTTTTTTAAATTGATACATCTACCATCATTACTTATTTTTTTTATTGTTCAGTTAAAATAAAATCAATTTATTTAATCTAGTCTTTATTGTAACTAAGTAATGAATTATTCTTTCTTTCTTAAAATGTATTTGCTGTTCTTAAATATCTGCATAAAAAATAAATAGTTTGAATCCGAGGTGCAATGGGGATTCACAACTAGTAAGGTACTAAAATTCTGTTTATTTTTGTGTTTCAAAAATACTTTTAAAAAAATTTAATTTTTTTTATTCAAATTAATATTTTTTTAGTGTTTTTAAATCATTTTGATGTGCTAATTTTAAAAATAATTTTTTAAAAATAAAAATATATTATTTAAATATATTTCTAAATAAAAAATACCTTAAAAACAATCACAATTACACTCTTAATGCAGTAAATTACAATAACAAGCAACCATCTTCCAAATGTAGCCAGTTACGATTCCTCACTTGCTGTCTACTTGCTGCGACCTGGCAAGTAATTCAATACCATGTGGAGGAGCTACACACACACACACACACACACACACACACACACGGCCTCTAGGTTCTACTCCATCCAATTCACTGTTTGACATCAGAAATTACAATGTACTGGTTTTTTTATATATATTTCATAATAATAACAATAATTTAGGATAAGGGACGTTCGAAAATGCTCAAATTTATCTGGTTCCTGCAGAGTATTTCAGCGTACACATGCTTCTGCTAAAATTGAAATGGTATAAAACCTCCAGGGTTATTTCCCCCCCCGGCATTTAGTAGTGGGTATGTGGATTTCTCATGATCATGAAAAACTAATCCTATGTTTTTTTTGGGATTAACAGCATCAAATCAAACCACTTCCTAGCAGATAAAAGTCAACCAATATTGAGCTTTTATGCATTAATCCCGGCAGAGAATAATTTTGCTCTCGTTAATCTGGCATCCGGCAAGCATTTCTTCAGGTACTTGCAAAGCTGTGGATTGAGCTATTAATTAATTAAACCCTTGAACTAACCAAAATAAACGTTCTGGATCGATTATTAATACTGGCAGCCTGTTCTTGCATACTGAGCTGCTGGTGCATGCGTGTCTAAATATATAGCAAATTAAAACAAATATATAAACATGACAGATTTTAAAACAAAATCGAAATAAGTGGTGCAATATATGGAATCATAGAGATCCAAGATGATGTAATAGAAAGGTAAAGAAAAGGAGATGGAGGGTTCCACAGGAGAATGATGAAAGAATTGAACATACTCAGGAATAAGATTGGCAAGACAAAAGGGTGGATATGAAAACTGGGTCCATGAGGGATTTTTCAAAAAACAAAAAAAACATACCGTGTTTAGCGTTTGACTTCACAGTCACACCCCGCCATCTCTCTCATGACCACAATCCTCTTTTTCTGTTCATATTCTAACTTTTGTAATGTCTGAGTGGAGAACAAAATCATGAGGGTTTGAAGGATGCGTGAGATATTGGGGGCATGCATGTGAGAGAGACCTCTTCTAGTTTAAGTGATTAAGTCAAGACCCAAACGTAGACTTCAACAGCTCAACCATGTATGATCCACTCCTAACAACACTCTGATATTCTTCTAACGAGAAACATTATCTGATCACATCACTCTGGTCACTTTAATTCATGATCTTCCATCATCCATAAGCTGTTTACTGTTGGAGACGAACACAGACATCCTCTTCAAAAATTTTGGTACAGTTGTTTAATAGTGAAACAAATTGTTTCACCTAATTAATGCTTCTTTTTTTTCTAATAACAATGTGCATGCATTATCAACAAAAACGAAAGTTACTTGGGGCATAATGAACAGGCGATACGGTTTTGTTGTTTATGATGAAAACTTCAAAAAAATAATGAAGCTTTTGGGGTGAAGTAGAAAGGTAAAAGGGTGAAAATTAAGAGAAGGGATCCATGTGATCAAGAAACTATTGCAATGACCACACATTTGAAACCTTTCATTGCTGATATTGATCTCCATGGCTTAATCAAGAGGATTTGGCAAGATACTTAACAAGATAAGTGACATAAAAATAAAAAAGAAGGGTCCCAAGTCATCATTACATGTCATGTTCTATCATTTGGTTTTTGTTTTAAAACAAAAATAAAGATGCTTTGACATGAAGATTTGAGAGGGCACCGCCGCTTATTTTGAGAGTATTGTGCGAGGAAATTAGAATAGACAACCAAATGATTTAGACCTTCTAAAGTAATTAGATATACAAGGCGAAAAAGGAAAGGCATGGAGGATTTAAATTAATGGGAAGGAGGGTTTTCTTGGGAACTTTGAGCAAGGATACAGATAGTTAAACATGCCATTCTCTATAGGCAACAGATTAACGAGTGTCAGGGACTCAAGACGATTCATATTTTTTTCCCTAATAAGAACTCAAAATGATTTTTACTATCATATAATTTTTTTTCTTAATCCAGTGACGTGTTGAAACCTGAAACCAATATTAAAACCAGCATGTTGTCTGCCTAAGTAAATTGTCAACTAGGATAGGATTGCTGCTACATAAATGTAAATTGCTGGTTCGAATGGCAAGGGACAGAACATACAATCTTAACAAAACCATGTAAATTTTTTGTTCCTTTGTGCTTTAATTAGAGCTCTGGGGTTCGTGAAAGACAACATGTTTCTGGAGAAGCCCTGCTTTCGAACAAGCATGTCCCATGAAAGTTAAAAGCCTCATTAACATCCATGGCAAAACACAAGAGAGAGAAGAAGTTCCCAGAGGAAGGTTTCTTTTTATGATCAGCTTTAGTCTTCGGTGTTCCTAAGCCTTGCGACTTGTGTTGCTTTGTTTCTTTGAAAATCCCAAGCTTGGAATAATTTTAGTTTTTTGCCTAAAATTATTGGAGGTTTTTCTCCTCTTTTCTTTTCCTCAATTCTCCTTGCTTTTCGATATTAAGAAATGGCAGTATAACTCTCATATTTCCACCCCTTAACATGTGCAAGTGACATCCCCTCACTTCACTGCTGCTTTCTGAAGCAAAAAGACTTCGTAATGTAGCTCACTAGGAATCCAACCTGCCAAGCAAGACTCAAAGTGCCATCATTTTGTTTTAGAAGATAGAAGCAACTTTATGTTCATGGGTTTGTTGGATGTTTGTCTAAACTCTCAACCATAGTCTTCGTCTTAATCATCATGAGTTTCATTTTTCCCTCTTTTTCTACCTTTTCTTTCTCAAGCTTTCAAAGCTTATAATTACAAAGTACTGCTCCTGGAGTGACACTGGAAGAAGACAACCCAACACACCCGTGGATGTGCTATGAATCATCATTCTGCTCTTGTGGCCTTCTTCCATCACTTCATTTCTTGCTTTTGATGAAATTATTTTGTTCATTTGCCCATTTTCTCACCTGTCAGGGAATATTTTTTTTTTTGCTACAGATTGTGAAGCGTCATATTTCATGTTACGTTCAAATCGTTGCGCCTAGCAATATGGGGCATTTATGATGATCAAAGTTACTTTTGCATATAGCAAAGGGATCATTAATTGACTACAAGCATCATAATGGGTTATTATGGCTGTTTAAACGTTTGCCACCTTTTTCTACTAAAATATGATATTAGCACATTCCATGCTTTTTGACACAAAGGAAAAGCTTTATTAGCGCACAAAAATTGCAAAATAAAATTGCAATGTAGTTCGTAAGCTAAACAATGCAGTGTATTATTGTTTTGAAAATAAACAACACTACTAGCAACGCTGTTATTGAAGCGTGAAGTTCTAGCCCAAATTGAGGAGGAAGTGATCCGTAGTTCTTTGTTGGGTATCGAGTAATTCTGGCGAGAGAAGGAACCTTTTCACTCGTTTGGCTCTGGCTTAGATTCAACAAATGCAGCTATAAAGCCTGCCAAGCATTATGAAGGCATGTCAAGAATAACTTTAAGAACGTAGTGGCATTCACAGTGACATGTTGGAGACACTACACTATGCTGTCACTTGAGACCTACATGACTTTGACATGAAGGGAGCAAGAGGGAAAGAAAATTCAAGCATATGCGGCGAAAGCCAGAACAGGGGTCCTGAGATCAAATATTGTGCTATGTCCCTGACACATTTTCTCATTAAAGACAGAAAAGAGATCCAGAATTAAATCCAATCCAATGCAAATTGCAACCTTTCAAAAATTGTACTTTAGAGAATTCTCAAATGGTTTCTAGCTTTTCAACTTTCTTATAAGTCAATTTTAATGGTATTGAAAACAATGTTTTGAAAATTAGAGGAGACATGGAATTTTTTAACTGAGAATGGAGGGTTGTTAGTAATGCAGCTAGCTTGTGAGTAACAAATGGCTATCACAACATTATAACTTTGCTTTTTAGTTACCTTGCTACTAATAATCCCACTGTAACATGAAATGGACTTCAACAGAGTAATTCATCCTCTTTCACTCTGAATCAAGATTTAACTTAACTCCCTTGCCCTCGTGTTTTTTGTGCTGCATTCAAAGGCCCTTGTTTGTTAGGGATAATTTGGTTGATAAAAGGCCTCTCACAGCGGTAACTGTTAATGATAATTGACAAAATTACAGGAAACTTTAAGCAAAATTCAAAGAGCATATGAAAAATTAAATGATCAATTATATTCTCACCTCAATCAGTTTACACAGTTATAGCATAAATTGAAAGAAATAAAAGGACAAGGGGACACTCACATGATGAAAGATGCTATGCAGAAGCAACTTAAGCCGATAGAGAAGTGGATTTTAAATGCTGGCCAGAAATTTTTGTGGTCCAGAAATAATTTCTCGGATATGAGAGTAATTACACCAGAAAACAACAGAACTGTCCAACCTGAAGGTAAGCAGCTGGTAAAAGAAAATGCAGAAGAATCCTGCACAGAGAAAAACACAAATCCAGTATAAGGCTGATGTAAATACCCACAAACATGGAAGACTTACAGCATCAAATCCATAACTGGAAGTAGTGTTTGATGAATAATGCAGAGAATATAACCCTCGAAATCATATACTCAGAATAGTCAAGAAACCAGTGACCAGAGAATTTCAATTTAATAAAGAATATGTCATCAATTTCCTACTTTTGTTGGATCTTGTCCCGTCATGAGAGGAGAAGCATTCAGCTACTTATGAAGGTAAACAGAAATATTGTGACTTCAAATTGATGTTGAAATGCATTTACTGCATGTATTCCAAATGTAAGTCTTTAAGCCCAAAAGAAAAGAAAGGGAAAGAATCTACAAATTCTTAACCATTGTGGCGAGAAAAGGAGTTAATCACACACACTATTCCAGGGAAAATGCCTGGTCACACAAGATAATCTAGTAGTAGTAGTGGCATTAGCAGGCAAGTGTAATGGCACAATAATACAGAAGATGGGAAAATTTCTTTTTCCAGGTCCTGTCTAGCTGCCCTTAACAAAGTTTGTAACTATGTTTCTTAACTAAAAACGATACGGTGCTAGCTAAAAGCATAGGCTAGATTCAAATACATAACAAAAATGATGAAACCACAAAGCAATAAAATGCAAAATAAAACATGAAGAGACCAGCATCATCAAGACAACATAAGTAAATTTGTCGAAAATGATGAAACCACAAAGCAAGAAAATGCAAAACAGCACATGAAGAGACCAGAACCATCAAAACAACATAAGCAAATCTGTTGAAATCAGAACAATGTTAAGAGAACAAATGAGGAGAGAAATAAACCTGATGCAGACCTGGAAAATGTAGCATTTGAACTTTCCTTGAATGGAAGAAACACCAATCTCACAACTAAGCTCCCTGGAAATGAAAAATTAACATTTACAACAAGCTCCAAATTATAAACATGCTATATTAATCAAACTCTCTAAATTGAGGCAGCAAAAGATTCAAATATACTATTTTGGTTTATTTAAACCCTCAATTTGATTAAAAAAAATTGTTGTTATAACTCAAAGAGGCACATAATATCTGAACCAGCCACATACCTAACTTGTGAACAAGTCTATATACAGCCTGGTTGTATGGGGGTATCCAACCATACAAGAACAATCTTTTCCTCTTTTTGAAGAATTAGCTTTTGAGAGGATAGATGAGTGAACAGAAAACACATGCTAGCAGCTGCTTATCACAATCCATTATAGTTCCTAGTCTGTGAAAAGACATGGTGTTAACTAATATACTAACAAAATAGTTGTAGTTGCTAAAGAACCTGCCATAAATTGATAACGAATTAATATGTGCAAATTGAAGACACTATCGAGCTCTACTGTTTGCAAACATTAGCAAATCAAACAGGTTTCCATCACACTACCAGTTTAAGCAATTTTTCCTTCCTTTGTTTTCTTTTGAAGGGACAGGGATGAATATAAAAAGCATAGAAACTTCGCTCACACACAAAAAAAAATCATTCCTGAAAGGGAAAAGATCAGAACTTCTAAATGCATGGAAAAGAACAAAATAACTCCAATATCCTAAGAACAAGCAAGCTTCATATGCAGTTTGTGACAACGCAAAAACAATTCCTTTGTCCTAAGAGAATTAAAAGTTTTATGTTAAAGTTGTCAGTGAACAAGGCTATATAGCAAGAAATAAGTTTCACGTACACAAGTAAGTCTCACAACTAGGAATTCAGATCAAGGAGATTACTTAGAAAAATAGATATGGAGACAGGTATAGATACATTTATCCAACCTTGTTTTTAATCAAATAGTCTGCAAATTGCCATTTTGCAGCTGATTTTCAAGGAATGCATTTCATATGCCAAAAAAAGAAAAAAGTGAACTTAAGTTGAAGTAACATTTTGTGCCTTGCATAAAAAGTAGCCCAAGACTTCCACAAGAACAGAAGTGACATAAATTCCAAGATCTTGAAGATGAGAAGAAATGGTCAAGTTCTGTTAAAAAAAGGTGGAAAGAGACAGTGAAGCATACTAATTAGCGCACAATATCCACCACATAGAGGAATAGATTCTTCCCAAATCTGCATATCAAATCACCTAATACAAACACATTGAAAAGTAGAATCTATATGATGCAATTACTACAACATGTACGCTCATCAAACTTTCAAATTGGGATGTTGTTGATGCATGTAGCATCACTTCACATCCTTGAATTATCTCAAAAACAGATGACGATGCTTTATTTCAAGCTGTAAAAGATTTCAAGTGCGTATCTACCACATGCCATTACTCAGATCAACAACTTATAACTTTCAAGATTGTTAACATAGTCCAAATAAACTTTTACCTTTGCTTGGAAAGAATGATGTACATTGTCAGACAATGCAAAAAGGTAGCTGCTGTTTCAACAATCAACCACAGTTTAAGCAAGAGCAAATTTTGGGAGAGGATATACAAGGGTTCAGCTAAAAGCTTGCACAGCCTGCAACATAAAGTGAACTGATAATCATTGTTTATGTTATTTGGAAAAGGATAATGCAGATGATATGAAGTACATTCAATTGCAATAAAAGACACGAGTTTACTATAAAGGGACTAGTAAGCTAGTAACTGAGGTTATGTAATGCACCAAGCAAACAAGAGAAGCCTGTAAAAGAGTCCCGGGGTTGGGGAGAGGAGAGACATGTATGCTTAGCTACAGTAAAGTATTGTGAAGCTCTCTGATCATTGATCATGGATAATGAAGCTAATGAAAACTAGAGAATTATCAATACATAAAAGATTTTTTACTCTTATATTCATCTCATAAATTCAACAACACTACTGCTTTCTCAAACTTTCTGTGAGTTAAGCAACTACCGAAGTGTTCCTTAGACTACCTATGATCCATTTCTAATTCAAAGGAACTAAAATGAAAGTCTCAATTCACGAGCTATACCATGTTTAGGAGATCTAAAACTTTTTAGAGCATGCTGCTAGCAACAAAGAATGATAAGAGAACAGTTTGAACAACCTGTCCGAAAAAAATTAATGTTAAGAGGCTATCATAGCATTTTACCATTGATCAAGATTGCTTGTGCATGTGGATTTGAATAAATTAGTCCTTACCTCCAGAAAACAAAAACACAAGCTGCGATCATAGTAACTATTCCAGGAGGGAATGTTATACAAGCTATTTTTAATAACTTTGCCGCATTTTCCTCAGTTGATGCACCATCACCGCAACATATATAGCACAGTTTTGCAATACATCAGATAGAAGTTCAACTGCGAACCAAGGTTTGCCCACATGCTAACTAATTAAAGGGTTTACAATCAATTAAACCCATATAGGAGATTATGCATAAATTGCAGAACTCAATAATCCATTTCACAATTTGAGTGTTTGTCTGACATTGAACCAAATTCAACAAGACTTTCAATGATCGAGTCATGTTTTGATGCAAAAAAATATATATTAAATGGAAACCCTATCAAATAGTTTAATACTAAACCTTGCAATTCCACAAATCAAAGCCCAATAAAAACATAAGTCACTTAAACTTGCAAAGGCATGTCCAAAGCTCTGCACAAAATAAGCAAATATAACTAAACGAGCCAACAATACCATTCAATGTCAGCCCTCGTGCAGACTCGGCGGAATCCTTCCCAACTAAGAAACAACACGCATGTCACAAATGGATGAAATTGCACAGCATAAAAAAACAGAACTTACTTCAGTTCCTTAAATAGATTTTAAAAAAACCAAATCCATGAGGCGGTTTTCAAAATCAAGAAAAGAAAATACCGCATAGTCCTCATCTGTGATGTGCCTGACGATCCAGGAATTGAAAATAAAAGGGGTTCCTTGTGACAAAAACTGGGTTGCTAAATGAAATAGAAAAGCAAGAAGAAGCAGAAACCCAACGTTATATATTCATAAATAGAATTTTTAATAACTTATTAATTTTTTTATTTTTTTACAAAATTTATTAAAATTTTATAAGTGAAAGATAAAAAATAAAGATCATAAAAAAATTAAAAACAATAAAAATAAAAAAAATAATTTTATAAATTATTTAAGATAAAATGAATAATAATAAGATAATATAGGTTAAGAATTATTTAATTAATAAAATAATAAGAAAAAGATAAATAAAAAAATAAAAAAAATAGTAAAAGAATAAAATAAAATTAAAAATAAATTGAAAAAAAATAAAAAAATTATATACTGATAAAAAAAATTAAGGATAAAATCTAATATAATTAACAAATAAATAAATATTTTTATTTTTTTAATAATTTTTTAAAAGTATTTTTCATTATAAATAAAAAAAATATCGATAATAAGTAAAGAGATTAATAAAAATATTATGAAAAGATGTTATAATTGTGTAATAAAAACATGGATGCATCTAACACTGTTATCAATGGATAAGTTAGTAAGTTTCGATGATACATTAGTAAGAAATAGTCATGGTCACGAAAGAGGCGCGTACTTTGTACAAAGAGTAGTGTGTTGCCCGCGCTGTCACCATTGGTTGAAGCTACGGTGCTCATCATCCACAAAAATTTATATTTATATTATTTTTGTGTTTTAAAAATATTTAAAAAAAAACTAAAAAAAATTATTGTTTTTTTATATTTTAATGTATAGCGTACTCTGACTACTCAAAACTGAAAAAAGTGTGTGGCGGGAACCCGAAATATATTTGTAGTGCCGGGTGTAGGTATTTGGGCGGGGCCCAGACCGCATTGGTGTTGCTCTTCGGCCCATGACCCAAACTACATCAAGGCAAACGCTAATTAGGCCATGTTTGTTTTCTAAAAAATAGTTTTTGAAAAATTATTTTTTAAATTTTTTTGTGTTTATTTGTCATTATAAATTTTGGTCAATGAAAAACACTTTCTATTTAACAAAAAACACTTTCCGGTCAATGAAAAACACTTTATGGTTAATGAAAAACACTTTTTAGTCAAAGAAAAATTTAGCTTGGTTTTCAGGAAAGTTTTTTTTTTTTTTTTGCTGTGTTTGTTTTCCAGAAAGTGATTTTCAAGAAATCACTTTCCAAACTTTCCCGTATTTTTTTGCTGTTAAGAAAGTTGGTCAATGGAAAACACTTTCCAGTCAAAGGAAAATTTGGTTTGATTTTCAGGAAAGTGTTTTTCTAAAAAATTTGGGCGGAAAACACTTTTTGAAAGTTGTGAAAATTTAAAAATATCATTGTTTGCTGATTATATCAAATTTGATCCTTAAACTTTTAATTACTATATATATTTTGTTTTGAATATTTATTTTTCAATTTCATCTCTTAAAATTTAATTTTTATATTAACTTTGGCTATTATTTTTATAATTGCTATTTTCTTTTTCCTTATCATTTTTTTATTGAAATTTTCTATCTATCAAATTTGGTCCTCATTCTTTTGATTGTTACTTATTTTATTTGAAATAATTTATGAAATATTGATTATTATTATTTTAATTTCTTCATCTTTTATTTTTTAAGATTTGATCTCTATTATTTTTATTATTATTTATTTTATTTTAGATAATTTATGAAATTATATTTTTTTTTCAATTTCATTCTCATTCAACTATTTAATTTGTAAGATTTGTTCCTTATTATTTTAATAAACTTGAGAAAAATAAAATATTAATAAGTTATTTTCCAGCTTATTTTTCATGACATAATCAAATACTGTAAACTGTTTTCCAACTTATTTTTTATTACACTACCAAACATCAGAAAGTAATTTATTTTTTCATAATTCACTCTCCAAAAAAAAATTACTTTCTAGCAAATAAACAGGATCTTAAATTTTTATAGAGTTCAATAAATAGTTTTAAAGCCCAGTTAGTTAATTCTGATAGAGTTCAAATTTGTTTCGAACATTAATAATTTTAATGTAGTTTGTAATCAACGGTATAATTCTTTTATAGCTCTTACTATATACTTTCTCACTTTGTATCTCAACACTATGAGTGTGATAAAAAAAAAAAAAAAAACTCTGCTTATTGATTGGATCTGGGCCACGTACCAAAAATCAGGGCTGGGATTGAGGCTGGCCCAAATTCAAATCTTTTCGTCGTTTTACTGATTATTTTTAAAATGCCATTTAAAGTTATTAATTATCCAAAAGACAAGCAAGCACACACGTTTAAACTCTAATTTTTATGCCCCTTTTGTCCAGATCTGTTGAGGATATTCTAGCAGGCAAAAAAAATATTATTGAGCTTTCAATCAATTCAGGGAAGAAGAAGAAGTTTTGAACCTCTTATGGTGAATGTTTCATTGAACAAGTTTTTTTTTTTTTAAAAAAAAAATCCTAAATCACTTTGAGTGAATGAAATGATTTAATGAACACAAACATACTTTGTTGATTGAATTTGATAATAGTTGTTTTTTAAAAAAATTTCAACCAATAATATATTAAAATAAGTTTTTTAAAAAATATATTTTTAATATCAGTACATCAAAACAATAAAAAAATAAAAAAAATTATTTTAAATAAACAAATTATTTTTTTAAAAAATACCATTTCAAATATGTACCTATATTGCTCCCTTACCAGCGTGTAAATGAGATATATCTATTTGAGATTACGATAGCGGTAACGATTCAAAGTGTTTTTCAATTAAAAAAACATTAAAATAAAGTTTTTTAAATTTTAAAAAATTATTTTTTATATCAACATATCAAAACAATTTAAAAACATAAAAAAATAATATTTTAAATAAAAAAAACAATCGAAACTTTTGAAAACAGAATTTACAATGTGTTCCCAAGCACTAGAGTACTGCTTTCAGCTAAACATGAATGCCTTCGACAAACAAGCTTTATTATTTTACTGAGAATAGCACTCCACCGATCCATGGTATCATACAAAGCTTAAATGGCAAGATGATCTGGTCATGAAAAGGATAAGAAAAAAAAAAATCAATGGAAGAGGAGGGCACTCAAAATCAAGGGCGAAAACAACAAAGTGAGGGTCCCATTTGGATTTTGCTTGGCGGAGATGGAACGTCGTTTAAATGGCACAAAATAATAAATAAAAGAAGATGAAGATGATGCTATTGCTGCCCCTTCTCTTTTACTCCCAAAAATATTAATTTTAAATAAAATTAATTTATTTATTATTGATTTAATAATTAAATAATTTATATTTTAATATCAAATACAATGCCTAATAACTTATCATGATTCTCAAAATATTAAAAAAATTATTATTAATTTGACTTAACCTATTATTGATCAATTTCTTAATGTAATTATTATCTTTTCATCAGGAATGTTCATATTATAGCAATATTTAGCATTTTATCATGATTTTCAAGATATTAAGAAAACCATCAATAGTTTCATTTAACCTCTCATTTATCAATTTATCAGTGTAATTATTATTTTTTTATCAAGAATGTTCTGATTTAAATATTATAGCATAGAACGTGTCTACTCTATCAAATCATGTTTATTCTCAACACTATAGTTATTGATTATTTGAATGAAATTTAAAAATTTTTTCAAATTTTATTTTATTTTGTGAAAGGATTTACAATCAATGATACTTGAGAGATGATGAAATATGATTTAAAGCTTTTTTCAAAGTTCATTTTATTTTGTGAAATGATTTACAATCAATGATACTTGAGAGAGGATGAAATATTTTTCATAATTCACTTAGGATAATGAATCATTTTTTCATTACTCAAATACCTTCATATATTTTATGTTATACCCAATATCTACTTGTTTGTTACCATTAATCAATACAATGTGTAGTAGGATTAAAACATGATATTTTCTGTATAAAACAACATAATGATCTCAAGTTTAAAGATCATTTATACAACTATTACGTGAACCTTTTTATAAACACATGTGATCTTTTCATATAAAATTTGTATGCATGCATATCAGTTCAGTATATATTATATTTGACAAGCACCTACACATTAATTTTACGTATCATCTATACCTCAATTTATGTGAACAATTTCTTTATTTCATAAAATAATAGAATATAACATGTATCAATCTTAATAATTTTAATTAATGTTCAATCTTAATAAAATATTGACTAAGAACGTTTAAAAACAATGTTTTGTTGTAATAGAAATCTAATAATTATAATAATTTTATAATTTTTTTTGTAAAATATTTTTATCTAAATGATTTTATTTTTATTCTAGATTTATTAACAAAGTATTAAAATTATTAATAAAATATCTTATTAATAATAAAAAAAATATATTTTTTTATTAAAATCAAATATATTTATATAAATAAAATCAATATCATATATAAATAACTAATTAGCCACGAGAGATCCACTGAGAATTATCGCCTGCATCCAATCATAATCAACGACTCCGCACATGGTAAAAAAAAAAATAAAAAAAATCATCGTACAGAAATAAATAACCTGCATGTAAAAATCAAAACTTCCCATGTAAGATCTATAACGTAAGCACAAATCATTCGACACAAGAAAGCAATGCAACGCACGTTATTTAACACAGTTGAACCAAAGACGTAACACAGATGATCCAAAATAGAGAAATCAATGCATCAGGGTTGAAATTGATCCTTTGAAGTGGACGAGGTGGCTCAGAAAAGGTTGAAAAAATGGGAAGCAGTGGCGGCGTGCAAATCACTCTGCCCGGTGCTCCTATTCCTAGTCTTCCTTTCGGCACGGGCATTCCGGGATTGTGACGAGTTGTTGCATGTGTAGTGGGTGGTCCGGTTGTGCTCGTCGTCGGTGATAAAAAAACCAAGGAGGAAGGGTTGTTGGGTCTGGGCTATTTGATTTGGATTTGGTGGATGCTATCTCGGTGGTTTGTGGACTGTGCTGCTGGCGGTGATAGGCTAGTCGGCTGAGGTGGAGGGTGGGGAGAGAGAGGGGCTACTAGTTGTTCCCGCTGACATTTTTTAAAAATATATATATATTAATAAAAAAAAATTATACTGGAAAGTTATTTTATTTCAATAAAATGTAGAATATTACCTTTTTTGTTTTTAAAAATTGCCACGTAAGAAGATTATTTTAACAGCTAATATTTCTAATAGAACCTAAAAAAGGCTCACATCCTCTATAATTTGTTTTCCTTTCAAAACCCCACGTGTATAAAAGTGTGTGCGTGTGTTAGCAATAACTTCCCACTAAAAATAAAAAGAAAGTGAAAAAAGGAGGGAGGACTGAGGAGTGCAAATTAATAATAGCCAACAACTTTACAAGACTTCCCCGCATAAAGAAGCTGAAAAAGACTTGAACAGTAACGATTGAAAGGAACATTTAGAAGAAAGAATAAAGTAAAAGATATAAAATTCAGAAGCTTTTATATATATATATATATATATATATATATATATATATATATATATTAATTAATTAAAAAAAAAGGGGAAAGAAAACAAAAGGAGACTTGGCATTGTTTATTGCCGTATGGAATGCCCAGCCAAGCACAATGGCATCCATAAAAAAGTCTCCACAAATTCAAATTCTGAAGGGATAGACAGCCAAGATAACTTTACCTGCACACATTCACATACAAACTCCTTACTCCATCCAATCCCAAACACCACCTCACTGTCTCCACCACACACACTTCAAGCTAAACTAAACTAAACTATCATGCTCGGTAGAGGCACAGGCATGGGCGGTGGAAGCGGAGGAGGCAGCGTGTTAAGGGTCTTTGGTCGTGCTGTTGCTAGGGCTGGTGTTACCAATCTTCAGGAACCCATCTCTACTACCAACTCATCATCTCCTAACACTAGTACCACTACTACTGTTACTTCACCCAGGGGAACCCGAAAGGTTATCTCACCTAATAATTTGACTCTTTCTTCTTCTGGCTCCGCTCTCAGTCTTCCAATACCCGCTGATTCTGGTGGACCAGGTCCCACTTCCTGGTCTCCTTTTTCTGTCTCCCACTGTGATGATTACGACTGGGTTTCTGTTGATGACGGGAGTGACGAGGAGAGGCCTGTTGGGTTTGATGATGATTTTGTTTTTGGTCCTGTTCCTTCCATTGACGAAGTTCATGGAGCTGTCACTGCCCTTACCCGGTGAGTTTCTTTTCTTTTTCTTTTTAGTTTAATTGTGTGGTTGCTCTCTTTCATTACGCTCACTGTATGTTTGGTTTCATTATATATAAGCGCACTGCTCTTGATTTTAGTTTTTGTAATTTATTCATGTAGTTTTTGCAATCTTTGCTTTCGTGTGTGCTAAATTCGACGGAAGAAATTACTGATTACTACTACTTACACACACGCACACTGTTTCATTTCTGACTGTGTGGGAAAAGGAAGGATGGTAAACCGCAGCCGAAATAATCCAAACCGTGCGCGGCAGACTCCACAGGGTGCCATGCTTGGCCCGGATTTTTGAAGTCATGACTTAGCAGTTCTAGAGGGAAAAATTATTGCCCAGTCTGTAGACTATATTAAATATGATTGGTGTGGTCCATAGAACAATTACTCGGTTTATGGAGGATGCAATTGCAATTTAGGTGCTATTGTGTTTTCGTAATTGATAATTTTGAGGGTCGAAACAGTAAGAATCAAGTTTTATTATCGGTGATAAGTTGGTTGGTTGGTGATGTGGCGTTTGGTCACGGTGATGGTGATAGGTTTGACAAAGTCCCCAAGCCCATCTCAACAAGTGTTCCTTGGAACAGGTGTAAGAAATCTAGCATGATTGCCTCAAATGTAATATAACAGTCATTCTTCTTATAATGGGGATGATGGAGATGGTGATAGAGATGTTTATGGTTAAATATTAACGCTATCTACTAGATTACACCTTATATTTCCTAGTCAGAAAAATTTCTGAAAACCCAAGGAAGATTCAAAAGAAAACTTGGGCTATTGGAATTGTCACGGCACTGTTTACAAAATTTACTTGCACGTTGATACTTATAACCAAGCTGCTGCTATGTGATGTGTCAAGACCAGTAAAACAGTGCTTCTATTATTTAATTCTCATCCTGTTTCATCTGCTTAACTTGACCCAAGTTTCCCCTAAAAAAATAAGATTCGGTCTGTTTGCATTTTGTTTACGAGGTTGATTTTGCCAAGAGAAATGAGAATTAGGAACAGTAAGTGTCAAAATGAAGAAACAAAAAGAAAGTAATTAAACAGTTCAGAAAGTATCATGTATTTTATGATGCTTAGAAAATGCCATGCTGATCTGGTTTTGTGACGGCAAATTACAAATAGCCTAACAAAACCGTGACCCAGAACTTCCTTGTCATAGTCCAACACCAAAAGGCAGCAGCCTGTATTCGGAAGCAACAGAATAGCAGAGCCTTAGAAGATTAAATCTTTAATATAGTAGAAAAACATATTCTTACATGTCGTGCCACTGCTCCTAAATTTTATGTGAATGTAGCTTGTTTGCGACTATGCAAGATACTGTTTCACCCTTTGTCTTTCTTGGTTGAACTTTGGATGCTTATCTTCAGCAACTGTGAAAACAATCTAAACTTTGGGATGTGTTTTTAATTTCATTTCACTTCCTTAATTGGGTTTCTGGCTTTAAAACAAACCTTTCATTTTTGCCACCGTAATCTTCTAATTGCTGTGATATAGATGAAATTATTGTGCTCTATCACTTAAATGTTATCTCCTCTCTAGAGGGAGAAGTAAATCAACTTTAAATTTGTGAAAAATTGGTGTTTCCTTGATAGTTACAAGCTGAATGTGTAAGCTGTTTCTCGGCTTGTTATATTGCAGTGTATTGGATGCCCCCTCGCATTCCCAACTCATTAGAGATAAATTTTCATGCACTGTGGACAAGGATTTAGCTTATCAAATTTCAGGCCCAACCTTGCTGAACCGAGTTTCTTCAGTTGGGTCAGAGTTAGATTGGAAGGAGCCTTCTCCTGTTCCGTGTGATCCAAGAGCACTGCTCTGTTATGGATCTCAGAGAGTTCATGAAGCTTTCCGTTTGTTGCAGACAGAGTCATCTGTACAGGTGCCTAATGTTGTTGACAATTATATAACAGAAGTTTAGTTGCATGAATTTTAATTTCATGGTTATTCAGTCTACAAGAAATCCTTTTCCTTTTAAGAGAAGTAGTGGAAAAAGCGGTAGCACGTTACCTTTTTTTAATCTTTTGGTATATTTTGATCTGCTATCTATATTTTGAGGATGCAACTTTCTGCGCAGAAAATGGTTGTCTCATTATCTTCTGATAAAGCTGTTTGGGATGCTGTTTTGAATAATGCTGCCGTTCGGGAGCTGCGGGAAACCTACTATGCAGGTTGGTATGGGGTTCGCTAATATAGAACTTTTGAGTTGAAGTCATCTTTCCTAGTTGATAGTAACAAAAGTATGCCAGGGGGTCTTTTCACACTTTAAAACAACACTTTCGATTGTCATGTGTTCAATGTATTGGGTTAACCTTTATATGCTTACATTATGAAGCATTGTCCTGCAGTTTAAGATGAACCTTGATCTGGCTTCAGAACTTTTCATTAGAACTTCATGCTTTGGAATTATTCATTGTTTTCCTTTTCTTTTGGAACTTAAGAATAATTCTAAGCAGGAGCTAAGAGAAGTTGTGTCTGTCATAAAATAGTGTAAATTATATATAGAAGAAAAACCAGCTCTTAGAAATTCTACTTCAACTCGGACTATGCTCATACTCAATTCTATTATTTTATCTTCAAAAAATAGCTGGTGGTGACCTAACAAATTTAGGATCAGTCTCATTGTATGTTAAAACTTACATTTCGTACTTGAAGTCTGTCTTTGGAGGTTAAGGCACCCGTATTATATATATGATCTGCAAACACATCAATGCCTATCACAGGCTCACAGCAGGCCTGCATCCAGATGCATGTTTGTTTTCCATGCACAGCACACAGAGCAGTTATGACATTCTTACAGAGTCACATTCAGGATTATTAGAAGTAATGCTCTTGCACTTAATATTGTAATTTCCATGATATCTGCAGATGAAAACACTGATCCACCAACTTCTGAGAGCTTGGATGAGACTGGCGAAGAATCCAATCCAGCTTTGAATTTTGTCAAGTGGATATTTGATAACACAAGAGCGAAAGCCATGGAAGTATTTGAGACAATAACAAAATTGGTGAACGAGTTTTTTAGGCCACCAGCTGGTGAGAAGACGTCAGCAGGCACCAAGGATCCATTTGAGGACAAGCTGAGAATCTCATTCCTGCTTTCTATAATGGTTCTGCTGATTGTGGTTGTGACTCGAGCCCAGAAGGCGTGACCATAATTTGACGACATGACAAGTAGTATTCTCCCCGTGGTGTTGTGGAAGGTCCCGATTGGGTTGCATAACTCGAGTCCTTCAGCTCAATTTATTCTTGTGGATTTGGCAGTATATGTATATCCTTATGTAATGAATTATACAGTTGTTTGCTAAGAGAGTTATTCCCAGTAGACTTGAATCCTCTTGGCAGGTCACGTGTATGTATTTTGGATTTGTGAAACTTAAAGCTGGTTTTGTTGAGCAACCATAGCTTGTCAAGTGGGTCGGTGTTGCCAGATTCATGTTTCGTTGAATCGATGTTTGTGTTTTCATTATTGGTGTCTGTCTACACATGTCTGTAAATTATTTCCGCTGGCGGGATGACATGATTTGGAGATCATATATGGCACGAACAACACAACCAAATCACTACTGCAGCGGAGGACTGGTTTCCACGGGGTAAACGGCGGATAACGATCGTATCTTCAAGGAAGAAATATGAGAAATATCTGCATTTTGGAGAGTTTGATAGTATAATTGTGGTTGCTTTTCAAAAAACTTTACGTGTTGAAATACATGCTAATAATTTTTTTATTTTTTAAAAATTATTTTTGACATCAGCACATCAAAACGATCCAAAATATATTAAATTTTAGCAAAAAAAAAAAATTTTTTTTTTAAGAATACAGTTTGCACAAGTTCCCATTCAGTGTCTAAACTTCGTGAAGGCTATAGTTGCTAAACTGACTCTACTTAGATGGAACTACGTGAACATAGCAGGGCTAACAAGAAAAACCATGAAGCCAAGGCCATGCGAGCTGGAGATTGCTGTTGCAAAGAGCAGGAGAAAAAAAAGTGAAGAAAGAATATTTGCTTTACTATTATAAATCACCCAATTGCATGATTCTTTTAGATAACATACCAGCAAGAGTCTGTGTCCAGTGATGGGAAATGGGTGTTCAAAGGTTTTATACATTGCAACAGACCGACCGTACAAGAATTCCAAACCTAAACCTAAATCTTCACAAAAGGATGAAGAATGCCTACTTGCCCGAGGTGCCTGTTTACCTCGTCTTTCCTCCTTATTGGACAAACTTATTTGTTCCCAAAGTTTTAACTTTATGCGATCAAACACTTGTGAATTTACCCTAGGGTTCTCCTAGTTGAAAATGACCACTTGGTTCTTTGTGCAGGTTATTTTGGATACCGCTGGCAACTTGCCTTTGGATATAGAAGAAGACCATGCAATTTCTGTGCTGAACCGGAGGCAACATGAACACACAATGCATTCAACATGGATTATTCCATCCCTATGCAAAAGGGATAATTTTTTCTATTGACCTTAAGAATGTATGAAGGACATAAAGGTCAAGAAAGACATCCTGCAAACGCCCAAGATCGATTCATATGCTACCCAGTCAGAAAGACCCTAACCCTAATTCCTTACTTCTTATACACATACTGCTGCTAGGTCTGCCATATTTCTCTACCGTGCTGTATGTACCATTCCTACAGCTAATGCGTCTATTATTTGCATTCTAGTCCAAGTTGATCACAGAGTTCAAGTTAAATTCAATATCAGGAGTTACAACAGCACGTTTCCCAAGCTCTCCAATAGTGCAGCAATCTTTACCTGCAGTGTTGATCGCCATAACATCTTGAGCAAATGTACACTCTGAGCCTGGTGAAACCTGCACATAGTAAATCTAATGTTAAAACTGAGAACAAAGAGAAAAACACATGGTTTGATGCAGTTTCTAATTTAGAGCAGAGGCATCAACATCTTCTGCGGTGCCCATTAAGAGCAGTGAATCGAGTGTAACGACAACAAAAGATAAATGTAGTATTCCGCTTTCCTTTAAGACCTATGATAAAGTGGTCGCTCTTTTGAATGTCTTGAGCAGAAACTCGTAATTATAGATGGTAATGGAAATCTATCCCTGTTAGTTTGAGGATAAAGGATGCACAATGCCTTTTCACTTCATGAAATGACATGCATAAAGAATTGAGAATTCACACATTTATTTATGAAAAAAATAACCAGTTTCACGAATTAAAAAAAAAAAATACATTTCTGATTCTTAAAGCAGGATTCCAGCAGGAACTGAGCCAAATTTGGCCGCTACAATAAGAAATGGAGAACTGTGCCAAATCTGGCTGATACAATAAGAACCTAAACCTGCCACCTAATTGATAAGTTATAACCAGTATGAGCATTAAATTCAAAATATGCAACTTCAATAAACGATGAAAATAGATTTCCTTCAAGTATATTGACGAACACTGGGAGTAGTTGACTTAAAACTCTTTTCAGGATTGTAAATTTGTGATGCAAATCTAGTATGAGGTCCTAATGTCCTATAGAATCTATCTGATTTGAGGTCTCAAAAACCAGGTGAACAGAGACAATGCAAGATAACTTAAGTCCATTCATTATCTTTATGTAACGAGTAGCCAAATAAGTCTGTTTGCGAGAATGCACTTGCATGTACATGTGCAAAGAGAATGTGTAACATGACTTACATCATATAGTGCATCGCCAAGCTTAAGCTTGATCGCTCCACTCCTGTAAACCAGCATTTTGCCCATATATCCCTTTGGCAATTCTTCAAAACTGGTCTTCCTAGCAGCACTCTTGCTTTCTGATGGCATTGACATATCAGCTCTCTCTTTTCCCTTTGCACTTGCTGATCGCTTCAAAAAGGGCAGCTTCTCAGGAACTTGGAAGAAAAATAACCTTTCATTGTCACACTCCTCCTGTCACCAATCACCAGTTAATTTTAACTAGGATGCTAGTTACAAAAATGAAAACTGATAAAATTTCAAAGCAAGGAATATATAAATGCGAACACCAACCAACAGCCCAAGATCAGAAGCAGGATTAATAGTAGTCTCATCATACTCCAAGTTCCTTGCTTCCTCCCCAAACTCAGCCTCGTCAAGAAGCTCTAAAAGCAAAAACAAGCATATTGTGCTCAGCATTACAAAATGACACCTAACAACAAGGCATTAATGATAAAAGGCAACAGAAAATTCTTGGGCTATCTCTGCACTTATGAAAACTCTAGTTCTTGTGAGTAGTCATGGCATTAATTAATTGCATGAGATAGAACCAATTGGGGTTTTGAGAACTAAGCTCGTTGTTTTTTCTCACCATAATTTTGAGGAGATCCTAACATTAAAAAGATTTTCACTGGTACAATGTTCCAGCAATATCAAAATGTTGATATTAGCAATTAAAGCTATGCAAAAAGAAAATGGAACAGTCTAACATGACATGTGTCATAAAACAACAACATCAAGGAAGTTTATTATTTTAGAACTTCAGGGAAATGGAAACAGAGAAATTCGGTTCAAAAGTGCTTTCAGCAACCATGCTAAGAATATATTGTTCTCTTCTAGATGCATCTAAAAACTTACTAGGGTCGCCAGAGTAAGGCGGCCTCAAAGGAAGAGTATTTGGATAATAGATATGGTGGTAATCCTGCAACAGCATCACAAAAACCAGATCTTAGTATCCACGCGATGGAAGAGAGACTGAAAGAGAGGGAATGATAGAACCCTTACCCAAGGTTCTTTATATCGTCTCTTCCCTTTCAGGGATAACGGATTGACAGCCCCATCTACTCTGGCAGCTGAAGGAGGCACAAAAATTTTCCCATCATCATCCCTGGTATCTTCTGTCCCTGACCAGCTGCTACCAGTGTTCTCATGCACAGGAACATTATATTTCCTTATCAAAAGAGGTGGTGATGGGGCACCTGGCCCGAAAGCAACTTGCACTTGAGCTGCAGGTGTGAACTTCAAACATGAGTGGATAACGATGATTGATATCACAGTAACAATATTTTAAATTAACCCATCCCAAAATTATTCATCTAGTAGTGCAGATTTGACTGGGAAATCTGGCCCATCTCAAGCATTATATCTTATTCCAATTATTACAAGGATGGTTAAACCGTCAACAAAAGCTAGAGTAACAGAACACAAATTATTTTCATTTAACTGTTCTTGAGTTTCTAATCAGAAATTGTGAAGCATATAGAATCACGAACAATTAGGGGTCAATGCTTATTGAGATGGTATAGCCTAAAGCTTGCAACCACAAGGTTGCAGACTCAATCATTACAAGCAGCACAAATTTTTCTGAATATAGGCACCGATATCATAAAATTTTAGCATCTTAAAGCTTTAGTATGCAAGGAAGCAAGTTACATGGACTGAGAGAGCACTAATTAGAAGCAGGGTGCCCTAAATCCCATGAGACACATATTGCTGCTAACATATTCCAGTTGCTGACTGAATTCCCAAATCAACTGACGTTGGACAATGAAGCTTAGTCCATGTAAGCAAACTTAGTTAACATAAACAAAACAGAAGAAAGATGAAACGCAAATGATAAGACAGAATAGAATGTCCAAGCTAAAGAGAGATTACGTTTCTTTTCTTTAGGGACTTGTCTTCTGAGATTTTCCTGCACAAGCAAATCACAGTTGAGCCAAGAACATAAATAAATAAATTGCCATATTAGACTGTAGCGTTTATTAAACTTAGGATACTGCATAAAATTAGTCCATGGGGGAAATGCATAGAATGACGAGATAGTGTTTGAAATTATAGTAACGGTTGTTTTTTTAAAATGATTTTTACTTAAAAATGTATTAAAATAATGTTGTTTTTGTTTTTTTAAAATTTGTTTTTTATATCAACCTATCAAACAACCAAAATAAATAAAAAATAATAATTTGTAGAAAAAAAAATTTCAAAAACAATTTTTGAAAGCAAAAACAAATGCAGGCTGTCCTGAGATTTTTGTGGATCGGTTAAAAATAGGTTATTTTTCTTAGACTTCACGACGACTGCTACTACTAAATTGATTACACATTAATTGCTTAACATAGTTAGAAGAAGAGCAACAAGGATGGCTGCTGTGTTATATGACTGACTGACCAGTCATAAGGCACGACCATGCCGAAAGATCCGAATGGTTGAATGAACGGGGGTGGGTCCGGTTTCGGATTGTGATTTTCGTAAAAATTATGGCGCATCAAGGAATAATTAATTAATCTTTTGTCTTTTGGGTGGGTCGCAATGGTTAAATAAAAATCAGTAAGTTGACTTGAGACGCTGCAATTCTATAGGGCAAAGGAAAGAAATGGTAGATGATAAGACCAAGATGAAAAACCCAAACACCATATTTAGGTTGAAGCAAAGAGAGAACACAGCATATGATCTGCACACATACATTGAATTTGTGGATGAGCATCTGAGCCTGGGCAGCTTCTTCATCCTCGTTACTCCTCCTGTCATCATTGATCTCTTCACTGTATTTTCCACATCCAACACCACACATTAAAACTAAAATTAATCTAACCTTTTATGACAAAGAGAAGAAGAAGATTTCAATCAAATACTGTACGGAGAATAGAAGCGGAATTACGTTTTGGGGACGGAGGGTCTTCTCTGTCTACGCGGAAGTTTAGGCTTGAACTTAAGCTGCAGTCAGTTCACTTTTTGTTAAGAATTATTACTTTCAGATCTGAACTATCCATTCAACACAATCCTAAACAATCAAACGCGAAATCATTGATTCTTAGTAAAATGATTGATCGATACCTTTGTGCGAGAAGGAGAAGATGGATCTACTTGATCGTCCATGGCTCGAAGCTTGATGATGACGATGAAGCAGAAGAGAAGATGAAAATGGAAAGGAAAAGGACTCAAAACGCAAAACCGTAGGGTTCGAACTCGAGGCCTCGCCGATAGCGTAACAATGTCTTGCACACTAGGCTATAAGACATGTTTGACTAGTCCTTGCATTTATATATATATATATATATATATATATCACTACAGTCTAAAATTATTATCAGACACCCATTTGTGACTAGTCTTTGTATGAAATCAGAAATTAACCTTGTGCACATGATTTTATAAATTCGATCCTAAAGTTATAAAATTTGGGGAATTTAATATGAGTACCCTCGTATCCATCCATTAATGGCAAAAAAAATTCTTGATTTCAGTTTAATTTTTTTAAATCTTTGTATTTCCCTTAAATATAATAGTAATATCATTTTATGCAATAATATTTATTTATTATATATATTCGACCTCGGAGGATAAGGTAAGCGGACGGGCAGCCTTCAAGAATTCTTCGTGACGATCCACCATTCTCCATTTGTCATAATAAAAGTTTGCTAAGGTGAAGAATATTAACCATGTGACGTACAATCTCGACCAATTATAGTCATACGACAATCACATGACTCTTTCATACAACTCTCAATCAGGGAGGAAATACTAAAGAAAAAACCTGTAAATGTTTTGGTTTATCTGCTCTACAATCTTGTAATAGAAAAAATTGTCAAGGAACTTAGTAATGGAATTGAATATTGTCACTCAAAATCACTATCTCATTGTGATTTCAACGCGAACGGACCTACTTGGTATTCGCATTGGAGAAAGTTTAAAAAGCCATTGGATTCGAGAAAAAAATTTATAAGAAAATTAATTAATATGAACCCTACAGCGTAATAGTGTGAACTAGATTACTAACTGTATTATGTTGTTGGTAGAATTAATTTTTTTAAATATAAAAAACAACTGAAGGACTAAAAGGTTGTAAGAGAGTTGTTATATAAAGCTGGATTAATTTGATAAATTTTTTAAAAAAAAATTGATAAAATTAAAAGTCCAATCACATAAGAAAAAAAGAAATTTGAATGATTGATAGTTTGACTTTAAAAAAAATTAAGATGCCATTTTTTTCTATTTAACATCGGGAAGATAATATATTAAAACGACTCAGATTAATTTATCAAACTCACAATCCCGGTTACAAACTCAACTTAGTTTAATAACTTTATTTTATTTAATAATTTTTTTATCTAATTATACGATAACAAAAATAGATATTTGTAAAATTAAACACCAACAATATATCAAAATATACTAAAATTCATTTAATGAATTTGAAATAACAAATATACTAAAATTCATGAATGATTTACTGTAGCCTCATATTTTTCTATTCACAACTAGTGATTTTTGTTCTTCACATGAAAATTTAATTACCTTAATAAAGACATTTTGATCAATTCAATATATTTATAAACAATAAAATAAGCAAAATACCTCTAAATGTAAGAAAATAAAGAGTTCAAGGTAAAAATATTTCTATTTTTTATACATGGTAGAACTACATATATACCCTTAAATCCAAGACATCTAATTTATTATGATCTCTCAACCATGGTTTTTTTGTTCTTTTTTCTTTTTTAATTGTTAGTTTGGTCAAGGGAAGCTAATTCTTTCAGCCATGGTTCAGGGGTATTTTTGTTAATTCATTCAGCCATACTTCAAAATAACATAACCAGTTTGAAGAAGGCAAATTCCAATAGAAAAAGAAAAAGAAAAAGAAAAAGAAAAAAAAGACATCAATAAATCTAAACATCCCTTCAATCTAGCAGAAATCATCAAGAACGTTCCATGCCCATGGCATACTCGAGAACACCATCAGTCAGAGAACCATATCAATTAAAAAAAATATTGAAGCATTGCAAGCGGGAAAACGAAACTAGCCCCCACAGCCACCTATCCCAAAGGAGCACACACGGGGACGGGAAAAAATCACAGAAAGCAAACAGGGGGCCACAGGCAAAGAACATTATGCGGGGTGATGCATGCAATGAGGAGGCCTGCATGTAAGTTGTAGCAGAGATCCGACCACCCATATCAACGAACCATTACAAAATGCAGAATGATGTGATCAACGGAAAATATAAACTCAAAGAAGCAGTAACCATTAAATATCAATACATTCAGAAGTGGCAGTTTACAGAAATTTATATGACTGCTAGCTAATTAGCAATATCCACTTCAGAATCAGGTTTTGATGACAGAACTAAACCTCTACTATCCCTAAAACCATCTAGTTAAGCACTACATTGGGAGCTGACCATCAAATATCTGACAAGGTCCATGATGCCCATGATAGCAACTTCTTTTCGTCTCATGGAACTAAATCCTGACCATCTTGCACACAACAAAGTTAGCACGTAAAATGAAATAGACCAGGAAAAATATTAATAAAGTCATCAAGGTATATAACATCCTTGCCGCAGAAAAATGACCACAACGCCATTACCACCAGAAATGAATATACACGCCATGAGACAACTTAGTGCCTATGACCTGCAGCTGATGCAATAACAAAATGAATTGATGCAAACACCGAACCCTTCAACTTCCCAACAATCAGGGTGCTAGGTTTTGAACATAAAATAGCTGAACTACCGAATAATTGAGTAAAATTATGTCATCTCTAAAGTCTTCCTTGCCACTAATATTTAAGTCGCTCCACATCAATTTATCCGAGCAAAACACCAATCCTTCCTTAACAAGGAGAATTCAATTTTATTTTTTTGGATATTTATTTATTTGGAACTATGATTGCTAGTCAAAGCTTTACAAAAGAATCTAGTTGGAGAAAACAGATTATCAACAAACATACCTACAGCTGTTCACAGCTCACCAGTAATTCAAAAAAGAGTTGTGCATGTACATTCAAGAAGGGTACAAATGGGTAAGAAGAAATGACAGAAATTTAGGAAGGTTCTATGCAAGAACAGGTCAATAGAAAGTTCTGTGAGTGGCAAATTCCATCTTAGAAAAAATGCAAAGCTAAAATGTTTTGTTTATCATACCACGGAGGCTAAGATTCGAGAAATTACCAACAATCTGAAATACCACTGACAAGATAATAATGCTTTCAAATCATCATGCAATATCTTTAACAGACTTTCTTATGTAAACCACTAGGTGCCACTTTGGCACTGCAATCACACAAGCATATGCTTGCATCACAACTAGTTTTCACACTGCAGCTCTAAATGGGTCCTAAATCACACTTCATTGACCAGCTAAACAGGAAACTGATAACTCTCTTAATTCACACGAACAGTTAGCTCCCTCAGGTTCCATATTCAACTATATTCTAAATCACATAGCATTGTATTTGATAAAAAAAAATCACTACCAAAACTAAATATGTATTTGAGATCTTTTAACTGCCACGTAAAAGCTAGGAAGAGACATCAGAACAACCTTACAAGCAAACGGGAGAGAGAAAAACAAATAAGCAAAAAGAATGAATTGAAAGCTTCTTACACATACCCAAAAGGCATTCATATTCTAAGACACTCACCATCTTGAAAGATAGGATGAACAAACCTGAAGAAGCTTCAACAGCATAGCAACTAGGATAACTCAACTATCCTCAAAGTAAAACGTGAACAACAATAAAAAAAAATAACATCAAATTTAAAGCCAAGAAAAGAAATGGTTAAGCACACCAAAGATTTCAAATGTAACACAAAACCGTCAGTGAGATATTCCAAAAAATTCAATTAAGCAAATAAAAGTAGAAGTTAGCAATGAGACATCATATAGGAGGCAACAGACATTGATAAGAAAACAATGTTAAGTTCAATAAGAAAACAAGAAATAATAATATCAATAAGATTTGAGCAGCTTCTCCAAAATGTGTCTGTATGAACTCGCTAGCCAATATCTCTGCAAATGTGATAACAGTACAGCAAGGTTAAAGATGTGAGTCCCAAACTTCCAACAAAGTCATGGCAAGAGGTAAGAAATCAGGCTGCGCCAAGAAACATCAGCCCTGTCAAAATTATTCAATAACGGCAAAAAAGGGTTAAGAAATGTAAACAGAAGGAAATAACAGAAAACATGTTGACAAGTGGACTGTGCAGATTTTTTTTCTTTCAGTGAGACAACTCAAAACTATGATTGGTCCTAACATATTTGACTTAGTAACTGTTTTGATTAAACATCATTTCATAAGAAATTAGATTTAATAAAGAAAGATAAATCAGAAGAGGTTGTTCACACGATCTACCACTGCTAGATGACAAGGCATACAATACCATTGCAAAGAAGGCAAATGGTTAGAATATCACAAACGAACCAAATGGAAAATTATATAATAATAAGGAATCATAAATAATCTACAGTCTCATCTGCATTTAGAAGGGGTTGACTTACATACTGAAAAAGTTATAACCTCCTTCCTTTTAAATATCTTTGGATGTAAAAAAAACACACCTAGTGAGAATCCAGAATGCAAAAGTGAAATGCAAAGCTAAAAACTTCCATTGCCCCAGGTCAACTTACATCGATGGTAATTTTTTTCTAGTTACAACAACTTTTTAGCAAAAACAAAAGAACAGAAAACCACGTTGTATGTTTTTTTCCATCTTTTTAAGCAATAATGTTCTAGTATAAATAGTTCACAATAACTACAGTATACAACAACTCCTACACATAGCATTCTGTCATGGATACCAAACATGAAACTCAATATCTGCAAGGGCTGATGTTTCATAGAACTTCCGTTGAGCTTGACTCCAAGAAACAACGACTTCCAAATATACAAAAGTGCAATACCATAAGGCAAGAGAACTTTATGATCAGAAAAGCAATGCAACAAAACAGTTGGATGGACAGGTTTTGATAGGAATTATACTGTCTCTAGTCCTATAAAAGGGAGGTCTCATGTCTAACTCTATGCACGAGTGTCAGATGCACACAGTTAAGAATCCAAAGGAATCATAACGAGTAACAAGAAAATGGACATTCCATTTACCTCTTCAATTGGAAGTAACGAGGAAAGCAACTGGCCTCATTTCATCTCTGCCATAAACTTCGCATACTCTGCATCTGCACCATATCTTGCTTTCTCTGCAGAAGAAGAATGTGGAGGTGGCATGGTCGAGTTTGAGGCCCAAGGCACATTACCCATTCCCTGTGAATGGTCTGTTGCTGGGGGGGGAGCAGGAGGAGGAACTGCACTGTAATAAGATGAATAACCAATCGAGTGCCCATACACATTTGAGGCTGCAAGTGGAGCAGATAAACTGTTTTCAGATGGCACTCCTGGTGGGTAGCTTTGTTGAGCCTCACTAGATGCCACGGTCTGACTCAGTGTGCCCGAGGGAACTGGCTGCACTGGTGGAGGATATTGCACACCATAAGGAGGTATAGGCTGTCCAGGAATGGGAGGGTACATGGTTGACCCAGGAGGAGGAGGAGGAGGAGCATAAGGACCATAAGGAGAGGGAACCGGTGGTCCCCATGGAACCGGAGTTCCTCTATAGCTGCCGTGCGCCCCGACATAGCTGGTAGGTGGACCATTTGAAAGGGGACCACCTGCTGTAAACTGCTGCGAGGGATAGGCACCACCAAGTGGTTGAGTTGGGATAGGGTATGCGGGCATGGTTGATGTTGGAGGACCTGGCGGGACAGTAGGCTGAGGTGGCTTACCAGCAACTCTCACAGCAATGGTTCGACCATCAATGCGATAACCATTCATGCTTGCGATTGCATTATTAGCCATCTGAACATCACAATACTTCACAAAACCATAACCTTTACTCAATCCAGTAATCCGATCCTTAATCACCTTGGCCATCGCGATTTCACCAAAAGAAGAAAACAAACCAATCAAACCATCATCATCAAGATTGGGTGGCAAGTAACCAATATACAAATTCGTATCATCATATTCTTTAGGTTTGAGCCCATTTGCTCCCAGCCCTGCTTGATTCGCACTACCAAGACCCCCGGTATTACTACCAGCCCAGGGAGGATTGTTTCCAGAACCACTTGACTCCAAAGCTAAGGTAGCAGTTTGCTTAGTTGCAGATTCAGGCATAGTCCCACCTAACTCAGCCAAAAAGTTCTGATACTCATCATCCATTTTCTTCCCAGCTGTTCCCTTCATGGGACAATCAATGGTTGGATGTCCACCATCGCCACAAATCTTACAAAGCACATCACTCTTAAACGTAGAGGTCCGCGAAGGGCATGCATACTGCCTATGGCCTGGCTCACCACATAGCCTACAATACTCCTCATCCCTAATTGTTCCATTCAAAGCAGCAAGTTCCCTAAGCTGCTGCCTCTTATGCTCATTCAAGACTTCATCCACAGGTTGCAACAACTTCTCAACCATCCCTGCAGCAGCATCCAATGCCTCCTGTGTCTCCGCCTCGACCAAAACATGCAAATCCTCATTCTCTGATGGATCTGGTTTCAGATCCCTCTTCTGCTGCAATCTCCCTTCCTTCACTGACCCCTTACCTCTAATAACAATTTTACCACCTGTCTCCCTCTCCATTCTCTTCTGGGTATTCCCTCTTGGCCCAATAATCAAACCAATAAAATTATAGCCTGGATACTCTTTCATAGGTATATAAAGCTTCTTTTGAAGCTTGGGGGGCCTATAATCTGCTGGCGGTTTAAAGGCCGGGTTTCTCTTAATAATCTGCGAAATAATCTCTTGTCTTTCTTTGTTCAATCTTTCTCTTGCCCTATACTCTCTAGTGTTAATCCTAATTCCCATATTATCATAAATTGGTTCAGGTGAAGGAGACCTAGCTCCTTCAGGTCTATCATCAAGAGGCAAACCAGACTGCAACATCCTGCTAATCTCCAATAGCCTAGCATTCAAAGCTTGAATTTCCGGATCAAATTCAATACCTCCAGTAAAATCTTTCATAAAATCAGGTAACTGAATCACGGGCTTTGGCTCGTCGTCAGCCCACCTCGATTTTCGCTTCCTCGTGCCGCTACCCGAATCATTATTGTTACTACCATCGGCACCAGCATCCGCCGGTGGGTCCCAACGACTGCGACGGCGGCGGCGGCTGGTGGTTTCCTCCTCTCCACCAGAGTAGTCTCTGTCACCACTGTTTGTGTTAGCGACGCCATTTTCGGATAGTAAGGACTTGGGGATCTCGGGTTTTGGTGTGGTAGTTTGGGGATTGTGGCCATTTTCAGGGGCAATTTGGGGAGGATTGGAGATTAGGGTTTTGTGTGGGTTTTGGGGATCGGGAAATTGAGGTTCTTCAGCTGGAGGAGGAGGGGGCGAGTTAGGGCAAACGGGGATGAAATCTAGGGTTTCCTGTGGTGGTGGAGGTGGATTGGATTGGTCTTGTGGGGTTTGAAAATGAGGGTTTGGGGTTTGATCGAGAGATTCCATTTATTTTTAGAGAGAGAGCGCGAAGGTTATTCGAGAGAGAGAGCGCGTAGACGTAACCAGTTTTTGTGGTTTCCGATTTTCCACTTGAGGTGGTGTACCGTGTACGCAGTGCTAGTTCCTTCTTTTCTTTTTATTGGATAAATTTTATTTATTTTCTAATGACGGTTAGGTTTAGTGGTGGTGTTAATGAGCTCAGTGTCTTTTGGGCTAAATCATAGTTGAGCTGGGTAGCCCAAACAAAGATTGTGCGGGCAAGAACCAATACCTCAAGGCCACTTGCTTCACAATGGGCTAGTCTTCCCTTTCGAGTGTTGATCCGAAAATGTTTATTTTTCTCAAGATTTTATATTTAGGATTTTGTTTTTATTTTCTAATCAAAGAATTTGTTTTTTCCCATGAATGATGAAATGACTTCTTATTTCTCAGTTTTTTTTTTTAATCTTTTATTATCGAGAAACTCCTTTTATTTTGGATTACTCAAAACTAACATAATACTAAAATAATATTTTTTATTTTTAAAAAATATAAAACTATTTTTGAAAAAAATATATATTTATATTCTCTACTGGTTGATCATCACCGTCAAAACTAAAAACTAAGGATTGGAAACCCAAAAAAAGGTTAGAAATGATTTTAGTTCGGAGGAGGGAGGAATATTTGTAGCAAGTCCGAAGAAAAATCTTCACAAGAGAGAGAGTAACTTGACAGAAGAGAAAACCAATGCTAATTCACACCATGTGAGGTCAAGCACGCAGAGACCCCCGCAATTGTTGGAGCTAGCATTCTTTCAATATCCAGAAGTGTGCCTCTCAAAGAAGAACAAATGTCCAGTAATTAGACTGGATGCAGCGATCCAGAAGCGTTTCTCTTGACTTTCTCTTTTCTATCAATTATTGACTTTGTTAACACTTAGCAGACTATTTTTTTGGTGGCCGCCATATTTGGCAGTTCTTCTCTTCCAATATTCATGTGACTATGAACAGATTACATTTCCATAACTCGTGTTTTGCTCCTCGTTGTTGCTGATGATAACAGAAACCCTTTAGGGTGTTTTAGGGATACTAACCGAGGAATTCTAATTATTCTTGTTAATCAAAGTGGGGCATAATTTGGTCTTCCAACTCATCGAAGACCTACAAGGAATCCAGTTTTGTAGACTGGATTGCTCTCCTACTGATCTCAAGAAAAAGCAGATCCTCCTCTAACATTCTCCACAGCAAACTTCCCATTTTTTCCCTTCTTCGAGGCATCATCCCCGATTCTGCATCCATCAAGCAAGGCGGTTAGCTTAAAGGGTGGAACATCAGCAGCCAGCCATTGATCAACATAAAAGATAGTCTGGCTACACTCCTTGTGTGGTCCTGTGGAGGTGACTTCCACGTAGTCACAGTACCAGCCATGGTGAGACCCTTGGCCATCAGAGGTCAAGTTTAGGCGGCATATGGGTGCACTGATGCACGGACCGCGGCCACTAAAGATGTCAAGGTTAGCACGCTCGTAGTAGTCGTGTTTGGGCTCCATTAAACCCCATGATTGAAGGTCTGGAACCCATACTGATCGGCCTTGTGCGTCTCCTAGTGTCAGGCTGATTTTTGAGTCTGTTCCGGCCTTCATTATTGATCCAGTCTTTACGTAGAGAGCGTATACACAATCGCCGCCGCCGCCCTGTTTGTACCAAAGATTAAGATACGTATAATTTTTTTTAAAAAAATTGGACAATCAACACATAGAATCTTTGTTAAATGTCTGATATTCTCGTTTTCTTATATTTAGATTCTAGTAAGTACTAATGACGAAAAATATATTGAATCTCAACAATATATATGCTATCGAAAATCTTTCCGAAATCACTCCTTGAGATATAACCTCAACCATTGGACTTGTGAATTCCATTTATCCAATAGGTGAGATTTTCTGGGAAATTATTTCGGAAAATACTATGTAAAACTCAATTACTCAATAGAGCAAAGGTGGTGTTGATAATAATATTTGCCAGATCTAGCCAGCATATCAAAGGCATAAACAGAAATAGATTAATTTAAAAATAAATAAATTAATATCCACTATAATGTGGATTCCACATGATCAGATCTTGTCTAAATGGATGGATACATAAATTTATTTACGTAAGATCAATGGCAGATAATATGGGGGGAGGAAAGGGAAATAATTTGGAGTTACGGGGGGGTTTAAGGCACTTACATAGAAGCCATTAGCATCTGCAGAGAAGAAGAGAGCGATGAAAATTATTGATAAGCAGAGAGTTCCCTTCATTTCTCTTTCTCAATGCTGGCCTCAGTGAGATTTGTAGAATGTGTTTATATATTCTACTAGATAGATGGGTACCGTTGGCTTATATCCCGTGCTTGACCATTTCTATGAGATGGTGCTTTGCTTAACACGTAGCTCTTGGTGTGGATATGGTACTCAAGAAGCTCCCCCAATAAATGTTTTTTTCTTTTTAAAATTAACACGGTAAGTTAAAAGCTTTAATAGAATAATATTACTTCAATTTTTTTTTACTGAAATAACACATTTTTATTTTTATCTTCTCAAAAATAGAATATTTATTAAATATTATTATTTTTATCTTGTCATGCCTCATATATGATTATCGATCACAACATTTAATTAATATTTCAATTCAAAAACATAATATTTAATTAAATATCACATATCATAATCATATCATACTGCTACTTTACCCCCCAAAAAAATCATTAACGTTACTTTTCCATTTCTTTTTATTTTGTATACAAATTGCCGAATTTGTCCCCAAAGGCAACCAAATGATGGGTTGCCTCCTCTGCATGTGCAATGTGGTATTACTAGCCAAAAGCATCTTTTAACTTGGAAATAATTAGGCTGCTTTTGCTAGTACCATATAATTGACGTCAGAGTTTAATAAAGCCAGTGACCTGTACCAAAACAGCTGGCATGTAAAACATTTCCTAGTAGAATTGTATTGCACCTATTCTTGGTATAATTTATATTTCACCCCTCATTCCATGATGGGAAAATAAAAAACTTCAAGATAAATAGCTGTTTCTATATCACATGATTGACAGCGAGACTCGGTTGTTTCGCTGACTTATGATCATCATAACCATGCCTGCAGTGAGCAAGTTACCCTGCCTAAGTTTATTGAACATGGTTTGTCACGTTAAACAATCCAAATAAAACTGTGCATTTACATTGTATAAATAAACAATTACTTGATCATAAGAACACAAGGGATTCACAGTTATTGAGGCGTAGCAGTAAGAAATTGTTTATAGGATTTATGTACAATAATAATTGTTATGGAAGTTGTACGGTGCAATGATTGCAAACACCCCAGAAGATTTTTCTTGAATTTACTGCAGTTTCAGCCTGGCAAGGGTAAACAAACATCATTTAAAAATCATCACCAAACTCAATAAATAGTTATATAGATGTCTAAATTAAAACATCGTAGATTAAGTACAGATGGTGTATCTGCTTCTTGATCACTCAATGCAGAGAGTTCAAATAAGAAGTTCTGCAGAGTGACATAACCTTTGTATTGAAAATCATCAAGAATCCGGTATTTAGGTGAAGACCTAGGCAGTAATACAACGAGAACAAGATCAGATCTAATAGAAGAATTGATCCAAATCAAGAAGAAAGGAAATGTGCTACGATTCAGTCAAGGTGCACTTAAATGGAGGATCAGGGTGGTATAGGAAGAAAAGAAAACAGCCCATGAAATAGGATTAAAAAGGATCTGCTCAACTGACACCAAGAAACCAAAGGTAATGCTTAGTGAGTAAATCAACAATAAGAATCCAACCAGGCCGGTTGACATACTTTTACAAGCATATTCTTTCATTTGGAGAGCAGGAACAACAATGGCAAAGAAAATTGTTTGACATGCACATGTTCCAAAGCATAGCATTTTACTACGCCAAGGAAAAAAAAAATTTTGCTCAAAATTTTCAACAATGTCGAGAGGGGAAAAGAGATTAATTATGGAAACTACCTCACATCAGCTACTTGAGCTACCAAGATCGAAATCCATGGTGTAATCATATTCAATGGTTGGAATTACAGAGGCTACAAATTTCAAAAATAAGAAAAGGTACCTACAAAGTAAGAAATTGCAATTGTAAGATACACAGAGATAGACAAAAATGAAAGTGGGAGATTATGAAAGATGTATTTACATGTAATTGCAATCACAAAATCTAAAAAATGACAGAGAACCATAGATAGTAACCAAGACAGGAAAATTGTACACTGGAACAAAATGCCATAAACTAAGGGGAAAATAGAAGTGGGAGATTATGAAAGATGTATTGACATGTAATCGCAATCACAATATCTACAAAATGACAGGAACGATGTATTGACATTAAAGATCTAGAATAAAATGCCATAAACTAAATGTACAAAAACAGAAACGAATCAAACTTGAGCAAATAAAACTATTAATGATCCACAGATGTTGCTGAATAGTACACAGACTATGAGACATCAGGCCAGGAGCTGAGAGTCTGTGACAGGATCGAGGTTAAATGATCCAGAGATGTTGCATGTCTTATTGCGAGTTGATATTGCATATAAGCAGCTTCTTTTTTCTGTTATTTTTTTTTAAAAAAAAAAAGAAAAGCAGATTAACTGGTGACTAGTGTCTGAGAGCAGAGCATCCCATCAGAGCATTAGAGATAGTCTCCTGTCACAATTCCATTGGATCTTATTGCTGTAGTTTATTTCCAAAATATCAAAGAGAGGTATGGGAACCACAACTAATTGAACTGCCTTGGACAAGGTAGTCTAACCCAGCAAAATTTGGTGACTATCTTTGACTTCCTGAGTAAGAAACTCATCTGATTTAGGAAGAGAACATTCTATTTTGTTATTAGAAAATTCACACAAGCTCTGGATAAAACTATATGGGCTCCACTCAGACCTATCTTTAAGCCTCCAACCTAATTTCACTGGGTTCTTGTGAGAATAGTCCAGGACATACTTACAATTATAGGTATTTCATTGAATTTCATTTTTCCCTCTATTGGTATAAGATTTAAAAAAAAAACTCACTTGTCAACTTCTGGCTCAACCCCGCGTGACATTAGAACATCAATAATTTTCTTCATTACAGCCCCATGTCGGCAAGGATGCACTGATGCATGCTTCCCAGGTAAGTGAGGATGGTCTTCAATAGTTTACCTGTGCAGGATCAATTTAGATACAAGGAGAAAAGATTATAAGAAGCAACACATAAATTTATTCTCTATGAAATGACACACAAAAGTCAGGAGATATATCAAGCAGAAAAATGACCAATGGAAGACTTCCCAGTTTCTCAATCTGACTTAAACTTGAGAGAGAAAAAAATTTAGAAGCATAAGGTGATGCGGACACATGCAAAATGGTTCTGTAAAAATTGACACACGTTTAAAATGATGCCCCACTCAAGGTCCACAACCTTAAAATTCCACTGCAATGCAAGGAGGGTTGTATTACTTTAAGAATTTTGATTCTAGAGTGAGATCTCATGAAATCATTAAAATGTAAATTCACATTCCCCCCCCCCCCCCCCCTTTTATGGATCTTAAGTAAGGTCACAACCACATGACACCATTGGTGAGCCACGGTGACCTATTTGTACTGTAAAGTCATGCAGGCACCCACACTAAGATGCAGGCAGGCATGCGCGCAACACCACAAGAATTTATTCAACCACATCATGACTCTGCCAAATAACAGTTCCTCGGTCTACTAATAGCAGATCCAAAGCAAAAGGGGACTATTTGTGTGCGTGTACAATATCGATTGGTAAACAGCATAAAAAATTTCAGCACCGTTTTGCGTGCATGGTCTTGGCTAACATCTTCAAGTACAAGCTCTGGTTGCAAAAGCATCCTTGACTGCCATGCAAGAAAAGAACACAGTCAGCAAATGAGTCAAACTGCGTAGATGATGTGCAGGAACAAGTTCAATTCAATATGATACAGCCTTGCCTATAACCATGTTCAGAAATCAATTTCACAGACTACAATAAATAGAGATCACAACCTTCATGTGCATTTTCATTGCACCAAAATATCTTTGATTGGTAAAATATATTGTTCTAATACTCACTACCCAACTGAAAAGGGTCGAAAATATTTGATAGAATGGCAACAAACCTCATCATATCCAGTAAGCCATACACGAGGAGTTTGATAATATTTATCGTACCTGCAGATACAAGGAAAAAAACCATGTTATGATAGGCTTAAAAACCTGCATCGAGTTTCAATTAATTCAGACTTCTTGCAACCATCATTGGACTATTACATTGGTGTTTGAAAGAAAGCATGAAGACCTCAGCTATGAGAATCGTAGCACAGATAAATCACATAGTTCAACAGAACATGGCAAATGCTCTAGAGCTGTTATAACACCCAGATTTAAGGAAAAACTATCAATCAAAATTCATCTTACGTGATGCTGACATCATATGTTCGAGTGCGTAGAATGTTATCATCATCATCAGGTTCGTGAGCCACTAGATACGTAGTCTGAAGTGTTGCCTACATCACTCAAATTTGAATAGAGAACTATAAAAATATTTCCACCTTTCTAACCAGAAAATAACAAGGGTGTGAAGAATAGAATTAGCAAGTTACAGGATCTGATTCGATTAGATTGTCAGGGTCTTCAAAGTCTGCCATGTCAGGAATATCTTCCTCCTCCTCTCCCCCAAAGTATGAAGGGTTTGTTTGGATAGGAATTCTTTTAACACTGATATCTAGAGCCTCCATTGAAGGCACATTCTCATCCTCATCACCTTTAGTTTCTAGACCAAATGCAAATCATAAAGTCAGAGCTGAGAAGACTAAACATTGGTTGTAGATATCGAGATCCAGCAAGAATGGATACCTTTAGGTTTGCCATGAGTTGCTAGCCATCCATCATTATCTTCATTATCAAGTAGAACTTCACCTCCAGCAGCTTCATAATCTTCTTCTACAGACGCAGCTCTTCGTAGACAAGGAACTAAAAGTGAAGTTCACAATTTGCATTAACAATATACAATAAAGCAAAAACTGCAAACGTATTCATCAAATTGAATGAGTATCAATTAGCATCTTTCGTTGCATTCAAAACAATGTGAACTGCGATTTCCCTCTGTATTTTTTCTTCACTAAACAAGAACATTACAAGTCTATGTAATTGCTAGTTGCCATTTAAAAATAATAACTTCATAGATGAAGATACAAAAAAAAAAAAACACTGCTGATAATGGCAGAACTTACCATTTCGAGTAATCAGAAACTGTTTCTCTGCAGGCAAGTAAGGCTTCCTCTTGCTCGGCTCACCAGATTCCCTATTAAAAACAGAACAAAATCAAGACCAAAATTAAAGCATATAATTTATGATAAAAAAACCGAAGAATTTTACACAATGAAAAGATGGAGGCTTTGTAAATCGGGGAAGTGGCGAAGAAGCAAATTACCAGGACCAAGTGGGGCATTTAGAGACGAGATTGTCACCGGCGAGAATGAATTCGCTGACACTAAGAACGCCTTTCTCTTTAAAGGCAGAAACAGTGCGTGGACCTGTGATTCTCTCCACTGTTCCTTTGAATGCTTCGTGAATCTTCTGTGATAGAACCATCTCTTCGATTTTTTAATCGAATGGGGTAATCGAAAACAGGAAACCCTGGAAATTGCAGAGAGACAGGGAGAGAGCGCGGGGGTTGAGGGGCGTGTTTGTCGAGTTTATTTTGTCGTTTGTTTCAAATATTTGGTCCAAACTATTCTCTCAGTCCCTGAATTTAAGTCTTTTTCGGATTTTAGCACTTTTCTTTTTCATGGTTATGTACAAACTGTTTTATGACCCCAATTCTTTTGGCTTTACTTGATCTTTATCCTTATGTCCTCCTCCCGAGTGGAAGTTGCTGGAAAGAAATTCTTGTAAATTGCACTACGGATTGCCTATCTAGAAGCTAATCGGGGATATATATGATTTTTACAGATTAATTTGATTCTTTTTCTAAATTTTCGATTTATAAAAGTTATAAATATATTTGGTTGGAAATAGTATTTGACTTAAATATAGAATTTATTATAAAATTAAGTCAATATTTTTTATTTAATCAAAATTAAAAAACTTAACTTTGCTCTTGTGATTTTTGACCGATTCTTCATCCGTTCCTAAAAAAAACATTTTGAATAGTTATTATCAAATATATTGCGAAAGTCATTTTTGTCATGAATTATTTATGAAAAACAATTTTTAAATTATAAATTAAATTAAATTTATTTTTTATAATGCATATCTTCCAACAGCTACTTTTTCATTCTTGCTTTTTCTTTTTCTTTTTTCTCTTTTCTTGTTTGGATGATTTATCCAAAATAGTAATAGAGGCTTCAATATTTTGGGATATAAATTTTAATAATTATTCTTTTAATTGATATTTTTAACAATTACTAGCAAAAGAGTTTGTCTCAATTGTAACCACAACCTTCACTCTAAAGTCTAAGTCCACTGTGGCGTCTTCGATCACTGCAACCTACGCACAGTTCATCATTGAAAATTCACAGCTCTACAAATTCTGGCCGGACCATCTCAGCAAGCTCTATTTCAGGAATATGACATAGGGATGCCAAGAAGATCCGGTTTGTTGTGGCATCTTGCAAATAATCTCTCTTCGTTTCTAGATTTTGCGGCAGAGGTCTTTTCAACTATTTTCTAGTCTGGGTGGCTTAAATTGGCTTTGCCAAGAACATCGAGATTGTATTTATACATGAAAGCAAATTTGATTCATTTTTTTGTTCCTATAAACACGAACTGAATCATTTAGAGATCGTTGTGTGATCTCATATATGCTGTATTTTTCAACATATTATACTTGCAGAAACGCGAGGAGCTTCCGATCGCGACTTGACCCCTCACCTCCATTCAATGCAAAGAAGATAGATTTAGCCATGAGAGTACTCTGCAACCTCCATTCATCTTTCAGTGGGGCCATTTGTTTTTAGTTGAAGTGCATGCATTTTTTATGTTTGACCAGCCATCTGGTAATGAACAAATGATTATCTGCCGAGGTACACTTTGTAACCTTAGACAACTGGTAATGATTCTTTTGGTATGCATGTTATGTCAATGTAACCAGCTGAGAATATCCAACATTTCTGGAGCATGTATACAGCCTGGAAAGCAACAGAAATGTGGCATTAAACCCCTTAAAAAGGACAGCAGCAATCTTTTTGATAATAAGAACAGCAACAATCTTAACCATTAAACCATCATTTTCTCTTACATCTCTCATAACCTCAAAGCACCTCCACAGCAAAAGGAAAGTCAACAGAATCATAGACAAAAAGAAAATGCATATACAACAATAATTAGTGCAGATCAACTACGTACCACCCTATCGTTACAGATTTCCAGCAAAATCTTTAACAGTAAACCCAACCTTATCAAACCTGCCTTTCTCACTGCTCTCTCTGAATTTCAAATATTCTCTGCAAACAAATGGGTTATAGATCCTCGTATTTCCTTCTCCCACTACTTCATCTGGGGCAAAAATCACCTTCTCATCCTCAAAGCACCAAAAGAAGGCTAAAGAGAATCTGTGTACGTTTCGTTTTAAAACAACTCTATGTTCAGATGATCTCAACTTCCCATTGCTCCACGCGTGCATCAAGTCTCCAATGTTCACTACAAGAGTATCTTCACGTGGGTTTATGTCCATCCACTTCCCTTCCCTGGATCTTACTTGAAGCCCTCCAATCTCATCTTGACATACAATTGTCACACAGCTCATGTCCGTGTGCATTCCAAGCCCCTCAACTTCTTTTCCTTCCACAGTACTAATTTCTGCTGGCGAATAGCTGTTTATTCTCAAGTATCCGTGACAGTTATTGAAATCAGATTCATAAAACTTCTTTGCAAAATCTCCTCCCATGCTCATTAGCACTGCCCTCACTATTCTTCTCGAAAGCTCAGACATTTCGATCCCATATTCTTTAACTGTCTCACTGGTGTAAACACAAAGTAACAGAAATATAATCATCAGAAACATGCTCTATAATAAGAATATAACAGATTTCATTTTATTGCTTGGCTTCATGCTTCATTCTCAACTGATTAAAGGAATGAGAAAAATAGGTGAAAATAATAGTTCTGACTTGTGAATTACTATTTATTACCTGAATTCATCAGGATTTGGATGGTCCAAGAGAATTCCTATGGAACTTTGTGCAGAAGCAAAGAAGTCTGGTCCGGAAACACGAAGACTTTCAAAGAATGGAGATGCAATAAAATGAGGGGTGTAGGTTCTTACCGATGATGATGGACCTAACTTGATTTTGGACTCGTAAGGCAGGCTGAAGATATTTGTTGAGAGGGAGTAGAGTTTCCTGTAAACATCTTTCGAAACTCCATGGTTAATAATATGGAAGAAACCCCATTCGTTGCAGGCTAGAGAAAGGGAGGAGAGACAGGATGGACTAATGGGCTGTGAGATGTCAAAAACGGGAAGCTCTATAGAACTATGGGATTCAGGCATCATCTAGGGCTAGATAACAAAAATCAGTTTGATTGGTATGTTTAGCAAGTAAAGACACCACAACACACAGCGGCAGGCCTTCATTTATATGTTTATATACTTAATTGAATCACCTGATAAGGACAAGTTTACAGCTGTCCCTGTTCAGTACAACCAAGCACATGTAAGAAAAAAAAATAACAGATTGAAGTTAATATCAAGGTCAACACCGCAGCCTAGCTGTTCTTGGAAGGGAAGTAATTATTTTCTTATAGTTGTATCCTCTGCAGGTCAACAAGCAGAAGCTTGAATTTCTTAAATTGTAAGCTGGTGGCCAGCAGCAGGCAGGAATGAAGGAGGTGTGCTGGTCACTTAAACTTTGTCAGACCTATTCTGTTACAAGTTCTTGAGCTTGGATTCTTTACAGGGAATATATATTGAGTACTATCTGCATTGCCGTGTTTATCAAGTAGGTCAACTTGAGTTCAGATTAAAATATTAGCACTTCTGCTAGCTCTAGCTAGCTATTCTTCGAAAGAGAATCAAGTGAATAAAATATTTAACGATATAGAAAGCAGCTAGCAGATTCATAGATGTCTTTTTCTCAAAGTTTTAATTACCAGTTGGGCAAAACTCTGTGCGAACCAGTTGATAACTTCAGAACAATACCCTAAAACTAGCTTATATGATCTTCTGCCTTCCATGCGTGAAGTTGCTGCGGGACTGGGAGACATTTTTGGATCATTAACTTCACTAATTAGAGGATCAGACACCTTGAGACACATGTACATTACCTCTGTTTATTCTCAAAATAAATGAGTCATTTTATTAGCTCAGGCAATTTAATTAGCAATTTATTTCATGTGAGATTGATGTTCGAAATAAGATATATTGCTTCCGAATTCCCTGCCTCCATGTCGCATTTTCATGAATCCTGCAGGAGATGATATATATGACTGGCTAATTGATGCATGGGATTTTTTTTCCTGTTACATAAATTTATATCAATGGATATAATTTTCTCGAATTTAATATAAGATTTTGCTGAAGATTTTAAAGATTTTTTTTTTATAAAGGATTAAAATTGTGTGACTATCAGAAATTGATAAGACATTCAAGCAAGACTCGGAAGTTACTATTCATGAATTTATTTATTTTTGTTTAAATTTTTTTTTTGTTTTAATTAAGAGTTTTTCAATATATAAAATAGGGTTATTTATCATGTATTTTTGAAAACTATTTAAGAAAATATTTAATAATAAAATTTTAACTTATGATTTATGTGTGATCTCTATTTAACATAATTATATGATATTTATTTGTATTATCTTTCTTAAATTGTTTTTGAACGCATCACTAATGCCTATTTATTGAATCTTATTTTCTCAACATTTTTTCTTTTAATTTTTCATCTCACGTGAAACACAACAACCTGGGGGCGGGGTTGGGGGCAATTGCATGAAGGTTCATGGGGACCCTTCTACTCTGAACTTTTTTTTTTGGGGGGGCGGGGGGGCGGGGTTGGGGGCAATTGCATGAAGGTTCATGGGGACCCCTTCTACTCTGAACTTTTTTTTTTGGGGGGTGGGGGGGCCGCTTGTGCTTATTTCCTCTTACGGTTTTTTCTCGTGAGGGAAGAGAAATAAAATGATTATGAAATTGAAATAATCAATTTTTGATGGGGGGGGGGTGATTATTAAGTATTTAGATCATGTTTGGTAAGTCAAATAATATTTGATTGAATTTGACTGGACATAGCTATATTGGAGTGGCTAGATATCTGTCATGTCTTGTGTTAGATATAGACTTGACAATTTGTTATGTTTTGTGTTTGGTATAAATTGAATAAGATAAAAAGACATAAAGTCATATATGGGAGTTGATTTGAAGTGCTTTGATTGTTTAAATATAATTTGAGCAATTGATAAAAACATTGAATAAAAAAAATATTGAAATGAAATGTATTTTATCAATCCAAGTTAACTTGAGGTAATATTTTAAATTTGTAATTCGAGTAATGAAATCACAATAACTTCATATAAAAAAAAAACAAATTATAAAGTTTAATTTCCAATAAATTCATTGAATGATGAAATTGAAAGAGAAAAACATAATCTAAAAAAAAACAATAAAACAACATAAATCTATCCATGTTAACTCGTAAAACTCATGATTCAGGTCATGAGGTTGATATAACTTTATAAAAAATAAATCGAAACAAATGACAAAGTTTAATTCATGATCAACCAGATGTTAAATGATAAAATTAAAAAAATAAACAAAAAAAATTCAAATCAATCAAGGTAACCCATCAAATCCGTGATATTAATAATAAGATTAAGATAATCACAAAGAAAGAAAACTATAACAAATATATAGTATGAGATTTTCAAACCGTAATAAGTCTCGTACATAGATATTCTCATCATGTAGTAAATAACACATGATGGAATGGTCCGATGTTGGACCATGTTCCTTGAATGTTATTTAGTATATTGTCATTTAAACCATGACCATAGGTACTAAATTATGTATATTAAATGATCTTATCATATGTTAATTACTCATGATGGAATGGTCCAAGGCTTTTCCTTTCTATGTTAATTAATATACCATAGGGCTAAATAATATGACCTTATTATTCACTAAATGACAATGAGATAGTAAGGTCTTTAAGGTAAACCATGTATGTGTATATGTTATTAAAAAGATATAACAATATAATTTATTTTAAATAGGATATATAAGGTGTGATGTCTAAATTTTTTATTATATTATTAGCTTTTTAATCAAGATTTTTATAAACCAATTAGGGCTTATAGTTACCATAAAATTAAGTGACAATTTCTTTTTTTTATTACTTCTTTTTACACATAACTCGACTTGATGTCTTTTTTTTTATACTTTCTAATAATTTTGATGTATTAATATAAAAAAATATTTTAATATATTTTAAATAAAAAATATTTTAGAAAAACAATATGTATCATAATATCAAACATATACTATGTGTATTTTGAGAAAGAGAGGTAGTTATGTAGACCGGATCATATCGCCATAAAAGGTCCGAACATAACTGCATTCATTCTGAAATTTTGCATCTGTTCTTGATATTGTTTTGATTAAACAAGCCTGTTTGCTAATGCGTAGCTGTGGATTTTTTTTTCTCAAAACTACAACAGCATTCTGTGAACTTACTAGTCAATTTGTAATGCGATCAATCAAAGCTAAATTGACCCACCAACATGAACAACAAAGGCAATGGAACATAATAATTCCTATATTATTTCCTGGTAGATAAAGAGAACATCAGAGTAACCAAAAAAATATCTTACGCGTAAATCGTATTCCAGACTTTCCTCCTTTTCCTATACGCTAAAATCTCTTTGTGCCTTGTATATGCAATATGTATATAACTATGTTAAGAAGATTCCTTGCCCAAAGACAAGGAAAGCATTAAGTGAAACCCAACCTAATCAATGTTTTCTCAGGGGTTTAACTAATAACTACTCTAGCATAATAAACTAGCCATTATTACTGCTATTATTATTGTTATAGATTGTTTAACCCCTTTTAGATTTGTGCTCCACGGAAGCCTTAGAAGTAGCCAGAGCCAGCCAAGTCCCCTTTCCCATTGGCAAGGAAGAAGATGCAATGGAAGAGGCAGAGGAGCATCCCTGTTGCTGCTCACACTGCTCACAGTACCTTATCATTCCTTTTCTCCGATCACCTTCCTCCCATTGGCTCATCATCCCTTTCTTTGTGGGTCCCAACTGTGTAAAACATACAGAAAATGAAAAGGGAGTCAACATGTATCCTATGATAGTATCACTAAAATATGGGTATGAATTGAAATTGAGATTTGATCAGTACACATACACTTGGCATGGCAATACTGGTGGTCACATTTTGATGATGTCTTCTTTGGTAAGTGACAGGGTGAGGAGAGGCTTCAGCATGAGACTGAGACCCATAAAACAATCCATAATCATCAGTTTGATTGGTATTCAGTGGCTCATTAAGGTTGATGAGAGGGGTTTTGGTAGTGGTGGTGATGGTAGTAGAAGTGGAAATGCTGCTATTCTCATACTGGGAGTGAGTCATTTGATCAAGGGGAGGACAGGTGGTTGGAGTCGTGGCAGCTGTGGATTGGGGAATGGTGACAGGCCTTCTCTCAGCTAATGGCTTCACAGGGAAAGTACGGTGGGGTGTATGGGTTTGAGATGGAGGAGCAAAGAGGAAGTGAGATTGTTTTGGTGTAGTGGAGGACACTGAGGGAGGTGTTTGTACCGCAATGAGGTCTTCTAGTAGGACCACAACCTGAGGGTGAGGGGTTAAGGTAGTCATATCCGGCCACAGGAAACTTCCCTGGGGCTTGCATATTCTAAACCCACTTTTCAGCCTCTCTATCTTTGCTGCCCTGTCCTCTGTTGGTGCTGGTGATTCTGTTCTTGGTGCTATGATGCCTCCTGATGATGACTTGCATTGTTCTCGTGCTGATTCCCCTAAAACCGTTGCTTCTTTTTCCTGATGCATTACTCCTTTCCCCTTTCTTCCAGTTCCTGCTGGCGTGATTGACTCTGTTGAACCCATTAATAAAGCTGGCTTTTCTGTTGATTCTGCTCTGTTTGATTTCTCCACTCTGGTTTTTAGCTTCTCCATTTCTTCCTGCATAATTAAATATTTCCATCATCACAATGATGACCGTGTTCAATGCATAATCAAATGCGACAACAATAAATGCAGCCAAGCCACCCCGTTGCACTGTAAGGACACCTAAATTCATAACTAACCAATTCATCCTAAGATCATCATTAAGCGTATCATTGTTACAATATAAATGCTGTCCAGATTAGAAAGTACTACCAAGGACAACGGAAATCCACTGCCAGAACATTCATCATTTATGAAACTATTTAATGTGGGATTTTGAGCTTTAAATTGAACAAACTAATTGCAAAAATCTAGTCTGGAATAAGCAACACCCCCATATCAAGCCTCTAAATATAACAGCTTCTCAAATGGTTTCATGGCAATTTATGCATCAACTTATTATCTAGAATAGATACATACATCAGATGGTCCGTTTGTTACTACCATCTTTCAATGATGTGGATCATGCGATCACCCAGGAATTTCTTATTTGAACAAATCTTATATACACTAGTAGCACCCAGAACGTCATAACGTGGAAAGAATCATTCATATCAAATCTTACACACTTCAATTGAAAAGAAAATGATAATTATTAAAGGAAGAATTCTCATGCTCTCCTACCTTCATCCCATACAAAGATTCTGAAATTTCCTTTAGTTGTTCCTCCATCTTTACCTTCTTATTCACCAAATCAATGTACATTTCCTGCAAAAATAGTGCATGGATTGTCAAGAGAAGAACTTGGATCAGTCCAAAAATCTGGTCAAACTTTCATATCTATTACCTTCAGTGGAATTAATAAGTTGTCATGCTCCATGTCCTGACTTGTAGGAGAATAATTCGGTGCTGCCACCATTGCTAATTCCTCCCCGTGTTTTTTAGACACCATTGCCTCCATCTCCCTGCCCCCCATAAGAACAACACATACGCGAGAGATGGAATCAGTAGCGCACACAATTCACCCCAAGAGTAACAGAGAAAAACTGGTGGGCATTACCAGATCAACAGCACTAACAAGCTAAAAGACCACAAAATTGAAAGATAATCAATCCTAGTTAAAACAGAAGGACCAGTACCCTTTAATTTTAGCAATTTCTTCTCTGAGCTCCTTGATCTCTCTAGCACAAACTGGATCCTGACTGGGATTATCACCAGGTTTCCACCCAGGTGGAGGTGTCCAATAAGGATCCTGCACACCAGCCTCTTTCCTGATATCAACCAAATCAGCCTTCTCCAGCCAATACTCCATTGCTCCATCTGCGTTATGCCTCCTTCTGAATCTCTCTTCTCCTCCCGGAGCCACCTTCCCTGACATATGCTTCAACAAGTGGTCTAACAGCCCAGTATCCCCAATCAACTTCCGTGCCTCAGCTCTCAATTCTGGCCTTAAAATTGGGCGTCGAAACACAGCATTTTGCTCTTTCATTACCTTTAACATGTTTTCCTCAGCCAATTTATACCTTCACAGAAATCAACCAACCAAATTAGCTAGCTACATATAGACACTAATCAAAAAAAAATATTAACACAAATGACGATCTGAATTAGTTTATTAACTAATAAAAGCTTTATCACCTCCCCGCAGACCATCTGTCAATAGAATTCTTGATGAGTTTGTTCTTCTTTTGCCTATAGACCACAATCTGGTTCTTCTTTTCAATTTTACGCCTTTTCTTTTTGGTGATAATTTGCTAATACCAGACCCACCTTGACACTTTCTCTTACGTAATTTCCTTTTAGCTTCACTTGACTTGTTTACTACTAACTTAACATCGACCTCCTCCTCGTCCTCCTCGTCTGTATCATCATCACTGTCTTTCTCTTCTTCGCTTTTAATCAAATCCTTCGATGCAGTCACTATTTCACGTTTATCCTCTACGTGTTTAGCCAAGAACCTGACCTGCCGGCGCTGACCCCACTTAACCATGCCTGTCCCGTTGAGCTCAGACATGAGAGACACCTTCCTTGCACCAACAAATTTATTAACATGAGTACTTGTAGGTGGGTATGACACTTTTCGAGGTGAAACCGAAGGATGTTTAACCATCCAGAAACTCCATGAGTAACTCTTGTCTGCCATTTCTTGAGAAGAGATTCTCCTATAAAGAGCTTCCGCTGCAACTTCTGATCCTATAATGTATTTCTCATCGAATGCTGGTAGCTGCTTCTTCTTCGTTTTCATGTCTTTCTTGTAATTAATAGCTTCAATCTCATTGAAGTAACATCTTAGAGAATTGATGCTTGGAAACCTCAGCGAGACTCTCATCCTGGTCTTTTCATTCACCTGAGATATTTATTCAAGCAGAAACAAACACCAGCAAATTTTAAAGCAGAGAGAAAAAAATGTTGAGCCGGGTTTAAGAATATTGTTGAATTATATAAAAAATACCATGACAACTCGGGTTTTGTTGAGTTGATCAGGGGATTTATGAGGCAGCTTGGAGTGATCAATTTCATAAAAAGAGCTCACTTTAATATGCTCAGCTGGGTCTTCATTATTAAGCATGGAAAACAAAGAGTAATCAGAGAATTCCTTATTTTGATCAGAAACAAGAGCTCTTAGCGTGGAAAACGACATAGCTACTACTAGCACTAGCAGCAGCTGCAGTAGTACTACGTACTTGCACGACTGTGAGCTATAGGAATAGAGCTAGCTAGCTAGTACGAGCAGTAAAAAAAAATCAGCAAATCAGAAGAGAGAAATCAAGTGAGAGAGAGAGAGAGAGGAAACAAAAGGGATAAAAAAGAGGGAGAGATTTGTTGCTCGGGCGTGTGTGCGTGTCTGTTACAATATTACCAAATGGTGGAGCTGTGGTAAATGTTGGGTGATGCAGGCATTGTCCGCCCAAAAAAAGCCTTCTATCGGCGTCCTCGGAGTTCTGCCTCCTTTTTATTTCCTGCATTTTCACAAGCACAACCAAAATCACTGTATTACCCTTCTCTTTTAAAAGGGGTGAGAATTTATGTATGCATAAGCCCCTCGTGTGCAATACTCGATAGAGAATGTATAGAATATACCGTTACATAGCATAATAATTATGTGGTTTTTGCTATGTAATATCATCATTTCACTTACTTGGGCACCAAGGATGTGTAGAGCGGGGTTTGATTTGCGTAACAAATTGTAGGGGACGCGCGTGTGGGTTTGGTATGTGTGTGAGCGTGAGACAAAGATTAGGAATTCGGTTGAGTATTTGAAAACTTTTGTAGGCTTGTAATCAGCGAGTTGATTTGAGAGATAAAAGAGCGCGTGGGTTACGAGGAGAGAAATAGAGGAGTAACAGAAAGAAAGGGGTGTGGTGGTTGGGGAGTGGGAGTGAGGAGAAGAGAGAACAAACTCACCGATGGGTGGTCTATCACTGCAACATCCACCAGCTCCATGGTAGTCATCTTCTGCACATAGAGAAACAGTTTCAACTGCACAAGTTAATACTAGCTAGTCGTACCTCTCGTCCTTCCCGGCCCCCCGGCGAATAAACATATATGGACAAGATTAAAGAAAGGGAAAATCAGACTATATATAAGATAATCATTTGAAGCAAACATACAATTAATCTCATTAATCAATCATAAACACAAGGATTGATCAGAAAAGAAAGCAAGGTTAAGGCCTGATAGATAGATAGATAGATATAGTGATTCTTGCACAGCCAGGAGAATCTCTATATTGTTGGTACGCAGAGACTGAAAACAAGAAGGAGCGAACGGGAATGCAAAATCAAAGCTAAGTACTACTGATCATTATGCGACCTTTAAAGTACACTAACTAGGAAAAACACCACTGGTAAATTAAAGATCATGAAGCTTGGAAAGTGCATCAAAAACACTTTTGAGTTTGAAATCTCAATTTTGAGAATCTTCCAGGAGCCAAACAACCTATATCTGTTAACCACAGGAAAATGCATACTCATGTCAGGACTTGTTTGAATTCCTCATTCAAACACACCCCTTAATGACATTCAAATGGGTCATTCCTTTTGAGATTTTTTATCCAGTACCAGCACCGATTCAACCAGCTAAAGAGTAACTACACCAGCATTAATTAATTAATGCACATGAAAAAAATCAGGTTGAAAATTAAACAGCAAAAATAAATATAAAACGAGACCTCTTTTTTTCAATTTCTGTTTCAAAAGCTACTTGTGATGGATTGTTTGGAGAGCAAGAAAAAACAGCTTGAGAGAATACGCAGAGAGAAGGGGGAGGGAGTTTTTTCTGTTGTGAAACCAACGATGGTGGTGCATTTCTGCTATAAAGAGAGAGAAAAATAGTAATGATTATTACCAGACGGGATGCGCCTCACGTGACCTGGATTCTGGTCCCCCCACCCTCCCCCTCCCTCCTCTACAGTAACGTCTCCCATTTTACCGTTTTACCCCTCCCGAGTCTTGTTGCCTCTGGAAATGTTGTATAGATGGTTGGGAGAGTTGAGAGCTAAAGAAACTGGCTCTTAGATTTATTTATCTACGGCCTTTGAGGAGCCATTGGTTCCTGGTAGCCAATAACGTTTAGCCAGGTCATAACCTTTGTAGCTTCTGACCACGTGGCGGATGCTTGCTTGTGGGAGAGGTTCGGGATTGCCTCATTGGATATGGCGGGTGACCTTTTAGTTCCAGCTCGGGTATATAATATTCTTCTCTGTACCCACACCACACGAGTACTAAAGAGGGATGACACGCAATATTATTTTTTTTAAGAAGGTATTCTTCAATTTATAAGTAAATTGAGATTTATTTTTGACGATTTTAAGGGTATATCCCTCTCATTTATCTAATAAATTTAATAAATTCTTCAAGCTACTAATTCTAGGAATTGAATTAAAAAAATCAATAAAAGATAATACATTTACTTTTAAATCAAGGGTTTGAAGAAGTAAAGACATTTATTTCGTCTCCAATTGTTCAGAAATTCAATAAATTGGTTTTGCACCAGCACTCCGGCACCTGGTCTGTGGATGCATGTAAGGCCCAGTAACTCCGTTAGCCATAACGAATGGACTCGGATGAATTGTGTTCTTGTTCATGACTCTGGTTTTGATCGATGAGAAACTTTTATTTATGTTGGGTTTCTTATTGAGTTCTAGAATTTTCAAAACAACAATTCAAAGAGAAACCTGTGTTTGGAACTGGATGTTATAACGGAAAAAAAATATGTTAGATTTGACGAAATAGTGCCAAAAAAAAAAACGATTGGCAAGATGGCTATAAACTTTCTGTTACTAATTGTCGCGCCCGTTAGACAATTACTAGATTTGTTGCCGGGATAAAAATGCTTGGGCAAAAAAAATCGAGGCTAGAGTCATTTGTTTAATTGATGATTTAAATAATTTGAAAAAAGAAATAAAAATTCAGACCCGACTCTATTCAGATGATAGGCAACTCAATGTTTAAAGGTTTATATTTTTTTAAAAAAAACCAACCTATTAAATCAGGTGAATTTACAAACTCGGCAACATGGTTATAAAATTAGAATAATCTCATTAAAAAAAAAGAGGGAAAAAGAGTTTGGATGATAAAATTGAATTAAAATATTTTTTAAAAAAAATTAACTTTTAAAATCGATGATCCTGATCATGAAATTGGGGTCAACCCTGTAGAAAAAAGATCGTAAAAAATAATAAAGCAAAACTGATAAAAAATAAGAAAAAATTAGTTTTAAAAAAGACGAACCCGGATAACTTTTTAGACCTGATCTAATCTCTAAAACTCGTAATCCGTGAAATCCTAAGACTGAGTTCATTCAAAAAAGTTAATTCCCAATTAATTTAATTTTAAATGATGAAATAGTGAAAAAAATATTAATAAATTTTTTTTGCAAAAACAAAAATGATATCAAATAAAAAAGAATGAGAATCAAATTAAAAAAATTAAAAAATCATATGGAATGAAATTTAAAATACATTTATAATTTGATAAATTATTTATAAGTTGAAAATGTTAGGAGAGTGATATTGATAAATATTTATAGTTTTATAGTCTGAAACTCGTGTGGAATTTAAGATGGAGAGAGAAAAAATGATAAAAAAAAAAAAAGAAACAATCATTAACCATTGATGGTTGGAATTTAGGGCACACACCTTTTCATGATGTTAGGGATGCCAAAACTTTTCAAATACCATCGTTAAATGTGATGTTTTGTGACTTGAATATCTTGTGTGATCTACCTGAGCGATATGAAAGGCATTAATACAGTGGCTTTGTTACGCATACATTAAAAGTTTTTTTTAATAATATTTAATACATATCAATTATAATAATGTCCCCGGGTAATTTTTAAATTTATAATAAAATTAATGTAAAATGACAAAAAAATATATTTATAAGAGAGTTATGTTGGTTTTATCTTTAAGGACATGAAAGTAATTGTATTATTCTAAAAAAATCAAAGAGACCAAAATGCCCCTATATGCCAGGCATTATATTATTTATTATAAGGTCAAATTAATAATTTTACTGTATAATAAAAAAACAAAATAATTAATACAACCTCATATAATATGTAAAGATACTTATGTAATGGTGAAACAGTAATATTATCCGGAATACATAATTCAATGTGTTTTTTTGTTAGCTCGAGGCAGTCCTGTCATGTCACCATTCCAATAAATAATAAATAGTAAAATGTCTATAGAGTATAATAATTTTTCATTAATCTTTAGCTTATTTTTTAATAAATAAAATAAATAATTCATAAAAATAAAGTTAATATTTTTTTATACTGATTTACGCGTTGATTATGGGTTTTTTTTTTAAAAAATATAAAATCCTAAACAAAGCGATTTAAGAAACGAGAATGTCATAACCATCTAAGTGGTGGTCCAGTGATAAGAGTTTGGGACCAAGAGGTTTGCTTCCTCTATGGTCTCAGGTTCGAGCCCTGTGGTTGCTCATATGATGATCATTGGAGGCTTACATGGTCGTTAATTTCAGGGCCCGTGAAATTAGTCGAGGTACACGCAAGTTAGCCCGGATAATTACATTAAACTAAAAAAAAAAAAAAGGACAAGGTCCTGATCTCTCACCTATAAATTGAGATTGCACCATTGAAACCCAATTTTAAAAGACAGAAATGTCAGGGCTTTAAATTTATTTACCAATTAAAAGTTTGTGTCCAAAAGTAAGGCTTGAAATCTGATCTTAAGCCTAAATCAATCTATTAAATCATAAAAATAAAGTACGAGTCTAAATTTCAATTATAAAAAGACCACAGCAGTAAAGATATGGCCTTTTTGTTTGTGAGTATGGTTGTGGTTGCTTTTCAAAGTATTTTTAACTCAAAAAAATATTAAAAAAATATTTTTATTTTTTTAAAAATTATTTTTGATATCAATATATAAAATAATCTAAAAACACAAAAACTATTAAATAGCAAAGAAATTTTTTTTTTTAAAAAAAAAACACTTTTAAAATGCAAAAATAAACAAGATTGCGTATCTAAACATAAAAATCAAACTCAATGCCTTGTTATGTTTTTTATTGTATAAGTTTACGGAGAGAAAGTTGTTAGTGATAAAATTAAAAAAATAAACAAATAATAATAACAATAAAACTCGAGAAAACTCCATTGTTGGAACACATGTGGTCTCATATTCTAGTTATAAAATAGACATAAAACAATATATAAGATTACAAATTACAGGCAAATAGCACATAGGTCAACACGCATAGCTAGCCTTCATATGATCCTCGACCTTTTATTTATTGTATTGTTTTTTTTGTAAAAAAAATTACAAATAAAAAAACAATTAATCAATGACAGCCTCTAGTTGATTAAAAAGGTTCCTCCTGAGTTTTTTTCACAAAAATAAAAATTATGTTATCGTATTATTATCGAATAAAAATCTATATATTTTTACATTTTAAATGTTTTTGCAAGAAAATTTAAAAATATATTTTTTTATTTTAAATTATTTTATTGATATTTTCATATCGTTTTAATGTGATGATATATAAAATATAAATTTAAAAAAATAAAAAAAAAATCAATATATTTTAAATTTAAAAAACTTTAAAAAAACATCATTATTATAATTCGAATAGTGTTTAGAATGTTGTACTATTAAATTGAACAAAATAAATAAAAATGTATTGGAATTGATTAAACATGTTAATAGATGAGATTGTAATGGACTATATTGGAATACATCAGAAAATTGTTATACAAATCAATTTATTGTTGCAAAAGTTCATTTTGGCCTTTCAAATTTTATTAGGTTTTTTTAGTTGTTATATTTTATTTTTCTGACACTTTAGTCTTTATTGGAAATATTCTAATTTTATGATTTGTATAATTTAACCCCTTCATAAAAAAGTGTTTGCAATTAGACCCCTACATGTAAATCTTCATTTTACAAAAACTTGGTCAAATTTTAACCTACCAAATTAAAAATAAATGAGTGATAAATAAATAAATAAATAATAGCTGAAATGAAAAATTTAAGAAATAATAATTTGTATTCATGGTTCTGGACAAGCTTGTTCCACCCTCCATGACATACAAGAAATTACTATTGATAAATTGTCTGATTTAAAGAAAATCACTTTAAAAATTACAACATAATAGATTTTAAATAAAACCTAAGATATGGACGGTTATCAAATTAAAAATAACTTGATTATCTTGTTTGGTATATTAGAAACTAGACAGTACATATTGATGAGAACCAAGGACTGAACAACATAGAAGGAGGCATAATTGTTGTGAGGCACAAGCACTAAAGAACGAAGGATCTTCTTGTGGTGGCTCGTGGAACTATTCCTGGTGCAAAAAAACGCTAAGTTCGGCGATGCCTGGATCGTCTTGATCGGATGATCAAAAGGGACCAACGTGTGTCATCGATGAAGGACAGAAGTGGCGGTGCTAGTGACGTTATCTCCTATCTCATCTTCTCTCTTTCTATTTGTTTTCCGGTGGACAAGCTTGGATTGCCAAGCCTTAAGCGTGGCGCGTCTAGGTCAAGTGCGCGACCCAACGTGCACGTTTAGGCCCTTTTCTCTTTTCCTTTCTTTGATTTTTTTTTTCTCTCACTTTTTTCCTTTTTTCTCTGTATCTTCTTTTCACTTATTTTTTTTCCTTTATTTTTTGCTGATTGTTTTCTTTTCATGGGGGAAAATTAAACGATAACACAAACCATTCACGTTTCTTGTTATTAATATACTTTTGATCATTGTTGTGAGATTCATTGCTATTGTTTTCTAATGTCTCTTATTTCTAGCTTATTGATTAATAGTGTGTTTGGAAACACGGTGTAAATCATAATTTTAAAATTTATTTTACTTAAAATGAATTTTTTTTATGGTTCAGATCGTTTTAATGTGCAGATGTCAAAAATAATTTTTTAAAATTTATTTATTTATTTTAATGCATTTTTAAGCGAAAAACATTTTAAATCGCCACCGCTACCATAATCTCAAACACACTTGGTTGTTTAAGAATAATTGGGGTAGTTTTTTAAAATATTTTTTGTTCGGAAAAGTATTAAAATAATATTTTAATTTTTAAAATTTATTTTTTATCATTAAAAAAATATATAAAAAATAATTTAAAACAAAAACATTTAGTTTTTTTTAAAAAAAATTGAAACTCACTCTCGGTGAAGTGGATTCAAGTTTTTGTAGTTCAATTATGTTTGGTATTGTGGTAGCTGTTGTGATTGTGGTTTGAAAAAAGTTGTTTTTATAAAAAGTGCTTTTAGTTGAAGTTGATTTGATATTTATGTATGTTTGGTTAAAACTGTGGTTGAAATTAAGGTTAAACAAAAAGTAGTTTAATATGTTTGGTTAATAATACTTTTGAAATTGAGGTTATAAAATAATTTTAAAAAATATATATTGATATTTATGGTTTTTAATTTAAATAATGTAGATTTAACTATTGTTATTATATCATGAAATAAATAATACTTTATATAAAATATTTTTCATCGTTCCATTAAACTATCTACAATTTCATCACGTATGAAATATATCTGACAAGGATTATATTTTTTTGGTTTCTTAAGTGCGCGACAACATCAAGTAAAATATAATTAGGAACAAAATTGGAATTGCGATCAAATTTTGCAAATGCTACGTCATCAAGCGATCTCTGTCTAATTTACGTAATGTCATTGAATAATGTTAAACACTAGTTATTCGAATAAAACACAATTAAAAATTTAAAATAATTTTTATTTTTTATTTTACTGGGTTGGACCCGGTTCAATGCATGTTGAGCTTTGGACCGAACCCGGTCTGGCTAGAACTGGTCCTACCAGAATAGTGTAGCATGCTACACTGTTCAGTGAACAGTGCAATTAGCATGAACAGTGCGCGAAAAGCAAAAATTCCTTGCTTTTCTTTCCCTGCGTTTCGGACACAAAAATAATGTGGAATCCATGCACAATAAATCTTGTTTTTATTTTTACTAAACTGTTTAAATATGTGGTTTAATTAAAATACAGTCGCAAATGCATAAACAAACGGGCTCATGTTGAACGTTTGTGTTTGTAACTGTAACGTGGTGGTTAAGTATGTTTTCCAAACTGTTTTTTTTTTTAAATTATATTTTTTAAGTTTTTTTTATGGTTTTAATATACTGACATTAAAATTACAAAAAAGAATTGAAAATTAAAAATTATTTAATACAGCTTAATAATTTTGTCTCATATATACATAAACTCTACAGGCCCATATTAATAATTTTGTCTCATATGCATTGGTGGTGCTAAACTACACAGTAACGGATAGTTTTCGTCCCATGTCGTCAAAATTGTCCTCTTTGGATATAATATCACAGGAGGGAAGAAGAGGTACTGGCTAAGAGATACATTAAGCTTTATATGAATATCCCAAGAGACATCTGTCTAGAAAAATAACACCGTGAGATGTTAAAATGGGTAATGCAGCACTGAAACGATGAAGTCATTTCTTTTATTGTCAAGGGAAAAGAAACTTATTCCTTTTTTAAAAAATAAATCAAGATTATAACTATTTTTTTATATTATTTGAAACTATAATTTATAATAGTCATATTAATACTTTTTACCTTTTTTTCTGTTATTTTTATTTTTCATATTATTTAAATTACCAACTAAATCAATAACCCGCCCGAGTCTCATAATTTTTTATCCTAACATTTTTTTACATAGAAAAAAAAATTACTCACCTTGCGACAGAGCATAGACATCAAATCTTGTCGGAATGTTAAACAACTCATTTATTTAAATGTATTTGATCATGTTGAAATTACATTTTTTAGATTATTAACAATTTTTTTTTTGTCTCCACTGTATATATATTGTGCACCTAATCAACGTGGATTCTCTCACATTTCATCATAGACTAGAGTCGTGATTTTTTATTTATTTATTTTGATCATTAAATTTTTTATAGTGATTTGCTCGTTTTATAATTAATAGCCAAATTGGAGATCAATTACTCCTCATTTGTTCACCCGGGTAAAACTAAAAGACATGCAATCAAAGTAAAAACCACAAAGAAATTAGATGGTCATTTCAAACTTAACTAGAAAATTAAATTTGATCCTCTTACTTTGTAATTCACTTATTTTCAGTCCCTTTAGTTTTTTTAATATTCACTTTTGATCCATAACTTCATTTATCTTATTTGTAAGTCTATGGTTTGAGGTGTGAGAAAGAAAGTTATTAAATTTTAGTAAAAGAGAAAAAAATCAATTGACACAAATTCTGACATCAACATAATCAATTTTGGTGTCAACGAGTTTTATTCGATTAGAAAAATTCAACTAGAGTGTTCTTTCGCTCTCAATTGCTTAAAAGAGTATATCTAACCTATGTAAATTTTTAGTTTTCAAGTTGATTTTTTATTTTTGAATCTCTTGTATTATTTGAAGGTATTAATAGGTTTATTTATGTTTTCAGGGTGATTTTTTTTTATTTTTAAATAAAAAAATGATTGAAAACTTAATTATCATTCCGCCCAACCCCAAAATAAAAAATAAAACGATTACGAATGCTGCTTGCTTGGCGATACCAAACAGCCGTTAACTTCTGCCCCTTTCCGTACAAAATCAACAAGTTAAAATTAGGGTTTTTTCAATTTATTCCGATGTCTGCTCTTTTCCCTACCAAATAGTTACTAATTTTTTCCGGTGTCTGATCAGGGCTTGGTGAAACAAATGGACTGGGGTTTTGTACACAAAGCTTGGGAGAAATGGACTTCCATTAATGTCGGCTCTTCTACCGGTGAACCATTGAAGGCGGCTTTGCTTATTAACTATGATCCAAATGCACCATCTCGCTTGCTTTCTATCATGTAAGAGAAACGAAATTATAATTTGAAACCCACAAATGATTTAGTTTTCTTATGTTTGTTAAAGTCTTGATTATGGCGTGGTGGTTTTAGTGCAGAACAAGAAGGTATCAATGCCGTTCCCACTGAAGTGAGCCAGTTTGTTGATTTTGTTAAAAGGAATAAACTTCATTCGGAGAACTTTACTATCGGGCAAAATCAATGTAAGTTTCGCTGTGGTTACTTACTGAAGGACTTTTATTGGCTACAAGTATAGTGAAGTGTTGATATTAGTGAATGCCGAGTTTTTTTTAGAAATCAAGTTTGTTTTTCTTGAGTTTGGCAAAAGAAATTTGTCTCAGTTAAGATCATGTGCTCTTATACTGCAGCCTGTAGCTCAATTTACGCAGCTTAGCAGAATTATTGAGGATATTTAGTTTTGTGTTTTTGACTTATCAAACGTGCACCTCCTCGCAAATGTACCGCATGGATGACTGATCGAACCTTAAAACATGTTTTCAGAACATTTCTTTTCTGCCCTTTCAGAGTTTAGGCATTATCGACTGAATCAAATAGGATTTCTGCTTGCTTTTGTTGTGCATGGGATCAATAGATGTGTATTCCGCCTTCCCAGTACCTTTGTTTCCCATTATACAAGCAGGATTAGAAAAGAACATGCCAATCACTCTTGTTTCTTGTATTTGGCAAAGAAGTAGGCAGGTACACTTATAACCCTGTTATGTGTAATACTATAATTTCATAGACATTCTAGCAGTTACAAATGAGAACATTCATTAGTTTCCAAGACAAACCAGAGTGAATTTTTTTTGTTATTTTTGTTTCAATAAAATTAAGGTTTTCTTTTGACTAGAATGATGGGAACAATCTTCAGTCAGAATTGTGATCTTCTGAAGTCAAAGTATGCTGTTCGTGCAAGTCATTGCAGCTTCCCTTGATGCTAGCATTTTTGCGGACCTGACTGCAATTGCTTGGAAAATGCCCCATGCCTTGCATTCTTTATAACATCACACATCCCACTAATTTTGTCTTGCACCATATCATTGTACATTTTTTCTTGTTCTCTTTGTAATATTTATCTTACAGATCCTGATTTGGGTGGACAGATGTGGTTACATCCATTCATGAGAATTGTTTCTGTGCAAGGTCTCTGACTACATCAAAACCTGCTGGTGAAGGTGCCATCATCATGCAGACTTCAGCATTCCTCTTGGTTGCATTGTAATCCCCTTTCTGTTTGTTTTGATATTTTTAGTTTTGACTTTCATATTTGAACAGATTTGGGCTGCTAATGTGAAGAAGTTGAATTTCATCTTGTCTTTTCATTTTGTGAATGTGGCACTGGCAGGTATGATGGATCAATTGGTGCAGCATCCCGTGCTATGGTGGCTGTTGATCAGTTTGCTTGGCAACTTGGGCGAAGAAATCTGTAACTCATTTTCTACAATGGTACTAGTGTAAGTGTCCTGTCCTGTTAGAGGTTCCTTAAATGGGTTTTGGTTTTTATCTTGTAAATTTAGTTCCTGATGTTGTTGTTTGTCAGAATCTTTTATCATTGGCTTACTGAATCATTAAATGCAGGTGTTATCTGTGTCTAGTTGGTTATGTGGACTCCAAGTTTGTGACAGAAATCATTGTTACCCAGTTTCCTTCAAATCTGAGCACTGCTTTTTATTCTAAGTAATTACATCAGATCTCCTTCAAAGATTATCTCCATTCCGCAAGGTGACAATGGTAGAAATCGAAGATGTCAAAATTCTTGCCCGTTTTAATTTTTCTTGTGATGTACAGTAGGAAATGATGCTGTTTTTCTCGCATGCCTGGGTAAATTGGCATGTAAATAATTTGTTGAGCTGTTAGGTTGTAGCGCTGCTGGACAAGGCATGCTTATGCAAAGGTAAATTATGTGTTGGAAAGTTAGCTGGGTCCGTAGTGGTTTAACAGTGGCCAACTTTTGCTGCATCAATGACTACGGTTATAACTTCCCAGATGAGGGAACTGTTGGGTTTCTCAGTAATGGAAACGATATTTTTTTTTAATCCCAAAGATTCTGTTATAGTTATTTAAAGTTTAAGATTATCTAAATATTAGATTTTTTTTGTTTTGAATAATTGCTTCAAAACTGGATTGTCATAAGCCACAAATCGTTTAATTGTCTGGCCTTCAACGGTAATTCACATGGACCATCAATAAAAAAATCTCTTAAACCCTTTTAAGAGAGGGGGATTAATATACTTCTGAGTGTTAGCTCTTTTTTTTTGGGGTTTTGGTGTTTCTGTATTGTACTTTTGTATTATCATCTAATGCATAGAAAATAGGAGACTTGACTTTCTATTAATGTCAAAAGATCAATTTGTCTCTTAAATAATATCGCATATATTATTTTATGTTAATTTTATAAATTATTCAATCAAGTCCTAACTTGATTGTTTCTAAGTCTAGAATTGTAATATCTTGTATTAATTATATTCTAACTCTCAATTTCTAAAACTTATTTGCAATTAAGTCACATTTGGTTAATTATCTCATTTTAATTTTTAACAAATGATTCTTATGTGAGTGACCCATTAGGTTTTCTGATATGTTGGTCCAAATATAATCATAATCTTAAATAAAATATGATTAAAAAAATTAAACAATTAAATTTATTATCAATTCAACAATTATTTGATTTATATTTAAAAATTACGTACAATGTTTAGTGATGTGTCATGACCCCTAAATATTAGGAAAGTCATAAATGAGTTGACTTAACCTAATGAGTTTCTTGGTGTAATTATTATCCTTTCATCAAGAATATTCTAATTTAGACATTATAGCATGAAGTATGTCTGTTTTGTTAAATCATTTTAGTTCTTAACACTATAGTGATTGAATTTTTAAATAAGATTTGAAAGTTTTTTCAAATCTCATTCCATATTAACCAGGGACTTTACAATCAATATTATTTGAAAACAAATGAAACACTTTTTTTTAATTCATTTGGGGTGATGAATCATTTTCTTATTACTAAAATATATTCATATATTTTATATTATATTCAATATTTGTCCGTTTGTTACCTTTTATTAAGACAATATGTGGTTAGGATCAAAACATAACACTCTTTGTATAAAATAACTTAGTGATATCAAGTCAAATGATCACTTATACAACTATCACGTGAGCCTTTCCATAGAAATAAACGATCTCTTCGTATAGAATTCTTACGTGGGTCAATTCAGTTTACACGTCATCTGATAAATTTCTGCATATTAGTTTCAAGTATCCCTCATACCTCAGTTTATGATAAAACTATTTTTTTTTTCATAAAAGAATGAATATAATATGCACCAGTCTAAAAAATTATAATTAATATTTAATCTTAATAAAATATTAACTAAGAACATTTAGGAATAATGCTTTGATGCAATAAAAATCTTATAATTATAACAACTTTATAATTTTTTATGCAAAGCATTTTTGTTACACAGACTTTATCTTTACTCTAGATTTACTAATTAAACATTAGATTCATTATTCAAATATGATTAAATATTAAAAATAAAGAAAACCTTTTATTCATAATAAATATATTTTACATGAATAAAATTAATGTTATGTATAATCAACTGGTTAGGTACAAATTATATTTACTAACAAGAACAACATGCAATCCAAGATCCATTGCTTGGGGGAGTGAAATGCTTATTCACAATGCTAATTGGTGGAGAGACCATTGAAGTTTTGGTCAAATCCAACTACATCCCTGTCTTTTTTATTTATTTACTTTGGTTCCTCTTGTTAAACAATCCAAAGAATTAAAAAGAAATACAAAAATAAGAAAGGATAAGAGATACAAAAATAAGAAAGGAGAAAGTTAGGGTTTCATTGATACTGTATAATGCAATTAAAATAATAAAAAGGAATAGGTTTAACCTAAATATAAAGAGATTATATATAGACTAAATAAAGAAAACTAAAAAGAAAATGTAAAGACTATTCTACCCTTAATAAACAATAAAAAAAACAATCCTATATTTCTTAACATCTCTCCTCAAACTCATGATCTGACAGCTACAAGTATCGAGAGTTTTCAAAGTAAAAAACAAAAACAGGAAATAGAACGCGACTTGGTAAAAAAATCTATAATCTGTAAAGAATAAGGAACATATAGCAAAGTAATGGTGTGATGCTTGAGATGATGACGAGTAAGATGACAATCGATCTCAATGTGCTTAGTTTGTTCATGAAAAATCGAGTTGTGAGCAATCTGAATAAAACTCTGGTTGTCACAATATATAAGAGTGAGATGAGAAAGCGAAACTCCCATATTTACAAGTAACCAACGTAACCAAACAATCTCTTTGGTAGTAGATGTCATAGCATGATATTCTGTCTCGGTTGAAGATTGAAAAATAATAGATTGTTTCTTGCTCTTCTAAGAAATAAGAGAATCACTCAAAAAAATACAAAAACCAGTAACAAACTTATAATCTGTGAGATCACTTCCATGATCAGCATAATAATATACACACAACTTCAAGGAAGAGGTGAATGAAAGTAAAAGACTCTAAAAGACTGTATCTCGAAGATATTGCAAAATAGTAAGAACAATTACCCAATGAACAATAATAGGAGAAACAACAAACCAACTAACAACATGAACAACATAAGCAATATCTGAACGAGTAATAATGAGATATACCAAACTCCCAACAACAGTACGGTATAAAGTAGGATTTGACAAAAGTAAATCATTAGAAGAATAATACTTTACTTTAACCTCAATGAGAGTATCTACAATCTTATTATCAGTAAGTCTAGCCCGTTTAGGAATATCTGCAAAATATTTTGACTGAGAAAGAAAGTAACCTTTAAGTGAATAAGCTACCTCAATACTTAAAAAATATCATAGAGAACTGAAATCCTTTATTTTAATCTGTCTAGCTAACTTTGTCTTCAAAACTAAAATACAATCAATATCATCACTAATAATAATCAACAAACAAAGAAAATCAGGATGTAAAAGAAAGAAAAATGAAATACCAAATTCCATAAATAAAGGGAAATAAAATACCATATTGCATAAACTAAACGAATACCTTCTCGAAATTGTTCAGTCACTTCACACAAAAACCTGTGAAAGCTGTGTTTGAGATTAAGTCTTATTCCATAAAACCTGGCTTTGATACCATGTTAAACAATCCACATAAATAAAGAGAAATACAAAAACAAGAAAGGAGGAAGTTAGAGTTTTATTGATATTGTATAATGCAATTAAAATAATCAAAAGAAATATGTTTAACCTAAATACAAAGAGACTATATATATGCTAAACAAAGGAAACTAAAAAGAAAATACAAACTATTCTATCCTTAATAAACAACAAAATAAAATAACCATATATTTCTTAACATCTTATACTATTATGTCAATGCAATATATCATCTTCATTAGGGTTCCTTGAGCTACCATCATTGAAAATTAAGATGTAATAACCACACACGCGAATGCCACATGCTATTTAACAGAGTTTAATATATGAAAGTTTAAGGAACTTTAACGAAGACGGTGTAGTGGTGTATTGCTTTGACATATGATAGTTCAGTGGATCAAAGTTATGAAATTAAAAAGTCAAGGGTTTAATCAATAATTCATGTCCATGGTTCTCTAAACCAATTAACCTATTTAAAAGTCATTTTCTCAATCTAGCAATGTCTCTGCCAATATGGTTTGAGTAAGAGGAAAAAATTATCTTTTTTTTTTTATCAAAACATTATTGTTTCAAACTTTTTTTTTTATTTTAAAAAGTCAAAACTTAGATTAATCCAAGTTAATTGAGTTAGGTCAATGCCATCAAATATGATGTGTTAAGAGCATCTCCAATGCAGATGCTAAATCTCCATTGCATATGCTCAATGAAAAAGCTAAAAATAAATAAATAAAATATTATTTTGGCTTTTCAATGCTTATTTTACTTGTTTAAAGAAAAGTATTGTACAAGAATTGCTCAGGTAAGCTAGTTATCTAAGCCATATTGTTCTCAACGCCTTCCAATTTCTTTGGCGATGGATCTTAAGGTGAGCCCTCTTTTTATTTTTTATCATTTTACGAAGTCTAGTATTGTAGACTCTGACAGAGGATTTATATTTCAAATACATGTTATACACATTTCATAATTCATAAATGTAAATGCATTTTTAAATAAAATTCATTTTAAAAAAACAATTGTTAAAATATTCTTAAAAAATTTTAGCACAACAAAATCAAAACTTGTGGCAGTTGAATTCTATAATTTAAAATGCGTTAGTAACAAAGTGACTCTTTATTAAACAAATTATAATATCTTTAAACATGAAGTTATTTGTAGACTGTTTGTTTTTGTAGTCTTAAAAATCTTAATTTTTTTATTTTAAATTATATTTTTTAATATTTTGATTTGATAATATTAAAAATAAAATTTTAAAAAATAAAAAAAATATTATTTTAATATATTTTTAACTAATTATTTTTTTAAAAACAAGATATTATAATTACAAATGCTACCTACCACAAAAAAAAAAAACCCTATCATTCCCACTCCCCTCTCTCTCTATCTCTCAAAAATTGAAAATAATAAATAAATATAAAAGAAGCCCCATCATTCCCACGTGGCTTCCCGTCAAACACTTTATACCTAAAATACCGCATGCAAATCAGTAAAGGAGCCCATGTTCCTTCACCTTTGTCTTTTCTCTCTCCTTTCAAAATGCACAGTCAAGAGACTAAAGACCCTCGCTGAAACGCACACAGACACGCACTTCCTTGAAAAACCAGTCTACTTACTCACTCTCTCTGCAAGTACTAAGTAGTTACTTTGTCTCATTCCCGCATCTAATTTCGATCAACATTTTCATTTTCAATTGCCCTTTACTAACAAATATTAGTATAATCACTCAAAAAACAGAACCATATGTGATTTTCACAATTTCTCTCTCTTTAGATCTACAAATTTTTAAAAGATCGAAACTTAGAAGAACCTATTTCATTTTTTTATACCAATTTAAAAGCCCACTTCACCAAACTCTCATTAGTTTCCTGTAAATGTAATGCCTCTCGGTTTGAGATCTGAAAGGTTGAAGCTTCGAGGGGCCAGTGATGTAATTCGGGTGGCATTTTGTTGCGAGTGATATTTAAGAGGAGAGATGGGATCCAGTGGAAGCAAGGCATATCGTGGTGGTGCATCGTCGTCGTCATCATCAAGTGGAAGTGGACGGAAGGGAAAATCTAAAGGGAGGAGTAAGGTTTTCCAGTCTTCTTGTTTGGGTACTTCTTGTGGATCTCGCGATAGTACCAGTGGTGACCGTGTCAGTCGCTCTATCATTGCTCCATCTTTGACTTATTTGGTTGTCTTACTTTTAGTTTTCTCAATTTTAATGCAGTTTAGTTCTTCTGTTTATTCACTCACTCGTATGCAATGTCAATGGAAAATGCATGCTTTCTTTTCTCGAATCGTGGAAAATGTGTTATCGTAACTTTTTAGGACTTGTGTTTATTAAGTATCATCATTGTTATTGTTATGATGCTATCATTGATTTGTAAGAATGATGTGAGAGTTTATTGGTTATAGGTTTTTGAAGGACTAAAGTTGTTTTACCCATGCTCTTTTAGGTTTGTGATGATGGGAATAAAGAAAATTGTGAAGGAAATGCTTCATCTACTAACCGGAATGAAATAGACTCCGATGAGGTTAAAATTGAGTGTTATGGAAAGGTTAAAGTGGAGCAATCTGATAAAACGTCCTGTATATCGTCGGATGTTGAGCTCGATGAATGGAATCAAGCAAGTATCACAAACACTTCCTCTAGAACAGGTAGCAGCTCTGCTCGAGCTGCTGCTCCTACACAGTCATCGACCTTTCCAAGTCGGCTTCTTTCTCGCTTGAGTTTTATTCCCGGTAATATGAGTTTTAGGTTGAGCAGAGCAGTGAGTTTAGGGTCGTCAAGGGCATATCACACTCATTCTACTGGTCCCAGAATGTTTGATGGTGAAGATGAGATTCGCCATCATCCACAGTCTGCCAATTCTGTTGTTGATGGAAATGGAAATGAAATACAACAAATTAGTGATTTATTGGCTACATCCCTGGTGAGTAGAACTGCTGCACATCATCATGAAGATACGGCTGCTGGTTTGCAGTTGCATAGTCAAGCACCTGATCTCTTGGACAACATGCAAGAAAACCAGAATATTTTTTCAATTCGCAATTCAGGAAGAGATGGAGGTGGAAATAGAGTGGAGGTTGATGCAAACTTGTGTTCTCCTAGAATGTTCAATGACATGGATGGGATTGAGACTAGACTTTCCGATAGGCGAATTGGAGCACGAGAACCTGCTGAGCGTAATGTTCGTTTTAGCCGAACTTTAAGTGTTGGAAGACTTCGTGATAGAGTTCTTCGTCGGTCATCACTACCGGAACTTACATTTTGTCCCTTGCAACAAGAGAGAGAAATGAGAGGTTCTAGCCAGGGTAGTGGGAGACAGGCAGTGGGTGGGGAGATGAGGGTGTCAGAATCTGAAGGGAATACTCTAACCTCCACAACTGCACTGGGTTATCCTCCATCTGGCATGTCTAGCTCACTGTTCAGCATTCAAGATCATGAGGTGGAAACCTCTAGAACAAGAGAAGCCAGGTATCGTGACTTGCTAGAGCATAGATCAAATTTCCTTGAACGGAGGAGAAGAATACGATCTCAGGTATGTAAATTCCCTATACTTTATAATTATTGAAAGTTTCCATAGGACATATTTTCATCTAAAGAACATATTGTGCCTGGCTTGTAACTTTTTAGGTTGAACATTGAGTATTATATATGTTGTTGAACAGTATGTGGTGAAGTAGTGGATGCTTTCTACATGTAGAGCAGACCATTGGATGGTCTTGTTCGGGATTGACTTGGGTCAAAGCCATTCCTGTTGCTTATATAAAATTAACATTTCCTGCATTGTGCTTACCTGCTGTTGGAACAGTTTTCACCTGAAAGGCAATAAAAGGGACCCATCTATATCTGGGCTAAATCTCATGTCTCTTTCAGCCTTGCTTTCCTTTGTACTTTCTTTACCTTTCCAGTGCTTGAAATTGAACAAATTACTGACCATCGCATCGAAGGGTTTAGGTTCGTGCTCTTCAGAGGTTGGGAAGCCGTTTCGAAAACCTCTCTGGACATGAGAGGTCTTGTATTTTATCCGGTCAACACAGAACAGGTCGCTGTACATGTCGTGTAAATAATCGAGATGCAAACTTAAATGATGACACAAGTGCTAGGGCTAGCATATCAAGAATTGTCATGTTAGCTGAAGCTCTATTTGAGGTAATAGACCTTTAGCTTTGTGCTGTTTATCCTCCAGTTTTTATCTCCATTTTTTTCTCCTTTTTTATTTAGATCTTTGTAAGCTGAATCTTTCATACTGTATAATCAGGTTCTGGATGAAATTCACCAGCAATCAGTTGTATTATCCTCTCGTCCTTCCATGTCTTCACTTGGATCTGTACCTGCTCCTAATGAAATAGTGGAATCTTTGCCAGTTAAATTATATGCCAAGTCCCAGAAACATCAGAATGAGGATACAGCTCAGTAAGTAGCCATATTTGCTGATCAGTTAGTGTATTATATTTCTCAGATGGAAGTGACTAAATTTTTGTTTGAAAAGCTCAAATACAACAATGAATGTGTATCTATGTATGTATAGGGTTTTTAAGTGCAAATAATTTGTATTCCTGGCTTCTGATTTTACATCAAGGCCAGTATAGTGAAGGTTCTGTGTAGATACATTTTAGGGTTGGCAGTTGACAGTGAGGATTTCTATATATTTCCTCAATCGACAAACTTTAAGGTATCTGCTTGTATCACTTACATCTAGAAAAATTGCAATCTGGTTAACTGCTGGTGAAAAATTCTACAAAGACTGCTTCAGATCAAGTATCTAAAGTGCCTGCCAGGCTCTGAGCTTACCTTCACAAAATGAGAAATCTCATTGCCGTGACAAAGTGTTAGTCTAATACCTTGGGAACCATATCTCCTGTTATCTCCTCCATGTGGTAACTTAAATCTCCTCAATCTTCCTAATCAGCCTGCTGTCCCATTAATTGAGCACTGATTTTCTCCAGTTTCAATGTTGCCAATATTAAGTCTTTTGCACTCTAATAGGAACCCTGCAACCTGATTTGAATGTTCCATTGAATAAATGCCTTGAAGGGATGCCTTGTTTATTCTTATCCTCCACTTTGCAACTTGTGGATTTCACACATGTTCCATGTCTGATTGTGTTGGCATGGTCACGCAGGTGTCTTGAGGAAATTGCCAACTCTGAGCAATGCATTGTGATAACATATATAATTGCTTCTCCATTTCCTCAAATATTCTGTTCTACATGCAGGCAGCTACATTGAAACCATCTAATGTATTATATAGTTAAGCAGTTGACATATTCAGTGTACAGTTAGTTACCTTCATATTAAGAACCACATAAAGCTCACTTCAATAAAGTTTGTGATCTTCTTCTTCTTCTTCTTCTTGTCATGAAAAGGTGTCATATTGTGTGTAAGAATTTTTTTTATTATTATCTGCAGTCTTTTGTGTAAGTTTTTAATGCTTGTTCCAGGTTAGAAGGTTCACCGAGCAGTGTTTCTTCCTTCTGTTTTCATAATCTTGTTATTTTCATTACATTGTTGTATGCTTTTCTTATTCAAGTCAATGAAGTTTGATTGAATGTTTATATTGCATCACTGTCTCTTTATCATGATTATCTTTTTACTTATGCTCCTCTCCCTTTTTGCCATTCAAATAACAGATGTTACATATGCCTTGTGGAATATGAGGAAGGAGACAGCATGCGAGTGTTGCCTTGCCATCATGAATTCCACAGAACATGTGTAGACAAGTGGCTTAAGGAGATTCACAGGTATTCTTTTTGAACCCTGAATTTTTAACTAACAGCCTATAAATACATGCATCTACACATGCATGTTTAAAATAAACTCTTTTGTTGTGAAACTACACAATTCTTATTTGTTCCTGCTTAAGTTTTTTTTTTTTGGTAATGTTAAAGGACAACTCTGCAGAAAATTTGAGATTGTCAAATTTGTATTTGCAGTACACATGACTCACATGTTGGGTCACTGACTAGTGATGCTAATATAAGTTGATAAAACTGACTGAAGGTTACACAATGTTGACTAGAATGCCAAGCACAACTATCAGAATGGCTCCAAAATTTCGTTTGTTGCCAGATCAGAGCAACTATTCAGAACTTCCAGTGTATTTTCACTCTTTGCTACATTGATGTGGGGTCCTTGTCTATTGTAAGTAGGTCCCAAATGATCTAACAGAGGGTGCACTTCACTGGAAGCGCTACATAATTCCTCATATCATAAGGCTTATCAAATTTGTGTCATCTAACTTTGTCTTGTTGAATCACTAGAAATCTTAAAATAGATCTGGGCTTTTGGGTTTTTCTCGGTGCTGTGAGTTCTGCGTGTCTTTCAAATATGCAGCAACAGATTTTTTGTTGGTATTTGCTTGATAGCAACCTCGAGGTTGGCCTGATTTATATATTTGCTGGAGTTTTTTTTTATATCCAATGGCTTGCCTGACTTGTATAATTGAGTGCAAATTGTAACCCGTAAGAGGAAATTTGTTACTAGCATGACAACACCGGGTCTTAAAAGTCACAACTCATAACCATTGGCTGTCCCCATGAGAACATTATTATGCAGATTAAATGCTTTGCATGCTAGCTGCTGGTATAATGTCAGATTGCTCCCTCTTCTTTTAAGTTTTAATGTTATTTTGGCAGTGTATTATCTAGTCGTTTGCCTTACTTTTTAATGGTTTGCAGGGTATGTCCACTTTGTCGTGGTGATATTTGTAGATCTGAATCATCGCCTGCTGAAAACTAAGGCGACCAGTTTACAAACAGCTACCTGATGACCTCAGGAACTCCTGCCATCACCAAGTTCTCCAGCATGACAAATGTCTCAAAAGTTCAGTCCTTTTCTAACAGCACAGGTGATTTTTCTGTGGTTTCAGTGCAAGCTGATTAACGTTAAATTCTGGCTGAAATGGACTGAACCATGGTTTGAGGCTGTATGTGGGGTAGAATTTTTGCTCATTCCATTTTTTTTCATTTGGCCTAGAAACCCAAATGATATATTCAGCAAAGAGGCTCATTTATCATATTGAAAACATCAAGCATCTAATATCAGTCCTTCCATTATTTTGGTGCTTATTCTCACAGGGATCCAACTTGTAACGATTTCTCTTGTTCACCACCGTGTATTTTATTTTCGAAAGTAACACAAAAATTTGGTGATCCCATTATTTGATTCAATCAGATATCTTCTCCATGAACGTTATGAAACCAATAGATTTTCAATCTCGGATTCTGGAGCCCCCAATCCCTCTAGTTCCATCCTAAGCCTAATTAGTCTAATTTTTATGCTTAACTCTAAAAATCCCACAAAATGGATCCTAATCCCTTCAGCCACTGAACTCTTAACACCATATCACACCCTCCTAACTAGATTACGAGGGCCTATATTGTAATCCATAATCTTTACCATTGCATGTGATGAAATCTCTAATTGTATTTGTATGGCCTTCACAAACAACTCTTAACTGGTCAATGCTCTCGTCCCCTCCATTTCCTGAAACCACGTTATCGCCCTCCCCTCCATGTGAAAGCTTGCCATGAATAACATATGATGTGTTATGATAATTGAGAAAAGGGCTAGATTTATATTCCCAACTCATGAGATTATCGCTGTTAAATTGTGGAAAATCTAACATCACTGGTCTCAATTGAATCTGTTGCTGGTCTTTTGGTGGCTCGGTCTCATTCAATAAATTGGTTGTTCCTCCTCTTGCTGATGATCCAAGTTGGTTACGGTTTCAATAATCGGAACATTCGGGTTCCATCGAATATTGCAAACCAAGGAAAACTAGCTCTAGCTCTGATACCAAATTGGAATAAATCTCAAACTGAATTGAGGATAATAATGAGAATTTATTGAATTCAAGGATTGGATTAGAAATAGAAAAAAGGATTCAATTAGCCATAACTAAGGACTCAATTAAATAACACCTAGAACTTCTAGGTTGATTCAAGGTATTATAGGCCTCTAAGAACTAACTAGACAGTCAATAATAGTTTTATAACAAAGAAAAACGATCCCAGACCACGTTGGAATTATGGGTATAATTTTCTCCCTAATAAGAAAACGTCTTTCATCCCCTTTCCAAGTGCCCATTCCTAAATATAGCCCTTCCTTCATCCTAATTATCCATCCACCCTCCAATTCTTTTGAATATTTAAGGAGTGTTTGGACGATGGTAAAATTTGATTTTTAAAAAGTTTTTTTATTTTTTAAAATTTATTTTTAACAAATCAATGAAAAGGCTTTCATTCTTACAAGAAGACAAAAGGGCTTTGAGCTTTTCTTGCTGTTCCTTCTTTGTTGTCGGCCACCATGTAACATGGGCCCTTTACATAACAATATATTATTACTTAAGAAGCCCAACATAAAATAAATAAAAATAAAGCCCAACTTCAAATTGCCCAACAAACAAACAAAGAAAAATATAAAGCAGACAAGTTGCAGAGAATGCTTCGCCTTGCCTGAGAAAGAAACAAACAAACGCCATGAGCCAAAACTGTAATAAAAAAATAAAAAAATAGAAAACAATACCAAACCAAACCTTCTTCAGCTCTAAAATCTACACAGAGACTGACTCCAAATGTAAAAAAAATAAAAAAAAATGAACGCAAACAACAGTAATCAAGATCTCCTAATCAACCCTCAGCAAACCCAAATTCCCCAACCCGACCCATATTCTCACCTACCCCACCCCGTCCAACCAGGCCCTCACCCTCACCCTCACCCTCAAACCCGCCGTCCACGAGGCTTCGCCGCCACTGCCGCCGCAGCTGCATCAGCTGATAACACCTCCGCTGTTTCATCTCCCAATGCCTCGGGTAAAGGTAAGAGAGAGAGAGAGAAAGAAAAGGAGAGAACCAAGCTTCGAGAACGACACCGTCGTGCTATTACAAGTAGAATGCTCACTGGTCTTAGACAATACGGTAATTTCCCTCTCCCTGCGCGTGCTGATATGAATGATGTTCTCGCTGCTTTAGCGCGTGAGGCTGGTTGGACTGTTGAAACGGATGGCACCACTTATCGCCAGTCACCTCCTCCTTCACATACGGTTAGTATGCTAGTCGTTTGCTTGAATTAGGGTCTCGTGATGTTGAAAATTAGGGTTTTGATTGATAATTTGTAATTAATGTGTTTGAAAAGGGATCATTTGGAGTGAGGCCAGTGGAAAGTCCATTGCTAAAGAATTGTGCGGTGAAAGAGTGTCAGCCGTCGGTTCTTAGAATTGATGAGAGCTTGTCACCGGGGTCGCTTGATTCGATGGTGATTAGTGAGAGAGAGAATTCGAGGAATGAGAAGTACACAAGTGCGAGTCCCATTAATTCTGTCATTGAATGCTTGGATGCTGATCAGGTAATTGATTGATTTATTGAATTTGATGTTATCGGAATATGTTTGTTTGATAGTGTGGTTGATTGTTGGGTGTGTTTGTGGTGCAGCTTATACAAGATGTTCATTCTGGCATGCACCAAAACGATTTCACGGAGAATTCTTATGTCCCTGTTTATGTAATGCTTGCAGTAAGTGTCTGGTTTGATTTGAATTGTTGATGTAGTGGCATTTATTTGTTCGTGTCATTTTTTTTTTTTACATTTTGTGCAAGGATTGGCTCTCTCTTTTGTGTTGATCTTCTAATGTTTTCCATGGATGCTAATTTGTTGAATCATGGTAGCAGAATGGGTTTATCAACAATTGCTGCCAGTTGATTGACCCACAAGGAGTTAGACAGGAGTTAAGTCACATGAAGTCTTTAGATGTGGATGGTGTGGTTGTGGAGTGCTGGTGGGGAGTTGTTGAAGCATGGAGTCCTCAGAAGTATGCGTGGTCTGGCTATAGGGAATTGTTTAACATTATCCAAGAATTCAAGTTGAAGTTGCAGGTGAGTTCTAATGATTTATTTGACTTGTATGTGTGTGTACTACAATAAAAAAAAGAAAGATTAACAGATACTTAATCGTTCCATTCTGGTTCTGTTAACATGTATTTTTATCCTTTCCCCAGCAAAAGTGATCTTATACGTTTTTGTCAAAATGGAATGGACCTATTATTTTGGTTGGAAACTGGAATCTAATGGAGACCATCATAAAGCATGAAACTTTCATCAAAATAACATTCATCGATAAATTGCTTATTCTATATGATCATGATTTTCTTAAACTCCATTTTTAAACAAATAGTTTTTTCCACTATGGCAAAGCATGGCTTTGAGGACCTTTCTGGTGCATGCATCAATTCTTTCCTTGAATTCTTATGCTCCTTTGTTTTTCTTATGAGAATATGTATTTATTTTATCAGAAACTTTCTTCACTGGTTTCCTCATTAAATGCCCTGTTCTTATATGGAAAACACCTTTCTGCTGGTTGTTGAATGGTATTTAAATCTCAAACCTGTCTTAAATCTTGAAGGTTGTAATGGCATTTCATGAATATGGAGGAACTGACTCTGGCGATGTTTTGATCTCCCTCCCCCAATGGGTTTTAGAAATTGGGAAAGATAACCAGGACATATTTTTCACAGATCGTGAAGGAAGGAGGAACACTGAATGTCTATCTTGGGGCATTGACAAAGAGCGAGTTCTAAAGGGAAGAACTGGTATAGAGGTATATATGTAAAAATTTCCAAGTAGCCACCAACATCTTCTTTTTTTTCATGGTGTTTTCTTCTAGCATCTATTACATTATTGTCTCTATACTTCTCTTATTCCTCTTGCCACTGTTGCTGTCTCTCTCTCAAAATAGTAATTATAAAATCTAGGCTTTTAGTAATAGAACCTAATGTTGTGCTATCAACACTACCTTAGGTTGTATGATGCAAAATAATGCATTTTCATGTTAGAGTAGGAGGTTGTTCTTTTACTTTTCTGCTAACTTGATGGAGCTAACTAGATTTCATCGTATCTAGTTCTATGAGGGAGTGATAGGATAGACATAACTTATGTGAAAAGAGTAAAGAAATAGAAAGGTTTGGAAGAAAGACTTTAAGGCATGCTTTCATCAGCCTTTTAGCTCTATGCTGAGTACGCCAAACTCAAGTCATTGAACATACTTTCTGTACCTTATGCGCCTGCTCAGTTTTTTTATTTGTATTTCATATTGTGATTCTTAATTATATGCAGGTTTATTTTGACTTCATGAGAAGCTTCCGGACGGAGTTTAATGACTTGTTCACAGAGGGCCTTATTACTGCTATTGAAATTGGACTTGGACCATCTGGGGAACTGAAGTATCCATCCTTTTCAGAAAGGATAGGATGGAGGTATCCTGGTATCGGTGAGTTTCAGGTATCTTTTTATGTTAACCCATGATATGCATGTCTCTCTCCTGTGCTGTATTTGTTTGAAGTTCATTGCAAAGCTTTTGATTTTTATTGGTTCCTGTACATTGACTGTAATGGAAAATTGGCTGGAGAAATTTTATCTTGTGATTTTTCTACTGCTTGAAGTCTATCTTTATTGTGTATTTAGAACTGAATCTTTGTCATATTGAATGGGATTGGATTCTAAGTTTGATTCATCCACCAATACTGATGGAAAATAAACATGAAGGCTGTATATGTTATGCAGGTTTCTTGTGCTGATGACAATCCACGGTTCTGAAAAATGAAGAAAAAAATTTAAAACCTTCTTTAGTTTATTTTTGGTAAAGTGAAAGTGGTTTTGGGTTTTGTCTCATGCAATTGGTTATGTGCTATTTGATAATCCTTCTTTAGAAAATATATCAGCTTATCAGCAGCCTCATTGTCTGTAAGAGACTTGATCCTTAAGAGTACTTACTCTTATGCAACCACCAGCCTGTGAGCTATCAGCATTTCATTGGTTGCCTTCAAGTATTCATGTTGGAGTTACCTACTTATATTGTTTATTTAAAGTATAGCAGTATAGTTTTTAATTTTGGGATGTAGTTCTGAAAGAAGAATATATCCAACTTAGGTAGTGCTGCATCATGGATGCCATATTCTGTTAATATGCGATGTTCCTGCTTGGAAACCCTAGCTTGATGTTGTGCATTGTTTTATCTATTTTGCTCCTTATATTCTTGCTCTTTATTACTGGTTCTTCTATTGCATATGGTTTCAATATAGTTTGATTTTAGTTGATGTTCATCATGCATGACCAATGCTGATTGCTTCTGTACAGTGCTATGATAAATATTCACAACAAAATCTTCGCAAAGCAGCTAAATTGCGTGGACATTCATTTTGGGCTAGGGGGCCTGATAATGCTGGTCAGTATAATTCAAGGCCACATGAAACTGGATTCTTCTGTGAACGAGGTGATTATGATAGCTACTTTGGTCGCTTTTTCCTCCATTGGTATTCCCAGTCACTGATAGACCATGCCGATAATGTTTTGTCTCTCGCAAGCTTTGCATTTGAGGATACAAAAATCATCATCAAGGTTTGTGCATTTAGAACTTCTTGAGCTGGATTTTAGAATGATTTTGTACTATTGTTAGGAATGCTAGTCTTTTACTAATCCACTTAAAAGATAGTTATGATCCAAATCCTAGAGAAATCCACAGTCCATGTTGGTATGCTTTGCTTTTATTTTGTTTTATTTTTATCGGGACAATAACACAACGGGAAGGACTGGTTGGGGGATGAGGAATTAGTATACTGATTCACTTTCTTCCTTTCCCTTTTTTTAGTTATTCCAATCCAAACCTTTTTAAGTGTTGTAACAAAAAAAAAGATATTTTGCAATTGACACGAGACCTAATACCTGATTCTAATAAGTATTGTTCTTAATTAGAAATTTACAATTGAAAAAAAAATATATTCTATTTCTAACTAATAGAAATTGAATATTTTTTAGACTCTAGATACTATTTAGAAATAGGTAAATGAATAAAATAATATAAAATAATTTCCACAATCTGCCCAGCTTGCTTTGTCACGTCACCTGCATGGTGATACAATTGCTACTGCCACCGTCATCATGCTCCACCTGCTTTCAGTGTCACTGATGGTATTCCACTTCTATTATGCCCTGGATCAATTCTAGATGCATCCAAAGAGATGCTCAAATCCTTTCTTATTGGGTTGGGGACACTGGGGCGGGTTGAGATACATGCTATCTTGAACAATTTTAGAACCAAAAAATTTAATAAACTGTATAACAAACCATGAGCCCACAAATCAAATTAAGCTGAGACAATGTGCCAAACTTGTCCACCTTGATCTTTCATCTCCTCTGTAAATTGTCAACAACTAGACTCCTGTCCAATCTGCCTTGCCAAAAAAGCAAAGCTGGTAGAGAATTTGTCCTTCTTTCATTGCACTTTGTTTTTGATGGGGCTCTGTATTAAGGTTTAACACTGCCCTCATGTTTATCTGTATCTTGCATTTTCATATAAATCCAGACAGCTTTCTCACCATAAATTTGTCTCCTTTTCATTTTATCTCTCATTTGTCATACAAAACCTCAGTCCTCCCGGGAACTGCAATTGCAAAATCATTTAGGTCTCTCAGTTTTCTTATGACAACAGGACCTCACACAAGTCTCTGCCCGCCACCGACCTGGCCATCCTGCCTTATTTTCCATCCCAGAAAAACACATTTTTTTAGCCTTGATAAACACAGCTCCCGAGCTTCCTCGTTCTGGTATACCAATTTGTCTGTTTGATTAACAACACTTATAGGATTGATACATTTCACTGACATGTTTGTTGGGCAGCCCTGGCCAACTGGATTAGTGTTTTTGTAAGTTTATGTTGTGTGTGGGATTTAACTACACTTTCATTTCCAGCTGGTTGATCACAAATGGTAGATTTTGGAGATGATTTTTTTATGCATTTTAGAACTCTAATCAAGTGGATAGTGGATTTGGAGGTGGTTTATGTGAAAAAAAAAATGAATCTATATTGTCTTCTATCCAAACTAACATACGGTTTCTTATGAACTTCAATCACGTTGATGCATGTGCAGGTTCCTGCAGTTTATTGGTGGTACAGGACAGCAAGCCATGCAGCAGAGCTAACAGCAGGATACTATAACCCGACAAACCAGGACGGATATTCTCCAGTTTTTGAGGTTTTGAAGAAACACTCGGTGATAATGAAGTTTGTCTGCTCAGGATTGCCAGTTTCAGGTTTTGAGAATGACGAAGCACTTGTTGATCCAGAAGGCTTGAGTTGGCAGGTGATGTTGTTTGTGGGATCCCTTAACTTGGTTTATTCCTCAGGCTATTTAGTATCTTGGATATTCTTAGCAACTTTTGGCTCATGTTCATGAACTGCTTTAGTTACTTCGATGCGTTTGAAGGAGTTGATGAACTGTCATTTGTTCCCACAGATTCTGAATTCTGCTTGGGACCGAGGATTGACAGTGGCTGGTGTAAATATGCTTGCCTGTTATGACAGGGAAGGGTATAGGAGAGTGGTTGAGATGGCAAAGCCAAGGAATGATCCCGACCACCATCACTTTTCATTTTTCGTGTATCAACAGCCATCAGCTTTAGCTCAAGGAACAATTTGCTTTCCAGAGTTGGATTACTTTATCAAATGCATGCATGGTAAGAAAAGTAAAGCTATTACTGTTTCTCAAAAACTTAGTCAGTGGGTGGTCAGACAGTCCATTGCAAAAAAGTTGCTTCTCTTTATCTTCTGCCTCCATCCATGTAATTTGATTCCTGTATGGAAGAAGATCGCCAGTGTCTTGAAAGCTAATAATGTTCAATCTCTCTTGATTTGTCAGTAACTGAATCAATTTTTTGAGAAACAACACATTGCTTGGTAATCAATTAAGAAGAGAAATGCCAAACCTTTAATATGAAGAACATCGCTCACATCATGTCAATATTTACTCCAAGTTCATATGGGGATTTTTATTTTTTCATTTATTTTTTCCAGCCCTTTGTAATGTTAAATCCTAATTCAATATCTGCAGGTGAGATAACGGGTGATCTAGTATCCTGATGGGGTGCGGATTTTTCTCTTTGGTAGTGTGAGCACAGCCGCTAGTTTCAACTGCAGGCTGTAGGTCAGATGATGGTAGTATGCAGGGCATAAAAGCTTAACTGCGGTTCCAAGCGCAGAATTCTGTAAGATTACTTTTAAGTCTTTGTAAATTATGCTATCTTGGTCTGCCTGTGAAAGCAGGACAGAGTCTCTTAGGCGGGCATGAGGATAATCTTAATTTAAGATTTTGCATTTTGTTCATGGAATCAGAAATGCAAGTAATGAGATCCCCAAAATTCATCAACGCAATGTATTTTTTATGCTGCGATTCCCATGGTTTCTTTTTTTTAATTACTGTTTTTCCCTACTTAACTTTGGTTCCCATGTGATTAATACGGCTATAAACCCAGGGTAAAATTTAGAAGAAAATGATAAATAAAACAAAAGGAGTTCGATAAATGAACTTGATTTGAATTGGAATATAACAATAGAGTTCTGCTTTTGAAATTCCAGTAGTTTGAAAATATGCGGTACACGAGAAGTGAAACTGGAGCTGTTATTGTACGCTTTGCAAGTTTAACTTTATAAAATTAGATAAAAAGAAAAGAAAGAAAATCTCTTCTGCCCAAAAACCCTGAATAGCATAAGAGAAGAGCTGGTCTTGGATGCTGTCATTCTTCCTCTCAACAGCTTGAGTGGGCTCTCAATCTTGAGTGAGCTAGGCTCCTCGTGAGTTTTCACATGTCGTGACAGTGGGTGCTATCAATGTTTGACAATAAGATCGATAGATAGATAGAAAATACAAATCAAGAAAAGAAATTAATGATATGAAGAAATAAATGTTTTATACAAAACTTTCCAATATAAAGATGAAATCACTGAACGGTAGACGGTAGAAAATACACAAGAATTTAGTAATAATTTGATTGTTTCCATCACAATAACTTCCCCATTAATAAAACTCAAAACTCCAGGTTAAAAGAAACTGAAATTCAAGAAGGAAGCACACAATATGACTTTAGAAAACTCAAGAATTTTCTCGCCTCTTCAAACATTTCTCCTATCTAGTAGATATTTAGCATGGTACACCTCTTCAAACATTTCTAAAAAATATTTGATATTTAGCATGTTGTACCATTCACTTCCATTAGCAGTTTGCTCATGCCTGATTATACCTTCCAATTCTGTGTAAAGGAAACTGACCTAGCTAAAATATGACTCTGTTTTCATATATTTTAGTTCTCATATCAAACATGTTGTTCTTTTTTTTTTTTTTAATAAATTACTGGGCTTATCATATATGGTTGGAAGTCTTGAGATGTCTAGTTTCCAGCCTAACGTGAAATGTAACAAAATTCCCTTTGTAACTCCAGATATGTCCTAAATAGTATACAAATATTTAGTTTGGTAGATTTGACAAAATTTATCTAGCAATTTCGATCCTATGAAATAATATACTCTTGAACTTCATTTGACCTAAAAATTTACCACAATATAACTTCATGTTTATAGTATCTCTATTTACAAATTTAGCTTGATCCGATGTATGGTTTGAGAGATATGTCTGATCTCGCAAAATTGGCTAGCAGATATTTTAAGGCCAAATTTGGATCTAACTTGGTTCGTATTACAAATTTAATAACTTGTAAAATCAAATCGAGTATACTGATTTTATCGATTATGCACAAGTCAAGTCTGATTTTATTAGTTTTCAAGTTTTTAATCTGATTTTACATGTTAGATATATATTAACTCGTAAATCATATGATTTTATAAATCAACTTGAAATTTTGACAACAATTGATGCTATTTAAAGTGCCCGAAATTAAATTTGAAATAAGAAACTTTCTTTTTCTTCTTTCCTTCTTTTTTGTCTCTCAAAATTTTGTTAGGATTTTAATTGACTAAACGAGCATGAAGTGGATCCTACTGTGTGACCCTCCATTATTGATAATTATATTGTAAACCAAATCTACTTTAGTTACTTAACTCGTATAGGTCATGGGTTGCTTGGATATTGTTCGTTATACATTTGTCACGTAATTGCAAGAAATGCTTCATACATGGGTAATTTTTTCAGCCAGGGAATCTATGCTCCGGAAGGACTAATCTCTGTTAATTGGAATGGATACTTACATTTCGTAGAGAAAAATAACGCAAGGGATAATGTAGCGAACAATGATATATGTGTACGATAGTACGGTAATATTTGTTTTTTAAAATATTTTTATATAATTTATTATGATGGGGCTCGAGATCGCACCCGAGTTTAATATGCTTAGATCCAGGCAAAGAATCTAAATCTATTTTTTATCTTTAATGGGTTCGAGCCTAACACTCGTTAAGGATTTTTCCGGGACCTCACGCGAGTTCTTCAATATTTTATATTGATCCAGTATGTATTATTTTAAGTAAAATACAACTCAAAATATCACAAGTGTGAAATTACATTGTAACTCATCCTATACACAAAAGGACAAGATTCATTAGTTATAAATATAACATCAATTCTTAAAGTCAAAGGTTCACAATCTTTTTATTCTTAAATATTTTTAGCATACATATTTTCAAAGTCTATTTTTTTAAAATATCATTGCACTTTCTCGATTTATAAATTTACTAATTTTACCATCAGAGAGCCCACACGTCCATAAAAAAAATCTTTTATAGGTATCAACTATCGATCACGTGATTTACCAAGCATCACTTGATACTATCGATCATAGTTACCGGTCATATTAACTTACCAAACATAACTTGCTACTAATTACCAATTTCATGAGCCTTTCATATAAGATGCATTGATGGTGAAAAATGAATCGAATTATTTGAATTAAAAAATTAATTAATTATTAAAGCATCTTGAATTTTAAAAGTTATTGGTTTCTCTTGATCACAGGACAACCAAGAGAATAATAGATTAAATTGAAGTTTTTAAAGGGAAGAAACAGGTTTTGAAATAAATTTGGAGTTTAGGGATTGTATTCTTACAGGAAAAAAAAAAGATTTTGACTGATTAGGTTTTTTTTTTTTTTTTGTGAATAATAAACTTTGGTTATTCATGAAGATAGATGTAAACCGTTTTAAAAATAAGTAAGTTACAGGATGTTCTGTAATTTTTTCTAATTTTTAATTGTATTCAAGAAGTGAGAGAAAAAGAAACCAGAATATAGAATCGTAAAGAATGATTTATCCCCGCAGGTGAGAAAAGGGCGGGGGGAGCACAGACGCTCGTGATAGAAGTGGAAGTGGGCTAAGAGAGCCTGCATATAATGATGGGCACCGAGCGGCCTAGGAGGCGACAAGAGGCGCATCCCTAGCTACCGCCTCTTTTCTTGGCCCTGTGCTAGCAACATAACCGCATTCTACTCAGAGGGCTTCAATTGTAGAAGAAAAAAAATAAAATGTTTTATTAGTATATTAGCTGGCCATGCTTAGCCGCATGTTTGGAAAAAGTTTGAAATGGTATTTTTTAAAAATAAATAAAAATTTATTTAAAATTAAATTTTTAAACGTATTTAAATTTAATTATTTTTAAATTAAATTGTTCAAAAAAATATTATTTTTAGGGACTTGATAGGGGTTTTGTTGGGATATTAAAAAAAGGCACTGGACATGGATTTCAACATGCACAAACAATTATTTAGAGCTAGGGTTTGTTATACTTTGACTTTTGCTCATTCCTAGAAGAGAAGAGAAGATTTCAAGGCACAAAATAAGTGTCATATGTCGTGTGTTTTGGTCTTTAATAGTTAAATTATATGTAAGAGTATTTTTTTTTATCTTTTATTAAAATTTAAATTTTATTTTAAAGTGTAATTTTTTAAAAATTAAAGCAAAATATTATCACCATTAAATATTAAAAGAGTTAGGGTAATCTTCCCTTCAATTAACTATGGTGTTAGTAAATAAGACATGTTATTGTGAAACGGTACGTAGCACGTAGTAAGCTATTATCAATTAAGGACGCGTCTGGTCACCGGTGAAAAGAAAGGATTCTCCAGATAAAAGAGAGAGAAAAACAACCCCTCTTTCTATCTCTCTCTCTTGTTATAAAATGATTCGGTCTCCATTGACGATTTCCTCTCCTCTCTCTACAAGGGAGTCCAGCTCTGGTGTTGAAGTCAGTAGTCATATAAATACTAGTAGCATGTGCCTTCTTCACATATAATAAATGCGAGAAGGGTTCATATTCTAAGTGTAGTTACTCTCATTACTGTTATTCTACTCATAATTTCAAAGCAAGAAGCCACCCATACACGCGCCATGTTCTGTGTCTCTTCTCCAAATGCAGAAGAAGCTTTGAAGAACTGCTGCTACTCTTCCATATGAACGTTGCTCTTGAATTATTCACCTCGACAAAGGTACGTTTCTCTACCAACCATTTACTTTTCCTTCGTTGTAATTGTCTTTTTTAAAGCCACATTAGTTTTTGTCAGTATTACAATGATTTTTAAGAAGGGTTTTTATCCTCTCATCTTTCTCTTTCTGGATCATGTGATTTCTTCTTCTCTTCTTGTTTCATCCAAGGCATTGTTTGGTTCATATTTTGGGATTTTGAAGGACACCTTTTTTGCTCTTGTACGGGGTTGGTTTCATACATAGAAGGTGTACAAAAAGCAAGCAGAGTGTTTCCCAGATTGCAATTTGAAGATTTGAACTGAACTTTGATTTGGATTTGGGTCTTTCCTTTTCGATACCCATAGACTTTCTGCTCGCTTACTGTTTTAAGATCACTGGTAACAGTGCAGTGAATCTAGCTTGAGTCATACGTTCATGGCAGTTGTCTTTTTTTCTTCTTCAAACTTTTTGACTGCCAATCCAAAAGAGCATACATAATCATCCAATCCAAAAAAGCATACATAATCATCTCTGCTTTACTCTTCAACCTCTATTGTAACCAAAATTCACTTAAAGGTTGCAGCTTTTTATTTCTCTCTCTTTCTTCTTCTTTTTTTTTTCCTTTGTTTTTTCCCTTACCTTCCATTCTACTTTCTAGCTAACAGTCTAAACATAAAACTGATGGCTATGAAGCTTCGGTTTTTTTTGTGAAATGAAACAAAGAAGAAGGAAAAGGGCATCTTGGCTTCTCTCTCTCTCTCTCTCTCTCTCTCTCACAATTCAAAACTGTTTTAGAGATTACAATGTCGAAAGAGCAATTGCCATCTGCCATGGTGTGTCACTAATCCCAGCAACATTTATTGTTTCAGGAAGAGGGCCTTGTTTGAAGCTTTTTGGATTTTGTCCTTGATCATCTTGAGCTCTTTTAAAAGGTCCATCCCTGACCCTGACAATAGCAAAGTTGTTTCCTATCCAAAGGGATCGATAAAGGGGAACAAGAAGGCTTACAGCGAGAAATGATGATGAGAAGATGGCTCGCTTGCTGCGCTAGGGACACACAGATTAGCCTCGACTTTGATGAACAAGAGAGTAAGATTTTTTATGTTCTTACAGTAGTATTTTTTTTTGTTGGTAACACTAATAGTACCTAAAAATAAATGAACGAGACAATGAAGTAACTTAGTGGGGGGCACCAATGTCATTGTCTATTGGTCCTGTCACTGTTGTTTTTGAATGGTAAAAAATGGTTTAATTTCTACTTGGACATTCATCCACATGGGAAACCTTCCTTTTCTCCTTCTTATTGGTTTCTGGGTATTTATATGCTTGAATGCATGTATATTTACCTGTCTTATGGTGCACAGTGCTCCTGTGAACCCATACCATCCAGCATTCCACCATTTTTGGTCTCTAGTGACAGATCGCTATCAAGAGCCTGTCCTCTTGTTCTTGATTTGTTCGTGGAAAGAAAAGTTGTTTGAATCTAGTGGTCCATTGAGTCTCGCTCAAATGATTTTCTGTGAAATTTCCTTTTATGGTGGCCCGCCCAGATAATGATAACATAGGAAGCTTCTGCTTTGTGATTACGCATCTTTGTTGTCAGTAAAATTTGAAAAGCCCTAATTTGAGAAATCATATTCATAATTCCAATTTAAGTGTAGTTATCTTTCTTAGAAACTCGTTCATCCTGTCTAAGCTAAAAATTGTCACCCTACGAGACCAGCCAAAAGTTCAATACATTTTTACCTTCTTTTCTTTTCTCAGAACGGCATGCGCAGTAGGCACATGCTTCTTGTCGTCTTCTTTTCCTAACGCACCATCCATATGCTAACATATTTACGATGGCAATTGTTATTGATGGACAAAAAAGCAGTCTTTATAATGCGTAGGCATTAACAGTATAATTCTCCCGTGGTTCATGGATGAAATGGTCAACATCATCGATCAAGCCACGTAGCTGATGCATCTCTTATTACATACCGACAAATAAGTTCTGATATATGAGGCTGGTGGAAGCTGAACCTTTGACTTGTAGCTAAGGAAAGATTCAAAATTAGGGACTGTAGCCAATAATAAAAGCAATTGTATCTGCATGTGCTGAAACCTATATCGTCAACAATAGAGACAAATTTGGCAATTTACCTGCCCCACTCATATGCCTAGATCTCAAGGTTTATAGCTACTAGATCTTTAGTGATTGAGAGAGAGAGAGAGAGAGAGATCTAATGTATGTTTTTTAGCACGCCGCTTGATTTTTAGTATAGCCCCTTATTTGGTAGCCAGTCCAGCTTACAGTCATACAATGTAGTGAATAGTTAAGCCCTTTGAGTTATGGCAAGATAAAAAATGGAATAGCTTGGCAGAACTAGCTAGTAGCAGTATCGGAATTTCATGTGACTTCTGATAAGAGACTTGACTTTGGTTAAAGCCTGGTATATTTGGATTCTACTATGTGTTGAAGAAATGATTGAGATTTGGGATCTTAAGATCAATCTTTTAAGTGGAATTTAATTAAGCTAAAAATCTCGGGCATTATATATGTTGATTACATATTTGAACGTAAAGAAAATCCCATGACGAGACATGTATTGGAGTTTTTTTTTTTCTTTTTAAGGAAAAGAAATTTCTATATGGTAGTAAATACTGCTATCATATCACATAGTTATTTTAATTTAATAGTTTAAATTTTTAGATAAAATTTTTAAGTAAAATTTTAAGATATAATTCATTCTATTTTCTAATGTATTTTTTTAAAATTTTTAAATAAAAAATATTTAGGTTTGAAACACATACAAACCTATACTATTTTATATTTTAATATCATATCAAATAACTAATTCAACTCAAATATTTTTTTATATGAGATTCAAGAGAAATTTGACTATAATTTTATCCTTTCGTACCAAAGAACTCGTATCTCAACAAGAGTTTATCATCTTGTTTGAATCATCAGCTGTCGGATGCATAACAACATGTCCAAATCCAAGAAGCTTGTACAACCCATGTTCCAAAAGTGCCGATCTTTAGTGCACTTCGCTTCAGTTCTATGTTTTTCTTATTGATCCATGCATTTTAGTGGATAACTACATAGTAAATTGCATTTCAGGGATAATGATGTATAATGGCCTTGAGAGTTGCATTATAAACAACCAGTCTTACGAAAATGAAAGCGGGACAAGCAGAGGAGAGGGTTGTATAAGCGAATCTTTCGACGATGATGGTTGTTCAAGCTGTTCTTCCAGCAAAGATGCTTTTGGGTCATTTTCATCTAAATGGTTGAGAACGAAGAGGGATGAGCATGGTTTGGATGATTGGGAGGTCGCTGGAGGCCCTCGTCACGTTTATGCTAAAGAGAAACCATGTTACTCCCTTCAATATTCAGATGTGGAGACAATGAAAGAGAAATTTGCAAAGCTGTTATTGGGTGAAGATATCACAGGAGGGCGTAATGGCCTCAGCCCTGCGTTGGCATTATCCAATGCTATAACAAATCTTGCAGGTAAAATATATCTCCATTTGTTCAAGCGTTGCCTATTTTGGTTTGCTCGCTTTCTGTAACCCTTTCACTTTTTGATTTTATTTCACAATCTTTTTTTTTTTTTTTTGTATAGGCCATTTAATGTTTGAGCATGCCATCTTACTCTGTGTTAAAACTGTGATGGACTAATTCATACTGATTTTCATTCATTGGGGAGATACATATGGAGAAGTGGTAAAATAAGACGTGTCAAAATTTCAATCCATACTGATTTCATTCATTGTGAGTCTTTAAATCAGTGAGGAAAAAAAAGAAGAAGCAATAGTGATGTTTTATGTAAACATAAAGAGAGTGATACAATATTAAGTTTATGAGATGAAATAGAAACATGGTTATGTTGGTGCTGTTGCCACAGGATTAGATGCATGACGTACAAGCATTCACTTCCGAGTCTGATTTAAATCTTATATTGTGTCGTGAATAATATTCGGTTAAACTTTATCAGATTTTGATTTTTGTTGATATAATCTCGGATCGTGTTCTGTGTATTATTTGTTTTTATCATTAATCAACTCTTAAAATGTGTTGTAGCTACGGTTTTCGGGGAGCTGTGGAAATTGCAGCCATTGCCTGAAGAAAGAAAGACCAAGTGGCGAAGAGAAATGGACTGGTTGTTGTCCCCTACAAACTACATGGTTGAGTTAGTTCCTGCTAAGCAAAACTGTGCCAATGGTCGAGCGCTAGAGGTACTCCTTGTTTTTGTTGAAATATTAGGAATAAAATACTATGTTTTGTATTATTTGGTGAGATATATAATTAATCTATTGATATTGAAACAGATAATGACACCAAAAGCCCGTGCAGATATCCATGTGAATCTTCCAGCACTTCAAAAGTTGGACTCTATGCTTATTGTAGGCCATCTCTTCATTCTTAAAATTGAGATTCATTTGCAGAGAGATTGTTCTTGCCAAGTGCATTGAATTTTCAAATGTGAATAGGACACGCTGGATTCAATGGTGAATACTGAGTTTTGGTACTCAGAAGTAGGCAGCCGGGCAGAAGGCAGAACCAAGAGCGCAAAGGAGAGCAAGAGATGGTGGCTCCCACTGCCGCAAGTACCGACAAATGGGCTTTCTGACTCGGGAAGAACGAAACTGCTCAATCAGAGTAAGGTGGTCTATCAAGTATTCAAGGCTGCCAAATCCATCAAGGAAACTATTTTGCTTGAAATGCCTGTGCCAACCATTATTAAGGATGCACTACCAAAGGTGAGATTGGTCTCTATTTCGTCATTAGTGATACTTAAGCTTGTAGAAACCTATAGTTGGTGGAAATTAAAAATAGCTCCTATCCAAGTTTAATTTCAGGTCATTTTAGCTGAAGAGAACCTGCCATTGTCACTAAATCTTGGATTGCCTGTCATGTAACCGATCAAGGCATTTATTTTTTAATTATTTTTGGTTTTTAAACCATGCCATGAATGGCTTAGAAACCTGAAGTAGAAGTGAAAAAAATATAGCAATTTGGGACATCTGTTTTGAGCTAGTCAACTGTCAACCTTTGACAAATAGTTTGTTCAGGCATGGTTCTGGTTTTGCACTGTGACGGATGAATTTGACAATATAATGGCAAATGAGAGAAATAAAAGCTTTTGAATGATGCCATCCTTGTTTGCTATAACTTCAGTTGTCCTTCTTACAGTCTGGAAAGGCAAACCTTGGTGAGGAACTGTACAAGTTGTTGACTGCAGAGTCAAACACAGCTGAGGAAATGCTCGATTCTCTTAATTTACAATCAGAACACAGTGCTCTTGAAGCCATCAACAAGCTGGAAGCTGCCGTTTTTGCATGGAAAGACAGAATGACTGCACAGTCGGTGGTAAATCTCCTGTTCGAACACCATGGTCCTTTGTAAAGGACCCGGTGTCAGAGTTTGAAAAGATGGAGTCACTGTTGGACAGAACAGAATCCCTTCTACAGCAGCTAAAGAGCAGATATCCAAATCTTCCTCAAACATTTCTTGATTCTACAAAAATCCAATTTGGCAAGGTGAGCTCCAGTTTAGACCTTTGATTAGAAAGTTCACTGTTTCCTAAACATAATGTGTATGATTGTGGTTGCTAATTCTGCAGGACGTGGGACATGCAATCTTGGAAGCATATTCACGGGTTCTTGGAAACTTGGCATTCAGCATACTGTCTAGGATAGCAGACATTATGCAAGAAGATTCATTGACCAATCCCAGTTCTCCTGCGGCTACATGTTGCTTTCCAGGAATAAATTCATCAGGATATGTTGAGACTCCAGCCATGTCCTACATCTCCGACACTCACTCATCGAATCAAATGAATAAGGTGGATGTGAAGCATCGAAAATCCAATGCTAGTCATATTTCTGATCAGGAACTCTCTTGTAGCGAAGCCAGGACAAGCTCGGTAATTGCAACCCCAAGTCGAAGTCGAGTATGGTGCATTGGTGGAGATGCTTGTAGAAGTCTGTCCCCTAAAAATTCTCCAAAAAATTAAAAAAGAAAGAGAGCTTTGTTATTTATATGCAGGTTTCTGTAAATTGTGTTACTATAATGTTCACTGAGATAGTATGAGAGATGCTTGATTCTCCCTCATGCATTAACATAATCAATCATATGAATAAATCAGTGTTGGTTTGGCAGTCATGACTCATGAGTGCACTCTTGGCGAAGAACATGAATTGCCAGGGAAAACTGTGGCGAATAATCTAGTTCTAGCTAAATTGATCAATCTAGTTATGGTTTTACTTAAGCAAGTCGATCCCCTTACGTTTTTTTTCTTCTTCTTATTCTCTCTCTTTTCTTTTGAAGATCAAGACCTGGACTTACTCAAGAAATTAATTAATACACACAATTTTGTTCCGAACCTGGTTTATTTCCAGCATGGTTCATCCTAAAATATGTGAATATTTTCCTGGCTAGGAGCCCTTTCCCTTTTATTTCTTTGGTTATGTGTTTACGAATGTTTTTTCTTTAAATTAATTTTTTTTAATATTTTAGTATGTTGGTATTAAAAATAATTTTTTAAAAATAATAATATATTTATAAAATAAAAAATACTTTAGAAAAAAAACTATTATTATAATACTAAACACTACCAAGCCTATCCGTAAATAACATAATATTTATGGAATGAGTCATATCAAAGCCTCGGTTATAAAATAATATTTTGAAATTGAGCCAGAATAATGGTAGAATTAGAAGTTCATCATGATTTGGATAGAAAGTCTTAGGGACCATTCGGAAAAACGATTTCTTAAAAATTTTGATTTTTTTTATTTAAAATTAATAATTTTTTAGTGTTATTAGATTGTTTTAATGCGTTGATATCAAAAATAAAAAATATATTATTTTAATATATTTTTAAGTAAAAAGCACTTTAAAAAGTAACCGCAAAAGAATACTCTTACTAGTTTTATTTAACAAGACATCAACAAAAGATATATATATATATATATATATATATATATAATGAAATCTGATAGACTAATTATTTGAAAGAACTCGAACATTAATTTTTATTTTAATCAAATATAACAACTAAAATAAACATATTTTGAAATTAATAAAATAAGTGGGTTTTATTAATATACCCGACGTCCGAAAAAACTGATAGCTTGCATTGCATTTGTATGGTGTCATGCCAGCATCCCATGCTTCCTTATGAATTCATAATTTATGTCTAAAAAACATTATAAGAAAAGGAACCAAGTAGGAATGTTTGCAAATTCAAAGGACTGAAATAATGGGAAAAAAATCATAGAAAACCTCTGCGTAATTCACGTGTCTGAGTCAGTCCATTAAATGCACCGTCGAGATGGCCTGTCAATTGACCAAAAAGCCATAACCAATCATAAACCAAACAACAAAGAGGGAGAACAAAAAGGTGAAAAAGGATAGCTTAATGGCATAATCATATTTAAAAAAATTAACCCTTTGATTCAAAAGTATTTTTAAGAAAATTTAAATTTTTTATTTTTATTTAATTTTTTTAGTGTTTAATGCAGTAATATTAAAATTGATATTTTTATATTATTTTTAAATAAAAAATACTTTTAAAAAAGAGTCAATATCACAATAGCATTAGTTAGGTAAAATAAACCTAAAGTGAACTGTTTATGAACAACAGCTTCTCATTCACATCCACTGTACAGTTGTGTCATGAACAACAATAAAGCAACAGTAAAATAATATTTTTATTTTTTTTTTCTTAATTGTTAATTATTAAATTGTGAGCAGTCCAACTTGAACTTTAAGGTATTTAAGACTATGCTATAATTTATCTATAAATATTTTGATAAAAACAAAACTGTCTTAAAAAAATAATGCTTTTTTCCCTTTCTAATTTCTTGATATTTTGTGATACACAAGGATCTTCCTATCAATAATTGACAGTATAGTTTTAATATCCTAATTTAGGTTTTCTAAACCTATTTTGAAAAAAAATAAAGCTCTTAAATTAAAATAAATAAATTACACATTTTTAAATTAATAGTCACTTAAATTTTATAATTTAAACTAGAAGCATTTACATGATAATTTGATATTATATCATGAAAGACATATATTAATTAGTATTGATCTTGAACTTATTATTTGAGAAACCGATTATTTCAGGGAGAAATATCTGATTAATTTATAAACATTTTCTTCAATTGCCAAACATGAAATTCTTAATAAGAAAAAAAATCTAAACAACCAGTAATTTTTCTTAATGATAAAGCCCAGCCCAGCCCAGTAAAACTATATGGGCTGGAACCAACCCACCGGGCCATTCAGCTTCCTTGTCAGGTCTGGACATAGCTATTCTAGTCCATTTCATAGTAATTGACTACACATGGGCACGCGCTGCCTCGTATTTTTTCTCTGTGGAGAAAATAATCTCTGGATTCTGCAAGTGAGTTTTTTTTTTAAATAAAATAAAAATAACTTAAATTAGAACCCTGTGCTTAGCAAGTTAATTTTATTTTAATTAAACTATAAGAAAAATTGATAGCAATAGTAAATAAACAAAATGAAAAAAACATGATACCATGGAAAAAAACATTGAAGGTATTTAATTGGATAAAAAAAAAAAAAGAAGTAAACTCCGATCGCATAAGTATATAAATTGGGCAATAAAAGTGAAATGACTCAAGTTTTATGCAACTCTTAAATTATTATTATTATTATCACTTTTAATAATAATATTATTAGTTTTATTATTATTATTATTAATGTTGTTGTTGTTATTGTCGTCGTCGTCGTCATAATAAAAATTATAAATTTTATTTGAAAATAAAGTTGAAAATTATAAAAATTATATTATTATCCATCACTAAAACACCGTGCATACCATCTAAAATGTACGATGGTGCCTCTTACATGATATCTATTTTATTAATTTTTTAAAAAATAATTAAATAATAAATTATATTATTATCTTTGAGTACACTAGTAATACAAAAAAAAAATCAAAGTTAAAAGATGCAAATACTCCTGTATTTAATGACTTAAACTCTCTTATCCAAAGTATATTTGTAATTTTATTGTATATTAAAAGGAAAAGTCCAAAATCCCTGCCGTACAATTAAATTTATTGGCTTAGAGGCATTATGGTAATTTTATTATTCATTAAAATAATAAATAAAACATCATAAAATAAATATATAATGAATAACGTCACGTGTAAAAAAACAAAAATAATCCTAGTTAAAAGATATATAAGTTTTTTTTGCTCACTTTACTATTACAGTAAATAGTGTGAGTTTGCCTTCTCTTTTAACATTTTTTTTATACATCGGCATCAGGTGGCCTAAACTGCCGTCTCCTGTTTCACCAGCCACCATAACATCCGCCGTCTCTCCAAACATGGGCGTCCCAAGATTCACACGGCCCAAAACACCGGCAACCGATTCACCAAGTCCTTATCTCTACGTAGCCAACTGTGGACCAGCGGTTGGGCTTTCTTATGACACAATTGCTTCCGTGTTTAACACCTTTGGAGAGGTGAAAGGAATTTACGCAGCAGATGAAAGCGGAACACGTGTTATAGTTTCTTATTCCGAAGCTAATTCTGCCCAACAAGCTCTTACTGCACTGAATGGGAAATCTTGTGCTGATCTTGGTGGCAGGTCTTTGCATATTCGGTATTCAGTTATTCAACCAAATTGTGAGGCTGAGAGCCAGCAGGTTAATGAACACATTCCTGTTTCACTGCTGGACTCGGAGGTTAATATTCCTGGGCTTTATTTGGTTCATGATTTTCTCAGTCCTCAGGAAGAAAAGGTTAGCAATGTTTCTGCTTTTTAGCTTTTCGGGCGGGCGTGGATGCCTTTCTGAAGCAAAACTCTTATTTTTTATTTGTGGGGTGTGTTTGCATGTATTGTTTTATTAGAGCTTGGTGTATAATTTGTGTTTTTCAGGAGTTACTGGCAGCAGTTGATGAAAGGCCTTGGATAAGTCTATCTAAAAGGAGGGTGCAGCATTATGGATATGAATTTTGTTACGGAGTAAGTATACATTGCTGAACTTGGTCAAACCCATTGTTATACTCTTAATGATTTTTTGTCAGCAGAAATGGCTAATTTACATGCTTTGAGTATAGCTGTCATATATGTTGTGAAGATATCTACTAGATGGACTTGAGGTCTGGGACCTTTTTTGATATATTTAGCTTGTCAGTTGCTTTGATTTCTAAAGGTGGGAAATTTTCTGAATGTGATCTGTTAACTTAGTACTACTGCTCCGGGAGCCTCTCAGTAACCATATTGTATTGTCAGAGCAGAATTTTGTAATCTTTAGGTTTCTCAGTTTTTACCATCAAGGATTGGCATGTTCTGATTGACCCAACAACCATTTTATTGATTTTTCGCAAAGAAAGATCAAAGAAATATGCATGCATGGGAAAGCACATCTGCCTCGATAAAGTTCCTAGGTGTTCTTCTATGGTTCAAACAACTGTAACAGACTCAAGATGTTAAGATTTGTCAGTGCTTGTTAATTTGTATGGGTGATTCTTAAATAGCTCCCAGCTAATACTTTTCCTGTGAATTTTATATTAGCAAGATACCAATAGTAGTAAATCTGAATTGTAAGGACCTTAGGAAATTCTAGGATGCTACGCCTTGTCCATCTCTTAGACGTGACTCTTTTTTCTATAATTTGTTGTTACTAAAGGTGGCTGCCTGGTTATGAATTAAATGTGAGAGTGCTAAAACTCACCAAATCTTTTCCTGTTCTGGTACAGACAAGGAATGTTGATACAAAACTGCATTTGGGCAAACTTCCATCATTTGTTTCTTCGGTACTTGAAAGGATTTCATTGTTTCCTGGCCTTAACAGTTCTACAAGCATACTCTTGGACCAACTCACAGTATGTACTACTTTTCCTACTAACCATTTATTTTAGTTGTGATCCTGTGTAATCTTATGCATGAGTCCTGCTATGTTATCTTATCTTATGTGATAGAGGTGGCAAATCTGCATATTAAACTGAATGTGGAGTGGTACGTATGGCTCAATGGCTAGGGAACTTGCATTTAATATGCTTTGCTTAATTATTTATTAATTTTTGATAATCAGTGATAATTTGCAGGTAAACGAGTACCCACCTGGGGTGGGCTTGTCTCCACACATAGACACCCATTCTGCATTTGAGGGATTGATTTTTAGCCTTTCACTAGCAGGGCCTTGCATCATGGAGTTCAGGAGATACTTGGATGGTTCATGGGTTCCTGATGCTGCCTCTAGTGCTTATACAAAGGTGGAAAATGTTGACAACTGCTCAAATCTAGTAAGGAGGTCTCTCTATCTTCCTCCTCGGTCCATTCTTCTGTTATCTGGGGAAGCACGCTATGCTTGGCAACATTACATTCCACACCATAAGGTAAATCATGTTGTTGATCATGGATGGAAATTAGTCCCGTGTTGCAAATTGCTCTTTATGAAGTTCAAGCATTTCCATTTCCATTTCCATTTCCAATGAATTTGGGATTAATGCTACCATCCACCAATGATAACAGTTGTTATCAATAGGAATGTTCTGATTTACATCTAGTTTCATTTTTTTTTTTTTCAAATGGCAGTACAATTTTGTTATGGATAGCAGCATCCTTCCTCTGCAACTTTCTTTGGAATGATATGATATTGTGTCTTTATTTGATGTGATAGAGTTTTCTCTCTCCTTGCCCCCTTTCTCTGTGTGCTCTAGCATTGAATTTCCTCATCCCTAAATGCAAGGTTATATAATCCCATTGCAGATTGACATGGTGAATCAGAGTGTGATCAGAAGGGTGCAAGAAGGGTATCATTTACATTTCGTAAGGTGTGTGACTTTATTGTTTCTCCTTGTTCTACTTTTTTGACTGCATTGATTTCAACAAATATGTTCTTTTGATATGCATGCAATGAATAACTTTACATACCTTTGCTGGAAACAGTCATTCAGTTCATATTTAGATATTCCAAAGCAAAACACAGTCACTACTTTTATCCATTTGCTATATAGTTTTGTAAGCCGCGTGTTGCCTAGATGATTGAGGCATCATTGTTGGTGTTAATGAAGACAAGGGTGGAGCTTCTAAAAACAAATGCTCATATATCATATTAGGAGCACAGTACAAAGATAACTAACAAAAAGCACACCAAAAAGAAAAAAAAATCTCTCTACCTAACTTGTCTTTTTCTCATATGGAGGATTCAGCACTCATATTTTTTAGCACATAGCAGAAGAGACCAAGCTTGGCTATGTATATTCAGGAATAGTATTTTAGGTTGGTTGCTAATGTTCACATTCTTAGGTCAGTATCAACTTGCAAGAGTTAGCTGGTTACAAACAAAATCTGCCCTTGTAGTAAATAAATATTTGATATTAATAGTGAAAGCTTGCTGTGTGATTAATTTTGCCACTAGCTTCAAGGTAGAAATTGTAGTTCTTGGCATTATGGTTAGATATTGATGCAGTAGCTTTTTAGTCAGGAGATTGACTCAGAAGCTTTTGAAATTAAGTTTATTTTAAAGAAATTATGTTCATTTAATTAGGTAGGTGTCATTGATTAGGATTTGACTTTTTAAAATTTTCTCGGAGGTTAAGTTGTTGTTACTTGTTGACCTAGAAGTTGTTCTTACAAAACTAGTGAATCATTTTCCTACAAGGACTAGGACTTGGGGCCACTTTACAAGCAAACCTTTGTTTCTCATTATAGAAACCTTTTTGAACCTTAAACCTTGCCATCTTGTTCAAAACTGTTCAAGTTCCGGACATAGTATTCCTGCTGTTTGCTGTTTGACATTGTTTTCTCCCCCACCTCTATGTCAACTAGTAAAGACAACTGTTATAAAATATTTTAAAACTTCACATTTTAATCATAGATCTTTATCCTAAACAGCTAGCTCTATTGTTTGTATTCAAATCACTTCTTCAATCAAGAGTCAGTTTTTGACTTTTAATCCCCCTTACAACTTTCTTGTTATCTTTCAAAGTCTTGCCAAGAGAAACTCTGCAACTTGCTTCAATCAAGTCCTTCATTGGAATGACATGACATACTGTACATAAAAGGTGAGATGTTATTGGCCTGTATGATATTCAAAGTTCAACCAAGGAGATATAACCTTAATTCAGGAGTGGCTTCTTGGTGTAGGAAGAGACAACCAACATTTTTCTTATCGACTACTAGCACAAAGAATGAGTAGCGGCAGTGGTGCCATCGGAAAGTACATGTTTAATGCAACTTTTAAAGGATCTCCATCAATCTGTTGGTTATATAATCCCTCTACATTGCACATAACAATAAGTCAACTATTTATTTGGCTGAAAATCTTACATTTCATGCAAAAGCAAAGGATATGGAAGTGCATTAACCCTGTTTGAGCAGGTAGGTATTACAAGGAAGTTAGATCTACAATAATTTGCCACAAAGAACAAAGTGGCTGGTAAATTCACTGAGGGACACAATAGTAAGTAACAAGCTTGTGGAGTTTGGATCATGGCTCAGAATTACAATGAGAAAATCGTTTTTGAAGGGGTGTGTTGAGGATCAAGAACAAACCCTTGGTTGAAGAAGCAGCATTAAAGCTAGCTAGCAATAATGAATTATGAAACCAAGGTCTGGTCCATTATATATAAGAGTTAATTTAAAAAAAAAAAAATTTGACCAACTTTCTCATTATGTAGCTGTATTTCAAAAGAAGTTGCTCCCAGCCATAAGGGAAGTCTTCTCCAACGGTAATAAAAACTTCTTTTTATTTAAGTGTGCAGCTCATTGATATATAGCTTAATACCTTGTATCTGACCTAGAGAATGAACAGAGACTGTGTAGTGTTATAAATAGGATACTTGGGTTCAGTTGTAATATGTGCTAAAAACTGAGTATTGTATAAGTGAGCACTCCAAAGACATGAACATTTATAAGAGTGTAGATCATGGGTTTTGAGTCAAGGGCATCTTGAATTCAAGGAAACCTTTCCGAGTCACCACGGCAGCATTTTTCTGAGAAAAATTTACTTGTTTCTCTTGTTCTGAGAGCCTCTTGTGTTGCGTTTAAATGTAAAACTGGTTTGCTTGTTCTTGGAGGCTTGTATTTCTAAACTGTTAGTTCCTTAAATAAATGTGCTTGTATAGGTGTGCCTGTGCACGACCTAAAAACCGGATAAAAAATGCCATGGGAAATACCTGGAAGGAATATTGAACAAAATGTTGCATCGGGATTGACAAAATTGAGGTGTGATTGTTCAATTTGTTCTGATACTAATGGATTGTAATTCAATTTGTTGTGGTTTGAAATGACTGCATATCAAATTACTTTGGACAAACTGTGGCTTCTGCTTAATTTGTTGCTAACAATTGTCATCAAACAAGGATTGGATTATGGATTTTCTTATAACATTAAGTTTTGTGAGAAGAACTCTTCTTACATGTATAGTAACCTGAAAAGGCTCAGCTTGCTAGAAATTGGTTTTATGACCTAGGTTTCCTTGAGAAACAGATTGGAAATGGAACAAGAATTCCTTTTGTCCATTACAAACAAGTTCAATATGTTTGGACTGATAAGCTTTGACCCTGCAGGTACTAAGAGGTCCTTGCCAATGTGAATTTCCACAATACTGTGATTCAGAAAGATAGGAGAAGCTGTTGGGTGCCATTTGAGGTAATCGACTGAGCTTTTTGACATAGAATGTGTTATAACTATATTTATGAGCGTGTTATAACAAGACCAAGTCTGAAGAGAAGTCCACAAAGAAATTCGGAAGCATCCAATATGAACTTGGAGTTGATGTTTTAATTATTTTTCTTGCCTTCAAATTGGAGGCAATAGGAAACAATGAAGGAAGCAGAAAGTTGGCGCCAAAAATGGGATGAGCCAAAGTAGTACGAGTAATTAAAGCTAACACTTATCTCCTGTAGGACAAGCAAATAAAAAATTCCCCCAGTGCGTGGCACTCCAACCATTTAAAGGTGTACTTCAATTGAAACATCAGGTTTTAAATCCTCATTTTTGTGATGAAAATTTTCTAGTTTATGCCTACATTAGCATTGGTGATGTTTCGCAATACTAGTTGTTTTATTTTGGCTATAGTTCTAGTTTGCCTTGTACTTGTCTACATATTTTATGTCATCCAAGTTCTTACATCACCATCATTGTATCCAAATTATTTTTACTCCATGTTTGGTTTCCTCCAAATTATTTATCTCTTTAGGATTGAATATTCTCTTATAAATAATTGTCTCTATAATTATTTTACATCTCTATGTCTCCATACGTTTATTTTCTACACATAATCTCCATAACTAAACAAAATGTTTTATTCTACACATTCTACATAGATGATACATTAGATTACACATAATCTCTATAAAGGGAGGTTATGATTCAGACAATAAATACACAAACTTGCAAAACTTAGACTACAAGCTTTATTCAGAAAAATCCACGCTGATAAAGAACACAGACACAAACTGTACTTAAACATTACACGTGGAGGTGTTTGGAGGAGACTCAATATGCTTTTTCTCCTTGTACCTTTACTAACTAGTCCACCTTGCTAAATTATGTTTTGTAATTGTTGAACAAGCTCTTATAATACCTGCTGTTGAGATTGTTGTTCCTCACGTTGTTGTTTCATGTTGGCTATTGTTTACAATGATCGTGACATTCTTCTTCCGTTCGCTAGGTTTTGATTCCAAGTCTAAAAAATTAAAGCAGGAAATTAAAAGATTTTACAGAATAGAAAAACACACTAAATTACAAAGAAATTAAATATAATTGAAATAAAATAAAAGTTTATGGGCGAATTTGAGGTAGCTCAGGCCTCCACGAACTAACGAATTCAATCAATAAACACTCCTATACTATTCAATTTATACTAATAACTAGGAATTTAAGTTTTGAAATAAATTGAATTGAAATTTGAAAAGATTTGGATTTGATTTGATTTAAGACTTGGTCATGGTTTTAAACTTTGAAAAGTTGTTATTCGCCCCCCTTTTCATTGTCAAAATCAATCCCTGATCCATATACTGGCTTTCCCTGCCAAAATCATCTCTCCAAACGGCACACGAGTTGCATCAGCAATTACAGAGTCTCTGACTGTCCTATATTGTTTCCTTCCCTTGATTGCCAACTCTTCACTCAATCTGTTCTTTGTCTCCTTGACCAACTCCAGTCCATACTCTAATGAATCTTTACATGGCAATCCAGCCTTTGTAAGCGCAACCGGAGAGGTGAACGCATTCCCATGGTAACCAGCAGGCAGTTTTATGCTATCCTTGCCACTTGCACTAACCGTGAACGATGCAGGAACAATCTTATCGGGGATCAAGTGGCATTGCAACCGTTCAGCATTTCCATAAGCAAGCAGTTAACACTGAAAAGGAAGAACTTGCACGGAGGTGCGGTGGAAGATGTTTCCGAGTGGCTCCAACTTGTTGCAGAGAAGAGACGAAGCCAAACGAGTCATGTATGGATTGAAAAAAAAGGTTAAAAAAAATTAATAAAATCCTAAACAACAATGCTGATCAAGTATAAAAAAGGTCTCCATCGTAATGTCATTATTTCGTAATGAATATTTGAAATGGCATCAAAGATTTAATATTGACGAATAAATCGCTTTCGCCAGTGCCTTCATAGTGAAGGCAAATGACCGAATCCGGTCAAACATTTATTTTTTGGTCGTAAATTGGGTTTCGATTTTTTTTTATTTGGCTTAGCTTTTAGTCTTTAGATTAATTAGAGTTACTTTCTAGACTAATTAGATAGTGTTTTAATGTTGTAATTGAAATACATTTTTTCTCCTAAATTTAAATCATTTAAACTCTTATTTAAGCCTTTAATTTAAAAAAACATGTTGATAAAAAATAAAAAAGTCATGGCTTTGTCAAAAAAAAAAATAAAAAAGAATTGCTTAAATAGAAAGAAAAGAATTTTGACCCAAAAAAAAGGTTTTTTACTCTAGAATTTGAATCATGGAAATTCTTTAAAATATTTTTTTTAAAATCACCACAAAATTAAATAAAGTTTTTTGAGAACGGCTCCACAACACCTTGTGGAGACTATAAATCCTAACTTTCCCTGTAGCGTGTGGTCGTTATAATTTGAACTATCAAAATACATCTATGTAAATATGTTCTGAACAGATCTACTCGCACTGACAATTCATTTATGCCGAATGGTGTGATCAGGTGGTACTACCAGACAGATCTCCTGAAAGAGCACTTCCGTATGATACTGACCCTGTCTGTGAAGTGGTAGCAGCAGCTCGCGATTTTTGAATCTGCCGTATCCTGAAAACATCTCTAGGTAATGGTTGGCTTTGGACGGTAGCCGTTTCATCTTCTTCTTGCCCTACAGTCACGGCATCCATTATAAGATACAAAAGCAATGCTGAAGTTCAAACAAGATTTTTTACATTAGGAGGTGCAAAGCTTGGATGGACTTTTAAAATCTTAACCCTGATAGATATCAAGCAACACCCAAAGCCAAATTGCTATTCAAATATAAAGTTGTACAATTTCATTTGCTTCAATACATGAAAAGGAGAAAACTTGTGAAAATTTTTGTAGTGCGAGAAGTATATCTTTAAGGGCATGTGACACAGTGACCAGCACATACAGTATGCAACCAAAATGAATGAGATAGCAATAAGCATAGTTTCATCGAAGTGTGAATGAAAAAACATAAACGTACTGTCTCGGTCCTTCCGTTTCCCAGATTGTCTATCCCGTGTTTTGAAAGATGAACCACTTGGGACAGGACGTGATCTGCTCGAACCAGAAAGATCACTTGTTGCAGGACCAGAAAGCATTGGAGTTTGGGTTGTCCCTGACTTTCCTGTTTTCCCAACAGGTACGTCACTCTGCAAACAAATTGATAATACAATATCTACATTTGGTGCAGGACCTAGAAACATTCAAGAAAAAAACATTAATAACCATGTATAGCAAATAGATATCAGCAGCAGCAGCGGCAGTAGTTGGAGATTTGGACTCTCTAAATTGACCATGTAAAGTACAAATCTGTACGGCACAAATGTACCATGCAATCAAATAAAATTTGGAGGTTGAAACCTACATAAAATTCAAGGAGCTATAAATCTGTAGTATAGAGCAACCACCAAGCACAATATGCAAGAAATGTTTGCTCACAAGCATCCTAGTTATTCCCTAGTTATTCCCATATGGAAGGATCAGATTTCCCAATTTACAAGACCTCTCCTCATGTCAAAACTGACGGGGCGGGGAGGTGGGGCGGTTTCATAAAGATAAAAAAAACAGTAGTGATATACACAACTGCTCGCATATCATATCAACAAGAATGCAAGCAATTAACTGAAATTTTTAATGCAAATCTTGGAAATTGAAATTTTTACTAGGATATATATGGTATTAAAGTCTGAGTAATTACCTTCAACTACGGGCAAGTTTGCTAAAAAAGATATCAATGCAGGTGGTGTTGCTTTCAGCACCTCATCAAATACATTGGGTGCCAATCCAATAGGATTCGACAATGGGTTAGAAGCAGCCTTGAACCCAGACGCTGTTGTGCTAGGTGGAATTCCAACCTCTACATAAGAACACCACTTAGTATATGCCAAAATCAAAAGTCAAATATACATGATTAAATATGCATGCAAATCTCGTTGTTTGATTTTTAAAAGTGACATCTTACACTTACTATTATCAACTTGTACATCTCAAACCTATTCCATCTCTTATTTCATTTATCTGGCAGATTTAACAACTCTATACATGATTGAACTGTTCTTATCGGATCAATGGCATGGCCAGATGAGTAGCCAGGAGGAGAGTTTGATAGAAAATGATACCAGGTGACAAGATGTAGGAAAAAGGAATGTAGATCATAAGTTTGCAGCTGGTATAAGATTTGAAAGGCCAGACAACAAAATACTAGAAGATCGGCAGAAAGATGTCTGAATTTGTTTGAATGTTTGATGCAATGCCTAATAGTCCAAATAATTCAGCCAATAGGAAGCCTTGAATGACCAAGTCAATTAGATGACAACAAGTTGGCCCTGTACTAGGTTTGCTGCCCCTGCCCCAACTCCACCAAAAACAAATTGTTGAGAATTGGGACCGTTGCTGAAGCAAACATTTTCTCCCTATAGCTTCACTTTTCAGATATTTTTATGATGCATAAGAATAATCAACATATGACAAGTTCTGTAAGTATTGATTCCAGGTGGTTGTCAAGTGGTAGCCATTTTCTCTGACATGGCATGAAAGACAATAATATGATCATTTATTTTGTCAAGCCGCCTAAAAGGCTCAAGTGACCTTAACAGACATCTTATCTGCTGTCCTGTTAATTTGTGGACGCAGGAAAATTTTGTTCAAGCAATTGTAGCAGTTCAACGTTAACTTCTATGCCTATTCCAGATTTTTTATTGTATATTAAGAGCCAGAGCTCCCTTGGGATTTGACAATAGTGTATAAATATTTGACTTGCAACAAACAAACAACACAAAAGTACAAACCATGAAAAAAATGTTGTGTACCTAGCTTTTGCCTTGGGTCATAAATTACTGTTTGTGAGGTATCTGAATAAATTACTTTACCAGATACATTTGAATTACTTGCCAGACCAGCAGGAATCTTATCTGTATAAATATAAAGCAAAATTAACCCAGTGGAAAAGGACAGAAAAAGGAGTAACTATGTCAACAGACAAATGAAATTAGTACCTAAAGTCGCAGGTCCGTTAGAAACAGCAGACTTCTCTGCTTTCTTATTAATATTTTTAGCTAGCCACTGAAGAATCAAAGAAAAGTTTCAGAACCAGCAATACAAACATAGAGAATTGTATCTTGGAAGGCACTAGCATAAAGTTTATAATGTTTCAACACAATTTAAATTGCAATTTTTTAATTAAAAAAAGCATGCATATCCTATAAACAAAAAAGGGAAATAAAAGAATAATACAACAGTTAGTAATTCTCCTATCATTTAATATCAGTGGCATGCAATGTGTGTTGTCCTCAGAAAGTAAGATATGATATAGGAACATGGACACAGTTTTGTTCTCTGGAATAATACTTTGATGTATAGTCCCGAGGAACAGTATATGCATTTACTTAACAAAACATCTTTTCATTACTGTTAACAATGTTGCTTTCTTCGTTATCTGAATGAGAACAGGACCAGTATTTGTCTATGACAATCTTGTAGAGGACCTATCAGCTGGAATTTATAATGAAAAAAGTCAGACATCCAGCTCTCTGAGAATTCAAATATTTCTTTAGGGTTTTCTAGTTATGATTTGTTTAAAGGCCTCAAAAGTTCCCCTCCCAATTATTATTTGGAAACTTAAATGTGAATACATTGAGAAAGCTTCAACAGAAAACAATCTGAAATTTTCTTCTACTACTGCAGATCTAACATGTTAGAGGACAAGCAATGGTCATTTTCCATCGCAATATTCAGCATAGCAAATAACAAAAACTTTCAATTGGTACCTCTTGCCGAGCTAAGTGATCCAAATCCTTAGAGGAGCATGGCCAAAGATCCATGAAACTATACCGTGACACAACATCCTGCAATGAACTCTCTAATGCTGATGCTCCATCTTCCCCTGTCCTCGAAAGAGCTTCTTTTCTTCTTTGCTCGACCTATACTAATCTACTAATAGTGAGGACTGAAAGCTTGTTAAGGAAAAATCAAATTTTTTGAAGCATGAAAAAATATCTAAGAAAGAGTCCACATCGTTTGAGTGAGAATCATATTGCTGGTGAGTAGCCAAGTTATATTACACATTTGCAGTTGTTTGGAGTTCAGATTCTCATTCCCATGTGGTTTGGTGGAAAGGTGTGCTCTGACACTCATCGCTCCCACATTATGTCAATTCCCTTCGAATCTTCTTCATTAATATTTTCTCCTCGCCAAAAAACTCAATACAATGGAATGGCTCAAATCATCAAAAATAGAAGAGCAAGAAGATTATAGTAACATTCATCTATCAACTAGGCCACTCAGTTTACAAGGAATGATCATGCCTCTCAACAACATAGGGTAAATATCATGTTATTATAGCTCACATAGAGTTGTCTGGTCCATATTTAACTAGTTGGACAACATGCATTTGTGCGCATTGGTGTACAAAATGATGCTAGAGAAGCTAGAAGGATTCTGTTACATGGTGTGAATTAATGCTTCGAATGTGTTTGAAACTTCATAGGCATTATAATCAAATAAGCAACTACCAGAGAGATTAAAAATGTTATTTGAATGAGACCATGCATGGAATCCTGCAGAATAAATGTCATCATTCATGACACCCTTCCATTGGTAAGAACAGGGAGATAGAAGGAATGAGAAATATGACACGGAGAAGAGGATGTACAAATTCTAGATGGAGGGGAGAGTGAGGAATTTTGGGATTATATGTAGGTTGGATGGCGTGTGCATGGTAGGAATTAGGAATGTAGTGTGTAGGATATTGCAGGGAAAATAATTTGAAGGTTTCAGAAAGACATCTTTCTATTTTTAGATAAATGGAGAATTATAGATAAAAAGAACAACTCTGACCAAAAAGAAGGCTCGACATTAGCTGTTCTGATTTATCATTGATCATTTTGTGAAACCATATTCATCATGGCACAAACTGTCAGAAGAATTAATAGTAACAGTTCATTTGTTAAAATGTAAACCAAAAACAAAATATTACCTTCAACATGCTGGCAAGATCACCATATGTTTGCTCAAACTGGATATATCGTTTCCAGACCTGTAGAAGCATTTATGAGAATACAATACATTTAAGGTACTGAAATGCAGTTTGAAAAAAAAATAGCAAGCCAAGATCGTACTAAAACTTTTGAATGCTTTGACATTTGAACAATGGTCAAAAGGCAACAAAATCCAAGCCATGCCTCTAGCAAACGTTCAATACCCCTAACTTCTTGTTCACACAAATTAATATGTGAAAAATAATTTTTTAAATGTGACTCAGAGTCAAAAGGTCACTCTATAACAGCCTCAAAAAGAGAAAAAAGAAAGAGCTTAATCCATGACATAATGATCTATTATGCTTATACAATGTTGTAAAAATGAGAGTGAAAACCTCAACAGATTCCTCGGGTGGTAGCGAGCTTAATGCACGCTCAAATAAAGCTCGAATGTTTCTCTCATCATTCAAACGGGACAAGAAATCTGCATATCTGCAACATTCAGGAGAAATTTTGGCATTTGGAGGAACTATATTAGGCCATCAGCAAGTATCCTTATCAATGGTAAGCCACACCACCATTCGCAGACAGCAGTAAAAAAAATTGCTGGTCCAAACTTACAAGTATTATTGCATAAAATGGTATTGCTACAGTGATGAATTTATATGTAAATGAGAACAAAAGATGATGAAAGAACTGTTTCTCATTGGACAAGATTCCATGGAAATCCACATATTATACATTTCACTAGATTAGGTAAAAAATAATTGGGTATATATGAGATTTGGGGGGGGGGGGGCGGCTGGGGGGTTTAGTTTTTATATGAACCTACCGCGCAGGTCTCAACATAGGTCTATGTGTGCATAAACCAAATATATGCCAGAACTCAGATTAAAAGAACAGCAGAACTCACTCCAGAATGTACACTGGTTCATGCATGAAGCGTTTCAATCCTGCTTCAAAAATTGTGCGCGATCTGCAAGAATATACAGCATAAGAATCATCAATTTAGATAATCTTCCTGTGAAAAGCATGAAGCTGCCATAGAGAAGTTCCATTTTTTCCTTTTCCTTTCTTGCCAAGAGAAATACCTTTGAATCCTTGTCCAGACAAAATGCTATCAAAGCATAAGCAACATAAACATGATAAGAGCAGTCTGGGGATTTCCGAGCATCTAAGAAGTACTTGCGAGCTGCTTCCACTCCTTCATTCCTTCTTAGAAAGCGAATAAACTGCAGCATGAAACACCATAAAAACAATCAATAAATCATTCAGAGTAGCATGAATGCATGAGCCATGAAGTATTTTATTAACACAATGACCCAATTATAAGTTTAGGATATGCATGGAATCAGAATTTTCTTTTGAAACCACAAATCAAGCAAAAAGACAACCAACCAACCAAATAAAGAAATAAAAAAAACATGTTTACAGTAGTTTTACTAAAAATGCAAGGAACTTAATCTTTTTGAAACTTATGGGAACCTTCCCTGTCACCAGTTTGACAAGTCAATTAACTTTATAACATGATTTGGTTTTACAATTTTGCTCATGCTTGTACGGTAAATGGGGAAATCTTGTGATGCAAAAAGAAAATAGAGCTTTATTATTTCAGAATACTCTAACTTCACTGCCTGTGAAC